>CM043316.1:36491599-37967965 GCA_023736055.1 Quercus glauca | reverse complement strand
TTTGTTATTTTTTATTTTATAAAAAAAATTGAGCATTAGAATAACAAATTTATAAGATTATTAATAAAAATAACAGAAGATTTATAATCTTATTTGTGTTGGTTTGATGCACTAATCAAACCAGAGCATAGTACCAAATTAACACAAATAACAACAAATTTATAACCTTACACATCTAAGCATAGCATCAAACCATCACAAACTATTTGATTAGTGTATATATCAAACCAACACAAATACTATGAGATTTAAATAAATTAGAAAATAGGCTACGAGTTTATTTATTTATTTTTTTTATTAAGGGGGATGAGCAAAAGTGTAAGAACAAAACCATGTAATATATATTTTAAATATATATTAAATATAGGTAGGTTGGGTTGAGTTAAGCAGATTTGTGAATCTACTGACTTGCACCCAACCCACCAACCCCTAAAAATCAACCCAACCCATCAGATTGGGTTAGTTTTTGTGGATCAGTGGATTGGTTACCACACTCCTATTTTTAAGTTTGTAATATTTGATGTGAATTATGAAATTAACTTGTTTCAAATAGAGATGATCATAATACTTTAAAATGGCCAGAAATTGTTATTTAAGGACCTTAACCTCACTATTTGCATAAGTATGCAATTAAGAAATGTTACATTTTGTCTAAAAACATAACTCTTTTATTAGCTTATTAGCAATTAAATTAGGATGAAGGAAGTGGGAGCTTTCAAGATTGGACTCAAGGGTAAAAGCTAGTCCAATCCCAACTTTACCTAAAATTAATTAACAAAATAACAAATTTTATGGCCATATAATAAGAGTATTGGTAGCTGATTACCTAAAATGGGTAAAAGTGTGACTATAGGAAACCAAACACCCAAAACCTTTCATATCAGCTTACCCATACCCATTTAAGCTACAAAGTTACCTATATTTGGGGAATTTATTGTGGTTATTCATTTAAATGAAATAGAGTTTAGAATAGAAAATCTGATGTAGACGAAAAGAAAAAGTGGTTACCTAAAATAGGGAAAGTAACAAATAGGGAGAAAAATATAGGTAAGCTACTACTATTGCTCTAATGTTACCTTTACTTTTGATTAGTGAAGGATGGTGCTCGTCATGGGATAAAGTCAAATTTTTTATGCCTTGGCAGATCCCTAATTTTTCAAACAATGATTCTCTCATTTTCAAGGATAAATGGAGAGAATCAATTTTACGGTTTAAATTTTATTTCTTGTATATAATCATCTAAATTTTCAAAGAGATATATCACCAAATGCACTTTTAAATTTGTAATACTTATCCTGATAATTAAATAGAGAAAAATCTACTCATAATTTTCTTGGTTGGTGCAAGAAAGAATTCTTGAAAAGACTAGCAAGATTTAGAGGCTGTTTGGATGAATTTTTTTCATTACTCAATTTCTGTCACTCAATTTCCATCACTCATAAGTCATCACTCATCACTTAATTTTTCACACCCGTTTGGCACCATTACTCACTTTTCATCACTCAATATTTTTCACACTATTTGTGGGTCCCATACCTGTCACTCGGTGCAGTTTTTTTTTTTTTTTTTAGTACCCAAACTCATCGGACCCAGTAAAAAAAAAAAAAAAAAGAGAACTGAACCCAGAAAACCTAGCCAAAAAAAGAACCCAGTGAAAGAACAAAAAAAAAAAAAAAAAGAGAAAGAATTGAACCCAGAAAAACCCAGCAAAAAAAAAAAAACCCAGTGAAAGAAAGAAAAAAAAAAAGAAAAAAGACAAAGAACTGAACCCAGTGAAGAACGTGAAGAAGCTACTAGTGTGAAAGGAAAAAGAAAAAAAAAAAAAAGAACATGAACATGAACGCACGCACCGAACCCAATGAAGAAAAAAAAAGAGTCAAAAGTTAGAGTTTTGACTGACAGTGGGTCCCTCCATGTAGTGTTATTTACGAAAATGCTATTGAGTTATGAGTTATGGAAATTGAAAAATCATGACTCTAAAATCAGAGAATTGAGTGATGAAAACAGAGTTATGAAAACAGAGTCACGGTGCATCTAAACAGACTTTTTGCTATGGGTCCCACCATTTTTGAGTTATGAGTTATGGAAACAGAAAATTGAGTTACAGAAACTAGGCATCCAAACAGCCTCTTAGTGATCCTCTAAAATCTAAATGGATTACTAGGAAAAACAAGAAGAAGAGTGGCCAACAAGATGTAGTGATAAAAGTAAGGTCCAAATAAATCCTAACATAGAGGTATGAGATGAATTAAATATGATTTGATGAAGCATGAGAAGGTATCTACTGTTAGGGCTATTGTTCAGGTTTCAACCGAAATTGACCATCAGAGCATTTGCTTCAGTCAATGTAAAAAAGAAAAAGTGCTTAATTTTATACATCTAAGCCCTAAACTCACCCACATCAGTTGAGCTAAAAAATGTGTAAATTTACAAAGTTACTATGGTAACTATATAAATTTACACTGACACTATTTATTTTGCATATAATTTTTTATTTTGCATATAATTTTTTATTTTTTATTCTTTACGTATCCCGAAAATGAAGGAAAAGAGTAGATTTTGTGGTTGTTGTGTTTGAAGAAAGAGACAATTTAAAAAAATCAAGAAAAATTAATATTTTAATGAAATAGAATGTATAGTTGATAATCTAATGTGGGTGTTTTTGAAAAATGGTTGTCTAAAATACAAAAATGTAGGCTCCTATGCTAAAATAACCATGAGTTTTTATACGAACTGATGTGAATGCTCCAATGATTGAAGCCAAGCCATCTATGATTTTACATAACTCCTGGCTGCTTCCAACGATTGACGATTCAGGGATCAGCTATTTTGGCATGTTTCAGTTATCAGGTGGTGTGTTTATTGGATTAGCTTTTAGGATTTTGACAAAAATTGCACTAAACTATATATAAATATGTAAAAATATTATATATTTTAATTAAAATATATAAAATATTATTTTATTATTTGCTATGGGTTTATTTTATTTTATTTTTAAGAAAAAAAAATTGTTGTGGGTAAACTTGTTGTAATTTGTGGGTTTCAAAACTGTTGTTTTGATTTGTGGGTTTTGAAACTTTTTGATATATTCCAAATCTACTATATATTAGGTTAGCAAATCGAGTCCCATGATTTCAAATAAAACTTCCCCACTCCTTGTTCTTTTCCACGACCCGAAGTCCTAGAGGATATATTATCTTGGAGCAAACTGACTTTTGAAATCTAACGGTTCATTTTGAGAGTTTGTAAAGGAATGAAATGTATTTAAGTAATATAAAGTGTCCGTTTGGCATTATTAATTTTGTCAACTTATTTTACTATTCAGCTTATTTTTGCTATTATTTATGAGTCTCACTGCACTTTTTGGTACTATTCATGGGTTTCACTATACTATTCAGTTAACTTTTACCTTTATCTACAGTACTTTTAGCAAAAAGTTTTCAGTTTTAGCAAAATAAATGGATCCCACATTTTAGAATAATAGGAAAGTAATTAATCTGATTTGGATGTTTTAAAATAAAAGAATGGAAAGTAAGTAATTTTGTTAGGAGCAACACATAAAGAAATAAATAAAATCATTTTATGACAAAATTACTGTTAGACCCATATTTTAGAATAAATTGTTGGATATATAGGAGTATTTTGAGAGTTTTAGTGAAAATTTCATTAAATTTAATTTCATTGTTAAAGCAAATAAAAATTTGAGGTTTTAAGAGAATGGAAGGGAATTAGTGTTCATTTATACTCATTCCATTTCTTCTCATTTAAACTTCTAAACAAGAGAATGGTCTTTCATTTTCTCCATTAAAACTCTCAAACAAGAGAATAAAAGAAATATTCCAAAATAATTCCTTTCATTCCATACTTTTCCCTAAGAGAAATACATTAGGTATTTACGGTGAGGCTGTGATCATTAATCTTATCAAGCAGAACCTTGCAACTTGTGACATGACCTTCATCTTCTACCCTTGAATTCAGCCTTTAATCCTCTCCACCACTCCTTCAAAGGTTTCACTTTTGGATTTTGTTGGTGTTCATTGGCACTCTTAGATAGATATCGTGGGTTCAGTGGCGGCTTTAGGAATTTTTTTCAAGGAAATCATTAAGAAATTTAAATTAAATAAAATTTAATTAAAAAAAACTTTAATATATTGAGTCATAAAAAAAATGCAAATATATGAAATTTTACAACTTCTATGAGCTTTCATATTATTAAATTATTACATGATAATTCATTATCAGTTTTTATTATCTATTGTCAATGTGGTTAGGTGTGACAATTTTATTTTGTTAAGTTTGTATAACATTTATTTTATATTTATGCAGTTGTCATTATTTTTATAAAAATATTTTAAACTAAAATGACAAAATGCAATCCATTGACACTATATTATTTATTAACCCACACATTCATATTCATCCATTAATAAATATCACACTAAGTGTCTACTTAGCCAATTAAATATTTGAATAATTGCTAATTTTACTATTTTTTTTCTTCAATTACGTACTAACATAAATAATACACTAAATGTCTAATTGTTATCTAGTTTTAAGTTGTATTGATATATGATTATGGTGTGTAAGATTGCAGCCAATATATGCAAAAATATTTTTAAGCATAGAACAAACTAATAATAATAATAAAATTTTTTTTTTGAAGTCAAATCCCCTGAACAACAAGGGCCGCCGCGGCTGCGTGGGATTGAGATGCGTTATTCAATCATCTTTATCTAACAAGTATTGAAACCTAAATAACAAAGGATATTGATGATGAATAATCATTCCATTTTTTCGAAAGCCCTTTTCAAGTCTAGTTGCCATGAATAATTTCTTTCCCTATCCTTTTTACTCATTGAGTGAATGACCTCGTGAACATCGAGTTATTGTCTTTATTTAGCTGACTTAGGACAAAATCTCCCTGCCACAGAGTGATTGATGATTTTAGGAAGAATTAATTCACTTTTGAGGCTATGGTTTTTTTTTTTTGGATCAAGAGGCTATGGTTTTTAGATTAACTTATAGACCACTTTACAAAGGCCAATTGTTTGAAAGTTAGATACCGTAGAGGCTCCTTGAATCTCTGGATTGATAAGGTTGTTGTTCATATATACCATGTTCTCTATGCATTTAATGTGTTTGTGCGTGGTTTCTAAGATTACTTGTGTTACATTAATTGAGTTTATGAGATGTTTTCTCAACATTATACATTCAATAACTTTCTCACTTTTGAGGCTATGGTTTTTAGATTACCTTATAGGCCACTTTACAAAGGCCAATTGTTTGAAAGTTAGATACTGTAGAGGCTCCTGGAATCTTTGGATTGATAAGGTTGTTGTTCATATATACCATGTTCTCTACGCATTTAACGTGTTTGTGCGTAATTTCTAAGATTACTTGTGTTACATTGAGTTTATGAGAAGTTTTCTCAATATTTTACATTCAATAACTTTCTAATAGATGTTTTTTTGATAAACCCAACATTGGGTTACATTATTTATTTATACCCTTCATGCCTGTAAAATATCAAGGAAAAATTGTACATTACCACTATAAACTATACTTTATATTACACTTAGCATCCTCCGTCAAGTTTACTGTTAATCTGGACGAAAATTCAAAGTTTAGGATTCAAAATGTAATTGGGAGTATAATTTAGGGAGGTAAGTGTAATTTCTCCTTTGTTTTTAAGGGGTTGAGAAGATTGACAATTGAGTTTTTTCACATGGTGTCATGTTTTTAAGTCCAAGTTAACAGCAAGCTTGATGCTAGGGTGCAAAGTATAACAAGTGTCACAATTTAGGGTGCACAATGCGCATTTGAAAATTTTATGGTACAAAGTATAATCAAATAAATAATTTAGGGTGGTAATATATACCAAAATTAATAACTATCTCATCTATAAGATTGATGTATAAATTTCAAGTTTTTTGTGGTTGAAGTTTAACCCAACTAACACATATTCTGAGATAAAGGGATTAGGATATTTCTATCTCCTTTGTTTTTTATTTTATTTTTTATTGCTCCTGTGGTCCATCCCTAAGGGAAACGAAAATTTTAAGAGAATGTTGTTGGTAGTTGTGATTTATTATTATTTCAATATAGTGCTGTACTATTTAGGTCTAAACTTATTAAATTTTCATAAACGTGGTCCTGTTAGTACTATGAACATATTTGTATCATCTGGATAAGAAAAGCTATGCAACCCCTACTCCTAGTCCTGGGATATGAAACTGCTGGGGACCATATGGTACACAAATAATAGTGTGGATAGTTATTTGAGGTTTGACGAAAACAAAACTTGTTTATTCTCTTGAAAGGGTTAAGAGAATTTTTGGTTATGAGTTATTGAATTATGATATTGGTGATTCGTGGATTTTTTATTGTGTTGTATTTGGACTATGGAGGGGCCATGGGTTCAAAAATTTGAGGGGGGCCAACTATAAACTCTAAAATATGAGCATGCAAATAAAATAGCTAATTTGAAAGAGGGGATTGGGGGGGGGGGGGGGGGGGGGGAGGGGGGGAACCTGCCCCTTAATGGGTCCGTCCCTGGAGTTGGGGACCATTTTAGATTTTACACATACCCAAAAAATTTATTCTGGGGATGAGATAGAATGGGAGCTCTTACAAACTCTTAATCTGTTTTCTTCATAATCTGCCTGTGCTTCCTTGAAATACTTCCTATTCCATTTTCTTTGGAATATACACATCCTTAATTAAAACAATTAAGAACAGGTACTTATCTAGTGGAGGTGCCTTCAGAGCATTCATATTGGTGTTGCTAAATTAACAAAAACGCTATTTTAAGTAGCTCAAATACCAAAAATTATGCTACATCCCGAAGTGCTAAAATAAAAAAAAATAAATTTTTTTTTAGCAAGTTACTACTAGTATTTTAATATTTTTTCACTCTTTCAGTAGTCAGTACCTATCCTTTTCTGTTTTTAATTTTTGGTAAACAGTTCCTATCCTTTTCAAATCCAAGTCTTTAAACACTTTAATGTTCAATTTTCACAAGTTACGCTACTAAACTTGACGGAACCCGCATATGCAGTGGTATATTATTTCTCTTCAAAAGGACAAAGCTTCCTATGAGTGTTGATTTCAAGTAAAATTAAGATCCACCTTCACCCTGCCTCAGAAATTAGAGGTAATATAAGTTAGAATGTGAGTCAGCTATTTTACCTGAGGGAGCTTTAGTATGTTAGGATCAAATTCATTATTGGGTCTTGATGTTGTAAAATAGTGGAAGCTTAAATTATCAAGATTGATTGTGAACATATTTTAGACTTGTGAAAGATCTCCAAACTAACAGTAGGAACGAAGAAAATTAATCCAAAAGAAAATAGATACAAAACACTAAGATTTACGTGGTTCGGCAATAGCTTACATCCACGAGCGGCGACGAACAATTTCATTATAACAAATTTGGGATAATACAAATTGGTGTAGAGGCATTCTCACAAACCCAAATCTTAAATACACCCAAATAACTCTCTCTCACAAATATAAAACCAAAGAACCAAATACGAACCAAAGAACCAAAGGTTCACAAATACTAAATACGAATACCAAATACCAATTGCGCACAAACCAAAGAGAGAGCCACAAATCAAATCCAAAAGTTCTAACGCACCAAAAGAAAGTAAATCACCAAACCGCAAAACCAAAACCAAGCGGTAACAAACTTCTCTCACTATTCTAAATTGCAACCCACAAATATCAAATAACCAAACGAAGAGAAAGCCTTTTTTCTCACACACACTCTCTTCTCTCTCTCTTTCTAATTTTCTGTAATAGCACTATGTTTATATAGGAGACTTGAGTCGGCTAGTATATCTAAAACCAAGAAGGACTAGACTTCTTTTTCATACACAAGGGAAAAATCACTCCTATTCCAAATAGAACTCAAAATCAAGTGGTAGATAATACTTCTAATAAAACTTGATAACTTCAAACAAGAGTAACTCAAAATGTATAAAATTCCTTCCTTATCCAAATCCAACAAGGAGTCGAACTCCTAATTCAAGCCATATTCTACACTTAATTGGTATACATTATTTTATTGAACTTATGTCCCAGTTTGATGTAAGTTAGAGCGCAGGTTTATATATATATATATACACACACTTTTAAGTCCTTTTTTCACTTTTAATGTCAGACAGAACTTAGATAATTCTTTCTAAAAATTAGGGTTGCTTACCTCCATCGAGAGCCCTTTTAAAAGGAGAAACATAAAGAGGAAAATTCATCTAAGCCGTGTGTCGAGTGTGCACACGACTTGTTGGTAATTTATTTATGTTTGCTCATCTAAGGTATACCTCTAACATTTCATTGATTTATTGATTCTTTGGGTTTTAGTATCTATCATATATGTGTGCTTTTAAAATTCTTTACGGGGTGATATATATATATATATATATATATATATATATATATATATATAATTTGTACACAAATAATAAATCCTGAAATTGGGGGATGACTGGATAAGCCTAGTAGCATGTGAGGAGGTGCAAGCAATGGAAGCCCTACTTGTCCTTTTAGAAAACGTCAAAAAAAAAAAAAAAAAAAAATCAAATAATTAAGGCATTTTTATTCCGCTTTCACCCTTGTAAAGTTGTAATTGACTAATTTCACTTTCATAGCGTTTACGCGGGGCCTTGTTTGTTTTCTAGTGAGGCTGATGGCATCACTTATTACGTAAACAAAAAACAACGATGCATTAAAACCTTTTTTTTTTTTTTTTTGATAAGACGATGCATTAAAACTTAAATAATTTTTTCGTCTTTTAAACAAAAAAAAAATTGCAATGTACTATAGAGTGTATAATAATCACTCACCTCCTCCTTAATATCCAATTTATCAACCAATTTTCTACTTTTTAAAGAATGAAATCTATTAAATTAGATTGACAATTATGATATGCTTATTTCTCTAGAGAAAACAATTAAGTTTGCATAATATTTTTTTAGCAGATTTATTTTTTGAAAATTTTACATCTAATGTTAAATTTTGTAACAATCCGATGTTATTTACTATTTGTTTATTCACTCATCTTTTATGCATGATTTAAACTAAAAAAATTTGAAAGTTAAACATTTAATTGATCACATAATTATTAATTTTTAATTGCCTTGAAATCTTTTAAGTATAAACGATATAAGAAAAAAAAAATGTAATCTAACAATGAATTTTTCAAAATTTGCATCTAAAGAAAAAATAAAATTGAATGACATAACTTTTGTTGTAACTTTGATTATTGTCAGATTAGTTTATTAGCTTTGAGATAAATCTTTGAGATTCTATATGTTATTTTGGAGGACGAGTTCGATTAGTTTTTTGAGTATCGTAATTATCTTTATCTTTATCGTTGATGACGTGAGGGGATTCTTGAGGAGATGTGGTACGGTTTTGGATTTGTTAGTCATGGGTGGGTATGGCGAAGACGAGGGGATTTGTTCTGTATACGTATGTATAGGGTTTTCCAGTCAAAATGCTGAAGTTAAAAAAATTGATTTTGAGCTTTCGCTTTATTTTACACATTTTTCAAATAATAAAAACAATATTTTGTTTTTAATCTTTAAAAAATTAGAATTTTTTTTAACACTTTTAATAAACTCTAACAATGAAGTCCAAAATTCATTTGGAGGGGAGGTTTGTGGTAAGATGCAAGATTTTTAGATTTGGACCGTTCATTGAACCGTAAAAAGGAGAGGTTCAAGGTTTTTGAGGTTGAACCAGGATCGAACCGTGATGACGTCATAATTAATTTAATAATTAATTAAAACCTAAATATAGATATTAAATTTATAAAACTAGCAAAATTGACTAATATATCTATATATGTGAGGGAAATTTAATGATTTTTAAGCATATATTTAATAATTAAATAATAATGTTAATAAAATAAAATAATAACCATGAAAACATTAAAATTTATGATTAATTTTTGAAGTAAAGTTGAGTATCTTTGAAGGATTTTAATTATATATATATATATATATATATATATTTATTTATTCCTTATAAGAGATAGATAATTTAATTCAGTAGAATAAAATTGTGTTAAATTATTTAAAAAAAAAATTTTGCTAAGGGGTTGGACTGCACGGTTCTTGTGGTTCAACCCTGGTTTTAGGGGTTCACGGAATTAACTAAAAATTCGGTACTTTAGGCTTAAAAAATCGGTTTTCGTCCCAGTTTTTGGTTTTCACAGTCCGACCTCCTGGTTCAGTCCGATTCTGAAAACCTTGGTAAGATGGAGAGGTCTTTAAATGATTACTAGCTAGCTGATCTTTAAGACTAATTGTATTAATTTTGAAAAATAGTTAAAAATCAAATAGGTTAAAATTATTAATCATATTAATTTTAGGTTAGGTCTTGGTTAACCTAAAGTTAGTCATACATTCCACACTGAGTTTATTGTAACACAAAAGTTTAATACAATAGATATTTGCTTTCTCAATGTAGCCGTAGGTGGTTAGGTTGATCCATGAAAAAGTGTGTGCTCTCTCTTTAATACTTTACTCATCATTCAATTATCACATACAATCATAAGAAAACTTTCATGGTACCAGAGATTTTGGCTCAGAAACCCAAACAATCGTATTCACTCACAGACTCATTTGTCACCACTAACCCAAGCTTGACCCAGAACTGTTCTTCGCGTTCACCAACTATAGACGCTGCACTCGAAGACAGAACCAAAGACACCAGGTCCTCCATCAAGCCATGAGGCACCGCGGTCATCTGCCGTTGCCTTCAACCATCACCATAGTTTCCCATCTCTTGAATCGGTAACGTGCTCAGATGTGAATGAGTGACTTGGCTAAAGAATATGGTGGACAATATGGTAGTGGTGAGGTACTTTCCAATGCCAAATCACATAGGCGTGGTCACCAAACAAGGTACACGGGGAAACATTATTCAATGTTTCATATGGTTGAACAACATTGTGGGTCTACGACTTTTAATTAATCCAAGTCTTTCTATATGTGTCCACAAGCCTTTGCAAGCATATTATAGACTATGGAGTCACTCACACAAGGGGTTTCACAGCGTCACTATGGTTGATTTCAAAACCTGAGGGATTCAACTTTCAAGCATCTCAAAAATAAAAAGTAAAAATAAAAATTCACAAGGTGCTACCACATCAGCCCTACCCACATATAGCTTGTTTTTAAGTGGTGTAATTCTATGCAATGTATTGACATAGGATCCTATCTGCCATAGTAATTTTGTCATACCAACCAAGACGTCCACTTGCATGTCAGCAACACAAGATCTTGCCATGTGAATCGAGTAGCATTGGTGTCACATTAAGCTATAGACATTCCAAACTCAATCTTTGGTAGACCCATGTACTTTTAGGACAAGTATATTAATCTTAGATTAGTCCATGGTAGCTTAGAGTTAGTCATATATTCTCTAGTAGACTTGTAATCAGAATGTACTGTGGCTAGAGGTTGAAAATTTTGACTTGGAGGGGTTGGATAAAAACGGGGAGGCTAAGGGTATAGATAGATCTTTATACAATGATTGCCTAGGTTGGTGAGGGGTGTAGACAACCATGGAGGAGGATTGTGTAGCTGTCTTATGGGATATTTCTATGGATTGGAGTTGCGTCGATAATTGCTTTCTTTCTTTTTCTTTTTGCCCTGTGAAAGGGAAGGAAATAGACGTGTCTTTGACTGTGGATGCAATTGTTGCAAGCTTTTGTTCAATCATCTTGATATTTTTTCTTCAAATCATTGAACAGAGAATCTAAGGATGAAAGGGTCTTAGTCACAATTTCAACTAACCTTTGTTGATTATCAAGTATCTTTGAAAGGGTCTGATTTTGTGCCATATCATTTTCTGCTTGCCAATTTAAAGCTACTTTTGTAGACAAAACATGTTTTCGAGTCCCATTTAGGTTGGTTCCAACAGGGGTTTTGATTTTCCAAACATGTTTTGTGTTGGCTTGGGGGTGCTCAAAACTTTCAAGAGGAGGAAAATCTTTTGAATAAGAGGGTGATCGAAGCTCTGTCAAACATGTAACAAGGGAAAGATTTTTGTGTTTAGGTTTGTCTGGAAGGGAAGGGTTGATATTTAGGTAGTTGGGGAAGGTTATTTTGGTAGTATGAGACTAGTGGTGGTTTGGCCTCTTAGTCAACATCGTATCTGGGCTTGGATTCTTTATTTGGAGGGAATTTGGGTTTTTGCTTTTTGTTCTAGGATAAGAGACATAAAAGTGAAATTTCCCCGAGGATTCTCCAAGGAGATCTCCTTTTGGATCACCTACTTCATATCTCTCTTTCAGATGTTGTTGGGACGATTTTGTCTTCCTTCTTCTTGGTCGGTCATCATCGTAGATTACTACTTCTTTGCATGCATTGCAATCACAAATATCCCACCATATATGGCCAGAACGTGATTTTCCTTCATAACAAGGTTTTTCATCTTCACAAAATGCTTTAATTTTTAAGGCCATATTCACAAACATGACACAGGTTGAAGCATTGCCATTTGGGTTGGGAAAACCATCACATCTTTCTTTCCTGATGAGGCCTTTAAAAATCTTGTCTCAACTTTGCCATTTTCTTTCTTGATGAAGAAAGGATTGTTAGACTGAATTGGCTTAATTGCTTGGTGAAGCTCTTCATATTTCGTAATCCATGATTCTGGAAAGAGGGAAGTCATCTAGTCCCTTGTTAGTTGTCTTGGGATGTCAGTTTTGGATTAACTTGGATAAGTAGAGCATCATTAGTTTGAGCCATATTTGGGACTGTCATATCAAAGGCATGATTTTGAAGCCAATAAGTAAGTTGGTAATGAAGAGTGGTTGCATAATTGTCTTATATCGGGGAAGCTCTCGTAATTTGAACTTGAACTTTGAGAGCATCACAAAGATAAGGGTCTTTGAGAGGCATGTTGAAGTTTGGAAAAAGAGTGACAAAGATAGTTCCCGCATTGAGTGTTGTTTGAACAGTTCCTATAACTGCATGTTGATACTCCAAAAATTTGGAGTCAAGGAGTGCAATTCTATAGGCTGTAAGGAGTACTTTTCTTCCGTGAAAGGTTAGTGCTAATCTTACAGCACCAAAATAGAGATGAATGTACCCTTGTTTTTGCCATGGAATAACAAATTCTCTGGGGAGAGCAAGGGTAATGAAATTTTCACTGTCAGTTATGGGGATATTGGACTGGTCAAACTTAGAAGCTTGGATATATTCTTTTACAATTGAGGATTGAGAAGGGCCAATATTTTTTTAATGGTTTTTTGAGTGAAGACTGGGGTTTGTCAAATACAATGTAAGGATTTACAATGTGGAAGTCAGTAATAGGTATTTTACTGTCTTCAGGTATATGAGAGATTTCATACAGGTAGTTTAGTCAATTTGTAGTAGATTTACGGAGGGGAAGTTCAGAGGAGAATTTGGAGGTATCAATATATGCAGAAGATGAACTGGCCATAGTGCTTTCTTCAGGAAAGAATAGTTTACCCAAAACCTGATAGGACAATAATGCTGAGTCTAGGCTCCTATGTCCACAAGGTGATTGTCGTAAACTGGATTCTTTGGATCTTTTGAAAAGCAAACTCCTTGTTCTATTTGATTATCATATCCAGTGTTCTGATGTGATTAGTACAGAAGATCCACGTATTATGGCAACTGTAAATCACAAAGCATACTAATGAGGATAATAATCAAAATATACTAATCGAAGGAGGTGAAAATGGTATGGGTTTGATACAAATATAGAGTGAGAGAGTGACACAAGGGAAGGGACACACAGATTCAAAGGAGGTGTAAGAAGATAATTGTGGAAGCTGATTAAGAAAATAAACAGCTAATGAAATATAGAAGATTACTTGAAAGCACTGAACAGAACAGAGAATTAGATACAACAAACGGACTAATATTAATAGATTGAACAAAGTTTTTACATATGACATAAGGATTTTACATATCATAGGGGAAATGTTTTGGAGCCTGAATTTTGCCTCTCTTGTACATCTTCAGTGGCTTTTTATAGGCCACAGAACTGAGATAAAAATCAAACAAAATTTTTATATAGGTTTGAGTTATATGTATATATATGTATGTGTATATATATATATATATATATATATATTAAAAATCGAATGGTAAATAAATATTAAGACAAAATACACCAACTTCTGTTGAACTGTGCAAGTCGAACACGTTTCTTAAGTCTTAACCATAAATTTGACAGATACCTTTTTTTTTTTTTTTTGAAAAAGAAATTTGACAGATACCTCTTCCTACTTTTTTTTCTTGTTTTCTTTTTTTGTTCTTTTATTTTATTTTATTTTTTATTCTTTAAATGCCAATATTGGACTATTCAAAAAACCCAAAACCGTTTAGAATTAGTGAATTACAAGGTGGATGTCATTTTCAGTGTGAATGGGGTTTTAGTACGAGAAACCATAAACCACAAGACAGAACATATCCAGTCCCATCGCATCCAATAAAACGAAAAAAGGGTGGGTTGCGAATTGCGACTTCCTTTTCCTCAAAAATTAAAGAAGAAGAAAAGATTCCCAAGACTCGCCGTGTTCTTCTTCTAACCATTCACTCAATCTTTCAGTCTTTACTTATAATAATATATTATTAGGTTTAGGATGTGACCCCACTTAAACATTCAACCCTTAACCTAATAATGCGCAATGATGCCAACTACAGAAATAACGTGCACATTAATTTTAGCTCAAGATTTGTTTCTATATAGTCAAATATTTCATCTTACAAAAATAACTTTTCACCAAGATTTTTTTTAGAGAATTTTGATCTATGGTGTCCGGTCTTGATGATAGTTCTTTATCATCAGATCAAGATACTAATCGATTTTTGGTGTAGACAAATATTAAAGTTAAATCTCAAATCTCTTATTCAACCATAAAAAAACTTTACCAATTGAGTTAATTAACTGAAACCCACACAAATTTATTGATAAAAAAGAAACGGATATCATTAATAGGACCTAAAATTTTATTCTATTTTTTTTTATGAACCTAAAATTTTATTCTATTTTCTTTATTATGGGTCCTATCACATCTGCTAAAGTTATCTCCGCTTATAGTTTTTAAGTTTAGTGTCCCCCAACTATTTGGGGAAGCAACCAAGAGCCTTGTTGTGTTTCCAATTCATTGATATCTAGTGGGGTATTATCAACAAAAATACCTAAAATTCGAATTATTTATTTCCCAACTATTGAATTATTAAATAATAATAAAAAATAAAAGTTTGAGGGAGGCTCATGCCCTCATGTACATTGACAGCCTTGGGATCAAGGGAGTCAATTTCGTATCGGAGGCTGTACCGGTTTGGCCAGTGGAACGATATATTTTGGTACCTGTCAATACTGATGTACTGTTTTGGGTTTTTCGTTATTTTATATATGTGTGTGTGTGTGTATTATAATAAATATAAAAATTTATCATAAAATATTACCTTAATTCAGAATAAATTATTCATGGTTTTAGACTTTAGCATCAATTAAAAGAAAAAAAAAAACACAATATAAAAAATAGAAAGCTTAATTGTTCATTGCTTACTAAGAAAACAAATAATACTAATAAGTTAATGCAATAAGTTACTATTCTGCCCTTACAAAAATTCAAAAATTACAAAACTAAAAAAAAAAAAAAAAAACTTTTTTGTGTACCGGCCGGTATTGCCCGAAATTGGCCGGTATTTACATTGACAGCCTTGGGATCAAGGGAGTCAATCTCGTACTGGAGGTTGTACCGGTTTGACTAGCGGAATGATATATTTCGATACCGGTTAATACCGATGTACTATTTCGGGTTTACTGTTATTTGTTATATTTATATGTGTGTGTGTGTGTATTATAATAAATATAAAAGTTTACCATAAAACATTACCTCAATTCAAAACAAATTATTCATGATTTTAGATTTTAGCATCAATTAAAAGAAAAAAAAAACACATTATAAAAAATAGAAACCTTAATTGTTCATTTCATACTAAGAAAATAAATAATACTAATAAGTTAATGCAATAAGTTACCATTCCGTCCTTACAAAAATTCAAAAATTACAAAACTTAAAAAAAAACAAAAAAAAACTTTTTTCTGTACTGGCCGGTATTGTCCGAAATTGGCTGGTATTTAAACCGGTACGAAACGTTGGCATTTTGATTCCGGAATATGTACCAGTACGGTATATACTGGCCGGTACAGCTAGTACCGGTACGGTATCGACTACATTGCTTAGGATACTGCTCAAGTCGGAAAAATAGCCCAGTGCTTCGGCCAAAATGGCCATATACCACAGTTTGACAAAATATTTAGCAATATACCACTATTTATGAAATAATTAGCAATCTACCACATTTTTGGAACTCGAGTTTGTCATGGAACTCGAGTTCTTTGAAAAAATAGCCTTCAAATTTGTGCTATTTTTGATGGAACTTGAGTTCCATCAAAATTTTTTTATGGAACTTGAGTTTGTGAAACTCGAGTTTCACAAACTTGAGTTTTAAAAAAGTGGTAGATCCCTAATTATTTCGCAAACAGTGATAGATCCATATATATTTTGCCAAACAATGGTACTTGACCATTTTGGCCCCAGTGCTTCATTGTGTAATACATACAATGGCACAAATTAAAGATTTTGGGTAAAATAGTTGGGGGATATAAATATATAATTAAGAAGACTTTAGAGCATCCACATTGGTGGAGGCAAATTTTTATCTTTTTTGCTCCACAAAAAGTAACTTTATCTATTTTAACTTACCATTTTACACAACATACCGAACATCAATGATTCTATTTTTTTAGCTACTTCATTTAAATATTACTTTTTATTCTTCCTCTCTCTCTCTCTCTCTCTCCCTGTTTGTGAAAAGCAACACACCTACACCACCATCGATCACATCTATCACCACTACAACCACTGCCACCACAAATCACAACCCACAACCATCATAAATCAAGGCAAACCCAAAAATCCTAAAATAAACACCCAAAAATCCACCTCCACAACTCTGATTAAAAAAAAAAAAAAAAAAAAAACAACAACAACAACAACAACAACCACCACCACCACCAAGCCACTGATCCTAGCAACAACCCACACCACCATTAAAACCACTGGTCCAAACCACCCAACCACACAAACCTAGAGAAACCCGACCCACATCGACCCACCACCACGAACCCACACTGGCGATCTCAATGAACCTAGGTGACACCATGAAGAGAAGAAAGACTTGGTTCAATTGAGAGGGAGATAGGGGCAGCGCTAGAGAGAAAAAGATGAAGTTGAAAAGAATGAGAGAAGACCTAAGAGAGAAAGAGAGAGAGAAAAAAAAGAAAGAAAAAAGAAAAAAGAGAGAAGTCGAATAATATAATATATATATTTTTCTTGACATTTGAACTATAGTACATAGCTAAAAACAGTGCACATAACTAAGAAGCCAAATTATTTAGTTTTGGCTCCATTAATATAGTCTTAATTTTGTAATTGATGGTGCTAAAATAGTAATATAGTTTTTTCGCACCATCATTAGTCATGATAAATAGTTGATTTTTTAGGGTTGCCAGGAAAAGCCAAACTCTTCTGCCTTCCCCATAACTCTAAAAAACAACCTACACCCAAACACCTTAGCTAGCTAGCTACCACCTTCACTGAGGCACTTTTTGGGTGAATGAACCATTAGTCTCTGTTGTCAAATCATACTTTTAAATCCCATTAGCTGCTCCTGCTGGAGGAATAGCCGTATGGTACATAATAAGTTCCCTAGCTATGCTAGAAAGAAACTTCACTAAAAAGGAATTAGAGTGGAGGACAAAAGGTTATCGCAAAATTATTTTGCAAGATTAAACAGGTGTGGGAATAGTCAATATGACCCATGTTGTAGATCCATAATTGGTTAATTACTACAAAGGAAATTAACCCTTTGCCACGTATGCAGCTTTCTTATACCAATATCCATTAACTAGAGTCTTGTTATTGTTTTTTGGGTAATTTTTATTTGTTAATTAAGAGTACAAGTTCAACGGGCTTCAGACCCATTATACTTCACTTATTCGTAGTGCAATCTTATTATTTGTATAGAACTCAATTCTGCAAAGATTAAAGACAGTCATTTATATAATTTATACACAGGGCCGGCTGTAGGGCTAGGCCACTTAGGCCATCGCCTCCGCCCCCTACTAGAGATGGCTCTCAAATTTTAGGGCAAAAATTGATATATTTTTTTAAAATATAGGAAAAAAAATTAGTTATATAATTTTTACTCTACTTTTAAGAAGTTTCAAAGAATTGAGTAATATTAGAGATAATCCAACTTTAAATATATAGGGTTTATGAATATGTATTATTATTCACAAGAAATAATTCAAATAAGAAAATACTAGAAATACTATAAATTTTACTTCAAAAACTTTGCAAATTGATGTGATAATTAATATGATTTGTGGACGTTAACAACCTATTAAATTCATTTTTACATCATTTGTAAGTTTTTTGTAGTAAAATTTGTTATAACTTTAGCATTTTTTCAAAAAAAAAAAAAAAAAAACATATTACAAAATAAAAAGAACGGATTTTTGTTATAAAAAAAATTATGTTATTAAAAACTAGTTAAATATTATTTAAGAAATCCAATAGACCACTATTTCATTAGAATTTTTCTTTCTTCTTGGTGATTCCCCCATCTCTTGATGCAGCAAGAAATAGGTTGTAGTTGCTCCAATATCGATGATAAAATATCATGCACTTGAAAACACTACAACCGAGCTCTTTTGGTTGCACTGGCTTCTACAAGATCTTGAAACTGATTGTTCTATAGCAGTTTCAATGCATTGTGGTAGTCAAATTGCCATTCAAAGTTCCGATAATGACAACTTCCATGTGCACGCTGAGTATATTGAGATTGAATGCTACTTCCTTCGTCATCATTTACTTCAGGATACCTTACAACTACGATCTATCTCCTCATAATATCAGTTAGCTAATATCTTCATCAAACCTCCTCTATTAGCTAGTCACTTTAGTAATTTAGTCTCCAAACTTAAGTTTGGTGTTGCTTCACCCAATATGAGTTCGAGAGGGACGGTTAGAATACAAATCCAACAGACTTTAGGCCCATTATACTTTACTTGATTACTTGTTGTACAAATTTTCTTTTTTTTTGATAAATTTCCATTTCAATTTTATTAAGGCTAAACAGAGACAAAGGTAGTACAACAATCATGCTTACAAGCTTCCAAGAAAGGAGAAGACAAGTTACAATTATTACAAGAGAAACTTACTTTAAGAGCAAAAGCAATTTTAGTCACAGAATGAGCTGTTGAGTTTAGAGATTTCTTAATCCAGCAAAACTCACAATCATCTAAAGATAAATTTAATTCTAAAGTATTACAAATAATAGAAGAAATAGACCAGTCAATAGGTTCTTCCTCTTTAGACAAAGCATCAAAACATATTTTTGCATCCCCTTTCTACATGATGCAGTGTAAAATGTATAAAGATTCACTTTATATTGTCAAAATTATTAGTGTTGAAGCAAAATTATGAATGTTGTACAACACTCATACTTTTGCCAATATAAAGTCAATCTTTTATACATTTTGTACACTGATCAATATAATAGATTTTGAGTCTTTTAAGATATCACACTCTAGGTAGTACAGTAGAGCTAAAGTCTAATTTCTGGTTATCAAAAAAGAAAAGCTAATTTATGTAAATATATGATCTATAAGACCGTAGTGGAACCTAGAAATTTTAAGTTTTTTTTTTTTAATTTTAATTATTGATTTTTAATATTTATTTGTACTCAAGAGAATGGAAAAAGGACAGAGATATTCAAGTCAGTGATTTTCGCTTCATGAGACTTAATACAACTGAGTTTTTTTTTTTATAAAAACACAGCTGAGTTTGATTGTGCTATATATATATATATATATATATATATATATATATATATATATATATATTCACTTGCATATGTTAAAGGAAATAAAGAACTCTATACATGGGAAATTAAAAACAAGAATTTACCCACACACAAAAAAAAGCTTTGTTATTGGGGAAAATTAACCTTTAAAGTATTTAAAGAATAATTACAATATTAAAATGTTTGATGGTGGGCTATAGTTGCCCAAGGTTAAATAAATGAATTATTTGGTATCTACTTTTTTATAATTTAAAAATGATTGGTCAAAATTAGAAATGGAAGAGAATATTTTAGACATCTCTCTCTCTCTCTCTCTCTCTCTCTCTGTGAATAATATGAACGCAAACTTGCCAATATTTTAGCCGATGGTAGATAGGCGTCAAAGGATTCCCATTATTTCTTGGTTACTTTATATGGCAATTGCTAGTCTAGGTGTGATTCTGATACTTCTCCTATCATTTTCTTTACACACTCAAAAGTCAAGAATAGCAAGGTTTTTTTTACCTAGGAAGGAAACTTGGAAAGGGGGCCACTTCATAATGATTTTTTTTTTTTTGGGTGCTGACTTATTTTATAATGATCAATTGGTTTTTGTAATTAGTGATTAAAATATGCAACCCATTATGTAAAATCCTTGGTCACTATATATGCTACGTGGGGGACCAGTCACTCTCACATATAGGTATAACCTAGCGTAATAGGTTATCTTATCAAAGCAGAAGTATTTATATTTTATATGCATTGTTTGTGGTGAGTGGGGCAGCCAATGTCTATAAAACAAAAGGCAAAAATACAAAAACTATATATGAGGTTTGGACAAATGTCAGATACTATCAAAAACCTTCAAAATTCTTCAAAAATATGAAATTTACTTTCTTAGGTACAAATGTCACTCACCATTTGAAAATGCCCCTGCTCCTATTGCTACATTTTTTTTTTTTTTAATTATAAAATTTTTGCCTGCTATCTATTTACCATTAGTTACTCAAAAATTCTCTCTATCGCACATATAATTTCCATAATGCAATCATTATGGGACCTATGCAGTTAAGACAAGCTATTGGAAGTAAGTAGAGAACTTAGAGAAGTAAGAAAATTTCAAACAATGTTAAGTGTGGTTTACCTATAAAGAGCAAATTGAATATTTTTTAAAAATCTTTTTAGTACCTAACCAGTACTAACCTAAAACTAAAGGTGATTTTTGTATTTTATCCTATAAAACAAAAGGGAAAAATGCAGAAAACATGAGACCATATCACTTACCATTGCTAAATATGAAATCTTTGTCATGGTACATTAAAAAATGTCATTTAATAAAAATAATGGTACAATAAAAAATGTCATTTGATAAAAATAATACATCAACATTAACTCCAACTCATCATGTGATGTGTCAAATACTCAAATCCAAAACAATCCTTGGCCTCTAGCTTCACTGGACGTACCAATCAAATGCCCTTCTTCTCTTTCACACCCTTCAATCACAAATCTTTTTTTCCACTTTCACTCATTCAAGCTAAAAGCACACACTTCACAGCCAAAAATTACATCAACCTCCACATGTTTCTTACATAAAAAGATAGTAATACTATTAAATTATGTTAGCAATATCAAAATGACCAGGGTTGTTTTTTGAGCAAGATATGGGCCAAATTTGCCAAATAGCACAATTTTAGCAAAATTTTAAGAAAAACACATAATGACAAAGTTATTTAGTTATGTACATTTTTGAAACTCGAGCTTTAGCTGGATTTTAAGTTTGTCAAACTAGAATTCCAAGTAGCTCGTGTGGCTCGTTAAGCAATGGAGCTCATACTCGCTAGGAACTTGAGTTTGTCAAACTTGAATTTAAGTTGGAACTTGAGTTTCAAAAATGTGCTATATAATTAAATAATTTTGCTAGGGTGCTCTTTTCTTAAAATATTGCTAAAATATTGCTATTTGGCAAATTTGGTGCAATATGAATTAAGTGCAAGAGAATGAGTAAGGGAAGTTTATTTTGGGATCGTGTTGTTTGTGGAGCAAGATCTAGAAAGGACTTCAACGCACTTGGCGAACTTGGTTAATTGGAAGTGCAAGGCAGCGTCTTTTCTTCTTGTAAAGCATTGTCAATTCTTCTTTCTTGAAAGAGGAGAGAGTTCACGAGAGGAGTAGAGAATCTATTGGTCTGGTAAGTGATAGTGGAGGATGGTTGCGTGAAGGAGATTTGGGTATTGAAATTGTTTATTTTGGGTTTGACTAGTCAAATAATGAGTTAGTGCTAATGTGTGTTTTTTTTATAATTTTTTATAAGATGTTGTTTTCTTAATGGAGCATTGTCGAAATTGCAAATTTGGCCATCTGATATGATCCCAAAAAATCCCTTTAATTTTGGACTAAAATCAAATTGAACCCCACCTGTTTAAAGTTGAAAGTAAAAGTGCCTAAACTTTGAGAGTTTAAATTAGTCAATCAATTAGTGCATTAGCATTGGAGTGCTAAGAGCATTATCACTGGGAAGAGCACTAATATTGGATGTCCTAAATTCAACATATTTAGCATTTAGCGCAAAAAAAAACCTCTCCATTGAATATGTCAAATGCCAAATATTTTTAGCATTAGCTATGTAGCAGTTCTAGTGTTCTACTCTTCTCTCTCCTTTCAGTTGTCTCTCACTTTTTCCTCTACCGTCTCTTCTCATGCCTCTCTCTCCTCGCTCCATTTTGAGCAATGGCAAGTTGGTGGATGGTGACGGCATGATGAGATTGGTGTTGGTTGATTTAAGACTTCTCTCTTCTCCCTCTCTCGAGCGAGGGCCACAGAGTGGTTACAATTTGGGTTGACTGGCATTGGTTGTGGTGGTGGTGGTTGGCTAATGGTTTGGAGTTTGCAATCTCCGTTGGAAATGGGAAGAGTAGAAAGAATTGAATAGGGAGAAAAAAAAGAATTTTGAAAGGCTGGCATAGAGAAATAGAGAATTCATTTTGAAGTTCGGGGGTAACGAGGGGACGGGTTGGGCTGGCGATTGAATCTAGATGTGATTGACTTCTGGGAGGCCCATTGGGAGATTCAGATAATGGCTTAAATGGGCAAGAAGCTCATAATATCACGGGGTCATGCAGCAAATTGAGCCCAACAAATGCCAAACTTAAGCGTCCAAAATGAAGCATATATTAGATGAATCAATCTACCCTTTAAGCTGTAACCCAAGAGGCAGGAGCCTAATGGCCCATGGTTCATGTGAAAGCCCAGTATAGTGAAATATGGGACTAGTAGCTCCCCACAAAATTAATGATCTGCGCATGATATCATGGGCAGATCATTATACTTTTGTGAGGAACACTCCCATAAAGAGAATTTTTGAACTTCAGCGCTCTACAAGGCAAAAGGTGTTCTGTAGAATTGGAGGTGATGTGTAAGGGATGAGAATCCATTCAGCTCATTTATGCAAGAATCCTGACAACTGAGCTGCATATGAAAGACCTGAGCAGCCTATGGACAAGTATCTATGGAGAAAAACAAATCATTTTTTCCCATAAAAATAATTTATGGAAAAATATATGTTGTTGCAATCACAAAGTGCAAGCATCTTTATGAATGAGTGGTTGGGAGGCCTATAAGTGCAGCGAGCATTTGCAAGTCAGAAAATTTTGAGCAACTTCAATGTTATGGTATTTCAAATTTTCAATTTCAACACAGAATATTTGATAAGAACTGTGAAGATCATCAAGAGATAGGTGAAACCACAACCTTATGTTATCTTAAAAGTATAATAAATATCTCCCTTAAGGGTTTTCAACACATTAATTATAAACTCCTTATATGCTTTAATGCATGTGGCTAAAAGTTCCATAGTGCTATGAAAGTCAGTCACTGCTGCTTTTATGACAATAATAATATAAGCTATAAATGCTCATGAAATCATTTAGATATCACCACCAACAAGAAGCATTTAGCTACGTACGTGCTTGGCAAGTGGCTCAAAGCATCCAACCAGGGATGAACCCATTGATTTGTTGAGCATGAGTTGTGCCACTTAACTGCTGGTCGGAACCAGATGCGTTATACCTGTGTTCCAAAAAAGGAATTAAAGACACAAGATGTTAGATAGTCACAATGGTTTGAGTATTGAAACTAATTAAATTATTTAAATATGGTTTGGATGCTTACCCTATTTGCAATGTGGGATTACAATCTAAAGGCTGGAAAAACCTCTGAGATTGAGCATTCTGAGGACCATATGACATACTTTGCTCACCGCCTTCCCATGATTGTCTAAGGTTATTTCTTGAACTCATTTCATCCAGCTGCAAGAGAGCAAATTTGAAAACATATGTGAGTGGTTAACAAATAACAATCATATTAGCCATGGACAATTTTTGTGTCGTAGGAGGAAAAGAGACAAATGGACGTAAAATATATCAGTCTTGGATAATAGGAGTAGTTGCCATCCCACCATTTAAGTATACCACTGCCATGGTTTTCTCAAAAATTCAATCTTTCAGTATTTTGGTTTTTCCCAAAGAAATATCAGATGGAAACTTTTATAGAGAATTGAAACAAAGGAGCATTGATTTTCCTCCATATTAAGAAACCCAGTTAGCAATTTTTGCCCAAGATTGAGACTTGAATGTATACTCATGAAGGGTGTGAGGAAAAAAAAAGGCAGTGAATGAAACTGATGTGCAGGGGCTTCAGTGTCTAGGTAATTAATCAAGAGTCAACTTTCAACTGGCTTGTGCTAAAAGTTCTGCAAAGACAAGAACATGAAAAGACCAAAGTAGCAGACCATGCAGAGAGTGGTACTTCCACACAGTAGTGAACAACGCCCAACTATTTATGATTATGAAAATGGTAATCAGCACAGACATTATTACCTTTATTGTCAAAGCCCTGTTTGCTTCCACTAATAAGTGTTCCTGTACTTAAACAGTAGATTGTTGACATTAGAAGCAAATAAAATAGAATTACCATCATTATTATCATGCCGTATGTGCATACCTTATTTTGGAGATCAGAAAGCTGGTCCAGCATATATTGTGTCTGCAAAGTAGATTGAGACATTTAGAGTAAGCTCTCCTCACATGAAACAGGAATTTCAGCTTGTTAAATTTTTTAGAAACCGTAACAGGATTTGATTTTATAGACAAAGCCATCTATTTTTCTACGTATGTAAAATAACATATGTATGACAAAATTTAACTACAAAATTGATAATAACTTTAGATTATAACTTTACTCAATATCATTAATATTATTATATATTTTGAAAATCTAACCGTAGGATTGCATATTTTTTATATTCTTAATACATATGTCAAATTTTGTACCAATTAAATACTACTCATTATATGTTCTATAAACTTATATTTTATGCATAATTTTAAACTACAAAAACTTGTAATTTAATAAATTTATTAATGATATAGCTATTAATTTTTAATTTTCTTGAAATTTTGCAAGTATATATAATATAAGAAGAAAATGTAATCCAATTGTGGATTTGTCAAAGTTGATCTCCAATAAAAAAATATTGAGTAAGATTGTAATTTTAGGCTTTAACTAATTTTGTAACTAAACTTTAGCTGTATATACATATATAAACATAAAAGATGACTTATATATCACATATAAAAAAAATAAAAAATAAAAAATAAAACTTTTTTTTTTTTAGAGAAATAAAGAAGACAAAGTCTTTGTTGTTTGACCAGACAGCATATGGTGAAATAGGCATATATCGATCCAATTTCCATATGTTATTCGATCAAATCAAATTAAAAAATTTTAGAAACCTCCCATGGATTTTTGTAAGATCCATATATATGATTACATGATCACCTTTTAGTCAAACGTTTTAATACATGCTCAATAATCTAATGACAATGTATTAATAAAGATGCGTGTTAGGTCCAATAAATTAGACATTCGCAACAAATGACAAAAAAGTTACAATATTGTTGATTCTTTGACGAGAATTTGAGTCTAAGACGAAGAGAATGACACATGCTCAGTTGATCAAGATATAATCTTGACAAATTCTCGATACATCCTGGATTGATCAAGGATTGCAGATTCAGTATTTGATCTTATGGTATATTTTTTGTAACCCTAATAGATAGCCTATTAAGCATGACTTTTAAAGAGGTTGTAGAGGCATTAAATACTTGAAACAATGAGTTTCAAAAAAAAAAAATACTTGAAACAATGGAGTTGATAGATACTTTCACAAGAATAGATTCTCTAACTGTCCACTGGAAGACAGTTTTTTAATTTGATAATGTAGGAATCTTTCTAAAGAGGAGTTTTTTGGACTTGCTGTCCGCATGAACACACTTTATTCTAAAGTGCATGAAAATTGAGATATATCTTGACCATTTTTTTTTTTGGTTTATGGATGATTTAACTCTTATAGGTAACGATCCAAGTATCTTTGAAGAAAGTCATGGGTCGTAAATTTGAAATGTTTGATATTGAGATGTGGCCTACTATCTTGGCATTGAGGTACAGCAAATGGAGAATGAGATTGAGATTTTTATTTTCTCAAGAAGGTTTTTCTAAAGAGACCCCTAATAAATTTGAAATGTTAGATTACTAGCTAGTAAGTACCCTGTGAAATGTGGTGTTAAATTATCAAAGATGACAATGGAGAGAAAGAAATTTCAATTTTTTTTAAGAGTTTGATTGTAATTCTCAAGCCTTTTTGGTGTTCGACTTGTTAGTCGTTATATAAAATTGCCTACCTTGTCTCATTTGAAGATTGCCAATAGATTTTTTACCATGTGAAAGGTCACTTGATTTTGGATTGTTTTATAATTTTTATTCATCCTCTAAAAGATTCAAGTGTGTAGGTTATAGAGTGATAGCAATTGAGTTGGAGAAATGGATGACAAAAATAGAACAGGGTTTGCGTTATACATGGGCGATACTACATTCACATGGAAATATAATAAAGAGAGAAGTTCATAACAAATCAACAATAGGTCTGACAAAGAATCAGTTTTCCATTATAGAAATAAGCACATCAAGTTTTCCATTACTTGAGAATCTATTGACTGAAAACATGTTGAACTTGAGTTTATGAAGTCATGATCAAATTCCATACGTACTCACCAATCCACTAATATATGACACCTATTATAAATTCTAGGCATTGTTAGGGATGATCAGAATGAGTTTAAAGGAAGACATTAAAAGTTAAATTTTTTTGTTTTGATTTTTTTAAAATTAAACTAAGTTTATGAAGAGCAAGAGCCTTATGCATTAAATGAGTATGGAGTATATGTGTGGAGTTTATGAAAGTTATATTTAAATATAATTAAAATTAGATTTCCATGGTATAAATATTTACATAACCTTGAACCCATCTACTCAAATCAGGAGTGAAAGAAAGAAATAAAAAGCAAAGAGTTCTTTGTGAATTCACCAACTTTCAAAACAAGAATTTGAGTGAAACATGACACCAATTAGATCCTTAAAAGTTAAAATATATTACATACGCATGTATACTTACTAACACAAAAGATAGGATTATGCATTTATGCTATTAAAAATATAAATAAAATAAAAACTCACAAAATCAATCTACATTGTTAAAATGATCACATCAAATTGTCACATCTTATTTTTTCAAAATTGTATACAACATCAACGGCAGACGGGTACATATTATTTTGTGCATTACTTTTGTGTGAGCAAATTTTGTATCAATATAATCCCATACAATATATTTCCTCACCAAATATAGTTATGTCTTTCTATTGTTCGTAAATTTCTCAAAATGATATATAAATGTGTCAAGGAATCAAAGAAAAAAAAAATGTCGTTTAAATTAAAATAAAATCATTAGATTTAACTAAAATAACAGATTTTGTATTTTTGTGGACAAACCTTCGATTACAAATTATCCCTTGTGGTTTTGCATTATCACGACTTTGTTGCACAAAATCTTTTAACTTTTACATAATTACATTACATTGATCCCCCATAGGATTTGGACAGCAATTCCAAGGAGTTGAACTAAATTATGTTAAAACGCTTTGTTAATTATATATATATATATATATATATATATATATATATCAATAATTACAATGAGAAAAGAATATTTAAATCTTAGACCTTTTTGTTAAAAAAATTAAAAAGTACTAATTGAGTTACAAAACTCTTTATTAAAAAATAATATTAATAAAACTAAACAACATAGGGTAAATTTTAATTTCCCAAGAAGAAAATTTTAAAATTTACTCAATTTCTGCATATTACAAAATATAAAATGTGTCAAGCAAAGTAAAACATGCTTATGCAATGCATTAATATAAATTTAATTACCTTAGTGGACCTGACTTGTTTCAAGGATGAGTCCAATTGCCGCTCAAGCCTCTCAAGGTCATTTGTGTTTAATGGGCCCAAATCTTCCCCAAGAAGGTTTCTGAAGGACCAAGGAGAAACCTTTCATGAGTGAATGCATTTGTGTGGTAGAACAGCTGAGCTCATAAACAAAGGATGCCACAATATTTCTAATCCAATGCTAAAGCTATAATTTTTTTTTTGGGATAGTTATATTTTAAACCCTATAATTTAGGAGTGAAAAAAAAATTGTATTTTCAAGAATATCAAATTATAATTTATAATTTCAAAAAGTAACAAATTAAAACTTTAAAAATTGTAAAGTCACAAAGTATACCATCAGGCTATATTAAACTTCAAACACAATATCGTTCCACTAAAATGGCTTGAGATTTGATTTTTAATTTTTTGAACTTTAGGGTTAATTTGTTAATTGGGAAACTAAAAGGTTTATTTTTTTATTTTTTTTGTTAATGTCATGAATTAATGTCACTTTTGAAACTATAAGATTTACTTTGTTTCACGGGTTTAAGGTTTAAAATGTAATATATATATATATATATATATATATATTTTTTTTTTTTTCCCATTTTACACCTTTATCCAAAGAAATCATCTATCTCAATCATTTTATAACAGCACTAAATAAAAACACTAACCAAATTTAATTTTTCTAAACAATAATTACCTCTGAGTTCTTTGTAGGGACTCAAACCTAGCTTTCAGTTTCAAGTACTCCCGGTAACTGATCTGTTACATTACATGATGACAGTGATATTAAAATCACAAACTGAGGCATAGTACAATGTTTAGACAAAACACCAAAATTTAGTTAGTTTATACTTTATAATTTATACCATATATTAGACACAAAAAAAAAATTGCCATCCATATTTGCCACATTCTAACAGTGAGACAACAAACCAAAAGAACACTTTATTGCAGTCCCTCCAACAATCCTACGGACACACTCAGTTTAATATATTGCTAATTAAGTTGTTTACTAACGATGGAGCAATATCATTTTTCACATATATCTATTGCTGATATTATTTTTTTTACGCATCAATCATACCTATACACATTAATTAATTGGATGCATGTGAAAGTAGATATAGAATTAGGTATCCCTAGACCTATTGGTTCCTATGATGGTAAAAGTCTGATGATTACTTCAAAGTCAGGTATAAGCAGTGAGATACAGTAAAACAGCTGTTGCATAAAAAAAGATACAGTAATACAGTTAAGCTATACCTCGAGCTCCTTGCCGGGTTTGTTCACTTCAACGGCACCATAACTGCATTTTTGGTACCTCTCGAGTGTTTTGAGCATGCTAGGTAATACAAAAATAGAAAAGTAAACCAATCAGGATAATCAAGGTGCATAGATGATGAGTAAATCTTGTTATCAAAAAATTTTCAAACCGCGCCTCTAAATCTCTAATATAAGCAACAATTCAACATAATTATTTTCATTAGGAAAAAAAAAACGTAATTTAAAAAAAAATTACTCAAATAATATATATCGGAACTTGTTCCTGCTTCCTGGTCTATGTAGTGAAATAATACAAGTCTGTCTATTGATATATTGGCATTTCAATCAATGTCATCAATACACTACTGTCTTGCTTGGTGGAACAGTGCAATGATACACTAGTCACTAGTCCTTTTATTATTTCTTAAAGGGTTGTAATAGGTCCTTTGAGAGGCATGTGTTTCTGCTTCTCTAGGGCGCTGGAGCTTTTGTAAGAGATTCTTTTAGGGTAGGCATGAAGTTTTATCAGACTCAAACACTTTAAATATTTTGGATATAGACATGCATGAATCAGCATGATGCGTGTCAAAGTCCTATCCTAGCTATATCAATAAATAAATAAATCAATCAAAAAGTTAATACAACAATATTAAATTTAAATTAAATCCATAAATCTATATTTTTTATTTATGTGGTGGTTTTATAGATTTTAAATGATGTGTTACTGAATGCATAATAAAAAGATTCAAATTCAAAAAGAAAGAAACATTTGTCATCTCTATTAAGTCTCTATGTTATAGTATGGGTTCAATTAATTAGAGACTCCTAACCTCCCCATCCTTGTGGAAAAAGACCATCAAAATCTTCACATTGGCTGGAGTATGATAGTAGTTGGAAGTATTGGGTAGCCTTTTACACCCATGCAGCAGGTACTTCCACCTTAAACCTTGAAAATTCAAGTTTCATGGGTTTTGGAAGGTTGATACGAAGAGAATTCTCTGCCTGGGTGGTAATAACTCTTGTTGTCTATTGTTGTTGCCTCCTTTGTTCTACTTCATTCACTTTCTATAGTGTATCAAAGAAAAAAATCTATAGACTATGAGTAATTGCACTTCTTTGTTGGTGGACTTCATGTATGGAATGAGCATGGTGGTTTGTAGTTTTCTTGAGGGTAGCATTGATTTTATTCATATGTGAAGTTGATCTAGTTTCTGTTATGGTAACAGGAAAAAATTGTTTTGATACCACTTGATAAGAACCTAATTGACCTTGGAAATGTGCGATTGTAAATTACTTTGAAGGCGGTCGGGTCTTCTAAGAGGAGATATTAGAGGGAGGAAGTTGAGAGTTTAAGAAGTAACACTGGATGATTTTCTTTATAGTCGAGAACAAGGGTAGCAATCCTTTTTTTTTACAATGGGTATTGTAGGTTTACATTGTACTATTAATATAAATATTATATTATAAATTAAACAAATGTGTATAATATTATACAAATTTATAATTATATATATATATATATATATTTTACAATGTTAATCTTATATTATTAAATATAATGTAAACTAAGAATTTTCATTTATAATTTTAACAAGTCTGTGACAACTTGCAAACTCGGCATTTTTCTAATTTCTAACCTCCTAATTGTTCTCACTACACACATGCCAATTAGGCAGTTAGTTACAAGAGTAATCCCAATTCACATGCTTTGAAGGAAGGTCCCGACCTTTTACACACGTGCATACAACTAGTGAGTAGTAACCAACAACCTTTGAATCTTCAAAGGCACATACTATGAGGTATTAGCCAGTGAAACTGCTGATGATGAGCTAAAGGCTAAAGCTACTCCTATAAGATTCAAGCTGCTGCATCACGAAGCATGTGTGCTGGCTAGTGTCCTAACATTTTTAGCCCAATATTCACATGCTGATTTGTATAGAAGGCTACACATCGAGTTTTCTTCTATGCCATAACATGATAATGTACTGAGATCAAGTGTGGGAACGAGTGAAGAGTAGGAGGTAGCTAACTCTGCTAACTTCACAGCGTCATCCTATTGAGCTGGAAACACTGTGAGTGTATCTTAATCTGCAAATTGTTCAGTGTGCTAGAAGAAGTACTAGCTTTTAGGTTAGAGACAGTGTGCTTATATTTCTGAAATGACTAAAATACTTTGTTCTGTGAATGGGGTATTGTTAATTCACGTGACCCTATGTTTTGGAATTCTCTCTTCTTTTGAAAAGAAAGAAAGGTCCCAACTCAAGTTCAATATCATTCATGAAGATCATACATGTATTTCTTCTCTAAAGTTAAGACCTAAAACACTAAATCAGCCAGGGATGGAACCAGGATTTGAACCTAGGGGGGGTGAAAGCATGAACAAAAAAATTTCAAGTGACATGGTTTATTTAAAAAAAAATCATGATAGACAAAATAATTGTACTTTATTACCATAAATATTTAAGTCAATAAGGAAATAATATGAACCAGAAAAGTTGAAAGTTACAAAATGATATTCAAACCTTTTCGAAGAAGAATAAAAAAAAAAAAGGACTTCGGATCTCCAAATTTTAGATAATTGGAATAAATATGTTGGTTTTATCACATTGACTAACTTCCCAATATGATAAACCCATACTTTTGGATGCAACTAAAAATCACACTAATGAAGTTTTCAAAACTGTTTTTGAGGATTTTAAAAAATTGGGATATTAATATTAAGAGTTAGCAATGCTACATCATCAATATTGGCTTTTAAAAGAATTTTGCATTTTATCTTTTGAAAAAAATTTTAAATATTGTAATTGACTTTCCCATAATTTATAAATCAATTAAAAAGTTATATAAATTATTGTCACCCCCGTAAGGGAATTTTTTTTTTTTTTTTATGAGATTTTTTTGGTTATGAGTTATTGAATTATGATATTGGTGATTTGTGGGTTTTTTGTTGTGTTATATTTGGACTATGAAGGGGCCATAGGTCCAAAGAAAGGGTTAAGTGATTAGTTTCTTTTAGCTATTTGGACCAATCTAAAAATTTGAGGGGGGTCAACTATAAACTCTAAAACATGGACATGCAAATAAAATAGCTAATTTAGAGAGAGAGAGAGAGGGAGAGGGGGGGGGGGGGCAACTGCCCCCCTCTGCCCCATAGTGGGTCCGTCCCTGAAATCAGCTATACGGTTTGATAGATACTCTTAAGTCTTAACTATATAATACATAACTACAAGAGCCTTTAAGGCACTGCATAGACTAAAGTCTTGATCATCAAAGAAACTGTCCTATATTATGCATTCCCTAATGCTTTTAAATTTCCACTTATGAGTCCAATGAAACAACCGAATAAAGACTAGGCACTATGACCATCGTGCAGTCTTGGTGCAAATGCAATGGTCACTTCATAAGTATAAGTGCTTACGAAGTGTGGAAAGTAAAAATTAGAGTTTAAATTTTTAAGGGGAAGTTTCACAAACATATACACTCAAACTAAATTAGAGTAGAATTTTTATTTAAAAAAAAAAGAAAAAAAAGAAAAAGACTAGGCACAATGGACTAAAGGCTAATTACTTGATCACAAAAACAATGAGTGTTAACATTATGAATAATTTTTCACAATTTGACAATCATGCTCCTCCAAACGTCTTACGTTTCTAATGCCAACATGCCAGTGCCCATTGATAAATCATCTTCTTTTTTTTCTTTTTTCTTTTTTTTTGCAAATAAACTTCAACATGAAATACGAAACATTTATATGCCTGGTTAATGAATCCGGCTAGGGTTAACTAATATTAAGTGTATTTGTTTCTATTAAAATATTACATAAAAATGTAACATGGTTGATGTGACCATTAAAATATAAAAGGAAAATGTCTGACATGGTTGAGGTGATATTATAGGTATACGTAGCATACATATTTGTTGTACAATTCAAAAAACAAAGAAAAAATTAAAACAACTGCCCTGATCTTTTTCTTTTTCTTTTCAGTGCACAAAATTATAGTGGTTGCAAACTACTACTAGATAACATTTCAGCTGTCCAATTGTTCTTTTATTTTTTTAATCATAATCCATAATAATCTTATTAGGTTTTAGATGTCGGCAAGTACTATATATGTGACGAAACTTGTGTTAATGATGGTTGCAATTATTGTATTTAAGTTAGCTTAGAAGTGTCTTGTTTACTTATTCAAAAATATGAAGTACGTAAAACTTATGCAGTTGGGAAAAATCAAGTCTAGCTCAAGCAAAACATTAAAACAGGCAAAATTTTCACATGATTGTGGCTTGACTCTTACTCGAGCAAGATTGTGAAATCTTAATTGTTTCTGATTTTTTTTTCGATGGCAAGCAAGGTGTTTGTCGAAATTGCATAGAGAACCAAGGTTACAAAAGATTTGTATCTTATGACTGACTGTAACTATTTATTCGAATGAGTTTTCTACATTAAAGAGTTTCTTCATTACCACTACATCACCCAACATTGTGTCTTTTACTGTTTTGATGTGGTGATGAATACAATACATGGTTGAATTACTCTGTTAAATTATTTATTTGGAATACACATAACTTGTTCACTCAACCCAATTAATTGGTTGCATAAGTTTTTGGGGTCTAAAACTTATTTTCAACTCTCTCTCTCCAAAATTATAAATATAAACCCTAAATAAAGCCAGGGAGTCATTACCATGAACTTGGTTTTCTCTATCCTTACTTATTCCAAGATATCATCTGTAAACTTAATTCTGTTTGGATATTGATGAGTTTCCTAAATGAAACCTATTTCATTATTTTTATCCATCTAAGAACATAACACACATACATACATATACGTATACATATACTTACACACACACACACACACACAAATATATATATATATATATATATATATATTTATATGTATATTAAACATAACATGATGAACTTCACTAAAAAAATCAATCATGAACTGCTGGTCCTATTTCCATTGCTTCAAACCCAAGTCATATTTAGCCTTCTCCTTGACCATTACTTCTGTAGAACTGTTTTTTTTTTTTTTGGTTATTGGTTCAATCATTTGGCTGACTGTCATAACACACAGAAAGATCAACCCAATATTCTTTTGCCGGGATCTCTAGGTAGTACTACCACTTAGATTCAGATTAATTTTACATTTTTCATTCTTAAGGTGGTCTATGAATTTATTTATTTTTATAATTTAAATGAGATGTCCTTGAATCATGATATTTTTGGAAGTAGACCTATTATACCTACAAGCTAAGTCTAATCTTTAACCCTATCAATCTCTAGATATAAATCCCACATGAACGATGGGTTGAACTAACCTTCTCCCTAGATTGGATAAGAACTAACTTTTTTTTCTTCCTAAGTGATATGAAATAAATGCTGGTCCTAAACTTACATTTCAAAACCTTACAAATGTAATATTTTAAATCCTGAAAGACTACTATAAAACAAAAAAGAACTAGAAGCTTCATTATCGTACCAAACTGAAAATACTATATACTCTTAAAATATTAATCTTATCATTTTAATAAATGTTTTGCATTTGAAACGTGGGGATGAAAAATGAAGGGTTTTGAATAGTAATATGAACTTCGACAATGCATGATAGATTTGAGAGAGAGAGAGAGTTGCTTTCACAAATCACTTATGATATGAATTTGAAATATATTTCACACTTGATCCTTTCGAATTCACTTATTACTAGGGCTTAAATCTATTACTTATCATTATTATTATTAATTAAGGCTTAAATTTATCGAGGAATTTCTTCAACAGAAAAATAAAAATAAAAATTATACTTGTTGTACTACATTTAATTAAGCTATTTGAACCAAATAATAAAAATCGAAATACTTCTTATTCTTTTCCTGGAAAATGAAGCAAAAAAATTAACAATAATTTAATTTTTAACTTAAATTGAAACAGAAAAGTGCACACAAAGGTAAACAATTCTATATATATATATATATATATATATATAGTCATAACTTTTCAGAGAAAGAAAAAAGAAATTAAATAAGTCTCAGCTTATTGAATAATAATTTAAATGGATGCTTGGTTGAAAGATGTGTCAATCTAGATTTCAGAAGGAAATAATAACAAAAAAAAAAAAAAAAAAAAATCTCTAGCCACGCCATTTAACCGATTTAAGTCCTTGATCTGAGGCTTTTGAACAAATTTAATTACAGCAATTTCTCTCTCTAAAAATTGAAACTTGGGTTTTTACAAAAGAATCTTCTTATAAACTGACAGAAAGCTGGAAATATGCTTCAGATCTCATGGTGCAAGATTTCCCTTTTTTAGAAAAAGAAAAAAAAAAGTGTTATGGTGTAAAAAATTGATATATAAGATATTAGATCATCAACTAAACCAAGCTTCAAATAAATCATAAAACTTATCAACCTCCCATAAGTCAAAGACTCAAGAAACAAACATTCCAATATAACATAAACATAGAATTAATTAAAAGAGTGAGAGTGAAAGAAGCTTCTTTCTATAATTAAATATGAGATTTCGTCCAAAACCCATGAAAAAAATTCAACCAAACAAGAAGGAGAAGAAGAAGAAGAAGAAGAAGAAGAAGAAGAAAAGAGATCCTAGCTACATGTCTATATATAGCTAGGGGCAAAAAGAAGAGCAAAGCACAAATTTTGAGCTATTACCTAGAGGTGCTACAGAACTCATAGAGCTTGCCACGGTTGGAGAAGATAATAAGGGCAACTTCAGCATCACACAGAACTGAAAGCTCATAAGCTTTCTTCAGAAGCCCATTCCTCCTCTTTGCAAATGTGACTTGCCTGTTTATCTTGTTCTCTATCCTCTTCAGCTCAACTCTTCCCCTCCCCATATCTTAATTATCCCACAAAAAACCACTACTTCTTTCCCTTTCTCTATTTATATAGCCAAATATACAAACTTTTGCTTTTTTTTTTGTAACTCTTTTTTCTTTTTTGCTTGTTTTATTGTTCTTCTCTAAGGTACCAGTTGATACTCTTTGTCTAGGTTTGTACCCCAAGTATTACCAAATTTGTGAAATACAAGAGAAAAGTTGGATACTGAAAAACAAAACCCTAGTGAGAGAGAGAGAAAGAGAGAGAGTGATACAAAAATATAGATAGGAGAGAATTGTTTTGTGTATTTGGTTCTCTTCTCTTATAAACTGAAATGAAGTCTAGGGTTGGTGACTTTGGGTGGCTTTTGTTTTTACTTTCTAAGGTTCGTATAAAATTTGTCTTTAATTCTTTTTTTTTTTTTTTCTATGTTGTAAAATTTTGATATATCTATCCCACACGCATTTATGGCGCGTGAAAAATGACCTCCTAGTTGGCTGCTTAATAGGAATATAAAGAGAGGTGTCTAAAATGTTTTTACAACAAATTATAGCTAATTGGTGTATGTAGACTTAAGGCGCGTGGTGGGGTTGTGAAATTTGTATGCAATTTCTCAATTATTTATGATGTAATAAAATTTTGTAATTATTTCAACGGGATTACAGAGGTGTCAGAAGTCAGAACTTCGTCATCTTCCTTAAAATGGATCTCCACGTGTCGTGTCTTCACGGGCTTGCAATCGCCATCAGTGCTCAATTATTCTTGTTTTTCTTTCTTTTTATATTTATTTTCTTAAAATATTTTGCAATGTGAGATGACTGCAATGCCCTTTTACGAGTAGCTACGTCCTATGCACGTAGAGATACTAGCAATTTAACTAAGTAGGGTGGGCTAAGTGCCGGGGTAGATGTATTTGGGCCTAAGGCCAAAATTTATTATCTTGTTTCATATATAAAATTATTATTAATCAATATAAATTATGTAGAATTAAAAAAAAAAAAAGAAGTTTATAATCACAAAAAAAAAATTTTGACAAAACTTTGATGTGGCAGATTGATAGTAATGAGTAAAAGAGTGATGTTAGTGGTGAATCTAATTAAAAACTAGTAAAAGTTTACTAACTTGACTATTGTGAAAAATGTTATGAATTTTTTTGTGAATTGCTTTCTTTCTTTTCTTTTTTTCTTTTCTTTTTTTCTTTTAGAAGTGCTACATTCAGAATATTTTTCATAACAAATTTTAGGCGTTAAGTTACTTCTTATTTTCTAGTTGAACTTACTATTAAAATTATTTTTTTGCTGTCAATAACAACCTTTAACAACCTGCTATTAAGATTTTTTGTAAAAATGTAGTGAAAAAATGTTGTGGACATAACATTTTTTTCTCTTTTTTATTTGTTTTTCATTTGATAAGAAAATATTATTTTGGCTTAATTAATACTATTGGTTAAAATTTAGGGGCCTTTTTTTTTCACTTGGGGCCTTAGGCGGCCCCATCAATGGCTTATACCATTGAGCTGGCCTTGCTAAGTAGTTGAGCACCTGGTCTCAAAATAGTTGTCTTGAATTTGACTAGGAGCTTCCTAGTTTAAATTTGGATACCAGCACTTTGAAAAAACTCACTAGGCCAGCGACTTACCTCACTATGGGCCTATCTAGGGTGAACAGTGATTAGTCTCTAATTGAAAGCTTTGAGGAAATACTATGAAAACCAAAAAAAAAAAAAAAAAAAAAAATACTAGCAATTTTAAGAATTTAAGAAAAAAAAAATTTACTAAAGGAGGAAAAAGGATTTGAATCATTTAATGGGTTCTATTAATTGATGCATTTTGGGTAATTGTTAATAAATTATTTTACAAAAATTTCAATACTATTTTCCTGAAAAATATAAAAAACTATTAAAAAATAATTCTTATAAAAAATTTCTAAAACTCATAGGGCATTCATACTTTTTCCTTAATTAAATTACAAAATTTTTAACAAAATGAACAATTTTAAGACTTGGTACTCTCAATGATTTGCCCTTAATTCTAATTACAGTAAATTTAGAGAGATGATATTTTTCATAATGGTTGATACTTAATGTGGCCGGTTATGATTGATGTACAATAAAAATAATGGTAATTGTAGATATATGTGAAAGTGATGATGCTCAAATTACAACCACCCATATTAGCAATGAAAAAAATAAATTGTTTAAATTTTTGGGTCCTTGCATTACTCTTTCAACTAAAAATGGCAAAATATTGCCATATTATCCTCATCTTAGCAGCTTTGTCCCGTAGAACCCTAATTTGTTATATCCATATTTTCTTTGCCCCAAAAAAGGGATGAGAAGAGAATGAATTTGCATGCCTCAACATATGGATTATATTGGTTAAATAGGTTTTTAATGGGATTATAATTGTGTGTATTAGTTGCTAAGAGCCTAGTAACTTAATTGGTATCTCTTGGTGTGTTTTCAACTGAGACATCAATATAGGATTATAACTATTGTATAACCAAAAATAATTGTGTGTATCAGTCACGATTTTTTTATGAAAAATGTTAAAATTATTCACAAGTTTACAAATTGACATAATAATGAATGTGATTTTTAGAGTTCAAAAACATAATAAATGACTATGTAAATTATTTTTTGTAATTCATGACACATCAATTTATAAAGAACTTATAAAGTAAAATTTATAGCATTTTTAGCATTACTCTTATTTTATTTGAAAAGAACTAACGTGGCCATGTTTTATTGCAAGTTGTAAATAAGAGGTTTTTTTTTTTCACACTTAATGAATTTAATCTCTGCCCCCTTTTTTTTGTTTACATTGCCAAGATCAGCCCCACTCTAATTAAACTTTTGTTATTGAATTGTGACTATATATATTGGTCTTATCAGATTGTTGTATTTTTTTTTTCCTTCTTAAGATTGATAGTTGAAGACTTTCTTAGAAAGAAAAAATTTAAAGTTATTTCCAATTTTATTAATAATGTTTACAAAATAACATAACAATAAATATGATTGGTGTAATTCCACAAATATAATAATTAGTAAATTTAGCATCACTTGCTTAAATACACTAATATCACCCAAAATAGCTCGTGTAGGTCCTGTAGGATATATAGTTCTATGAGGCCTTCTTATTTGATGTCATACCCAAAATAGCTCTTGTAGGAAGTGTTGTACCAATGTACCATGAGGCCAATTTTCAACCTTTTTTTTTTTTATTTTTTTATATGCATTTAATGATAGTTACAATGGGAAGGGAGAAATTTGAATCCTAAATGTCGTAAACATATTAAGAGTTACCAGCCAGTTGAGCTATAATACTCTTCTGCATATCACTTGGATATTTGTGGTGTCAAAATATTTGAACAATTTGATACGAAATCAAATATTGAAATATTATTCATCCTCAAAAAAAAAAAAAAAATTGTTTGAATGATATATATATATATATATATATATATATAACATTCATTCTGTGCGAGGTGGGATCATAGTTAGCTATCGTTTCTTATAGTGACAGCCCATGCCAAGAATTGTATATTAAGCAAAAGCCAAGGATTGTATTTTGTTCCAAAACCATAAACGTTACAAATGCCAAGAATTGTATTGTGTATATCTCATTAAAATAAAAATAAAAATGAAGAAGAAGAAATTTATGTATGGGTAGTTTGGTCAACTCATTTTTTAATATTTGACTATTTTTTATTTTCTATTTTACTACTTTTAATTTTATATAATACCAGATCAGGAAATCTATTGGGAGTAGTGAATGAATCTTATTCCAAAACAAGGAAAAGATAGGTGCGTTTATGTAAATACTATTCCATCACAAATGTGAGTAATAATTTAGCGGTCACAAAAAGAGTCCTAGTCAAATTCCTTTGTAATTTAAAGAATTGTGATTTTAAAGATATTATTAATTTTTTTTATGTATTTATTCTATTTTTCTATTCATCATGTGTCGAGAGATTGCGAAAAATTGTTGAAGTGAGAAGGACCATAAGGGCAATAACTTAATATAGCCAAATGATGATAAATCTATTATCGTATATAATGCAACTCAAAGGTCCATGAAAGTGATGAAACATATATAAATATTTGGTGAGATGGATTTTCAAGATGAAAAAAAAAATTATGACAAGTTGTGGTCCAAGATATCAAAAGCTTAAACAATCCCCCACGCAAGTCATTCTCAACTCACGTAGAGTCCCATTCATTATAGATTTATCGATTCATCCCCCATGCCCTAATCCTAATTCAACTATGTAACAAAATCATTAATCACTACCACTACCACCATCTTGATCTCTGAATTCATCACATAACATTTCTTTTGACCTTATCAACAAATTAAGATTAGACTGGAATATTTCACCATCATCAAATGTGAAATTGAGTTCTTGCAATTTTGTCATTTCAAAACGGCTTCACATGATAACACCCCCCCCCCCCCCCTCCTTTTATTTTATTTTTTTAATCTGAAAAATTTGCAAAACCAACAAATAATTTGTGAATAATACCCAATTATTATTTTTTTAGGGTCAGTAATATGGATGATTACAAACACAATCATCCATGGTTTTTTTTTTCGATAAGACAATCACAATCATCCACGTTCATAACATGTTTTATAGTACTTATACATAAGTTATAAGACTACTTGGTGAAAATGTGAATTTGGCCACACCAATCACACATTAATACTTAAGTATGTTGCTGTTTGGGTGAGGAAATAAGCGTCCTCTCTAATATTCTTCTGAGACCATAATTTTTGTTACAATTATGATATGAAAGATCGTAAAATCTATAATTGATTATCTATCATTTTCTTATGAATCTACCTATTATTTTTTAAACATTCACAATCCAAAGAGTCTAAAAACACACAAATTTTGAACACACTTTGTCATAACTAAGAGCATTCCCATTGGCAATTGTAAATGAGAAATGTAGGGAAAATTTAGCATCAAGGCACCAAAAGAGCCTAGTAGCCGGACTTGTAAAATATGAGACTTGCAATTTTTTTTTGCAATTGTGATACAATGCTATCGCACAATTGTAAAAATTATAATATATTTTAATTTCAAAAGATCACTGTAGCACTGTACCATCTCACACTTTTTCTCCCACTCCTTTTGATTTCACTTCCTCTTCTCTGATTCTCTCTCTCCTTTCAGTCCTCACTCAATCCCTCTCTCATAGCTCTCTCTCTCTCTCTCTCTCACGGTGTTGGGATTTTTCTGGCGTGGCTAGGTTTTTTTTTTTTCTCGCTCACGGTGTGGTTAGTTGAGATCGACGTGAGTGTGCTTGGTTCGACATGGGTAGTGGGTGTGCTTGGTTTGACATGTGGTTTGATGAGTGTGTTTGCTTGGTCCAGCTTGGGTGTGCTTAGTCCAATCTCCACCGATCTGCTATGTTTCGGTGGTGGATGGCTGTGACGACAGTGGGTTTGATGAGTGTGGGTGTGTGTGTGGGTTTGGGTTTGTGACTGATGTGGTGGTAGTGGTGGGGGGTTGCGGTGGTGGTGGGTGTTGATGATGGTGGGGGTGAGGGTTGCCGTCGTGGTGGTGAAGGGGTGGGTAGTGGGTGATTGATGATGGTGGAGGTGGGGGATGGTGGAGGTGGGGGTTGTTGTGGGTGGTGAAGGGGTAGGTAGCGGGTGATTGATGATGGTGGAGGTGGGGGTTGCCGTGGCAGTGGTTTGCTGATGTGGGTTCATGGTGGTGGTAATGGCGGTGGTGGGCAGAGGGCAGTGGGCATGGTGGTGCCAGGTTTGTTTTGTTATTTTTTAATGGGTTTGTGGTTGGTTTTTGGCTGGATACTTGCTGGGTTTGGTGTCATGGTAGTTACTGTGTGGTGGTGATTGGGTTGCTATGTGGAAGTGGTGTGATTGAGAGGGTGGTTGCTGTGTAGATGAATGGTTGAGAGAGTGACAGAGAGACAGAAGTAAGAGATAATTTTATATTATTTTATTGTATAATTTATATTATTTTGATGTGCAGAATGGTAAAATAAAAATTGAGATGTTGAGTGTATTATAAAATAATATGATATAATTGATAAAATAACTTTTTAAAATATTAAAATAAAATAAAATAACATTTCTCATTGTGAATACTCTAATACACATATTATAGGTTAATTGAATTAATTTTCACAATAATCAGTAATGTGATCCCATATATAAATGATTCAATCCAATCACATGCATGTACAAAAGTGCAGTTGTCCACAGATTTTTCTCGTTCTTTTCCTTATTACGCAAATTAAAGGCAGTGGTAAACCCAAGAGACAACCTAGTCAGTTAAACAGGTGTCTCAATAAGAAGTCCCTCTTTTATTTTAAGTTCCTAGCAAATCTTGTACTCTTTCAGAGTTCCAACTTCTTAGAAAGAAAACCAGTTTCCGAGAACTGCTCTGCGAGACTGCCTGTCCAAAAAGTAAAACACATAATAAAAACAAGAAGCTTTCTTTCAAAGACGTGTTGAGTTCTCATTGGCGGTCATGCACAGTGCCAGGTGACGCAGACGATTGATGGCCAAGAACCCCTTCGTTCGCCAGTGGCGTCCGTACCGTCAAAACATCGTAGAACTGAACAGTGGCTTGCCCTATCCGGACACGCGTCGCGAATAGACAGCGGAAGCACAGACGGACAGTAAACTTTTGCTGGTTGACGTTTTGTGTCAGACGCGTGCTGAGAAAAGCTAGGCACTGTACAATAATTGGGCAGGCAACTTGTACTTTTAGACTTTTACTGGTTTGCCCTTTAATTGTGGTCTTCTTTGTAGTACAGAACCAATAGATTTTATGGCTGACATTGTGTTATGGATTTTGTTTTTAATAATTGTTAAGTATTAGGAACCAATAATTATGCTCCAAATCAGCCAAAAAAAAAAAAAAAAAAATCTTACAAGGAGAAAAGCATTGATAAGTCATTAGCAATTAATGACCCTCCAAATTCAGAAATAAAAAAAAATAAAATAAAAATCAATGACCCTCCAATTTTCTTTTTCCTTGTATATATATATATATATTATTATTATTATTATTTAGAAACTCCTTGTAAGTTGTGTGTCAAGGCACTGCTCAAAATTTTTTTAGGAACTTCCTAAAAAGAATTTACTAGGAACTTGTTTTTGTTCTCCCGTTTCTCTCTATTTTTTTCATTAGGTTTTTATATTCAGATAAATGTGTTTCAATTTTTCTTTTAAAAAATATAATTCAAAATACTGTTTTTTTCTAAATTATTTTTGTAATGATTTCTAGAACCTTATTAATATTGTTAGAGACATATTTATGTAATTGGCTAATTCTTTAATAAAACGCATTTACTTGTAATTAGGTAGATATAGAATGAGTTTAGTACTTCAAGAAATAAGTGTTCAAGTTTAGTATTGAAGCCATGCAAATCTAACTAAGAAACAAGTGAAGAATGTGTTGCTCATTAAAACTCAATAGAAGTCTCAACAAAATCATTTCTATCGAGAATTACTACTGAAGCTTGACACAAATTGTATCTGTCGGGAATTACGAAAGCAGGTTTTCCAGATTTAATTACACGCATATCCTTGAGTATTTGTGTAGAGTTTTTTTTCTCACAACCTTAGACATATATAAGAATTATTTTAAGAGTCGTCACAAAGGATACAAGGTGATGCAAAAGAATAATCTATGCATATTTTGACCGAAGACAGAAATTGCTCTAGTTCATCATATTCTTTGTAGAAACTACTGTGCCTTTACGCTAAGGGTTTTGTGACCAAGGAGATTCCTGATCTTCATCATTAATGAACTGAAGAACATTGTAGTCAACAATCCTTCTCAAGTTGGTGTGTTAGTCGCGTACTGGGATCCGTGCATCATTAGTTAATCACGTACTAGGAGTCGTGCATTGAACGGAGAGATTACCACTACAATACAAGTCCAATTGGGTATTGAGATAAGGGTTCAACTGTAGGTTGGTATTAAGTACTGGAATTCCTTTTACTTGTGAATGATAATAGTGAATTCTCGGGAGTGGTGACCTTAAATTCATCCAGTGGGGTTTTGCCTTGGTGGTTTTCCCCATTCGTAAGCAAATCACTTGTGTCAAACTTATTTTCCACTGCATTTAACTTAGTTGATGATTTGTTTATACTATCATGCTATTGCATGTTAAATTGACTTAATTAATTAACTTGGACAATTAATTAATTAATTTACCAAATGGGTCAATACAATTTTGGCCTATCAAATATAAGAATTATGGAGTCTCCATCAACCATGGGATTATGGGCTTTTTCATGTGTTATTAACAGTCTGATATCTTATTAATATTTTTACCAACTTATGATCAAAAGTGTTTAGCCTCTTACTTTAAACTAGGTACTAAATGCAAGGAGTCAATATCATACCAATATTAGTCATACCGGCAATATACTGTATCAATCATCTATATATATATATATATAAAACTGAGACTTTTGAAGCTCTCACAATTTTCCACATCATTACTATTTTATTTTTCTTTTTATTTTTGATTCTTTTTATTTTAGGTTTTATATCTTATAACAATAATATTGAAAAACGTATACAAACTTGGAGGCCTATTAAAGGGCTCCATAAAACTTGATGGATAAGAAAATATATTCTAAAATAAGCCCTAATTAATACCTAACCATAATAGGAACCAAATTTGACCTAAAAAAACATTAAAAGAGCCTAAAAACAAGGAAATAAATCACCTAGACCTAAAATAACGTTTTTTGCATAAAAATACCAAAATCTCTTCTCTCCTTAAAACCCTAACAATTACCATCTCAAAACCCTAAACTCAATTTCACTTTAAGATTAAAAAAATAAGAAGGAGAGAGACTCACGTAAAAAAAAAAAAAAAAAAACGTAGGTTTTGTCTTTTCTTATTTGCTTTCATATGTGCCTGAAATTTTCATTCTATCTTATTATTTTATTATGTTTAGAATTGATTTTCTTATAAGTATTTGGGTTAATCTTTATATTTTGATAGTGTTTTTATGGGTTTGGTTTTTGGGTTGAAATTCTAATAATTATTTTATATTGTATATAGCAGATGAAGTATCTCTATTTTTTGGAGAAAAATCAAAACTGCAACTTATGTCTTCCAGCCCAAGGTGTGGTAAATTTTTATATGTTCTTACTTTATTGAGAATTTTTATTTGGGTTCATGTGATTTTTTGTTTTTTTATTAAAGCTTTGATTTTTGGTTGATTAATTATTTGTTTGGATTAATTTCAATTAATTATTTGTTTGGATTCAACGTAAAAGATAATAGAATTAGGTGTTATAAATTTAAGATTAAAAATAAGAAGGAGAGAGACTCACATAAAAAAAAAAAAAAAAAAAAACGTAGGTTCTGTCTTTTTTTATTTGCTTTCATATGTGCCTGAAATTTTCATTATATCTTATTGTTTTATTATGTTTAGAATTGATTTTCTTATAAGCATTTGGGTTAATCTCTATATTTTGATAGTATTTTTATGGGTTTGGTTTTTGGGTTGAAATTCTAATAATTATTTTATATTGTATATAGCAGATGAAGCATCTCTATTTTTTGGAGAAAAATCAAAACTGCAACCTATGTCTTCTAGCCCAAGGTGTGGTAAATTTTTATATGTTCTTACTTTATTGGGAATTTTTATTTGGGTTCATGTGATTTTTTGTTTTTTTATTAAAGTTTTGATTTTTGGTTGATTAATTATTTGTTTGGATTAATTTCAATTAATTATTTGTTTGGATTCAACGTAAAAGATAATAGAATTAGGTGTTATAAATTTGATAATGTTCCATATTTTGAATTGTTTATATTATTTAGACTCCTGGTAGGACTCTCTTTTCTCTCCTTAAAACCCTAGCAATTACCATCTCAAAACCCTAAACTTAACTTCACTTTAGAATTAAAAAAATAAGAAGGAGAGAGACTCAACTAAAAAAAAAAAAAAAAAAAAGTAGGTTTTGTCTTTTTTATTTGCTTTCATATGTGCCTGAAATTTTCATTTTATCTTATTGTTTTGTTATGTTTAAAATTTATTTTCTTCTAAGTATTTGGGTTAATCTCTATATTTGATAGTGTTTTTGTGGGTTTGGTTTTTGGGTTGAAATTTCTAATAATTATTTTATATTATATACAGCATATGAAGCATCTCTATTTTTTGGAAAAAAATCAAAACTGCAACCTATGTCTTCCAACCTAAGGTGTGGTAAATTTTTATTTGGTATATTATATATGAATTTTTTGAATTTGAAGGGTTTTGTTTGGTTTTGAAGTAGAATTTGGGGATTCTATAAAATTTGGAAGGTTTAAGTTTTGGGGTTTTCGGTATTTGCGTCTTAGTAGGTTGATCTTAATTCTTTACCTTATATGTTTTTTCTTTATTAAGAATTTTTATTTTGGGTTCATGTGATTTTTTGTTTTCTTAATTAAAGCTTTGATTTTTGGTTGATTAATTATTTGTTTGGATTAATTTCAATTTATTATTTGTTTGGATTCAACGTAAAAGATAATGGAATTATGTGTTATAAATTTGATAATGTTCCATGTTTTGAATTGTTTATATTGTTATTAATACGACTAAATAAGATTTGTTTTTATCTTTGTAATTTATATCAGTTTTGAGTGTGTGTATATATATAACTTTTGGAAATTTTGCTTTATTAATTTAACAATTGTAAATTACTTTATAGGTTTCAGTAACTATGTACCTGCAGTGAGACATTGACAATATAAGTATATATATATGGTATTAACATTTTATAAAAATCTTTCTTACAACCTGAAAGCTCGAAAATGTGTTGAAAACACACGAGCGGTTTAGACCCCAAATTAAAATTACGGCTTGGTTGATTTTACACTAACTTAATGATAAGTGCGGAATAGTGTAAACACAAGCGTATAAATAAAACAACTACTCTAATCCATAAACTAAGCAACACAGCAGTATAATGGAATATAAAAGAGTAGGGAAGAAAGATGCAAACACAGAAAACACCAAGACGTGTTTTCGAAGAGGAAACCGAAGACCTCGGCGAAAAACCTCTCCGCCGCCCTCCAAGCGGAAATCGATCCACTAGACAATCAGTTGGGATACATGGGTTAGCAAGAGACCCTCCAAGCCTAATCTACCCGATGCACCTAAGCCCTCCAAGCTCCTACTCCAACAAGGCTTCTCGGAACCGTGTCTTGTCTAGCTCTCCGGATCCCGCAACAAGCTCCATGTTGCATTTGCCATCCTTGGCTTCTTCCAATGCTTCCCAATAGCTCCAAAACACTCTCTACACTCTGAATGTGTGTGGGTTGTGTTTGGGTACAAATCTCCTCTCAAGGTATGATAATGGGAGAGGGATGGAGAAGAGGCTACAATGATTTCTCACTAAGGAGAAGTAGCTCTCTCTCAAAAGATGGGTGGGTGAGTTGTAGAAAACCTATCTAGGGTTTTTCTCTCTGAATAGCCACCTTGACATTTGTGGGTAATGAGGGTATATATATAGAGAGGGTGAAGGGTAAAAAGGTCACTCATAAAAATCCTCCAGGCAGAATGTTTCGCGACTGTCTCGCGGGAAGGCCTTACCAGCGAGACACTCGCGAAAATTACAGCCTGGCATGACTCTTCAGCTTCCAGCACGTGCAGGGCACATGCACCATTTCGCGGGATGCGTAGTAGCGAGATACCCGCGAAAACCCTTCAATCTTCAATTTCTTGAGTCTTCACACTCTCTCTCTCTCACACATAACCCTTACAATAAATCCCACAATAAATATAGGGTATACAAGATTGAAATCAATTACAATCAAATTTGGCACGGAATAAAAGCCAACAAATACACAGTTGTAAATTACAACTTTACAATCTCCCCCTTTGGCTATTCCGTGACAAAACCCTAAAACAGACTCTAGACTTAAACGTGAGTTTGGGAACAAAGGCAAAACTCACTCACACCTAATTCTAGATTCTGATAAGCTCTTGAACATATGAACAAGTATCTCCTGAAATACAATAACACACCAATATCATTGTATGTAGAAAACTTGAAATGCATATGGAGCAATAATAACATGATCAAGCTAAATGAAATAGAAACACTAGATCATGGCAAGATCAAACAGGTAATCACTATACACAAGCAATTACTATGCTCATTTACACATGAAATGAACATCCGGATATGCAAGATGATAAGCTCATTTGAAGAGAATCATTTGCAACTCCAACACTCAACCAATGCGAAATACACGAAGTATTTGCATCTAGGAACAATCCTACTAGGGCACAAGAATGTTCATCACTCAACCAATGCATAGAACGTATATGCATCTAGGAACAATCCTACAAGGGCACAAGAGTGATGTGCTTGAAGTAAAATGCATGGCATTGAACAACAAGTAAAATGCATGACATTGAACAATCAAGCAAACATGCAAAAAGGTTGCATAAGCATGGTATAGCAAATGCATGGCACAAACCACAAAGACCTACAAATTATGCATGCAACAAACCCTTAAAACTTACATAAGCAACATGGGTACAAAATATAAAGTACTTCCCTATCATATCACTCCCCCTATCATGAATCATAGGAGTTGTGATGAACTTGGAATATATATACCTGTAATCTGAAACACTTGCACAAAACACATTAGACCCTCACGGTAAAGCAAGTAATAAAAGGACAAGTATAGTGTAACAAGTAAAATGCGATCAAGTGAACATGTTGTGAAACATATGAGCAACTTGATCATACACAAAGCAGTCATATGGAAATGACTACAATGATCATAAAGCAAAGCAAATGATCATCCGAACATGCAACCAATAGCGCACAATAGCATAAGGATAAAAGCATGTCCAACACATAAACATGATGCAATGAGAGCAACAAAGCATATCAAAGCATCATAAAGCAACGAGAAAACAAGCATAAAGTAAATCAAGGTTTTCTCAAAACAATGTCTTCTCCCCCTTGGTATATGCATCTCCCCTATGGCTTTCTCCCCCTACGAATGTGCACAAGGTAGAATTTCTCCCCCTAAGAGTGTGCACATGAGTCATATAGAAATGACGATACTCTCCCCCTTTTTGTCACGAATAGACAAATTAATCAAGAGGAAGGAGGGAAAGAAAAGAAGATATGAAGATGATGCATGAGGAGTGCAAGATGAATGAGAAACTGAAGCTCAAACATAATACAAACATTAAAAAATGCTATAAAGCATAAAGAACATGACATGCTCAGGATGATGGAACATGATATGGACCTAGGCATGACATGGACACAAGAACATGTTATATGTGCTAAAAGGTCTAAAAAGACTTAACTAGCATGATTGAATGCAAAAATATGTCAAGTATTAGAGTGTGTGCAGCAAATTGCATCTAGTGTGCAGCAAATTGCATCTAGTGTGCATCTAGTGTGCATATGTTATGCATGACTAATGCATGAGCAAGGCACTCAAGGGGAAAAGTGTACAAAACACACCACCAATGATCAAAACATGATAAACATGAATAATTATGGTGATCCCCAAAGTTTGGAACTCATCAGAGTCCAAAACAACAAGAAAATGCCATTTGGGCATTTTATCAAACACTTAGAGTGCACACACTACATATGTATGATGAACAATGCAAGAACATATGAAAATTTTGCCTAAATACATGTTATTTTTGCCACAAGGGGCCAACACCCAAACCAAATCATCATTTAAAACAAAGCCCAATCAGAAAGATTGACAGAAAATAAATTTTTCAACTCCCATTTGAGAAAAATCCCAACTATGAACATAAAACTCCCAAAAACATAATCTAAGTCACAAAATCAATGAAAAGAGTTAAAGATTACCTTAGATATGTTTATGGAATGTAAAACACTTGAAATTAGTTGGGTTTAGATGTTAAAACCTTAAAACAGGGGTTCGGGAGAAGATGGGAGAAGTTTAAAACAAAAGACCCACGAAAAACCCTTTAAAAAGCTGATCTGGAAATTTTCGCGGGAAGCTGACTCGCGAAAGTACTCGCGAAAATTTTCGCGGGATGCGGACTCGCGAAAGTACTCGCGAAATTTTCGCGGGTAAGCCTTACTCGCGAGCTACTCGCGAGACACTCGCGAAACTCTCTGTCCAAAGCTAAAAAAGCTTTAAAATTGGACCATTTAACTCCCAGTTGAGCCTATACATGAAATAGGACACAAAAACACCAAGAAAACATGTTTTTCACACAAAAACACTTTAAAAACTTTGAAGAACATGGGTGATACAAAACACTTCCAAAAGCAAACAAAAAGAACAAAAATCTTTTTGGTTTGAACCACATATGGTAGAGCACACACACATCACATTTGAGCATGTACAAACACACAAATGAAATAAGCATTCATTGAACATTAAACTTGTGTGTTGTGTGTGAGGATCAAGTGTGGAATAGTCCTTAGACTAGAGTGAAGCTTCAATGATCAATTCAAACGAGTCATACACAACTGATACGAAATCAAGTGGACTATCTCCATTATAGAAATGAGTGTATATGACCTCCCACACATTGAATACATAACTTAGAAGCTTTTCATTTGGCTTCTACATAAAGCATAACAATTGGTCCATTTTATTTTGTATGGACAAAACATCTCATTTTGAGATAGGTGCTTGAAATTTATGATATTTCAACATTGATGATTAGCCTTTGGCTTTTTGTGCACCATAAAATTTACATTAGAAGAGTCGCTTTCCCTTTTTCCTAGTCAAATACTAGTATGTGCGACAGGCTTTTGCAGCTCAATATCTCTTTTCATTTTGAGATTTACATTTAGTGAGCTCTTTTTGCAAAAACATAAAAATAAAGTGGGAAGAGATATAGACACAAGTCTATGCAAGTATCAAGACCAACAAGACTATTGACCAATCATTCATGATAAGCTTGAAGATCTATTTACAACAGTCACACATAGTTTTCAAGATTTCTTCCACATAGAAATAGGTGCATATATAACAAGCTAAGCTCATAAATGCACTACGCCATTAGTACGAAGGTACTAGGCCAAACTCACATGAGATATGTGCTCAAACATATACAATCAAACTTTTTGAATTTTTCACTTTTTATGTGGTTTTGGATTTTTACACACATAAAACAAAGACATAAAAGTAAGATCAAAACAAAGGCAATGCATATAAATAAATGCACAAATGCACAAATGCATGAAAATGTGACATTTAATGCATGAAGGGTCCTACAAAGATCGAAAGAATTAGATCAAGGACCAAAAGAGCAAAAGCTCAACCATAGGAACCCTTCCTCATCCAAACGGAATGATTGTTTGGAATGAGTGTCTCAAGAGAGGTGAGACGAGGGTTGGGAGAATGAGAACCGGAGATGCACATAGTCAAGGAGTTAAGAGCATTAAACAATTTCTTTAACAACATGCTATTTTCACTCAAATCCGGTTTATCATGCAAAGCACAACTTCCAAGAAGTTCAAGTTTCTCTTTTCTTTTAATTCTTTTAAGAGCATGAAACTTAGAGCAATGAGGTCTTAGATGACCAAGGGCACCACAATGGTGACAAACAATGTGTTTAGGTCCATTAGGCTTTTTGGGAATGGATCTAGCAACTTGGGTTTGTTCTCTCTTCAACTTAGAACATTGAGGCCTTATATGACCAATCACACCACAATGGTGGCAAGTTGGAACAAACTTAGATTCACTCAATTCCTTAAGATTGGACCTAAACAGAGGCTTTGACTTAATAGCATTTCTCTCCACTTTTTGATTTCTTTTATGCGGAGGAATGTACACCGATTTGTCCTTTGGGTTAGAACACACACTAGGCACAATATCGGGTACCACAACATGATTGCAACATATATTTTCATCATTTTCAACAATAGGTTCAGCAATCAAACACTTGGCATGCATCTTAAGAGATTCATTTTTAGATTTAAGATCATCAACAAGTTTGTTAGACAAAACAAGTTTAGCATCCAAGTCCATATTCAAACATTCAAACTCTTTCAGCTTTTCAAGAGAAATTTCAGCAAGTTTTTTATATTTCTCAACCAATTTGTTGGATTCATTGAGCTTAGCAATCAAATCATCCTTTTCACAAAATAACTTGCTCAAATCCTTATGAAACCTCTTAGCATTTTTCTTCAAGAGTTTAATGTTAGGAATATCAACAACACCCAAGGATTCAATTAACATGTCATCACAATTATGAGAATTAACACTCATAGAGGCATTTTCACAAACACATGGCATGTTACATTTTTCACCAACCAAATCATACAAAGAGGCATACATAGCACAATCCATGGCAAATAAACACAAGGGGTCAAGGATCACACTTAGGTATTTAAACCTCAGCAAGTGTACCCGCTCTGATACCAATTGAAAGCTCGAAAATGTGTTGAAAACACACGAGCGGTTTAGACCCCAAATTAAAATTACGGCTTGGTTGATTTTACACTAACTTAATGATAAGTGCGGAATAGTGTAAACACAAGCGTATAAATAAAACAACTACTCTAATCCATAAACTAAGCAACACAGCAGTATAATGGAATATAAAAGAGTAGGGAAGAAAGATGCAAACACAGAAAACACCAAGACGTGTTTTCGAAGAGGAAACCGAAGACCTCGGCGAAAAACCTCTCCGCCGCCCTCCAAGCGGAAATCGATCCACTAGACAATCAGTTGGGATACATGGGTTAGCAAGAGACCCTCCAAGCCTAATCTACCCGATGCACCTAAGCCCTCCAAGCTCCTACTCCAACAAGGCTTCTCGGAACCGTGTCTTGTCTAGCTCTCCGGATCCCGCAACAAGCTCCATGTTGCATTTGCCATCCTTGGCTTCTTCCAATGCTTCCCAATAGCTCCAAAACACTCTCTACACTCTGAATGTGTGTGGGTTGTGTTTGGGTACAAATCTCCTCTCAAGGTATGATAATGGGAGAGGGATGGAGAAGAGGCTACAATGATTTCTCACTAAGGAGGAGTAGCTCTCTCTCAAAAGATGGGTGGGTGAGTTGTAGAAAACCTATCTAGGGTTTTTCTCTCTGAATAGCCACCTTGACATTTGTGGGTAATGAGGGTATATATATAGAGAGGGTGAAGGGTAAAAAGGTCACTCACAAAAATCCTCCAGGCAGAATGTTTCGCGACTGTCTCGCGGGAAGGCCTTACCAGCGAGACACTCGCGAAAATTACAGCCTGGCATGACTCTTCAGCTTCCAGCACGTGCAGGGCACATGCACCATTTCGCGGGATGCGTAGTAGCGAGATACCCGCGAAAACCCTTCAATCTTCAATTTCTTGAGTCTTCACACTCTCTCTCTCTCACACATAACCCTTACAATAAATCCCACAATAAATATAGGGTATACAAGATTGAAATCAATTACAATCAAATTTGGCACGGAATAAAAGCCAACAAATACACAGTTGTAAATTACAACTTTACACAACCTACGTTAGACAACACTTCTAAACTAATGAAAAGTATAGAAGTTAAATATTTATTCCCATTGTATTTTATTTAATTATGACATATCCATTTTTTTTTAAACGCTAACTAGCAAAATGTCTATAATATGCATATTATTAACCAAATTTTCTATTTCTAAATTTCTTAGATTTTATTATATCAATATTTTTTTCTTTTAAATTCTTAGTAGGCAAATCAGTCTCTCACTAATTCTTTTACCTTAACATGATGTTGGTTAATTGTCCTTTTATTTAACTATCCCGTGCATCGCACGGGTTAGCGACTAGTTAAACTAATATCAATGCTCTTTTAAAATGTAATAGATAAAATACCAGGTTGCATGTATTGAAAATTTTTCAAGTGTTTCAACTGGTATCGATGTTTTGGTTGGTACAATTAAAAAATGTTATAAAACGTGTTATTTAAGCTAATTCAATGGGTTAATGTACTTAGGCTGTTTTTTGCGCTTATAAAATATGTGTATTTTAAATTTTATATTTAAAAACATGTAGATAAATAAAAAAATGCATACACACATACATAAATATATACATTTTTTTTTTTTTTGGTAAATGCATATGTATGAATATGTGACATGTCTATAAGTATATAAATGATTCTACACTAAATTTTGCAATAATTTCTCTTTCAATGTACAAAATCAAAGCATTCATTAAAAAAAAAAAAAAAAAATTGTTTCAAACCCTAGTTTTGATATTATTCATGATTGAAAATGTGGCTTTCTAGTTAAAATAGAATCTAGAAGAGCAATGCTCTTAATTTGTTTGTCAAAAAAATAATCTAGAAGAGCAAGTACAAACATAACTACTTCTATAAACAAGTTGGGAAACCCATCATATATCCAATATTCTATTAACTAAAAAAACCAATTAATGCTTCTAAGTAAAAACTCAATAAAAACTTTTAAAAGAAAAGAAAAGAAAAAACACTCAAAACACATATATATATATAAAATAATATACGGGTATCGAGACAATCATATGTCCAATATTCAAAAGTTCAAAACACTTACGCTCAACATTCTGTTTTATAATATTCCCAATATAGTTTTAACTAAAAAATCAATTAATCATCAAGTTAAAAATACCCCAAGCAATAGTTCTAGAGGACCATAACAATTAAGCAATCATTATTTGTTCCAAGAGTTTTAACTATATCAAACACCCAAAGTTCGGGCCCCAAAAGACATTAGTTTCACTTACACGCATGCATGCAATCACACACGCGCATGCACACTCATTGGACCAGAGAAAGAGAGAGAGAGATTGTAGGAGGATAAAAATTATTTGTGTTTTCCACCATGCGTTTTTGATATAGAGATAAAAAAAAAAAAAAAAAATGAAAGGATAGAGAATAAATTGCTATTATACTCTTATTATTAAAAGTATAAGAGCACTCACAATAATAGTGCTAAAATTGCTAAAATGTAATTTTAACACCTCAAATACTAAAAAGCATGCTGCAATGGTGGTGGTATATCTAAATTTTTTTTGCAATTTGTGAAAAGTAAATTGCTATCTTTAATTAAGAGCTCAATGTAGCTTCAAAGGGATAAAAAAAAACTATTGTTTATTTGATGGGTGACTTTTTCTCATTAAACAATTTCTCTCTCCCTCTCTCTCTCTCTCCTTTCTCGCTTTCTCTTTTTTCTCTTGCCCAGCTCTCTTCTCCCCTCCTCTTGACTGAATTGTGAAACCACTGAACCCGTAGGCCCGTTTGGTAGGGCATTTCAAACACCCATTTTCAGTTTTTAAACAACATTACACACATTTTCACATACTTTTTTACCCACACGTATTTCAAAAAATTACAAACAACATTACTCAAACTCCTCTACCAAACGAGCCCGAAACTCAAACAACACATTTCCATACACTTTTTGGTGTGCTTGATATGGAATTTTTTTTTTTTTGGGAGGGTGAGTTTATGGCCATGGGTTGTAGTGGCTGGTTGTGTTGGCGGTGGGTTGTGGGTGGTTGTTCTTGCTTCATAGAAGAGAGAGAGAGACAGAGAGGAAGAGAGATAAAGAGACAAAGAATAAAGTAAGAATTAAAAATAATACTGTAATAAAGAAAGAATATTTAAATGAAGGGGAAAAATAAATAGAACCTTTGATGTTGGGTTTATTGTAAAGTGGGGTGGTAAAATAGATAAAATAAATTTTTGAGGTATTGTGATTGTGAATGCTCTAAGGATGGAAAAGTAAAGATAATTTTTTACTTTTTTTTTTCCTCAATACCATTTTCTTTCATATTTTCTACCTAAAAAAAAATGGGCCTAGATAGAAAACTCCATCGATCTTGATGTTCTTTTCTCTATATATATTTTCACTTTAATCAAATAATGGAAAATCAAATTTTCCTCTTCCTTTTGCTTCTCTCATTTTTTTATCATCTCTTTTTTTCATCCCAACGAAATATAACATTAGGATCATGGATAACTTTTGGATCAGAACTTAGAATAATTTGGAAGAAAATCAAACCCTCCCCCTTTTCCGGTTGATCTAAGCACATTTCCTCCACTATACACATTTCCCATCGCTTTCATTCATTTTGTGTAGTACAAATAAACTTTAAAGGCAATTACTTTTCTCCCCCTTAAACTTTTTGAAAAGTACCCGTGGATGACAATGTCAACGAGCAGAAATAAAAAGGTTGGGGGATCACGCATCTACAAAAATCCAATGTCTCAAATGCATTAGCTAGGAAACCCTTATTCCTAAAATTCAAGGTAGACCACATAAATCTTGAAATTCCACTAATTGGAGCATAAACCATCGTGCATTCTCTTGTCAAACTTTCCAAATGAACAATATCTATCAAGTTTACAAGACGAATAACATTATTACTTATCTCTTTATTTTTTTTAATTTTTAATTTTATTTTTAGAAACTAATAATTCGATAGTTGAGTGGTGGAATTTGAATTCTAAATGTCTTTATTATAAATATCAAGAAGTATCAACCAATTAAGTTACAAAATTTTTGGTTGATCTTTTACAAGATGGATATCATTATTACTTGATCTCTCTATGTATTTTTTTCTTTTTAACAATTCGATAGTTAGGTGGCGGAATTTGAATTCTAGATGTATTTACTAGAAAAACTAAGAAGTACTAACCAACTAAATTACAAAATTTTTGGCTGATCTCTTTATGTAAAGCAAGAAGCTCTTTAGCAATAGAAAATAGCCTGAAGATTTTCTAGATTGAAATGTGTGAAAAGAAAATTCATGAGATGGATTTTTAAAACTTTTTTTTTTCTTCTTTTTCTCCGCATAATAATGATTATACAAGAGTAAATTAGTTTGCACACCAAAAAGCATTAATAAAGCAAGTAGTAGGGGGGTAGTAATAAAAATTCAGTTAGTGTATCAATGATCTCATAGGATATCCATGCAATAGGTCATCATCGTGGCATAGAAAAGAGCATTTATTTATGACTGTGCTCCACTTTCCGGCACATATTTACCGAATCAACCCGAACATAATTATCATGTTGGTGAGCATCAGTCAAAGATGGCCATGGCAACACTTAAATGCTCCCTACGTAATTCAGTAAATGACTCATGGTGCGATCTGAAGCAATTTCAACTTAAGTACAACTATAAATTCAAGTCCAATCCAGACGCGCATTGGAAATGACATTTGCTTACGCTTCCAACTTAAAAAAAAAAAAAGGCTAGAAATTCAACATAAAGATTGGTGCCAAGTTCTTGTAGTTGGATTGATATTTTTTTTTTTTTTGGTGTATCCAAATCAAAAAAACTATTCTGAATTCAAATCTCCTCCGCCAACTATTAAATTATTATAAAAGAAAAAAAAATAAATTTGTTATAAATTATGAAACATCATTTGTAATAAGTAGTAAAATTTGTGACATTCCTAATATTAGTAAAAGAAAAAAAAAGTACTAATTTTTATTTATGAAAAATGTTTAAGTTATTACTGTAAGGACCTGGTTCGAGCGCTCTTCCTTGAGAACGAGTGGACTCAAGCCTGGCTGGCCCAATACAATAAATTTGTAGAGAGCGGGTCAAAGAGCTAGGTCTTAGCTAAGGTTGTGCGATTAAGCATAGTAATGCATGGCTCGATCGACATGGATATAAACTGAAAGTATGGAATTGGGCTCCTCGGCCTCTTTTCTCTGATAGTATCTTTCTTATATCTTTCCTAACACTGCGTTACAAGGGTTTTTGGCCAAGTACTATAATATTTTTCTCTCCCAAAAACTCCTCCCCCCCCTCTCTGGAAGACTTGTTACATTTTATGGCCCCCTCTGGTTAATCTCTGCCCTCCATCTGTCGATCATGCAGGTCATCACTCTAGCGTCTGTCCCATTAGCCACCTTCTCATTCCTTCTGTGGGTTGTAGCAGCTGAGGCGGCACTGTTCAGGGGTCACTTCTCCATTTAATACGGCCAGAACATTAGTTGGGGGTATTAAATGTAGAGGTGATAGTTTCTCCTGGGATTACTCTTCCACCATGCTGTTATGGCCAATCCGTTGTACTTGCCTCTGTCTTGGATTCGCCCTGGAAGGTTGCCTCTGACGGTGCTTTGCTCATCCCTTCAATGTTCCGTGTGGGCCGAGGACGTGGTTGTCCTCGAGGATATTACTGGCGAATGGGCTCATCCTCGAACACATCTTTCTTCCTCGGAGTGGGCCTTGGGCCTAACGTAGAGTGGGCCGGGGTTGCCAAGTTCTCTGGCCCCACAATTACAAATTTTAATACAAAAAATTTACAATACAAATATAATGATATGATAATAAATGTGATTGATACTGATTTAACAAAATAATAAATGATTTTTTTTTTTTTTTTTGTGATCGGTGACACAATCATTTTTATGAATACAAAAAAAAAAAAAAAAAAAACCCTTACAAACTGATATGATAATAAGTGTGATTGATGCCAATTTAACAAGATAATAAATAATATTTTATTTATTTTTTGATTGGTAATATATTTATTTATAAGAATTATACAATAAAATTTGTAATATCCTAATATCAAATTTTGTTATAATTGTGAAAATTATGAGTTTGCTTTTCACAATTCTGAAGGTTTTCAACAGGTAAATAATTCGTCTGTTGAAGATCCTTCAAATAAAGTGAAAAATAAAAAATAAAAAATAAATAAATTTCATCCTAGAAGGTTAAAATTCTGTATGCATAATAAGTACATTTCTTAAAGCTCACGTATGCCAAAAGAAACGAAAGTGTGGGTAGGTTACTGCCTGGAACAAGTTTTAATTGCATATATACCGTTCTTTCGTAAGTGCCTTTGGATGCGTGAAAAAAATGAGCCGATATAAGATAATGTATAGAAAATGAAAGATAAATATTTTCTCTTTGTATTAAGTAAAGGGTATGACTTATGTATAGTATTTAAGTGCTGTTTTTTAGGTTCATCTTTTAAGATTCTGCTATGTAAATTTTTTTATATGAAATGGAAATATATTTTTAAGTTAAGTAACCACATGACTAAATTTTAAGATGGGAACCTAAGGAATAGCATCTAAAGTACTGTACTTAAGTTTTGTCCTTTAGTAAAAAATGGAAGAAAGGAATAAAGAAATGCGTAAATACACTTTTAGTCCCTATATTTTGCATTTTTTTTCATTTTGGTCCTTACATTTTGTTTTTACCATTTTTAGTCCTCAAATCAATTAACGCTTGACATTTAGGTTCTTTTCGTCACCCAACTAACAGAAAAAGCTGATGTGACTGACAGTGGAATAAAAAAATAATATAATCACACAGAATATAATGCCACGTCAGCATATAAATTTAAAAAATTAATTTATTAATTTTAACTAAATAAAAAAAATTAAAACCAAAAATCACTAAAATTAAGATCTAAAAAGTATCTTGACTCAATGATCACTTCTGGGAAGAGATCACAAAATGGGTTCAAATTATTTTCTCTTCCTTCTCACTTTATTAAATTAGTTTGTCTTCTCTCTCTCTCTCTCTCTCTCACATTCGTGTTTCTCACTCTCGTGGTAACTAGTGGCTCGTGGTGGCTGTGGTGGGTGGTGGTTGGGGTGGATGGGTTGAGATTGGGGTGGGGTGGGTTGAGGTTGGTCTGGGGTGGGTGGGTTGAGATCGACTAGGGTGGCTTAAGTCAGGGTGGCTGGGGTTGAGTTCGGGGTGGTTGGGTTTGAGGTTGGGTTAGGGTGGGTAGGGGTTGGGTTGGGTTTAGGTTAGGCTAGGGTGGGTGGGTTGAGATCGGCTGGGGTGGCTTGAGTCGGGGTGGCTGGGATTGAGGTTGGGTTAGGGTGGGTGGGTGTTGAGATCGGCTGGGTGGCTTAAGTCGGGGTGGCTGGGATTGAGTCGGGGTGGATTATGAGTCGGCTGGAGTGGGTAGAGATCGGGGTGGTTGGGGTTGAGACCGAGTTGGGTTTGGTTGTGGCAGTTGGGATGGTGGGTTGTGGCGGCTATGATGGTGGGTAGTGGTTGTTTGATTGGTGGAGGTGGTGGTTGAATTTTTCTGTGTTTGGGTAGAAAGAAAATTTCTGAATTTGAGTTCGGGTGGAAAGAAAATTTCTAGGTTTTTTGTTTAAGTTTGTTGGTTGGGTTTGTGTTTATGTTTGTTGGCTGGGTTTGATTAGTGGAGGTGGTGGCTAGATTTTTCTGTGTTTGGGCAGAGAGAAAATTTATAGGTTTGGGTTCGGCTGGAAAGAAAATTATGTGTTTAGGTTTGTGTTCTTGAGTTCTTTGATTTGGGTTCGAGTTCTTGTTTTCTTCATGTTCTTCCCAAAAACTAATGAGTTTTTTTTTTTTTTTTAATATTTGTTTTTAATTTAATTAATTAATGTGTGATTATATTATTTTTTTTATTCCACCGTCAGCCATGTTAGTTTTTGCTGTTAGTTGAGTGACAAAAATGACCTAAATGTCAGACGTTAATTAGTTTAGGGGCTAAAAATGGTAAAAACAAAATGTAGGGACCAAAATGAAAAAAATGCAAAATGTAGGTACTAAAAGTGCATTTACGCCATAAAGAAAATATGATTAGTTTTTGCCAAAAATGCAAAACTGACCCTCTAACTTTCACTCTTTTTTATTTTAGTTCTTTAACTTTCAGTTTTGCCAATTCAGTCATTTAACTTTCAATTTTTGTCAATGTAGGATTTTGTTAAATCCCAATTATGGGCTGTCATTAATGTCGCTGAAACGACGCCATTTTCCTTCTTTTTTTCTTTTTTTAATTTCGGAATTAAAGAAAAAAGGAAAAATCTATGAAAAAAAAAAAAGAAAAAACTTAAGGGGAAGGGGAATGATGTCGTTCCCTTTCCCTTGAAATCAAAACCGACTTCATAGCGCCGGTTGGGCCTCGGCGGCTCACGGCGGACTATCTCTGGGGAGATCAGAAAAAACCCACCTCGGGAAGGAGGTTTTTGAAGCCTGTGGTTGACATTGACGACGATTTCGAGCTCGATTTCCAGGCTTCAAGGACAATGACGAGTTTGATATCGATAAGGAAGTTGGCGGCTCATGGCGGACTATCTCTGGGGAGATTGGAAAAAACCCACTTCTAGAAGGAGGTTCTCAAAGCCTGTGGTTGAGGTTGACAACGATTTCGAGCTTAATTTCCAGGGCTTAAAGGATGATGATAAGTCTGATATTGACGAGGAAGATGAGGTCCTCAGTTTTGATTTCAGGGGAAGGGGAATGACAGCGTCATTCCCCTTAAATGTTTTTTTTTTTTTTTTTTTTTTTTTGTTTATAGATTTTTCTTTTTTCTTTTAATTCCGAAATTAAAAAAAAAAAGAAAAAAAAAAAAAGAAAGAAAGAAAGGAAAACAGCGTCATTTCATTGACATTAACAACAGCCCATAACTAGGGTTTAACAGAATCCTACATTGACAAAAATTGAAAGTTAGAGGACTAAATTGACAAAACTAAAAATTAGAGGACTGAAATGAAAAAAAGTGAAAGTTAGAGGGTCAGTTTTGCATTTTTTTTCCTTATTTTTTATATGAATCTATTTGTAAGAGCTCAAAAATGGCCCCATACCCACTTAGAATAGTGGTACTAGGTATTTCTGGCCTAGCACAATTAATTTGTAAGAGAGTAGGCTTGCTAAGTCAACTGCAATGCAATGTATGGTCCCAATATGAAATCAATAAAGTCATGATCCTTAATATGATGAAAAGGAGCACAAAACATATATAAATTCTTCCTCGAGCTTGTCCGATGATGCAATGTTCATATATTATTTGCTCCAATCTTTCTATAAGTTGATACCCTTTCCCTTTTGTTTATGTTCTATTCTTTCAACTCCTTTCCTAGAGGGGTTCCTTTCCTTTATATAGTCTCTCCTAATGCATCTGAGCCTTTCACCTGTACGTTTCAGGGTAGAAATTGGGTTGCTTGTCCCATCAAGACCCTTCTAGAGGTGGTAAAGAGTGTTGTGAGCTATGAAACTACTGTTCAAGTGTCTTTTCTTCATAAATGTAGCTAGTTAAGTTGGTGCAGTGCGTTGAATGTGGAGGTGATGGCTACCTTCCCCAGATATTTGCTCTCTTCTTTACTTGTACGTCTCTGATATCTTCAATGGTGCCCTACTTTTTGGTGCAGTTGGCCAACTGAGGCATTCTCGAGGTGCATTTGTTCCTTAGGCTCCTCGAATGGTGGGTTCGTCCGTTTCCCATCCTCCGACCTTAGTTCACCTGTCAGGTCTAGATTGTATTAAATTATATTAAGCAAACTAGATGGACAACATTATTCTTCTCAAAAAAAAAAAAAAAAGGATAACATTATTAAATGACGATTACTCTCTTATTTCCTTTCATCTTTAAGAAGATTAAAAATAATAGTGTGGGAGGGAAGGATCCGAACACAGCATAGAGCCCACAGGCCCGGTCCGAGGCTGGGCAAAGGATACAAATTATATAAAATTTAGGCTAAAATGCAAATTGCATCATTTAAATTTGGCTGAAATTCATTTCAACATTTTAATTGAGTCATCTAAGTTTTAAATTTATTCAATTCAAGATTTTTGTCCAATTTTGTTAAAATTTTTCCATTAGAAAATATTATTTTCACATGAAAAATATCTATAAAATTATTAAAAATATTTTATAGATTTTTTATGTGATAATTTTTAAATAAATTTTCATTAGTTAATTGCATACTTAATGACATTTTTTAATGGAGTTGGACAAAATACCTGAATTGAATAAATTTGAAATTTAGAAGACTCAGTTGAGCGAAGGTAAGGTTAGAGGACTAAAATGAACTTCAACCAAACTTAAAGGTGTAATTTACATTTTAGCCTAAAATTTCAGTACAGTTTTTATTTGTAATATTTTAGAAACAGTTTTTTTAGGTCTCTATGTTTCAGTGATCAGTGGTCATAATATGTTTAAAATTAATTGAAAAACCTAAATTACAACACTTAGAAAAGCTATATCTAAGTTTTATTCGTAGAAATTTAATATCATATGCTCTGTTTTTTCTGCAATTTTTCATATCTCACAGTGGATATTAGTATCTCTTTTTCTATATCCTCAAGATATTAATATTATATAATGAAAATTTGAACTGTCAAGATAATGCTATAATAATGGATAGCTTTAGAATGTCGTTTGCCGTACGAGTTTGCATAAGTACATTTTATGTTGCTTTCTTTTTTGCTTTGTCGGACTTGTGTTCTCCATTTCTTCCTCCACCACCATATGTTGTAAAGTTTCTTAGCCAACACACCACATGTAATTCTTACCAACATGGGCCATCAACGAATAGCCTCGAAACTTTCGGCTTTTTTTTGATTCATAGTGATGTTGATTTGTCTGCAGAATTGTGGTCTTCACTATGTTGCTGAAGTAACAGATTGTGACTGGTGGTGTCTAACAACAATGATTCAGGAACAATCTCATGTGTAAAAGTGATATTGGACTAATTATAGTTTGTCAATTCAGATGTTGTGAAGTTTGTCGTGTATGCAGCATTATTGAAAACAGAGTCTCAATTCGTTAATAATCATGGACACAAAACAATATAGGGCAAGTGATGTTGAATTAATCACAACCCATCAACTCAAATATTGTGCAAAAAAGTGAAATTTATTGTGTTTGTAGCATGATTAAAAACACAATCCCAATTTGGTCATAATCATGGACACAAGATAATAAACAACTACTCAAATCCGAACGCCATATGACCAAGCAAGTCACTTTTTTTTTAAAGAATATAGTAGGTGAGGGTGCCGGCTGTATGCTATAAGCAATTGATATAGTCGCTTAAGGCCCCAAGTAAAAAAATGCCTTTAAATTTTAACCAATAGTATTATTTATAACTAATAAATAAAATAATAAACTTTTATCAAATGAAAAACAAACAAAAATATAGAGAAATGCTACGTTCATAACATTTTTCACAATATTTTTATAACAAATGCTAAATAGCAGGTTGTTACAGTCTAATATTGATGACAAAAAAATAATTATAGTGGTGGGTTCAAATAGAAAACAAGAAACAACTTAACACTTAATATTTGTTGTGAAAAATATTGTAAATGTTACATTTTTTCCAAAAAAAAAAGAAAAAAAAAAGAGCAATATACAAAAAAAAATTCACAAAATTTTTCACAATAGTCGAGTTAGCAAACTTTTAATAGTTCTCATATAGGTCTATCACTAACATTGTTTTTTTTACTTATTACTATCAATCAGTCACATCAACAAGTGTGAAAAGTTTTGTTAATTTTTTTTTTTTTTTTGTGTCTATAAAATTTTTTAAAAAAAGAAAATATTCTATGTTATTTATGTTAATTAATAGTAATTTTGCATCTAAAACAAAATAATAAGTTTTTACCTTAGGCCCCCAAATACATCAAGTTGTTCCTAGAATAACAGATATGAGACAAGACAAATGATATCATTACCGCTGTATGTTATCATTTGAACCCCACCAAGCAAATCACTTTACTAATAAATAAAAGAGTGCATGCACTACCAAAGTTGAATCAAAATCCTCCATACCACTGCGAGCACCTTGGCCTGAACCCCAATCATTTTTATTAAGGGTCTCTACGTTAATGGACTGCGTGCATGGAACCTAGAAAAACTCGAAGGTATCAAAAACTTTAAGGGGACAAGATTTACGAGAGACGGAAATGATAGTGATAGTTGAAATCTCATTGGTGGGAGACTTGTTTTACAATTCCAGAGAATAATCGAGGAAATACTCTAGCTTTCAAAAGCTTCATTCCTATAACTTTTCTAAGACTCCACTACCCTAAAACAAAAGGGAGAAAGTGTTAGTAGGTATGGGAGTTCAAGTGGTATAGATTTCTCTAGGGTTTTAGGAGGGTCAGAGAGGTTGATAGGCGTTCTGGTGAATTTGCACTGGCCAGAATCATCTACCGTATAAAAATTAAGTGATTTTAGGATTTTTGTTTCTAAGGTCTGTTTGGATACCGCTTATTGCTGAAAACTAAAGATTGAAAATTTATTGCTGAAAACACTGTAACAAAATAATTTTTAAATGTGTGAATAGTGCCGTAACACCCAGTTTTAAAGCAAAATTTGCTGAATTCCGTACTTACGGATCCCGTGAATAGTGCACAGGACCCACTAAATAAAATGCCAAATGCAAACGTGCTGAAATTTCAGTGCAATCCAAACACTCACTAAGTGGGTGTACACCACTTTCAAGCTTGCGTATGCCAACCTAAAAGCAACATTTGTTGCTTTGGTTATGAAGTTATTGAATGAGTTTAGGTCTTGAGAAATAAACCATTGTGTTTAACAGATAGTGCTAATAATTTTGGTAGAGATTAGGCCTTCTTCATCATTGAGACTATGGACTATTTGGTTGTTAGCACTTAGCAGGTACAAAATGGAGTGTCTACACCTACTCTTAATTTTTCACTTTATATTTTACTCCATTTTAAATTTTGGGCAATTTATAAGGAAAATAAAAGAGACTCGTAACATATTTTGATCGATGGAGCATAAAATGGAATACTAAAGGTATAGAGGATTTTTATTCAGAAAAGTTTCATACCATAAAATGAACCCTCCCGACCTAGCAGAGACAAGTACTAGCACTATTGGACCAAAGTTGTGAGATTTTACTTATTTGCTAGCCTATCTAAGATACTGCCCTGAAATGGATATTGTTTGACAATCAAATAGCCCAAGTTGGCATATGTTGACTTAAAAGCAACATATGTTGCTTTGGTTATGAAGTTATTGAATGAGTTTTAAATGAGTTTGGGTCTTGAGAAATAAACCATCATGTTTAACATATGGTGCTAATAATTTTGGTAGAGATTAGGCCTTCTTCATCATTAAGACTAGGGACTTTGGATGTTAGCACTTAGCAGGTACAAAATGGGGGTGTCACCTACTCTTAATTTTTCACTTTATATTCCACTCTATTTTAAATTTTGGTCACTTTATAAGAAAAAAAAGAGACGTGACATACTTTGATCAGTGGAGCATAAAATGGATAAAATGGAATACTAAAAGTATAGAGGAATCTTATTCAGAAAAGGTTCATACCATAAAATGAACACTCCCGACCTAACAAAGACAAGTACTTGCACTATTGGACCAAAGTTGTGAGATTTTACTTATTCGCTAGCCTATCTAAGAAACTGCCCTGAAATGGATATTGTTTGACAATCAAATAGCCCAAGTTGGCGTGCTGGGTAAGAGTTCATAGGTTTGCAGTTGCCGCATCATAATGGAGATTAACATCACAATGATGAACCTAGCAGCAAAGTTATCCAGTTCTCTGTAATGGATATGAACAAGGAACAATGCATTTTGGCAGAAATCATAAAAGCCAGGATTTAGAGTACATATATTGCTATTCCAAGAAATATATTATATTTTGCACTGATTATAAAATGCGAATTGCTATTACATATCTGCAAAGTTCTTGGTACGTGAATGTTAAAAGAGGAAGCTTGATTTGGATGAATTTTGGAAGAGAGCACAACTTCAAAAGAAAAACCCTTCCACTTGAACTGAAGAGGATCAAACCGATGAAGTGTTGGAGCAATCAGGGCAGCAGAAATGGCCCCTAGCTTGACATTTTGTGCAGGCAATGGATGGCACCTTTGATCCACCACCTCCTACTGATTGATACAAGTAATCATCAAGGTTAAAACCAAATGGTCCACCTTTAAGTATACCAGTTCCTTTACATTTTGAGCATGCTATCATCCTCAGATTGCCACATCTCTTGCACATACCCAAAGTGCTGAATATTTGAATGTAAAAAATACAGCACAAACATAAAGACTATCAGAATGTTGACATGTATCTAATTTCATACGAAGTTACAAACCACTGGAAAATATGCTTACAATATCAGTGTTATTAGTCTCTAAAAATAGTTTCAAACTTTTGCTAGGAAACTAGCTATTAAGTAATGCCACTCTCTGCTAAAGTCAAAACAAGATGCAATTGTTGGGTTAACACCTCTCACTGGTAGTGACTACCGTAAAAGGCAAGGATGAAATTATAAACCTTAAACCTATTAACAGAAGTACTGGTAGCATATATAAATCCCACTTATAGGTAGCATATATCACTCATGAAATTCTGAACTAGACAAAGAACCACCAAAAATCTACCGTAAAAGCAGAATTACCTTGAATACTGATGGTGAAGTAGTTCCTTGAACATTAATATCTATAAATAAACATTTACATGGGCTAGTGGCCAAAGAAAATCAAGTTTTAAGTCCCACTACACTAAATCAGCAAGCGATTAGCAGCATTCTTTGAAGTGTTCTTAAAAAACTACTTATCCATTTGCATCTTTTATGATCAGACCTCTGTCTACATAATTATTGAACTGCATACAAATTCTTTGTTCAAATTTAGGAAATCAAGCAGCCAAGCAAAAAGTATCAAGTGTCAATTCCAAAAAAAAAAAAAAAAACTACCAGGTTTCCAAGTTGAAGAACAAATTCTTGCAAAGATGTAAATCATCAAACAAGAGAGCCAACCAAAATGAACACAAAGTGGAGGACTAAAGCTTAGAGAAGTCACTTCAAGCTTTCACAAAACAAAACTCACAACAACCCTTCAAGTTGGGGAAGACCCAAATTCTAGTTTCGTGATAAAATCCCCTCCCATTGAATCTTCTAATTCCCTCCAAATTTTTTTTATTTTATTTTATTTTTTTTATGTAAGACATGTGGCGTTTAAAAATCAAAAGAATTCCACGTGTCACACATTCGGCTAAGAATGGGAGAGAATTGGAGGATTCAATTGAAGGGGATCCTTTCCTGCTCTACTTGAATGCATGCAACAATGGCATATCCGACAATGTCTTTGTAATGAGTGCTATGGTAGAAAACAAAAGCAAATGAGGTCATAAAACCAAATGTTTAAGATTACTAATAACAAAGGCCAATGACATAAGAGATTGAGTTGTCCCTTAAATTATAAAATGCGACTTTACCGAACTCAAATCTTGTATTTCAGATGAATTAAGGAAAGTTGTCCAACATGGTTAGTTCATGTGCAACAAAGACCAATGAAGACGAGACACAATTCTGAAGGACAAGAGCAGGCAAAGCAAATAAACAACCAACATATTTGCTTTTGATTTTCAAGAGAAGATAAGGTTCTAAACATATCAACCAACATAGTTCAAGCAAGTTAAAGCTTTGATTTTGAGTCCAATTAGAGGTTCACAACTTATCAAATCATAAGAAAGACAAATTTTAACAGAACCCCAGATACAAAATTTTGCATACCAATATATACCAAGTCAGAATTTACACAAAAAATGGGATGGGTCAGAGACTCAGAATAGAAATGTGGAAAGTAAGACAGAGACAAAGACCTGCGCTGGGAGGCAGAGATGAAGGCATCAATTCTTGGGGCAGCAATGGTGGCACATAACAGAAGAGTTCCAACTCCAAATCCAGCCAATTCACTAGCTGTTATATTCTCCATCTCCTTCACTCACTCTCACCGGTCCACCCTCCACTGCTCTCCTCTGCTACACAACCACTTCGCTATGGTACAGTATAACTAAAACCTTATCAAAACTTCTAACGTTTGAAAAGTATTTATAAATAATATTCAACGTTTTAAGCAAACGGGCCTATTAGCTCAGCTGGTTAGAGCGTCGTGCTAATAACGCGAAGGTCGCAGGTTCGAGACCTGCATGGGCCATTTTTGATTTTTTTCTTAAGCGGGCATGGGCTTTTTGATTATTTGAGCTTGGGCTTTTATTGTTTTTTTATGGGTTTTATTTTTTTATTTTTGGACTTTTTAGATTTTTTCTTTTTGGGGTTGGGCTTTTTTTACGGGCTTTCATTGTTTTATTTTTCTAATTATATACGGCTCACCTAAAAACTAAAAAGTGGGCCAGTCCTATATGAATTAATTCAACTTTTTGGATTCCCAATTATATGGGCTTATTTATTTACTTTTTCGAATTATATGGACACCTTTCCCAATTATATGGACTCACTTAAAAAGAGGGCAATGCCAACATGGGTCCAATTAATTTGGTTTTGTGTTTCATGCAAGTCTCTATAATAATTGTTTTTCCTTAAAATAAAAAAATAAAAAAAATTCACACTTTCCCCGTGGACCTTGGTTACAGTAGCGGATTTTTTTTTTAATCAATTAAATTAAGACTTAAGGTCGAGGAAATGAGATTTAAATCCTAAATATTTTTGTTGGAATCAAATCACTAAAATATATAAATTGAACCATAAGACTGTTGGTATAAGTGTAATCAATCAATCAATAATCTATATATATAATAATAGGTGAAGTTGAGAGAAACTCAAATTCAAATACCAAATTAGAGTTCTAATTTTGCACCATGTGTTCTAAATTATTTATTCTTAAAGAGTTTTATTTCTTAATTTTAGAATAAAATGTGAGATCACTTCATAAATATTCATCCAAGTGAGTTATTAAGTACAAAAACCAAAAAATCTAGAATAAATGAATTGTAAAAAAAAAAAAAAAAAATGCTTCACAATAATTTTTTTAAAAAAAAACATGGACAATATACATTTTATACCTAATAATATCTTTACAAAAATTTTTAAAGAGTTAACAAAATATAAAAATGACTATCAATAATGTAGGGTTCAAATTTCGTGGCCCAAGCCCTGAAGATCAGGATTATGAGCCCAACGAATCTAGAACAATGAATTTGTAAAGAGTGGGTGAAAAAACTAGGCTGGTTGTGAATCTAGTAATGATCAATTAACATAAGAACACGCTTTTAAAAATAAAATCAAGTTCGAAGAAGATTGTTCTTGATTGAAAAGTGAATACAATATTTAGAGTTCTTTCACAGATTCTTCCTCCCCTTCTTCAAAGGCCTCTTACATTTATATATTCTCCTTCTACTTTATCATCACCGTCCACCTGTTCTTCATCTAAACCTTCACTTGAGTACATATCATATCAGATATCTGCTTTAGTTCTCCGTAAGTGGTGGTAGCTGAGATTGCACTGTTCATAGGTCTTCTCCACATAAATGCGGCCAGGAGAGTTGCTGCAGTGCATTAAATGCGGTGGTAGCAGCTTTTCCTTTTAGATATTTCTCTGTTCTTATCATCTTTAGGCATGCCCAAAGCTTGTCCTTGTTGTGGAAGTAGTTGGGAAGATCATTCAGACCTTCAGTATATTTGTTTGATTAAATCCCTTTGGAATCCGAGGAGAATGACCTCTTTGGACTAATAGGGCTCTCTTCGGACAGCCCCTCTCGTTCATTTCCAGGTACATTTCTTCCACCAGGACTCCTTCCTGATACATTTCTTCTCTTTAGACACATAGTGATATTCGAGTTGGGCCCTAGGCCCAACACGTGACGTTGGGCTTTTACACTCACAAATAATATTTAAATCATATATATAGGAATTATATTATGCATCTTATTATATATATTTAAGTGTATTCATGCATATGCTTTGAGTTACAAGTTAGTATATTATAAAAGTTGGATCCTCAAATTAGAGGATGCATGTAACGATGACTCGTGTCTCTTTCTCAAAGCATACAACAATAACATGTCATTTCTTTTAAATTAATTTTTTTGGTAATGACTTTTAAGATACTTTAATTCATATTTGTTGTGGTCATTTATGTCAATTTTAAAAGATTTATGTCTTACTAGATAAAGACTCGTACGTTGCACAGTTTTATCATAAATTTATAGAACATATATTTTGTCTGATAAACAATAAATAAATAAATTATTATTATAATGCAAAATGAATAGATTGTATTATTAAAATAACTATCAAATATAAAATGATAATACCTAAATAAAAAATTATTATTTTGTAACATACCAATTGTACTCTAATCATAATTTTGTATCTTTGGGAAATTGTTGAATATTTCTTTGTAGACTATATTTCTAGTGTATCCTTGTTCTTGTTTGTCAATTTTCTTTATTAGAAAATTTATTGATTGATAAAAATCATGTCAAACCATATTTAATGATTTATAAAAATAAAATAAAAAACTAGATGGATAGATTGCCTTCTTTTATAGGTCAAAGTGTACAACTCTAATAGACTAATAGTTAGCCAAAGCTATTTCAATTGGAAAAAAATAAATAAATAAATTGTTATGAACAATGAATCATCAAATTTATATCAAGACATGTTTAATAATAAGGTAAAAAGAAGGTTGTTCTCTAAATCAAAATTGAGAGGATGAAAGCAACATATCACCATTAGAACCCAGGTTATAAAACACAAAATAATTTTAAATATCATGTCTAAGCATATTTAATAATTAATTCTCAAACCATAATCATATAAATTAGATAAAACTTAAGCAAATTAGGTTAAACAAAAGACAAAAAAATGCACAAAACTTATTCAATTTAATAGAAAAATAATTAGAGCAAACAAATACATATTTGCAAGGTTGTAGGTAGAAGAAGAGAAGAATAGAGAAAAAGAATCGTATGGTAAGTATCCATTATGAATTATTTGATATATATATACACACACACACACTCCACATTGAAGAAGTTTTTTTTTTTTTTTGAGAATGCATTGAAGAAGTTGATATTAACAAAAAGTCTAATGTTAGTTGAATAGGATTTTATATGGATAAAGTTATGTTGAGTTTAACTTCTTCTTCTTAATTTGGATAACTTTAAACTTTTATTAAACTGATTATAACTATAATAAAATAAAAATAAAAATAAAAATAAAAATCCTATTTCCTAAATGCCATCATTCACATTTACTTATTTCTTTTTAGTTTGAATTAACACATCGTTAGTGCTTTGGATAAAAGAAATCTTTTTGTTTTTCTCATTACAAAGTTAAATACCCTTAATTCTCTTTACATTACTAGATGTTCACATATCTGAAAATAAACATATTATTACATAGAAATTAAACAATCCAGAAGAATGGAAAGGCCAAGGAGTAAATACGGCACTCCGAGCCAATGTATGCAGTAAGGCAAGCCAACCAAGTTAAGCAACACATTGCACTTAGGTTTGAACAGGAACATTTGGACATTTGCTGTTTTTTTTACGTGTACAACGTCACTTTTTATTTTTTATTTTTTATTTTTTATGTGCAGTAATATAGTTTTAAAAAGAAGAATTAGTTGAAGATTTTGGATTGTAATCAAATAGATTTTTTTTTTTTTATCAACTTATAAATTATAATAAGAAAAGGATTAGATGAAGAATTTGGATTGTAATCAAATTAAGATTTTATCAACTTAGAAATTATAGGAGAAGAAGATAAGATAAAAAAATATATATATATTTTAAAAATCTAAAAAAATTTATGCATTTTGGTGAAACTACTTGGCGCAACCACAACTTCTAAACTGAATTATTATTTTATAGTATATGATTTTTTTTGTAATAATGTAAAATGACTACTACTATTCCTCTTTAAAAAATTGACTTTTGCTATACCCTTTTGATTTGAATTATTGTCATTTAGGATTATTTAAAGTTTTGTTATGGCTTTTTAAAAAAAAAATTAAAAAATAAAGAATCAGTTGAGGTTTTTCTTTTCTTTTTTTTTTTTGGTAAAAAAAAAGGCATTTTCCACAATTATGGCACCTATGAAAAAACCAAAAAAATCCCAAAATTTACTTTTAAAATAAAAACCACCAAAAATAAAATAGTTACTCGACCTTATAAATTTATAGTACAATTGAAAGTAGTAAAAAAAAATTAAAATAATAAAGAGCTGTCATCAGACGCGGACATCATAAATTGAAACTTTCTATAAAAAAAATCCTTAAATTACCCCAATCATTATTTTACCCATTTTTCAGTTACAAACAGTGGTTTATATCTTAACATTTAGCATATGAGAGACCCAAACCGATATAAGACCCATCTAAATATGTTTCTCCAAAAAAAAAAAAAAAAAAAACCCTTATTGACATAAATGACATTATTAAATTCCTGTGAGTTGCTAATATAACTGGAGCATCTCCCAAGTAAAAGTAGAGAATTTTCTTATGCTGATAGAACAGAACGGTGGAGAAGAGCAAAACTACACAAAAAAATATTGGTTACTAAGAATTTATATCAATCTTCCCAATGTAAAAATATTTCAATTTTTTTAATTATTATTCTTAACTAAATTTCATTTGCTATTAAGAAGATTTTGACAATCTTCTTAAGGCAATCGATTATATTATTTTTGAATTATTGATGCAATTTTACAGATCCAAAGAGCAGGTCCATCGTTTGAAGATAAATTCACACAGCTCAGCCATGTGATCTTATTAGTTATTATCTTATACCGAGACAAGCACTCCTTTTTGTTTTATATTTCTAATTTACTGGTACAAATATTTCATTTATCTTTTTTATTATTCTATTAAAATTCATTTGCTATTAAGAACTTTTTAACAATCTTCTTAAGGTAATTGATTATATTATGTTTGAATTATTATATTAATGCAATTTTACAGATCCAAAGAGCATGTCCATCGTTTGAAGTTTTTTTTTTTTTTTTTTTTTTTGAGAGAGAGAGAGAGAGTTTCAACGTATGACATCCGCTCCTGATTAGTTCTTTATCATTAGATCAAGACACCAATCGGTTTCTGATGTAAGCAGAGATTGAACCCTGTGGTGGGCCTATTTGTGATATTGGGTTGGGCTGCCTCCAGCAGTACTAGGCCCAAGTATTCTGGGTAAGGGAGTTGAAACCGATTCAAACTGCAGCTCAATTTGGTCCGGCTTGTGCGCAAACTATGCCTCGTATGCCAAGAGTATGCTTTCAGCAAATAAAGCTACTTTAGATGAGTTGCAGCAAGCAGACATAATAATAATAATAGCAAAAGAGAATACTTCAGCTACTCAATCAAAGTGACCAAATATTCCCTAGTTAAGAAAGATAATCATAATAATAACAATCATTTTTTGTAAAGAAAAGTAAGGGGAATAGTGGGTAGTACATGAATTAATCAAGAGAAAGAAATCAGATCAATCTGATCCACAGGACCAAGACCAGAGAGGGAAGAACGTTTCTTCTCAATGTGAATAACCTCCCAGAGAAATCTTGCCGTGGAAATTAATCACTTTGAGGGAAACGAACCTAAATAATTGGTGCCTAAAGGAATCCTTTTGCTTTTGGCAGAGAGTAGGACTTTGGGAGGGAGAGAGGGAATCAACCTACTGGTGCATGCCTCTCGATCTAACTCTCTATTTTTCTTTTCTTCCCTTTTTAATTTTCCTCTTATCTTTCTTTTTCCTTTCTTTCCTCAATACTTGCTTTCTATTTCCTGGTTTTCCTTAGGGGTTCCTGTTATCGTGATTGTGTCCCTCTATGCACGGCAAGGGCCTCCTTTTATAGTGCCTGCCATGACCGGGTTTTACTATTTTAGCCCTTGACTGCCTTTATCTGGTCTGGGTGTACTTGTCGACCACCATTGGTCCGTCTGTATGTCATTTCCTATCACCAGACAAAGAAGACTCTTTTATTTGTTTATTTGCCGTGGCACTCTTTCCTGCTACAGTGTGGGTCAGTGGGTGTTCTCTCTCCTTATCCCTCATGGCATGCACCTAGTGGTTCCAACTTAGCCTTACTTCTTTTGGGTGGTATGTCATCCTAGCAGGACATTTCCCCTAAAAAAACCTGAGCAGGAACCTCAGAATAGGTTTTTCCTCTCTCTCTAACTCTAAACCATGCCCTCATACGTCTGACCCATGACCTCATTGTGTCCTGTATTGGCTGGGTACAAGCTGGTGATGTTTGGGTCTCGCGCATGCCTTTCTCCTATGTATGTCCAAAATCTGCCTGCTACTCATGCGTTCGTCGCGGTTGGCCTGCACAATCTGCCGTCCATTTTTGACTTCTTATATGAGTTGTTTTCTGATTTCTCGCTCCCCTTAGGAGTTGGGCTTTATTTGATGTTGGGCCTTACCTTCTTTTAGCCTACTCCTTGACTGCTATCATTTCCTACCATATCCTTTTGTCATTCCTGCTGCGACGTTTATTTGACCCAGTCCTGCTAGGCCCCTTTAGGCCTGCCGTTTATTCTTCCCCCAGTGGCTCAGTATGGTCATTAGTTTTTTATTACATTACTTGCGAGCTCCTGTGTCCCATTTGTTTTCTCTTGGGCATCCTTGGCCCATTTGCTTTCCTTGGGCTTCCTTGGCCCTTTTCCTAACTCTGTATTCCCATGAGTTTTTGCTAACTTCATTGGTCTTCCCCGACCCAATTACCTTATCCTTATTCTTGAGGCTCATGAGCCTGCCATCAACCCCTTACTTTCTTTGCTTGCATTACTTCGGGCCTGCTGTGGCCTATTATCACTTTACTACCTAATATACTGCCTATGAGTTTGCTACTTCTCTCTTTTCCGGGCTCCTTTAAGCCCGTTTACTTCCTCAAGGCCCATTTGTTTATTTCATAGACATGTGACCTATTATTCTTGCCGCTTGGGCCTAATGGTTTTGCTATTTATTTACCAACCATTTTCTGCCCGTGTTGCTGGGCTTCTTCTTTCTACTTGGATTCCCAAAATGATCATCAACAAACCCCAAATCTTTTATTCAATTCACACAGTCATATGGTATTATTATCTTATACCAAGAAAAACACTTCTTTTTGTTTTATATTTCTGATTTACAAATAAGTGTCAATATCTATGTTAAGTAACTAAGGGAAATTTATTTATTTTTATTTTTAAAAAAAATCTAGATTACAATATTTATATATTTTTTTTTTTTTATTTACTTTGATTACCATTTTTCTACTTGCAAAGTGTAAATAGAACACCAAGAATAAAAAAAAAAAAAAAGAATAAAGAAAAAAGATAAGGCTAATTACATAAACAAGGAAAAAACATTTTTTTACAAAGAAGTGAGATTCTGCATCACTGTTGCAACAACTTATATTCAACAATAATGGCCATTAAGAGATAGAAAACGGGGACCAAATGCTTTTAGAATATAATTAATTTCAGTCAAGCATATTATCAATAGTACCACTGAAACATCAACAAAAGACCAGATCCAAAATTATCTTTTCCACACAAAAATATTTCTTAGATTCATATTTGTTATTAACACAACTTGCTGATTAAGAAAGACCAAATAAAATAAAATAATCAATGACAAAATTACAATTTACAACAGCCAATTAGACTATATATCTAATTAGAATTTTCTTCGTTGTTCAATCACAAGCTAGGAAAAACTGGGGAAAATGGGTAAAAAAATAAGAAGCACACAATAATAATCATTTTTTTTTTCCTTTGTAAAGAAAGTATTGTAGGGATATTGGGCCCAGGAGTCCATTATTTGTTTGTATATTGGGCCTGTGGCCCAATTCGAGGACGAGGGCTTGTCCGAGGAAGAGAAATCTTTATCAGAAGAGACTAAGTTAGAAAATAGAGGTTAGTTTTAGTCACAACGGCTCAAAAGGGTGGGCTGAGGATAAATGCATCCTCGACTGACCAATGTCGAGGTCCGAATAGGTTGTCTATCATCCAGGGTAACGTTCCAAGAAGTCTTGTTGGTGCGGATAAGCATTGTAGAGACGTCAGACATGGAGAAGTCTTGAAATATCTTAGGAGAAAGCTGTTGTCACTGCATTAAATGTTCTGCAGCTAACTCTCTGACCGCATTAATGTGGAGGTGATATCTGAACAGTGGTTTTCAGCCTTACAGCTACTATATGAAGACTTGTGGGAGGTACTGATGGGACAAGTATCCACACCAACCATCTGGCATGCACGTGGAAAGTGGAGATGAAAAGGAAAGATAGTATAAAAGAAAAAGGAGGCAGTGAGATAGGGGGAGAGAAGGAGAGAAAACACTGTAGCATCAAGAACTAATTGTGTAACCAAATCTATGAGAAACATATAAAAACAGATCTCCTCAGACCTTGTCAAGGACGATTTCCTTCAATACAAACTAATCTATTGTAATACCCAGAAAAAAAAAAAAAAAAGATTAATAGGAAGGGTATTTAAGTAAATCTTTTGTGGGGTCAATTTTATAATTTTTAATTATAAGAGAGCTTTTAGAAAATAAGGTTGAAACCCTAGCTTTACAAAAGCTTATTATGTTAACGTATATGGAGAGATGTTTTGAGAGAGGAGACTACCTAAAATACTTGTTGAGGACCGATTTTTTGGCCCATGTGGCATTACTTCATTGGCAACCCATGCTACATCAACATATTATTGATTTTTTGGGTAAATCTGTTTAAAGCCCAAAGTAAGCTCATATCTCATTCAAATACATGGATTGGGCTCACATGGCACGCGAGATCCTTACTTCAAGAGGCGGATTCATGTCTACATTTCCTCTTCATCAATTGGGATCATAATCCCACGACATCATCAACATCAACATATGGATCAAGTTTAAGCAACGAATCAAAACTTAAACATTCATGGCAAGCTGCTTCTTCAACAAGAACCCATATTTACACAAAATGACAACAAAACCTGAGGTACGTCATCTCACTTTCAGCTTATGATCTAAGCTCATAAGTCTCTTTGGGGAAACTTTGGGAGTCGTGGTTTGGAGGGCCAAAAGGTATGTTCAGTAAAGTTTTAGCGGTTTAAAGTTGATAAAAGAAACATGTTGCTTGGCATGTTTTCTTCAACTCCTTAAACTCTGATGAGTCTGTGTGTAACGGGTAACATATGGTAAGCATCTCTTATCACATAACACTTTAGATGATAAAATTCCTCATTACTCTTTTCCTAAAACTTAACTTTCATCATGTGACAAACACTCAATATCTCCAGCCATCTAACTGCTGGGAGGATAACTGTTCATTCAATCCCCAGCTGTTGCTATACAAATTTAAAAACTTCATTATATTATTCTACATAAACTACATTACTTCTTTCAGCTAAAATCCAACTTAAACACATAGCCTAATCTGATTGGCTATCTTTTATCTCTCTCTATGCAAAATATTCATAATATCTCTGATACCCAGCTGTTGTTTGCCACAATCAGACTATTTATTTCTCTGCCAGCTACCAGAGTAGAGCATTAAATACTCTTCTTACTCACAAAGATTATGTTACAACACAATGAGGGCTTGACTAAATCTCTAAAACTTCATTAACTTTCAACCAATCCTTCTATTACTTGCTAGAAATGTTTTGTAATGGAACCTTGTACAAAAAACACAAACACCCGAAAAGGAAACATTTCCAACTGAACCCCAGTAGTGTATTCAGCACTTGACACCTGGCTGGGAGTGATATCATAAGCCATTTAATGCAGAAATCCAAGCAACCAGCTGTTATACCCAAAATAGCAAGATACCCTTGAAAGAGATCTTACAATTTTTCAGCCAAATCCATGAAATGACCTCTCCAGCAGTCTGAAATGACCCATCTGACCTCATTAGCTTCTGCCTAAAGTAAACAGCTATCTCATGATAGCTGTCACAGTTTTTCTTGACAGCTGGGACAGCTTTTTCATGATAGCTGTCATAACTTTTCCTAACAGTTGGGACAGCCTTTTCAGAACAGCTGTGACAGCTCACCCAGCAGCCTGAGCATTACTGATTTTTCTTCATTTGGCTAAAACCAAAACCAATTATTGAAACTACCTTTCTCTTGCTAAAATACTTTCATTTTCTGCTACTTTTTTCCCAGCAGCTCTTACTCGAAACAGCAAGAATACCTTAAAGCTAAACATATCATTTTTGGCCAAATCTTAAGACGGATTCTCTGAAGATTCATTGCTATTTGGGACAGATTTTGGCTGATATTCTTTGCTAAAATACCCCCTTAAACTCAACTCTAAAAAGGACCCTTCATCAACACCTCAATGGGGGACACCAAGGGAGGGGAACTCTCTCATGAGGTTCCCTATTCTTTCTCCTTTTGATTATCTGTCTAAGCTCTTAATGAAGTACTGAACTTCTGAGTTTTTAGTTTTCAAATTCGGAACTAAACTCTTCAGCCCTTAATTCCTAAAGGCCATTCATAAGCCCTTATACAATTCCAGTAGTAAATCCCAACAGCTTGGCTAAACACACTATAATACTATTACTCTCTTATACTTATTCTCTCACTCTCCATATTCAGAAAATACACCTATCTCACTACTCCTATCTCTAAAAACCTAAACACATCTCCATGCTCTTCTCTTACAAAATCTTTACTCTTGGAAAGCAATCTCTACAACTTCTCTAGCGGTTATAATCTCACATTTTTACTATCTTTCACCTCCATATCTCTCATACTTCCATATATCATATACTATATCCCACAAAACATCTATATCTTTTACCATCTCCACATTTCTCAAGAGATATCAAACACTCATGCTAAAAACTCTTCTCATAGAAGGCATGAACTTCTATTACTAAAGTCCTTCTCTTAGAAGGCACCAAGATCTCATATCAAAGCCCTTCTCTTAGAAGGCACAACTACTTCTTACAAAAGTCCTTCTCTTAGAAGGCACAACTACTTCTTACAAAAAGCAATTCTCTTAGAAGGCACATATACTCCATACAAAAGCCCTTTTCATCGAGGGCAACACTATTCATAACTTCACAAAAACTAAAAGAGTGGTCAGGGGGAAAACTCATTTAAGTGCATGATAAGAGGGGTAAGCTTAACCAGCCCATACACACAGCTAGACATACTCTCTTTCCCTCCAGTTGCACCCATTTTTCCTCTTAATCTTGAAGTTATCATGGCAAACTGCCTTTTTACCGCTGGGGTCACTCTACTGGGACATTATCAGCTCACAGAAGCTGTACAGCTAGGGCTACAAACCATACAAAGATAAGTGACTTTTCTTCCTTATCTTTAAATTTACATCATTGAGTATATGATTGCTTCACATTTAAATACATATTACTTTATTCCAACTACTATTACAACTATTAACCAAGGCTTAAACTCATTTAAATGCATGATAAGAAGGGCAAGCTTAACTAGCCTCTACCGCTGGCATTCTGCTAGAATCCTATCAGCTCAGTGATGCTATACAGTTGGAGTTATAAACCATACAAAGATAAGTGACTTTACTTCCATATCTTTAAATCTACATCATTGACTCCATGCTTACTTCACCTTTAAATACAAATTACTTTATTACAACTACTAATCAAAGCTATCATATCAAACACATATTTCGTATTTACTCAACCATTATCGTGATTCTTAAATTTTGGCCTTAATGATTTTGTAGGCTTAAAAATACGCCGGTAGCTGTTGGACCACGTGACCCAATGTTGAGTTTCGGACGCAACTCCCCAAAAAGAACCCGAGCTTAGTAAGGTCATCCCTCCAACGGATCACGCGTGGCTGTGCAACTGAAAAAGGCCCCCGAACAATACTCAAGTAAAGAAGGTTTGATTGTACAATTGAGGTAAGAGTCTAAAAATCTCTTTCTTGTCAAATCTAAACTTTATTTGGAATTATAGTACTTTTTTGTGGGTATTTTGACCAGTAGTGAAGCTATTTAATCATTCAAGAGTTTTAATGATACAAATGAAGAAAAGTTTGGATTTATTTTCAGTAATTACTGCATATTTTTCTGTTCAGTAACATAATCTTATCTATGCCTTTTGTTGCATTGAGCGGAGATAGAATTTGCAGAATTTTAGGTTTGGTGGGACAAGTGTCTGCACACCGGAATAGTACTGATTTGATGAGTTGAGGTTTGACAAGTTAATAATAATAATAATAATAATAATAATAATAATAATGGCTGTTCCGTAAGGCACATGGCCTAGCTTTACTTGGAGTTGTCAACATCTCAAAAGATGATAATGGTGGTAGGTGACAAAAAAAAAAAAATGTCCTTGAAGAGTAGTCCACGTGTTGCTCTCTTTTACAAGTGACTTCTACCTTTATGTACTCTAGAGGTCTTATCATAGGTAGATAGTAAGGAATAAATACATGGTGATTATGTGGATTTTTCGTTGAAATTATAGTGAAAAATTATGAGATATTTTTAATAGTCCCTTTTCTAACCAGTCCTGTTATAAGTTTTTCTTGAATTATTTGATTATTGAGTATGGCTTTTGGAGGTAAGTAACTTTATCCTAATTGGTTTTATTTTGCGTATTTTAATTACTGAAAAATTGTTTACAGTTGTTACAATTTTATTTCTATTGTATTACTGATTTCAAGTAAAGAATTATCACAAATATATTTGATTATGGAATATATGATGTATTTTATTTAATTGTTTTAGCTATACTGATTCAAAGTAAAGGATAAAAAATTTTCACAAATATACATGAGCATTGAATATAAGATTTATTTTATTTAATTTTTTTTTAGCTATATTGAATTAAAGTAAAGAATTATAGAAACATCACAAATAGATTTGAATATTGAATATATATATATATATATATATATGATTATATATATGTATTTGACTAAGATATATTTTTGTTAGAAACTATGATTTCATATATATGATAATGAACAATCTGACTATAAATTTATTCTGATATCCAGCTAATGGGGGTTATTCATTAGTACTCTGATACCCAAACCAATGAAGGTTATTCATTGGTACTCTGATACTCAGCCAATGGAGGTTATTCATTGGTACTCTGATACCCAGCCAATAAGGGTTATTCATTGACACTCTGATGCCCAGTCTTGGGAATATAGCGTGACCATGGTCATAAGATTGTTAAGAATATGAATTACGTTTGAATATTTAACTATTTTGAGTCCTTAAAACTACATATGTGATTTTGGAAATGTTTGAGTATTTGAACCATTTTGAGTCCTTAAAACTACATATATGATTTTGGAAATGTTTGAGAATTTAAACTATTTTGAGTCACTTAAACTACTTATGTATTTTTGGAACCAATTATGAGTTATAACTTTTGATATATGGAAAACTGACTACTTTCTAAACCATCTATGATATATATTTGTAAGGTTAAAGTATGGGATCTATTTGCAACTTATTATTTTAAGACTATGAAATTTCTTTAGTTATTTTTGAAAACCCATAGTATATTATAACTTTTGAAAACTCATATTACATCTTATTACTTTACAGATCTATTGCTTGATAGAACTTATTAGGATTTTGGTTACTTGTTAAGTTGTCAGCTCACCCCTTTTTCCCCTCCAATTTCAGATTGTGAAGAATACCAAGTTTTGGGAGTTTGATGTTGTGTTGTGAGCAGGAAAAGAAGCTTAGTGATTTTGGGATTGGATGGTTTTCTAATAGTTTTATATTTATTGGCCAATTGGCATTATGTACATGAGGTTTGGATTTTGTTCCTATTAAATTATTGGAGATCTATTCATAAAAAAATTGTTGAGGTATTTTGGATTTATTTGGTTTTAATTTTTGAGGATAAATTTTAGTTGCTAAGAAGGCCTTGCACACTTGTAGGGTGCTTACTTTATAAGCATGTGGTGGTTGTCACGTGTTTATCTTTATAGTTGGGTTCGAGACGTGACATCTATTTTCCATTCTCTTATCATCTAAACCTATTTTAGTGTTTGTCTGATTCATTTGAGCCTAGTTTTCCAACATATTCTCTATAAATTCATTGTTTTGGGTTTTTTGGGCCTAAATCCATCTACCTTTTGAGCTAAGGGACTCAAATCTGGTCCTTACAAGTATTATTATTATTATTATTATTATGGTGGTGGTTAGAAATTTCCTACTTCCTATTGGAATACCTCTCCTTCCTTCAACTTGGTACCTTGAGAGGTGCCATTAGACCATCTTGGTCATTGGCTGATACTTTTATGATTTGACAAATTAAACAATAAACAAAACAAACCCATGAAAAAATTGCAATTTACAAAAGCCAACCGTATCTTTGCATTAAAAAAGCCAACTAAAGGTATATATATCTAATTAGAATTTTCTTTTGCATTCAATCACATGCCAGCAAAAAATAAATAAATAATTAAAGGAACAATAATCGTTATTTTTTATTATAAACCAAAAACTAAATTAATGCATTTTATGGTCCTTTAAGAATTAATATTCTCTGAATTTTTTTTTGAATAATCAAATAAATAATATATACTCATTACCTTACTAGAAAATCAATCAGCATTATTACCACTTGATTTTGATATATAGTAGTAATATCTCTAATGGAATAGATTCTAATATTAAAACCCATAATGGTCTATTACATACATCACTTATAGCTATTTCTATATTATTATATGCATTACAATTAAAAGAAAAATGAAAAAAGAAAAAGGTTGCATAAGATTAGTGTCTCTAGAAGAAGTAGAATCACCCAAATTCTTTTTCGATGTTATCACTCATTTTAAAATATTAGTGTCTTAAAAAATATTATTATATTTATAATTATATGTACTTGGAGGACTACATTAGCAATATCTAGTGATCCTCCCACTCCCACCCAATATCTATATATATAATAATAGGTAAAACTGAGAGAAACTCAAGTTAAAATTCCAAATTAGAATTCCCAATTTTATGCCATGTGTCTAAATTTATGTGGGAACCGCACTATAATTAATTTTCCACTCAAGTTTGTGCCATATGTCCACTTAAGTTTTTTAATCTTTGTACCAAGTGAGTTAATGAGTGCAAAATACTAAGAATCTAATATTAATAAAATTTAAAAAAAAATCACATATACTCAATAAAAATCATTACACATTCTATCTTATTAAAAAAAAATTTTAAAAATTTATCATAAGTAGTATTAAATTTGGGTAAGAATTATAATATGTGATGTAGGGACTCAAATTGAATTGGACCCAAACAATAAAATTTTTAGAGCATGGGTAGAAGGGCTAAGCACCAGCAGGGTAAACAATGGTCGACATGAGGTTCATAGGACTAATAATAAAGGAATTTGACTAAGTGTTTGGGAGGATAATAACAACGATTTTTGCTAAGTGTTTATGAAGAAAGTTCGTCCTCGGCTCAGTCCGAGGATCTCTTTCCTTTAGAACTGACAAAGACAAGGGTTGTCCCCGGACTCCCTGAAAACCACTTTTACGTTTCTATTTAAGGGGGTCTCTCCTACGTTGGGGGTTCTATTTATTATATAGTCTTGTTTAGTTGATCTCTGCCGTCCACTTGTCGGTCATCTGAATTTATGTTTGAGGGCTTGTCCCATTAGTCACCTTTGCAGGCTTTCTATTAGTTGGAGTAACTAAGGCTGCACTGTTAACTGGTCAATTCACCATTAATGCGGCCAGAGTGTTGGTGGCATGCATTTAATGAGCGAGTGACAGCTTCCATCAATCAATGTCAGCTTGCCAAGGACGTGGGCATCCTTGGCGAGATCCCCTGACGACTTGGGTCTCGTCCGCTTATCCTCGGGTTCTGCCTCTCCTCGGCGTGGACCTTGGGCCCGATGTGGAGTGGGCCGGGGTTGCTAAATATTTGGGGCCCCACATGTGACTAATTACGTTTATTTATTTTTTTTAAAATATATATAATTTGACTAATTATTTATATTTTCTATGACAAAAATTATGTTTAATTTAAATGTATCCATACATATGCATGTTACATGCTATTTTTTAAAAATAATTTGACTAACTATTTATATTTTTATAATAAAAATTGTGTCTGAATTTATGTGGGGACCACACTATAATTATCCACTTAAGTTTGTGCCATTTGTCTACCTAAGTTTTTTAATTTTTGTGCCAAGTGAGTTAATGAGTGAAAAATATTAAGAATCTAATATTAATGAGTTATGAAAAAAAAAAAATCACATATACTCAATAAAAATCATCACACAACAAAAATTACCACATGTTCTATCTTATTAAAAATTAGAAAAAAAAAATGATCATAAGTATTATTAAATTTAGGTAAGAATTTTAATATATGACTAACTACAATTACTTTTTTTAAAAAATAATTTGACTAATTATCTATATTTTTATGATAAAAATTATGTTTAATTTTAAATTAACTATATATATATACACACACACATTAATGCATGTGTTACATGCTATTTTTTAAAATAATAATTTGACTAATTATTTATATTTATATAATAAAAATTGTGTTTAATTTTAAATACATCCATGTGTTTGCATGGGTTACATGCTAGTTATAATATAACGTATGAAATCAATCCCAACCAAGCCATCCTAATTAAATAAAAAACAAAAACACACCATCACTACATTCACAATATTATGATAGAAAAGAAAAATTAAATCGATTTAAACCATTAAAATTGCATTACATTAAAATGAAACTATCATGTCGTTAAACGTATTTTATGGTTATGTTATGTGGTGCATTCCTTGAAATTCTCTCTATTTAGGCTTCTACTTCAACAAAACTTGCATTTATATCAAATTATTAGTTCATTGAATTAGCTAATAGAGAAAATACATATATTAATTCTTTATAGTTGTGCATTAATTATTTATATTAAATGAATTTATATGATTATTCTTATAAACTTTATTTAAGAAATATTTTTAGTTGGAATAATAATAATAGAATTAAAATATGACATTCTTCCTCATTTTTAGTTGCTTTGACAATAATTGACACAAAAACGAAAAAAAAATTAAATATTTATGAATTCACTAAAATTAATTGTAACCCTTTAAATTTCTTAACTTCTTTCAGAGTGACATGTAATATATGTGTGTGTGTATGTGTGTGTGAGTGGAACCAACATTGTAGTATTTATTCTATGTAATTAGAAAGATAACTAATAGAATGAATATGTTTATTTTGTTATATTAATTATTTTAAGGATAATGAAATTTTAATATCATTTTTCTGAGATTTATATGAGAAACAATTGATTTTTTTTTTTTTTTTTTTTTGTTATGTAAGGAACAATTGATGGGAAATATGATATTCTTACTCAAATTGTTGTTTTTGCAACAATTGAAACCATGTCCAACAAAAAGGAAAAAAAAAAAAAACTTTAGTAACACAAAACCAAGAATGTAAAAAAAAAAAAAAAAGAAAAAAAAAGAAGGATATTTGCATTTTAAAATAGGCATGAAACATACCTATCTATATAAGCCACTATATCATGCAATTTTTAGTTTGTAGACACACACACACACACACACACACATATATATATAGTATGATCATATCTCTACACTATTCTTAGTGTCTTTCTATTTTGTCTATAAAATAACTAAAAATTTCTTTTTTTACAAGGAAAATTATTAAAAAATTTATATACATCGATAGTTAAGGGTAGAGAATCTGAATCATGAATGTCTCTATTGGAAATTGAGGTACTGACTAGTTAAGCTAAATCTTATTGAAATATTGAAGAAAACTAATAATAAGTTGAATCGCATATCGTGTTGTAACTCAATTAATACCACTTAATAGCTTGATGTTTTTCAATAACTGCCATTGAAAATTAATTGATGTTAATCTAATCAATCTAGTCGGACATTTGGACTTTAACACATTTCATCCTTTTCCTTTTCTTTTTAACACATTCCCCGAAAAATTTGGCAGTAAGAGTAAGTAAATAATTACTTTTTTTTTTTTTTTTTTTTATCTATTGGTAAAAAAATGGAGTGCAAGTATCTTGAATGGTCTGGGGAAGAGCAGGACGAACTCTAGCGAAGTACTAAAAGAGTTAAGGATTCTTCGAGTGATGGGGGCCATGGGGAAGAGGAGACTGAGATGAGGAACCCCCTCCCTAAGTCTTATAAGGATAAGCTTTTGGAGTCCTGATGTGTATAGCCCACAGCCAGCAATATGGTGAGGAAGATTTTGACAATGAAATGGATGAAGTCACGAGAAGTTTGTTGTTGTGAAGCTCTCTAGAGAAACCAAGTCCAGGATCAAAGGTGTTTGGTCTAACACCCTCATTGTCAAAGTTTTTGGTAGAATAGTAGGATATCACTACCTTCACAGAATGGCCATGAGCCTTTGTAAACCTCAATGCAGAGTAGACTACTTGGATCTGGGAAAGGATTTTTTCCTCTTCAGGTTCAAAGCCAAAGATGACATGGATAGAGTGCTATCTGGGGGTCCCTGGTTCTTTGGAGGACACTTTGTAGCTGTGAGGTTATGGGAACTGAACTTCAAGGCGTCCACTATAAAGGTGAACACTGTTGCAGTGTGGGTGAGACACAATGAGCTTCCTGTTGAGTTATGATGCTTATGTGCTTTGGGAAATAGGAAATGCTATTAGGCCGGTGTTGAAAATGGATGTTAATACGGCTTCAGGAACGAGAGGTAGGTATGCTCGTATTTGTGTTCAAATAGATTTATCTAAGTTGTTGATCATAACGGTCCTCATTGGGAGCCTGGTGCAAGAAGTTGTGTATGAAGGCATTGGTGTCCTCTACTTTAGGTGTGGAAGAGTTGGGCATAAGAGGGATGGTTGTCCTTATGTTATTCGAAGCCCAGGGAAAGCTGTTGAGACTCAACATCGAGAGGAAGGCATTGTGGTCGCACAAGGAGTGGAAGTTGAGGGTAATGACAAAGATGGCTATGGGCCTTGGATGGTTTTCAATCGAAGGAAGACAAGACCAAAATGAATGAAACCAAAGGACCCAACCAAATCAAACCGAATTGGGTCCTCTAGTTTGGTTCAACCAAACAGGCTTATGATGGACAAGTTAGAGGCCCAGGCACCTTTGAGTGACCCGAGACATAAGACAAATGGGAATAGTGGGAGGCCCGAGGTGAGCAAAGAAAAGACACCATTGGATATGCAGGAGGGATCTAGTTGCTATGGAATTCTGATGCAATAGAGGTCACTCATCTCTCCTCGACTGAACAAGATGTCCATGCCCTTGTTAAGGTGAGTAGTTCTAATCTTTCTTTGATTATTTCTGCTATTTGTGCAGGTCCTAGACTAGCTAAAAAATGTATTCTTTGGTATAATCTTTCTTTGGTCAATGCTACTTATAATTTGCCGTGAATCATGCTTGGAGATTTTAATAAATTACTTAGTAGTGAGGAGAAACTGGGTGGAAGGCCAATTAATGCTTATAAAGCCAGACTTTTTCAGGATTGCCTTAATGAGTGCGGTTTTATGGATATAGGGTTTATTGGGCCGAGGTTTACTTAGACTAATTTACGGAATTTTTCGAACCTCATCCAAAAAAGATTGGATCGTGGTTTTTGCAACGTTGGTTGGAGATTACTATATCCGGAGGCAACTATTAAGCATCTCACTTGAGTTAATTCTGATCATTGCCCTATCATGGTTAAGCTAGAGAAGCCCTTGGGTATGGGTCTAACGAGGCCTTTTAGACTTCAACCTGGCTATCTCATCCGGACTTCCCTGTGATTGTGCGAGATGCATAGAGAGGAGGTTAAAACCTTGAAATTGCAGTTGAATCCTCACCATATCTGGTAAAAGGTGGAATAAAGAGATGTTTGGGAATCTGTTTACCCATAGAAAGAGGATTAAAGTTAGGTTGAATGGAGTGCAATGGGCCTTAGCTAATAGACCAAGTGAATTCCTCTTAGAGTTAGATAGAAATTTGAGAAAGAAGTATGTTGAGGTCAAAGAGCTTATTGATAAATTCTAAGCGAGAAAATCTAGGCTTAATTAGCTGGTGCTGGGTGAGCACAATACCTCTTTTTTTCATGCTTCTGTTATTAATAGAAGGAGAAGGAATAGAATCACTAGCCTCAAATATAGAATGAGGAATTGTATTATTGAAGAATCAGAGGTGGCTGAGTACATCAGAAGGTGGTACATGGATCTATACACCATGGGTATGGAGGATTCACAGAGGAGAACATGGGACATCCCTAACTGGCCTATCCGTTTGTCTGAAGAGGAAGCTCAAGCCTTATCCATTCCGATAGAGGAAAAAGAAATTAAGGATGGTTTGTGGGCCTTGAAAGCCTTTAAGGCTGCTAGGCCAAACGAGTTACATGCAAGGTTCTATTAAAGATTTTGGATGATCACAGGGAAGTCAATTATGGATTTGGTTAAAAATGTATTTGAGAAGGGATGTATTCCATCCTATGTAAACAAGACCCTCATTACCTTAATTCCAAACATTCAGGAGCTAATTCTCTTGGAAGCTACAGGCTCATTAGCCTATGCAACACAGTTTACAAAGTTATCTCGTTAGTCATAATTGCTAGACTAAGGCCTTATCTAGATAGGCTTATATCTCTTATGCAAGCAGCCTTTGTTCCTGGCCATAAATGTGCTAATAATGCCATCATTGTGTAGGCGCTGTTACACACGATGAGCTTAAAGAAAGGTGAGGTGGGCTATATGGCAGTGAAAATTAATCTTGAGAAAGCCTTTGATAGGCTCGAATGGAGCTTTATTAGAGATTCTTTTGCTTTGTTCAATATTCCTCCTTTCTTGAGTAAGGTCATTATGAGTTGCAATTCAACTTCCAACATTGAGGTGTTATTTAATGGGGGTGCCTTAAAGTCCTTCAACCCTTCTAGAGGAATTGGTCAAGGAGACCCATTATCTCCTTATATTTTCATCATGTGTATGGAGGTGTTAGTCTTTTTCATTCAAGACAAGTGCAATGCTAAGTTATGGGATCTAGTCAGAACTTCGAAGGGAGGGTTGGCTGTTTCCCATCTTTTCTTTGCAGATGATCTTGTGTTATTTGCCAATGCTAACATGAAGAATTGCCTTTGTATGATGGATGCCCTTAAGGGGTTCTGTGGTGTTTTCATGCAGAAGATTAATAAGGAGAAATCTAGAGCCTATTTCTCCCCCAATGTGGTTGTCAGTGATAGGGAAAAGTTGTGTGAGGTGTTGGGAATTCGGCCAATGCCCAAGCTGGGTAAATATCTCAGCTTTCCTTTAAAGCAACCTAGTTATAGTAGCAAGGACTTTGACTTTATAATAGAGAGAGTGCAAGCCAAACTTGCTAGCTGGAAAGGGCATCTGCTCTCTTTTACAGGAAAGGTTGTCCTTGCACTCACCACAATACCGGCTTATGTAATGCAAAACACTCTCTTGCCTAGTTGTATCCTTGAGGCAGTGGATAGAGTGACTAGAAATATTGTTTGGAGATCCACCCAGGACAAATGGAAGATTCATATGATTAGTTGGAGCAAAATAACTAAGTCTAAAGAGGAAGGAGGGCTCGGGTTGCAAGCTGCTAAGCTGAAAAATTTGTCCTTACTTGCGAAGTTGAATTGGAGGTATAGAATGGAAAAGGACAAAGACTGGGTAAGAGTGCTGAGTTAAATATAGAAATCTGAAGCGAAGTGGATCCATTGTTTGGGTGGGAATGAAGTGTGGTGGTAATATTTTACGCAATGAATAAAGTGAAAGGTTGATGCAAATAGTAATCTAAATTTTTGGCATAATAAGTGGCTGTTAACTGGGAACGTTAGAAGCATGATTGAAGGCCCTCTAAGGAGAGATAAGGAGCACTGTTTGGTGAGAGATATGAGAAATGAAGGAAGTTGGGATTTTTCTAGATGCTCCCTTGAAATCCCTGACAAGCTTGCCCTTCTTCTAAAAGATGTTCCTTTCCCAACCAGTCACTGGGGTGAAGACAGAATTATCTGGGCTTCCTCCCCATCAGGAGACTTTGAGCAAAAGAGTGCCTATGCCATTGCTAGAGGAGATTGCGAGACCTCTAATACTTTTGATGGGAAGTTGATTTGGAAGATTGACTTGATGCCAAAAATCAAAATGTTTACATGGAAATGCTTCCTTCATGGTAAACCAATGAGAGAAGTCCTTCAAGAGAAGGGTATTATTCAAGATGCCCAGTGCCGAATCTACAACAATGGGAGGGAATCAATCCTTCATGTGCTTAGGGATTGCATATTAGCTAAATCAACTTGGGAAAAGCTTTGATACATGGTCATGTCCAGGACTTCTACAGTGAAGGTCTGTGTGATTGGTTAAAAAAAAAAGCGAAGCTGACTTCTTACAAGGTTGAACTAGTTCCCTGGAATATCCTCTTTCCGTTTGCGGTATGGAAATTGTGGTTGCATATAAATGATGTGGCCTTCAAGGAGAATCGGCTCAACTAGAATCAGTATAAAGACATTATTCAAGCTACCTGTGAGTACATGTTCTGCGCTGGCAAGGCAGGTAGAAGGTTGATCAAAAAGGTGGTTCTGGTCAAATGGAATAGCCTAAGTACTGGGTGGTATAAACTGAATTTGGATGGTTCATCATTAGGAAATTCGGGAAGAGCTAGTGGTAGTGGATTGATCTGAGACTCTAATGGAGTACGGAGTAAGGGGTTTACTCGTAACATTGGAACCTCTTTGAGTGTGGAAGTCGAATTATGGGCTCTTAGGGATGGTCTATCCTTATACATTTCTCTCAATATTGTGGCTTTAGAGATAGAAGTAAATGCAAAAGTTATTCTGGACTAGGTTTTGAATGAGCATAACTGTAATCTAAACCACACTCCTCTTATTATGGATTGCAGGGCTCTTATCAGCCAAGTTCTGAAGGTGAAGATGATGTACTACTTTCGCGAAGCCAATAAGTGTGCCAATGCGCTAGCTCGAAGAGGTCTTGTCACCTAGCAAGACTTTGTAATCTATGATAATCCATCTGCAAACATTATTATACTTTTATTTTATGATAATATTGGCATGTACTATGAGAGGACTCGTCCTTAAATAATTGTTCCCTTTGGGTAGTTTTTAATATATTCTCCTGTTTACCCAAAAAAAAAAAAAAAAAAAATTTACTTTCTACATTTTCGTTTTGTGATACTTGGTTAACAACCTGATCTTTATCAATATTCTATTTTATAGCTTTTGTTTATTTATTTATATAATTTTATAGTTGAAGTAGACATGGAAAAATGGGTCAGAATTGTGGACCCCACTCGAAAAATACCTGATTTGAACCTAAAATTTTTTGACCCAAAGCAAAAATGGGTTGACTAGTGACCCGACCTGAATTTTTTTTCAGGTCAACTCGACCTGACCTAGATAACCTGTGACCTGACCTGTTAAAAAAATTCGCTAAAAAAATATTTAGACTACGTCCTGATGCTCGGTGCATAAAGCACAAAGCACCGGAGCCAATAGATTATAGATAGATAGATGCTCACACTTCACAGACATGAGACAAGACAACCCATTTATTAAAAAAAAAATTCTCATTCAACTTGATACGACACTTCATAGCTCTCTAAGCTCACACATTACTACACTAGACTCTCGAGTAGTCTAGTACACTAAGTCACTACTCACTATTTACTAACACAATAAATGGCTAGACTTAAGAGCTTGTAGTAGCTGTAGTCCACAAAGGCACAAACCACTAAGAGCTTTCACAATTTCAGTCTTTTAGAGAAGTGTTTACATTTCACTCTTGCACAGCATCTAGTCTTTCTTCCGCCTCTACTATTTTCTCTTATATTTTTCTTTTATCTTCTCTTCTTTCAGTCCTTAAATCTTCAGACCAAGCTTCCTTTTTCTCGCCATATATGCTCTGCACTCCACTGCTCTTCTTTCTCACTTCTTTGTCTCTCACCACCCATAGGCCACAGCCTCGATCTCGCCACCTGCTGACCCATTTAAAGAGAAGCACAACCACAGATCATCAACTATGGTGAAGGTAAGTTAAATCATTTTCATCATTCTCCTAAAGCCCTAAATGTTTTTAGTTTTTGGATTGATTTTTTAATATTATGCTTTAGCAATAGTATACTGCTCTGCTAGCATTATATTTAATTGTTTGTGTATTTGATTGTTGAAAAAATTGAAAATGTCATTGACTAATTATCATTTGGATGAATGTCCAGTAATATTTTGTTATGTTCATAGTTTCTTTAGATGTTTTAAATAGACTAGAATTTTAATTTTAATTATATATTTTGCTTTGATAATTAGAGTATAGCTACTTCTCCAGTTATAAATTTGGAAAGTGATGATGATGTTGTTATTATGGATTCTTCTGCTAATCCTGCACCATCTTTAATAGTTAATTCAAATTCAAAGTTTAAGAAACCAAAAAAAAAAAAAAAAAAAAAAACAACAACAACAACAACAACAACAACACACTTCTTCAGCTTGGACTGAATTTATGAAATTGCCTATTGATGAAGAAGGGTTAAGTAAGGCTATTTGTCAATGGTCTGGGAAAATTTTTTGGCGGATAGTCATAATGGAACATCAAACTTGCATCGCCATCTTCTCAAATGCTTAAAACGAAATGAAGTAAAACAAGATGGTGAAGAACAAGGCAGGGTGTTACAAAATAAGATAACTCAAGAAGAGTTTCGTGAGATGTTAGCAGAGGTTATTATTAAACATAATTTACCATTTAGCTTTGTTAAGTATGAGGGCACTAGAAAAGTTTTCAGCTATCTAAATTCAGATGTTAAGCATATTTCTAGGAATACTTCAAAAGTTGATGTTCTAAAACTTTACAAGAAAGAGAAGGATGACGTTAAAAATAAGTTGAAATCAATTCCTAGTAGAATATGTTTGACTTCGGATTTATGGACATCTGTTACAAGTGAGGGATATATTTGTCTTACGGCACATTATGTGGATGAGAATTAGGAATTGAAAAACATCATCTTGAATTTTTGTCATATGCCACCTCCACACACAAGAACTCTTTTATCGGAGAAAATTTTAAGTTTCTTGGAAGAATGGGGTATTGAGAAGAAAATATTTTCCATTACTTTAGATAATGCATCTAATAATGATAATTGCCAAGATTTCATAAAAAAAATAAAAAAAATCTTAATGAGGGGGGTTTATTGTTATGTGATGGTATCTTTTTTCATGTGCGTTGTGGTGCTCATATATTAAATCTTATTGTTCACGAAAGATTGAAAGTATTAGATAACTTGGTGATTAAGATCTGAGAAACTATGAAATATCTTAAAGGATCAGAGAGTAGAATGTGCAGATTTGATGAATGTGCCAAGATAGTTGATATGAAGAGAATAAAGGGTTTACGTTTAGATGTGTGTACAAGATGGAATGCAACATATGACATGATTGACAGTGCTACGAGATATCATTCTATGTTGAACCATTTAGCAGAGGAAGATGCTAATTTCAAGCATTTTCCATCAAGGGATGAATGGAATAGAGTTGAAAGGATAACTTGGTTTTTGAAACCTTTCAATGACATTACAACTCTATTTTCTGGAACTGATTACCCTACAGCAAATTTATATTTTCAAGGAGTGTCTCAAATTGAATTGCTTTTATTTGAAGAAATGGAGAGCCAAGATTCATTTATCAGTAATATGGCAGAACAGATGAAAGGTAAATTTGACAAATATTGGGATTGTTATAGCGTGGTGCTAGCTTGTGCCATTGTTTTTGATCCAAGGTATAAGTTGGATTATGTGGACTTTACTTTCAAGAAAATAGAGCCAATTGAACACATTGCTAAAATGAAGGTGGAGAGCGTTCAAACTACATTGTATAAGCTTTTTTCAGAATATGAATGCCCCAAGCCTATGGCCATTACAAATGTTTCATCTTGTGTTGGGAGTTCTAGTTATGCTAGTGGTGCTGTGGATGATCCTGATGATGATGATGATGAAGATAAGGAAGATGATGTAAGTGAATTGCATTTTGTTTGGTATATGTTGTGCTATGTTTTTTTTAATAATAAAGATTGTAATGTTGTGTGGTATTATTTTTCATTGCAATTTTTTTTTTAATGATTAGGAATTTGAGCATTATGAAAGTGGTCATGGTGCCAAAACAAAAAAAATCTCAGTTGGACTTGTATTTAGAAGAGCCTAGACTTAGCAAAAAGAAAAATTCAAAGTTGGAAGTTCTCTCTTGGTGGAAAGAGAATTACAATCGGTTTCCAGAACTCTCTTTAATTGCTCGAGATCTCATGAGCATTCCTATAAACACTATTGCTTTTGAATCAAGTTTTAGCACTGGGAAAAAAATTCTTACTCTGTATCGATCACGTCTTTTACCTGAGAATGTGGAACCTACATTGTGTACTAAAAGTTGGCTATATGGATTTGAAGGTAATTTAATTTATTTATAGTCATAATTATATAATTTTAATTCTTTATTGATTTGCATTCATGGTACCTTAAGTTATATTAAAATATTGTATTGTAGATGAAGATGCTAACGAAATTGGCCAACTTGAGTTACAATTTGCAAGTATGGATATAGGCAGTGCTGAATCTACTACCAATGTTGAGTAGATTGAGATTGAGTTGTAATTCTTATAAAATATTTACTTATTCTTCTTTACTTAATATGTTATGTTTATTTTTAAAACTTTTTTTTTTTGTTTAGTTTATCTTTCTAAGTAATCTAACTTTACTATTATTTTAAATGCAACAGGAACATGTGCATTTAAGGAAGCTGATAACCTGACCTGTAGTTTTTTTTTTTTTTTTTTTGGTGGGAATGATATAATTAGTGATGTAAACTTAAAATATATATCTATCTCTTTTTGAAGTTGTAAACTTATAATTAGATGCATTTTGACAGTGAGTTATTAACATTGAAGACTTTTTCCATCATGAATTTATGACTATAAAGAATTTTCATTATGCTCAAAACTGTCAGAATTGTTTTTGATTTGTTTAATTGATTTTATTCATTCTCTCTAAACAGATTGTCATTGATTTGTTTTTGTAATTAGGAAAAAAAAAAACTCGTTTGAAAAATACAGGTCAACCCAACCCGACCCAACCCGCAACCCAATTGACCCATTTAAAAATGATCCGTTTTAACCCACAACCCGATTATCCCGCAAACCCAATTGACCCGACCTGAACCCGACATAACCCGCCCGTTTGCCACGTCTAAGTTGAAGTACCTTCCGCTAAATATAAATAAATACATGCAATAGTCTGGTCCGTCAATCCAATTGGATTTTAGTACAATTCGTCCTTATTCCTTACCCATCAATTTGTGGGATTCAATTTGGGGCATATGACTTCATTGACTAATCTTATCTTATCTATATTATTGCTCTTTTTTGCTTTAATTAAGTCTATTTTGATGTTCTATAGCAAAAGCTGTTAGAACTTAGAAGCCAATGACTTCACAAATCTCACTCGCTTTTAATTTTTTTTTAAATATTTTTAATTGTCTGACATTCCCCGTGGAATTTGAATTTTTGACTGCAATAATGGATACTTGCTCTCTATATTTTTTTTATTTTAGATATTTACCCATCTATGAATAGCCTGATCTTTTTCAATATCCAACTTTTGAGGCCCAACCCCAAGTACCTTCCACTAAATATAAATTAATGTAGTAATCTGGCCAATGCATTTGGAATTAGGCAAAGTTTATCCTTACCTTACCCCTCAATTGTAATATTCAATTTGTGGCATAATTTGTTTGGCTAATCTCATCTTTAACTGTATTATTAATATTTTTTTTTTGCTTTAAAGACAAGTCGATTTGTAGCTATACCACAAAAGTTACTAGTAGCCATTATTGGCTGCTCAATTGCATTTCAACTAGAATTGGTCTTTGATGGTATTTCAAGCTCCGATATCATTTCTTTTTCAATTAGAAAATGCTTTCATATTATACATCATTACCGTGCATTATTGTAAACTCCACCATAAAGGTCTCACCTATAAAGGAGAATTATGACATGCACTTAAGGCGTCAAACAATTAGAGAAGACCCAATTCTCTTTTGAAGTTTATGTCTATGTTGATGATTATTCAAAATTATTTGTTTATACATCCACTAAAAAAAATTGCACTTTGTAGGAGGGGGTCAATGGGAATATGGAATCGCTTTTTTCATAATGACTTTCATAATTTCCTAACTATTTGCATCTAGTTCTTTATAGTTGTAAACGAACAAAAGGGAAGAAAAAGATGCCTTCCCCACCTAATGCCAATAATTTTTATTTTATTTCAACGGGAGGTCGGGGGAAAAAAAAATTGGGAGATATTTTCGCTTCAGAGGAATATTCTTTTTGTTCTTTATATATTCTATTTAATTTGGAAAAAAAAAAGGCCATATAATCAATGATCTGAGAAAGAATGAAACCCGATATAGACCTAATTTAAAAAAAGTATCTATACAAGTTTAGCAATGGTTAGGCACAAAATATACTCCCAAAAAGATTGAAAATTTGAAGAACAATTCATGTAACCAATATAAGTAGTTACAAGACTTTGAAGCTAAGTGACACTTTTTTATTTTCAAATGGACAAAGTTAATTTGGTGACAACACTCAAAAAATAAAATTTTAACGTGTTCACATATTTTGAAAATTTAACCGTTAAATTGCATATTTTTTATATTCTTAATATACATGTTAAATTTTACGCCAATAAGATGTTATTTACTATTTGATTCATAAACTTATTATTTATACATAATTTTAAATTACAAAAATTTAAAATTTAAACATTTGATAGATGACATAACTTTTGATCATGGATTTTTTTGGAAATTTGGCAAATATGAAGGATATAAGAAGAAAGTGTAATCCAATGGTAGATTTGTCAAAATTCACATTCAATAAAAAGATATTGAGCAAAATTGTAGTCCTTACAAACTAATTTGTAGCCAAATTTTGTCATCTTCAAAATGAGGTCTAGCTCTTTTGGAGGAACAAATTTCTCTTCAAATTAGTTTCGTGAGAAACCCTTCAAACTTTTTATATATCTTTATATTGAGTATAAATTTTAAAAATTTGATCATTGGATTGAATATTCTTATTATATTCTTCATGTTTGCAAAATTTTAAGAATATAAAAAATCAATTGCTATGTCATTAAACAAATGTTAAAATTTTAAGTTTTTGTGATCTAAAATTGTGTATAAAAAATAAATTAATTGATCGAATAGTAAATAACATCTAATTTAAACGAAATTTAATATGCATGTTAAAAACATAAAATAAAAGAAAAACATGAAATTTAACCGTTAAATTTTTAAAATTCACAACAACAAAAAAATGAAAAGTTTAAAGAGTTTCTCTCCAAACTAATTTGGAGAGACACTCTATTTCTTTTGGAGTAGGAGTTTATCCTTTACAACCCCCCCCCCCCCCCCCCCCCCCCCCCCCAAAAAAAAAAAAAGAGATATATAATATTTTCTAGGAAGAACCTAGAACACAGTTTTTTTATTTATTTTGTACAGAATTTATATGTCTAAAAATTATGTATATGTATTATGTAAAATTGGATAGTTGCTACTAAACATAGGAATGCTCCGGCTTGCTTGAGAGTTTTTAAAAATCTTAAAATATTACCTCAAACCAAACCCTGTACTTTGCAAACAACTAAGGGGAAAAGAGAGAAATAATATTACACTAAAATTAAGATACAATTATATTTTTTTTTTTAAATCAAATTTATATATTTGGAATCAGCCACGATAATCAAATCGTAACCCGAATATACAAAAACCATAGCATCCAAATCAATGGATATCCAAAACCTATAGAATTAGATACAAATAATAATCAAGCTAATAAAGAACATTCTTTTGAAATTCCAAATTATTAAACCAAATTCTCAATCAAGCATCAAAACTACACATTGAAACTTAAAAAATTAAAAATTAAAAATGGAGGCCTTGATAGAGCTTTGTGACATGGTGGCACAGAGAACTTGGCCTAATTATTTCAGAAGTATCTTCGATTTAAAATTGGCAACCCTAACCCTAAGTTGCTCATTTCCTCTACATATGCTTCGATTCCTCGAATGGGACCAAACTTGTCGGCATTGGGTTCATTGAGACAAAATTGCGAATGCTATATGGAGACAAGATGATCTGCATAATGGATCCCAAATATATATATATGATTCTGCCGGGACACTATTGACACAAAAGTTGTATTTTTTGCAGGCCACTCTTCACCAACACTGTATGATGAACATATTGTAATATTTGAGGAAGCTGTGAAAATATTGTTCAAATGGTAAGAGAAATTATTCATTTCTCTTGGAGGACCACCTCAACAATTAAAGTTTAGTGGTCCTCTCACCGAATAATATAATGATATATGTCCAAATTAACTGACTAAGATTCCTATAACAATCCTAATCACACCATCCAAAAATAAATAAATACTTTGCAGCTTGCACCACCAAAAATACTGCACGTAAACCCTGGTACATACCTGCTGCATTGGGGTTGGAATAAGTGGTGATAAATTTTTTTTTTTTTTTACTTTTTTTATGGTATGATTAGGATTGTAATTGGATCTTACTCCGTTAATTTGGACATATATCATTATATTATTGAGAGGGAGGACCACTAGGCATTACTGATGTGGTCCCTCGAAAGGAATGAATAATTTCTTTAACTTCGAGTATTAGTAGAGGCAGAAACTTTCAAAAACTGTGCACCTAATTATTATTTCTTTTCCATTTCTCAAAGAAACCTAAAAAGTAGATATATTCAAAAATATTATTTATAATCTCTAATATATATATATATATATATATATAATTAAAACTATTTGATTTTTGATTGATCACATAATATTATGCCACATATTTAAACCCTCCATTAGAATCTTGCAAGGTATAATGTATTTTTTTAAAGAGTAGAATATATAATTTAATATACAAACACAATCATATAAATTCCTAATGTTAGAATATATGGTTCCGTATACCAAAAAATAAAAAATCATAATAAATATCAACTAATAACTATCATTATGATCAAATTTCATATTTAGACAAAAAAACAAATAAATAAAAGAGAGAGAGAAAAAAGTATATTACATTAAAGTTCCCCTTCCATTGCACGGGATCAACTAATATTTATATATAATTGAAAACATTTTACTTTTGGCTAACCTCATAATAGTATTATATCACACAAGTTGTGGAGGCTTACAATCTTACATGTCCTTATTTTAATAATATATTTTAGGTTTTAAAAATTCTATTCATCATGCCATAATTTCATTAAATATATGATAGAGTAGATAATTCGATTTACAAATACAATCATAAAATACTTATTAACAATTAACATAATAATAAATTTCATATTTAAACAAAACAAAAAAATTTATTAAACATTCTTCTTTATTACATGGATTAATAACTAGTTATCATAAATGTATGAAGCATAAGCATAGAAGGAAAATATATCTGCAAATACTTCAAGAATTCAGGTAATACAATAAAGTATGGATTCTCTTTTCTTTTATATCAAAGTTAAGATTTTATTTCTTGAATTTATCTATGTATAGAGAGTTATGTCATTTAAAATTTTAAAAGATGTCATTAGATTTTAAATTTGCAATATTTAATTTGAATCACCAAACAAATCCATTTCAAATGAAGATGATCCTTCTCTTTTACTCCCATTGGCATCGTTTTATGTGTAAACTAACCATCACAAAAATAATCCTCTTCTCCACCTTCCTCCTCACCTCATCCTCTTTACCTTAACAGTGGTGAAGCCAAAGGTTTACTTTAGTAGGAGACAAGCTAGATATATGGATAATTTTTAAATCCACTAACACATGCATGCATGAACACCAACACACACACATTTAATTTTCTCATAGAATTTTGAAAATTCCATCAATTCAGTTTATATAATTTAATACAAATATTTGTGTTCATTTGGTATTAATGATAAATAATATTCTTTAAATATTTTAAATAAAGATTTTTCTTGTTAAACAAATATTAAAGATTGCATGTTAGAGTAGGATAATATTTTTTAAAACATAAAAGGTATACAAATCAATTAATTTTAAATACACTAAAAGATAAATAATTACACTAAAAGATAAATATTACTTCTATATGCCTCAATGTGTATACTGTATTAAAAGAGAAATACAATAATAACAATACCAGATAATAAAACAAAAATTTATGCTTATAGATGACAAAGTATAACATATCCTAACTTTTAATCATAAAAATAAATCTTAGAATTTTTCTTATAATGGATAGGAAAAAAAATGTATTCTTGTATCCCAAAATCTCTAAATACAAAACAAAACAAAAACAAAAAAACTTTTTTTTTTGAAAAATGAAAATATTTTATTAAAGTGATCGATTTACATGATATCTTTAGGAACATATCCTTTAAATACTCGTCAAATTAATGAGTTATATTTGGTAAAAAAAAATGAAAATTAAAAGAAAAAAGAGAGATTATAATACTTTAAAATTTAAAGTTTTTAAACTAGTGTTTGTATTCTTGCACCCCACTATACACACACGGACGTACTTCTTTCTAAAAGAAATACGATTTCGTCTGCCGACCCTTTCTTTTCCTTAAACTTTAAATTGAATAAGAGCTTATATTATTTGAGACAAACTTCCGAAACTAGACCACACAACAACAAACGCAAGCTATATACAAATGCACAAAGGTACAAAAGAACTAAAAAGTGAGATCTTTTGCAAAATTCACAATCATAGTTTATTATTGCGAATCCAAAAAGAGTTACATGCACAGAACCAATTCACTCTTTATTATAGTTTTTTGGATGAATAAAAACAATTAGTACTCTCTTTTTTAATCACTAAAACAATGGGACTAATAATTACTACCTAACGTCATGTGGTTCATCAGCTAGCCTTGTTAAAAAATGAAATCTCCATTATTGTAGAAGCTATTCGAATCAACCCCACAAGAAAAAACAGTAGGTTGATGATCATGATCCATGTTGCCTTTTCGATCATCAAGGTTCCACAGGCTAAAGCAGAAGTCATCCTCTCTAATTGTATCCAACCATGATGCAACATCTTGAGACATCACAGAAAAACATTGGTCCTCCAAAGTGGGGTACTCTTTTATCATCTCTTGTACTTCACTACTCATCTGATCATCACTTGTGTCTTCATCAGATATTGTTTCCCCTTTCATGCTATCTTCCTGTGGTTCCTGCTCCTGTTTCTTTGGTGCTTGGTTTTGTTTCAGAGTTTGTGCCTTTTCCATATCTTGCTTCTTAGAGGGTTTGCCTTTCTTCTTGAAATGGGTTCTCCAGTAGTTTTTGATCTCATTGTCTGTTCTTCCAGGCAAGTATCTAGCAATGGTTGACCACCTGTGTTTGCATATATAGAATTAATAAAAAGTGATATATGATAAATTGAGAGAGAGAGAGAGAGAGAGAGTCATTACTTGTTACCCCAGAGAGCATGCATTTCAACTACAATGCCTTCCTCAAGAGGAGTTAATTGGCCTTTCTTGAGTCCAGGCCTAAGATAATTCACCCACCTTAGCCTGCAGCTCTTGCCACTCCTGTTCAAACCTGGTAATTAAGACAAAACAAATCAATTAAACACAGTCAAATAGGGTGGGATTTTTCATGGATGAGAAAGGATTGCCTTCAATTATCTAGTCCATAAACTAATTAAATTGACTTCCAGTGAACTTAAAACAAAAGGGTTCTCAAATAAAACTCTTTAAGCTTCTCTTCCTCTCAATATGAGAAAACCAAAAATGACAAATTTTTGGCACAAATTTGATTAATTTGGAAGCTCAATGGATTTAACAACAAAGGAAGTACAGTTAAGATTTCACTTGAAATAGAGAGATCATTAAAATAAAGAGTCTAATTTTTTAGGGTTGAAAATTTATTTATTTGAACAAACAGTATATAACGTGACACGTCATTTAAAATTAACAGTGCTTGATCAAAATTTCCCTCTCTTTCTCTCTTCGATTCTGTATCCCTTTACATGGCAAAAGCAGTATGAATTTACCTGTACATCTAGAGACAGAGCTCCATCTTCCCTCCCCATGCAAGTTGACATATTCACTAAGCAACCTATCTTCTTCAGGAGTCCATGGACCTTTCCTCCACTCTTGTTCTGGAATTCCCCAACCCATCTTTTAAGCTAATATTTCACTTTCAAATTGTATGCTAGTAAGTATTGTTGTCTTCAAATTGTATGGCAAAAATTTCTCAAATGGCTTGGCCTATTTATACTCTTAAAAAGTTACTCCAATGCTTTCATTTAATAAATTGATGATAATATTACAGCCAAGATCTTAGAATAGACCTTGATTTTTGTTCATGTTCCTTTTTAACAAAATCAACCATTTAGCCTCTAGTTTGAGTCCAAGTGTTACGAATATACATTGTGCGATCTGTCTCATATTTGTTGTGGCCAATTAGAGTGAAACAAGTGGGTCAGCTTCTAGATCCCAGCGAGGCATCGGACGGTATTTCTTCAGTGCAAATGAGCGTGATTCACCGAGTGTGTAACACAACTGAAGCAACATCGTCAATCATAGGACCAAAGAAGTATAATCTTTGATTCTTCAAAAAAAAAAAAAAACAGTTTTTATCAAGAATGTAGTTCACATCAGAAAGGAAGAGAAGAACTACAACAGAAGAAGAAGACTAAAACGAAGGAATAAATAACAAGAGTTAAACGACAGTGCAATTATTGTTTAACATACAAAAACTACATGTAGTTTATCTATTGTTTGTTGGATTTAGTTCACACGTGCTGTAACCAACTCACCCACGTGCCGTAACTGCCTCCGTGTATTTAGGGATATTTTATTTTGCTCTTGCTCTCTGCTTTGGGTATTTAGTTCCAGAGCTTGTACAGATTGATTCATTAATGAGAAATCAGTTTTTCTTTCAACTTGAATTCTCTCTAGCACTTCCTTTTCTTTCCAAAGATCCTTGTGCTTTCTTATATGGTATCAGAGCCTTTATCAATGGCGTCAAACACTGAAACTGCTTCGTCCAGTTCTTCACATCGCGAGCTTACTCCAATGGAGGATCCTCGCAGTCCATTCTTCATGCATCATGGAGAATCTCCTGGTGCGATCCTTGTTGCACAATATTTGACTGAGGATAACTATCCAACCTGGTCTAGAGCGATGGTAATGGCCTTGGATGCCAAAAGTAAACTTGGATTTGTTGATGGATCCATCATTGCTACCATGGCAGTCACACCGCTCGAGAAACAGGCATGGTCAAAATGCAATTCAATGATCTCATCTTGGATCTTGAACTCTGTATCACCTCACATCAAAGCTAGTGTCATTTACAGAGACACAGCTCTTGCAGTGTGGAATGCACTCAAGATTCGTTTCTTGCAAGCCAATGGACCTAGAATTTCTCAGCTCCAGAAGCAAATTTCCACTATATTGCAGGGCGATTCCACAGTAACAACCTTTTTCACTGATCTTCAATCCGCTTGGGATCAATTGTTGAATCTCAGGCCTTTACCAAGTTGTTCATGTGGCAAATGCAATTGTGGAGTAAATGATAAGATCGCAAATCTTTATCATCAAGATTCAATCATGCAGTTTTTAAATGGACTGAATGAATGCTATTCACAAGTCAAAACTCAAATCCTTATGATGGAGCCTATTCCATCAATAGATAAGGCTTTCTCGTTGGTTATCCAGGAAGAAAGACAAAGGTTTTCAACCTTTAATGGTGCTCCCTCTGTTGAATCAGCTGTACTTGCTGTTAAGAACCAAGCCTTCATTCAAGGTTCTTCATCAAACAACAGAAATGGGAGTAATTTCAAAGGGAACAATGGCAAAGGAAGACCGGTGTGCAGCCACTGTGGGAAGCTTGGTCACATTATGGAAAAATGTTACAAGATTGTTGGATTTCCCCCAAGTTATAAGCAAAAAGGAAGGATTGCCAAGGCTAATCAAGTTATGACTGATGATGATCAAGGTCAACCTGAATTTGTGCATCAGAATAATCACTTTCCTTTTACTTCAGAGCAGTATCAACAATTACTCTCTTTACTGAGTACTCATCCATCCACATCTGGTACTTCCAGTGATGTTGCAGCTACTGCAAATTCTGCTATTTCAGGTAACCTTTGTGATTCTTTACAAGATTCTATGTGCTTGAATATGCAGCATTCAATTTTTGCTTCAAATCCAGCAAATAAAACCATTTTTGATAGACAAACTTGGGTCTTGGACACTGGGGCAACAGACCACATTGTCCATTCTGTTAAACTTTTCACTAAAATCACAAGTTCCATTTCATCCTTTGTTCAATTACCTAATGGTGAAAGAGTAGTTGTCACACACATTGGCACCATTCAAGTTACAGCTAGTCTTGTTCTTGAAAATGTGCTATGCGTTCCTGCTTTCACTTTCAATTTAATCTCAGTGAGTAAATTGACAAAAGGCCTATCCTGTTGTTTTGTTTTCTTGTCCAATTTATGCTTCATACAGGCCCTTTCTTGTTGGAAAACGATTGGAGTGGGTAAGCTACATAACAACCTCTACTTGCTATCTACTGCTACTCCCTGCAAACCTGATTCAGCTACATCTTCTATTCTGGATTCTGTCTTTAGTACATTTGTCAATAATGTTTCTGAAATTCCTGTCATAACCAAGCCTTTTCTTTGGCATCTTAGGCTAGGACATGCTTCAGATGTAAAATTACTTGCTTTACATGATTGTATTCCTGATGTAAGCAGTATTCATAGCAATAAAACTTGCACCATTTGCCCCATTGCTAAACAAAAACGTTTACCATTTCCTTTCTTCAATCACATGTCTGAATCTTCATTTGATCTTATTCACTGTGATGTATGGGGTCCTTTTGCAAAATCCACCCATGATGGTTTTAGATATTTCCTTACCATAGTTGATGATGCTACTAGGTCCACCTGGTTGTATCTTATGAAAAACAAATCAGAAACCAGACCTTTATTGATTTCCTTTTTCAAAATGATATCCACACAGTTTAACATCAATATCAAGGCTATTCGGACTGATAATGCTCAAGAGTTTATTCTAAAAGATTTTTATGCTTCTCATGGCATTTTGCATCAACACTCCTGTGTAGCCACTCCACAACAGAATTCAGTTGTGGAGAGGAAACATCAACACATATTGAGCATTGCAAGAGCCTTAAAATTTCAGTCAAATATGCCTCTTACCTTTTGGGGTGATTGTGTGTTAACTGCTGTGTATATCATTAACAGATTGCCCTCTTCCATTTTAGGCAACAAAACTCCTTTTGAGAAACTTTATAACAAAGCTCCTTCCTATGATCATCTTAAGGTTTTCGGATGCTTGTGTTTTGCCTCTACTTTGTCTCACAATAGGTCCAAATTTGATCCTAGATCTTTACCTTGTGTGTTTATGGGTTATCCTTATGGAGTTAAAGGTTACAAGGTCCTTGATTTAGCTACCAAGAAAATTTCTATATCTAGGGATGTACTTTTCCATGAGACTGTTTTTCCTTTTATCTCATCCACATATTCGGCTTCACCTCATTCTACCATTCCCTTGCCTCATATTTTTCCTCCACTTGATTCTCACACTGACCTTTTTCCCTATACTAATATCCCTGTCACACCTATTTCTGATTCCACCCTTCCTTCAGATTTATCAAATTTTTCTCCATTTCTTCCTGCTGCTACTCCTGCAGGTTCTATACTTGATCATATGCCCAATTCCATTCCCAGTTCTTCCATTCCTGTTACTGATGTTTCTGCAGACCTTACACCTGCTTCCACTCCCAATTCTATTCCTAATTCCCTCATACCTTCTCCTGTTAATTCTGCAGATCCTATTCTTGCTCCTAACCCTATCCCTCCTTCTGTTCCTATTTCTTCCTTAAGAAAATCTAATAGACTCAGTAAACCTCCTGCATATCTGCAAGACTATAAATGCAGTAATGTTGTTCATGCTCAGCTTCCTCATTCCAATTCCTCCATCAAGTCAGGGTGTCTCTCTCCCATATCAGGTACTCCTTACCCTTTATCTGATTACCTCAATCCTTCTGGTTTATCACCTTCTTATTCCCATTTTTGTTCCCTAATCACTGCTGTTTCTGAGCCCAAGTCTTATTCTGAGGCTGTCCAAGATCCTAAGTGGCAGCATGCTATGGATGATGAGATTGCAGCCTTGGAGTCTAATCAGACTTGGACTCTTGCTTCCCTTCCACCTCACAAGAAGGCAATTGGGTGCAAATGGGTATACAAGATCAAGCATAAAGCTGATGGGTCAGTAGAGAGGTACAAAGCTAGGCTTGTGGCCAAAGGCTTCACCCAACAAGAGGGTTTGGACTTCACAGATACATTTTCTCCTGTGGCCAAGATGAATTCAGTGAAGACTTTGCTTGCCATTGCTGCTGTGAAAGGCTGGCACCTTGTTCAACTTGATGTAAACAATGCTTTCCTCCATGGTGATCTCCATGAGGATGTTTACATGCACCTGCCTCCAGGATTTCACAGCAAGGGGGAGCATTTGGTTTGTAAACTAAACAAGTCTTTGTATGGCTTAAAGCAGGCTTCAAGACAATGGTACTCCAAATTTTCATCTACCATTTTGAAATGTGGATTCAAGCAATCTAAGTCAGATTATTCTCTTTTTACAAAGAAGTGTAATCAATCTTTTATAGCTCTATTAGTGTATGTTGATGACATCCTTATTGCCAGCAATGATGCTCATGCTGTTGATGAACTTAAGCTGTTTTTGAATCAAGAGTTCAAGCTAAAAGACCTTGGGAACTTGAGATTTTTTCTTGGTCTTGAAGTGGCTAGATCAGAATTAGGCATTTCCTTGTGCCAAAGGAAATATGCCTTGGACATACTTAAAGATGCTGGGATGACAGGTTGTAAACCAAGCAGAGTCCCCATGGAACAGAATTTGAAGCTAAGTAAGTTTTGTGGGAAGTTGCTACCTGATCCTAGTGTTTACAGAAGATTGGTAGGGAGATTGCTGTATCTCACCATAACCAGACCAGATATTGCCTACTCAGTTCAAAAATTGAGTCAATTCATGTCCAAACCACGAAAGCCACATCTGGATGCAGCTTATAAGTTGCTGCAATACCTTAAAGGGACTCCTGGTCAAGGTGTTCTTCTGTCATCAAAATCAGACCTGCAATTAAAAGCTTACACAGATGCAGATTGGGCATCTTGTGTTGACACCAGAAGATCCACCACTGGATTTTGTATTTTTCTAGGCAACTCTCTGATTTCATGGAAGACCAAGAAGCAGTCTATAGTCTCTAGATCATCTGCTGAGGCAGAATATAGAGCCATGGCAGTGACCACATGTGAAATAACTTGGCTTCTAGCTTTGTTAAAGGATTTAGAAGTTTTTCATCCCAAACCTGCTATGCTTTTCTGTGATAATCAGGCAGCCATTTACATTGGTGAGAATCCTGTGTTTCATGAGAGAACCAAGCATGTAGAAATTGATTGTCACTTGGTCAGAGATAAGGTAGAAGATAAGGTGATCAGACTGTTCTTCACTCCCACTCATTCTCAACTAGCTGATTTACTTACCAAAGCTCTTAGTGGTCAACAGCTGCGAGCCTTACTTTCCAAGATGAACATTGTGAACATTCACAATCCAGGTTTTCATCTTGAGGGGGAGTATCAAGAATGTAGTTCACATCAGAAAGGAAGAGAAGAACTACAACAGAAGAAGAAGACTAAAACGAAGGAATAAATAACAAGAGTTAAACGACAGTGCAATTATTGTTTAACATACAAAAACTACATGTAGTTTATCTATTGTTTGTTGGATTTAGTTCACACGTGCTGTAACCAACTCACCCACGTGCCGTAACTGCCTCCGTGTATTTAGGGATATTTTATTTTGCTCTTGCTCTCTGCTTTGGGTATTTAGTTCCAGAGCTTGTACAGATTGATTCATTAATGAGAAATCAGTTTTTCTTTCAACTTGAATTCTCTCTAGCACTTCCTTTTCTTTCCAAAGATCCTTGTGCTTTCTTATAGTTTTCCTCGAAAGGTCTTTTGCACCAATAAGAGTGCAACATCTGCTAGCTGGTAATATAAATATAAAATAATTCTCAATTGCGCGGGTTAGAGATATTTAGTTGTTTAATTATTATCTTAAATGAAGGTTCTAGTATCCCTATTATGGTAATGTGGGTCTTTAATTATATTCAAAGAAGGTGACGACGAGTCACCTAGTTTAGGTATGGTCTTTGCACTGTATGTAAGCAGCGTATAAATTTAGAAAGTTAGGGCTTTCTTTGACTGAATAAAACAATTCTTTGTGCGCGTTATTATTCCTATTTCTAGGTACCGATGGTAATTGGCAACTGGCCGGAACTTTCTATTTATATCAATAAAGTTAGCAAATGATAGAGTTCAAATCATTTAAAGTTCAAGATCAAAGAAATGCTTGATTTAATGGTGTTATAAAGAAGATGGAGCTTAACAATGTACACATATATGCATGGCACATTTATCATATATGTTAACTGGCTAGAATTCAAATTAACTTTCAATTGTAGTCAAATTCTATGTTACATATCTACTTTAATTTAATTTATTTTTAACTTTTGCGTCGAGTTATTTCGTGAAAAAACAAATTTATTCCATTATTAGTTAACCATTAAAAACTGAGATTGACCTAGTTGAAAGACTAATACCACAAATTTTTCTTTGCATTTGATGAAAAAGTACATCATTTCTACTATGTTCGTTTTTTGTAGGTAATTTCTAATCTATACTAATACTACGAAGAAAAACATTTCAATAATGACATCCAAAAAGCTAATAGAACCCTTTATTTAACACTCTGGCGATAAATTTATGTTATAGATAATAACATGTATACAAGTAAAACAGCGGAAATTCAATAGCATTACTACAAAATATATCACCTATGGCTCAATCAATTGTCCCTAAAATCCCAAATCATTCAAACAAAACCCACTAGGTGGGTATGCAATACTAATAACTCTTACCAAATTATTTAATTAGGGAAAAAAAAAAAGACCTAAACACCCACATTTTCCTTCAAAATACACACAGAACCTGAAAACACTATGATCAAACTCATTTTGATTTATACATCTCAAATTTCAAACGAAATATTTAAGAATTTAAATTATATTTTTAAAAAAGCACCAAGCTTAGCTCCTCATAACCCTAAAATACCATTTTATATATCATTCAAAACCATCATGTTGTACCATTTTCATTAATTAGGTTTCAAAATTATTTTCAAAACCCTAAATACCCCACCAAAAATTAAACAAAAATTTAAACACAAACAAAATGTACATCCAAAGCACCAAAAAATAAAGAGAGACAATCTCATCATCATTACTATTGAATATATATTTCTATACGTAAGTGCAAGTTCCAACCTAGTATAAAAATATAGGATTGGCCTTTATTCAACTCAAAACTCAATTAAAAATTGGATCAAACGTTGAATATACAAATTGTAATTTCTCCCTCCTTTTCAATTGCACGATCTGACTCACATTGACGCTTTAGAAGTTGTGTTATAAAAATGCTTAAGTTAAAAGGAGGGTTGCTAATTATCATCAATTTGCAATTCCAACTTTTAAAAAATTATATAATTCAAAAGTTAAAATAATAAGGGAGGCCGGATTAATATTTGAATCTTAAATATTCCCATTGAAAATATCATAAGACATCAGTTAAGTTACAACACTCTTAGTGCAGTTTCAACTTCTAATAAAAATAGAAGAAAAAAATGTTTCCTTAGAGATAATTTAATTGAGGGTGATTTTGTACATAGAGACTTGTATCTGTAGAGAAAGAAAAATTGTGTAGATGTCTAAATGAATGCCCAAAGGTATTTGTAAGCAAGCACATACTCCTTAGGAAGAGACTTATTTGTCATGAATAGATGTTTCAATTTCAAGAGTCATGCCCTTATGAATAAAAAATCAAAAGTATGTGAAGCAACACCATCTACTAAATGGGAGCTATTGCTCGTATGGGGGTGAACAATACTATGGTGTGATCGCTCATAAATTATACACTAATATCTCACACTTGATTGCACCATAACCAATGGTGTTAGCTTTAGTTGGCATGAAGTATGGTCCATGCGGTTTGCCTCGTGACAACTCTCATCTATGATACCCCATAAATCAACCTCAGTGCATGACCCCTTGGCTAAATTTTGTACACATCTTCATCATTTTGATTGATCCACCATAATAAATAGAGACTTCAATGCCCAAATTTATGCCAAAAAAATTGAGTTCAAAATAAATTAAGAAAATACAATAATAACTCTCTTGGAATAAATCCAATCACCCAATGAAAAAGTTAGAACCTAATGAAACCGATAAACCAACAAATTTCTTCTTTGAAAGCTACAACTCAACGTGGTTGCAACACCCAAAGCATCTCCTCTTAGAAAAATCTCCAATTTTTCTTTGTGTCTCAATTAGAAGTAATAAAGAAAAATAAATAACATTAAAAAAAAAAAAACTCTCTTGGGAAAAATACACAAACCTATCGTAATTACGCATAAAATACAGATTTTATTGTGATTTCTAGTGTAGCATTTTATCCTTAGAATAAGGTTCTCTACATTTCGCTAAAAATGAGGATGGTATATTTCACGGAATAATAAAAATGAGGATGGTATATTTTAAATAATGTGATATTAAACGCACCTTTAAGTTTGTAATATTTTATTGTATTGTATTGTTTTCTTTTTTAGTTTTTAGTTTCTTCCTTTTCTTCTTTCTTATTCACACAATTCAGCTTGCAGAATTTCTCTCTGCCTTCTTCCACACGACTTGCACTCTTGTCTTCAATACAAACACGCAAGACAGACTTCCTTACGTAGGAAAAGTAAGCAGCTTTCTTCATTTCTGTAAGCACACGTAATCTCTCTCTAAAAGAAATACGATTTCTATTTTCTCCTATACACCGACCCTTTAATTTCTTTTCCCCAACTTTTAATTCAATAAGAGACATGAATTAATCGACAATGAAGGCTCATTATAGAGCTTATATTACTAGCTAGCTAGAGATAAACATCCGAAACTAGAGCACACAACTACAAAAGCAACCTAAATGCAAATGCACAAAGTTACAATCATTCTATATATTATTGCCAATCAAAAAAGAGTTACATGCACAGAACCGATTAGACTCTTTATTATAGTATTTTGTATGAATAAAAAGAATTAGTATTGTTTTTTATCACGAAACAATGGGACTAATAATTACTACCTACGTCATGTGGTTCATCAGCTAGCTTTTTTAAAAATGAAATCTCCATTATTGTAGAAGCTTCTTGAATCAATTCCACAAGAAAAACCAGTAGGTTGATGATCATGATCCATGTCACTCTTTGGATCGTCAAGGTTCCACAGGCTAAAACAGAAGTCATCCTCTCTAACTGTATCCAACCATGATGCGACATCTTGAGACATCACAGAAAAGCATTGGTCCTCCAAAGTGGGGTACTCTTTTATCACAAACATCTCTTGCGTTCCCTGTGCTTCACTACTCATCTGTTCATCACTTGTGTCTTCATCTGATATTGCTTCCCTTTTCATGCTATATTCCTTTGGTTCCTGCTCCTGTTTCTTTGGTGGTTGTGTTTGTTTCAGAGTTTGTGATTTTTCCATATCTTGCCTTTTAGAGGATTTTCCTTTCTTCTTGAAATGGGTTCTCCAGTAGTTTTTGATCTCATTGTCTGTTCTTCCAGGCAAGTATCTAGCAATGGTTGACCACCTGTGTTTGCATATATAGAATTAATAAACAGTGATATATGATAAATTGTGAGAGAGAGAGAGAGAGAGAGTCATTACTTGTTACCCCAGAGAGCATGCATTTCAACTACAATGCCTTCCTCAAGAGGTGTTAATTGGCCTTTCTTGAGCCCAGGCCTAAGATAATTCACCCACCTTAGCCTGCAGCTCTTGCCACACCTGTTCAAACCTGGTAAAACAAAACAAATCAATTAAACAAAAGGGTACACAAATAAGATATTGTAAAAACATAAACGGGCTCTTTTAAGTTTCTCTTCCTCTCAATATGAGACATAGCCAAAAATGACAATTTTAGGCAGAAATTTGTTTGACTAGGAAGCTCAATGGATTCAACTAACAAAGGAAGTACTGTAGAATAGATTCTATCAATTTCACTTGAAATAGTGTGCGTTACAGTTAAAATTTATTTATTAGATCAAACAATATATAACGTGGCACACCATTTTAAATTAACGGTACTTGATGGAAATTGTCCTTTCTATCTCTCTCTGATTCTATCTCCTTTTACATGACAAAAGCAGTATTAATTTACCTGTACTCCTGGACACAGAGCTCCATCTTCCCTCGCCATGCAACTTCACATATTCACCAAGCAACCTATCCTCTTCAGGAGTCCATGGACCTTTCCTCCACCCTTGTTCTGGAATTCCCCAACCCATCTTCCAAGCTAATATTTCACTTTCAATTTGTATGCTAATAAGTATTGGTGTCTCCAAATTGTATGGCAAAAATTGCTCAAATGGCTTCGCTTATTTATACTCTTAAAAAGTTACTCCAATATATGTTTTCATTTAATAAATTGATGATCTTACAACTACCAAGATCATAGAATAGACCTTAATTTTGTCCATGTTCCTTTTTAACAAAATCGACCATATAGCCTCTAGTTTGAGTCCAAGTGTTACAAATATACATGGTGCTCGTTGTCCCATATATATCTTTGTGGCCAATTTGATTGAAACAAGTAGTGGGTCTTCTAGTCTACTGTATTTCATCAGTACAAATAAGCGTGATTCACTAAGTGTGTAACACAACTGAAGCAACATCGTCAATCATATCATAGGACTAGAGAAGTATAATCTTGATTCACCCAAAAAAACAGTTTTCCTCGAAAAGGCTTTTGCTCCAATAAGAGTGTAACATCTGCTGGTAATATAGATATAAAATAATTCTCAATTGCGTGGGTTAGATATATTTAATTTTTTAATCTGTTATCATAATGAAGGTTCTAGTATCCCTATAATGGAAATGTGGGTCTTTATATTAAGGAAAAAGTTTCTCTGCAACTTAGATTGGAGGAACTCTCTCCAACCTGTGACGTGTCTGCTTCAGAGAGTGACACACGTCCAACCCTACTAAAGCTGAAATTCAAGAAGTAACTCCCATTAACTCAAACGTTAGACCCTTTTCCATATATTTTTTTATTAAAAAAAAAAATTCTCACCATCATCACCTAAACAAATGCTCTGTCCTTTCTCTCTCCTTCAACACAAATCCCTTCTCCATCTTCCTCCTTTGTTCCAGACCCTTTTTCCCTTTTTTCAATTGTTTTCAATCCCAACTAATGCTCCCTCCACCGGTCCCCCTGATCTATCCATTGTTTCCGATGGTCCCACCCATCAACCACTCTCCACCATTCCACCCATCAAATCCCTTCCCTCTCTATTGGCGCTACTCCCTCCAAACCTCTCTCATTCTGCCATTCCCATCCCCCACCCACACTGTCGCCGCCGAGAACCACTCCTCCAAACCCTTCTTTTTGTGGCAATCCCTATGTGATGAAGATAATTATTTTTGCGGGTTATATCTATGACAAACACAAAGACGATTCTTTTCGCAGTTACCTCTATGACGAAGATGTATGATTTCGTTCGCAGTAATCTCTATGACGAAGACAAAGACAAAGACAACTGCCCAACCTTTTTTGAGGTTTGTTTTCCATTAACAGATTTGAGATTTTTAATTTTTTATGCGTGGTTTTGTTATTTTCATTATTGTTCATTGTTTGTGATTCATTTTCAAAGTTTGAACATTGGAGCTTGCCTAATTTTAGTTCAGTTTTGTAGCCTCGAGTACTGATGGAATAGTGTCTACTGATGTTGTATTATTTATTTAATTTTTCTTAGTTATTGTTGGTAGTGATTACCGGTGGTAGTAGTTTTGTTGTAGCTAAACTTTGATTACCAGTGGTAGTTTGGTAGGGATACTAGATGTTGTGAAGGAGGGTGGTAGGATTCTTGGAGGAGGATTTGATAGTGGAGTTTTAAGTTGTCAGCCAACCATTGTACAGGGAGTTCCTTGCTTGTTGGGTGGGTTTTTGGGAAGCATTTTACATTCTCCTATTAAAGCAGAAATGATACACCAATACCCCTAGTTACTGCATAATTCAGAGCAGACTTGGGGGAATGGTTTCAAAGTTTAAACTCATGCTTAAGTAGAATGTGGATTTTCATAGTTTGTGGGTAGGCATCAAAATTGTGATGTTTTAATTAGTACTTTGATTTTAAAAAAAAATTGTATTGTATGTAATTGCATTATGCGCTTTCTATGCAATGATTGAATGGAGAACCAAAATGCAATTGGCTGTTACGTTTGGATGGCTTAGTTGAAATTCGTAGTCCTTTATCTGTCAATTTGTGAAGCTTTGTACTTTGTATTTTGAAAGGCGAAGTTGTTGCACTTTTTCTTAATAGAAGCTCTTAGGTTTGCAGCCTTTGTTATGGAAAGCAAATACCAAGCTGGGAGATACAAGCTGTTAAGAAAAACATTGTTTAATATATTACGTTCACGATTGTCAAAGGCTTAAAGGTGCTAAGTCATGTTATTATGTCTAATCAATTGTCGTAATTGAGATTTTGAATATTGGTGATGCTAGATGTCTATAAAGGCTTAAAGGTGGTATAAATTTCAAAATTTATTTTTTTCTTTGTAAATATTAAAATAAGTTTCTTTGAATAGATTAAAGTCTAAATCAAACTTAAGAAAAACACTAATCAAGAACCATAATGTGTAAAATGACATTACTGGATTTTCCTTTGTGAAATTTTGCACTAAACTTTGTAATAGACTTTGTAATGTTACAACTTTGAGTGCTGCTGGTTTGTTTATATATAATCCCCATTATCCAAAAAAAAAAAAAAACCATGGGCTATTGGACATGTACATGTGGTTTAACTGTATTTTGTAAAGGGAATAGCTAATACAAACAAAAATACTATGATATAGAAGCTCTCATATCACTCTCATCCCTTGATAAGTAATGTTTGAAAATTGCATTCACCATGGGCCTTATTATATTTATTCTTTTTTAGCATATATGTCATATCATATAATGTTTGCATTTATAAGATGTTTAATTATTTTTTTTATCATGATTATTTCAACATTAGGGAATGGGAGGGATGGATGTAAGCAAGGGTAAGTAGAAGAAACAAAAAGAAAACCTGGAACTGAAAATGAAGGAGAAGACAAGTTATTTCCGTTGAACTTTGTATATGTAACGTGCGTTAGTTGATTTCTTAGAGATGAGCACAACTTAAGCCATAATACATATATCATCTTTGAAAATTGGGAGATATTTGCCTCAATTTTGCACTTCTGCCAAATGGTGAATTATGCTAAAAGTGGGAGATCTTGCGGCAAGTTTGCACTAGAGATTGGCTAAAATGTTGTTGAATAGCCTTTTGGTAGTTTGTTTTGGAATCTGTCTTGGCCTGTTGGCTTATAATTGCATGTATTCTTGTTAACCTTGGGTAGCTTGTTTTGGTAATTGTACTTTGCTTTGGATTGCCTACAAGTAATTTGTCTCTATCTATTTTTACTGAGTTCAATAAAATATGCACTTTTTTTGAAGAAGTTGCAAACATGACTTGCAATTTGAAAAGTCATGAAGCTTTGTAATATACCACTTTGTTCTAGTTTATAGATTCTGCAGAATGAAACACAAAAGGCATATACAAAACTTTTCCATTACATAATATTCAATTATGCACATATGGATCTTAACATATAGAAATATACATTTCCATTGCTTTTAAAAATATTTACAAATAGAAAAGTACACTCCCATTACATATACCACTATTGCCTAACTAAAAGCTACTCATACATGCAAATATTAAACCTAACATGTTTGAGTAGCTTCATTAGTTACAAAAATTGTTAGATACTATTTCCAACAAATTGTCTAATATGTTGTTGTCCACTAGCTGTCATTTGTATGTGCCATATATTGTCCATTAGTTGTGCAAAAAATTGTCCAAAAATATTGACTAGCTTGCCAAGTAAGACATGCTTTGCAAAAATATAATTCAAAAAGTCTCCAATATGGTACTCTTCAAGGATTATAAATTATCATTAGGAGCTACTGAAACCTGCAAATATGCCACAAAATATAAATATAAGTATGGAAAAAAAAAAAACCTTAAGAAAAATATAGGTTCAAGTTGTAGCAAAAATCACAAGGAATATGCGTACCTGATTTGTCTCAACAATTTATCCAACAACATAGTCTTGTCCAACCAAATGACTACAAAAGACAGATTCCTACATTTTATATTTTAACAAACTTACGTCAATGACATGTTTATCTTATTATTTCCTATGAAAAAGAAAACCAAACCTTACTGAAATTGTGGAACTTCTTAAATTATTATCTATCAAATGTCTAAAAAAATAATGTGTTACTCATAGAAGAATATACTAAAATGGTATGGGATGCAAGCCTTTTCACCATTCAGCAAAGATAACAAGGAAAACAATGGGTAAACTACATGTTCAAACAAATCTTTAATTAGGTTTAGACAATCACCATTTGGCAATGCTGTTTAGGGACTTCATAAACAATAACCTTATCACTTGTTCTGAATTTTCTTTTATGATAATTATTTGTTTATTCATTTTGTAATGACTGCTTTATGTGTTCTGTCAGTTGACAAGTTAGTCACTGGAATTAGGAGGTTATAACAACTAACAAGATTGATCCAAAACAGAAAGTGTAGCGACTGAATGCCTATTAACCATGGTATACGTTGCAAATCGAGAAGATTCCACATTACAACATCACTGAATGCCTATTTACCATGTTAAAAAATGCAAATCGAGAAGATTCCATATCACAATATCACTGAACATGTAAAGAAAGGAAAAAAGTAAACAGCTGCAAATGAAGTAAAAACAAAGTAAATGAAATTGATTCTCTCAACTTTTTTGTTATGTAAGTTGAGACAGGGAATGGATAAAAGCCATATAGCCTGAGCCCCAAGCCCACCCAAAAAGGAGTAATTTAACCCCCATGATAGCTTGGGTACATATGAAGCTGATATCCAAAACCCAAGACACAATCCAAAACAAAAGCAACTATCTAAGCCTTGTTTTAGGAGATGAAATCTAGACTTAAGTATAAGTAGCTCTATCTAAGCCTTGTTTATTCACAATCCAAAACACAAGCGACTCCCAAATAATTTCAAAATTCAAATAAATCTAATTCCATTTACTGTGAAACTTGAAAACTCAAACCCAAAGATTCATACCTGAGTGAAATTATCCACCAACTATGAAACTTGTTCAACATTACTATTTTCTTCAAGAGAATTAATGTAAACTGAGAAATTGGCCTATAACATTTGCAAAGAATAATTGTCACATAAATTTAAAATAAATTTATAGACATATAGATTCATATATTATAGTGCAATATAGCATATCTTACTTTATTTAGGCATCCAAGTGATTGAACTTGTCTTGACTCACATGCATTTTTTCTTTGAGATTTAGGATTTATTTGCCGTTCTAACACACCTTTCAACCTTGATTTTGGACGTCCAACAGTAGGTTTTGTTTTAATCCCACGTATATCTTGAAAAGTTATTCCCTCATAGGATTGGCATCCATTATCACCTTGTAAAACATCCCCAAGAACAACTTCATCATGGACCTCTGTCTGATCCTCCATGCTAAGGGAATAACATTTTTTCCTCATTTCTTGCAAATCCTTCAATAATGTGTCAGAACATCTTTTGGCATAATCATACATTATCTCAGACTCTGCTGCAAGTATGGAAACTTCACAAAAATTGTGGCATAAATGAGAGTAACGCTTTCCCAATAACTCTTGAGCATTACCTTTAATATCAACACCATGATAGTTCTTGATAGAACCAACATTTGCATCTTGTGTCCATCTTTTCAATATATAATGAGTTGGAAGTATCTTAATGTTTTTTTTTGTCAAGAACCTTCAAAGCATGGACACAAAGAATTCCTACAAAGCTGAACTTCATGCAACTGCACTGAACATTAGTTGTTGAGATTTCATATTTAACCAGGTTCTCTTGAGTTTTTTTGCCAATATTTAACTTTGTATTCAATGATAGTATCAGATTTACTAACCTTGAAAATTGTACAATCCCCCATCTTCATATATTCATCTTGAAACATTTTGAACATTTTTGGGGTGTACAACTTTACAGCATGTCTCAATATCTCTACATCAAGTTGTAAACTGGAGTTGTCTGCCTCATTTTGAACTCAGCTTGTAGTTCTTGACGGTCTCCTATCAGCCAAAACTCTAGAGTAATGTCCCAAAAAAGTAAGCAGATTATATTTCGATTTCAAGTATTTCTTCAACACATTGTTCATTGACTCACTACGTTGGGTGCTTTTCCTATTAGCAGTAAACATATGTCGACCATATACCATGGCCCATTTTTCTTTTAGATCAAATATCCCACACAACCATTTATTATTAGTAAGATCATATTTCTCAAGCATATTATTCTATGCAACTAGCCATTCATCTTCATCTTCATAATCATACATACAATTGCCCAAATCAGCTACAAATTGCTTTGATGAATTAAATACATGACTTAGTTTCTTAGCAGCATTTTGATAAATATGCCATACACATAAACGATGATTCGATTCAACAAATACCTCTGTTATTGCCTTAGCCATTGCAACAGACTGATTTGTAAGTATAGTTTTTGGCTGCTTCCCTGACATTGCACTTAAAAAAGTTTTAAACAACCACGTAAATGACTCTATAGTTTCATCATAAAGTAAAGCTGCACCTAATATGGTTGTTTGTTTGTGATGATTAACCCCAATGAATGCAGCAAAAGGTCAATCATATTGATTTGTCCTATAAGTTGTATCAAAACACAAAACATCTCCAAGTGGCCATAATCAACTATTGATTTGGCATCAGCCCAAAATATGTTCAATATTAGACCATCATCATCAACTTGTACTGAATAAAAGTAAGATGGATCTTCTAATTGCATATTATGAAAGTATTCCATCACAGCATGAGCATCACCTTTCTTCAAAGCCTTTCTTCTCTCACGATGTACATGATTTTTATAGTCATAATCCAAAAAACCAAGATTTTCATGACCACCAACTTGCATGCTCAATAAATCTATAGTTTGTTTTATTGATATTCCAGACTTCTCTACATCATTTGCAATAGCTTTTTGGGCAGGTGCAATTTTTCTTTTTGATTTTAACACATGTTTCATTGGTGAAGGAGCAAACTCATGATTATGTTGTTCATGAAAAGAAACAACTTCTAACATACCATCTTTTTGAAGTTGACATGTCATTTGTGCTAAACAACCTACTCGTGAGATTGGGCGATGAAAATGTACTTGTTTTGGCGTTTGTCAACACCTCGTTCACCCTCTTTTGAGCAACAAAATGTTCTCCTTATGACTTGTCCCATGTTTCCTCTCTGTATAAATTGTTTCTGTACACTGAAGCCAATTCAGTGGGCATAATCTTTGTAAAATTCATATGCATTATTATCATAATCAAATTTCATGCCAATTTTTGGAGCATCTATTGCAGTGCTTGATTTTTTTGGGCATCATGAATAGGTACTACTTGAGCCTCCTTTTGAATATAAAAAAAAAAAAAAAAAAAGTAAGCAGGTTAGGAAAATAAATTTGCATATGAAAAAAAAAAAAAAAAACATGTAAATGAATTGATGTACATGTAAATAAATTTGATATGGTTTTCTTTTCTATCAACCCCATATAAACTTACTGTTCTAGATATTAGTGGAAACTTATTCACTGGTTATGTACCAAAGACCCTTGTTAATTTGGAACAAATCCAATTGCTCAACTTGGGGTATAACAACTTCACTAGTGAACCTTTTCCAGAATCTAGCTTTATTGACTCTCTGGCCAACTGCAAATATTTGAAAATTTTGGGTATACAGTCTAATCCACTGAATGACCTCCATTCTGCCACCCTTGGGTAGACTTGTACCTAAACAGCAATGAGTTCATTGGACCTATACCCTCTGCATTAGGAAGGCTAGTTAAGTTACAAAGGTTGGAAGTTCAATACAATAATCTACAGGGAACCATTCCAACTGACCTTTGTGGAATGAAGAACTTGGGTCAACTAGTTCTGAGCCGAAATATGCTTTTTGGTTCCATACCATCATGCTTGGGTAATATGCCTCTCTTAAGATATCTCTCACTAGAATCTAATAAGCTAAGTTCCATGATACCCTCCACTATGTGGAGCCTTGAAAACCTCTTGGATTTGAACTTGTCATTAAATTCTTTAATTGGCAATTTACTTCCAGAATTTGGAACTTTTAAGGCCATGATTAATCAACATAATAAATTTTTTTTATTATATTTTTCTGTGTATATAAACACTGTTTATAGTACAGAGCACCTTTGTATTTTTCTGTGTATATAAACACTGTTTATAGAAGTTTCAAATAACTGTTTTTTTTTTTTTTTTTTGGCGCCTTTAGGGAGTTAGTTATATTTTTCTGTGTATATAAAACAGAGCACCTTATGTATTGATTTCATTCATTCTTTTCCCAATTCTTGTAATTCTCTCTCAATCAATGAAATCCTCTCAATTCTATTTAGATTTCTCAGTTTTTACAAGAACCTAAGAAAAACCATAGCTAAGTTTTTTCAACCCAAAAAAAAGCCTCAATTTTCCTTCCACTGTTACAAAGATTTCCAATCCAAACAAACAAAACCTCAAAAAAATTTCCCATTTAAACATTTTCCTCCAAAAAATTCTTTTAAAAGAAAATCCACAAGAATCAAGAAAAAACCCAAGAGCAAACTTTGAAAATCCACCAAAATTCGAAGCTACAAAACTCAACTAAGATCAGGCAAGCTCTAATATTCAAACTTTGAAAATCAATCACAAACAATGAACAACAATAGAAATAACAAACCAATGCATAAAAATCTAAAATCTGCTAATGGAAAACAAACCTTGAAAAAGGTTGAGCAGTCGTCTCTGTTTTCATCATAGAGATTATTGCAAAAGGAATCGTCTTTGTGTTCGTCATAGAGATTACCACCAAAAGAATCATCTTTGTCTTCATCACAGAGATAACCGCGAAAATAATTGTCTTCATTACTGAGATTGCCACAAAAAGAAGGGTATGGAGAGGTGGTTCTCGGCAGCGACAAGTTTGGTGGGGGATGGGGAAGGCAGAGAGAGAGAAGGGGGAAGGGAGTGGGAACAGCAGAATGAGAGAGGTTTGGAGGGAGTGGCGCCAACTGAGAGGGAAGGGATTGGATGGGAGGAATGGCGAAGAGTGGTGGATGGGTGGGACTATCGGAATCGAAAACAATGGAAAGATCGGGGGGGACAGGCGGAGGGAGCATTGGTTGAGTGCGGCTGAGATCAACTGAAAAGAGAAAGGGAAAAGAACGAATGAGAGAGATGGAGATGGGATTTGAGTTGTATAAGGCTAAAGGAAGGAGACAGAGAGAGTGTGAGTGAGAGAGCCTAACGTCTTAGTTAACAGGGGATTAAGTTAACGGGAGTTACTTCTTAAATTTCAGCTTTAGTGGGGTTAGACAGGTGTCACTCTCTGATGCAGACACGTCACAGGTTGGAGAGAGTTCCTCCAATCTAGGTTGCAGAGAAACTTTTTCCTTATATTAAAGAAAGTGACGACGAGTTACCTAGTTTAGGTGTGGTCGTCTTTGCACTGCAGCACATAGCTTTAGATGGTTAGGGCATTCTTTAACTGGATAAAACAATTCTATGAGTGCATGATTATTACTATTTCTAGGTACCGATGGTAACTGGAACTTTCCATTAATAACAATAAAGTTAGCAAATGATACTATAAGAGAGTTCAAATCTTATACAGTTCCAAGATAAAAAGAAATACTTGATTTAATGGTGCTATAAAGAAAGATGGAGCTTAACAATAGGGACACGAAGAGCACTGAGCATTGTATAATATTAATTAGTACAACATCAAATTGAAAGCACAATTTAGAACCCAAATCGAATCTAAATTAACTTTCAATTGTAGTCTAATTTTATCATGTTGTATCATTTTCCCTAATCAAGCTTCAAAGTTATCCTCAAAACCCTATATATCCCCACCAATAATTAAATAAAAATCAAAACTCATACAAAACATACGTCTAAAGCACCCAGAAAAGAGAGAACATCTCATCATCATTACAATTGAATGCTTCCCTGCGTATATACAAGTTACAACCTAGTATGAAATTATAAGTTTGGTGTTTGTTCAACTCAGGAGACAATTAAAAATTGGATCAAACACTGAAGATACAAATTGTAATTTATTCTTCTTTTTATTTGCACGTTTTGACTGACGTTGATACTTTGAAAGTTGTGTTATATATGGAAATACTTAGGGTCCGTTTGGATAGAACTTATTTTGCTGAACTGAACTGAAAACACTGTAGCAAAATAATTTTTAAATATGTGAATAGTACCATGAAACCCATTTTTAATGAAAAAGTTGTTAAAAAGTGATATTTGTGGGTTCGTAAACAGTACACGAATGCATTGTTCATGAACCAAAAAGTCAACAACTACGGCTACTGTTCATGAACAGTAGCCGCACAGTAACTGCACAGTAGCCGGATTCCTCCGTCCTCACTCAAACGCTTGAAAAAAAAAAAATACAAAACACAAAACGCAAACGTGGGCTGGAAAAGTGGATCCAAACCCACTCTTAAGATTACAAGAAGGATTGCTTAATTATTCATCAATTTGCAGTTCCAATTTTTTTGCTTTTTTCTTTTTTATGTAATTCGAAGATTATAATAATAAAGGGGCCGGGGATTTGAACCCTAAATGTCTCCTATGCAAATACAAAGAAATGTTAGTTGAGTTACAAGATTCTTGACGCGGTTTCAATGTTAGGAACCCCACTTTTGGATATATAGTGCCAATATATATATATATATATATATATATATATATTCCTATACCCAAATGTGGGGTTCCTAACATCCAAATTTTACTAAAAATTAAAGAGAAAAATGCTCCTAGAGAGAGAATTTATTTAAGGGTATTTTTTACATTAAAACAAATGTAGGAAAAAATCGGTTTGAGATGGTACTTGACTTAGAGGCAGTGCTATTAGGGTGGGATTTACAAATGTAGGAACTTGAATATGTAGAGAAAGAAAAATTGTGTAGATGTTCAAATGAATGCCCAAGGGTATTTACAGGTAAGCACATAACCCTTGGGAAGAGACGTATTTGTTATGAATATATGTATCAATTTCAAGAGCCATACCTTTACCCAAATAGCATTTAATAATTCTCTACAGAATAATAATTTAATCTAGCGAATGTGAAGCTAAATCATCTACCAAGTGGGGGTTGTTGCATATGTAGGGTGTAACACTTTTTTCATTGAGAAATCTTCATTCCCTTTTGTGTGAATTCTTTAGTAATGAATTAAAAACTTGTGGGACCCTATCTATTCCATCTCTCAAGCCCCAAAGCTAACCCCCCCCCCCCCCCCCTCCTTCGGACTCTATGTTATGTTGTGATCACCCATCACAATTGTATACTAACATCAACCACATGATCAAACCATAACTAATAGTGTTAGTTCTAGTCAGCATGAATTATGGTCCCCACAGTTTTGTCTCATGCCAACTCTCATCTATGATACCTCATAGATAGAGTTAGTGAGTGATCTTGGTTAACTTGTGTACACATCTTCACACTACAACAAAAAATGTTTATTACAACAAAAAAAATCGTTGCAATAACATCGAAGTCATTGTAATAGTTTATGCAAAGTGTTCCAATAAAATTTGAGGTAATAAGTTTATGCTACAAAACATTTTTGTTGCAATATACCATAAATATTTTAATGAAAATTTTGATGTAATAATATATTTGCTATTGCAATAAAAAATTTATTACTTCGAATATCTTGTAGCAATAGGCTATTATTTCATGAATTTTATTACAATAGATTGTAAAGAATTGACAAAAATAATTTGGGTTCAAATTATTGCAACGGTATATTTATTGTAATAGTTATTTTTTTCATATTTTTTCTTACAATATATTGTAAAATAATTGGAATTAGATCATTATAATAATATATTCATTGTAGCTTCATGTTTGTCATTGCAATAGATTGTAAAATAATTGATATTTTAGTTATTGCAATGTTAAATTCGTTGCAATAAGCCATCTCTTTGAAATTTCTATTATAATATATCGCAAAATATATAATTGGTATCAAGTTATTACAATGGTTTCTTCAATTTAAGTTATTAAAAAAATTGATTTCTTCAATTTAATTTATTGCAAAAAATTTTCTAAATTCAATTTAGTATTAAAATCTCTATTGCAACTAAAAATTATAAATTAATACAACTAATTATTATTAATGTAATAATTTACTATTTTTAAGTTACTATTGCAATGACTTTTAATTTTTAGATGTGATATTATGTCTAATACCACTATACTAATTTTGTTGTATTAACACTAGATGTAATAAACTTATTTTGGTGTAGTGTACCAGGTTAATTGTCATCACCAAAACTAGGAGAAGCTTAGTCAAGAAAGTTTGGCCACCAACTTTCAAGGCAATAGCCGAACCAAATGTTTGTGCTGTGATAGCGATGGACATTATTGCAAGTTTTAATACATCTAGAGTGGGTCTCAATTTCTTCTTGTCTCCACCTCGGCTTTCCAAGTCACTTCCCTCTCCATCTCCGCCTCCTCCTCCACCTCCACCTCTCCCTCCTCCTCCACCTCTCCCTCCTCCTCCTCCTCCACCATCTCCCCCGTCTCCCCCTCCTCCTCTGCCTCCACGTCTGCCACTCCCATTCCCTCTACTTCCATCTCTTCCCTCTTCTTCTTCACCTCCACCTTCATTTCTGCCATTGGTGCCCCTATTGCCTCTAAAGTTAAGCATGGGCTCTTCTTGGCATCCGGAGGTAGATGTCTCCCGTGAGCATTGATATTCTAGTTGTAATGAAACGTCCTCCTCACCTCCATCACTGCCTTCCACAATCTCAAGTGCAAAAACTCTTAGAGTGCTGTTCAGCGCTGGCTTTGATGAGACGCTGAAATAGTTCATAGTCTTTGAAGTGCGCCCAATAGGAACTCTTCGTGGGTACCCCTGAATTAACAGCATATGTGTCTTTTCTCGATGAGACAAAAGGGCGGGATTCAGAGATGACTAGCAAAAGAAACTGGGTTACTACGTAGCACAAAAACAGCACCAATGTGGCACGTCCCTGTTACAGAATATTACTCGAACTTGTCATATGCATCTCAACTTTTTGTTTTTGTTTTTAAATAAAAAAAAATCACTTTTTAAGGTGCAAAACTTTTACTCACAAATCAAAATAAACACAAATAAGTTGATGATTGAAAAAAATAATATATATATATATATATATATATATATATATATAGCCGGGAAAAAAAAACAACAAAACAAAACAAAAGTTGTAGTTTATAATTTTGTTTTTTTTTTTTCCTAAAAATACTTTATTATTTATATTATATATATGCTACAACCGTATGTCAAGGCTAACTAATTGACTATATATATTTTAAGGCCTTTACCAACGAATAATGTGAGATTATTTTTATATTTAAATATTTATTTGAATTTTTATATCATAATATATATTTTTTAATTAGGATCTATTTTTTTGCTTTTTGAGATCCAAAACATTTAATAGCTAATATATATTCTTGTACTTTAAAAAAAATGTATTGAAATGCATATTTTATGGTATATATTTATAATTAAAATATATTTCAAATAAAAGAAATTTTTTATTTCACATAAAATTAGAATGAATTGAATAAAATAAAATTTTAAGCATAAAGATAATTAATCTGATTTATAAATTGCACTAAATAAAAAAGAATGTGTTTATAATAAAATTAAACAAACAAATAAATAACGATAAATCAAAATGTAGTTATTATGAACATGAGAAGAGGCAGAGCTAGGGGGACCATATGGGCTACCCTAGCTTTAGGGTCCGTTTGGTTGGAATGGTGGTGGAAAAATAAGATGATAAAAAATTATAGAAGAATGGAAAAGTGGGAGAATAGAAAATATATTATTTTCTCTCATTTTTGTTTGGTTAGGAATAAAAAAGTGGAGAGACAAAAAAAAAAATGAGTTTGAATAAATTTTCTCATATAGAGATTACAATACTTTAAAAAAAATGCCAAAAAATTGAGTTCAAACTAAATTATGAAAATACAATAATAACTCTAGGAATACATCCAATCATCCAACAAAAAAGTTGGAACCTGATGAACCAATAAAACAAGATCTCTTCTCTAAATACAACAACCCCTAGTGGTTGTAACTTCTAACACACAAAACATCTCTTCCAAAATAAATCTCCAATTTATCTTTGTATCTCAGCATTAAATTAAAATAATAATAAAAACCTTCATTGTGGTTTCGCATAAAACAGACTCCTTTGTTATTTAAGTGTAACATTTTACCCTTCGAATAAGATTTTCTCCATTTGACTAGAAATGAGGAGAGTCTATTTTACGTTTAAGTTCTTTTTTTTTTTTTTTTTTTTTTTTTTTGTAATATCTAACTTTGTATAAAGTATGACGTCATAGAAAATTTTAAATGATGTGGTATGAACACACCTTTAATATTTAATGGTATTGTTTTCTTTTCGTCTATGTTTTTCTACTCTTTTTCTTTCATATTACTCACACTCAGCTTGCGGAATTTCTCTCCGCCTTCTTGCACGCGACATGCACACGCATGATTTAGGTAAAGTAAGCAGCATTCTTCATTTTCTCCTATGGACCCCTTTTTTTTACTCCAAGTTTGAATTGAATAAGAGACATGAGTTAATGGGAAATGAAGGCTCATTAGAGATCTTATATTACGAGAGACAAACATCCGAAACTAGAGCACTCAACAAAAAAGCAAACTTAATGCAAATGCAAAAAGTTACGAAAGAAGAGAGATCTTTTGCAAATTCACAATCATTCTATATATTGTTGCCAATCAAAAAAGAGTTACAAGCACAGAACCGATTAGACTCATTATTATTATATATATAGTTTTTGGATGAATAAAAAGAATTAGTACTGTTTTTTATCACAAAAACAACGCGAATAATAATTTACTACCTACGACCAACGTCATGTGGTTCATCAGCTACCCTTTTTAAAAAATGAAATCTCCATTATTGTAGAAGCTATTTGAATCAACCCCACAAGAAAAAAGAGTAGTTTGATGATCATGATCCATGTTGCCCTTTGGATCATCAAAGTTCCACGGGCTCAAACAGAAGTCATCCTCTCTAATTGTATCTAACCATGATGCAACATCTTGAGACATCACAGAAAAGCATTGGTCCTCCAAAGTGGGGTACTCTTGTATGACAAACTTCTCTTGTTTTTCCTGTAGTTCACTGCTCATCTGTTCACCACTTGTGTCTTCATCAGATATTGTTTCCCTTTTCATGCTATCTTCCTGTGGCTCCTGCTCCTGTTTCTTTGGTGGTTGTTTTTGTTTTAGAGTTTGTGCTTTTTCCACATCTTGATTCTTAGAGGATTTGCCTTTCTTCTTGAAATGGGTTCTCCAGTAGTTTTTGATCTCATTGTCCGTTCTTCCAGGCAAGTATCTCGCAATGGTTGACCAACTATGTTTGCATATATAGAATTAATAAACAGTGATGTATAAGATATTAAGGGAATGAGAGAGAGAGAGAGAGAGAGAGAGAGAGCCATTACCTGTTACCCCAGAGAGCATGCATTTCAACTACAATGCCTTCCTCAAGAGGTGTTAATTGGCCTTTCTTGAGCCCAGGCCTAAGATAATTCACCCACCTTAGCCTGCAGCTCTTGCCACTCCTGTTCAAACCTGGTAAGACAACAAATCAATTAAACAAAAGGGTACACAAATAAGATACTGTAAAAACATAAACGACTCTTTTAAGTTTCTCTTTCTCTCAATATGAGACAGCCAAAAATGACAATTTAGGCACAAATTTATTTAACTAGAAGCTCAATGGATTCAATAGCAAAACCAAGTACTATTGAGTAGATTCTCTCAATTTCACTTGAAGTAGAGAGTGTAAAATACAGAGAATTTATTTTATAGTTGAGATTTATTTATTTGATCAAATAGTATATAACGTTGCACATCATTTAAAATTTGATAGAAATTTCCCTCTGTTCTCTCTGATTTTTTCTCCTTTTACATGACAAAAGCAGTATTGATTTACCTGTACTCTTGGACACAGAGCTCCATCTTCCCTCCCCATGCAACTTGACATATTCACTAAGCAACCTATCCTCTTCAGGAGTCCATGGACCTTTCGTCCACCCTTGTTTTGGAATTCCCCAACCCATCTTTGAAGCTAATATTTCACTTTAAATTTGTTTGCTAATAAGTATTGTTGTCTCCAAACTGTATGGAAAATATTGCTCAAATGGCATAGCTTATATATAGTCTTCAAAATTTACTCCAATGTTTTCAATTAATAAATTGATGATCTTACTACCGCGAAGATCTATGAATAGAACTTAATTTTCTCCATGTTCCCTTTTAACAAAATCGACCATGTAGCCTCTAGTTTGAGTCCAAGTGTTACAAATATACATGGTGCTCGTTGTCTCATATCTTTGTGGCCAATTAGAGTGAAACAAGTGGGTCTTCTAGATCACAGCGAGGCATGGTACTGTATTTCGTCAGTGTAAATAAGTGTGATTCACAAGTGTGTAACACAACTAAGGAACCATCGTCAGTCATAGGACTAAAGAAGTATATAATCTTGGTTCACCCAAGAAAGCAAGTTGGTGTGTTTCCTCAAAAAGGCTTTTGCTCCAATAAGTGTGTACCATTTGTTGATGCTGTATATAAAAAATATTTTTCAATTGCGTGGGTTAGTGATTTTTTATTGTCTAAATTATTATCATAATGAAGGTTCTAGTACGCCTGTTATGGTAATGTGGGTGTGTTTATATTCGAAGAATGTGACGTAGAGTCAGCTAGTTTAGGTGTGTGGTCTCTGGACTGTATGTAAGCAGCTAGATTTAGAAAGTTAGGGCTTTCTTTAACTGAATAAAACTATACTTTGTGCGCATGATTATTCCTATTTATAGGTGCCGATGGTAACTAGAACATTCCATTAATATCAATAAAGTTAGCAAATGATACTATATTACCATATGAGAGTTCAAATCTTGTAATAAAGTTACAAGATCAAAGAAATGCTTGATTTAATGGTGCTAAAAAACAGATGGGGCTTAACAATAGGGCCACATAGCACTTATTAAGTTATAATATTTGCGTTGATTGCAACTCAAGAGATTGTACTTGAAAAACGTTGTTTAGGCCCTCGACTTAACTATCAATTTTAATAATTTATTCAATTATTCAATCAGAACGTTTTAGGGTGAGGTTGTCCTTATTATTGTTTGTATTATTAATTGTGTTTTCTTCACATTTTGTTTATAACAAAACACTGTTTGAACGTCTCTATGCTAAACTCCCTCACTAGTCTTCAATATGTGTCTTTGGTTGTTCCTATGTTGTCAACCTAGTTTGCTCCATATGAACATTCCAAACTTGAGCCTCCATCTTGATTACATTGCTTCCTTAGTTATGGAATTACCCAAAAAGGTTATCGTTGCTATAACCTTAACCTCATAACTAAATGCCTTCTCCACGTGTGGAGTTTAATTATTGGGAACATTGATATCTCTATAGTCTCTGAAGCTTCCCCTATTCTTCCTCCAATCTCAAAATACCGTCATAAGAGATACTAAACTTAGGTTAACCTATGTTGTGTTTGATTTTGAATTTTTTAGGTTTGTGTTTGATTTTGAATTTTTTTGGATTTGTGTTTAATTTTGAATTTTTTTTATTTGAATTTTGAATTTTCTGGTGAAAAAAAGAAAAAAAAAAAAAAAAAAACCTAGAAATTTTTTTTTTAATTAAAAAACCTATAGCCGCATTTTTAAAAACGCAGCTATAGGTCCACAACCACGGCTATAAACATAGCTCAAAGTGGGTCTATATCTGCGTTTTTAAAAACGTAGCTATAGGCCCGAAGCCTATAGCCGCAGTTATAAAAACGCGACTATGGACCCGCAGGGCTATTGCTGTGCAGTTTATGGCTGGTTTGTAAACGCGGTTATAGGAAACGCGGCTATATCCTATAGCTGCGTTTTTGGGGTCTATGGCCGCATTTTTGAAACGCGGCTATTGACCCCTTTTTTTGTAGTGGTTTTTTTCCTTTAAGCACCTCATCTATATTTTCATCAAATGTGAATCGTTAATATGCGACAATTTAATTTTCTCAAACTGAGAGTAAACTCAGGTTTCTTTCTTTTAAGCGCCTCGTCTATAATTTTCATCAAATGTGAATTGACAATATACGAAAATTTAATTTTCTCAACCCCAGTTGGTTGTACTTTCAAACTAGCCAAGCAAGCCCTAAAGTACTGGACTATCACAACTTCGATCTGCATTCTTTCTAAATCAATAATTATTTGCCTTTAAGTGTGAATGTTCAATATGTGTGTAAAACACCCTTGAACATTTAGACCCAAAATTACAAATTATCAATTCAAGCTTATTATCAAACAATTAATATGCGGAACATGAACATAAGTCAAACATAGAATTAATAAACAATCTAAGTCAAATATAAACACATCCACAGCAGTAAATAAATGGCAAAGATAAAGGAAAGGAAGATGCAAACACACGGACAACACTCAATGTGTTATCGAAGAGAAAACCGAAACCCTCGGCGTAAAACCTCTCCGCTACCCTCCAAGCGATAAATAATTCACTAAAGAATGTAGTTGGGATACATGAACAGCAGAAGACCCTCTAAGCCTAATCTACCCAATGTACCTAAGCCCTCCAAGCTTCTTACTCCAACGAGGTTGCGCCGAATCCATTTCTTCTTTAGCTTACCAGATTCCGCTATCAACCATAGCATCAACCAATAGACATTGGTTCCTTCTTAATTGCTTCCCAAAGCACCAAATAAACCTTCTCACGGATGTGGGTATAGTGGGAAATGGATTTAGTAAAAAACCTCTCAAGGATGTATCAATGAAGAGGAAGAGAGTAGAGGAATTTGAAGAGTCTCTAAGGTAAAGATTGTAGATGAATCAATCTTGTTTTTCTCTAGGGTTTCTCTCACAAAATTCTCTCTGGAAGCTCTCTACATTTCGTGGGTATAAAGGTCTATATATAGTGGTGAGTGTTTGGAATGCGAAGAGTCAGTTTTTCCCAAACAGGGTGTTCTAGCGGCTTGGCCTCGCAACTGGTCTGAGTCGCGAGTTCCAGCCGCGAATTAATGGCCTAGCCAACCTGGGACTTTTGTCCTGTAGTGCGACAGCTGGTGTGACCCTTCAACTCCCTGCATGCTTCTCACGTGTGCTACAGTTGGCAGCTTCCAGTCGCGAGTCACCCGCGAGTCCTAGCCGCGAGATTCTGCCTCCTTGCATAAATTTGAGCTTTTCTTCATATCTTCTCACACACTACCCTTACAAGAATCCCACCTAAATACAGGGTTACTAATTGCTAAAATACAAGCAAATTTGGCGCGGAATAAAGCCAACAAGATGGTTGATTAAATTCAACCTTACAGAGTGGTTAACAAAGCAGTTGAAAAACTTGAAAACTTTCTACTAAGTGCATCAGACAAACATACATTAGCCTTATCGAGATGATAGTTAATAGAGTAGTCATAGTCCTTAGTTAATTTGACACATCTTTGTTGCCTCATTTTAACTCTTTTTGGGTAAGTAGATACTTTAAATTCTTATGATATGTGAAAAATATCTCGCATCTCTCATGCTTCCAAATTTTTAATGCAAACACAATTGCAACTAACTCCAAGTAATAAATGAAGTAATTTTATTCATAATTCTTCAATTGGCGAGAGGCATAAAAGTTACAATGTTATCATGTTAAGTCCCTAGAGAGAAGTGTCACTATATATGACAAAAACCCCCAAAACCCAAAGGGATAATTAACATTGGAGTTGTGACTAATCGTTGCTTTAGCTCTCAAAAGCTTCACTCACGCTCTTTCTTCCACTCAAATGTAGCTGTAATGCGGGAAAATTCTTTGGAGTTAGCTATGTCAAAGGAGCTGTAATGCGGGAAAATTCTTCTACAAGTTAACCTTCTATAATAACTTGCAAGGCCCAAGAAACTCCTAACTTCACTTACATTAGTTGGCATATCCCAATTAACCACAGTTTCAATCTAATTGAGTAAATATGAACATCTTGAGCTAGACTATGGAAAATGCTTATTTATATTAATTTGTTTAGCAAACAAGCTTATTCTCACTATTTGTACAGACATAATATATATATATATATATATATATATATATATATTATGTTTGTAAGGTTAAGGTTATTCCCGAGGATGCACCTCAGACCTCGAGAATGAGCACTAGTTGTGTGAGGCGCATGAAGTTAAAATATCAAAAAGGAAAGAAAGCAGACTTGGCACGAAATACAAGAGAGATGAAGAAAGAAAGGTGTAGAAGCCATCTCCTCTGCATTAAATGCAAGATAACCACTCCCCTGACCGCATTAATGAGAAAATGACCATGAACAGTGGTGGCACAGCTGATATTGCAAGGTAAAGCTTATTAATATGTTCCGGATGAGACAGGAGTTTGAGGAGTACAATCTCAGCCCTCCAAGTGTAAGATTAAGATGTTTTGTGGCTGGATATAAAAGGAAAAGGAAGATCCATATCTGAGGGGACAAAAAAAGAGGGAGAGAAAAGAGCTTGGTAGCCTAGAACTTGAACATTTGTATAAGTCAGAAAGAAACACATATATATCAAAATATACCTTCCTCGGGCTTGACCGAAGAGTGTTTTTCCTTTCAAACTTGCTTGTTTTAATCATTTTATTTGCTCTCAATCCCATTATGATTAACATTTAACTCATTGAATGTTTGATATCCAACCCACTCTCTAACAAATCTATTGTTGTGGGCTTATTGGTTGTGTCATTTTTTCCTTTCAAATCTATTGTTATGAGCCCCTTATATACATACATATATATATATATATATATATATATAGATTTTTTCATGGTAAATAACCTCTATTCTTTCTTCTCTATTTTCTTTTCTGTCAACAAATGTTAACCATATCAAACTGAGAAAAGTTATAACACGCGTATTTGCAGTCACATGGCATACATCTAGGAGACTGTGATATACCTGAGCTAATTTCTCGCTTATTTGAAGACACAGGCCATTATGCATAAACTAATTAAGAAATAGGACTTATGCCTGTTTGTGCCACTTACTTCTATATATTAATCTGTGGATCCAACATAATATTTCCTCCTTGCTTGGAGGGATGTAGGAATTAGAATCTTTCATAAATAAATAAAAATGTAGGAATTAGAATCTACAGGGTTTATAATTCCTCATTCTCCACTGAAGTCCTGTAAGACAAAATTTGGAGAGCAGTGTACATATGAGAGAGAGAGAGAGAGAGATGAAAAGGAGCCCAGAAGGAATATAGGCTAGATTTTCAGTAAACAGTGGTGATCTTTCTGTTTTAAAATTCTAGTATCAATTATTAACTGCCAATTTATATATAATGTTACATGCTGGGAAAAACAAGAATTAGACTTAATATATCCAAAAAAAAGAAAAAGAATTTAGACTTGATAGCTAGATACATATTGCCACAGGGAGAGACTTTATATATCATATGTTTAATCAGCCTTTGGCCTATTTAATGTACCCTCCACTTTGTTTTTTTTTTTTTTTTCTTAGATTGATTCTGCATGGATGGCCGGTTAATTTGTTGCACAGACTTGTCTCATCCATGCGACTGTGTAATCATCGGCGAAGTTCCACAGGCCACTCGATAGCCCATCATCTCCGACTGTGTCGAACCAGGATGCAAAATCTTGATACATCTTAGGCAGGCACTGGTCCTCCGAATTTGGGTTCTTCAGAACCATCTGTTGCCTAATTCCGTGAGTCTCACACATTTCCTCAGCGCTTGTCTCTGCTTGAGAAAAGACGGTTTTTATGTCATGTTCTTGAGGTTGCTGCACTTGTTGCTGTTGCTGTAGTTGTAGCTGTAGCTGCTGTTGTTGTTGTTTTTGTTTTAGTATTTGCTGTTTGCGCTTTTCTTGCTTCTGAGAGGATTTTTCTTTCTTCTTGAAATGGGTTCTCCAGTAGTTTTTTATCTCATTGTCTGTCCTCCCAGGCAAGTATCTAGCAATGGTTGACCACCTATGTTTGCATAGAATTAATTTAGAAACATGCTAAATTAAGAATAGAATGTTTATAAAGTGATGTAGTAATAAAAGTGATTGAAGAACTTCAATAGCATCATAAATAAATTTTTGATTTTTTTTTTTTTGTGTGTATTTAGTGACATATTAGTTTATAACTTACGCAGTAAAATTGGTAATATTCATAACATCACTAATGAGAGAGAGAGAGAGGTGCATTACTTGTTGCCCCAGACAGCATGTAGTTCAATAATGATGCCTTCCTCCTGAGGAGTTAACTGGCCTCTCTTGAGGCCAGGCCTGAGATAATTCACCCACCTAAGCCTGCAACTCTTCCCACTCCTATTGAGACCTGAAATTTAAATTATAAAAAAATCTGAGATAAAGTATATAAAAACTTGTAAGCATGTCTAACAATGGACTCAAAGCTCCTCTTCAAGCCCCCCAAAAAGAAGAAGCATATATAGCCAAAACCAAATTTTTTGAAAAGAGGTATTTCATTGTGAATTACTTGATCAGCTAGAGAAGCTCAAAGAATTCAAAGGTTTTTTTTTTTTTAGTTTTGTCACTATTCTCCTATCCCCAAACATAGAAATAGTAGTATATATGAATACCTGCAGATCTAGCCACAGAGCTCCATCTTCCCTCCCCATGTAAGCTTACATATTCACTAAGTAATTTATCCTCTTCAGGAGTCCAAGGCCCCTTCCTCCACCCTTGTTCTTGCATCCCCCAACCTATCATTGTTGCCATCAAAATTTCAGCTTCACTTCCTACATACGCACCTTGTTTTCAAATTCTATGACACAATATGCACAATAGGATTACCTTATATATCATCCTTGATAAGTCACATTCACATTTTTATATATTACATTGTTGATCTTACTAGGACCAAAATCTTGAATCGAATATTTTTGCCTGAATTTTTTATAGCGATAATGACCCTTCACCCTCTAACATGAACCCATGTGTTACTATAACCATTGTGCTAACCAGCTCGGTTTTATTATTTTATTTCTTATAGCCAATTAGAATGATACAAGTGCGTCTTCTAAATCCTAGGGACAGTACTACACAAGTCTTCAATGCCAATATTTTTGAAATTTCAATTCCGTAACTCAACACTAGCTAATAGCTATGTTGTTAAGGGTCATAATCTGGAAACAGCAAAAAAAAAAAAAAAAAGCTAATGGGTTGTTGATAAATAGTCGAAAACGGCTCTTGCTCCAATTGTTATGTACCATTTGTTGATATACATAATCCTTAATTGCATGCCTTTGAGTTTATTAATCACTATGAGCCATATTAAATAAACATAAAATAAAGAAGGTTCTAGCTTCTAGCTAGGATTCCAATTTGGGTGATGGGTATCTATATTTGCAAAAAGGAGACTACCTGGATGAGTCACCTATCCTACAGATAGTAATCTATGCTTATGTAAGTAGCATATTTAGAATGTCGGGGAATTGTTTAATTGGTTAAACTAAGCTTTTTAAGACTGCTAACTGCTTTGCTTATATATAGGTATTGATGTTAACATAAACTATTTATTAATACGAAAGGCATCAAATCTCAAAAGATACAGAAACTACATGATCTTATAAAGCAACGATCACAGTGAAAAATGCTTGATATGATATTACTAAGACGAAGATGCAGAGTTTTATCAAACTTATGCTTATTAGAGTTCCCCATTAAATTAAAATATAATATTTTGGGTGGCATTTAGCTGTGTCATAAGCATGGAGATGTGTTGCCCATCCTCCAATCCTCTATTAGTCAAATTGTTTATTCAGTGGCCCTGAAGCAGAGTTTTTCTTGAGAGATTGGGGACCAGCCATTTGTATGTTAACTATTTGATGAGATTTATGAAGGGTCTTGAAAGGAAACATGTAATAATAATCTTCTCTATACGTATATCTTAAAAGTTAAAAGAACAAAGAAGACTTTACGTCGTAATGCTTCTAGATGATTGAACTTTTGACATCATGGATCTCATGAATTCACTGATAAACTATGCATATTGAAGCAAAAATTAAATAAATAAATAAAATCCACGCTCTACTGAAGATTCTAAGATTCCCAGTTTGATTATTATTCTTGATTTTACTTATTATTATAAAAACGACTCACTATCAAAATGAAAGACGATCGATTATCTACCCAAGAAGATAGAGAGTCCCACATACGAGAAAAGGTCACAAATAGAGTTGAACCAAGTAACATTGCAAAGGCATAATGATAGTAGGCTCGGGATATCTCCGCCCTCCGAACCGGACGTGAAGGTCTCCCCTCATCCGGCTCTCTGCAGGGGAATCTCCACTCACTGCTTGGAAAAATAAATTACTACAACCTGTTAAGTTATGAAATCTTTTAATCAAAACTGCATTCATGGCATAAGTAGATTGATACCAGAAATTCCATATTTTTAGATTGCCAATCATGAACAAATATGTAAAAGTTTAGAACTTAGCTTGTCTAGATAGATCTACATCGGATTATATTTGATCAAGACAGATCAGGTTCAAAACAATAGAGGACTCATCAAGTAGAAAATGGACTGCTATTGTGCTGCATTTCAACTGTTGCTTCACAAGTCAAGAATCACTTAATTCGACCAGTCGAATGGCATGTCTCGACCGATCGAGACTCTGGTAGATTTGATTAACAGCTTATTCTCTCAGCCGTTTGAGTCATGAACAATAAAGTTCTTGTGCAACAATCCAAGATAAAAAATTATGTAGATCTCAGAGTTAAATGCGGTCACCAGTAATTATTACATGAGATAATAGTAGATTTAGGATTAAGTCTATTGTATAAATTTTAATTTTATTCTACCTCAGAGATAGCAGTAAATTTAGAGTTAAGTTTATGGTATAAATTTTAATTCTATTCTAGTGAATTTGTTGCCTTGAGAATTGTTTAATTTAAAGTCCCCTAAATATTTTTTACTGTGAAGCAGTTATTTCATTGATTTTCTTTAGTTATCAACATGTATCATATGTGATATGTACTTTGAGTACTATGTTAATTATTTCAATCCAGAGCATAATTAATTAATTATTTATTTGGCTTAAAATTTATTAATTTTGTGACAACTATGGCCTAAAACCCTGACAAATACTTCGTTGTTCAACCAAGTATTCCCTTCCCGTAGAAAAATGGTCATTTCAAATAAAGAAAAGCGAATAGGAAAAATATAAACAATAAGCATGTATTAATTTTTACGCTGATTGCGTACTTGTCTGTCACACCCCAACTCATCAGTGATAAGATATTGTTTTCTCCGTGTATCAGACAAAGCCTTATGAGTTCTTAGTCTAAATGACCACGTGTTGGATTGGGTCCTAGTTATCATCAAGATTCCTTCATTTTGTGGTAAATGATGCGGTATACCGATTTGTCGGCTTACGAGGTTTTGAACCAAATGGGACTACACAATGGGCACATCCTTTGTGTTCTCGTTCGCCAAAGGGGTTATGTTTGAGGAATGCATTTTGAAATTTTTTTTTTTTTTTTTTTTATGTGGCAAACCAGAAACCATGGTTTTACACTTTGGAAAGGTTTTTTTTACGTGCAAATCAAAAAAACCATAGTTCCATTTACGAAACAATTTTTAAAAGGTTTTTTACGAGTAAAACCGGAAAACCAAGATTCTGCATTTCAAAAACCAGAGTTTGGAATTATTTGGCGAGGGCACAAAGGATATATAGTAGTGTCAGCAGGATATTAGTGATATTTTGTAGGGAATCATAACAGTAGTGTCAACAGGATCAGCAGTATTTCAGCAACATCCTAACAGTAATGTTAATATATAGGATCAACATAGTTTTAGCAGCATTCGATCTGTCAGCTATGGCAACATGATCAACAATATTTTGACAATAATATATGTCAGCAAATCAGTAAAATTTCAGTAGTTTCTAACAACATTGTGAATAGGACTTTTGCTGGACCAAGGCTTCTCCACTAGAACCAAAGCTTCCTTAGAAAGAAAAAAAACAACCTATTTGAGAGCAATGTGCTAAGATTTTGACAAAACTCTCTAAGACCTTCGGCATAATGTATGCCTTTTTTAGAGGCAAAAATCAAGGAGGGGGGCTCTAGTACTAGTACGCTGGAACTATTCTAAAAATGACAGGAAATGGTCCTAGCTAGCTATTTAATAGATACTCACATGCCCTCTCAAATCAAATGCCGCCTCACATAAAAGGAGGCTTGTAAACCCCGCTTGCAAGCTTTTAAAGCGCAGCAATTTTCAAGTTTACCCCTATTTACTTTATCTTCTTGGTCTCCAAACTCCATAAATTGGCCATTATTGACAATTTGTGAAATTATCTTCTCAGCTGTACTGATTTTACATTTACTCGGAGGTCCAAATAAACAATTATCACCTTAATTAGGAAGTTGGTACCTTGCAAACTTTTAAATTATTTTTTTTTATTACAGTTACACAAGTTGGTGGTCTTGTCTCGATGCCTTCTCAAGCTCGGAATTGAGTGATCCAAACATCGTTGCAAATTTTGTAACACCAATTTTTTTTGTTTATGCGTTGGTTCAGGAAAAAAGGACTTCATTTCTAGAAGTTAGAGGCACATAAAAGTATATGGTTTACACATTTTTTTAGGTTGTTTCGTTGTGTACAATATTTTGTGTTTTTTTTTTTTTTTTTTTGGAATTTGGTCCCCTAGACCCGTTAAAATGAATCTTTTCACGTGAGTTTTCCAACAATATGTTTCACACAATTCAAGATCATTTTACCAAAATTTAGGTTAATTTTTCTTATATTTAGAGTCTGTTTAGATACAGTTTATTTTGTTGAAAACTAAAAATACTGTAACAAAATAATTTTTAAATGCATAAATAGTGCCGTGGGACCCATTTTTAATGAAAAATTTGCTAAAAAGTGAGGTTTGTGAGTCCCGTGAACAGTGCACAGGACCTACTGGTGTGCTGAAAAGTGGCTAAAAAGTCAAATATTACGGCTACTGTTCAGCTCTTTTCATCTCAGCATTAATCTTTTGTCTACTGTAGCATGGGTCCCAGCTGGATTAAAACGCAAACACTGAACGCAAGTAATAAAACGCTGAATCCAAACAGTCACTTAGTTAATTTTCATGTTTGGTTGTGAAATATGTTTTCATGATATCTCACTTTGTTTACATCATATATTTGAGATCCACCACTCATTTTGAATAGAATTGAGTTATCTTTGGCTCTAATATTACCATAAAAGAAGCCTATTTAAAATTAATTGATATCACCATTAATGCGGTAGTTTTAAAAGACTAGTGTAAAGACTCCAAAAAACAAAAGAATAATTCTAATAAAGGACATGCCTAACAGCACATTTAAGTTCACAACATGTTGAGGTGTGCAATTGTGAGTGGTGGATACTTTTTTACTACTCTTATTTACATGGACAGCCACTTTTGATTGATCTCTTATAGTCACACAAATTAGCAAGTTGGGAACTTTGATGTAATAGATTATAAATGTGTTTGCAATAATTTTGTTAAAATAAATATAGACTATAGTGTTATAAGTGGAATATTTTTATACTAAATAGTAATTTATAGAAGTAATTAATAAATGAGTTTATTTATCGCTTCCTATTTAGGCTATATCTATCATAAAACTGTCGTTTTTTTTCAATATATGATTAATAGTTGAGAAAATGGGAATTTGAATCATGAACGTCCCTTAGAAACACAATAACAATGAATAAGTGCCAATTGAGCTACCATTTATGGTTAGCCCATTAAAAATATTAGTAAGAAAAAATAAAGAATAAATAACAGCAATTTTAAAAAAATAAAAATAAAAAGAATCACGGAGCTGAACCTTTATGGTAAGATTATGATTGTCTGAAGCTCCTTTTGTGAATAGAAAAGAAGAAAAATTTCTCTTGCCCAGGCAGTGTAGAATCTCAACAACCAAGTTCGGACTATGAATTTAATCTCATCTTGGATTAGTGAATAGCAGTTTGTTCCTATGTAGCCCAAAAGCCCACAGCCTGAGAGGAAACCAAGATGGTTCCTCTTTGGGGCTTTGCCAGTGGGAGAGCTGGGCTTATCCGAGACTTGCAAAGTTTTTGGGTCAGGGGTTGTGCTAGGAAATAGGAATATTAGGATCGCTACTAGTGAGAGTGTAGAACTATGGGCTCTAAACTATTGGGTCTTTATCTAAAGTCGAAAACTCCATTGTGCGAATCAAAATGACCAAATTTTCAACCAAATCTCAAAAGGTAGTGGCCCATTTAGTTTCTCGATAACATCCTTCAGCCTTCTCTACTCTAGAAGGAGCAGTGTTCAAAGATCTAATTTAATTAATTATAACTTTCGAGAAGAACATCGTAATTTACAAGCTTTTTGGCTGACACCAAACCAATAAGAAATTCTTTGGCTTTCGGCGATTGTCAATCATAATCACATCTTTTCAGCTAGCTTTAATAAAATATTCTTTTTCTCCTTCTTTCTTTTTAGTTAGACGGTAAGGGAAGGAGAGATATGTTCAAACTGCAGATATGAGCAATGATGAAGCTAGGATTTGATTTAGGGGGGAGATGCAAAATTTATAAGCAACAAACATGTTAGGGTTTTAGACCCCAAGTAACTGAGTCAGATTTTATCCAATCTTAGCCAAATAATTATTAAGATTAATTATGCAATAGACCTGATTTAAAAAAATATCAAATTTTCACAAATCACATGAACACCTAGAATGATGATCTAGAAAAACTTTTAAAACTGTGGTTTTAAAGTAAAAAAACCTAGGAATGATTTAATCTAAACAATCGTCCAAGCAACATTTCATTAATAGAATATAAGTTTATACAATAGAATATAAGTTTATACAACAGATTTAACCTTAAATCTACTACTACCTTATGTAGTACATATTCACGTGACCACATGCAGCTCCAAATCCACAGACTCTTTTATTGTGAAACTGTTGCACACAAACTCTCCAGTTTGTGACTTTGAGATCTCCACTCAAAGGTTTATATCATCAACTGTGGTTAACTTGATGTAACAACTTTACTTTATAATTGGATTTGTTGTTTGCACAAGGTTTCCAGCTATAGTTCCAAAAGGGTGTGAAAAATCTCCAAATCCATGTACAAAACACTACCCTCTTGAATATTAAAAACATGCTCTAGGGTTTTCATTTAAATATCTATAAGTTCCCCTAGATCTAATGGCTAAGAAAGAAAGTGAGAATTCAAATTTGCATGAATCTCGATCAGTCGAGATAAGTGATTCTTTTCTGTACTTATCTTTTTCTGATTTCTTGAGTTTTCAACTGTGTTGAACTTCATTTGTCTTGTTTAATTGGACATTTCTAGACTAAACAACTAGACAAACTAAGTTCTAAATGTTAATGTAGAAGTGAAAATTTTGCAACCAATTACAAAGCGCCACATGCTACTCAGTGGGTTCCACTATCATTATTTAGAGACCAATGGAAATCTTCAAAGTGTTTCTAAATAAAAAATTGCAAAGAATAATTAAAGGTTAATCGCACGTCGACACGTGTTAATTTCAATGACATAAGCAATCAAATTAAATACTGTCATGTGTTATTTTAAATTAGAACACTTTGACTAATCAAATAATGCCATGCATCCCTTGGAAAACAAGCCAATCACGTGTGATCATACCTCTCCAAGACTCATATAAATGAAGACCCTTCTTAGCCTTATGGGGGGATTAAAAAACATTCAGAAATCTTGAAGCTATGCCGGAATTAAGCTCCAAAGCCTCCAAGAACATCAAGAATTTCAACCTTCGAATACGAAAAACATTCGAAACAAAAGCATTCAAGTCATCCTTCTAGATCTCAAAACTCATTGGAATCAAGCTCAAAAGCCTCCATAAATATCGAGAAACTACAAATTAGTAAAGCTCTGCGGATCTAAAGCCTCTAAAGTCCCAAACAACTTTCACTACAAATCTTCGAAGACGAAGGACATTCATCCATTCTTCCAAGTCTCAAAGTTCTACTGGAATCAAGCTTCAAAGCCTCCAGAAACTTCAAAGCCTTTGATCCATCGAAGCTTCATCAGATTCAAGCTCTAAAGCCCTAAAAAACTTCCACCACAAATCTTCGAAGATTAAGAAAATTCGAAGAACCCACAAAAAACATGAAGAACGCGAAGGACAAGAAATCTCTAACGAGCACACTGCCAGAGATTCATCGCAATTTCATTCCAAAGATCTTTCAATCCACTTTCCAATCCAAGTGGAGGACATCTTGTATTTAAGTCAAGACTACATCAACGCAATACTTGAATTGAAGACAATTCTAAGGAGATCGAATCAAATAATTATTCTATTGTATTAGAATCTAGATATAGAGAATTGTACCTACAAATTCATTAATACAAATTTACACTTGTGAAACATTGTCAATTGTTTGATTTCCAAATTTAAGATTTTGTGTTTCCAATTACAATTTGTTCATGGTTGCCAGCCTGAAAATATAAACTTTACAAAACACAGACACATGCATACAATACAAGTAGTTGAGACCAATTTAAATAATAAAAGCCAATTATGTGAATATTGAAGAATATTTTAAAATAAGAAATTCCTTAAAAAAAAATAGCATATTTATTATATAGCATGCATCTATTAGATTAAAAAAAAAAATTGCACATGAATAAGTCATTTACTTCTTTAAATTCAAAATTTTCACTTATGATTCACATCAAAAAGATTGGCAAACCTTATAGCTTATGTGAATAATGATATTTATGTTAAAAATCATAAATGATCAAAATTTAATATTTTTAAAACTATACTATGAACATATATCACCTAAAACTTCATTTTTATTATGCCATGTCATTTTTAATTATTTATTTTTTTTAGGCTACAAAAATGATATGACATCATTTCATTGGACAAACTAAATAAGTATAACAAGTTTATGTGGCACTGAACGAAAAATTTAAACGAAATAGCTATTGATGCAAACAGAATAGAATTTCATAATGTAAAATTCAAACATTCCTAAACTTTAAGGGCACAATTTACAATTCAACAAAAAATTTATATATAATGAACAATTATTATACTTAATTATTAGGGCTCTAAATGATGAATTGGTCTTAACTATGTTTAATATTGTGTTTATAGATATAAATATAAAAATAAGATATTTGTCAAACTTTCATATTTTAAGATAGGTGCTTGAACTTTAAAGTGATTGACTCCATTGAAAGATGAACTAGGAGTGGCGTGCATTTTACTCATTTTGATTAAGAATGGCATAAATTAAACCTTTACTTATTTATCTTTTCTTTTGGGTAACAAGCCAAGAATATAATACATATATATATATATATATGTCCTGGTTGTGGAAGAATTGCACAACTCGTCGTCAATGAGTGTTTCGTGCCGCCCATACACGTGGGGGCCACGCGATCAATGGCCAATTACCAAACGAGAAGATTTTTAAAAGGAAGCAAGAAGTTTGATTTTTGTAAGCCAAAACTAAAATACGGGATAAAGTAAAACTTGTCACAAACAATATATAGTCATTTTTTATGCTGTAATTTTAGTCAACATGATTGATATTCTTTAATAGAGTTACAATTTTCTTCTAAATTTTTTTTTAATAATTAAATTTAATACTACTATTTCAAGAAGAAAAATTAATATAATTATAGATTTAATTTAATTAAAAAAATCTATTATATAACTTTTTTTCCTATTATATTACAAGGCAATTAATGACGCACTTAATTTCACATTCACAAGATTTTTTTAGATAAAAATTTCACAACATATTGAAATGATTCGAACATGAATAATAAATATTGGACAATGAAAAATACTATAGTTACAAACTTTTTATAAACCTTTGGCTGATATAATGAATGATTTTTTTTTTTTACGGATAATAATTAAAAAAATAATTTCAATGGTGAGTTCAAATGAGAACAATAAATAATTGCTAATTCAACCATTTTTAATCCTAATGAGTTAGCTAAGTGGTTCTTAAGATATCATGATATTTATAAGATTCGAATTCAAAATCTCTTGTGAGCATCTTGTAATTACCCTTAAAGAATTTTTCCTTAAAATAATCTGATGTGTGAGACAAAAAAACAGAACAATATAGCCGAAAGAATAGTTTTAGGCACTCAAAAACATTAGTAAAAAAATGTTTTTAAAAAATTAAAATAAAGAGACAAGTAACGCACCACAAAAATACTATATAAAAAAAAAAAAAGGAAACAGAGCCTGGCCATTCAAGACCACAAAGGAAAGATGCAAAGATTCTATTGAAAGGAGCACGTGTAACACTCCTCACCATGAGATGACAATGGAATGTGTAACAAAGTCGACGTGGCACTTAGTAAAGAAAAAATATCCATCCCTATAAATAAAGTTGATAAGTCCCCAGGGTGCCCCCACCACGTGTCCTCCATTGTGGGGCCCAAAAAACAGTGAAGCAAAATCAAACAGAGCAGCGCAGCACCACTTATCTGAAAAACTTGGGTAACAAGGGAAAAATCAAAAACCGTGGCGCAAAGAGAGCCACGTCAGCCGCAACTACTAGGAGGCCAATGACGGCCCACCATTTGATCTGACTCTCTCTCTCCTGAGATATTTTTCCCGGTTTTCGCGGCTCTGATTTAATCCACCCAATATTCCAAAGCCTCGTTTTATTTATTTATTTCATTTCAGATATTTTGTTTTTCTAGATAGAGGTACTAGCTAACTAGATTTTAGTAGTATAAACTCTTTTTTCTTTGCTTTCGCTTTGTTTCACTTTGCTTTCTTGCTTGCTTGCTTCTGCACATTGCTACAGTCTTGTTGGTAGTGTGTTATTTTTTTGTTTGTTGAGAAATTAGGGTTTTGTTTGTATGAGGATGGGTGAAGAAGAAGTGGTGGTGAGTGGTGAGGAAGAGGTGGAGTCGGAGGAGAGGCGAAGAAATGAGGTGGCGCCTCCGAAGGTGGCGCTGAGGATTCTGCTCGTCGAAGCAGACGATTCTACTCGGCAAATTATCGCCGCGCTCCTCCGTAAATGCAGTTACAAAGGTCACTTCTTTCACTCTTGCCGATTTCGTTTTCTTTTTTTTCATTTTCTTTCACCACCAAAAAAAAATTATGTTCAATTTTTTTTTTCTTTTCATTATGTTCGTGACAGTTTCTGTCAAATTTAACTAAAAAGAAATTTTTTTTGAACAGACAAAACTTTTGATTTTTGATTTTTTGTTTTTGTTTTTGTTGTTGTTTTTGTTTGTTTACCAATAAATTAGGGAGACGTTGTTTTGTTATTGAAGTTTAGCGACACAACTGCACCATAATTATGAAGATTTGAAGAGGCTAGATAATTGTGGTGGTTTTTGTAGCTAAATTTAGATGGTTAGTGTTTATTGTGCTTAACTGATGGCTTAGTGACTAGTAATGATTAAGGACTAAGTTAGTTTCTTTGCTGTTCGGAAAGTAATTCCGCCACTTTGAGATGCTTAGCGCGTTAGCTTATTTGCTTATGTACAGTTAGCGTTCGCGTTTAGCACGCTTAGTAAACTTACATGCACATTTTGTGGTATATAGGTTAAGTGATCCTTCTTATTGTACCTAAGTGAATGGTGTCATAGCAATGTGGGGTTTGCAAATAAACACCTACATGATAGATCATCTTAAATTGAAGTATGGATCGTTAGATCAGATACTGACTTGACCCCCTTTGCAAAAAATTGGCTTTTATTCATCAACTGCGTTTACTTGGAATTCAGACAATTTGCTTCAGCTTATTGCAGTTCGTCTTTATTTTGTATGCTTATCATCTAGCAAAGTTTGTTGAAGATATGAGATCTTCACTTTCAACAGATCACTGTTTTGAAACTTAACATAAACGGTATTTTTTTCAAACAGTTGCTGCAGTTTCTGACGGATTAAAGGCATGGGAGACGTTAAAGGGGAGACCCCATAACATAGATCTTGTATTAACTGAAGTGGAGCTTCCATCAATATCCGGATTTGCTCTTCTTACTTTAATCATGGAGCATGACGTTTGCAAAAACATTCCTGTTATAAGTATGTTAGATTGACTAGACTTTTGCTCCATTTTATTATCTTCATTTTGAATCATGTATGAAGCTAAATTTATTAACATCTATTCTCATGGTAATACAGTGATGTCTTCGAATGATTCAATTAGCATGGTATTGAAATGCATGTTTAAGGGTGCAGCTGACTTTCTCATAAAGCCTGTCCGGAAGAATGAGCTAAGGAACCTTTGGCAGCATGTATGGAGAAGGCAAACTGTATGTTTCTACATTTTTTACTTTGCTTAATATTTTTGGATTCGTCCTGTTTCTTTGTTTTATTGTGGTATACAAATCAACTTATAAATTATATTTTTTTTTATTAATTCCTTTTTTACAGCAGACTGGTGGTGGATATGTTTGTCAAAAAATTGAAGCCTCTTCTGAAAATAATGCAGCAAGCAATCATTCAAGTGATTGTTATGTTTATACACACAAAAATATAGAATGCAGTGAGAAAGGGAGTGATGCCCAAGTAAGCACCTTTTCCTGTTGTAGTCATTCTTAAAAAAAAATTAATAATAATAATAATAAAGCATTGTAATATGTATGCTGTGCATTGTGAGGGAAGTATTGTTTTCAGTTAATAAATATACACATTTATGTCGGCATTTAGAACTTTCTCGGATGTCAGCCTCCTTTGAGTGTGTTACAACTAAAGAACATATTAAGAATCACCATTCCGACTAGCTAACCATCAACTGTTTTTCCCCTTTCCTTTTGTTTGTAAACTCCCACAGATTGTACAGTTGACATGAAAATAAATTAGTTGTTAGAATAGAGTATCCAGCATCCATGGAACAGGCATATGTAAGGCCACTTGTAGCTTGGGAAAAGTTTCTTTTTCCATAGTAGGTTGGCTTCATGAAGTTTTACATAGAGACTGCATGTTTTGCCGCCTCTTGTGCAGAGCTCTTGTACAACACCTTACTTGGAAGCTGAGAGTGCATATGTGCAAAATATGCAGGGTCTTTCACAGATGAAATGTGGGAGTACGTCAAATTTGAGCAATAGTCATATGGACAAGCATGGAGGGTGTGCTAAGCTGGATAATGAATCGATTACGCCTGAGAGTGAAAATGAAGGTCTGTCATATTATCTTGTTTTCCTGTCTTCCTTTTCCAACATTAATATATATATATATATATATATATAATTAATATTAGCAATGGGGAAATCTGACAAGCTATTTACTGCAGAAACATCAAATAGATTGGGATCAGAGGTTGCGCCCTTTGGAGAAGCTGATGGCTCAACTGCATTGAGATTGAAGGAAAATGCTTGTGCTAAACCAATGAGTCAAAGTGAGGGGGCGCCAGCAGAAAGTAATAGAGGCAATGCTAATATTGCTAGTGAGATTCATGGCCGCAATGATGAACTGTTTGAACCTTCTAGCGGAGTTATTGACTTGATAGGCACATTTGATAATCACAATAAGTGCACTGCTGGGAACTCTAGTTATACTGTTGGAGGCACAAGTAAGTTAGAATTTGATCCACATTTGGAGCTTTCTTTGAGAAGAACTTGCATGAGTACTTCAAATTATCAAGGGACTGATGGAAGGCATATGCTGAATCACTCTAATGGGTCTGCTTTTTCATGGTGAGTTACCGAGGTCAAGGAAAAATTTAAGATAGAGTTTATTTTCTTTCTTAAAGGTTAATTGAGAGGAAAGAAAGCCCAATTATCTTCTATTTTTCTTTCTTTTCTATTTTTTTAACAAAAAATATTTTGTTTCTTTTTGGTTAAAATACTTTTCTTTTACTTATAATTATGAATTTATGATAATGTTCACCAAAATTATAGATTAGTTGTTGGTGTTGTGGTTATGGCAATAGCAATGGAGGTGATGATAGAGGTGGTTGTGATAGTGTGGAGTAGTAGTAGCAAGGATGTGAAAGTGGGATCCTATCTAGGATTATTGAAAGGATATTCAAGATCAGGTGATAAGGTTGAATATTGGATTTTAAGATTTTACAAACTCTTATAATCAGCTACTAAGCTACTAATAATATAAATATTTCATAAATTTTTAAGATCTCAGACTAAAAGTCTAAAAAATGCTTAAAAATAGTAAGTTTAGTACATAACATTATGTTTCAAACTAATGAGAGCTATACACTGTCAAAGTTTCATCATTGAATTTCTGATCAAACCAATTATTCTTTCTGCAGGTATAATAGTAGTAAGATGCTGCAACCCCTTCTCCCAATACTGTCCAGCAATTGTACCAAAGCCAAGGAGGATGCAAGTGAAACCCATGAACTGTCATCCAATCAACTCTCTGGACATACCAATGGTACTTTTCCTCAGCATGATGCTACATTGAGTAATAGTCAGGAAAATATCACGAGTTTGCTCATTGGTGAATCTGGACAAGCTGAGCTACAGTTTCCAAGTCATCAGCTTGGGATGATTCCTGTACCAGGGGTAAGGTATGATAATATATGCGCTGGCTACGGGCATTTGTTTCCATCCATGCTTCATGCTCAACCTGGTCTACCCCCTGTGTGGAGTCCCAAATCGACCTGCCAGCAAGATCAGTCTCCCCTCATTTCAAGTACTTCAGTTCAATCGAATCCTGAAATTCACAGCTCAGAACAAGGTTATCACGGCTCAAATGAGACTACCAACAATTCCATTCACCAAGCTGACCAAGCTGAGCATGAGGAGAATGATTTGGAGCCTGTGGAGGAACATAGACATGGTTCTTCCGCTGCTGATCAGACAACTACTAGTAGTTTATGCAATGGTGCTGTAGATCATATTAATGGTGTTGCATATGGGAACATCTCCACTAGGAGGGATGAGAATGCCACTGCCCCTGAGAGTTTGAGTGAAAGCGGTCACTTTATTCATGATGGATCTAGAGGACTGGAGTCTTCTCGCTCTAGCCAGAGAGAAGCAGCTCTCACAAAGTTCCGACTGAAGCGAAAAGATCGGTGCTATGAGAAAAAGGTACTAACTTCTTTCTATATTTGATTCATCTGAGGTTGGATTCATGATCTCCTATATTCCAGTTTTATGCAGAAATTGATGTCTGCTCCAATGCAGCTGTGTTTGCTTTCTCCATCCAGAATTCATGCTGCTACCCCAATTCCTTTTCTGTTCTATGCATAGTCATGAATGTATTCTTCTAACAGTTATGGCCGTGATTCTTGATCCTGTATTAAGCTGCATTAGTGGTTTCAACTAGCTTTGAAGCTCCAATTAAGTCCTTACACAGATCCCATGAACCTAGTTTCAGAGACCCATCATGGCTCATCTGCTAAGAATGATGCACACACTTTTAGTTGCTTGTGTTGAAAATACTAAAATCACACACTGACTTGAATTTAATTTAAATCTTCTTGCTCAGGTCCGATATCACAGCCGGAAAAGACTGGCAGAGCAACGTCCTCGAGTGAAAGGTCAGTTTGTACGCCAGGTGCAAACTGACCCTCTGGTTGGTAATGTTGATTGTTGAGGGTGGTTTATGAAATTCATTGATGCCTGGCTTTGTTGTTGCCTGTCAACATGGGTTTCTCGCAGTTTGCCAGTGGATATTGATTATTGCTGCTAAAAAGAGTTCAGTGTCTGGCGTGGGATCTTGTATATCTTGCAGAAGCTAAACAGGAGTCTCTTTAGTGTTCATAGGGTTTTGACTATAATTTTTGCGTGAACTGAAGAAGGTAGTTTTTGTAATTAGGTAGTGGGGTTCCAGAGTTTTTGATATCAACTCTTGTTAATATTTTCTCATTGCCTACCGGATAGCAGCTTAGAGAAGACTTGTATGATAATTTGCATTAACAGGTTGGACAAAAGTTGATATTCTGAGAGTTATAGCGAAGTTTGCTATTATATGATACTTGGCCTCCATCTTCTCAGCCGCTAACAGAAGGATATTTTTTTGGTCCATTGTTGCATCAAGGACCTGCTTGGTCGCCTATCTTAAAAATATGTTTGATGTTCTAAATACAAAAGGTACTGGGTCGCATTTAAAAAAATCTTGTTTGGCTAGGTGTTTTTCAACTGATGAAGTAAATTATTGGTTTTTAAAGTTCGAGGTTTTCATTTTGGCCCTTTTTAAGTTTCAAAATTTTGATTTTAGCCTTTCATATTTGATTCCATTTTTATATTGGCCCTACTATTCATTTTTGTTGGTAATCTAATCGTTAAATGTCTTTCATGTTTAACCATTACATGAAATACTAGCTCTAAAACGTTGTGGATTTTATGTATTTTGAGTTGGATGTTCAATTCGCAACACTATATCCCTTTTAAGTGCATCTAGATAACCGGTGTAATACAATTTATTGTTTTGAGTGTATATCAAATATCTTAGTACCCTAACTATTGCATTCTAGTGGCCTACCCCTTGGCTACTTATGTACCTACTTAGCTTGTTGACATGGTATGCTATGTCTAATCGATGCAATTCCTTATGTACATTGGATAGACAATTATCCAAGAATACCCTAATTGAGATATACCTTTGCCATTATTTTGTGTTCAATATAGATTTACATCTTCATGTGTTCTTGTAGGATTTTCGTCATATGTCCTGAATTTGTTGAGTACTTAACATAGTGTGATTGAGAAAAGTTCATTAGATGTTCTTGAAATCTTCGTTCTTATTATTATATCTACAAGACTACTAAAACCTAAATCTTTAATGTCAAACTTACTGGTCAACATCATTCTGGTAAATTTTTAACAATATAATTATTGCTACCTATAATGAGTATATCATCAAAATAATGGCACACAATGATATAGCCATTTGTGGTATCCTTGACATATACGCATTTGTAACATTCATTTATTCTAAACCCATTTGACATCATTGCATTGTCAAATATTTCTTTAGAGCTTGCTTTAATCCACACAGAGATTTAACAAGCCTACAAATTTTGTTTTCTTATCTAGGAACAATGAATCTCTCTAATTGTTCCATATAGATTTCACTATTCAATTCACCATTTAAGAATGCAATTTTGACATTTATTTGATGTATCTCTAGATTATGCAAAGCTGCAATATCCATTAAAATACAAATGGATATTATTCTTATAACTAGTGAGAAATGTCCCTTTGCTAGAGCAATGGACTCTTTCAATAATTCCGAGACAAAATAACTTAAGGGAAAAGGAAGCTATTGTCTCTGCATTTATCATTATTGACTAGTGACATCCATCCAACATTAAATAGTGAATGACCATCTCAGCAGTTGGGACGACAAAATTAGGTATATGACCCCTCCTCCTATTTTCTTAAGGCATGGTCAATTTGACAAGGTTATTACCACCATTCCCCATTTTTTTCCAATGGAATGGGTTCGTCCCTCCTATAAATAGCTCCCCATCTCTGTGAAAATTAAAGATCTTGGACAATGGAGAGACAAAGCAAAGAGAGAAAAACCAAGAAGAGAAATTACGTTATATACATCATATGAATCGTTCGGGTTGAGTGAGAGAGAGGCAAATCATCTTGATTTGAGTTTGAGGGTTTCTGGGTTTTATATATTTGTGGTTTCCTTTGTAACAAAAACGAATATATTGTATTGAGTTAATATTTTACCCACTACAAATGTTATTTCTTCATATTTCTGTCCCTTTTTTTTTTGTTAATATTAAATATTCCGTATTTTTTATTCAAGAATCTAATTTTTGCTTCAAAGGTTGCTTATATAAAGGAGAACATTGTCCTTGCAGATATGAAACGATGAGATTGTAAAATACCGTCCGGGCAATGAGCCTTTGCTGCGGCTTAATTGAATCCATGGTGCTTGTCATCATTAACAAAGACAAATCAAGGGAGATAGTAAAATTGTTTTTATATTTTTACTCTTGGGTATCATTAATCAAGTCATGGCCTGTTATATTCCGAATCTTATTTGCAATACATCGGATTGTCCACCATGAGAGAATTTTGTCACTAGCATTTTGTTTTATTGTTATAAAGAGTTGAACAAAATGCTAATTGTCACTGTTGAACATGAATTAGGTAGTGTATGCATATATAATTGATGTTATAAAACTAAAATTTGTGACATATAAAGGGGGGCCAGCTTCCAGCAGCTTCGTGGAAAGGAACAAGGAGTTCGATTGTGGGTAGGCGGCACGTACATCAACTGATTATGACAATCGATTTTGTTTTGATTGAGTGAATGCTTGATGCCATTGTATATGAGCTTTGATTCATCATTTTATTTTAGAATTTACGGTGTGATTCAAATAATATGATGTTTGCTCTATAATGTTTATAACAGACTCTATTTCTTTGAAGCAAATCCAGATCAAATAACACAAGGGAGACATTGAAGAAGGGTGCGTCTTACATTCTCAGAAGTCAGAGGCACTAGGTTTGGGATAATTGGCCCCAGATTTGTTAAAAATTAAAAAGAAAGAACATAGAGTGATGTAAATTGTAAACTCTGAGAGAAAAAAATATAAGAAATGGTAAACATGATTCGGCAGGACGGATTACATCCTTAGCAAAAAGCAAAAAGCCTATACGGTTAAATTTTTATTATGATGATTTGCGTTACAAAGAACCCAGTATAAGGAATATATAAATACATTAATTTCGCTTAGTTGATAACCTTAAAACTATAGTAATCCATGGTGTTACAAAACCATGATATTCTATAAAACCATAGTTTACACGTTCATGGAAATATCTTAATATATTCTAATATCTCCCTCAAACTCAATGTTGAGGCTTTACAAAAATTTGAGTTTGGAAGAAAAGTCTTCAATGTAAGGAAGGTCTTCAATGCCCATTGAATTAATTATGACCCACTAAGAAACCTTTAACATCGTCTAAAAGGAAGAAGCCCGTGAAGGCTGTGATGCACATAAAAAATGCAGAAGAACTCTAACACGAGAGCGCAAGTAGGCACCTATCCAACATGTGTATTGTGTGGAGCATGGACAGTGTCATTAGGATAAAACTGGAGTGAGGGCTCTGACCGCATGTGAGACACTGAGACAATGATTTTGAGATGACTCAAATGGAGATATATTAGGAGTGTGGGTATAGATCGGGTCCCTATGGATATAAATTTCCAGGTGTGAGCTTTGATGTTGATAGTAGAAGTGTCGAAGGTTGATACATAACAAAGAATTTTGTCCTGACACCATGTTAAAACTAAAGAGAAAGAAGATGAAGTAATGTAGATAGTAAATTGAGAAATAGTAGAAGTAAGATAAAATGAGAAAGAGTTAATATGATTTAGTCTGACAGCTTACATCTGCAATATAAAGCCTAGACGATGATATCTTTACTATGATGAATTGTGTTACAAATAACCTAATATAGGATACATGTAAGAATATATTAGGCTAAATTGGTAACCTTGAAACCATAATAACCCATGGTATTACAAAACTACAGTAGTACATGAAATTCTATAAAATCATGATTTCCATATTTATTGAAATATCCTAAATTATTCTAACAATATTCATAATTCTTGTTCATGTCAATCATTAGAAAAGTTTTTCTTAATATTTGTATAATCACTCATAGCACAACGATAAACACCTTAAATTTCTATTTGACATTTCATTTGTCTAAGAGCAATACTAGAGATCCAAAAGTTTTCAAAACTAGATGAAGTGTTAAATTGTGATTGATATAACATCTTTTCACATGTATGAACCACTAACACCATTTTTATTAATTAGACAAACTTTTTTTGTCCCTATATTTTGACCATATTTTCAATTTGGTCCTCAATTTTTTATTTCATTTTGGTCATTGTATTTTTGAACTTGCTGTCATTTTGATCCTTGTGTAAATGTTTTCTTTATGTTGTTAGATTATAAATAACCATAAAATAAATTTTAGGATCTTGAATTATCATGATTTCACAACTACACAAATTAATTATAAAGTTTACCTTGATCCATTGTTGAAATTTTCTTAAGATCAAGTTTTAGTATAAAAGACACTTAATTTAATTCTTATAAAATTGGTATCTCTCTCTTGACCCATTTTTCTCTTTAACTATTCAGTGTATGTAATGGGGTAGCTGAATGTCTCTTTTATAGGTAGAGAGATGGTCAAATTCTTTGTACATATAACCTCCACTTGCACATCAAAGTTAGAGTTACTTAAGAAACTTATTTCTTCATTAACCAATATTTCAAGGACATGTAACTTCTTATTAAACTATAACATATATGAAATTATCAAATAAGACAATTTAGTCTTACACCTTGCTATCACATCTAACTCACAAAAAAAAAGTCTACATGATTAATGGACTTCACAGTTAACTTAAAATTACGTTTTCTATAAATGAGATGACGATATGAGCTATAATGATAGCAAGTTTAAAAAGATTAGAATCAAAATAAAGTTATACAAACTTGAGGACCAAATTGAAAACATGATCAAAATTCAATGACCAAAAAAAGGTATTTTGCATTTTTATTATTCAACCATTATACAGTATGCTATCTTAGTGTATATATAATTTTTTTTTTGTGTCCTATACTTTATTGTTTATCCAAAGTACAATGTCCATTAGAATAAATAAATAAAATCAAACATTTTCTTTGTTTTCTTAAGGAACGTTTAGGCAAGCGTCCACTCAGCAAAAAGTTAAGACATTTGCACAAAAAATAAAATGAGAAATGATAATTAATATAGAATTTCGTTACTGTAATTTCAAATTTTTGTTCTTGGACCTCTTTGGTAATTTACCTCCACTCAAATGCAGATGCGCACACATGAATACAAAGAACTTTTGGTTGATGGCAAGTGATGATGACACCACTACCAAACTCTAATGCTGATGCAATGGCATTTCATTGGAAGGCCTAAAAGTCCTATGCTGCAAGCCTGCAACAAATCATATCATGGATCTATACATTTGAGCAAAGCTAAATACACTTCTACACACATCCTCTTACGTACACACAAGTTTGTGAGTAATAAAAACTTGATTTCGGTCCAATTAATTACTTAATCCTAGTTTGAGCTCAATATTAAGCTCTTTAACTTGAAATCCAATAAAAGTATATTATTATTACAGGGACAGAACTAAGTACAACAAGAGGGGGGCTGTGGCCCTCCCCAAATTTTTTTAAAATATTAAATAATAGGTATATATTTAAGATTTTAGAAAATAAATCCATGAAAATTATATTTGCCCCTCTCAAGAAAATTATATTTGCCCCCCTCGACTTTGAACCCTAGTTCCGTCCCTAATTATTAACCTAAATTATGTATATTATCAAGCTCATATCATTTGAACGTGTGATCCCAACTATCAATTAATTAAAATTTTAGTAAAGAATTGATTTATTTTTAAGTTTATATCAAGCTTATTATCCCATCAACTCAAAGCTATGTAAGTGATGGTTTAGTATAGGTAGTGATCCTCATAACGTAATACAGAAGGTTAGAATGCTTTTTTTTTTTTTTTTTTTCATTAGGGAATGATCTTTTCTTTTTATTTTCTTTTTTTGAGAAAAAGGTAAGTAATTTTATTAAACTAAATTAAGAATACATCATCCAAATCACTAGATAGTTCTTCTAATATAATTAGTTGGTCTTAAAACAGTGATAAATACACACCAGATCTTATATTAATCACATAAGCCTTCTGTAAGGACCAAAAAAAGAGTAATACAAAGTCTTCTGTAAATAATGAGACAAGCTTTTCCTTCCTTCGATCCAATACAATAGAATTTGTAAGAGATGGGCTAGAACAACAAGCATCCGATCCCCCCAAAGGCCCCAGCCTTCCCCTTTATATAGGCCCTGGCATTCTGATCTACTCCATCCATCTTTAGCTATCCTTTGCTCATTTTTTTGACACCTATCACCTATCTTCTCTCCAGGAGCAGGCGGCAGCAGTAGCTGGTGCAGCTGTGACGGGCATCATTTCAGGTCACCTCTTCATTTAATGCGGCTGACAGAGCTGGTGTGCGCCATTTATTACTGATGTGACTGGGGGCTACAGCCCTGACGGCCGCCTGTCTGCCACTGACCTGTGCCCCCTTCAGCCGAGGAGGCTTCTCCTTTGGCGCTTGGCGTGGTGCTTCGCAAGGTCTGGCTCTTTCCTCGGGAATTATTATTCCTCGGGCTCCTGCCAGTCCCGTGCTAGGCCAAATGCAGGGCCCTTCCTATTCCTTTTAGGGCCTCGGCTAATTAGTTCAGCCTCCTTGGCCTCCTTTCTCGTTCCTTGGGTGCCCACACCTTCCCTAAGAAATAGAGGTCGGAATACTCTCCAAGCCATAGTCTCAAAAATATTCCTTTTAATGAGGACAAAGTATTATTCAACTCCTTTGAAGTGTGAACCCCATCTTTCACCAGAAGTCAATGAACTCAACTCATATATGTTCTTTAAAAACACTCTTTTATTTTTTGTACTCATTCATTTGGAACTCTCAGTCTCTCGCATACTTCTAACAGTAAAGCTCTCATTTCATTCCCACATACTTCAAAAATATATATATTATATGATTCCCTTTTAAGCTTGAAAGTATTCCTCATAACCTTCATTTATCCTTTACTACATGATCAAAGTGTAGCTCTAGCTTTAGAGGAACAAGCTCAAATGAATTCATCATCTCCAGCACTAAAGCCTGATGCGCTTTCCCGAACTTTGTCACCATCCCCAACAAAGCCCGCTCGCATTGAAGCCATAAATAAGTCTGAAGAAAGAGGTTTACGTCTCATTCAACTCCTCTTGAAATGTGCTAACCACACCTCATCTGGCAATCTCCACCGTGCCGATGCATGTCTCCGCCACATATCACCGCTTGCCTCAGTTACCGGTGATTCCATGCAACGGCTAGCGGCCCAGTTTGCTTACGCCTTAGCAAGCCGCCTTGTCAAGCGCTGGCCTGACCTTTATAAGGCCCTAACAAACCGTTCTCTACAACTATATAATCATGAAATGGATCCATCTTGGGCCTTATTTTCACAGGCCTTCCCTTACCTTCGCTTTGCCTATGCCATCATAGCCCAAGCCTTACTCCGAGCCATGTCGGCGGAACATGTAATTCACGTCGTGGATTTGGGCTCCGGCGATCCGAACTTTTGGGTCCCACTTAGCCAAAGCTTTGCTCTTATGGACCACGCCCGTGAGCCTCCCCAGTTGAAGATCACTTGTGTAAATATCAACAGAGTTGTTCTAGAGAAGTTGGGCCTAAGGCTTGTTAAAGAGGCAGAAGGCCTGGACATTCCCTTCCAATTCAACCCTGTAAATGTTAGTTTAAAAGAGCTGACCATAGACATGCTTAAGGTAAGGTCAGGAGAAGCATTGGCTTTTGTTTCAATACTAAATCTTCACGTCTTATTGGCAGAGGATGATCGAGTGGGTGCACATTTTGGGCCCAACAAAGGTAACAAAGTTAAGGATTGTAAGCAAATGGGACAATTTTTAGCAATGGTTCGGTCAATGTCACCAAAATTGTTTTTCTTAGTTGAGCAAGAAGCCGATCATAACTTAGATCGTCTAGTGGACAGGTTTGTTGAGAGTTTACACTATTATAGTGCCATGTTTGATTCATTGGATGTTAATTGTGAGTCTCTTTCATGTGAGGAGAGACTTGGTATAGAGGAAATGTTTGGAAGAGAAATTGTAGATATTGTGGCGTGTGAAGGGTTGGAAAGGGAGGAGAGGCATGAGAGGTATGCAAGGTGGATTGTTAGGTTTGTTGGAGCTGGGTTCAAGCCTGCACACATGTGGTGTGATGCTAAGCAGATTATTGAGGCCTATGGTAAGGATGGTTATAAAATTATAAATGATAAATCTAGTTTGATGATCTGTTGGCATGAACAGCCTCTTTTTGCAGTGTCTGCATGGATTAGTTAAGCTATTTTTCATTTAATTGTTTTTACTTTGTGAGTTATGTGAAAGCAAGCTTGTAATTATACAATCAAAGAGGTTTTGTTTTGTACAAGTAGAATTTTTATTGTCTCATTTACTTTTACCATTAATTCAATTGTCTTTTGGATTAGGGCCGTAATTAGACAAGCCAAGCCTAGCCAAGTTGAATATCAAAAGTTTGGACTTGTTTGTATTATTTTGAAGACGGATCGAGTTTAAATTGATTACCAAACAAAATTATGTTCAGGGTTAGTTCATTTTCTTGTTGAACAACCTGGAATTTATTCACGAGTTACTTAATTTATTCTTTTCCCATGTATAGTAAAACTATTACTAAAAATTTTTATCTCTTCACAAATTTATGAATGTTTACTACAATAGACTATTTATATTATCAATAAACTATCTACATGGTTCCAATAAGACCAATCCCTCTCTAGTAAACAATAATTTGATTTCATATGGATCTATATACAAATTTACACAATTTAATCTCAAGTCTATATAAAATATATGTTTAGACTAGTATACACATAAAAATATAATACTATATATAATCAAATCAACCCTCATATTTACAAATTTGTTCACTAACTCATTATTAATGGTTGAGCCTAAATTAGGGCATGAGCTTGACTTGTTTGCTAAACAAACAAATATAAACATGCATTTTTCTTGAGCTAAGCCTAAACTGTTTGGTTTATTTGCGGTCTTATTTTGAGTTTGAATTACTGTGGCCAAGTAGGGACCTCTCTCTCTCTCTCTCTCTCTCTCAATAGGGGGGGTTAACAAAACTACCTTACGAGTAATGCTAGAAGTACAAACTTTTTTTACAAAAACTTTTACAAACTATTAATGCGGCGAATAGTTAAATGAAAAGTGATATTAATAGTAAGCCTAAATGAAAAATAATAAAAAATTGATCACATCAACAGTTTGTAAAAATATGGTAAAATAGTTTGTGGCCGTAACATTACTCCTGCCTTACACTTATTTTTTTTTCTTTTTTTAGTATCTTTTTAATAAAAAAAAATATTTGCATATTTGACTTGAATTCTTACCATCATTTGATGTCTTTCAATATAAATAATGATTCACATCATGAGTTTAATTAATGGATAATGAGTACATAATTATTTTACCAATAAAAGTGACGGCTCCATCAGTGTTAAGTATCATGCGTTTTCCCTAAAATTGATGGGTTTTGGACCTTTTGGAGCACGCCATCATTTAGTTATGCATCATTATTGTTTGTGGATTCTCAAAGATTTGCCTCTCATTTGCAATTTCAATAAAGGCCTAATTGATGTTAAAAAACGGGCCTAATAAATAATAAGCCCACAAGTCCAAAACAAATCCTCCATACATCTCTCACGTTAGTAAAAGGAAAATCAGGACCAACAAATTCTATCTTGCACCGATTCAATAGTTTTTTTTTTTTTTTTTGGTAAAAATTCAATAGTTAGTATGACTCCTACTACTTATTTTATTAGGGTTTAAGAAAAAATAGAAAAAAGGAAAAATCCTCATAGGGTTTCAAATCAATTCAACACAACTAGCCGTCTAACCCGATATAATGTTAGGCTAAGTCACAGAGACATACATACCTCTCTTGGTTGCACGAGCTCTCCCAGACTCTCTCACTAACTGCAAAAACCTTAAAAACTCCCCCAATAAGATTCATTTGTATTATAAATAAGTCTTTAGCATCTCTCTGTCTAAAGTCTTGTCTTTAGATATATAGTAATAAGCAAAGGACAAGGTACGAGGAGACGAAGGATATGCATGAAACTGGAGGAGGGGGAGGAGGAACAATGTCGGCGGATCCCCAAGATTATACTATCATCAAGGAGGGAGAGGCTGAGATTCTCATGCGCAAAAATGAGGTCTTTTACAATCCCAGCCAGGTGCCTTAATCTTCTTCTTCTTCTTTTTCTGTAATTTTATGGTTTTTCTGTTATGTTTTGTTGAAAAGATGAAATTTTTTTAAAATGGGTTTTGTGTTTTAGATGGGATTCTGACTTGGGACTTTGATGGGTCCTTGTTAGTACTTGAAGATATATGTTTGGTTGCTCAGAATATATATATATATATATATATATTTGATGGGGTTCTGGTGTTGAAACGTTTGATTGTTAGTAGAATATAAATTGAAGTCCAATTGATTATTCACTGAGGTTTTTGGGTGTTATATAATTAGCAAAGAGAACCTTTTGATTTGCTTATGATTGAGATTATAAATGTTCTGGAATTGAGCAGAAATTCAGTATGTGACAGATTTTGTGTGTGTACGTTGCCTTTTTCATTTGATATTGGGAAAAAATTTACACGCGTTAATGAGCTATAACTCAACTGGCACTTCCTTCTCCCAAAAGAATGGGTTGGAGGGTGATGTATTGGTTTCAAGACCTTAGTTGCATGTTAGTTTAAAAAGGTACTACCTTGTGCACAAAGCTTCCCCATTTGCTGGGATGTAAGTGGTGATTGATGGGCAGCCTAGCCCCCAATTATTTTTTGAAGAGACGGATTCCTATTCATGTGTAGTTCCTTCCCCCCCCACCCAAAAAAAATAAATAAATAAATAAAAGGAAATAATCTAAATGCAATAAGCTACAATTGACTTGTTTTGAGCTTTCTTAATGTGGCAATTAGTGAATTGAGGTGGAGATTATAGCAGGTGAGGATTTTAGAGTACCATGGGAAGATAAGATTAGATAAGTTTTGTTATTCATGCATCATGCTATTCTCTAAAGTGTGGCCTGGGATGATACCTTCAGAGTTCAATTATATTGATAATATTTTGGAAGATGCGACATGGTATGGGTAATTTTTGGTGGTTATAGCTGATTGTTGGTCGTAATTACCTGCTGTTACCTACTTTGTGGTTTTCTTGCACACGTGAAGGCTTCCAATTGTTTCAATATGTAATAATCAGGTTGACAACAGAGACATGTCTATTGCTGTCTTGAGGACATTTATATCCAAACGCAAACAGGAGCATGAAGCATATTTGTTGAAAAGAACAAAAGCAGCAACAAAGGCTTCTGAGAAGGATTCCTCTGAACCTGCTGGAGAAGCAGCTGATGAATCTCTCATGAATGATGAAGAAGCTAATGGAGAATGTGAAGTGTCTGAAGAGGTACATCAGGATGAACCATGTAGCATTTCAAAAGAATCGGTCAAGACCCCTGAGGGAAAAGGACGTGGAGAACTGAAGCCAGCAAGAGTTCTTGAGGTGTTTCTATAATCTTCTGTTATTAATTTAAGTTAACATTTTTTAATAACATTTGTTTGTTCCATGAACAGTATGTTAGGAATATTTGAATCTTTAATATTATTAAATAATTTGTGATTTCCTTTTGAATGTACAGGCCTTGGCAGCTTCTGGGTTGAGATCTCTAAGATATGCTCGTGAAGTAGAAGGGATAGGCCAAGTTGTGGCAGTAGACAATGATAAAGGTTGCTATTTATATTTAAGTACATGACATTTTGTACTCATCCCAAAAAAAGTATACTACATTTTGTAATGCTTACTTTTCTGGAGATACATGTACACACTCGTCCAAGAAAACTAGATACATGTTTGTAGAACAAACATTTGTGTGCATATTGCAGATATGTGTTCCTGCCTCCCTTTCCACTAATAATTGTGTTGCTTCACAATTACCCAATGCCTATAAACCCAGAAGTCTCTGGTTTGACTCCTTGTTGAGGCATTTCATGATTTATTCAATGCCTGCTCAGTGGGGGTGTGTAGGCATCCGGGGTTTGCCCCTTAGGGGTGGTCCCACTGACCCATACCTTGAGGGGAGTCCTTGTCATCCCAAAAAAAAATTAAAATAAATTCACCCTCTAGTTTAAAATTCACTTATTGAGCCATCTGCAAGTGTTTATTTGTTATTATCTAGTGCCTGAATGAGGCCTGTAGTCATAATACTTGTTGTAATCATTTGCTCTTTTTTCAGTTTCTGTTGAAGCTTGCAAGAGAAATATAAAGTTTAATGGTTCAGTAGCATGTTCAAAGGTGGAGCCACATCTTGCTGACGCTCGTGTATTTATGCTCACCCATCCAAAAGAATTTGATGTGGTACGCAGGTGCTTTTTAAAAAAATATATAATTATATGTATTTTATGGAAAAAGAAAGAATTAAAAAAAAAAAAAAAAAAAAAAAGCATCTATAGGTCATTTTCTCTGGATATTTTGTCAATTCCAAACTTATCTGAATAAGACTAATGGACAGCTTCACTCCCTGTTCTCACTTCTCCAGGATTACTTATCACCCAGCTTTCCTGTTGCTGTGATGTGATATATTAGGATATAAAGTTAGCCTAGTATTTATCAACATTTTCAAAATAATCCAGTATTCATATTCTTTTTTGTTATTGGTGTTTCAGGTTGATCTTGATCCTTATGGCGCACCTTCTGTGTTCTTGGATTCTGCTGTCCAATCAGTTGTAGATGGGGGCATGCTGATGTGTACTGCAACTGATATGGCAGTACTATGTGGGAGTAGTGGGGAGGTTTGCTATTCCAAGTGAGGGTTTTGTACTTGTCTCACCTTCAATCAAACTATGGTTTTCAGATTATTGTGCTTATCATATTTTTATTTTAATTATTAGATATGGTTCCTATCCATCACGAGGGAAATATTGCCACGAAATGGCTTTGAGGATCCTCCTTGCGTGCATCGAGGTATTCCTATGCCTTTGAAATACATATAAATAATTGAAAATATTATTTTTTATGTTTTATTTTTCCTTTGTTTTAGACCAAAAGCAAAGAGAACTGCTATTGTCAATATTTCACTGTAGTTTGTTTGCCATATGTTTTAATAATTCTAAAAACTTTGTGAACTGTTTGAGTTATTTAACTCTGTCCTCTTATCTTTCTTTCCCTTTTTCTCCCCTTCTGTTGTGGTAGTCTTTGTTTGTGAGTGTGTGTGTGTTTCCATGTTGATATTTTAATTAGTTGATTATTATAAGTATTACCTTTGCTCTATCTAACAGCACAATATGTATATGTCCATCGGGGGTAGGGGTTTGTAACATTTGGAATTGCCTTTTTTTTCCTGATTAAGTACAGATGTTGCACAATGATTTTGGCTATCAAGTGCAAGTGAGCAAGTTTGATTCTAGAGAGTAGCCACTTAATTCAAATGCTCTAGGTTAGGAACCCATTTTGGTAGGGTAAGCACTGGGTAATCCTAAACTTTTCTAGTGGTAGTCACTCGTTAGAAATTCAATACTACAATAAACTATGACAAGGCGTCGTCACGTCAGTATTGATGGGGTCTCACCAATTTTTGTTTAGATTGGCGATGTTACTTTTAGATTGGAACTGTTCAAAATAAATCAATACATGGTATGATGGATATCTTCTAAATTTGGTTTGAATTAGTACAGCCAAATGATTGATAGGGCACCATCTGAGCATAGTTTTGTGTCTTTTATGTTTCAAAGGTCATTGCTAAAATAAGGGCTAGTCAAAGCCCTAAGAGATGGAATTGTCTCATAATGTCAATTTTATTCACTGGAATAAAATGACCATGGTATCCCTCTTCAAAGCTTATATTTTACATACTTCTCTGCAAATTTTAAAAAGCCTAATTGGCGTTGGGAATACCTCTGCTAATTGTTTGAGTTGGACTTTAATGTGCATCGGAGATATTATAAATCACTTCTCAAGGCACCTACACGAGAGTTGGATGACCTGGATATCCTCTCTTTTTTTTCTTAGGATCTAGCCATCTGAGCATAGTTTTGTGCCTTTTATGTTTCAAGGTCATTGCTAAAATAAGGGCTAGTCAAAGCCCTGAGAGATGGAATTGTCTCATAATGTCAATTTTATTCACTAGAATAAAATGACCATGGTATCCCTCTTCAAAGCTTATTTTTTACAGACTTCTCTGCAAATGTTAAAAAGCCTAAGTGGCATCGGGAATACCTCTGCTAATTGTTTGAGTTGGACTTTAATGTGCATCGGAGATATTATAAATCACTTCTCAAGGCACCTACATGAGAGTTGGATGACCTGGATATCCTCTTTTTTTTTCTTAGGATCTAGAAATACTAGTATATTTTTAGGATCGAGAATCATATATTTGCTTCCTTTTGGTACACTATGTAGAAAGGTTTTCACTTTTACTTTCTTGGATATCCACGAAACGCCAGCCACTTTTATATAACTAATATTTTTAGAGGAATATGAATGTGAAATGCCCAATTCAAAACCAGTTTTAATAGGATATATCTGATCCAATTTTTAACCTGTTTTCTGAACAAAAAAGTTTTACCACACTGAAAGAAAATTAAAATAAGTTTTGTTCCAAGCTAACGAGGTTTTTTTTTTTATGACATGGCAAACACCCCTCAAATGTAATATATAAAGAATTTCTTCTGGTTTATGGTTGTTCAATGCCTCATTGATCATCATAATCACCTGTTTTAGAAAACCAAGATTTCACTGACAAGAGGCTGGAGTTCTACCAAGAAAACATGTATCGGGAGAGAATGATTCTTCCTTTTGAAATTTGAACAATTGAAAAGGCTTAGCACATTTTTTGTTAAAATAATTATATTTCCAATTTTTCTTCCCTTAAAATTCTAAAATGTTTCTGCCATGTATTCTAATTGAGTTTTTAGTGATTTATTCCTGCCATCACAAGTTTCCTTTTAGGTTTGTGTCCTTTTTTTGGCCTGTGGCTCTGGTTATTCTTATTGTCATTCATACGCCCTTTATTAAGAAAATGAGTCTTTCGTTTTTGGAGGAGAAGCCTAGTTATGCCTAGGTATACCTCATGTAGAGGAGTATATACAACAAGGGAAGAAACTTTTTTTCCTTTTTATCAAATAAACTTACTTGCTATTGTACAGAAAAATCTTATGCATACTTTTCTATTTCTTTTTCTTGAATGCAGAGCCATGCAAATCGGTACAAGCGGTACATAGTTCCTGTTCTATCTGTTAAGATGGGCTTTTATGTCCGTGTTTTTGTTCGCATATACACGTAGGTGTCTTATCTATTTTGAATGAATTCAGAATTTGCTGATTCTGTGGATAGAATAGAACTTTGTTATGATATTGACTGGAGGCTGAACTAATTGGCTGCAGTTCTGCAAGTGCAATGAAAAACACCCCCCTTAAGCTGTCATATGTTTATCAGTGCATTGGTTGTGATTCTTTTCATCTTCAGCCTATTGGGAGGACTATGTCCAAGGTACACATCTTTATTCATATGACATTGCTGCTAGTAATTTGTTGTTGACATAGATGTATTTTAACACTAATTATGCCCATTTATGAATGACAATAGCCTAATATGATTTCATTTTGAGTGCTTCAACTATGTTAGCTGGAGATAATACTAAAAAATCAAGAGGGAGGTTATGAAAGCTACTAACATATTTCTTATGATGAATTGGTTTTGTTCTAAAGAGCTCCAAGATGTTACGTGCTCTTACAAACTCTTACAGTGGTGTGTGTTTAAGATTTTCATGCTCATTTCAAGCATTAGCCATTAGATTTGTCACAGTACCAGCAGTGTATCATGCATATGGGCTGTCGGTGGTTCCTTTCAGGTGGTAAGATATTGTCAAGGATTTAATACACAGCAAAATTTGGAAAATAGGCAATCAGCAGGGGCCACCCCACGCCCTCTTCATTTTTAAAATAACCTAGGGTCATTTGTTCCTATTTCCAAGCCAAGCTCATAAAACCTGGTCTGTGATAGTTCTAGTAAAAAAAAGCTTGTTGGAAAAACTGGTTGGCTTTGCGTTGACATGAGGGTATAAATGCTGTGTATCAACTATTCTGGCTAAAACTAGACTGACTTGGAGTTTTTTTTTTTTTTTTTTTTTTTTGCGCCATAAAATACCTGAGGCTCTAGACTCCTGCAGCATTCAACTTTCAAGAAATAGCAGGGTATTGGATGGGATTGAATGTTCTACGTTGTGACTCTGTCTGATTACTGATGTTCCATTTGTTGCTCAGATGATAGTGGGGCATAGAAGAAAAGTTGTGTTGAGAAGTTATATTAGAAAGGATCTTCTGTGTATCCCCAATGAGCTATTTTTCAACTCACACTTCCTCCCATAATAATGGGATGGAAGGTGATGTCTTGGGTTCAAGACTCACTGGGCGTGTGGGTAACTTACCAATAAAAAAACTTCCTTCTTTCTTTACCCAAAAAAAAAGGAAAAGAAAAAGAAAAGGGCAAGCATATCAATTATTGATATGCCCTTGTTAACCACTAATGTATCGGTTGTAATGGATTGATCCAAGGGTTCATTTAATAAATGTGTGTTTGTGTGTGTGTGTAGGGCTAGTTATGTATGATAATTAATTTGTTTCTAAGTTCAAGTCAAAATTCTAACAATGCTATGATCTTTAATCCTTTTCTTCTTCTAGAACAACAGTGTAAGATATCTGCCTGGGTTTGGCCCTGCAGTTCATCAAGAATGCAGTGACTGTGGGAAGAAATTTAACATGGGTGGACCTATATGGTCTGCTCCCATCCATGATCAAGAATGGGTAGCCTCCATACTGGCAGATGTGAAATCTATGCAGGACCGGTACCCTGCTTATGCTCGAATCTCTGCTGCACTGACGAATGTATCAGAGGTTTGTTTGTTTACTTTACCCTGATGTTGTATCTTTGATGTGTGTATAGTTATTCATTTTGGAGGGAGTCTTTACAATAGATTGGTTGGTAATTCTTAAATTTTCCCAAGAAGATTGGTGTCTAGTCAACACCACATTTTAATGTGCCTTATCCGATGGCACTATACACTTGTTTGTTGCTTTTCTTTTTTTAAAATATATTTAAAATTGGTTTCTATTCTACATATTTTGTTTTATAATATTCTTTTTATTTATTTGGTTTTTCCTAGTCAAGAAAAATAAATATTAGTATTTGGTTTCAGATGGTGAAACTTATGGGCAGTGTGTGGACCTTGTCATTTGATAATTTCCTCCTTATGACAGCCATCTTACCTCTTTTAAATTCTCATTCCATGATCATACTGTTTGCAGGAATTGCCTGATGTTCCTCTATTTGTGAGTCTGCACAGCCTATGCGCCACACTTAAATGCACTTCTCCATCAGCAGTAATTTTCCGTTCAGCTGTGATCAATGCTGGATATCGTATATCTGGAACTCATGTGAATCCACTGGGGCTGAAATCGGATGCTCCCATGGATGTCATTTGGGACATAATGCGGTGTTGGGTAAGAATTCACTTTTATTATCTTTTCAACACGTGCACGTATCCATTTCTTTAGGTCCCTGCATTTTCATCTCGGTTTCTTTATTTTGATTTTGCATATGATTCTTCTAAGCCACCAATTGAAATGGCCAAATTTTCATGTATCTGTGTCATCTTGTTTCATGTTTTCGCAAACTATCTATTGTTTAGATTTTGTTTTGGGGTTCCACAAACTGGCTATTGTTTAGATTTCAACTATATCAGAAATTTCTTGACAAGTGGAAACTGGAAAGTCTTCACTTGGTAGTCTACATTCTATAAAAGACTTGATGAGTGTACAGTGGATTTCTTTTCATTAGTGGTACAGGCCTTCGTTCATTTACTTGCCTCCTTCCAGCTCAGAATGCCTAATGCCTATTATACTATCTAGTTCTAGAAGCTAATTGCTAAGACCTCACCCTTCTGGTGTTGCTTTCTGCACGGAGGTGAAGCACTCTGCCAGACATCCCAATCTTGGAGGCCTGTTTGCCTTAGTAATTCAGTGTGAAAAAGTCATACCCAGAGCTCAAAAGTCCCACTTTTGTGGGATCTGGGATTGGTCTTGGTAGACAGCCATATCCCCAATATTTTTTTTTTTGGAGAGGCTGATTCCCGGACTTGAACCTGCTACCTATTGCTTTTGGTTGAAGACTATCTTCCAAAATAAATAAATAAAACTCCTTCAATGCAGCCTTAACTACAACCACGTAATGCAAGTTCCACTCATACCTATACCTACCGTAGAGTTTAAAAACAAAATACAATTAAAAAATTACCAGTGATGATGCATTGATGCCTTTATAGGTTTGTGAATTCAATCAGCTAAAAACTCCTCTCAATAAATAAAAATATACACATTGTGATCAGTTAGGCCAGGTTTACATTGTAATGAATATATAACTAAAATAGGCGGCTTTTATTCAATCGAAGGGAATCAAAGTTTTCCTTTGTACTTCAGTGGTAAAACAGTTTTTGTACTATTAATATTAAATAGCTATACAACAGAATGCAGTTTGACTTGTTAGTGGGTAAATGTGACCATCTCAGGAGAAATGACATGGTTTCCTTTTCTTTAGGTCAAAAATCATCCAGTGAAAGCTCAGCCACCAGATCAGCCAGGAAGTGTGATACTTGCCAAGGAACCAGTTCTTCAAGTACGTGTCACCTCCCAAGTTGCAGTTTTATTTTATTTTTAAATGATTCTTGTTGTTTGCTATTGCTTTGATGACCTTATCTTTAATCTTCAGAGTACAGACTACATTTTCCGAAGACAACCTATTATGCACGCAGTTTTATTTTATTGTTAAACGATTCTTGTTGTTTGCTATATTGCTTGACCTTATCTTTAATTAGTTTATTGCCCTTTAGAAGTTTAAACTGCATGTTCTGAAGACAGCCTATCATGCACGTGTAAATGTGCACAAGTGCATGCAGAGAGAGAGAGAGAGAGAGATCTATTGAGTGACTAAAAATTCATGTTTTTTATTTTTTTTATTTTTTTTTTATAACTTTTGGGCAGGCTAATTTTGCTCGGGCTGTTGCATCACTTAGCAAAGCACAAGCCAAGAAGGTCACGCGCTTCCTTCCAAATCCTGAAAGGCATTGGGGCCCAAAACTCCGGGCAGGCCGTAAAATAACCAGCAAGCACATCTCTCTTTTGGGTCCTCAGGCTTTGAATGGAGCTGTTGACCATGAAGATGAAGAGCCTACTGCCAAGCGTCAAAAGGCACAGGAGCCCTCCACAAATTCATGATTTTGAGGTATTTCTTGGAAGTATGTCTCGGGATCAAGCCTGCCTGGACCTTGGTCAACTCCCATAATTTTGCTTTTTTGAAAAAAAAAAAGAAAAAGTTGTATGCTTTCTCTTTTCCTTTTAATTATTTCTTTTAAAGTGTTCATTTTCTGGGGGGGAGGGAGCGAGAGATCATGTTCTATCCCACGAAATGTCCCACAGTTTAATATAACTAGGAGAAAATGGGAATGGAGAAACTCTGGTGATATTAGAATTGTATTTTTGGCAATTTTTTGAGTCAATGGAAATCCATAAGGTAAAAACATAGCTTTGAAATTACTCTAATTTCACTTGCTTTGTGAAGAGTAGGTTTTCTAACATGTTATACATCATATTTTATTAGCAATGTTTTATGAAGAGTGAAATTAAAGAAACTTCGGTGCGTCCTGGACTTTATTTCAAGTTCAATTAGAGAGCCATACAAATCCTTTTCACCCTATGCTTACATATTCTTGGGCGTACAATTGGTGAATTGCAAATTTGTGTACTAAAAGCCAGCAGGTTGTCTTAATTCTCAACTTAAAATCCATACTAATGCTTTGTTTGGTTCAACGTTATTGTTTTCTATAAAATTATATCATATTTCTATGTTTGGTAGCAACTTTAAATGAGTTGAGAATGATCTCCTAAATTTCTTTAGTTTGTTGTGAAATAGAGTTGTTTTCTAAAAATTTTTTATGGAAAAAAATCTCTAAAAAATAAGTCAATACTTTTTATGTTGACTAAAGTTAATTTTCTTTTAATTTTTTTTTTTAATAATGTTACTAAACATTGGATAATACATAAAAGTATCTTCTCACAAGGTTTTTCATCAAAACAAATGGAGCGTAAGATGGTTGTTTTCTAATATTAAGATTTATATTTTACACGGTTACATAATCAAAATGCATTGAACATTTTTTTAGTCTATATGATTACATAATCAAATAGCATTGGCATTTGTCCAAAAATAAATAAAAATAAAGCATTAGGCTAGTATTTTTGAACTTCCATGAAACTTGCAGTGTGTGTGGAAGTTTGGGGGAAAAAAAAGATAAGGGGGAGATATCTTGAATTTTAAATACATGCAGTATCAACTATTGAGTATGATGCTAGATGTATCTAAAATATTAGATTTTTTTTTTTTTTTTCTCTGGGAGAATAGGGATTTTTTTGTTGTTGTTGAGAAGCTAGAGAGTGAAGATAAGAGAAAGGGATAAAAGAATGGATTATAGATATCTCTTTATTTGGACATTTTAAAAATTAAAAAAGAATGATAGGAAAATCATAAAAAATATTATATAAATCAAAAATTATATTTTTCTTTTGTTCCAAAAAAAAAAATATATATATATATATATAATTTAAAATTTTTAATATATGGAATCCATCCTCCAAATTTCTCCAATTTGGAGAGATTATAATTTTCAATTACTTTCCTCTCTTCCTTTAAAAAACATTTAAACAAGATAAATTAAAGCACCCCTATCCACTCTCCTCTACTCTCTCTCTCATCCGCCATCCAAATAGGCAAATACACTGTTAGAGAGAAGCACTTTAATAGAATCGTCCCAAACAAAGCAAATGTGAAAGACTTGGGCTGTTGTGAATTTGTAGCGAGGCCCATACTACAAAGTACACTGCCTAACTTCTATTGCAATTAGTATGAGTATCACTATGTTCATTTTATTTTTTTTAGTTAAAAACTAAAATTGTAAATTGTAATATGAACTTATGAAGTAGTAACAACTTTTTAAGTGAAAAGAAAGAACCAAGAAATGAAGTTGGCGCATTAAAAGGCAGCATTTCCATTCGATTTCTCGCGAGTGCAAGGTAGTTGGAATCTAAGAACTAAGAAGCAAAACTTGAAGGGGACTCGGCTTTCATTTATGCAGCTATACACAACACCTCAATGCAGAGTTCAAGTATTGGCTACCTCATCAAAGATATAAGGACAGCATTCAAGTTTTCAGATTTACTGTTTTAGTGTGTGTGCAAAAGCTGCAACTGTGGAGCTTCATGTCTGTTTGGGATCTTTTTGCCCGTTTGCCATGTTTCCAAGGTTTAATTGAGCTTCCTTGATGACCCGCATTTAGTTCAGGGAGCCAAATCGGCTACTCGCATCCACATGAATGATGAGGAAGGTTAGTTGTGTGTCTTGAGGTAATGCAACACCCAAGAAACCTGCAAAGGAGAGGGAAAAAAGTCTTGCAACCAGCCCCTACAAGTTACGACTTGGGAAAAAAATAGGGTATTAGCTTTAGGAAATATGCAAGAATTAGGAATGGTGTGATAAAGAAGAAAGAGATACTCCTATTTATGTAATCCGGAACTCATAAAAATGTATTGCATATCTATTGTATAGATTTAGAATACCAAGAAATATATGACTGTAATTGTTTCAAGTGTGTGTGAGTTCTATATTTTATGGTTTGGAGTTAATCTGATCTCTCCTTTCACGTTTTAGGTTCCTCCTTATTTTATAATGATGTTTAATCCCCTTAAAGCATAAGGTATATCATAAGACAGTCTCATGAGATCTCTCTCTCACATGTTTGGAACTCATACATGGTATGAGAGAGATGTCTCATAAAACCGTCTCATAAGATAATTTTTCCATTTGAAAATCTACTGAATAAGATGAATGTCAACTGTACCTACTAAGTATTAGCACTCCTTGCATTGAGTTCGTCTTGAAAAGTATGAATTCTCTAGGAATGGAAACTTGGTTGATTAAGTTCCATGAAAAATGTTTCCCAAAAGAGAAAAGTCTCTTCCCAACTTGTTGAATTTAAATGATCATGGAAACCTTGCATTAATGGTGATTTATCCTTGTTTATGAAGGCTTATTATATAGCAGATATGTTTTTTTTTTTTGTGAGTTCCTACACTTACACATGACATCAATCATGGACCCAATGATCTCACATGTGTTCCAAGCTCATTTGTGAAATTTTTGTGTTCCAAGCTCATTTGTTGTGGAATGACCCTTTTGCTCTCCAATCCATTGCTCTTTTTTCCTTCCCTTTGCTGGCTCTCTCAGTCTTTCTCCTTTGTATGAGCTTGGTCACATAATGAAGAAGAAATTTATTTGATCTTTTGTTTATGACTCAATTGGGGGACCCTTGTAAGGCTAGTATTAATCCCATGGGCCCAAGTTTAGCCAATCTCATTATACGGTTTTGGAATGTTTGTGTTCTTGTTGTGGGAAACTAGGGATTTTGAATTCATGGGGTTTATTTTAGCCAACCTCATACGATGATTTTTCCAACAATTGGGCCATATTAATGGCTTTTTGCTGTTGGCTTAGTGGGCCTAGCTTAATTGGATTCAAAGGCTCAAATTTATGGGTTATAGACTTGAATAGTTGTGAGCTTTGCCATTACAAAGGCTCCACCAGTTGTTTTGAGTCGGACAAATTAACGGGTTTTGGGCCTTTTGTTGATCTGCCAAAAGTGTCAACAATGTCTAGCAAAGAAAGCATAGCAAGTAGAAATTTTTTTAGTTTGGTTAGAAAAAGGTAATTAAACTTTAAATTGAATAAAGCTATTTTCTAATTTTAAAAAATTGTACCATTAATTCCAAACTGCCCTCATAAAAGTAAATTAGGCATGTGAAACCTTGACATATGGGACAAACTTAAATTTAAAAATAACTCAAGTAAAAGAAAAAAAGTTAAAAGTTTTATAGTCCAACTAGTAATTCTTACTGTTTCTAACAAAAACATTCAGAGTTTAAATTTCTCCAACCCTTGTCTATCAAATCATATATATTTAAACAAAATAAAAGGTAAAAGAAAAAGAAGAAAAAAAAATCCATATTAAATTAATATCAAATTTATAATGTATTCATTAAATTTTAAAATTGAACAATCACCCCCAACTTATCCAAAATTGTAGTTTTTTACCTTTATTAATTTGGTCATAGTAAAGATAGTTAAAATTGTATGGATTTTCAATTTTGAGTATTTTATTGAATCTAGGAGGTTCATGTTAACCGAGATTACTTTGCTTGCACAATGAATAAAAGAATTTGGTATTCGCGACAAGAAGTAATGAATAATGATAAGTAAGATATCGTGTTTTGATCTTATCAACTGGTCGTTGTAGTATAGTGGTGAGTATTCCCGCCTGTCACGCGGGTGACCCGGGTTCGATCCCCGGCAACGGCGAATTTTTCTTTTTAATTTTTTCATGAAAAAAAAAAAAAAACAAATGCAAAAACCCCTTCAGGCCTTCACTCACTGATTCGCTCAAAATATTAAAAAACAAACTTCTCAGTTCTCTCCCTCCATTGTTATCAATCCTAAAAAGTAAGTAATATTCAGATGGATTTTTCATCTTTCAATTGTTACTTTGTAACTTTAAGGACATATCACGAGCTGAAATTTAATGGTATTTGTGATTGTATAACTTCCAACTATACCTGAGTGAGATTGACTTTAATTTTGTGATGTACTAGAGATTATGGAAGAAAGGGCATCCCGTAGTTTCATTTTGAAATATTGTGAATTTTACCTCACAATTCTATTTTTTAATATTTTTTAATTGTGTGTTATTAAATTTTCTTTTGCATTTTACTTTATTTTGTTTCAATTGCTGCAGAGAGAGAGAGAGAGAGAGAGAGAGAGAGAGAGAGAGAGAGAGAGTTCATGTCTCTTTCTTCTTCTTCTTCTTCTTTTTGGGGGGTGGGGAAGGGAGGGAGAGATCACGTTCTATTTTTATTTATTTATTTTTGAACTTGTTTAGATGCTGTTGATTAAAGATAGATTATAAAAATTCTTGAATCACAAGTCAATAAAAGGGAAAAGGATTACATATTAGGTCTGTTTGAATACCGTTTATTGCTAAAAACCGAAAACTAAAAACACTATAGAAAAATAATTTTTAAATGTGTGAATAGTGCCGTGAGACCTAGTTTTGAAGTTGTTTTTACTTAAAAAAGTACTTGTGGGTCCCGTGAACAATGCACGGGACCTACACAAAAAAACGCAGACGCGCGTTTGCTTTCCTTTTCAGTGCAATCCAAACATGCACATTGTATCTTTTTAAGCCTAAAAAAACACAACTTTTTTTTGGGGGGAGTATTATTGGTTGCGTAACTTGTGTTTGCTTGATGGGAAGAGTAACAACAACCAAAAAAGTTTCATTAAGAAGCCTTGATGTATATGCCAAAGGACCCCTTCAGGTTTATTATTTTACAAAATTGTGATTAGCAGAAAAATTGTTACCAACATCAATGAACTATAACTTACCTTAGTCCTAATTTAAGATAGCATTGATTCCATTAGTACTAGCAGCACCAGTTTTGAATTATTAAACTGTTGCAATTGCATCAATGACACTAAAAAAACGTTTTAGTTTTTATGTCTTAGATAAGTACTATAAATTGTCATCCTTTCACTTCCATTAGCCTTAAGCATCTTCCAACACTACCGATAAACCATTAGTCACACACACTACAAGTTTATCCATTTTGCTGAGAACTATGGGTAAAAAATCACCAAACACTGCTCTAATATTGCTATGTGTATGTTTGGCAGTGTTAGTTCCTACTAGGCTAGCTCAATTGCCACAAATACCTGAATTGTTCTCAATTCCTAGGACTGGGGGACCTTCAGGGGCAAATGAGCAATGTTTGTCATCTATTGTAAACATACCAGGGTGTTTGAATCAAATTTTAAGTTCACTTATCAATGGCCAATTTAGCATTGTAGGTTCCTCTTGTTGTAATGCCATCATGCAAATTGAGGAAAATTGCTTGACTAAATTGTTCCCCCCCATTCACATCTTTACTCCACTGCTCAATAACTCTTGTGCTCAATCACCTAAGGGAAATGGACAGGTCTCCGGACTGGCTGCGAGCAAGGCCTCTTTACCAGAGTTTTCAGCAACGCTGCATGGGAATAAGGATGTACAACAATGTTGGTCAATTCTTACAAGTGTACAAGGGTGTCTTACAAATATTACTAATTCACTTATTAGTGGCAAAATTAGCTTATTTGGACCAACTTGTTGCAAAACCATTAATTTGATTAGAGAGCGTTGCTGGCCTAAATTGTTCCCTTTTAACCCAGCTTTTCAATCAACGATAAAAAAAGTTTGTTTAACTGGCTCTGGAATTGGAGGAGCTGCACTAGCACCTTCACTTCCAGGAGCTAATCAGATCACTGCGAGCAAGCTCTCTGAGAAGATGCTATTACCTTTTCCAGGACTATCAGTTGGGCAGTTGGAACAAGACATTGCAAAATGTTGGTCATCACTTAAAAGCATTAATGGGTGCATTGTTGAGATTCATGAATCTCTTTCCAAGGGAAAATTTGGTGTGAGTGGTCCTGCTTGTTGTAAAGCCATCACTAATGTCAGTGACAAGTGTTGGCCTAAGATGTTCCCATTCAACCCATTGTTCCCTCCATTGCTCAAGAATAGTTGTGCACGCATGCAGGGGTGGAACCAAGATTTTTATTTTGGGAGAGGCTGAGACTAAACTATCACATTGATTCAGAATTCTAGAAAACATCAAAGTATCACACACACACATACACACAAACATAAGTCTTAGATTTTTAATTCTAAAGTAAGTATATTTTGCAGACAAAAATTATATTTTTACAAAATTATCTTATATAAAAAGCTTTACATCATTTGAAACTCAATTTAGAAATACATGTATTATTCAATGAAATTAACAGGACTGATTCTGGAAAATTGGAATTCCTTTTGAATGCAAATGGACATAATAAAAATAATGGCACACATTCTTGGAAAATCAATTAATTTTCTAAATGAATCGCAATTTCAGGGCAAATATCTTAATACAATTAAAGGTAAATCTTTGCCCAAGATTTTGAGACCATGTAGGCAAAGCGAAAATCACGGCCAAGTCCATGAAAAATTTAACATTCATTTCAGGAGAAAATTATAGTAGATTTTATAAAATGACGTGTGTTTCTTAATAAATTATAAAATAAACCTAAATTGGGTAGTTTTCATGATATCTCACTTTATTCAAGACTGATTTTTGCCCATGAATAGTCAAACTGATGGGAACTTCATGATCTTTAAAACTGGACCAAATTAGCCAGATTAAATTGTTGGATTTCTATTGAAACTTAGTTAAATTTGGAAAATCCAATAAAAAATTATTGAAATCAATAAAAAAAAATGGTTTGACCATTAAATTCATGAAATCCTTTGATCCAAGAGCTCAATTTTTCATCAAAATTCAAGGAAGAATAAAATACAATATCAATACCTAAAAGAAAAAAATACAATATCAATAGCGGGCAATGGGTATCTTTTAATAAAAAAATGAAAATTAGTGACATGGGGATTTTTGGCATTTCAAAATTTTCACCAAAAAGAGAGAGAGAGAGAGAGAGAGAGTAGACTTCAAGAGTTTTAAAACAAAAATTTTAAAATTTGAGCTTTTCAGAGTCCTTTATAAAAACTTTGTGGCACACTAAAAGCTCTATAATAACAACTTAGCTATGGACAAGACATTTTCAACAATTTGTTGAAATAACAATTTGTGAGTGGTAAATTTTATTTTTACATAGATTTACCACTAACATCAATTTTACTTTCCGCTACTTACAACTTGCTAATTCTGTAAATTATGTTAAGAAGTTATGTCTGTAGAATTATTTGTACAATAGATTTGCCAAACACCAAAGTTATTCCAGTGAAAGAGCTTTTGGCGCCTTAAAACTATGTTACCTTCTCACCTAATGCAATTTCAAATAAACCGAGTGCGCTCTACTTTGCATATTTAAGCTGCTTGCATTGTATTGTTGAAATGATCTCTTATATTTTCAGTTTTTTTTTTAATTATTTATTTATTTATATTGGGAATAACACAACATGGCATGTAGTGTTATCATGTTTCATTCCATTTTAGCCAAAATGATTGGAAATTTTTTTTGTCAATCAATCAATTTTTACTCCCTTTGATCTACCTTGTCCAAAATTTCGCCCCATTCTGATCCGTTCTACCCGTTTTTGGCCGTTTCATTAAATTTCAACCAATAAGCTATATTCTATCAATACTTACACAGGGTATTGGCATTGATTGATTCATGGATGTTATAATTATTAGTTATTATACAATGTACATACAGTACATATCATGAAATTATCTGTTTATATAGCGATTATGTTGATAATGTATATTATTTGTTTTTTAAAATTTATACTTTTATATGGTACAGACTATGTGATGAATACTCTAGGTATATTCATTTTGTGTTATAAAAATATATTATAAAATTAATGGAACAAAATTGATAACTTTGTTTTTCTTATGATTGACGTTGGCTAAATTACTAAAAGTAAACTACAAATTAAAAGATGAAAGTGAACAAATAAATAAGGTATAATTAGATATGAGTTGGGTAGCCCAGTAATTAATCAAGCCAAGTTTTAAGTCTTTTAACTATGTAAATATAATTTTGAAATCAAGAAAAGTGTTTCTATTATTTGAAAAGTTTTCTAATGGGTTCAGTCTATTCGATATCTCACAATAAAAGGCGTTGCAATAATTAAAAAAAGAAGAAGAAGAAGAAGAAGAAGAAGATAACTATATGTTCTATTTAGCTTAATTCATAAAATATCTTGCCGTAAAATAAAATATCTGAATTCAAATCATACCTACACAAAAAATGACCAAGTAATATCTTGACTTGAGAATAAAAAGCAGTCATTAATCATTATGGATTAAACAACACAAATTTCAAATACTATCATAGCTATATATATACAAAAATAAAGGTAAGATAAATAATTATAAAAAGTTGAATATTGTGCCTTATGAGTTGTGAGTAGAAATTATCGCATAAGACAATATGTGCAAGCAGTGACAAGCCACAAGTTTTCCGTCGGGGCCAAACTATATGTGTAATATCTCTTCAAAAACAATACTATATATAAATAAATTAGTTAAGTAATGATATCCTGAATCCCATTAAAACTTTATATATATAAATAAAATTATATTTTTGAAGAATATCAATTTTATACTGAAATTTTAAAGTTATTTTGATTCATTTAAATAGAGTACAATTCCTTTAGTGATAAGTTGAATGTAAAAATTATTTATTTTTATATTTGTCTAGTTACTAACCACATCGGGGTAGATGCTAATGATTAAAGATAGATTTAAAAAATATTTAAATTATAAGTCATAAAGGGTAACGGTTTCCACAATACAATCTTTTTAAGCTTAAAAAAACACTTGTAAGTTGTAACTTTTTTTTTAGTATTATTAATTACTCTTGCTTAATGGGAAGAGTATCAACAACTAAGAAAATTTTATTACTTTTGTGTTTGTGTATTCTAATAAGTATTACTATTTCTTAAAAAAAAAAAAAAAAGTTTTATTAAGAAGCTGTGATGTATATGCCGAAGGACCCCTTCTGGTTTATTATTATTAATTTCATTATTTACAAGGCCATGATTAGCAAAAAAATTGTTACCTATATCAATGAAGTATAACCTACCTTAGTCCTAATCTAAGTTCGCATTGATTCCATTATTACTAACAGAACGAATTTTGAATTATAAAACTATAGCACTTGCTTCAATGACACTAAAAGACGTTTTAGTATTTTTTTGAGATAGTAAACGTTTTAGTTTGTATGTCTTAGATAAGTATTATAAATTATCATCCTTTCACTTCCATTAGCCTTAAGCATCTTCCAACACTACTGATAAACCATTAGTCACACACGCTACAAGTTTATCCATTTTGCTAAGAACCATGGGTAAAAAATCACCAAACACTGCTCTAATATTGCTGTGTGTATGTTTGGCAGTGCTAGTTCCTACTGGGCTAGCTCAGTTGCCACATATACCTGAATTGTTCTCAATATTTGGGGCTGGGGGGCCTTCAGGGGCAAATGGGCAATGTTTGTCATCTATTGTAAACATACTAGGGTGTTTGACTCAAATTTTAAGTTCACTTATCAATGGCCAATTTAGCATTGTAGGTTCCTCTTGTTGCAATGCAATCACGCAAATTGAGGAAAATTGCTTGTCTAAATTGTTCCCCTCCATTCACATTTTTACTCCACTGCTCAATAACTCTTGTGCTCAATCACCTAAAGGAAATGGACAAGTCTCCAAACTGGATGTGAGCAAGGCCTCTTTACCAAGGCTTTTAGCAACGCTGCTTGAGAATAAAGATATACAACAATGTTGGTCAGTTCTTACAAGTGTACAAGGGTGTCTTACAGATATTACTTTTTTTTTTCTTTTTTAGGAGTCTTACAGATATTACTAATTCACTTATTAGTGGCAAAATTAGCTTATTTGGACCAACTTGTTGCAAAACCATTAATTTGATCAGAGAGCGTTGTTGGCCTAAATTGTTCCCTTTTAACCCAGCTTTTCAATTAATGATAAATAAAAAAAAAAGTTTGTTTAACTGGCTCTGGAATTGGAGGAGCTGCACTAGCACCTTCACTTCAAGGAGCTGATCAGATCATTGTGAGCAAGCTCTCTGAGAAGTTGCTATTACCTTTTCTAAGACTATCAGTCGGGCAGTTGGAACAAGACATTGCAAAATGCTAGTCACCGCTTAAAAGCATTGATGGGTGCATTGTTGAGATTCATGGATCTCTTTCCAAGGGAAAATTTGGTGTGAGTGGTCCTGCTTGTTGTAAAGCCACCACTAATGTCAGTGACAAGTGTTGGCCTAAGATGTTCCCATTCAACCCATTATTCCCTCCATTGCTCAAGAATAGTTGTGCACGTATGCAGGGGTGAAACCAAGATTTTTATTTTGGGGGATAGGGGTGCGAGACTAAACTATTACATTGATTCAGAATTCTAGTAAAATTCAAAGAATCACACACACAAGCGCGCTTCTTAGATTTTTAATTACAAAGTGAGTCATAACTTATATCCATTGCAGACAAAAATTATATTTGTACAAAATTATCTTATATGAAAGCTTTACATCATTCAAAACTCAATTAAGAAATATGTGTATTATTCAATGAAATTAACGGGACTGATTCTGGAAAATTTGAATTCCTTTTGAAAGCAAATGGACCTAATAAAAATAATGGCACACAATCTTGGAAAATCAATTAATTTTCTAAATGAATCTCAATTTTAGGGCAAATATCTTAATACAATCAAAGGTTAATCTTTGCCCAAGATTTTGAGATCATGTAGTCAAAGCGAAAATCATGGCCAAGTCCATAAAAAAATCTAACATTCATTTCAGTAGAAAATTATAGTAGATTTTATAAAATGACGTGTGTTTCCTAATAAATTATAAAATAAACCTAAATTGGGTAGTTTACATGATATCTCACTTTATTACTGAGTTTTGCCCATGAATATTCAAATTGATGGGAACTTCATGATCTTTAAAATTGAACCAAATTAACCAGATTAAATGGTTGGATTTCTATGAAAACTCAGTTAAATTTGGAAAATTCAATAAAAAATTATTGAAATTAATTAAAAAAAAATGGTTTGACAACTAAATTAATGAAATCCTTTGATCCAATAGTTCAATTTTTCATCAAAATTCAAGGAAGAATAAAACACAATATCAATACCTATCAAAAAAAATATACAATATCAATAGCGGGCAATGGGTATCTTTTAATATTAAAAAAAAATGATAATTAGTGACATGGGGATTTTTGGCATTTCAAAATTTTCACAAAAAAAAGAAAAAGAAAAAGAAAAAGAAAAATAGAATAGATCTCAAGAGTTTTAAAACAAAATTTTTAAAACTTGAGCTTTACAGAGTCCTTTATAAAAACTTTGGGGCACACTAAAAGCTATATAATAACAACTTAGCTGTGGACAAGACTTTTTCAACAATTTGTTGAAATGACAATTTGTGAGTGGAGACTTCATTTTTACATAGATTTACCACTAACGTTAATTTTACTTTCTACTACTTACAACTTGCTACTTCTGTAAATTATGTTAAGAAGTTACGTCTGTAGAATTATTTGTATAATAGATTTGTCAAACACCAAGGTTATTCTAGTGAAAGAGCTTTAGGAGCCTAAAACTATGTTATCTTCTCACTTAATGCAATTTCAAATAAAGTGAGTGTGCTGTACTTTGCATATTTAAGTTGCTTGCATTGTATTGTTAAATGATCTCTTATATTTTCAGTTTTTTTTATTGGAAATAACACAACATGGCATGCAATGTTATCATGATTCATTTCATTTTAGCCAAAATGATTTTGAATTTTTTTTTGTCAATCAATCAATTTTTACTCCCTTTGATCTACCTTGGCCAAAATTTCGCCCCATTCTGATATGTTCTACCAGTTTTGGCCATTTGTAAGGTTGTCCACAGGTCGAGTTGGGTCAGTTTTGGACCCAACCCGAACTCAACCCACCAGCATCAGGCAAAGGGTGAAGGAACCCAAAACTGACCGCTGGAAAAATCGGTCGAGCCGGTTTTGGATAAGGGTGAGTGTCAGTCGGGCCTGGTCGGTCATCCAAAAAAAAAAGCATCACTGGAATATAGAAATTTCGTTGGAATCTGAAAAATTTCGTCGGAATCTGCATTTTAAAGCTGGAATTTGCATTTTTTGGCTAAAAATTTCTGGGATTTGGCCGGATCAGGTCGAGATCTCGCCAGATTTGGCTTGTTTTTGTAGGATTTGGCTAATTTTTTTATAGCTCCGGTTGGGTTTGGGTTCGTGTTGCTAATGTTTTGGAGATGCAAACCCGCCACTTGACCCATTGGTGTCAATTTTTGAGAACGGAAACCCTCCGCCGACCAATTGGACCTTCGATTCGGGCCAAAATCAGGTCGGAATTAGGTGGTTTGGCCGGGTTGTCGGGCTCCGGTCAGGTCTAGACAACCCTAGCCATTTCATTAAATTTCAACCAATAAGCAATATTATATCGATAATTACACCAATCATTACTTTTTTATGCCCCCCTCTTTTTCTCGGTTTTTTTTTTCTCGGTTTAATCACATATGAGAATTACATGTTTTTTTTTTCATTGTTATTATAATTATTAGTTATTGTACAATGTACATACTTGCAGTTTATATCATGAAATTATCTGTTTATATAGCGATTATGTTAATAATATATATTATTTGGTTTTCAATTTATACTTCTATATGGTATAGACTATGTGATGAATACTTTAGGTATATTCATTTTGTGTTATAAAAATATATTATAAAATTAATGGAACAAAATTTATAACTTTGGTTTTCTCATGATTGACACGCTAAATGACTAAAAGTAAACTACAAATTAAGAGAGGAAAGTGAACAAATAAATAAGGTATAATTGGATATGAGTTGGGTAGCCCAGTAATTAATCAAGGCCAAGTTTTGAGTCTTTTAACTATATAAATAAAATTTTGAAATCAAGAAAGTGTTTCTATTATTTGAAAAGTTTTCTAATGGTTTCAGTCTATTCGATATCTCACAATAAAAGGCATTGCAATAATAAAAGGAAAAATGAAGAAGATAACAATTTATTCTAGTTAACTTAATTAATAAAATCTCTTGTCATAAAATAAAATATCTAAATTCAAATCATACCTACGCAAAAAATGACCAAGTAATGTCTTGACTTGAAAATAAAAGGCAATCCTTACGGATTAAACACCACAAATTTCAAATACTATCATAGCTATATATGACGAGTGAGGGTGGTCCTAGGACCACCCTCACATACAAGTAGAGTTGCCAATGCACTTGCATCAATGACACTAAAAGACGTTTTAGTATTTTTTTCAGATAGTAGAAGTAAAAAAACGTTTTAGTTTGTATGTCTGAGATAAGTACTATAAATTATCATCCTTTCACTTCCATTAGCCTTAAGTAGGCCTGTCCAAGACAAATCGAGTACCCAACCCACCCGAGATTCCGACCAACCCGATCCGGGAACTGCTCGATCTGAGTCCAGTGACGGGTCGGCAGCGGTTTTCGAGGAACCCAACCCAATTCTAGCGGGTCGGTTGGCAGGTCCTTGCATCTAAACCCGATTTCAACCGACTCGACCGATTCTACCACCCAAAAGGCTGCCGATCTCCACCATCTACACAGTTTCTCAATCGAATCTCACTAGATCCGGCGAGTTCTTTTCGAGATCCGCCTATATTTGACGAATTCTTGCCATAAAAGGCTATTTTTCGGCCAGATTCGCCGGATTTCAGCCAGATCTGCCTAATTTTTGGCCAGATTGGTTAGTTTCAGCCAGATCCGACCAGACCGAGACCCGACCACTTTCCGGCGAAGAATCGTCCGATCTGACCTGACTCTCTGACCGATCAGCAGCGGGTCTAGAAATTTTTAACCCAAGGAAGTCGGGTCGGTTGTGGGTTGGGCACAAACCCGACCCAAATCGACCTGTGGTCACCCCTAGCCTTAAGCATCTTCCAACACTACCAATAAACCATTAGTCACACACACTACACGTTTATCCATTTTGCTAAGAACCATGGGTAAAAAATCACCAAACACTGCTCTAATATTGTTGTGTGTATGTTTGGCGATGTTAGTTCCCACTGGGCTAGCTCAGTTGCAACAAATACCTAAATTGTTATCAATTCCTAGTGCTAGGGGACCTTCAAGGGCAAATGGGCAATGTTTGTCATCTATTGTAAACATACCAGGGTGTTTGACTCAAATTATAAGTTCACTTATCAATGGCCAATTCAACATTGTAGGTTCCTCTTGTTGCAATGCCATCACGCAAATTGAGGAAAATTGCTTGTCTAAATTGTTCCCCACCATTCACATCTTCACTCCACTGCTCAATAACTCTTGTGCTCAATCACCTAAAGGAAATGGACAGGTCTCTGAACTGGCTGAGAGCAAGACCTCTTTACTAGGGCTTTTAGCAACGCTGCTTGAGAATAAAGATATACAACAATGTTGGTCAATTCTTACAAGTGTACAAGGGTGTCTTACATATATTACTAATTCACTTATTAGTGGCAAAATTAGCTTATTTGGACCAACTTGTTGCAAAACCATTAATTTGATCAAAGAGCATTGCTGGCCTAAATTGTTCCCATTTAACCCAGCTTTTCAATCAATAATAAAAAAAAGTTTGTTTAACTGGCTCTAGAGTTGGAGGAGCCACACCAGCACCTTCACTTCTAGGAGCTGATCAGATCACTATAAGCAAGCTCTCTGAGAAAATGCTATTACCTTTCCCAGGACTATCCGCTGGACAGTTGGAACAAGCCATTGCAAAATGCTGGTCATCGCTTAAAAGCATTGATGGGAGCATTCTTGAGATTCGTGGATCTCTTTCCAAGGGAAAATTTGATGTGAGGGGTCTTGCTTGTTGTAAGGCCGTCACTGATATCAGTGACAAGTGTTGGCCTAAGATGTTCCCACTAAACCCATTGTTCCCTCCATTGCTTAAGAATAGTTGTGCACCTATTGCTGCTGGCCCTGCAACAAAACTGTAGTAAATTTTAACATGATGAGAATCAACAAGCATTTAAGGATCCATTGCATGTTCCAGTTGGGCCTATTACTAAAGCAAGATCCAAGAAGATTAAAGAAGCACTTAATGGGCTTGTTCAAAAGATTAGGCTGATTCTAACGAAGGACATTCCAAGCTTGGCTCAAAGGAAGATAAAGGCGTAATAAATTTAATCCAAGCTATTGAGAGCTTATCTGGCTTAATTGGGCATGATTTATGGTGTGGATTAATGATTGATTGATTTTCCAGCTCCATATCAGTTAATAGATATTTTTCCTAGTCTGGAGCATCTAGTTTTGGACCAGATCTACCTTAATTTTAGGCTTTTATTATTTAGAACGTTTTTAGCTATTTTTCCTATTTTTGATCTGCTAATTTCAGACCAAATCAACTTTTATTTAGGGTTTTATTATTTAGTACGTTTTTTATATTTTCTATTTCCAGTCATGTCATATAAATAGCATGCACTCATTGTAATAGAGAGATTAGTGAATAAAAATCAGAAAAGGTGAGGCTTTGCTCTTCTTTTGGTTCTTCAAGAACTGTGAACTTATCAGAGATTCTTCCTTGTGGCGTTCAAACTTTATACCTTTGGTTCGTGATTCATTATAATCATTGGGTTAAGGTCTATTACTTATACCTTTGGTTTGCGTTTCGATTATAAACGTTGGGTCAAGGTTTCTATCAAAAAAACTGAATTTTTAGCTTTCTTGGGCAAGTATTCCAATATTTTTGTTGGGTCTCAAAGCGTGTCGATTGAGGTTCGCATCAGAACACGTCTCAAACTAGGTGATTGTAGGCTAAAATGGTGGCTCAAGTTACACAATTAGGAAAGTTCAAAACTTGGAGACTTGGCATTACCATGTGAAACAATCATGGATTGCCACGTGGCAATGTGGGTCCCATCACTTGATCAAATGTTTTTTCTCCTTCAATGTCAAAGTGACATGTCACAAATCACGAATTGACTTGATTTAATTAAAATTAGACATGTTCCCTAATAAAAATGTTAGGACAATTAAATGAACTTCCAAAAAATTAAGATGCATGTATTATTCCCTAAAGGACAAAACTTAAGTACTGTTTCTTAGATTTCCCTCTTAAGATTTAGCTATGTGACTACTTAACTTAAAAATACACTTTCATCCCATGAAAAAAAATCCATGTGGCAGAATCTTAAAAGGGGAATCTAAGGAATAGCATCTAAGTACTGTACCTAAGTCTTGCTCTTCCCTAAAATACACAAGACTAGTTCAGGAAAATTTGAAATTCCTTTTGAAAGCAAATAGTTCCAATAAAAATAATGGCACACATTCCTTGATAATAAATTAATTTTCAAAGTCAATCAAAATTTCATGGCACACGTCTCTTTGCCCGAGTTTCTGGGATCATCTAGTCACAACGAAATTCATGGCCAAGTCAGTGAAAAGTCTAACATACATTTCAAGGAAAAATTATAGTAGATTTTATAAAGAGGAAATGCTAACGGATGCTCTTAGGATAATGATTAATAATCCATATAAAGAAAATTTATATGGGAAAAGAAAAAAAAAAGTTTGACAGTTTTTTCCATTTTCTCATAAAAGTTGTGTCAAAACTTTCTTAAAATGGATTGTTAACCATTACCCTAAAGACACTCGTTAGCATAACTCTTTATAAAATGATGTATGTTTTGGTGTTTCCTATTAAATAATAAAATAAACTTGAATTGGGTAGTTTTTATATTATCTCAGTTATTCAATATTGATTTTTGCCCGTAAATAGTCAAATTGATGGTAACTTCATGATATTTCAATCGAACCAAATTAACCACATAAAATGGTTGGATTTCTTTTAAAACTTGGTCAAATTTGGTTAATCCAATCAAAATTGATCGAAATGAATAAAAAAATTGAGTTTGACCATATTCATGAAATCCTTGGATCCACGAACTCAAATTTTCTCAAAATCCAAGGACGAATAAAATACAATATCGATACTAAGCAATGTGTATCTTTAAAATAATAAATATATAACATGGGATTTTTTATATTTCAAAATTTTCAAAAAAAAAAAAAAAAAGGAATAGGTTTCAAGAGTTTTAAAACAAAAGTTTCAAAATTTGAACTTTTTAGAGTTCTTTATTAAAAACTTTGGGAACACTAAAAGCTCTATAATAACAAGTTAGCTATGGACAAGACTTTTATGCTATTTTTTAAAAAGAAATTTTGTGAGTGGTAGACTTCATTTTAACATTTGCAACCTACTACTTCAGCAAATTATGTTAAGAAGTTGCGTTCATAGAATTATTCTTATAATAGATTTGCCAAACACCAAGGTTATTCTAATGAAAGAGCATTTTCGGACCTTAAAGCTATGTTATCTTCCCTCCTAACGCAATGCCAAATAGACCCAGTGTGCTCTAGTTTGCTTATTTAAGCTGCTTGCATTTTATTGTTGAAGTGACTCTTATACTCTCAAAAAAAAAAAATTTTAAATGGAAATAACACAACATGGCATGTATGGTTTGTTTGGATTGAGGGGGAGGGAGAAGGAGTAGAGTAGATTTGGCTCAAAATTAGCCTATTTTCAGTCAACTCTACTCTACTCTACTCCCCTCCACTCCCCCTCCTTCCCCACTCAATCCAAATGGGCCCGTAGTGTTATCTTGTTTCATTCCGTTTTAGTCGAAATGATTGGAAAAGTTTGTTGCAACCAATCAGTTAATACTCCCTTTGATCTACCTCGACCAAAATTCTAGCCCATTCCAGTCCTTTCTACCAAGTTTGGGCTATTTTGTCAAAATTTCAACCAGTAAGCTAAATTCTTAACCATACTTACACAAATCATTATTTTTTCTAACCCTATTATTTTAGTTTACTCTACTATGATTATTACGTTTCATTTTTCTTGATTGATATTTCAAACTTGGTCCTAATAGGCTAAGGTATTGACATTGATTGATTCATGGTTGCTATAATTATTAGTTATTAGTTGCAGACTCACGCGTGATGCATTGGAATAAATAATTATTTTGTAATTGTGGAATAATGTATAATTTGTTCTCTATATAAAATTTGTTAAATATAATTTGTTCTCTCTAAAAATTAAATAATTTTTAAAATTATTTCATGTTTCTATCTCTGCCAATATACCATTCTATTATTTTGGATTTGTTTAATTGGTATTATTCATTTATGAGTTCATCCATATTCTTCGAAATTATGTTATACTTTTTAAGTTTCAAATAAATTATCCAAATTTCTCATTCTCTTAAAAGAGATTATCATGATAATAAAAATCATAACGAAATTGCACTCAATGTTACTCAAATGATAGGCACACTCAAATGCATAATCAATATTGTATTTAGATATAAATTAAATTCTCACTTCCAAAATAACTATGTATTAACTCAAATAAAAATCAAACCAAAGCTATAAGAGGGAGAGAGACTATTTGTGACGGGAACTCAAAAATACAACACCAAACGTATTGACCTAAAAGTAGAGTTTTAAAAAATATAATGATTCATCAACTTAAAGTAGAGTTGCAAGAGAAAATATAAAATCCAGAGAGTGAGAGAGAGAGAGAGAGAGAGAGAGAGTAATCATTTTTTTCAAGAGGAAATGTGAGAGAAAATAACAGATTTATAGAAAATAATATGAAAAAAGAGTAAAAATAAAAGATGTAATAATAAATACCAAATTATCCAAATTATGCTATGTAATAGAATAATATTATATTCTTATATACCATTTTTATAATGCAATATAATAGCATTTATGAAATCAAAGAAAAAAAATACAATAATTTAAAAATACAAAACTAAATTACATCAACCCAAAATAGAGTTCTAAAGAATACAAAAATTTATCAACCTAGAGAGAGAGAGAGAGAGCGCAAAAACATTTTTGTGTGTGAGAAAACTATGAATAGAAAGGGGGTGAGAATTGCAAATTTATAATAAGAGGATAGGAATAATAAGAGCAAAAAAATAAAAGAAGATAAAAGGAGAGATGAATAATGATATTAAGATAAATAGTAGTGGAGAAATGAAAAAGTAAAAGGGAAAGGGAAATGTCGAAGAAAGTATAACAATGAGTTGAAAAATTAAAAAGAAGAAAAAAAGTTAAAAATAAGAGAAAATGAGTTGCAAATAGGTAAATGATATGGCCACTGATGTAGCTCAATAAATGTTATACGCTTCAGTTTATATATATATATATATATATTAATTAGAGTTGTATTGAAATCCTTGTTTTTTTTTCTTTCTCTATGCTTACATATTCTTGTGGCTTACAATTGCTTATTCGGGAAAATTACACATTTGTGTACTAAAAGAGATTTTTTGTCTAAATCCACAACTTAAAATTCGAATTAGGACAGTATATTTACATTTTCTTTATTTGGATATTTTAAAAACTGAAATAGGATTGAGAGGAAATGATATATATATATATATATATCACAAGAATAAAATTGATAATTTATTTATTTTTAATATATAGTAAATTCATTCCATCCAAAATTTTCCCAATTTGGAGAATTAAAAAAATGATGGCCAAACGCTTTCCTCCCATTAAAAAAATTTCAAATGAGATAAATCAAATCAGTGCTATCCTCTTTTTCATATTCTCTCCTCATCCTCCATCCAAATAAGATAAATTAGTATGAGTGCCACTATGATCAATATTTTTTAGATAAAACTAAAATTGTAATGTGAACCACGAAGTAGTAGCAGCTATAAGCGAAAAGAAAGAAGCCATCACTTCCTGTAAACAATTTAAATTAGTACAAATTAAGTGGCATTACCATGAAGTGGCTACTTTTATGACCCGAACCCACGCGCACACGTTTCTTCAAAAGCTTCGTACTTTTTACCGTTATATCAAACAATGCCCCATTTTAAAGTTTGAACGATGAGGTAAGAGTCTTGCAGTTACTTGCAAGAGGTTGAGTGCCCTCCCTGTGTGAGGCTGTGGTAGTGTGTGGTCGCCGTAGTGTCCGTTGTCTTTCTTAGGTGGTTAGGAGGGTGGGTTTTCGTTCTAAGTAGACTCACAGAAACAGACTGGTCTCAAACTTGTAGCCATGGCTGAGGAATTAGAAGAGCTATGGAAGAAACTTACATTTACAGAGGAAGAAGACACGAGTATAGAGCTTGACAGTAATAGCACAAGTGCCGCTAAGAAGGTGGGGAAATGCTGTGCTGTGATGAAGATCCTGACCCAAAGAAGTATAAATATAGAGGCTCTGAGAAAGAATCTAAGGATGTTGTGGAAACCCAATAAAGGGGTACAAATTTCTGAACTGGAGGAGGAATTATATCTGGTGGAGTTCGGTGACGAGAAGGACAAAAGGAAAGTGCTGGACATGTGCCCTTGGAGCTATGAGAAGCAACTAGTACTTTTCCAAGAGTTCGAAGGGAAGTTGACACCGAAGGAGATTGAAGTTAAATGGGCGCCGTTCTGGGTTCAGATTTACAACCTGCCTTTGAACAGTAGGACGAAAGAGACAGGTTGGGCTATTGGGTCGTGCTTGGGAGCGGTGCTGGAGGTGGATGTCACAGAGGCCGGAGTGCAATGGGGTAAGTGTCTCCGGGTTAGAGTACGGATTGATGTTACTAAGCGGCTGGTGCGAGGGAAGAGAATTACAGCAGAAGGAGGAGAGCTTAAATGGGTTAATTTCAAATATGAGAGATTACCCAACTTCTGTTATAGGTGTGGGCTTCTCAACCATTCCTTAAAAGAGTGCAGAGAATGGCAGTTTGAAGGTGAGAAGGAAGGTGCAAACCAGCTTCAGTATGGGGCCTGGTTAAGGGGTGAGCCGATGCGAAGGGGAGGAAAGGAAACATTTGCACAGGGAACTTATGCACAGGGTGTGAGAAGAGACACAGTGGAGATCAAGGGGACAACCGGGGGCTGCCCGGTGGTTGTGGCGGAGCAGCATATTTTGGCGAAGGAGCGACAAGAGGGAGTGGTCAGTCACGTGACTGATGTGACAAACCAAGAGGCCAGCCAACCTATACGTGCTATTGTGGCAGAAACCTCCTCTAGGACGGTGTCAGAACCTTTACACGAGAAGGGATGGGTCAAAGAGTTGGTAGGAAAGATAGAGGAGAAGGTGCCTGATTTGGGGAGATTCGATGAGGAAAAGCTGTTGGCCAAATCCGATTGTGTGGAGGGGATGCAGTGGGAAACAGAAAGGTGTCAGGAGGCTCAGCTAAATTCAAAGGATGGGTCTGCGCCAAGAAACGAATTCAAAAGGAAGGATGATGGGCCGAATACTGAGGTTTCAACCGTAGGCCCATTAGCTATGAGTTTTGAGGATAAGAAGGGTTGGACAGCCGAAGTATTGAGCCCAACAAGCAGGCACTGGAAAAGGCTTGCTAGGGAAAACAATAAAGGAAAATCTCAGGTTAGTGAAAGCCCAACTATAGTTAAAAGGGAGGGCCCAACACCACTTCAGGAGCTTGATCCAAACCTGGGTAGTCTAAAACGCAGGAAAGGAAGCAAAGGAGTAGAGCACGATCTAAATGGTAAGGAGAACAAGGATGGCGGTGTGGCGGTGGCTGCGGAGCAGCACCGCCGAGCCAAATGAGTTTGTTAGCCTGGAACTGCCGAGGATTGGGGTCGTCCTTGGCAGTTCGGACACTCGCCGATGAGGTGAGATCAAAGGACCCTCTTCTGGTTTTTCTATCGGAGACGAAGACCGGAAAGAATCGGATTAAGGGTATTCAAAGCAAGCTGGATTACACTCAAGGCATTACGGTTCCAAGTGATGGTCAGAGCGGGGGTCTGGCTTTGTTGTGGAAAGAAGGGATCGATGTGCGATTTAAGAGTTGCTCAAACTCGCACATTGATGTCGAGATCCATGATAGTTCAGCTCCTTTCCCGTGGCGTGCAACTGGGTTTTATGGGCAACCGGATGCAGCGAAAAGATATATTTCGTGGGAGCTGTTGGAGGTCTTGAAAATTCAAAGTTCACTACCGTGGGTGGTGTTCGGGGACTTCAATGAAATTACTCATCCTGACAAAAAGACTGGAGGTCCAGAGAGAGATGCCAGACAAATGAAAGAGTTCAGGGAATGTCTAAGTAGATGTGGATTGGTTGATTTGGGCTTTGTTGGGCAGAGATACACGTGGTGCAATGGAAGGGCAGGGGAGCAGAGAACCAAACTTAGACTGGATCGGATAGTAACTAATGAAAGCTGGATTGGCATTTTTCCAGAAGCAGGTGTGCACCATTTTAGCATGTCTATTTCTGATCATTGTTTATTATCGCTTTCCCTTCACCGTAGACAGCCTCGTAAGAAGGCAAAGAAGAGGTTTTTCTTTGAGGCGATGTGGACAAGGGAGGCAGGGTGTAGAGAATTGATTGAGGAAGTGTGGGATCCGGTGACAAGAGACTCTGGTTGTACGATTATAGATCGATTAAAGAACTGTCAAGAGTTGCTACGCAGGTGGAATTGGAGAGTGTTTGGAAATGTCAACAATTCCTTGAAACAGAAAAAAAACCAACTCCAGCATCTTGAAGCCGTGGATGGTGTGTTGGATAAAGCAGGGGAAATTCAGGAGCTAAAAAAGGAAATCAATGAGATCCAAATTCGGGAAGAGATTATGTGGAATCAAAGGTCGAGGGCGTCGTGGCTAAAATGGGGTGATCGAAATACGAAATTCTTTCATGCCACAGCAAGTCAGAGGCGAAGGAAAAATAGAATTGATGGTTTGCTTAATCATCAGGGGGAGTGGGTAAATGACCAGGAGGGAATTGAGAACATTACCATAGACTACTTTACGAAGATTTACAGGTCTGATAACCCCTCAAATTTTGAGGCAAGCTTAGGTGCAATCTCGAAGAGGGTCACTTCGGAAATGAATGAGGATTTGTTGGCTGGGTTCAAGGCGGAGGAGGTGTGGCAAGCTCTGCAACAGATGCACCCTACTAAGGCTCCGGGCCCTGACGGTATGTCTCCCATCTTTTATCAACAATATTGGGATATTGTAGGACCTGATGTCGTAAACTGTGTATTGGGAGCTTTAAATTCTGGGGTGTTACCTTGTTCTCTCAATGAAACATTTATCTGTCTTATCCCAAAGATAGCTTCACCACAGAATATTACAGAATTTAAACCGATAAGTTTATGTAACGTAGTGTACAAAATTATCTCTAAAGTGCTTGCAAATAGACTGAAGAAAATTCTAAGGGAGGTAATTGACGAATCTCAAAGCGCGTTTGTGCCAGGCAGATCAATAACAGACAATGTGCTTGTTGCCTTTGAGACAATGCATTGCATAGATAAGAAAATGAAGGGTAAGGAAGCTCTTATGGCAGTGAAGCTCGATATGAGCAAGGCATATGATCGGGTCGAATGGTCCTATTTGGAAGCTATAATGAGGAAAATGGGGTTTCACGAGAAGTGGGTAGCACTTATGATGATGTGCGTCAGAACGGTTTCTTACTCGGTCTTGATAAATGGGGAGCCTAAAGGGAAAATAGTCCCCTCAAGGGGACTTAGGCAAGGAGATCCAATTTCCCCTTATCTATTTCTTCTGTGTGCGGAAGGGTTGTCGGCCATGTTGAAGAAGGAAGAGAATGAGGGGTACATTAAAGGTGTGGCAGTAAGCAGAGGTGCTCCGAGTGTGTCTCACTTGTTTTTCGCTGACGATAGTATTATCTTTTGTCGGGCATCGATATTGGAATGTGAGAGGGTTTTGAAGGTGTTGGAGGATTATGAAAGGGACTCGGGACAGAAAGTAAATAAGGAGAAAACTGCCCTATATTTTAGCAAGAATACGAGCAGGGAAATGCAAACCCAGGTCAAGCAAATGTTTGGGGCTGAGATAGTCAGACAACATGAGAAATACTTGGGTCTTCCGCCATTAGTAGGAAGGGGGAAAAGGAAAGCCTTCAACCGCTTAAAAGATCAGGTGGGAAGGAAAATTGCGGGGTGGAAGGGCAAGCTCTTATCCAATGCGGGCAGAGAAATTCTTATAAAAGCGGTGGCACAAGCCACCCCTACATACACCATGAGCGTATTCAAGTTACCGGACTCTTTGTGCAAGGAGCTGAATTCTTTGATGGGGAATTTCTGGTGGGGTCAAAAAGGAAGGGAAAGGAGAATGGCATGGGTCTCTTGGGAGAAATTATGCAAGCCTAAATCCGAGGGGGGAATGGGGTTTAGGGACCTTAAAGCATTTAACTTGGCGCTCTTGGCGAAGCAAGGATGGAGAATTTTGGAGAATCCTAACTCGTTGGTGCATAGAGTTTACAAAGCTAAATATTTCGCTAATGAGTCTTTCTTAACTGCCCAAGTGGGAAGGAAGCCCTCTTATGCGTGGCGAAGTATTATGGCGGCTAAGGACATAATTATAAAGGGTTCTAGGTGGTGTATTGGCAATGGACAGAAAGTACACATTTGGAATGATAGGTGGATCCCAAGACCAAACTCCTTTAAAGTATTCAGCCCTCGGCGAAACCAGGATGACATAGAGTTGGTTTCAGATCTCATTGATACTGATAGGAGGGGCTGGGATGCAGTTAAGGTCAGAAGCACTTTTCTCCCGCATGAAGCTGAGCTGGTACTGGGCATTCCAATCAGCTATAGCCTTCCTGATGATTCAGTAATATGGGCTTGGACCTCAAACGGAAACTTTACAGTGAAGAGCGCCTATGGGGTAGCACAGAGAAGTCTAAAAGAGGGGTCAACAAATCTTGCTCTAGGAAGCAGCTCGGATAACACGAAGATGAAAGCAATTTGGAAAATGGTTTGGCAGCTGAAATGTCCAAACAAAATAAAACACTTCATGTGGAGGGCGTGCAAGAATATCCTTCCTACTAGGAATAGGCTAAAGGTGAAGGGAGTTGAGTGTGAGGACTGCTGTGCTTTGTGTGGTTTGAGTGAGACTTCGGGGCATATTCTCTGGGATTGCAAATATGCAAAGGAAGTATGGAGTGGAACAAAAATCAAACTTCCTGGTCTGCCTGAACCAGTACCAGATTTTCTGAATGTAGTGTGGGAAACCATGGATTCTCATCCAAATATTAATTGGGTGCTTTTTGCTGTGACTGCGTGGAGCTTGTGGAATAACAGAAATACAGTGATTCATGGTGGCCAAAGCAAAGGTCAGGTGGGGCTCGTCAAGTCGGTGGCTGCATATATTGAAGAAACTAAGGAAGAAATGACAGCACAGAGGAGAGCGAGCGCTGGTGCTGCACAACAGTGGACTCCTCCGAAGCAAGGGTGGTATAAAGTTAACACGGATGGTGCGGTGTTTAGGGAGACTGGTAGCTGTGGCATTGGAGTGGTGGCCAGGAACGAAAAAGGCCAAATTATGGGAGCATTGTGCAGAAGACTGAAGCAGCCGTTGGGAGCATTGGAGGTTGAGGCAAAAGCTGTGGAAGAAGGGGTCTTATTTGCAAGGGACCTTGGTCTGGGTCGGGTAGCCTTTGAATGTGATTCTCTAATGGTGGTTAACGCGTTATGCTATCCAGGACTGATGCAAAATAGTATTCAAAAAGTCATTGAAGGTACAAAACAGGGGCTGCACTGTTTGGATGCGTGGGTGGTGACCCACACACGAAGAAGCTGCAACTCAGCGGCTCATTTTATGGCAAGACATGCCAAGTTTGTAAATGATTGTGATATATGGGTGGAAGATGTCCCACCCATGATTGCTGTTCAAGTGCAAAATGATGTAAGCCGTATGGCTCCTATTTCAGTTTAATGAAGTTATATGTTGAAGATCAAAAAAAAACGATGAGGAAAAGGATTTGGTGTTTATCACATACAATAATGTTGTTTAACATACTTTGTTTTTGTCCTAGCACAAGGTCGTTGTAGTATAGTGGTAAGTATTCCCGCCTGTCACGCGGGTGACCCGGGTTCGATCCCCGGCAACGGCGATTTACTTTTTAAACCTATTTTTCATTTATATATTATAAATAAAATAAAAAACCCGAAACTAAGGACTCCCTCGTTCACTTAAAATTCAAAAACAAATTTCTCTCCTTCCATAGTTATTTTTAATATTTCAATTGTTATACAAGAACCATAGCAATTTTTTTTTTCTCTCCAAAATAGAAACCTGGAGCAATGCAATAGTGTTACACTGTTACCTAGCCTAGGTTCGAAGTTAACATCTAAGCCTAGTTTGGTTGTTCTTCCTTCTTCTTCTTCTTCTTCTTCTTCTTCTTCTTCTTCTTTTTTTAAATAAAAAAAATAAGATTACTCCTTTTTCTTTACTTTGTTTCTAACCATTTCACTTTGTATTATTGAAGTACATACCATGAGCTGAATTTTGATGCATTTGCACTTGTATAATTGATTGTAATTTTGTGATGTACTACAACTTTGAAAGAAGATTATAGGGAAATATAATAATAAAAAGCCTAATTGCTGGTCAAAATAGTCCTCTATTATAGTGGAAAATTTTAGGTTGATTTTGAAATATTGTGTAGAAAATAATATTTATGACCCATATTTAGGGATTTGAGTTCAATTATAAGAAGAAATATAAATTGTTAATATTGATATAATTAAGAATATAAACCTTAAAAATTCACAAATATTCAAATTATTCCAATAACTTAAGTGTACAATTATAATTTTTTAATTGTGTGTTATTTTATTTATTTTTCCTTCTCCTTTATTTTGTTTCAACTGAGGTCAAAACAATTAAATTTGTACAAAAATGTTATATTCCAAATCAATTCTTAGGAAATGTATATTGTTAAAATTAATATAATTAGGAATATGAACAAACAGCTTTAGTGAATTCACAATATTTAATTATTTCGAATAACTTAAGTGCTTGATTTTTATTTTTTTAATGTTATTGATAGCATGAGTTATTAAATTTGATTTTATCTTCTTCTGGTTTTTTTTTTTTTTTTTTTTTTTTGTTTGTTTTCCACTTGTTGGCAAAGCAACTAAATGTAACAAGAATGTATTATTCTAAATCAATTTTTTTATAATAAGTAATCCCAAATAAATTTTCATATAGTTGTTGAGGTTGTGATTGGTAATGGAGGATTAGAGATGGACAACGTGACTGTTTTAGGGGCAGATGTGAATTGGTAAACCACAATTATGGTAGAGAGGGATGACAAGACTATACGAGAAATGAAGATGATTAACATTTTTGCAGTAGGTGTGAATTGGTAAACCACAATTATGGTAGAGAGGGATGACAAGACTATACGAGAAATGAAGATGATTAACATTTTTGCAGTAGGTGTGAATTGGTAAACCACAATTATGGTAGAGAGGGATGACAGGATTATACAAGAAATGGAGATGATTAACATTTTCGCAAGAGTTATTATGATCACCATTTAGGTATCAAAGAGAGGGAGAAATTGGTTTTTTGAGGATTTAGCGCCTGATTGGTAGGAGAATTTTTGTTTTTGTTTTCAAAAATATATAAAAACAATTTTCAAAAAATTGAACTTGAAACTAGTTTTCAGATAATAATTTTTACAATTTACGTGTTTGGCTCCCACTTTTAAGAACAATTTTCAAAATACTAAAAACAAAAAAGAGTAATTGTTTGGGAGACCATTTCTATTTTTGAGATTTAAAAAAAAAAAATACAAAAAGTGTTAGGATTAGTGCCCTTAAATCCTATTGAATGATGCTATGTATGATATTAAGTGACATTGTGTTAGACATTATGTATGACTTAATATTATGTTTAATAAATTTGTTTTATTATTATCTGAAATAATGGTAACATGAATATTCGGACATTATCATATAGTCCATGAGATGCATAGTATGTGATTTATGTAAAGAGTCACAGAAGATATAAATCACAGGTTCTTTGTAAACTCAGAATTATAGTTCGTAGTCGGTGATGAAATTGAGCATTTCATCTGCGAAGACTATAACATATCAACTACGATGATTTGTCTTGATCATGGAAGTGAAGATTTCTAGTTGATGTGTTAATATGTTTTAAGAGTTAAGACATATTGAACTGGACCGCTGTGAGATTTATTATTTGCCTAAGGACTGTCAAAAGAATAATAAATCTCACGACTTACATTTGCATGAACTCTTAATCCTGAGAGAATAATGGACCTGATCATAAGGTGTAGGTTGCTTTGATATATCAGGAGTGAGATCTATAGTAATGGTCAAAACCTCAGTATGTTGGGCAGCCACATTAAGTGTTGATGGAACATGTATTCTCAAGATGAAATTCATAATCTCTTAACGGAGATATAAAATATTCCCTTGAGATAAGTTTAATGAGTTTGTTATTCAGAGAGTTAGGCCTAACCACTTCAGTAAGTAGTTACTAAAGTATATATTTATGGAATTGGATTTCATAAATATATAATGAATAACATTAAAGGATTAAACCGGGTACTCAAGGATCAAGATGTAGTAATTTACAAAGTGGCAGTCTACATTATTAACTTTGTATTATATTTTATGAAGGGGTTGCATGTATAATAAAGTCTTGGGATATAATATATATAGATAAGACCTAGAGTGCAACTATATTTATATAGTGGTATTAAATATAGTTAATGGTAACTTTGGACTTGTCAAGAGTTGACAGAAAAGCCCAAGGCCCATTGGAGCTAGTGTCTTATTGGTCCCTTTTGGTCCCACTCCAAGCCACACACTTAAGCCCAATTGGTAAGGCCCAAAAGGCCAGTCCAATTAGATATATTGGTTAGATACGAAGGGAAAAACGTAAAAAAAAATATTGGTAAGAAAAACATCATTGTAGTGGTGTGGAAGTGCGTTTTTGGTACTCACTAGTCATCCCTTTGTTACCAATTTTGAGAGACCACACATCTTGGGCGATTAGTGGAATTGGAGTGAAGATTAAAAGTATTCCCGAGTGCTTCAATCTTTGTTTTGAAATTCACCGCTTCAAGGTACGATCTCTTGTTCTCAAAATTCTGAAATTTACTTAGTACGTGTTATCAATATCGAATGAAGTAGATCCGTTCAAAACTTATTTTCCGCTGCACTTATCTTTAATTCCATCAAAAAGTACCGTGTAGAATCTGTAGATCACTTCTTTTCTTTTTCTTCTCTTTTTTTTTTTTTTTTTTTTTTTTTTTTTTTTTTTTTTTTTTTTTTTTTTTATAATGATAAGTTTCAAATTTGAAAGGTGGGAATTCTTTTTGTGATAAAAATAAGCACTTTAATTTAAGAGATAAAAGAGTTTGAACAAATATGTGGGGTTCACTGTTGTTCAGGGGCCTTTTTTGGTTGCCCAATCACATGTGTTTCTGTTGGAGAGATGACCTTACTAGGCCCGGGTTTTGTTTGGGGAGTTGCATCCGGAACTCAACATTGGGCGACGTGGTCTAACGGCTACCAGCGTATTTTTAACCCTACAAAACCATTAAAGCCAAAGTCTAAGTATCACGATAATTGTCGAATAAATATGTAATATGCGTTTGATATGATAGCTTTGATTAGTAGTTGTAATAACAGTAATAAAGTAGTATTTATTTAGAGGTAAAGTAATCATGTACTTAATAATGTAAATTTAAAGATATGGAAGCAAAGTCACTTATCTTTGTTTGGTTTATAGCTCCAGCTATATAGCATCAATGAAGTGATAGGATTCTAGCAAAATGCCAGCGGTAGAGGTTAGTTAAGCTTGCCCCTCTTATCATGCATTTAAATGAGTTTAAGCCTTGGTTAATAGTTGTAATAGTAGTTGGAATAAGGTAATATGTATTTAAATGTGAAGTAATCATATACTCAATGATGTAAATTTAAAGATAAGGAAGCAAAGTCACTTATCTTTGTATGGTTTGTAGCCCTAGCTGTGTAGCATCAGTGAGCTGATGGGATTCCAACAGAGTGATCCCAGTGGTAGAGAGACAGTTTGCCATGATAACTTCAAGATTGATGGGGAAAAATGGGTGCAACTTGAAGGAAAGAGAGTATGTCCAGCTGTGTGTAAGGGCTGGTTAAGCTTACCTCCCTTATCATACACTTAAATGAGTTTTCCCCTTGACAATGCTCTTTAAGTTATTGTGAAGTTATGAATGGTGTTGCCTTCCATAAGAAGGGCTTTTGTATAGAGTATTTGTGCCTTCTAAGAGAAGGGCTTTATGTAAGAAGTAGTTGTGCCTTCTAAGAGAAGGGCTTTTGTAAGAAGTAGTTGTGCCTTCTAAGAGATGAGCTTTGATATGAGATCTTGGTGCCTTCTAGGAGAAGCGCTTTAGTAATAGAAGTTCATGCCTTCCACGAGAAGGGCTTTTAGTATGAGTGTCTGATATCTCTTGAGAAATGTGGAGATGGTAAAAGATATAGATGTGTTGTAGGGTGTAGTATTTGTAACATGTGTGATGTATGGAAGTATGATTAAAGATAGTAAAAATATGAGATTATAACTGCTGGAGAAGTTGTAGAGATTGCTTTCTAAGAGGAAAGATTTTCTAAGAGAAGAGTATAGAGATGTATTTATGGGCAGCAAAACAGTAGAATTTCAGAGTGAGAGAGTATGAAAGTGGAGCTTAGAAGAGTTGTGGTGTGTTATATGTAATGGTGTAGTAAGTGTGTATGATATTGTGTAAGAGAAGTGGAGAAAAGGATGTTTAAAGATATGGGCAGCAAGATATATGTATTTTCAGAATATGGAGAGTGAGATAATGAGTATAAGAGAGTAATAGTATTGTAGTGTGTTTAGCAAAGCTGCTGAAATTTTCTGCTGGAGGATGTATGAGAGCTTATGAAGGGCATTTATGAGTTAAGGGCTAAAGAGTTTAGTTTCTAATTTGGAAACTAAAAACTCAGAAGTTCAGCCCTTCATTAAGAGCTTAGGAAGATCATTAAAGGGAGAAAGAATATGGAAGCTTATGAGAGAGTTCCCCTCCATTGGTGTCCCCTTTAAGGTGTTGATGAAGGGTTCCCTTTAGAGCTGAGTTTAAGGGGGTATTTTTAGCAAAGAATATCAACCAAAATCTGTCCCAAATAGCAATGAATCTTCAAAGAATCCATCTTAAGATTTGGCTAAAAATGGTAAGTTTAGCTTTAAGATGTTCTTGCTATTTTGGGTAAGAGCTGCTGGGGAAAGAATAGTAGAAAAGGAAAGTATTTTAGCTAGAAAAAGGTAGTTTCAATAGTTGGTTTTGGTTTTAGCCAAAAGTGAAAAAATCAGTAATGCTTAGACGAGTGGGTCAACTGTCACAGTTGTTCTGAAAAGGCTATCTCAGCTGTCAGGAAAAGTTGTGACAGCTATTATAAAAAAACTATCACAGCTGTCAGGAAAAACTGTGACAGCTATCATGAGACAGCTGTCATAACTGTCATAAGACAGCTATTTGCTTTGGGCAAAAGCCAATGAGATCAGATGGGTGATTTCAGACTGTTGGAGAGGTCATTTCATGGATTTTGCTGAAAAATGGTAAGATGTCTTCGAAAGGTATCTTGCTATTTTGAGTATAGCAACTTGTTGCTAGGATTTCAGCATTAAATGGCTAATGACATCACTTCCAGTCAGGTGTTAAGTGTTGAATACACTACTGGGGTTCAGCTGAAAATGTTTCCTTTTTCGAGTGTTTGTGTTTTTGGTGCAAGGTTCCATTACAACACATTTCTAGTAAGTAATAGAAGGATTGGTTGAAAGTTAATGAAGCTTTAGAGATTTGGTCAAGGCCTCATTATGCTGTGACTTAATCTTGGTGAGCAAGAAGAGTATTTAATGCTCTGCTTTGGGAGTTGGCAGAGAAATATATGGTCTGATTGTGGCAGACAGCAACTGGGTAATAGAGATATCATGAATATTTTGTATATAGTTGGAGATTAAAGATAGCCAACCAAATTAGGCCATGTGTTTGAGCTGGATTTTAGCTGAAAGTAGTAATAAGATTTATGTAGAATAATATAATGAAATTTCTAAATTTTTATAGCAACAGCTGGGGATTGAATGAACAATTATTTTCTCAGCAGTTAGTCGGCTAGAGATATTGAGCATTTGTCACATGATGAATATTAAGTTTTAGGAAAAGAACAATGGGGAATTTTATCATCTAAAGTGCTATGTAATAAGAGATGCTTACCATATGTTACCCGCTACACACGGACTCGTCAGAGTTCAAGGAGTTAGAGAAGACACGCCAAGCAACATGTCTCTTTTATCAACTTTAAATCGCTAGAGCTTTACTAAACATACCTCTTGGCCCTCCAAACCACGACTCCCAAAGTTTCTCCAAAGAGACTTATGAACTTGGATCATAAGCCGAAGATGAGATGACGTACCTTGGGTTTTATTGTCATTTTGTGTAAATATGGGCTCTTGTTGAAGAAGTCGCTTGCCATGAATATGAGAGAGGTAATATGGTCCGTGAACTTTGATTCATTGCTTAAACTCGATCCATATGTTGATATTGATGATGTCGTAGGGTTATGATCCCAATTGATGAAGATGAAATGTGGACCATGAATCCACCTCTTGAAGTAAGGATCTTGCGGGCCATGTGACCCCAATCCATGTAGTTGAATTAGATATGAGCTTATTTTGAGCTTTAAAGAGATTTACCCAAAAAATCAATAATATGCTGATGTGGCATGGGTTGCCAGTGAAGTAGTGCTACATGGGCCGAAAAAACATTCCTCGACAACTGTTTTCAATCTATTTACAACTTTGTTATTAAAAACATTTTTTGTATCCTAAAAACACCCCCTTAGCCGTTTTCAAAATTCTATTCTAAACCAAGAAAATATGATACAGTTTTTAGCTATTTTCAAAATCCTGTTTTAAACCAGGAAAATATGATATAGTTTTTTGAAAACTATATTTAGAAAATATTAATCAAACAATAAATTCAAGTGTAGGACTACCATTTTATGGATTGCAAAACAAAAAATTATATTTAAATACTCTTACCAAACAGATCCTAAAATTTTTAAATTGAGACTTGAGAGGAAGTGAAAACTAAATTAAGTTTTGAGGATTTTTTTTTATTGTTATAATTATTATGTGAACCGAGAGAGTTTGTGAAAAATATAGGCTAACGGTTTGTTAACAAAAAGGAAAAGTATATACGTTCACATAGGAAAGTAATGTTGATGCATTTTGAAAGTAAACCAAAGAGTAGATTCTGATTAACCTTATAGAAGTTCTTATAATTTCCACGCCCTAAAAAATATGGGGATAAAGATTGAAGATTCTTATGTACAGGTGTGGTAGGATTAGGAAGACTAGCATATTCCATGGGATAAAACCATTGAGCACATTGGCCGTTTGTTAACATTGCCAACCACATCCATACACTGTAGTACTGAGAACTGACTGGTGACGAGGTGCTGGCCACATTCCCAAACATGAAAAAACAATAGAAGTGGTAAGTACTATTTTATATATATATATATATATATATATATATTTAAAATAACCTTTTTTTTTTTTTTGAGAAGGATATTTAAAATAACCTGCAAACATTATTAAACTAAACAAAGGTGCCTACAATAATGCGAGAATAACTTTTGGAGCTTCATGCTTAATATTACAACAAAGATGGCTTTTATGCCTAACATCAAGCTTGGCAGCTGCGTGGGCATAACCGCATAAGTACTAAGTCTTGCGCCAACAGTACTAAGTAGTCTTAAAAAGACTTTTCTAGGCAGTTGAAGAGTCCCATTGATGAGATTCCAACAATTGACCCTAAGACTATGAGACAAAGAGTCTTCACTTTCTCCTTTTAGGCATAAGTGTACTAAGTTGGGCATAAGATGACCTTCACAACTCATTTTTCAAATACCGACTTCTTGGAAAGGCTATGACCATTGACAGAATATGAAAAAGAAAGAAACCTAATCACTGTCAATCAAGCCAGCAGTTGTAGAGAGAAATTAATGGTAAAATACTAAAATCAACTATATTTTATTGATCTAAAGCTCATAGCATGAAGTAAATAAATATAAAATTACACCCACCAATCGGCAAAATCCAAGGGAGGACCAAATGGGTCAGGGAGAGGATAATTAAACATCACAATGACTATAACTACCAATAGTTCCAGTTACTATATAGTAGTAAAATAATCGGCATTGGCAGTCAATCAAAAAATCTATTAAGCTTTGCCATTGGATAGTTTGGCTGATGCTCCTTCAGCGTTTAGCTCATCCCAAGCATCAATCCATGTGACCATTGCATCTGCCAGCTTGTCGAAGTAAGGATCTACCTTACTGAGCTTTTCCTTAACCTGCTTGGAAAGTTCAAGGTAGCACTGCTGAACACTGGTGCATTCTTTTGGAAGAACAGCTGATTGGAAGAATGGAATGATCTCTTCCTGCCAGAAGATGCCTTTGTACTCCTTCTTCAGATTCACAAATGGGTTACTAGCTTTGCTGTGCCAGATATAGGGAAGGCCAGTCTTCACTCCCAAACCCAAATGGTCGCATATCACCTAAACAATCATCAATCAGAAATTCGTTAGGTGTTCCATAACTTTACTAACAATTTACAATCTGGCTTTGATGGTACAGAAAATCAAAAGAAATGTGAACATCTAAGGTAAACAATGAGTAACATGACAGTTAAAGGGAAATGAGAGGCAACCTTGACACACCAGCCAGCCCACATATCATCGTAGCGTCCAATAGGCTGACCATCACCCATGAGACCAAAGTACATTGCAGGGCCAATAAGCTCACGGTCAAATGCCAAATTCATACCGCACATGGGGAACAGGGTGCCCTTTGGAATTGTCAGAACCATATCCACATACCTTGTAAAACAAAAACAAAAAATCATAATACTCAGAATCATGATAAGTGAAAGGTAAATTTCTTCTTTTTTTTTTTTTTTTTTTTCTAAAGAACAAACTGCCAACCTAGTGTTCCTCTCCCGAGGCTTCACGAGCTGTGTAGGTGCGTCATAATCAGGGATGTTGAGCCAGAGGCCATGAGAAACAGCAGTTTTGGCACCCTCGCGGAGACTGAATGGATATCCACGGACAAAATCTGCACCTTCACGGTAAGGATCATACAGGGTATTGAAGAAATGAGGGGTGGACGGGCAGAGAAGGTTCTTGATGTGCTGCTCAAGTGCATTGATTGATTTGCCTGATGGGTCTTTAGCAACCTAAGCATCAATAGATTTCCACAACATCAATTTTGGTGATAATAGATGCTACTATATTGCAATGGTGGAAAAGAACATACTCAAACCATTTTAAGTCATCATACTAAACAGGGAAAGATAACAATTTGAATTATAGTACCTTCGACATAATAAACTATTAAAACAAAGAGCTGTCCTAGCACTACCAGCCAGATCAATGATCCCATAAGACAGATTAGTCAAGTTCCAAAATACAGCCATGGATCAATATTCTATTATGAAACACAAGCAGTGAATCAAAGAAGACGCTGGTTATCAAAATATTATTCAAACGCTTCAATTCTAACTAATAAATAGAATAAAGAAACTTTTCATCAAAAAAAATAGAATTAAGAAACTTGAGAGACGCATCATTGAACAGTATGATAGATAGGCTTTTGAATTTGAACATCCCAAAGCTGGGTCACAAATTGTAAAGGTCCCACTAAAGCACAGGCGGGAAGTCATTTGAACAAGGCAATTTAGCTACTTTACAGTTATTATTATTCAAAGCTAATGAGTTTAGGCTGTCACCTTTAGTTACATCTCAATCAAAATTAGGAAAAAGTGAAGATTCATCTTATTTTCAAAAAAAAAAAAAAAATCCTAGGAGCATATGATAACACAACCATTTACAATCACCAAAGAATATTGAAACAAAAATTTACAGCTGTTGCCTGTGGGACTAAATAAAAGATACATCAAAATCAAGACAGCTATATCTCAACAATACTCCAAAAAAACATAAATTGACTAAACTTTGAGACCTTTGACAACAACAATCTATAGATGCGAGCCCGCTTAAACATAGATCCAAGTAAAGAAGTTTCAAATCTCACAACAACAATGCTATAAAACAAAATGTTTCTTACAAGGTTATAAATTCATGTTTAATTTAGATCGGAAAACAAAAACATAAAAGTCATAACATGTTAAAATCTACCATGACCAAAAAATTCACATATGTCACTGTCATAGTAAGAGACAACACATTCACAAAAGTAATCCAAAACACATCACGTGAAAGATCTTTTGGCAGTGCTTGGTCAACACAAAATTGGACCATTTTGAATCACAAATCTGTGGAAATGTTTAAAAAAATTGAAGTTTTGTTGAATAATCAGATTCATAGAATTGAAGTCCATAGAATTCAGATTTGATTTATAAACAAACCTACACAATAATTTTGATGCATGACTCGTATCTAATACTCAAAATTCAAAAATTGCAGATCAGTAACCAAAAAAAAAAAAGAAGCTAAATTGAAAAATATGCAGATCAGATCCATGCCGCCACTACAAAAACAGAATTAGCAGAGAATATGAAATCAAAAGGCAAAATATAAACAGATTCAAAATCAATAACACCCAGAAAGAAACGAAGAGCAAAACCCAGATAGGAAAAGGGAAAAAAGAAAGAACTTTACAAAGCAGTCATCGTCAATTGTGTAGATATACTTCTTCTTGGACACCATGTAGCCAAAGCAACGACAAGCTGAGTCTTTGAAGGAAATGCAAGAAGCTTTAGGACCCAGAATCCTGTTGATATCGTTGCGGTTGTAGAGTTCATAATCAAAGCCTTCAGGGACTTTGATGACCTTCGAAGGGTCACCATCTTGGACAATGATGAGATGGTAAGGCTGAAAGAATGGCCTCCACATCTCCAGGAAGTCGAGGTTCCTGATTGTGGGGATCACAATGTCAAGCTCATCTTTCAACAATGGCGTTGGGGCAATCGAAGAAGCTTCGGCGGAAGCCATTGGCAAAAGAATCAGAGAGAGAGAGAGAGAGAGAGAGAGAGAGAAGTGTGGAGAGAGTTGTGAGAGAAGAAGAGCCCGTGTGTGGGGAATATAAGTAGAGGAGTACGTGGTGGCACGTGCGAAGCCGGTGATTTCGGCTCAAGTGGAGGGTTAATAGTGAGTGAGACGTGTCCGAATTTTTTAGGTTTTCAAGACTTTTTCAAAGGCAGCCGGTGGCTGTTGTATTGTATTGTATATTTGTATTCAACTATTCTTTTTTTTTTTTTTTTTTTTTTGATAATTGTATTCAAATATTCATTGAATCATTTCATGCAATTTAGCATTAACTGTTTGTGAGAGTGAGATTGTGTTTGTTATTTAGAAAAAACAAAAGAATATCATTATTCAAATCTTGAAGTAGATTTGCATATGTTACTGTAGGGACTTAAAATGTAATGGACCCTTTGTAGGGACTCAAAATGTAATGGACCCTAGACAATAAAATTTGTAGAGAATGGGTAGGAAGGACTAGGCATGTAGCGGGCAAGCAACGAATTTTAGGGCGGATCACTCTAAACGAACTGGACTTAGAAGTTCCAGTCAGAAAGACCCTTCCTTTGACTCCGTCTTTTTGATCACCTCCGTTGCCCTTTTTACCCAATGTTTGCAAGGCTGATAGATCCTCCGTTCTCGCCGAGGATCCTCTCTTTGCTAGGAACCCTCTTAGATATATAGTCCTTTTTTGGTTTCATCCTCACCATCCATTTGTCAATTATCTGGTTTCTGTCTACAGGGATCTCTCCCATCGTCTGTAATTAGCAGGCTTTATGTTAGTTCTTAGCCGCCTTTGCAGACTTTCTATTAGTTGTAGTAATCGAGGCAACTGGGCTTGCTGGTCACATCACCATTAAAATGGCCAGAATGTTGGTGGGATATTTTCCCTTAAGTGAAGTCGGTGCGCCGAGGACAGGTCATCCTCGGCGCGGGCCTTTGGATGTTCTGGGTTCTTTCCCATTGTCCTCGGTTTCAGCACCGTCCTCGGCGCGGGCCTTGGGCCGCATGTAGTGGGTCAGCGTAGTGAGCGCGATAGGGCCCCACAATAGCCCCTCAAAATTCTGCTGCACGTCCCCTTGGGCGGGGAGGAGGATTTTGACCTCCTCGGCGTTTTTCCTCAGCCTGTTGGCTCTACTTTGTCGTCAGTGCTATCGCTTTTGTAGCCGTTTTTTACAGTTTTCTTTTCGCGCAGAGTGTCACCCGAGGATGGTTGGGCGAGTGTCACCCGAGGATGGTTGGGCGTGGGTTGTTTGCACTATAGTACCCAGTTCCTCACGATTTTTTGTCTCTGACAGGATTTGTTTATTCGGCACCTAAAAAGGGGATTGGCTTTGCCTCAGTTTTTAGCTCATGACCCGTACGAGAGCCCTGGCTTTGATCAACGTTTGCGCGGCTTCATAACGACCGATTTCCATAGAGGTTTAGGTCTGAAATTTGTACAAGACCTCGCTTTTCCTTAGCGTTTATTTTTTACGGGGAGATTTCCTTCCCGCTGACCTGAGGTCTTTGACCATGCAATGCGTTTAAGCTTTACTTTGTGCTCGGTTTTCTTATTTTATGCTTGGTTCTCTCTGGGGCTTGGGTCCGAGGACCATGCGATGCCTTGGTTTTGCTTATCGTTTAGCTTTCATGATGACGTGTTTTTCTTGCTGGAAGTATCGAGTTTCTCGATCTCATTTAGCTATCTGAAGTATCTGTTTTCCCCATGAGGCCTGGGTCCGAGGACCATGCAATGCCTTAGCTTTGCTTATCGTTTAGCTTTCATGATGACGTGTTTTTCTTGCTGGAAGTATCGAGTTTCTCGATCTCATTTAGCTATCTGAAGTATCTGTTTTCCCATGAGGCCTGGGTCCGAGGACCATGCAGTGCCTTGGTTCTGTCCAGTACCTAGTTTTCCATTTTAATCATCTGAAGTATCTGGTTTCCCCATGAGGCCTGGGTCCGAGGACCATGCAGTGCCTTGGTTCTGTCCAGTACCTAGTTTTCCATTTTAATCATCTGAAGTATCTGGTTTCCCCATGAGGCCTGGGTCCGAGGACCATGCAGTGCCTTGGTTCTGTCCAGTACCTAGTTTTCCATTTTAATCATCTGAAGTATCTGGTTTCCCCATGAGGCCTGGGTCCGAGGACCATGCAGTGCCTTGGTTCTGTCCAGTACCTAGTTTTCCATTTTAATCATCTGAAGTATCTGGTTTCCCCATGAGGCCTGGGTCCAAGAACCATGCAGTGCCTTGGTTCTGTCCAGTACCTAGTTTTCCATTTTAATCATCTGAAGTATCTGGTTTCCCCATGAGGCCTGGGTCCGAGGACCATGTAGTGCCTTGGTTCTGTCCAGTACCTAGTTTTCCATTTTAATCATCTGAAGTATCTGGTTTCCCCATGAGGCCTGGGTCCGAGGACCATGCAGTGCCTTGGTTCTGTCCAGTACCTAGTTTTCCATTTTAATCATCTGAAGTATCTGGTTTCCCCATGAGGCCTGGGTCCGAGGACCATGCAGTGCCTTGGTTCTGTCCAGTACCTAGTTTTCCATTTTAATCATCTGAAGTATCTGGTTTCCCCATGAGGCCTGGGTCCGAGGACCATGCAGTGCCTTGGTTCTGTCCAGTACCTAGTTTTCCATTTTAATCATCTGAAGTATCTGGTTTCCCCATGAGGCCTGGGTCCGAGGACCATGCAGTGCCTTGGTTCTGTCCAGTACCTAGTTTTCCATTTTAATCATCTGAAGTATCTGGTATCCGCGGCCGTTTTAATTCTTGCCGCGTTTTACACAAAGCATTAAATAATTACAATTTCCAAGCAGAATAATAATAACAATAAATGGTGAAGTTGGTAGAGGATAAGACCTTGCCGTGTCTTGCCTCTTCGTTTGGTGGGATTCTTCAGATAACGAGGCGTCTTTTGGGCTGTCCGGGTGAGGCGTTCTGACGCTTCGGTGTCTTCCTGTTTAATGAGGCGTCCCCTCATTAATACTGACCATGGATTGACGAGGATCTAACGGTTGGCAAGCCCCTTGGAAATTGGGGCGGCATTATTGCCTCCGGAAATCTCTCCCTGGGATTCATTGTGGATTCAGCCCTCATCAATGTTCCTCCCGCTATAAAAGGCGTTCCTAGAGCGAACCCCCCCTTCACATTTGACAAACACTCATTCTGAAACTCCCCAAAAACACATCGCCAAAAATTCTTCAGGGCGCAATCATTCGAGCCCCTTCCCATGAACTGGCCCTGGAAAAGGGCGCTCCAGAGAATGCACAGCCCCCATTAGGAGCCAAGGATGGCATTCCGACTCTGGCCGCCACGCTGGTGTGGAGGTAGGGGAGATCCGAAGACTCTTCTTCTTTTCAACCTAACCGGGGACACAGCCCTCCTTACCACCTGAAGGAGGATCCGGACAGAACGTAACCTCCCTCTCTTGGGTATGGGTCTTTGACCCCCCAAGCAGGCTACAGTGGGGGTCGGAGAGAAACCAGGCGGAACCCAAGAGCGCAACCGTTGGGTTCCGCGGCCTCTTCCACCCCTTAATGTAGCTTTCCTATCTTCCCTACCCTTCTCCCTTCTCACGTCTTCTCTCTTCTCACTTCCGCTTTCTTCCTTCCTCCTCTCGTCCTCCACTTCTTTTTCTGATATTTGTTCTTCATCTCTTCTTTTCTTCATCTCTTCCTCTACTCTCCTTTTCTATCTTCTGTTCTTCTGCCATTGTTGCTCTCCACCCCTTGTTCCTCTGTCGGCTTCGTCATGTGTCTGCCTTTGTAGTTAGCTTTAGAACAAGCCCCCTGGGCATTACTTGTAAGAGATGTAATCTTTTTTCATATATCAATAAAAGAAGTATACTTATTTCATGTATTGTATATACTCTCTTTTTTTTTTTTTTTTTTTTTTGCACTTGTTTCTTGTTGTTGTAAATTGCCGAATGAATATTGTCGCTAAGAACTGTGTGGATTTGTATCTTTTCATCGTTTTGTTTTCTTTACGTTGTGCCGCTAACGCACAAGTCCTTCCCACAGACGGCGCCAATTGTAAGGACTCAAAATGTAATGGACCCTTTGTAGGGACTCAAAATGTAATGGACCCTAGACAATAAAATTTGTAGAGAATGGGTAGGAAGGACTAGGCATGTAGCGGGCAAGCAACGAATTTTAGGGCGGATCACTCTAAACGAACTGGACTTAGAAGTTCCAGTCAGAAAGACCCTTCCTTTGACTCCGTCTTTTTGATCACCTCCGTTGCCCTTTTTACCCAATGTTTGCAAGGCTGATAGATCCTCCGTTCTCGCCGAGGATCCTCTCTTTGCTGGGAACCCTCTTAGATATATAGTCCTTTTTTGGCTTCATCCTCACCATCCATTTGTCAATTATCTGGTTTCTGTCTACAGGGATCTCTCCCATCGTCTGTAATTAGCAAGCTTTATGTTAGTTCTTAGCCGCCTTTGCAGACTTTCTATTAGTTGTAGTAATCGAGGCAACTGGGCTTGCTGGTCACATCACCATTAAAATGGCCAGAATGTTGGTGGGATATTTTCCCTTAAGTGAAGTCGGTGCGCCGAGGACAGGTCATCCTCGGCGCGGGCCTTTGGATGTTCTGGGTTCTTTCCCATTGTCCTCGGTTTCAGCACCGTCCTCGGCGCGGGCCTTAGGCCGCATGTAGTGGGTCAGCGTAGTGAGCGCGATAGGGCCCCACAATGTATATTCTTTTTAGAATAATGTTAGTGATACAAATATTTTTACAAAAATTTTTACAAACTGCTGATGTGGTGAATAGTTATTGGTAAATAAAAAAATAATGTTAATAGTGTAAAAATATTATAAAATAGTTTATAAATTTAGCATTAGTCTACTTTTTTTATACCCATACTATGTTTGGATGGACGGAAGAAAAGGGAAAAGTATAAAAGAATGGAAGGGGAAAAAAAGTATTTACTCGTGTGTTTGGATTCAAAAGAAGGAAAGAAAGGAAATATTATGCTTTTATTCTTCTAAATTACTATAAATTAATAAGAATACAAAGTAATTTCACAAAAAAAGTCGAAACTTTTACAAGTTATAAGAGTAACTTAAGAAAGGAAAAATGATGGGTCCACAAAGATATTTTCCCTCCCATTATTCTTTCCTAGTTTTTCCTTCCTCTACATCTTTCTAACCAAACAAAGGTTTATTGTGTAAAATTTCAATGCTCTTGATTCAGTTAATTAAAATCTCACATACAAATAAACAAAACAAGTCCGTTAAAAAGTTAATATTAGGGAAGCCTACGTTGTTTAAATTTGCCAATATTCATTATGTGTTTAATACTTTAATATGAAATCTACACTTACAAAGATGTATAGTAATGAAGTGTATTCTCCACCCCTAAATTCAGATTATTTTGAATTTTGCAAGTATAAAAGTATAAGGAAAAAAAATGTAATTCAATGGAGAATTTATCAAAATTTATATTCAATAAAAAATATTAAATAATTTAACACTATTTTAAATTAAATTAGGTATAACTTTAACCCAATTTTTATATTTAACATAATATATATAATAATAAAGATAAATGGTTTGATTTTAATTAAGCCCTTCAAAAATAAATTTCGGTTTCAACTATTGAGTATTTTGGGAGTAATATTTACATAATAATGCATCTTATTGGATAAATTTGATGCAAGTAACTTTCAAAAGCCAGATTTGTAAGTATAAAGTTGCTCATTAATTAGCAAGGTATGTAGTTGAACCAATTTAAGGAAGGCAATAGATTCAAGATCTGTAGGAGGGATTTTCAATATATATATATATATATATATATTTAGGAGGGAATTTTACACATATATACACTTAGATTAGATTAGAACAGAATTTCTATTTTGTATTAAAAAAAAAAAATCAAGATCAGAGACAATCCAATGAAGTGATGAACAGACTTTGATAATGTCATTCTCTTAATGAATTTTCATTTGTTCTGTATTAATTTTTAATGAGTTTTGAATCCAATGAATGAATTTGGTAACGATATTCTCTTAATGGCCTATCTTATATTTTGCTGGGTATTACTTTTTAATGAGTTATTTTGAATTTTTAATAGAACTTTTAAATGAGATTTTTTTTTTTTTTTTTTTTTTTGAGATTACTTAATGAGATACTGATGTGAAATAATCCAAAGCATTTTGATGCATTATGCCCTCTCATTTTGGCACCTCCCAATAAGTGATTGGGACTTGGGAGTAATAATTTATTCACATAAAAACTAAAAAAATTACTACTATATTAGTCATTACTAACATATTTAAAAAAAAAAAAAATTTATAGTAGATATAGCATTTTCCTTTTAATAATTTTTAATTCAAAACAATCACATTTCTTACATCAATCTATTTTTTAATGATAAAGTTGATAGTAATTTTAATATTTTCTTAAATATTTCTGGTTAAGAATTTATATACGAATATAACTAACAAGAATGAGTTTGGCATTAGTTGTTTCAACTGTTTATGATTTGTTTAAATTGGTTATAAATATTTCGAGAACATCAACAAATATTCTTCAACTTATTATTTAAACCCAATAAATCAATTAAAATAAGTTATTCCTATCTGGAGATCATGCCATATGAGTTCTCTCAATACTCGCCAATGTGCGTTTAGACATTGAAACTGATTTTTTAATTTTGGCAACTGTAGAATTAGCTTCCATTAATTTCGGGGAATGAGATCCATAAATCTCTTCAAACAAGGTTCTTTGGATATAATTTTTTATTAAAAATTAGTTAAAATAAAATTATGGATCAATGTTCTTATAAGTTACAACAATTGTTACTAAACATTTTTAAAAAGTTTTGACAAAGCTTTTACTGAAAATATAAAAATGTCTTATTAATGGATTCAGATCCTCTAGAGTTTCTAGAGTATTTTACCAAATAGATTTTTTTAAATCTTAACCGTTCTTTAACGATTTAATAGTTTAAATGGGTCATGCTAACGGGTGCCCTAAGGGCACTCGTTAACAATCCATTTTAGGAAAATTTTGGCATCATTTTTATGAGAAATGAAAAAAGCTGTCAAAACATTAATTATTTTTTTTTCTCATAAAAACTTTCTTTAACTGAATTTTAACCAGTATCCTAAGGGCACTCGTTAGTATTTCCCTTAATTGGAATTGTGATATGACAAAATTTAGACCATTAAATCATTAAAGAATTGTTAGAATTTAATGAAATCTATGGGTAGAGTACCTTAAGAACTCTAGAGGATCTGAATCTCTTATTAATAGGTGTCTTTATGACATTTACTAATAGACAATTTTAAAAAAGTTTTAATACCACGTTTATGAAAAATATAAAAAGTTATCAAAATAATTAATTATTTTTTTATAAAATTTTTTTAAAAAAAAATTTGTTACTAAATCAATCTCTTTAAGCATTCCTTAACTTTTCTAAATATAAAAAACCGTTAAAGAAATTGATTTTTTTATTTTTATAAAAACTTTCTAAAAGTATATTATAAACTAATGTTCCTAGAATCTTACGCAATTAGTTAACTTTTTCCTAAAATTATATTAAAAAATTAAGGATTTAAAAGAAAGTAAATAAATAGATAACATAGCATTGAAAAAAAAAAACATAAAGCTTTCACGGTTTTACTTAACAGACGGGTCAAAGACTAGACTAGTCTTTGAGGGAATGAAATTATGAATTGTCATTAAGAATTCTACCGACAAAGAAAAGAAGGTGCTTTTTGATTCTTTTGATGCGGAGGGAAAGTCGGAGGGAGACCATAAAAGAAAGCGTGTGGAATTAGAAACTTACACGTGTTTTCGTTCTCTCATCGTTAATGAGTGAGTGAATAAGAAAGGACTACCTTAAATCTCGCAATTAAATGTGGGCTCATGTATGTAACTCCTCCACAGTAACATTGGACTCTCCTAACAAATTTTAAGTAATTCTTCAACAATTTTAAATAACAAGTGGTCAGTATAACTCCTTTAACGTTCACAACAGTCAAACAATAAATTTTAAGTGATAAATTGTTAATACAATTAATCAACGTTTATAACAGTCACATAACAAATTTTTAGGGAGAATTTGTTAGTGTATATATAACTCCTCAATAATTTAAAAAAAAAAAAAAAAACTCCTCAATAGTAACATTGGGTCTACAACAGTTGCATTACAAATTTTAAATAACAAGTTGGTAGCATAGCTCCTCAATGTCTGCAACCGTCACAAAACAAATTTTAATTGGCAAATTGTTAGTATGTGTAACTCCTCAACAGTAATATTACGTCCACAACAATCTCATAACAAATTTCAAGTGACAAGTTGATCATTTGTATCAGTTTTCGTAAGAATTTTGGTCTATTTTAGCTTTAAGAACTTTTTTTTTTCCATTTTACACGTTCACTTTTTAAAAGACACCACATTAGAAGATTATCTATTTTACATTACATTTTATTAAAACATTGATTTTCTTAATTTTTAACATTGTTCTCTTTCTCCCCACAATTACTATCCGCTCTCTTCTTTCATCCTCAAGATATGTAAATAAAGAATAAAAAATTAAATGTACAATGAAGAGCTCTAATGCAAATTTACACAATTACTATAACAATCATATATTTTTATATAACTTTGTATAAATTGAAATGGGTGAATTTTAGCATTGATTGGCTAAAATGTGATATTTTTTTCTATTATAACGCAAGTACTCTATAGATAAAAAATTACTCTCATGGTGGATCACGATTAAAATTACTTACAGTTTTCTCTCAAAAAAAAAAAAAAAATTTACTTACAGTTTATCCCTTAAAATTTGGTTGTAAAATTATTTTTTGATTTGATGGCTATAAAATTATTGGCTACGTAGCATTATTCTTTTTTTGCTGAATGGCTACGTAGCATTATTCAATTTATTATTAGACTAGTATACACATTATTTAATATTATTATTATTCATAAAGCAAGCCTGCACCGGCTTCTTTACGTCTTTTTTAATATGGTCCTGAATAGGGATGGCAATGGGGCGGGACGGAGCCGAAAGATGAGATCTTTGTTCCCGCCCCACATGATTTTGTCTTGCCCCATCCCCGCCCCACCCCGCATGACGGGGAAAACTTTCTCACCCCATCCCCACCCCTTGGGGCCCCGCGAAGCCCCACCCCACCCCGTAAAACTCTACTTTTGTTAATTTTCCCTACAATTAGTACAAATTTTTTTAATGAAACCTATTTTATTAATAAAAATATACTTGAAATTATAACTAAATTTATCCCATCAAATCAAATCAATTTTTAGAAAAAATTGAATAATATATCTAAGTGTTTAACAAGACAATCATAAAGAAAAAAAAAAAAAAAAACTCATAGAATAACACATAACAAAATAAAGGTAGAGAACCACATTAGGGAGAATAAAATAAGCTAATATTGATATGTTATTTAAATAGTAAGGTTTTAGGATATGAAAATTTACAATTATAATCCTTAGCAATGCGGGCGGGGCGGGGCGGGTCTAAAAAGTCTAAACCCATCCCCGCCCCGCCCTGTGGTGCGGGGCTAAAATCTTGCCCCATTCTCGCCCCATCACTTTTGCAGGGCGGGGAAAACCCACGCGGGGCGAAGCGGAGGAGGGTTGGGTTAAGCGGGGCGGGGCAAAATTGCCATCCCTAGTCCTGAATGCCTTTTAAGTTACCTCGCCCAAATAACAACACGATGCATCCCTACTGCACTAGCATAAATGAATTTTTTTGAAAAACTCCCATTATTCCAACTATTATTTATTATTACGTTAAAATATTAATTAATTTTTTTTTTAGGTAGGCTTCGAACTTAGAAAATTAGAATTTTTTTTATAGATAATTTCAACTTATGACGTCCGCTTCTAATAATAGTTTTTTATCAATTAAAACTCACGTTGTAAGGTAATTAAAATTAAATGATATGGAATATATTTTTAAGGAATACCAATTTATTTTAAACTCCCAAATATAATTATATTAGTCTCCTTGAAGGGTAAAATACTATTTTGGTCCCAAAACTTTATTAAAAGTTTGTTTTTCGCCCTTAAACTTTAAAATGTTTTTTTTTTCCTTCCTAAATTTTGTAAAGAGTTTTTTGAATAGTATAGAGACAAAAATAAGAATAAAAAAAAGATTTTTTTCAATAATTTAGAGATGAAAAACAAACTTCTAGTAAAGTTTAAGGACATAAATAAAACATTTTCAATAATTTAGGAATGAAATATGAATTTTTTAATAGTTTAGGGACGAAAAATGAACTTCTTAAAGTTTAGAGATAAAAAACAATTTTCTGGTAAAATTTAGGAATCAAAATAGTATTTTACCCTTGAATATAAATTAATAATAAATATGCTACATATATCAACATTTGGATTTTTTTTTCCAAAAAACATTTCAATTTTTAAATATTACTGTATACAATTTTATTTTATTTTTCTCAAGAGAGATTACTTCATCTTGAGTAAGTTCAGCAATGTCTCATTGTTTACAATGGCGGCTCCAAGAAGTTTTTTGAGAGCGGTTATTAAAAAATTTAAATTATACAAAATCTAATAAAAAGAGAACTTCATATATTGAAAAAACACACACACGCAAACACATAAAGTCTTACAATTTCCTTCTACAAATTTTCTTATTTTGAAATCATTACATGATAGTCTCATTATCAATGTTGCAAGCTACATCTATTCAAAAGTTTAGTTAAATAAAATTTTTCTTGGACTTTTTCTTTTTATTTGTAAGGATCTAATATATTGTTAAGGGGACCAAACTTTAAGGTCAAAATTTGGCTACAAACTTAGTTGTAGCCTAAGGTACAACTCTCACTAAAAAAATTAACATTGCTACATATTTTGAAAATCTAACAGCTGAATTGCATGTTCTCTATGTTCTTAAAACACATGTCAAATTTCATGATAATCGGACATTATTTACAATTCGATCCCTAAATTTAATTTTTATGTATAATTTTAAACTACAAAATTTGAAATTTAAACATTTGATTGACGACATAGTTATTAATTTTTTCTCTTCTTGAAATTTTGCAAGTATAGAAGATATAATAAGAAAATGTAATTAAATGGTGAATTTGTTAAAATTCACATCTAATAAAAAAATATTGATTGGAGTTGTAGCTTTAGTCTGCAACCAAGTTTGTTGCCAAATTTTTTTAAAAATTTTAATTATGTTGGACCTAAAAAAAATTAGGGTGGTCACAAAGTTTTTTTAAGGATAAAAAATCATAATTTTTTAAAATTTATACATAATAATAATAATTTTTTCCAGGTCAAGGTTGTCTTGTGACCACCCTGGACTCTATGTAGAGCCGCCCCTGATTGTTAAGTAATAATAATGATAATGATGCAAGTGAAATCAACAAGATAATTGATAGAAAAATCAGATTGAATTAATTAATGGAGAGAATACAACATAATTTTAATCAAGTTATTGTTGAATATATACAATAGCTGAAACTTTTATTTTTTCAGGATTGAGTTGAAACTATCCGTTTGGATTGAAAGGGAAGGAGAGGGAGTAGAGTAAAGTAGAGTAGATTTGGCTCAAAATTAATCTACTTTTAGCTAACTCTACTTTACTTCCCTTCACTCTCCCTCTTTCCCCCCTCAATCTAAACAGGCCCTAAATAATAGTGCTTTTAAGAAATTATTGTTGCATATATACAAGAGTTGGAAACTAAGTAACAGTAATTTTAAGAAATAAGTTACAAGTACTCCTAGGACTAGGAATAAATTAAGAAGATAAGAGTTAATGAATTGGTGAAGGATCCCTAGTTGAAGGTGAACTACTCCTAGGACTAGGAATAAATTATTTTTCATTTTTTTTTAAAGAAGGTATTTTTATAACTTCTTATTAACCACTTCTCCTAGCCTTGGTTTTAAATATTAAACTTATACATGACTTAACTGTCAAACTCACACATGATTTAATTTTTATTTTCATAGCGTAAACAAGTGTCCCCTACATCCATTTATTAGATGCTATCAAGGAATTCGAGTTAGGTGACTCCTTTACACAGTCAAATGTTTATTCTTCGCTATTTTTATCTTAAATAAAAAATATTATTAGTGTCAGTTAACTCAACTGGTAAAATTTCTGATGGTTAAATAAGATATTTAGGGTTCAATCTCCGCTTATACTAAAATTTAATTGTTGTCTTGGTTTGATAATAAAAAGGGCAATAATTAGAAATGGACGTCATAAGTTGAAACTCTATAAAAAAAATGCTCATCTTCACATAATTCAAAAAGGTATCTCCTGTTACTAATAATACATATAACAATTCTTTCACAACAAGTAAAATCTACACACTTGTGGGCATACTTATCAAAATGTAAATCATATCGTGAATCAATTTTTAATTTTTCTGTATCGTGTATCATATCGTATTGTGTATCGTTAAATACATAAACACTTAATAAAATTATATATATATATATATATATATATATAAAGGGCATATTTAATATAAATTTTGAATATATTCAACTAATGACTAATTTATTCATTACTTATGTAATAATATTTAACAGGCTAACTAAATAAATCAAACTAGCATATGTTTATAACATACACAACCGAATTGCTTAAATTCAAAAGTGATAATATATTACAAATGACCCAAAAATAATAATTTATGTCATCATATTACCTAATCAACCCCATCTAAGTCAATGCTATCATCAAGTTTATCATTTTGCAAACTTATTTTTTCATTAAAATTTTCTTCGTCATCATTAACGTTTACTATCTCTTCCTGTTCTTTTTATTTTAATATATTTTTTTAACATTTCTTCTCGGCATTCTAGTTTCTTGGACTTATAACAATAATGACAAAAATAAAAAATAATTATATTGTCAATTAATATCGAATTCATAAAATAGAAAATAAAGTTGCAAATATTAAAGTGAAGTGTAACTGTGTAAGTGTGTACTGTGTTGTCCAAATTTTGTAGGAGAAAAAGAGGAAACAAAAAACTTATGATTATGTTATTTTATTAGTCTAATTTTTTTTTTTGAGAAACTTTTAGTCTAAATTAAGTAATCTAATAATTTTTGTGTTAAAAACAAGTCTAACAATTTGTTAGATTCAAATAAAAGTGCAAATTTTAACAAAAAATCTCATTTTAAAGCATTTGTCTATGTGTTGTACGAAACGATATGATACGATTCCTATGATACGCACATTGTATCATACGATTCATGAGCATTTACGATATACGATACGTATCATATCGAGTATCGTATAATACTAACAACTATGCTTGTGGAGCTTACTTTTGAGAGTACTCGCTACATGTATCGTTAACACGTGAGAAGAATTCCCCATAGTGGAAACTTTATAATGACTAAAAAATTAAACTTTGATGTGTTTATGACCATACTTTGAGTTTAAATTTTAAGTATTATAAATTTTTTTTTATAAAACCTCAAATATTTTTACTATATCATATTTTTTTAATAGTAAAATAAATAATTTTATATATAGACATGATTATAATAACTGTCTCTTAATAATTATCAAAATTCATATTTAAAAATAAATAAAATAAAATAATTAGGATTATATCTAGGGGTGTCAAATGGGTGGGTTCGGGTGGGTTTGGGGTGGGCATAATTGGGTTGAGTACATAAAACCCATTTACCCATTACCCATTTAACTAATTACTCCTAACCCAAACCTAACCCAATCTAATTATTATGGGTAAACCCCAACCCACCCAATTACCCCAATAATCAAAATTACCAAAATGCCACTAAAACTTGAAAATGACTAAAGTATTCCTAAAATCCTCTAAAATTATCAAAATACCCCAAAATCTAAAAAAAGACCAAATATGCTCAAAAATCACTATAAATTACCAAAATACATCTGAAACCTTAAAAATGACCAATATACCCCCAAAATCTAAAAAAATGTCCGAAATATCCTTGAAACTTAAAAAATGACCAAAATATCTTGAGACCTAAAAAATGATCGAAATACCTCCAAAACCTAAAAAAGACCAAAATACCCCTATAACCTAAAAAATGATCGAAGTACCCCCAAAACCTAAAAATGACCAAAACACCCCCGAAATCTAAAAAATGACCAAAATACCTCCAAAACCTTAAAAGTGACCAAAATTTCCCTAAAGTCTTAAAATACTCTCGAAACCTAAAAAATAACCGAAATACCCCCGAAACCTAAAAATTGACTAAAATACCCCAAAACCTAAAAAAAAAAACCCTTGAAACCTAAAAATTTAGGTTTAGGGAGGGGATTTGGTAATTTTTAGGTTTAGGGGGGGTATTTTGGTCTTTTTTTAAGGTTTTTTTTTGGGGGGGGGGGGGGGTGTGTTTGTCATTTTTAGGTTTAGGGGGTATTCTGGTTAATTTTAGGTTTTAAGAGTATTTTGGTAATTTTTTAGGTTTAGGGGTATTTTTGTCAATTTTTAGCTTGGGGGTATTTTGGTAATTTTTAGGTTTAGTGAGTATTTTGGTCTTTTTTTAGGTTTTAGAGGTATTTTGGTCATTTTTAGGTTTATGGGGGTATTTTGGTCATTTTTTAGGTTTAGGGGGTATTTTGGTAATTTTCAGTGGTTTTGAGGTATTTTAGAGTAGGGTGATTTGTTGAAATGATACTTGGATCATAATTGGGTCTAATTGGGTACCAAGTTAAAACCCAATAAATATTAATGTTAATTGGGTTAATACCCATATAACCCAATTAATAATTGGGTGAGTTTGAGTCTCATTTAAGTGGGCGGGTTTGGATGGACAAATAAGTTTGAGTTGATTTTGCCACCCCTAAGTTTTAACTTGCGACATATAAGGAATAGGAAAGGTCCATATCTCATATAACTTTCGATTACTAAAACAATAAGACCTCATCAAGGTCCACACTAGAAACTGTGGATAGTAATCATTCAACAGTATTAACCCACAACCCATGTTATTAGCTTATGAATTATGATGGCTTTTGGCAGACCTTTTCTTTTTTTTTTTTTGTACTGAATAATTTTTATATTTCAGAAAAAGAAAATAGAGAATTTTTATAATTATTTTTATCTAATCAAAAAAAGAAAAAAGGAAAGGAAAATAGAGAATGGACTTACATCTCAATCTTCAGGGAAAAAGACACAAGGAAGAAGAGAGGAGATGAGAAGGGATCCATTCCAGTTACAATATCCAGCCCAACGGGCTAAATTATGAGACAAAAAGTTGAAATCTCTACTAACAAACAAATTAGTTCAAGCCCATATTGATAGACTAGCTGATTGCTTACTGACTGTCTCTGACTATTATGGGTCCACCTCAAGCCCATATTGATATAAACAAATGAGTTCCCTAATTCTAGGGCGACAATTGAAGGAGCCTAGGAGGAAACGGAAACACATAGATAGTGAGGGAAGACCATCCACAAGAATGTAACCCATTTGCTTGTATTTGTTTGACCCAAAAAAAATGTGGTGAACAAAATATGTACCTCCATGTGAGGCTAACATAAGAGGTTGGGTTACTTAGTAACCCATTTAATTTAAGCCTGCAAAGAAAATAAAAGATATTATTATTATTATTATTTGGACAAAATGAAACTTTCATTAGGGAGGATTGAATACTGAGAGGATAGAAAAGTAAGAGAAAAAAAGAAAAGAAAAAAAATATGTATTTTCATTCTTGTGTGTTTGGTTAAAGGGGTGGAATAGTGGAAAGATAGAAAATAAATATACATTTGCTTTGCTTGGTTGAAAGAAAAATGAAAAAAGAGAAATGATAAGTTGTAGTTAATTACTATAATACCGTTATAATATAAGAAGCAAAGTATTGAAATTGACTTAGATAAGGGTAGAAGTGCAATTCTAAATTTGCATCCACTTGTCCCTTCAATTTTTTCTCCATGTTGGAGAGATTATGTTTTGTTGGTTCGGATGGAAAATCAATCACCCCATTTTTCATCTCCTCTATTCTCTCTTTGCAACCAAAAAATGGAAAACACCAATTCCCCCCTCCTAAAATTTTCCTTCCCCTAACGATCATAAAGTTACCTCACTTTCTATCCTATTGTCCACTTCTTTTGGAAAAAAAAGAAAAGAAAAGAAAATTTTACTTCCTCTTTTTTTCCTCCCACTATTTGGGCTTAAAGGTAGAACAATTCATGGATCCTCTATGTCCATGATCTCACTTGGTAGGGGTCTACCACTCTACGTGATTGCTTTCCCTTTAAGGGGTTATGGGTCTGCTAGGTGATGTACTTGTACCCCTAGCTCTATTATTTGAAAGGCTATTTTGAAAAATGGGCTCGTAGTAACACTGGGTCCTCATAAACTATGCGTACCCGAAGTTCATGGCCCATTAATAATCAAGATTCAAGACCGCATTATTTTTTTTTTTTTTTTGAGAAACAGACCGCATTATTATATTGAAGAATACAAATATTTTTTGTTTTTTGTTTTTTGTTTTTAAAGGGTAAAACTTAGATACCCATTAATAATCAAGATTCAAGACCACGTTGTTATATTGAAGAATATAAATAAATAAATAAATTTTGTTAAAGGGTAAAACTTAAATATAGTACTTTAGGTACAATATATTACCCATTTGATTTTCCAATTATAAAAAATAATAACACTTGTGTTTTATTATTCAATGCAATCAAGTGTTTAAATTTAATTGGAGAACTTGATGTATTGCACCTAAATTACCATTTCTAAATTTTACCTTTGTTAAATAATTTTGCTATGCCAAAATTTGAAATGGATCATCACCTTTGAAAGCCTACACCTCGTTTTTTACTCATCACACTCATATTGGGTTGGTCTCATCAAGATTTTCTTTTGCTCTACTCACATCACGCAATCATATTCAAATTAATGTATATACAAATATAAGTTCATGGGCCTCCTCCTAATGGTTCATTTGTATTTCAGCCCAATTAATCAAATGCGATTTGATTTTGATTTTGAAAATAAAATGGGCTAGTGTATTGATCTTCTACTTTGGGTTCATTCCTAATTTGTAATTTAAGCCTGATTTTGTTAAAAAAAAAAAGTAGGAATAATTTTTCCCGTCTTTATAGGTTTGAAAACATTTTATTTTTTAGTGTTTGGTTGCATTACTTAAAAGGAACTCTTGGGCGAGGACTTTTGTACAAGCCCCTCCTTTTTATATATGTGACGGGTTTTAGTAATTTTGATTAGGCTAGTAGCCATTTTGATAGACCGTCCATCTTTGGCTATTGTACTTTTGTTGGCAATTATCTTGTTACTTGACATAGTAAAAAGCAGAATGCTGTTGCTTGTTCTAGTGTTGAAGTTGAGTATCGAGTTGTGGCTCATAATGCATCTTAAATGTTATGGGTTCAATATCTCCTTCGCAACTTGGGTGTTGATATTCCTACTCCTATGCAGATGTGTTGTGACAATCAAGTTGCTATCTTTATTGCTAATGAATCTTGTGTTCCTTGAATGTACCAAATATATTGAGGTTGATTGTCACTTCATCAGAATTCATTAATGAAGAAACAAATTATCACTCCCTTTGCTTGCTTGCAATCAATTGGGTGATATTTTCACAAGGCTTTTAGCTCGTGCCTCCTTTCAGCGATTGTCTTTCAAGCCGAGCATGTTTGATTTGTATGTTTTAGTTTGAGGGGAAGTGTTAAGAGTTACATCTAGTTTATTTAATTATTTATATTAGCATATTAGTAAAGGTATTTTGTAATCATGCTTAAATATATGCTAAAATAGGGGCTTGACCGATTAACGCCCAGCACCTTTCTTTTCTCTGTCTCTCTCTCCATTTTCCTATTCTTTTTCGTCTCTCTTAACCCTAATTCTTCATATATTAAGATTCAACCTTCTTTTATAGGGGACGGGGATGGAGATAAAGAGCTGCAGGCGCTCTTACACTTGCTCAGTCCCATTGAAATCCTAGTTGCATCAGCTGACAATAAAATTTAATCTTTTAAATTATCTAACATTGAAATTGTTATATTTTGCTGGGTAAAATGATATCGGTTGATATTGACTAACAATAGTCATTGGCTGCCATAATACAGACACGGGATACTGGTTAAACAGAGGTAAAGGTTTTCTAATGTTGGTTCATGATGGGATATTTGAAATAAGGGAAAAGTAACCGGATTCTTAAAATAAACCTGAAATAAAAAGTAGCGTAAGACTTACAAATAGTATATAAATTAAGCAAAAACCCAACTTATAATCCAATGCCAAACACACACTAATATGAAGGACGTGTTGAGACTTGAGGCCCCTACTTTTCATTCTTTAAAAAGAAGGCATTTTCCTTATGACTAAGAACTATCTGCAATTATAGGGTTGGAAACTCGGAGTACATCTATTTGCTATATTTTCTACAAATGAGGGCAATCTAAATTAGCCGAAAAATTGGTAAATGCTCAATTTCATCAGGTTTCTAATCTGTTAAAAGTACTATTGTCTTTGTACATCCATATATGCTCTCTTTCTTCTGTACATAAATATGTGTGTTAGTAAGATGAGACTCTAATATGTAGCCCATTTGGTGCTTCAACTCTTGGAAATTTCATTAGTTTATCACCTCCAATCTCTTCCCACCTGCAATGAAATGAAGACTGCATCAGCTAAAGGTTATTTACTTTGTTACTGCAGTTTTCATCTGGACAAAGAGATAAGGGAGGACTATACGTGGTGGGCCACTAGTTACCTGTATCTGGTTATAAAGTAGTGTAGGAAAGTGGAAATTTCTGCTATTCCGAGTTCTTTTCCAGGACACTGCCTTGTGCCCCCTCCAAATATCAATAAGTTATTTTGACACTCCAAACTCTTATCCTGCATTTTACAACCATGGTAATTTTGTTGCTTAGAATATAATTTCAAAAAGTCATCATTGTGTTTAAAATTTTAAGGGCCCGTTTGGTAGAGGAGTTTGAGTAATGTTGTTTATAGCTTTTTGAAATACGTGTAGGTGAAAAAATGTGTAAAGTTGTTTAAAAACTGAAAATGTGAGTTTGAACCACTCTCTCAAACATGCCCTAAATGAAGTGATATTGGATACACTTTTAGATTTTTTTTTTAATTCAAGTTGAAATATGAAAACAAATCTGTTTCAAATGAAAATAATACTTTCCAAATAAGAGTGTGAATAGAAGAGCCACCTACCATCCATCTCCATGGATTGAAGGTTAATGGTTCTGGATATAGAAAAGGGTCATAGTTTATCTCCCTTGTATAAACATATATTCTCCATCCTTTTGGAATCACAAATCCTGCAGAAACAGTGAAGAAAAGTTGTGGTTAGCACTTAGCAGTCATTAATCCACTGTTGACAATAGTTAAAGAAAAAACAAACAGAGAACCTATGGCTATAAACATGGCCCACAGCCTTGTATTTGACCAGTAGGTCATATAGTCAAGCACGCTATTTTATTGTCTTAAAAATTACAAAACAACAGCTCCCTCTTAAAATTATTCTTAAATGGAGTGATTTGCCTATATTGGCAGCTAATGCTAAGTTTCAGACTTATTTATTGCTATAGGACTATAATGACAAAAGGGTCGTGCTAGCTGCATAAATAGCTTCTTGAGCCCATAAAAAGACTGTAGAAACTATAGCACAAAAAGTGATCATTTCATTCATACTAACTTGCTTTGATTAGATTATATAAAAAAAAAAAAAACTTGCTTTGATTTTTTCAAACCTACCATTTAGCTCCATATCTTGAGTGGTTTTCCTTAAAACCCCATTAACAATTGTGGCTAATCTTGATGTCTCAAAAATGACCTGCATTAGAAAAAAAAATAGAACCACATCATGTTTTATTAAATTTCATGTACTACCAAAAAACAGGATGATGTACTCAAAGCCACAAATTTATTACCGCACGAGTGAACCTCATAGATTTAAGGTCATTACAATCAATGGGATCCACAGGCCTTTTCCTTTCTCTAATTGCCAAATGCTCTTTCTGCAAATTTCAGAGATAGAAGTCAGTGTCACAGGCATGTCATACCAGAATATCAACATTAAAAATCAAAGAGATTTTATGAGTAGAAAGATGATGAGGTCCCTTTACCACTTTTATTTGTTAAAATAAACATTATTATTCTGCAAATTTTTAAAAAAAATGTTCACTCACTCTTAGTTCTTGAAGAGCTCTTGGATGATCATGGAGATACTTGACAGCCATCATTGAAGTAGTTGAAACAGTTTCATAACCGGAATACAAAATTGTAATTATTTGATCAATTATTTCTTCATCAGTAAGTTTGTATCTATTTTCATCACTTCTCATTAGGCAACCAAGCATGTCTTCGTGGGTTTCCTTGGAAGCTCTTCTTTCATCTATTAGCTGTGCCAACATGCTCACAATATTTTTTCTTGCCTGAAAAACATTGTGAAGCACATTTATAATTATAAATCTACTAAAACTCCCATGTAAAACTATGTTATAAATGAGAAAATACTAAGCAATTTACCTGGAACCCACGACGATAATTTGTTCCTGGAAGATCAATAGGCAACGAAAGTGTCCCTAAAACCAGCTTAAAGAACTCAGCCATGAATGGTTGGGATATTGAACAGGATTCAATACCAGCAATCTGCTTAAGGGATGAGAGAAGAGCCATCTGCATAACAAAGAGAAAGAAGAACTGAATAAGTAACAAGTTTATAAAATTGCATTGTCCTGAGGGCTTAGGATTGTGATTATGATGAAAACCTCTTTGGTCTTTTCTTGAATGTTGATGATATGGTTATCCCAGTTGTTAAGGTGGCTTCTCATGAAATCATCAATTTTTGGCAAAAGCTGGTCTCTGATTATGGTGGGGCTAATGAGGGCAAGCAATGCTCCTCTCATGTACTTGTGGGTAGAGCCATGGACTGCTGCAATGTTGCATTTTCCTAAGATATCTAGCATAGACTGTGGGTAGCCAGGAACAAGGCCTTTTGCCTCATTCATGAGGATGTACCTGTTGAGCTCAGGATCCATAGATACGATGGTAGGACAGCCCAGTATGTGGGACTTGAAAAAACTGCCATACCTGTCATTGAATGTAATACAAAGGAAACTGTATGAGAAATTATTAATAGAGTAAATTCCAAGAATGATCAGTGATTAAGTCAAAATCACTAGAACATCAACTCAACCACCAATAAGTGTGCAGAGAGTTGCTTTTGTCAAACATACAGGTATATTTGTGGTTTTTTTATGGACAACCCCCACCCAAAACATATATTGATTTAACGCTTTAGAAATTCTTAAGGCATCTTTCAAACAATGAAAATAGAACTTATTTAGCAACGAATTTTAATCTTCTTTATGGGATTTGTAAGGCTTAGTTGAAGATAGAATAACCCAAAAGCTCAATTATACTAATAATCAAGAAGGGCATGCAGGGGGGGTACAGTAGAGCTAAACAGCTTGAACCACAAACCGACCAAAAATAAGCAGTTATTGGCCAAAAACGTTAGGTTGAAAGTACAGACAATAAAACCAAAAGCTTCCTGTCCACTAATGCAAGCTGATTAAGAAAAAAAGAAAACAGAGAATACCCTGTATTGTAATATAAATCTAAGAAAAAGAAAAGCCTATAGAAGATAAAAGAATCACCTTGCTCTCTGGTTTTTCATGAAGTTTGGACCTTGTTTTAGAAACTCAGTAGTCTCTCCAAAAACTGGCCAACCCATTGTACCAGGAGGCAAACCTTTCTTCCTATACCTCACCTCATTCCATCTCAACAAAGCAGAGCAGATACAGAGCACGCAGACAACCACAAGAACCAGAATGAAAACAGCCATTGATGCTCCCAAGAAGCTCCACCTCCACTCTACGAAGTACTGTAAATGGTATGGGCCTCTATAGTTTCAGTTACCCATAAGTGTACATATATATAAAGGGTGTCTCCACTGTGGGGCGAGAGAGAGAGAGAGAGAGAGAGAGAGAGAGAAAGAGAGGACACATAGGCCAAACTCTGCACCCTACAAGGAGGGACCGACCCTATTATAATTCTAATACCTCATAGTCATCCAGAAAATTATATACAAAGTTGTGTTCCTATTGAACCAAAAGATGAATAACACTTCAAGACTTTATTAGTTTATTTCAATATTTTAGAAAGAGAAGAGAGGAGGAGAGTCGGTTGGCAGTTAAATTCGGGAGATACTGTACAATATCTTCAACTAAATCTATTTTATGATAGGTGTTGGTTCTATTCAAGAAAATGATTTGGGAATTACTGTACTATATTTTAGTGTGTTATAATAAACTATGAAGCCACAGAGAGAGAGAGAGAGAGAGAGAGAGAGAGAGAGAGAGGGGGGGGGGGGGGGGGGAGAGAGCATTCCACCCAGTTATGTAAAACCCATTTTTGGTTATTTTAGAGTTTACTGTAGCCACACATAATCAAAAACTATCCCCCATCGAGTCAGGGAAAATGCAAAAAATTTGCAACTTGCTACAGGAACATGTAAAGATACATGCTAACTGTAGCATCTTTATATTTTTTTTTACTCCAATTTTATTCTCTCTCCCCTGTACTGTCACGTAAAGTACAAAAAAAAATGTTTCTTTTTCTTTTGTTGTTGGTGGGTATAAAACATAATATTACATGAACTGCAAAAAATTAAGATATATGATGTCTTTTTTTTTTTTTTCATGAAAAAAATAGAGGAGACAGTTTGAGTTGACGTTTTTCACTTAAATGTGACCATATTGACACTATACTTGGTGGTCTCAGACAGGTGCTTCCCATTGAGGGATTCAAACTTGAGATCTCCACCTCTCAAACCCTTAGAAGTGAGCTCATAACCATTAGACCAACCACTTCTGGCGGTAGATATAAGATGTCTTTTTATAAGAAAAATTATTGGTTGTACACATTTTGTGTATCTACAAGTTTATATTGCTAGTATATTATAAATGGGTCCTGATATGGGCAATTGTTTACAAATTATTTTGTGAAAGTTTTGAAACTACTTTATGAGAAATTAAAAAAAAAAACTGTTAAAATATTAATTAATTTTTTTATTTTTCTATAATTTTTTTTAAAAAAAATGATTCATTAACAAATGGCTTTAGACATCCACTAACATTTCCTAATATAAATTTATAAAAGTCATATTTATAATAATAAATATAAAATAAATAAATTAAGTCTTTTTGTAATGTAAAATATATTTTCAAATGAGAATGCTATAAGGTTAAAAAAAGGCATATGTATGGAAGGATGCACATGCACACCACCCAATTGGACCTAAAAGAAAAAGGCAGTCCAACTCCAAGCCCCAGCGCAGCGCTTCACATGTTTGTCAACAAGATCTGGCTCATGGAAATTGAAATTAGAAATTCCACAAGAAGACAAGCACTTGCTTACCATGTGAACGAGTGGAGAGAGAGAGAGAGAGAGAGAGAGAGAGAGTTTATAGTTTCCACTCTTTAACTGCAAGTTTGAAACTAGACTGGTCCTAGTAGCAGTTTGATGCTGTGAAGACTGTGATTCCTAGAAAACCATAAACTGTGCTATTTGACTTTTTGAACTACTTATCTTGTAGACTTTCAAAGCAAACGGAATTTCAAAAGAGTCTATGCAATCTCAGTCATATAAATGCGTGAACTTTTCAGTGCATTGTGTGAGAATTTGATGAAAAAACCTTATTAATTTCAGATCTAATGGAAATGTCTATTGTGTTGTGTTAAAGCTTAACTGCAGGTTGATGGAGATAAAAACTTAGTTTTCTGCTAATCACATCAATTGACTAAATATGATTGGAGATTTGGAGTTTTCTACCTGACTATGATTACGTTAAACATAATGAAAACCTTGACCTTTTTGCTTTAATAATAGGGAAATTTTGCCATAAGAATTAAGCTCACCACCAACCATTGCAAAACAATTTTGCTTTTTATTCCGAGATTTGTGGTTAATTATCACAGCTAACCAATCTTGTTATTCAATACACACCTACACCATATATGATACAAGACACATGTCCACAGATACATCAAACAGGCCTGTGTAATATAAGTGCTATGAAATTGCTTTTATCGAAGCCATTAATTGTCTTTCAAAGATCAAGCATAGCAGTAGACTAGTAGTTCATTGTTTTGTGTGCAAAGGATTGCTTTTGCCAGCAAATGAAAGGCTAAAATACAAAATTAACTCTCTTACTTTTTTTTAAAATTTCATTTTAGTCCTTTAATTTTGTGTTAGTTTATTTCAATCTTTTAAGTTTTAAATTTATTTAATTAAGACTTTTTTATTAATTTTTGTTAATATTTTTTGAAAAAAAAATTAAAAAATATTTTTCAATCATTAATTAAAATTTTTTAATTAAAAAAATTTGAAGAAAAATTTATAAAATTGAAAAATTAACCACAACATATAACAAAAGTTGATGGAAAATCCTTAATTGAATAAACTTGAAAGTTAGAGGACTGAAATGAATAAACACAAAATTAGAGGACTGAAATGAAATTTGAAGAAACTTAGAGGGTTAGTTTTACATTTTACCCTAAATGAAAAAGGTCCATGATTACAAAATTTTTAACAACTTTTTATCATTGTAACATAACAATGTGTAATTAGTGAAGAAAAAATAGTGAGTTTATAGTAAATACATAGTAAAAATATTTTTTGAATTTTACTAACGTATGCCTTTAGGGCATATGTTATTAAACCATTTAAGGAAATTTTTTATAAGAAAGTGAAAAAATAATTAATTTCTTTGAGAGCCTTTTCAATTTCTCATAAAATAAATAATTATGGTTTGCACTAAGGGCACACATTAATCAAACTTATTTTCTTCTTTTTTTAATGCTAGTATAACATGTTGCTTTAGCCTATGTGAAAGATGGTGATTGGCTGTTTGTCTACCACTATCACATGAACCAATTATTTTATCTCCAATATGCCAACACCAATCACAATATGCCAAAGAGTTGTGTTAACGGACACTCGCTTTATGTAAGAATTTACCACTTTACATCAGAATTTTTGTCAGCCACTTAGCTTTATATCAGTACATATTTTGTCAATTTCATAGGCTTTAGGGTCAACTTTATACAATTTTTTTATGGGTCATGCTAACGAGTGCTCTTAGGGCATTGGTTAAGAATCCATTTTAAGAAAGTTTTGACATTACTTTTATGAGAAATGAAAAAAGCTGTCAAAAAATTAATTACTTTTTTTTTTCTTTTCCTATAAAAACTTTCTTTAACTGGATTCTTAACCAATGCCCTAAGGGCACTCAGTAGCATTTCCTTTTTTATTAAGTGAGACCCATATTATTTTAACCTGAGAAATGCTAACGAGTGCCCTTAGGGTATTGGTTAACAATTCATTTTAGAAAAGTTTTGACATTATTTTTATGGAAAATGAAAAAAGCTGTCAAAATATTAATTGGTTTTTTTTTCCCATCAAAATTTTCTTTAATTGGATCGTTAACCAATACCCTAAGGGTACTTGTTAGCATGACCCTTTTAACCTTAACAAGCACCGCATGGTGCTTGTTAACATTTGCCTATGCCAAATAGCACAATTGTGACAAAATGTATGAATTGTGCTAAAGTACATTTATTTTTCCACCCACTTTTTCAAGCTCTTGACATGTGTTTTAGGATTTTTTTGGGGGGGGGGGGGGGGGGGTTGCCTATTGTCTTACATTTATATAAATAATTTAATTTTTTAGGTTTTTTTTTTTTTTTTGAAATTAAGCTAACATTTAAATTATTGTTATACATTTACTATAAAATTTACCAAAAATTATATATTTTGATAAATATTATGCAAATGAACGGGTTCCAAATGCACTTTTACACAAGTCTAAGGGATAGTGTGAAAAAATCGGTGGTATATTTATTAGTGTCAAAGGCTTATCATAAATGTACTTATGGACTCAAGGAGACTCCGGCAACTAACCTTTGTGGCCTGTTTGGATGGAGGGGGGAAGGAGGGGGAGTGAAGAGAAGTAGAGTAGAGTTGACTAAAAATAAGCTAATTTTGTGCTAAATTTACTCTATTCCCCCTCTTTCCCCCCCCCCCCCTCTCAATCCAAACGGACCATTAATTCCCCTGTGACTTTATATGGAATGGAAGTCACATTTGGAACAAGTGGTTGTCGTTGTCAATGTATGGAATATGTTCACATTAGAGCTATAAACAAGCCAAACAATCTGTGAACAAGTTAGGTTCGATTTGGAAAAAAAAGGAAAGAAAAATTTATATTCATTAATCAAGCGAACCAGTCATGCTTAGGTCTATATATTTTAAGCTCGAATATTAAACAAGTTAGGCTAAAACATAAGAATGTATTCACAAAAAAACTCATGAGTATAAGGATCAATTTGAGTTCATATTGAATCTTATATAGTTAAACATGGCTAAATTTAATCAAAATAAGTCAAATCTGGAAGTTTGGAGAAAAATATGAAGTTTGACCAAGTTTGATCCAACTTTGACTAAACATTTGACCATTTAATCAAAGTGATTCATGTCCTGACACGTAAATAATTCAATTCCTTTTTAATTGATAGGTGGATTGCCAAAATCAGACATAAAACGAACAAAGTATTACATACGAGAAAACTCTCTAATTAAAACGGAAACCCAAGCCCTAGTTGAAAATAGGGTTTGATTGAAACCTGGTCAACTTCAAATCATGCAAATTTATATCTTCAAAAATCTTGTGTGACAAAAATTATCATGGTCAACTTTGGGTAACCAAATTTTAAAAAGTCACATAAAATATCAAACATCCCTAGAAAACGCTATAGGAGCCAGTAACCCCTATATTAATTTACAAAATGCTCCGGCCAAAGCATGATCATATATGCAAATTCGTGCACTCTCGCTACGAAAATTGAAAAATTTTATGATGCACCAACTTTTGGAAGCCATAGTGTTTTGCACCGACCTCCGATTTTGTCAAACTTGGTGTCATTGGAAATATAAATTCATAATATTCCAATGATACCAGATTTTCCATATTTTGAGCCCCATAAGGTCCTTAAAATTTCTTTAGAAGTCTGTAGCAAAATTGGAAAGCATGTTAAACTGGGCATATAAGGCTCATGCTTTTAGCCTGTGTCCTTCACGTCGCTATCAAGTGACTGGCACATGATAGATGTGCCATCTTTTCACCTATAAATATGCCCTTTTTCCCCTCCAATTGAGTAGAAAAAGAGGAAGCAAGGAATGGAGCCACCCCAAGCTTAAAAACAAGCCTCCAAAGTCTTCTAGCTCCATGGTTCATAGTAGTTTGGAAGTCTCCTAGAGTTCATCCATAGCAATGTTTGAACCAAGCTTATCGCAATCCACTACTGTTTAGTGTCCTTGGACTAAGAACTCCGTAATATTTCTGTCAAATTTTTAGAGCCAGTGAGGGTTTCCTAGAAATTCATTCAAGATAATGGTTGAAGCTAGGTCGTCGCAATTCACTATTGCTATGTATCCTTGGACTAAGAACTTTACATGGATTATGCTTGTAGGGGCTTGGGCCCGGGCGACCGGGAACGGCCCATGTAACCAAGATCTAGGGCTGGCCTGGGTAATAAAGGCTATCCCAGGAAACAGAAATTGGCCCAATACTGTAGGGATAGGCTCAGCCCAATAACAAGCGTGCAAGGGTTCAAAGATTGATGTTCGGGGAATCCTATTGTGTCTGGACCTGGTTAGGACCAATACCGACTAACAAGCCTGGAGGAGGCTGATGAGGGGACAATCAAATCCAGGTCGATCCCCGAGTACTATTAGTGCTTTTGGGAAGTTCGCTGCCAAATGCTATTTGGCGTCTGGAGCAAGTTTCAAGAGAATCCTCAAAATGAATGATTTTTCCTTGGGATTCCAGGCAGAAGTGGGATTACGTGGGAAATGATGGAAAAGTAATAATTTGAACCCCCACTAAGAAGAGACTATAAAAGGGGAGGGAGGACGAATAGTTAAGGGGTTCGAAAAAGGAGAAAAAGGAGAGAAAAAGAGAGGGAGAAGAAAAACTAGAGGGTAGGTGAAAATTGGGCTTAGAATCATGAAAGTAAAGGATGTTAGGCTGTCAAGACAGCGTTTGAGGCAACGATCCGTAGGAGTACAAGGAAACCCACCAACAAGTAAATTGGGAGCCCAAGTCCTTTATCCCTGAAAGCATCACTCTCGGGTTTAGGCACCACAATGCTTATTAGTGCTCTAAGATTACTGGCACCCCACTGGAATGCTGCCGAAATGCTAAATATTTCCTAATTAGTAATTACTATGCCATTGTTGATGATCTGTGTAGTTATCATAGTGCTCCATTATGTAGACACCCCATTTTGCAACTCACATTTAACTCCATATGGGGGTAAAACAATAATTTCACATCTTAAGGGTAAGTAATTTCACATATTTCCTAATTACTATGCTACTGGTCCAATTTTTTATTTTATTTTTACTTATTATATATATATATATATATATATATATATTTTTTTTTATTTGTAGTTGGCCCCCCCTCTTCCAAAACCTTAAGGCTTCGTTTGAGAGTTCATAGGGGAATGTAATGGAATGGAATGAAATGATCATAAGGAAATGGAAAGGAATGGAATAGAATAGAATGTATTTAAGCAATGGAAAGGAGTGGAAAAGAATGGAATAGAATGGAATTAAGTAACCTTGATTGGATGTTTTAAAATAAAGAAATGAAAAGGAATGAAAATGAATGGAATGTAATTAATCTTATTTGGGAGTAACATGGAGGGAATGGAATGAAATCATTTTATGACAATATAACTATTAGACCCTTTATTTTAAAATAAAGGATTGCATATATAGGGGTATTTTGGGAGTTTTTTGTAAAAAATTCATTAAACCTAATTCTATTCCCTCCCATTCCTCCTAATTTCAGAGAGAATGAAAATTTAAAGTTTTAAGGGAATAGAGAGGAATGAGTGTTTCTTCCTACCCATTCCATGCCCTCCCACTTAAACTCCTAAACAAGGGAATGAACATTCCATTCCCTCTATTAAAACTCCCAAAAAAGGGGAGGGGAGAATATTATAAAATATACTTTTCATTCATTTCCATTTCATTCCATTCTCTCCTTCTAAACGAGGCCTAAGTCCCCCTTCTCTCTAATTAGCCTAGCCAGCTTAGCCCAATTAGCTACTATCCAACCTAAAAACTTAACATAAATAATAAAAGTATTTATAATGGTAATTTTATTTTAGAGTGAAAGTTCAAATAGGGTGTGAAACACCTATGAACGTTTAGACCCTAAATATAAAATTACCAACATAAGCTTATACACAAACAATATATGTGTGGAATGATGAATATAAGATAAACCTAAATTGGTAAAACACTCTAAACCATATTTAAATACAATCACAGCACATATATTGTTTGTGTATAAGCTTCTTGCAAACACAAAGATAATACGGCGATGTGTTATCGAAGAGAAAACCGAAGTACTCGGCGTAAAACCTCTCTGCCGCCCTCAAAGCGGTCAATAATCCACGAGAGAATCAAGTTGGGATACATGAATAGCAGAAGACCCTCCAAGCCTAATCTACCTAGTGCACCTAAGCCCTATAAGCTTCTTGCTCCAACAGGGTTACGCCGAACCTTGTCTTTTCTAGCTTACTAGATCCTGCAAGCGCCCATTGCATCAACCAAAATGAATTGGTCCCTTATGAACTGTTTCCCAAGCACCGAAATATCTCCACACTGATATGGGTACGGTGAGATACGGATTTGGCTAAATGTACCTCTCAAGGATATGTCAATGGAAAGGGTGAGAGTAGAGGAATTTAGATAATCAAATGATGAAGACTGTGGATGAATCAATCTTGTTTTTCTCTAGGGTTTCTCTTTCAAAATTCTCTCTAGAAACTCTCTACATTTCGTGGGTATAAGGGCATTTATAGTAGGGTGTATGAGGAATGCGAAAAGCCAGTTTTCAACAAACAGGGCATTTTGGCGACTCGGGCTCACGATTGGAATGAGTTGCGAGTTTGAGTCGTGAGCTAAATACCTGGCCAGATTGAAAGTTTAGTCCTGTAGTGCTTCAGCCGTCGTGACCCTTCAGCTCCCCCTACATACTTCATACGTGTGCCATTTTGGCGACTTGCTAGTCGTGAGCCAGTTGCGAGATCTAGTTGCGAGACTCTCTTGAATTGCACACTTCTTGAGATTTCTTCACACTCTCTCACACACTACTCTTACATAATTCCCACCTAAATACAAGGTATCTAATTACTAAATTACAAACAAATTTGGCACGGAATAAAGCCAACACATGATTGAATAACTTCAACCTTACATAGCAAAAAAACTATTTTACCATCAAAGAACCAAAAAATCATGTGTTTTTGAAGAAGCTAAAGCTAAATTTTTTTTGCAATTATAGTAAACTAGTATAAATACCAGTGACTGTAGCAAGTTGAATAAAATATTTTATTAAGATTATCTCTCTTCCTTTAATTAAAAAACTAAAATTCTCTCTCTTCCTTTATTATTTAATGAGTTGCTTATATTGTTGTTTGTTAATGAAGTGGTAAAAAAATAAAACATTTGATATTTGGTGTATTGTAAATTGAGGTGGTAAAATAGATAAAGTAATTTTTTGAGATATTAAAAGCTAAATTTTTTAGCACCACTATTATGAATATTCTAACTTCAAAAAAATTAAAAATCCTAACTAGCCTAGTATTAAAAAACAATATTATTTTGTGTTTTTTTTTTCTTTGTTGGTAGATGATTGCATCTTAATGTATTAGGAAAAAATGATTTTGTGTATTTATAATTTGTTAAAAATATGGACGCCTATTTGGAATTTTTTTTTGATACTCCAGCCCCCTCAAAATTGAAATCCTAGATCCATCTCTGCCATTACGTGACGATTCATTAAACCATCTATTTTTGTATTAAATTATATGACTTATTATTGTTGTTGTTGTTGGAGGTGGAAATATTTGAACCCTGACTATCTCTATTGGTAATATCAGAAGGTGTCAATTAGATGAACTACAAGACTCTTGATACTCATTAAATTATTTAAACAAGTCATATAACTAAAAATACATTTGGATGGTCATCTTTATCAATACTAATTTCCCTTTGAAGATAACCATGGTAAATTATGATTGCCGAAATATTTTTTGTCATAGTAATATTATGGTATTCAATGGTGGTTCTATGAATTTTTTATAGGGTGCCATGAAAAAACTTAAATTAAAAAATCTAATGAAAAGAAAATTTGAATATATCGACATCACACTAAAAAAAAATGCACACAAATACTTGAAGTTTTACAATTTCCTTCTACGAGTTTTTAGATTTTGAAATTGTTGCATGATAGAAGGTTGATAAAAACTCGAGAGTTGGGCAAAAGCAAAAAGGCAAAAAGGGATAAAATTGAAAACTAACAAAATGAAAAGAAAAAAAAAGGGACTGATAAAGATAAAGTAAGAACTAAAAATGTTGAGACGAAGGTTATACATTTGAGAGAAAGTCTAAAATGATGATGTAGAAAATAAAAATGGAGAGAGAGAGAGAGAGAGAGAGAGAGAGAGAGAGAAACAAATGATACTTGTTGTGACTTGTGATTGCAAATTGAGCCGCTAAGGAGAGTAGAGTTGCTACGACTGCAAAGTCAAGCAGGGCAGAATATCTCTCTTGGAATCTTCTTCTTCTTCTCTCCTTCTTTTTTTTTTTTTTTTTTTTTTTTTTCTTCAGAAAAATGAAATTAAGAATTATTTTTGTGGAGTAGGTTCAAGAAGTTATGAATGTCAATGATTAAGGGTTTTTATGTTTTGTTTTTAATGGGCTCTCTGTTAAAAATTTTGTTTTTTTTTTTGACTGTAATGGTAGAAAAAAATTTTGTTCATTTGTTGTAGTTTGGCTTAATCTTGTTGTTGGTTGGGTTATTATTGCTTTGATTTGGGCTAAATTTTATTTTTTGTTGTTTGGCATAATTTTGTTGCTGGTGGGGTTTGGTATTTTATTTTTTAGGGTTTAAGGATTATGTTTGGGGTCAAGATTATTTTTGCTCAACCCAAATTCTTGCTATTCTAATGTCTTGGTATTCAATATATAATTCTAAAGTACATAAAACAGGTAGGTAAAGTAGATAAAATAAAACAGGTTAGTTTAAAAATAATTATGTGTATTAAATTTTTTTCGAGTCAAAATATTCATATAAACAGCCTGAGTTGTACGTAAAGCCGCCATTGATGGCATTATTAATTAGATTCACCTTCATAGGTACATACGTTTCTCACTGGATTTTCTTTGGTAATGTTTTTGATAAAACCTTATGGATGCTTTATCCCGATTAAACTAAAGGGAAAATTTTTGAAAAAGGCCCCCTTAAACTTTTTCTCCAAATCATTGACCTTTTGTTGTTTAAATTTAAAATTATAAAACCTTAAACTATGAGAAATATCCAAATTAATCCTTTTGTTATCATTTTGTTGGTGTATTAGAAGGAAAATTATATCACATGCATGCACTGCTTGTGATGCATATAAATAAAAAATATTTGTAAATTAAAATGTAATAATAAAATTTCTTTCAAAATTTAGAATTGGTATAACTGGTCCTACACCACGTCAGTTGCCAAGTGCCACATGACGAATTCCTAAATCTTGATCTAAAAAACAATTGAACCCTAACCTAATTACATGTTTGAACTTGAAGGAAAATTATGATATAGGTAGGGATTTTTGGACATGTGAAAAATGTGTCAACCTGAACCTAACCTACTAGAATGACGGTTTAAGTCGACTCACAAGTAATATGAGTTGATGCTTTATAAGGGGGATTTATTTTCACGCTTTTTGCTTTTTTTTTTTTTTTTTGATATTGTTTAAATGTGTTTTACACTTCTGCTTCTTACTTTTTTCTCTATTTTATTTCTTTTCTTCTCACAAATACTGACTCAATGGGATAAGTTTAGTGAACCCTAGATTGCGTAAACTTAAGAATTTTATATATTATTTAATTTATATTGTTTAAGTCAAATCAATTTTTAATTAAGTCTAGTCTCCTAATAAAATTTGCAGATTACTTGATGTGAAACTTGAGGTGCAAAACCCAATGGAAGTGAACTCTAACTTCAAGGATTAGGTTTTTGGGTTGAGAAATGCCTCAATATTAAGAGAACTTCTTGAGAAAATGTATAAGTTTATTTCTAGTAAATCTAATCTAAGTGAATGTGGATCGAAGTAAATCAAACCAATGTAAACTAATTCAGAATGATTGCAACAAATTGAACCCTAAGTCATTGTTCTAAAATCAAACTAATTCAAAGTAAGCATAAATTTAATCAAATACAAATAAAGACCTAAGTACTGCATCAAACTGAACTAAACTTGATATAACTGTTCATAAAGTACAAGGGAAGCACTTATAAACATAAAATCTTGTCAACAAAAACTAATTGATCTCTTAGAAATCTAAGTATATGTACCAATGAATTCAAGAAGTTCTCTGGTGTCTTTACGATGACTTTTTTAATTTTTTTTTGGTGTGTAGACTAAGTTTCTATTTAAACTTTAGGTTTCAATGGTTATGCCTAGTTACACTCATGGTTTTAAAAGTTGGACTGGGGGCAAAATTGAAAATGCCTTCGATTCCAGGTTTTTTATGGTTTTTGACTAGTTTTAGGCATTTTTTTTCCGGACCGAACTAGTGGCTGGTTTTTGGTTCAACTGGTCGGATCAACCGGTTAGGTCTGGTTTTTAAAACCTTCATTACAATTCCCATATTTTACTTCCTCATTGATCTCCAATGCCATGTGTCACCGTGCTAATTGGGCTTAGTAACCTCTTATGACTACTAAGACAACTGTTCCCTCATTCATAGGCGAAGCTAGGCGCCCCCCCCCCCCCCCCCTCCCCTAAGCTTTTTGCAATTTTCAACTATATTGTAGTATTCAAATAATAAAAAAGCATAAATTATAGAAAAATGTAGTTATTAGCCCCCCAAAATTTTAGAATTTAGGCCTTTGACTACCTAATTCTTTTGAATTAGTCCTGAACGCAAGTTTTATGGAAAAAATGGGCTTTTGTCCTTTTTTTTAAAAAAAAATCCAGCATTTTGCCCCATTTCTCAAACTAATTAGGGAAATGCCCATATTTTGAAACTCAATTTTCTAAAAATCGAGTTTCAATTTAAAACTCGGTTTTTGGACAATCGAGTAATAACAAACTGAAAAAAAAAAAAAAAAAAAAAAAAAAAAATTTCTGGAGCCCTATAGTGGCATTTTGGAACTCGAGCTCCATGAACTTGAGTTCCATGCAAGTTTTTTTATTATTTATTTTTATAAGTTTGATTGTCCTATACCTATAGTGGTGTTTTAAAGAGTCTATAGTGATGTTGAAACTTGATTTTGAGAAAATCGAGTCTCAAAACAGGGGCATTTTCCTAATTAATTTGGGAAAGGGGGCAAAATGCTGGATTTTTTGCGCGCAAGGGGCAAAGGCCAAATACTCTATGAAAATTACTCTTTAGTCAATTTTCTCTAAAATCTTTCTCCCTTACTGACTTAAGCATCGGAGGCGGTTTAGATAATGCCATACCGGCGTGTTACTCTTTCACCTAGTTCATTTTTGCAGGTTTTCCTGTAACAGAGACGACCCTGAGTTAGTTATTTTGGCCCTTGATGATAGCTCTTTATCATCAGACCAAGGCATCAATCAATTTTTAGTGTAGATGGGAATTAAATCTCAGATCTCTTATACAACTATCAAAAACTTTACCAGTTGAGCTAATTGGAACCAACGGCCCGAATATGTATTGAAAGAAAGATAAAAACAATATTATTAAGTTTTATTCTTTAGCATGTTAAAAAAATACGGATAATAGTAGGTTGATCCGACCCTCAAAAAATCAAGTAATGGTTAAGACAGATATGTTTTTGATTTGATACAAACTCGATCAATCCCACCTGTTTAAGTCAACCTAAGAACTCGAACTCTAGCTTCCTCTTACCTATTTTGGAAAGGGAGAATGCCAAAATGCCGCATAGGCCGTGGACCACAGAATTCAAAAGATTGCAAACTCCCGAGGGAAGACACAGAGACTACGGGTATCCAAGCTGGGAAAGGAAATTGAAACTGTAGGCATAGCCAAGATATATGAATATGCCGCAAACACTAAATATTAAACCAAGTCCTGAAAATTTTTAATCTTTAACTTGTTAATTATAGGGTATGCGAGCTAATTATATATATATGAATGTAAATCAATTTCCTATCGGTTCGATTTTTTTTTTTTATTAAAAAAAAAATTAGTTCATTAACATTTTTTTTTTGATGAACCAGTTCATTAACATATAGCTCTATATAAATTTGGGACATTAATTAATTAAAGGATAAATTAAATTCAACCATAAAAACATATTACATGCCTCAACTCATCGTTTTTCTGTTCTTTTTTAAAAGATTTAAGTGTTGAATGGGAATATATTACATGGAAACATAAAAATATATTACATGATTCGATCTGTATTATTCACAATTGAAATAATATTGATCCTATTTAGCCCTCAATCAAAATGCAAGCGTGTCACTTGGGATAATTGTGAACAAACACCATACATATCATTGGGCGGCTCCGTACAGTAGGTGTACATGATCATCAGTCTAATCAACATGTTATATGATTGTAATGAGACATCGCTTGTCGTGTAATTTCTCTCTTCTATTCTCATTTTGTTTTTTGACTTCTGTCGATGCTGATGGTTTGTCTTGAAGTGGCATAAAAGGTGATTTGGCTTGTGACTTTGAAAAAGGTGTGGATCCATAAGATCCTTAGAAAGGGATTTGACACAAAAGATGCAGTCCCACTTTCTAATATTAAGAAAGGTAACCAGTTTAATTACCTTCTTTCCCAATTTTATTTTTTTGTATTTCTTTGCTTTTTCTGATTTAGAATCAAAATTTATTTATATTTCTACTTGAATGAAATAGAGACAATCCGAAGCACCAGCGGGTGATAGCCTTTGTGTATTCTAAAATTCTTGCTTTACATTTATGATTAAAATAATTTCTTGTTTTACATTGTTGTCTTTTTTTAGGCACTTTATAGTTTTTACATTGTAGTTAAAAGCTCTCTCTCTCTCTCTCTCTCTCTCTCTCTCTCTCTCTCTCTCTCTCTCCAAGTGTACGGATATTCCTTAGGCTAGAATTGAACTCCCAAAAATGTCGCACAAGAAGTGAGATGTCACTGTGCTATAAGGCAATTGATTAAGAGTAAAAATTTTTTACCCTTTTTTATTTTTACATATATTAACATTATATATACAGAGAGAGAGAGCTCCTAAAAAAAAATCTTAGAATAAGTTATTTCATATTCTAAAATATTCTAGCTTTGCATAATTGAATAGTCTTATAACTGTGCACCACATTTTGCCACAAATACCTTTTGTAGTGAAGGTTTTATTAATTCAAAAAAGAAAATAATTAAGATTATTATCACTAGTATCATTAATTATATCAAATCTATGTAAAGTTTTTTTAAAATTGAAGACTCATTTTAATTAGTGTGTTTTGATACAAATCTTTGTATTTAAACCTTCAAATGAGTAATATTATCTTTTCAATCTCAACACATAAACATGCACCTCCTTTTTTGTTTTTTAGTTTATATGCCTTTTATAATTAGACAAATAAAGCTTTACGCTCGATTTATTTCACCATAAAATATTTTACAAAAAAAAAATCCAATTTTTTTAGTCTTTTTTCTATTGTAAAATGTTAATCAAAGCTAAAACCAATTTCAGTTAATTGGAAAACCCAATGAAAAGTTGTAAAACACTTTGCTCTTAAAAAAAGCATAAAGCATTTTCCAAATTGTGAAATCTCTCTCTATATCATTCATGCTCAGCTCTCCTCTTGCACAAAACCCTCTGTTCTCTCTTGCACAGCAATGCAACAAGCCTACCCACCAATGGCAGCACCAATCAATAGTGCACCCATCATCGACACCACCCACTAGCGGCACCAATTACCAGTTCTCATGTTTGGCTTATGTTTCCTTTATTTATTTTTTGTTTTTTGTTATTTTCATTCTTAATCCTTCTTCTAAGTTCTTGAATAAGCTTTTTCTATCGCCCCCTAACTAGAAAACATTCCTTTTCATTCCAGGTTTCGCTAAGTCCAATTTAACAGATCTTCTATCCTATTTGGGTTTTTTGTTATTGATTTGGCTGTGGTGTATTGATATTATATTTTGTCCAGCCTCGTTTCGCTTGTCAAAATCCCATTTTGAGCATAAAAATTGCAAAAATTATCATTTTGACCTTGGGATCAAGAGATTGTAAAAAATAATTGAATTTATCCTAATCTAATGTTGGATCATATCCTTGTTGAACAGAATTTAATCAAGTTGATCGATAGTCTAACAAAGTCAAGAATTCACCCAAAAACTAGACTTAATAATTTTATGTGAAAATTAATATTTTCAAACATGTTAAATTTTTTGACCATTGTCAACCCGAGCTTTGCCTTAGTTTTGACCAAAAATCTGACTATTCGATTGAGATAAATTTGAGCCTCATATTATAGACAATTGAATTCCCTTTGTTAGGGTCAAATTTTCTATGTATTGGTTTATCCTTTAACAAAACGCACTTTACTTGTAATTGGGTAAATCTAAGTTGGTTTAATGTATCAAAGTGTGTTGCTCAAACATAACAAGTGGTATCATTAAAGACATAAATATTGATCCAAGAAACAAGCGAAAAAAAGTTGATTTAATGAAGCTCCACACCTCTCAACACTAGCATCTATCAAAGTTTAATGAAGAAGCTCAACACAAGCTTGATCTATCGAGACTTGCGATTTTAGAATTCTCATATCTGAATTTCAGCCCATGATGACTTGGATTGCTAGGGTTTCCCTCTTACAACCATAAACCGTATAAAAGGCTTATTTTAAAGTCATCAAAGACACACCAATAACAATCATTCAGTTGCTTCAAGTTAGTCACGTACTAGGATCCGTACATGCGAAGAAGTCTTCCATAAGATCAAGTCTAATTGGGGATTGGAGTGAAGGTTCAACTGTAGATTGGTATTTTGGGATAGTCCAGGGTAGTGGTAAGATTCCTTATGCTCATGACTACTTGTTTGTGATTAATGGATTTTTTGGAGTGGTGACCTGAAATTCACCTGGTGGGATTTTTTGCCTTGCGAGAGGTTTTCCTCATTCGTCAAAAAATCACTATGTCATTTAATTTCCGCTGCATATTAGTTTATTTGGTAATTTATTGGTACCTTTATGATTTTCATGTAATTAAATTAATTAATCAACTTAAGTAATTAAATTAATTAATCAGCTCAATTTATAACCCAACACCCTTTAATTGACAGCTCTCTGGCCACGATTGGATTTAAAGAAATATCATCTCTTTAAAAAAAAAAAAAAAAAAAAAAAAACCAAGTCACTGTGACAAATGACATTGACACTCACATTTCTTGGAAATTTCGATGGGTCTCTTGCACCATAATATGCGGATAATCTTACTAATTGACAAAAGGCAAACCAAGCATCCTTTTAATATTAAGGTACTAAAATAAAATCTCATAATTATTTGAGATATATATAGCCGACATAGTAAAACATTGATTAAAAAAACCTTGAAAAGTCCAAAAAAGCTTTAGAGCATAAATAAATATAACAAAATAAAAGAATGTGAGAGGCAAAGAGAACAAGAAGATAGGGATTTGTGAATGATAGGACTTGTATAGTTGGATTTCAAAGGAGGTGCACGGTACTACAGATTGGATACACCCACACACAAGGTAGGGTAGAAAAGGTCACATATATTATAAATGTGGAGAGAAGAGAAGAGGTGGTTTTAATAGGGGCATTGAATTTTGATTGAATATAGGGGCAGAAGAGAAGGGGAAGAATGTTTACCCACACGCACGCATGCAGCAGCTCATGCCGTTTGCTTTTGCTTCATTAATAATGAATGATAATAATAAAGTTGTGATGTACATTGAAAACATCCACTAGTTTGCACGAGGGACTTTTTTTGTTCTCTTCTGCTTTTTCCTGCACAGAGTGGGTACCTCTCCTTCTCCCTACCATTATTTCCTCTCAATCATTGATCTCTCTCTCTCTCTCTCTCTCTCTCTCTCAATGCCTACAATCACACACACAAAAAAACAAAAAAAATAAACGACAGACTGCGAACCTTTTTCTTTCTGTAAGTGAATTACACGCACCGAAAAGAAAATCACACACACGAACACCTTTTTTTTCTTTTCCTCGAGTGAATTGTACACCACACAGTCACACTGACACGCACACATGCATATAAAGAGTAACGATAGTACCATATCTTTGACGAGGATTAAAGATTAATGTTAGGTGCATATTCTTTGAATCATGGATAGCTATCGTGTGAGAAAGGTAATTTGAAAATTGAATATTTTTGTTAGAAATACCACGTCTTCATTAGAAATACTAAAAATTGTTAATTAGTTGAATTACAAGCTAGCTTTGAGTAATGTTTTCCTATTGACGGATCAAGACTGTTTAGAGTTCCTAAGATCATTTATGTTTTATCCATTTTAAAATATATGGATTTGATTTTGTTATTTCATGAGTATTTAAACAAAAGTTAACTATCATTATTTTGGTATTTATTTAAATTATTGATGATGTGACAATATTCAATTCATTTATTTCATAATGCATAGATACAATTTTAGAAACTTCATAGTAGGGTTACCCTACAAGTTATTGAGGATGTTTTTATGAACCATCTTAAGGGAGACTGCGTGTTAGGATCTGGACCATGATTTATGCATTGGTATCTATCTTTTATCACTAATATACGGCTAGAAAAATGATCATTTATCCAAACCGAGTCAATGGTGACATTTTTCTTAAGTTAGGTTGACTCTGTCTCTTTGTCATGTCCAATAGTTTACTTTACTTCCTCTTTGCTAGGGTTAGGCTAAATGTTGGACGGCTTCCTGTCACTCATGCTTGCAAAGGTTGATGTCATAATAATGATAGGTATAGGATTTTACTTTCTTTGTTATGCTGATGATTGTTGTTGAAGTGCTTGCTACATTTACAAGTAAATGAAACTTAAAGCATTAGAATGCGATAAATTGAGTAAAAATAGTGTAGTGATACTAATTGGAATACCTTAAGGGGCGTTTGGTTTGCTTAATGTTATATCACATTATAATGTAATTTTTTTTTTTTTGAGAAACTATAATGTTAAATTCTTGTAATGTTTCATTCATGTAATCTAATTAAAGGATTTTAACATTACAATCTTTGGTTCATTAGTTACATTCCTATCACATTAAACGAATGCAATGTTGCTTTACTTTGTTAGTTTCTTACATTTCTAAAAATAATTATAATTTTTATAATGAATTTCCATAAATGTCCCTTTGAAATATATATATATATATATATATATAAAACCACAAAATAAGTTAATAATAAAAAAAAACACAAAATAATTGAACACAATTTTCTTTCAATTTCCTCCACTTTCTCACCAACCAAACAACTCAAGATCCATCAAAAAAATAAAACAAATTTCTTCACGTTGTTAATTCCACAATAAAAATCAAATACATAAAATTGACACAAAATCTAGTGAACAATGATACAACACAATCCGATCCACCGAGAAATGTAAATATGATAATGCAAACTCTAATCTTCTTAGATTTGGCACATTTTCTAAGTAACCAAACAATACCACATCAAAAACCAAATAGTCATCATTGGCAATATTGCACGCAGTCTAAGAGCACTAGTATCAGGTGTGCCAAATGTCAAATATTTGGCATTTGGCACATCAAACACCAAAAAAATCCCACATCACATGTTTCAAATTCTAAAAAATTTTATTCTTTTTTTAATACAAAATTTCTCTCTCCTTTCGTACTCACCCATTTCAATCTCTTCTCCCTCTCCCTCTCCCTCTCACTCTCACTCTTCACTCCCTCCCTCCCTCTTCACTCTCTCCCTCTCCATCGGTGGTGGCTCAACCTCTCATAACTCTATTTTCTCTTACTCTTTTCAGTGATCTCACACTCTTTAATCTCTTTTCTCTCTCTAACTCTGTAAACTTTTGGCCACCATGGCCGAAGCTCTAGCCTCCATGGCTAGATCTGTCATAGCCACACTCGCCACCATTAGCCACCATTATCACTATGGCTTCTTGAAATTAGCCTCTCTCTTGGCTCCCATCTCCTCCTCCATGGCCGAAGTCTTTCTCTTAGTGGGTTATGATCTCTCTCCTTTCCCACTTTTTCTCTAAATGGTGGTAGGTGGTGGTTGTATTAGGCGGGGCTGTGGGTGATGGGTTGCGTTGCAACTTGTGGTTTGCTGAATTTTTGGTTGCAAATTGTGGTTGAGTTGATGTTAATGGTGTTTTGCATTGGGTTTTTTTTTTTTTTTTTTGAGCAAGACTTAGGTACAATACTTAGGTGCTGTTTCTTAGATTGCCCTTTTAAGATTTTTCCATGTGGACTTTTTATCATAAGATGAAAGTGTATTTTTTAGTTAAGTAGCCACATGACTGAATCTTAAGAGGAGAATCTAAGGAACAGCACATAAGGTACTGTACCTAAGTTTTGTCCTTTTATTTTTATTTGGGTGCTGGTCATGGTGGTTTTAGGTTGTGGGTGTTGGTCACGGTGGATTTGTGTTGTGTTCATTAGAGCGGCGATGGTGGTTAGGTTGTGGTCTGGTGATGAGAGGTAGTGTTTTGCATTTGGTTTTTTTTTTTTTTTGGTGTGATTATGGTTGATTTTGAGATGATTTTGTTACAAATTTGGATGGATTTGAGTTGTGATCATGGAGGCCAGTGGTTATGGGTGTATTTGGTTTGTGGACTAATTTTTTCTTGGGTTTATGGGTTGTGAGTTCATACGCAGGGAGAATTGGAGAAGATAGGGACACAATGAAAAAAATAATTTTTAATGTGTTGGATATATTATTTTAATGGGTTCAATTTTATAATAGAATATCTAATGTAAGATGTATTGTAAAGTGGTATTTTAAAATAAATAAAGTAGATTTTGGTATGTTAAAATGACATTTTGCATGGCACAGTTAATGCCAATGCTTTAATACCACCACAAAAATCTCACAATGCAAACTCTCTAAACTTCCTCAAAACCAAACTGAATGTTCTACCAGATTGGAGACAATGGCACCATGATCACAACTTGTTCTTCACCTCCACAGGCCCACACTTCCATCACCACAAATCTCAAGATTTCAGCTTTGATTTGACGATCACTTCATCTTGATTTGCAGCACCACCAAATTAGAAGATGATGCTATAGAAAAGAAAGAGAGAAAGGGATCTGAAACTCACAAAACGAGAGAGAGAGAGAGAGAGAGAGAGAGAGAGAGAGAGAGAGAGAGAGAGAGAGAGAGAGAGAGAGAGAGAGAGACAGAGGCTAGGGTTTGGAATTTGAATTGGATGAGAGAGAGGCTAGAGTTTGAAAATATATTAGGACAATTTTGTAAATAAAATTTATTAACGTGGAAAATTTTGTTATTTGCATACAATATTATATTTCCCATCAATAGGTTATGTAAGATTACCTCAATTTAATAAGATAATGAGATTAGGGTAATGTGAAATATTTTGTAATTTTAGATTATCGTAATCTTGTAACAAAAATATGAACCAAACATCATAATTTTCACATTACAGTAGTATGGCCTTGATGTGATTCATATCATGGCATATTAAACTCCCCTAAGTGATGAGTTCGAGTATTCCAATTAGCGTCACCTTAAATGATAAGATAGTCAAATTGGAATGTGATAAATCATGTTCGGAGTTTGGACTTTCCCTGCTTGGATCGAGCTCCTTAAATCAAAGCTGATTCAATGCCCTTTCTAATTTTAGACTCTTTTTTTTTTTTTTGGTAAATGTAATTTTAGACTCCATTTTATTTCCCTTAGGATTAAAGCCTCTGGTCCTCAAGTATCAGTCATTTTGGGTGCACAATTGAAAAAGTATTTTTTAAAAAGAACCCTAGTCATGCATACACAAGACTGATCCTTGTGTAAGCAGATAGCGCCTGGCGGCCAAAAACCTTCTATGTGAAGTTTTTAAATGATAAATCATGGGAATATGCACCAAAACTTAGTGCCACACTGCTGGGAAGTGGAGTTTGCACCTTTTTTTTCAACTATATATATAGTAGCCTCTAGTCCCAATGCAAGACGCGCGAAAAAAGAAAGAAGAAAATGATCAAAGAGGCTTAAAAGAAAGTAAAGGTCCAAAAAAAAATTGTATTCAACAAAAAAAAAAAAAAAAGGTCTAAAAAATTGAAGACATCCCATAAGGGATTTTCCAGCACTCTCTTCTTGAGTGGCTTTGATCTTTTAGTTGTGTTTTTTTTTTTTTTTTTTTTTTGTTAGCATCTTGGTGCTTCTGCCCAGTGAAAAATGTATGTTTAGATACTGCTTATTTTACTAAAAATTAAAAATACTACTCCATAATAAAATAATTTTTAAATATATAAATAGTACCATAAGACATTTTTAATGAAAAATTTACTGAAAAAAAAAAAAAAATTTATAAGTTTCGTGAATAATGTACAAAACCGACTAAGAAAAAAAAAAAAAAAAAACATAAAAATCACAAAAATGCGCTTCTAACAAAAACACAGACGCAGACAGAGTTTCGGCTCTATCCAATCGGGTACTAAGAGGACTGGTCAAATTACTCCGCAAGTGAATTCTTTAAATTTTTTTTTGTCTTTAGTAACATGCCTAACTTAGAGATGTAGCCTAGATTTGGTTTCTTTCTTCTAGGTCGTGTACCAGCCTTAAGCGTATGCACTCTCTAGGCCACTGTGTATCATTGATCCTTGTGCAAGTAGTAGCCCCGCACAGAAAGTCAGAAACTAGGGATTTGTTTGTCTTTTTCTTTTTTTGATGAGTGTTTGTCTTTTTCTTGTTCTTCAATTTCGAATGTAAATGGTATTTACCCTATGGTATGTCCGTTCTTCCTCGTTCGTTAACATTGTTAGGTTAGGGTAGTCTTTTGATGGTATAAAGATGCTTCAAGGGTATAATAGAAACATTAGTAAATTAATGACTTTTATTTTTAGAAACGGGATAATATTTTGAGACATCTCAAAATGGAATAGAAGACAAAAAAAGTGAGATGAAGGGAGTATAATATAGGTGTTGCAATAAATAAGTCCCTCCCCTTTTCCTTTAAATTATTAATAGATCACATTATGGATGCCCAAATGAAAGTAATATAGTTCCATTTTAAACCCAATGGAATTGACCGAGTGGTTAGACACTCAGTTTCAAAGTGGTTGTCTTAGATTTGACTAGGAGTTTCTTAGTTCAAGTTTAGGCACCAACACTTTGAAAAAACTCATTTGGCCAGCAATTTACCCCGCTATGGGCCCATCCGTCACGAATAGTGATTAGTCTCTGGTTGAAAGTTTTGAGAAAATACTATGAAAAAAAAAAGATTATTGTAATATAATATAGGTGTTGCAATAAATAAGTCCCTCCCCTTTTCCTTTAAATTATTAATAGATCACATGATGGATGCCCAAATGAAAGTAATATAGTTCCATTTTAAACCCAATGGAGTTGGTCGAGTGGTTGGACACTCGGTCTCAAAGTGGCTGTCTTGGGTTTGACTAGGAGTTCCCTAGTTCAAGTCTAGGCACCAGCACTTTGAAAAAACTCCTTGAGCCAGCGATTTACCCTGCTATGGGCTCATCCATCGCGAACAATGATTAGTCTCTGATTGAAAGTTTTGAGGAAACACTGTGCGAAACCAAAAAAAAAAAAAAAGTTCCATTTTAATGTTACTAGGATAAACCCTAAAAGTGGGATGCTCACATCAATGTATGCTGTATGAGAATATGGTTAAAGCATTCACATCAAAGATGTGAAAATTGCTATATTCATATTTTAGCACCAAAACCACATTAAAACCCTCTACATCAAAGCTTTCAAATGCAAAAAAATTTTGACACTTAGCTACAGTGAACTACTATCTTTAGCAGCTCACTGTATCTGAATGTTAAAAGGAAATATTATTTTTTAATCTCTTTCACACGCATCCTCTCCTTTTTCTCTCATTCTTCTCACACATGCCACCTCCTCTCTTTCTCTCTTCTGTTGCTTTGCCCTGGCTATCACCCACGTCGCCATTCCTCTCGGCCCAGGCCATCTTGCCCCCACCTTGAACCACCGAACCAAGCCTCCGTGGTTTCGGTTTGCGGGGGGTTTTTTTTTTCCGGTGTTGATGCTTTGCCAACTAAAGGCAAATTTAATGAAGCGTAAAATCTTATCTAAGTCATCTTGTCCTCTTTGCTTGAAGGAGCATGAACTGGTGATGCATGCTTTGTGGGAATATGATTTTGTGAAACCTGTTTGGAACTAGAATTTTGGTTTGGTTGATCGGGCAAAGACTTCTGCTAGGACTTTTGTCAATTTGGTAAGCTTGATCTAAAGAAAAATCTTATCTATGCAAGGTTGTTTTAGTGAAGAAGGCTGACCATGATAGAGTGCCTTGGATCCCTCCTCCTCACGATTCCTTTAAGATAAACTTTGTTGCGTTTTGATTGGTGTGGGTTTGTTGCGTTAGTGGATTTTTTTTGGGTGTGGGTTTGTTGCGTTTTGATCGGTGTGTGGGTTTGTTGTGGCTGTGGTAGTGGTGGTTGGTGGAAATGGGTATGGGTTTGAGTTTGTGATTTGATTTGATTTTGGGTTTGTGATTTGGTTTTGGGTTTGTTTTTGTTTGTGATTTTGGTGGTCGATGGTTGAAGTTGTGAGTGGTGGTGACTGTGGCAGTGGGTATGAGTGGTGGTGGCTGGTGGCAGTGGGTGGGGGCAGTGGCAGCGGGTTAGGTTTGCAGTGGGTTGGGTGTTTTTGTTTAGGAGAAGAGAGATACAGAAAGAGAAAGGAAGAGATGAGATTGAAAATAAAAAAGAATTAAAAAAATAATAAATATCTAATATTTTAATGAAGTGGTAAAAGAAATAAAACTTTTGATGTTGTGTGTATTAAAAAGTGGGGTGCTAAAATAGATAAAGTAGTGTTTTGAGATGCACATAAATATATTTTTTGACATGTTTGATGTGAATGCTCCTAGGAGGAGCAATTGGAAGTTGGGTGTCTAACACCTTCTTAGGCATTTACCTTAACTCTAAATTCATAGTCTTTTTCGGTTAGAGCACGACATAAGGGTCAAAAAGCAGTTCCAAAACTCTAAGTAGGTGGTGGTTCTATTGTCCACCAAACTATAAATTAATGGTGTATTCCCAAACATTAGTGTTATAATGGATTCCCATTGGCAACACTTAAAAGAATTATTTAGTTGACAAACATGGTGGTATTCACGGGCCCTGCCTTGGGGTGCTCACATCGATGATGTTAGGTTCTACATATGTATATAGGTTTATTGGCAAACAAGTGAACATAAACTTATCTAAATATAAATCATAGTGTCTGTAGGTATGATTAGATAATGCTCAAGATGCTTCCAATTCAATGTACAAGAACTAGAAGATGAAGATTCATGGAATCAAAATATGATAGTTTCGACTGATCGAAAGTTGATTTCTAGAATTTTTGTTTCAGCCCATAAAGCCTAGTAAGTGATTAGGGTTTTAGTCCAACCACACTTAATATTTAAGTGAAACCATAATGTACGTTTTCTAAGACTTGGGAAGTTGCTCTTTTCAGATCTAAGAGGTTCTATACCTTCTGCTCTTTCAAGCCTCTACAAGAGATCACACAAATACTTATTGAACTGCTGGAATCAAGTTTCTAATCCTCAGCTATCAAGTGTACTGGAGATCTAAAGCTTCAATGGGATTTTGAAGTGCGTGGATTGGAGGTTTACATTGCAGCAGTTCACTATAAAGGAAGTTTGTGGGATTCATAACTCAAGTCGGTAACTGAAGTCAGATTTATGTTTGATTATTTGTTTAACTTAAGGCGTTCATAATTGATCTAATTATTAGCTTGGCCTTAAAATTAGTTAACCACTATTTGTTTAGGGGTCTACAACTTATAGATGACATTTCTCTCGCATTAATTGGATATCAATAAACATTAGTTTGACCAAGCTTAAATTAAAGTCATAATTTTCAACACTTAGCCTTTTTTTTTTTTTTCTGCCACATTTCTCTAATATCTCACTTCTTGGAAGCTTAATTTTGTTTATTCTCATAACATTTTAATATTATATATTTAAAATGAATTAAAAAAAATGATAACTTAAATGTAAATATGTGAGAGTTAATATGGAAGATAAGACGTTAGTAAAATGTGTAATTCCACATTAAAAAGAGAAAGACTCTTTTATTGTTTTTAAGTGTGGAAATTAATAGGCTGAAAGGTATTGGAGCACATAATGAGACAAATACGTGAGCAGGGAAGGTGAAGGGAGTTTCACTTTTGGTTGTAATATTTTCTTTCTTCTTGATTTTCTTATTATTTAGATATTTTCTTCTCTATCCCTATAAGAGCACTCACACCAATCAGTGCAAAATAGAAAAAGTTATTAGTTTTACAATTTTTTTTTTCAAAAACTACCCACATTAGTCCATTATCCATATATAACACTATTCATATACATTATTTCTACAATAACCGTGTATATTTACACGGTTACTGCAACTTTCTATTTGATTATTTTAATCTTTTTTTCTCTCCCCTCTCTAACCCTTGTCAAACTCTCTCTCTCTTCCCCTAACTCTCTATAATGTCCTAAAAAAGAACAAGAAAAAGAAAAAGGAAGACCACTGCAACTCAGCCCCACCTAACCACCACCACCACAACCCATTGCAACATCATCATAATCCAAACACAATCAACCCAAAATCAACTCAAACCCATCCCAAACATAACTCAAAACAATACCCAATAGAAAACCAATTCGGAAAACCCATATCAACCCAAAACCCAAGCCACCGTTGCCATGGAGGCTTAGGTAGAAAGAGAGAAATTTTTTTACAGATGAAAGAGACCGTGTTTAGAGAGAGAGAGAGAGAGAGAGAGAGAGTTTGGTAGGTGAAATAATAAAAAATGAATAAAAATGATTATTTAAAGAAAATAGAGTGTATAATAGATAATTTGATGTGTGTGTTTTTGCAAAGTGTTTGTGTAAAATAGAAAAAAGTAGGTTGTTATGCTATAATAGAATAAAATTTTAGATGGACTGATGCGAATACTCTAATTGTCTCCCATAAAACCTCCTTGCATATGTTGGTGGCATGGAGCCCAAGCCGCCAACATGCATTGCCCTCAATAACAAACTAGTTTCATTCGGAAGATTCAAGGTCAAATTCACATCTCTCTTCCACCGCAAGGTCCACAACTCCTATTTTCATTCTTATTTTCCACCCTTTCATGACAATCTCGAAAAATATAACATCTCTAATCATCATTTTAGACTTCGCCTTAGCTTCCTTAAATTTAGCATCCTATTTAGAACCAATGAATTCTTTATGAGAAAATTTCGGAAAATTTACATGGGTTGGATTAGCAAAATATTATTCTTTCTATTGAATAATATGATTAAATATTTGAATGAAAACATAAATTTTATTAGGCCTAAAAAATGGTCCTAATTTGACAACCTAATTTGATCCTTACAGTTTGGGTTGAAGATTTCTCAACTTGAGTAGGTCAGTTTAGGTTGAAAAATATCCCAAGCCCAACCCAACTTGACCCACGCACATGCCTAATTAGTGTTAGTGGGATGTCATATGTGTTGTGGTTGTTTGTGTTGATTTGCATGAACTTTGTCTGGGTCTTGAATTTTGTCAGTTTGGGTGGCTTTGGACAACGGTCTTAATTCATTGATGAGGTATATGAGTTGATGGTGTGTCAAGATATTGTAGATGGGTGACGCTATTAGAAAGCCACAAGAAGAAAAACATATTTGTTCCTGAAAAAGAACATTGAATCCACAAGGAGAGTTTCTAGAATCCACCATGAAATAGAGAGACAAAAGTCTGAAATTTTATTAAACTCAACACTAAACTTAACTTTTATTTATAAGCTTGGAGACCAATTTTTAGGCTCCGTAAAACTTGACTGATAAAGAAAATATATTCTAAAACAGATCCTAATTGATACCTACCATAATAGGACTCTAATTTGATTATAAAACATTAAATGCATCTAAAACAAGGAAATAATAACCCTAAACCTAAAATTCCAAAAATGACATAAACTATCAAAATTAATAAATAAAAATTATGAGGGCAATTAGACTTTACCACCCTAAACTACACCTTTATTTACACTTACCACCATGAACTTTCAGAATGCACAATTACCACTTTAAACTATAACCCATGTTTTACTTTGCCCCTTACTGTCAACTGGACTGTTTACTTAGATGGAAAAGCATGTCACGTGTAATTCATGCGACATCTACATATGTGGCATCACATGAAGACATATTTACTAAACGATTTTGATGTAAGGGATTGAAGAGAAGCAATTTGGTCTATTCATGTGGTGCCACATATGTAGAGTTTATGTGGGTCACACAAGACATGTTTTTTCATCCAAGTTAATGGCTCAATTAACAATAGGGTGCAAAGTGAAACATAAGTTATAGTTTGAGGTGGTAAAATGTAATTTGTCCAAATTTTCATACTACATATTCTGTCCTACATTAGACCCCTCCACTTGCCAAAAACTCGTCCTCAAGTTAATAGTTGAGATTTGGAACCTTCCATGCCAAGCGAAAAAATATTTTGAATACTTTAGTCCCTCGATCTTCTTTCCATACTTGCAACTCATGAATTGAGTAAAAAAATCAACTAGAGATTCTTTTTTTATTGGCCTTCATGCAATTGACAAGATTCACCAAATAGGAGTCAACAATTACATCAAATTAAAACCCAATAAAATCAATAAACTTGGTGTGTTGTCTCCTATTAAAATAGTAGGATCTTGAAATTTGCAATCATTTGATTTGATTTTATCGAGATCTTTGACTATTTTCTCTACAATTTTGCCTCACGAAATTTTGCTCCACTGTAACCTTCATCAAATTTCTTCTCTTGATGCTTGAACTTGGATTTTATTACGATAATTCCTTGGGTGACAATCTTGAGTTTTTGGTTGGCTAATGACTTTTGGAATATAATCATCTTCATATGAACATTCATATCTATAATTAATAGTTGTATAATCTAATATATCATTATAATCACAAGGAAACCAAAAATGATCCAATGTATTTTTCATTCTATATGCTGAGAGCAAATTTTATGCTTACCTTTAGGGTTGTTCACGGGTTGGTCCAGGTTTGGTTTGTGCCCAACTCGGAACCGACCCGACGGAATTGGGTTTTGGAAAAACTCACCCGTTGCCGACTGCTGGAGTAAACGGGTTGGGCAGATCAGACTTCAACGGGTGGTGGACGGGTCGGTCGGCGTCAAAGATCTGAGAAAACGGCGAGGAAACTGAGAGAAAAGGTGAGAAAAACCCAGATCTGGTGAAAATCTCCTCGGAATCTAGGAGATTTCGCCAGATACGGTGGTAATCTCACCGGATTAGATGAGATTTAGCTAGATTAGATCAAAATCTTGTCGGATCTGCGTGAAATAGCGCCTGAATCCGAGTTTTTTCACTGAGACCTGGGTTTTTTATCGCCGGAATATGGAATTTTCTTTCAGGAATTTGGGTCTCGCGCCAGAATCTGGGTTTTTCGCCGGATTATGGGTTTTTCGTCGGTTGGTTCAGGTTTTTCGGGTTTTTGATGGAGAGAAACTGAAACCGACCCGCCGGAGTCGGTTTCTGGTGGAGAAACCGACTAATGTAGGTAGAAAGCCACAAGATCAGTAAAACACTTTTATTCTTGAAAAAATAATCTTGAATCTACAAGTGTTCATTGTATCCGCAAAAAGAGTTACGAGAATCCGCTAGAAAAATAGAGAGACAAAAGTTTAAAATTTTATTAAATTGAATACTAAACTTAATTTCCATTTATAGGTTTGGTGACTAATTTAAAGGTTTTGTAAAACTTGGCTGACAAGAAAATATAGTTTAAAACATATCATAATTGATATGCTCTACCATAATAGAACTCTAATTTGACTTTAAAAAAAAACATTAAATCCACCTAAAATCAAGAAAAAAATAACCTTAAGCTTAAAATTTCAAAAATGACACAAAAATATCAAAATTAATAAATAACAAATATTATACTGCATATTTTTCATACATCAATGGGGGTGTGTGATTTGCGTAATTTTGGGGATGAGTGTTTAAGGTCTTGTCTCAACCATGGCTTGCCTACTTTTCCTTGGTGGTGGCAACTTACTCCTTTGGTATGGTTGGTGCTACTTTGGCGGTGAATGAGGTAAACTTGGCTATGGAGGTATTATGTTGTTTAAGTGGTTTTAGGGGTTTGCAGTTGTTGAAGTGTTTTATGGTTGTGTGGTGATAGAAGACAGTATATGAAGACAAGAGAAAGAAGATTAACCCAAAAGATGAAAAAAGAAATTGAAAATAATTTTAAAATAATCTTTTTAGTAATTTTATGTTGGGTAGTGCAAGTGATAATATTTTATGTTCATTAAGCTAACAAAAGTAAAGAAAAGAATCAATTTAACCATTTTTCTAACTTCATGGGTAAAAAATTTAAATAAAAATTTTAGAGTTTTGCGTGGAACGATGAAAATGACCCTGAGTTTGAGTAATCTTTTTTCTCTAAAATTAAAGACATGACTTTCTACTTTTTGTAGATAAGAGATGGTTTATTTTGTGGAGCTTCTACTTACAAGTTTATACATCTTGTGGAGCTTCTAACGTAATTTGGTATACATCAAAGTAACCTATAGTTCATGTTTGAGTTCACATTCCTCTCAGGATTGAGGGTTGATGCGTTTAGTAATTATGAGGTCGTTTGTTCAAGTAACAGTAGTTTATAGAGCGATAACTTATAACAACCCAGTTCAGTGTATTCCAAATACACCAACATATTAATAAAAAAGCTCAACTTCTATGATCAAGAAAGATCATCATAATTGATATGTTTAGTCTTATAAGTGAAATTCTCAATTTCATTATTGACTACAAACTATAATTTATGAGTTTACAATTAATTGTGATTTAGATATTATGTATACGAATCTCATTCCCATACCTAAATCACACATAATGCATTTCATGGACTACACATAATATCCTATGTTTATATACTTCTTAAAAATAAAATACTTTTATTAATTAAATATTGTTATGCAAATTTGATTTTAGGGCACAAATCCCAATAATTTCTCACTTGTCACTCATTGTTGTTTAAGTCGTCATCGATCAGTCAATAGAAGGTGGGGAATTTTTCCATTTGAAAGAATTAGGTCAAGTGAAAAGTTAATGCCAAACCTGAGTTTGATCAACCCATACACAACCCTAATCCCAACTATTGTACTTTTAGATAGCAAATTGCCGAATACTAAGAGCATTTGCACCTGCCTCACCATATGCTATATTTTGAAAATTTTAACCTAATGAACCAAAAAACACCCTACATTAGACTCAACAAACTAACAATTTTTTTTTTTTTTTTAGCAATGAACAATACCTCAATATTGTTATTGAGCATTGTTCACCACTAATGTTAATTTTTTTTATGATATATATATATATATATATATATATATATTTATTTCTTTAATTTGTTCTCTTTGAACCTCTCTCTCTCTCTTTCTCTCTCTCTCACTCATGCAAAGATCGACGGCAATGGACTATGGTTTGGGTTTTCGACAATGGCTTAGGTTTTTTATGGTGATTTTGGGTTTTCTACAATGGTGATTTTGGGTTTTGTGTGAAACTTTGGGCGATTTGAAATATGGGTATGAAAGCATTGAAGTGGCTGGGTCAAGTGGAGATGGGAATTGATGTTGGTGAATGTGTACGATGGTGGTTGAGTTAGACAAAGATAGGTATTGATGGTTCATGGTAGGTCAAATCGGCGGGTGACTGGATCAAATGTGTGCGGCGGTGATTTTGTTAAATTTGTGCTAGTTTGTTGATTGGCGGTGGTTTTTATAGTTTCTTGACCAAAATAGATTCAAAGATCAAGAAGTGTGATCGGAGAAAATAAAGAAAAAGATAAATAAATATTGACAGATAGGAATATTCTATCAAAAGCAATTTCAGCTACCAAGAGGTCCATGAGAGCTTCGGACTTAATGTCAGTTTAGAATCGCTTATTTTACTAAAACTGAAATTTTTTTATTGAAAGTATTATAGATAAAGTTAAAAAGATAGGTATTGATGGGTCATGGTAGGTCAAATCGGCGGGTGACTGGATCAAATGTGTGCGGCGGTGATTTTGTTAAATTTGTGCTAGTTTGTTGATTGGCAGTGGTTTTTATAGTTTCTTGACCAAAATAGATTCAAAGATCAAGAAGTGTGACCGGAGAAAAAAAAAAAAAAGATAAATAAATATTGACAGATAGGAATATTCTATCAAAAGCAATTTCAGCTACCAAGAGGTCCATGAGAGCTTCGGACTTAATGTCAGTTTAGAATCGCTTATTTTACTAAAACTGAAATTTTTTTGTTGAAAGTATTATAGATAAAGGTAAAAGTTAGTTGAAATAGTATAGTGTGACCTATAAATAGTACCAAAAAGTTCATTAGACTCATAAATAGTATCAAAAATAAACTAAAGAATAAAATAAGTTGGTAAAATTAACCATGCTAAACAGATACTTAATTGTTGAATTTTATTGAGAATCAGCTTGTCTTGAGACTAACAATTTCAGTTGCCATCACCGCACACTCTTGGTGCGATAGTCATTTTACAAGTATAAGTGTTTGTGGAGTGTGAGATGTAAGAATTGAGGTTCAAGTTTTCTTAAAGTATACACTTAAATTAGGTTAAATAATAATTTTTATCATATATAAAAAAAAAAAAAAAATTTCAGTTACGAATTTCAATAAGTGTGAAGAAAATAAAGTAAATAAAAAAAAAATTTTATGCAGAATTGTGCGCTGTAGAAGAGGACCCCCCCTCTGGCTTCCCATAAAAGATGTCTGTTTCATTGGTTTTTAAAAGTTCTGGACGTCTTTATCCTGTGTGTATGAGAGAGAAAATGGAGTATCCCTATGATGATTGAGTGCACGTGTGGTAGGTCTATCCACGTGCACCTATTTTATTCACAGATTTGATTGAATTGTCTGTTTGCTTCTCTCTCCCTTTCTGATATTTCTTCCCCTTTTTCCTTTGTCTCTTTGCTGACTGTCAAGTGCCGTCTCCTTCTGTCCCTCTTCTTACTACTGGTTATTAGTTTTACTTTTACCATACCATTGTCACCCTGCCGAAGTAAAATATAAAATATAAAATCCAGAAGCCATCAGTTCCCTGTTCCCTTGACCATCATCCTACCCAGTTTCTCAAAAAAAAAAAAAAAAAAAAAAAAAAAACAAAAATACTGTCATCCTAAACATGCTTACATTAGCTTTGTCACTTCAATGCCTTTTCACATTCACTTTGGATAAGTGACAAGGTGATATTGCCCCCTTAAATGGAGTTAGAATTCCTATTCTCTAATTTCAGTACATGGAGCAAGGAACACAGGCATCACCTTTCTGTTTCAGTTTCAAACAATATCCAGCTTGGCCATATCAATTACATTTATTGGTTCCTCTCCTACAACACAGGATTGGAAAGTTAAATGTCCATCTGGTCATGGTAATGTGACATTCGGGACATGCATTAAGTTTCCAGGTGGAAATTCACTTAAATGGCAGCCACAATATAAGGTTAATTATCCAATAAAAATCATCTATCATTTTGAGGTTATCATAGTTAGTTGCACGTTCATATTTTTTCTTCTAAAGTTGCTAAAGTTTAAAATGATTTTTTTTTTTTTGATAAATGACATACTGAAAATAAGAGGAGTGTAAAGTGGGACATTAAAAAAGTAGAAAAGATAATTTTTATTTATTAATTGTCTTCTTTTACTTTGATAATTAAATTGGTTTAGTAAATACGAGAAATCTTATCTAAGAATATTACGGCCTAACAGACTCAAGTTCATTGTTAGTCCATATACCCATGTACTTGTAAAGCAATTAAAGTAATTCTATTCATATTTATAGTGCAAGCAGTGACATAATTCCAAGGTTAGTGATATTGGACAAAGAGAGATGAACATTGAGGAGACTCAAAACACACTTAAAAGGAGGTTCACTTTAATGAAATCCACCAACAAAGATAAGAACAAACCGCTCTAATAGAATCCACCAATAGAGACAAAAGCAAGACCCACCACCCAAAGGAAATCCACCCAAGGATGAGAGATAAAGTAGAAGAAATCACTTTTTTCGCAAGGCAGAGTCTAAATATATGTAAAACACATTCTATATTATTCATTTCAGCCTAATAGCTCCGATATTTGCTTAGAATACTCAGAAACTAGAAAGATAATAAAGAATTGTCCGTTTTAACCACTTGAAAGAAAGAACTTATTGCCATTGGCCTCAGTAGCCTATTGGCACCCAAGTACCCGTATGACCTGATGCTCGGGGGTTCTAGCCTCCGCAATCACCTAGGAAAAAAAAATGAACTCATTAAGCTTTCCAATGACATGATTTGCATAGGAAATTCGTTCAGATAAAAACTCATTGAGCTGTGATTGTGAATCACATTGGGCTGAGCTTATGGATTCTTTCGACACTCGTATGTTAAACTCCCTCAGTTTATGAAGACTTGCCTTAAGTCCACTTGGTTTTCTTCATCCTCATGATAAGGTAAAATATTAGAAACATTTATGGTTGCTGAAACACATATTCACCACGAAGCTTAATCTTATAAGCATTCTCTCCAATGCACTAAACTACCCTAAACAAACCATCAACTCGATTGTGTGAAAATACACCCACTAATAACTTGATTAAAGAAAGAGAGAAGAAAATAATAGACACAAGGATTTACGTGATTCGGCAATTGCCTACGTCCACTGACGGAGACAGAGAAAGTTCCACTATAAAATAAGGAGATTATAATTGTAGCACAATAGCACTCTCACAAGACCTATGCCCCAAATACACCATTGGCTCTCTCGCACAAAGAATAGAGCACCCTATTGTATTTGCACTAGTCATGTAGCACTGCAATTTCTCACATAATACAATTTTGCTTTCTCATAATAAATTGCTGCAACACTAACTTAATATATATACATACATTAAGTCGGCTAGGGTATTAACATTGCATAAGGGTTACTATAGTCAGCTATATTAATGTTCTACTATAACAAGGACTTGGTCTTCTATGTTAGACCAAATTATAGTCACCGACTCAACAAATCTCCACCTTGGCTTGAATTTGGTCAAGCTCCACGAACTTACACCTCCGTCGCCACCACCATAGCCCCTTAGGGCTATCACAAGCTACAAATACCGACCAAGTCCAAGCAATGCTTGAACGTATCCTTTGGAACCAGTTTCATCAATATATCAACTGCATTATCTGAAGTGTGAACCTTTTCAAGAAAAACTTCTTCCATAACAATCAACTCCCTTATCTTGTGGAATATCACAACAAGATAAATCTAATGTTTTTCCAAGTAAATAACACTCTGATTGTCACAATACAACTGAACTCCACCTTGGTTCAAACCAAGCTCTTCAACTAGCCTATCCAACCATAGTGCTTCCTTTGCAGCTTCACCTACAGCTATGTATTTGTCAACTTAGATGAATTGACTGAAAATACTATCGAGAAAAGAGGTGAAGAAGATAAGGAGAATGTAAATTCACAGGTAGATCAGAGTACACCTGTAGTTGAAGTCCGTGGATCTTCCAGGATCACTAGACCTCCACAGCGTTATTCACTTGCTTTAAATTATATCCTGTTGATTGATGGTGTGAACTAGAATATTATGATGAAGTATTGCAAGATGAAAATTTGAGCAAGTGGGAGTTAGCTATGAAGGATGAGCTGGATTCCTTGTTGGAGAATCAGACATGGGAACTGACTGAATTGCCAACAGGAAAGAAGGCATTACACAATAAGTGGATATACAGAATAAAAAATGAACATAATGGTAGCAAACCCTACAAGGCTAGATTAGTTGTCAAAGGTTTCCAACAAAAGAAAGGCATTGATTATTCAGAAATATTTTCTCTAGTTGTGAAGATGTCAGCAATTAGACTGGTACTGGGAATGGTGGTTGTAGAGAATCTACATCTTGAGCAGTTAGATATGAAGACGACATTCCTTCATGGTGACTTAGAGGAAAACATTTACATGAGTTAGCCAGAAGGGTTCACTATTCAAGGAGAAGAGAGTTTAGCCTACAAATTGAGAAAAAGCTTGTATGGCCTAAAACAAGCTCCAAGATAGTGGTACAAGAAATTTGAAAATTTTATGTGTAGAACTGGGTGTAAGAGATGTGAAGCTGATCATTGTTGTTACGTTAAGTTCTTTGACAACTCGTATATCATTTTACTATTGTATGTGGATGATATGCTCATTGCGGGGTCTAGTACTAAGGGGATTAATAATTTGAAGAAGCAATTGTTAAAACAGTTTGCAATAAAGGATTTGGGAGCTGCAAAAAAAATCCTTGGTATGAGAATTACTATAGACAAGACTAATGGTATATTGAAACTTTCACACAGAGAGTATGTGAAGAAGATTCTCATCAAGTTTAACATAAATGAAGCTAAATTAGTAAGCACATTCTTGGCTAGTCATTTTAGACCAAGTAAAGAATAGTCACTAATGATGAAAGAAGAAATGGATCATATGAGCAAGGTACCCTATGCCTCAGTTATTGGTAGCTTGATGTATGTTATGATGTGTACAAGACCATATATTGCACGTGCAGTGAGAGTTGTGAGTAGGTACATGAGTAGGCCAGGAAAGTAGCATTGAGAGGTAGTTAAGTGGATTCTGAGGTATCTGAGAGGTTCATTAGATATATGTCTTTGCTTCACAGGTGCAAGTTTGAAAATATAGGGTTTTGTAGATGCTGATTTAGTTGGTGACATTGACATCAAAAAGAGTAATATAGGTTTTGTATTTACTTTGGGTGGTACAACTATATCTAAGGCTTCAAATCTATAGAAGATTGTTGCTTTGTCTACTACAGAAGCTGAGTATGTTGTAGCGACTGAAGTTGCAAATGACATGATTTGGCTACACGGTTTCTTGGATGAATTGGGTAAGAAGCAGGAGATGGGCATTCTACACAGTGACAGTTAGAGTGCAATTTTTCTTGCTAAATATTCGGCTTTTCATTCAAAGTTGAAACATATATAGATGAAATACCATTTTATTAGTTACCTTGTTGATGATAAGTTGGTAATATTTGAGAAGATTCGTGGATCAAAGAATCCAGCAAACATGTTGACTAAAGGTGTCACCATTGAGAAGTTGAAGCTGTGTGCAGTTTCAATTGGTCTTCTAGCTTGAGGACAGGAGGAGGAGTTGTAGTGATGAGGGATTTTCTTTGGATGATTGCGGTTGATGTTGGTGATTGAACAAGTCTCAAAGCGGGAGATTTGTTGGGATTTGTGGAGCTTAGTTGTGTTTGATTTGGATTATGACCTGACCCGAAATAATATTGTTATGATTTTTTAATGGGAGTTTTTCTAAGGCTTAGTATATGGAGCAAAGCCTTGGACCAATAGGCCCAAGTCGTAGTGCTCATGGACAAGTCTTCTTGGGGCTTAGGCCTTTTGGGTTAAATTGTGTCTTTATATGTTATATTAACTATTCAAGGAAGCTTCCGAAGGTATTTATCTCCCCAGCAGATCGAAGCATAAGCTTAGAAAAACATTTGGGTGGAAATTGTTCTTTTCAATGGCGAATTCACACCAAGTCACAAACCTTGAAACTATCATTTTCTAATGCTTATTTTCTTACTTTCTAAACTTCTTGTTTTGTTTCACAATTAGATCTTGAATCTACTCATGCAATTTCTTGATTTCCTTAGCCCACGCTTCAACATCCCCACTAAAATGTTTAGTAATAGGAAGTAGTGTCAACTTAAGCGATCCCTTCTTCAACATCCCACTGTTGAATGTTCTTTCCAACAAAAAATCTCAAAATATTTTCCAAACTTCTATTAACAACCTTCATTTGGCCTTCATTTTGTGGATGCTATGAATAGCTAAATTGAAGAGAGTGTTTCCAACTTTCCCCTAAAGAGTGCGCCAAAAACGACTTAGGAATTTCAAACCATGATCAATGATGATAGTTCTTGAATTCCTAGAAGCTTGACTATATCCCTAAAGTATAATTCAACAACATAAGATGCATTAGAAGTCTTGTAACATGGCACAAAATGAGCCATCTTTCAAAATCTATCAATAAACACCATGATGGAGTCCTTATTTCTTTGAAGGCGTGGAAAACCCAAAGCAAAGCCTAAATACATTTGGTTAAGTGTAATCCATGTGGGATATTAGGATTATAACATGCCACCACACTCCGCAGTAGACTTCCACAACAGTTCACTCTATCAACACTGACCTCATGGTAGCCCTTTCTCTTTTTGGCGGCTCCACTCACTAATTAGTTACTTTAATCCAGAATCTTGGTTGCCTCCTTCGAGATCCGACCACAAAATTGCAACTCATTTGATCCCATACTCAGTGAGCACGTTCGATTACTTGATGTGGTAGTTGGCTTTGATGCCCAATGATACAAACCATGGATAAAACTTACTATTGAAAACTGGCTTACAAGGTGAGGGTGCCCAAAAGCTTATATACACACAGTTAAGTTTACATTTAATCCATGCAGGACACTAGGCACTCTTTCACATGACACATATCATGCGCCATCTAGGAAATATTAGTTTGTACAACTCCAACTTTAGAAGCATGACAATCAAATATAAACCATTTGTTGAAATCCTATAAGAACTGGAGCATTTGTTACCTTTCTCTTGATAAGCTCAAGGCTCTTCTAGGATTTCTCATTCCAATGAAAATTTAGTCCTTTAAGCATTCAATATCAAGGTGATAATGTTCTTGAAGTCTACGATAAGACATTAATAAGAAATGCGATTCCATGAAAACTTTTGATCCAACTTGATTCCATCAACTAAAACAATATGGCCAAAGAAGACAAGGCTACCTTAAGAAATGACACATCTTCAAGTTCACATAAAACTTTTTCTCACAAAGAGTTTGAATACTTGATAAAGATGCTCCATATGCTCCTTTTGAGAATTGTTATACACTAAAATATTATCAAAATAAACAAGTACACTTTCAAGAATCGCTTCTAGATGTCAACGACCTCGTCTACTTTCAATGGATGAGGTAAAGTGGGACGAGGCTTCGTGAACTAGAAACGTGTGATTCCTAAGATATGATAGGGTGAAAAATCTGCCCACCGACCCATGATTCATGTTTATGGCATAAACCTCAAAACTTTTTCCCGCCATCATTGCCATTTCTCTTGTCATGCTATAAATCAAAGGTAATCAAGGGAGTAGTGGTTTGAGGAGACCTCTATGTAAAGGCCAAGCCACTCCACTTTAAGGTAAGATTGAAAAATCTTAACATTGAATTATTCTCTAAAAAGTTGGGTTTAGGGAGTCCAACTTAATTGTTGAGAGGCTTAAGATGGCACCACATCGGTGTCACTCTAATAGTGTGATCTTAAATTTTTAGGTCTTCCAATGTTCGTTTTGGACGAGTGGTTCGCCATGATTTACACCATCAACAATTATATTACACCTAAATTGAAGGTGTAGGCAGCACATTTTGTCCTAGTTAATAATCTTTAGTCACAGACCCCAATAAGGAGCTTAACATATGTCAACCAAGGGTAATTGAAATATTCTCAATAATTCAGAAGTGATCATAGCTCAAAAGTACTCAAAACCACTTTTAAAATGATGTTAAAAAATGATTTTTGCTTACTATTTTTCCAATATTTTTTGAAACAAACTGAATGTTTTAATTAGGTTTTTTCCATTAGAAAGTAGACAACCAAGGCTTCAAAATGGACAAAAATATTGCCTAACTTTTTGTAGGGACCTGGGGTCAGTAACCAAGCCTGGCCCAGCACTGTTGGGGTAGGCCCAGCACATGACAAAAGTACAAGGGTATAGGATTGGCACTCGGGGGAAAACCTACCATATTTGGGCCGGGTTAGGCCCAATACTGACTAATAGGCCAAGGATAGTTGATAAGGGAATAGTCAGAACTAAGGTTGGTCCCCTGAGCATAGTTAGTGCCTTGGGAAAATAAGTTGCCGATCACTATTCAGCTTTAGGTACAAGTTTCAAGGGAATCTGTTAGGTTGTTAGACCCCTTGTCACAATATGTTTAACCTAATATTAAACTAAATTGATTAACAAGATTGTTATTCAAAATTAGGTTAAACACAAATGAACATAAAGCAGAAAATATAAAGAATACAAAGAACTGATGACCTAGGAAAACCAAACCGGTAAAAAACCTGGGGAGGATTTAATCTAGTTATCCTCAAGGTAAAAACAAAGCATTATAGAAAGAATTGAAGTTTTACAAAAGGACTTAGACCATTAACATCCTAATGCTACCTCGAGTAGAAAATTTACTATCATGACCACGTGCTAGTTCCGAATCCATGGACTCTTTCTTTCCTTGAATCTGCTACAGCACAAGTTCTCCTACTTGTCACTTTGAGACACCTCTCAAAGGTTTTGTTATTCTTTGAAGGTTCTTTATGAAGCAATTGAATCACCACCAAATCTTGATTGCAAATCTTGATAGTGGTAGAGCTTTTTGTGTGTTCTAAGGTAAACACCTCTTAAATCTCACACACGAGAAAACACACAACTATTTAGAGACTTAAAAAATGTGGCTAGGGTTTTTCCTTTAATATTATGAGTAAACACTTAACCTTATACATTTATTGGGCTTAGGCTACATATGATACTTTTCTGCAGAATTCTGGAACTGTGTGTTTCAATGGATCGAGTCTTGCAGTTTTATACAGTAAATTCTTGCAAAACTCTTGATTCAAACTAACACTTAAAAAAACTTTGAGCAAGCCTAAACCTAGACTTATTGTTTTGATCATGGTTTGCCTACATATACAAAATCAAGTTCTAATACATTTAGTTCTTAAAGTCTTAGAACCTAACATAATTCTCTGAAGGAATCAATTTCCTTAGAATTCTGGGCAGAAGTGAAATTGCGTGGGAATTGATGCAAAAGTAATGATTTGAATCTCTACTAAGGGGAGACTATAAAAAGGAAGATAAGATGAATTGGAAGGGGGTTGGCAAACACAGAGAGGGGTGGAAGTTAAGGAGAGAAGAAAGGAGAATGATAGGAGAAATCAAATAGGGTTAGGATTGGGCTTGTGACAAAGAAGGGGAGAGGGTTGGACTGTCAAGGTAGCGTTTGAGGCAACATCTAGTAGGAGTGCAAGGAAACTCACCAACAAATAAATTGGAATACCAAGTTCTCCATCCCTAAGGGAAGTACCACTGGGTCTAGACACCACACTTTGGATTTAAAATGAGTAAGTTATGGTCATTTGAAGTTAGGGCAATAGTTCTGTCAAGAAATTAGGGTTCTAGGAGATACTCTGTACGTAGCTTAATCCTAGCAACCCTAAACTTCCATATTTAGGCCCCAAATGCTTTAATGTTTAGTGGGAGAGCCTAGACATCTAAGAAGCTATAAAACCCTCCAAAAGGCTCTAAACTTGTTTACTCCTACAAATACCCATCTTATGCTTCTATTCCAAAAGACTTCAAGAGAGGGTGTCTTTTTATCACTATGCTTTCAAACCTCTCTTCATTTTCTCTAATCTCTCTCACCAATACACTAGAATATTTTTTAATCTTCAAAACCTCTCTCAAGGAGTCTTTAGCTATAAACTAATTTTCAAAATCATGTTCAAAACCTCTTTCCAAAATCTTTTGCTTTTCAATTGGGGTTACTATGTTTTATTTAGTTCTTTAATTGTATTTGTACTCTCCATTTGGAATTCTTTGTTGTAGGAACTAGGGGGTCAGTTAAAGTTTCAAAGCATTGATCCATTAGCAAAGTGAGTATTCTTTCTATGTTTTCTTGCTTTTACTAAATAAGATCTACATGAGTTTCTTGATGTAGTTGATTTTATATTTATGATTAATTTATTTCATTTCCATGTTGCTTTTCTTGTTGTGCTAATCTAATATTGAGTTAATCATATTTAATTTTTTAGGGTTTCTCATGTGTCTCTTTGTTTCTGTGTTAAGTTCTTTAATTAATTAAATTTGAAAATATAAAATCCAAGCTTCTATGTTAGGATGTGTACACATAATTGAGATTGAATACGTAGGATTTTGATCCAGTGCATGCATAATTGAATATGCGTACAAGCCTCGAACCCATAATGGGCATGCATAAAATTGTGTTTTGATTTAATTGATTGTCTCTCACATGTTTTGTGATTCGGTTAGCTTCTAATTTGTAGGATTAGAATAATTAATGATTTTCTCTTTCAAAAATACCATATTTGATGTGATTTAAGCATGTTTAGAATAAAATATTTCTGTGTCAATGCATGCTTATTTGGTTTGATTTAGTTAATTGACTTTCCATATCCAATAATATCTTTCATTGAGTTAATGATTTTCTCTATTAATTATTCCATATTTGATGTGATTTATGGTACTCCGGGAGTATACAATAATTTCCCCTGTTTCAATGCATGCTTATTTGGTTTGATTTAGTTAACTAACTTTCCATATCCAATAATATCTTTGATTTAAATTTTGTATCTTTCCTCATTTTCTTGATGGGGTTGGGCTTGTGTCCAATGGCCAGTTCCACTAGACACGTTAGGATATAGACACGTGTTCGCATCTCAACGTGTCCAGTGAAACTGGCCACTGGACACAAACCTCCCCCTTCTTGATGTGGGTTTGAATATGTTTCCTTGTGTGTTTTAATTAATTTAATAAATGTGTGGTTAGGATTGGGGTTAGGGCTCTTTAAATAAAATATTTACTTAAATGTGCATGGCCTATCAACACAATAAGTGTGAGACTGGCTCATGAGCTAGGCGGGTTTGGAGTACCAAACATCTTCCCTCTTGTACTTTAACCCTGAATCCAAAATTTGGTGGATAGGCCTCTGCAGGGGGCTCAAGTTGGTTCTTGGACCTAAATCAAGTAGCTACTCCTAATCCTTCGCTTATCAAGCCCACTAGGATGGTGCACTAGTACGTTAATTTTTAATAAAATATCAACTAAAAATAGAAAATCATATAATGCAAGAGTAAAGAAAAAGAAAGCTCAACATAAGTTACTCTTGTGCTTAGGCTTATCAACTGAACATAAGGGCTTTGCCCCAAATGTGTGTGCTTCCAACAAACATTTTGCAAAAGATTCTCAACTTTTGGTTGGATCCAGTACCGCACAATGTAAAGAACCCCCACCCCATGTGTTAAGGTCCCCATTGATTTTGTTTGATGCTTGAGTGCTTGTCTTTGCTGTTGTTTCTTTCTTTCCCACTTTGTTTTTAAAATTCTTTCTTCACTTCCATTCAGTCCTCATCAGGTAACCTTATATTATAAAGGGGGTACCAAAACCCATGTGATCTGGTGCATGCTTGGCCAAAATGAGGGCGAAACTTAATCTATGGTGGGGCTGGTTTTGAGGCAACAAACAACAATAGGAACTATGTCCAACTGCACGTTACCCCCTCGTGGGTATATCGTAATCATCCTTGGTACGATAGTTAACAACTGACAAGTCCCAGATAGTTCGTGAATGATGATTTTTGGTACAACAAAAAGATAAACATTTTATGCTCTTTTAAATTCCCTCATGGGTGTTCCTTTCCATCCAAAAAATATATGATTGTAAATTTGTACGCATATATTTTGTCATTCATCGATCAAGTGTGTCAGAACTCAGGAGTATACCACTTTTCCTTCATGGCTCTTCATTATCAGAAAGTGGGGACCGACAATTATGACAATGCTTTAGTTTCTTACGTATATAAATAAAACGCTTAATGGATAATGGAGGAGGAACACAATAAGTATGGGTGTTTATCATTCCAAACCGCATGGCCTTTTTATATTGGGAAGAGACATTTGATGTTTTCTTTCCCGCAGAGTAAGATGCAAGGGGTAACACTTGGTTTTCTGGTTTGAATTCAGTTCTATATATGTCCTACAGGGAAGTAGCTAGGCAACAGTCTCTCGCCATATAGCCCGCAAATAAAGTGATACATAAAGATTTGTATATCTTATGCATGAACTCCACAGAACTTGAAGCATGGGATACGCACTTACATTCACCATTTTTTCATGGTAGAAAAGTAAAAGAAATGTAAATGCTAAGTTAGCTTAGAGACCTACTAGGAAATCAAATTATCTTTGTTATCAAGTTGCATAATTAATAAATAAATGTTGAATTATTTTGTGTAATTGATTATACATTAGATTGCAAGAATTTTTGTGGTTTATTTTTATGTATTCCTAACCCTACTATTTGGACTTGAAATAATAATAATAATAATAATAATAATAATAACTCTTTGCATTCACGACAAAAGTCTCATTGCTACGCTGGTCAACATTAAGGGAATATAAATGGATTATGTATAATAATATCATCCCTAATACCCAAAATTAATTAAAAATAACATCTCCCTCTCTCTCTCTCTCTCTCATTTTTAAAATGTTTAAAACACCAACAACATGAAGCCCATTATTCTCGCACAAAGCAACTCCCAGAGCATGTTGGCTAGTGAAAGTACTATTAGGTTAATCATGTAGATCATTTTTTTTTTTTCAATCATGTAGATCTCATATCCTATCATACATACATAAATAATCTAATAATGACAAGTGTACTATAATTAGAATTTACATTTTTATTGCTATGAGAAGATTGCTAGCATGTGTTAGATACCTCCTAATCCAACTACTCACATGCTCCGCCACAGGATTATATGGAAAATTAACTGGGGCACCTAATTAGCACTACTTTCTGGGACAGTAAGTCAAGAGTCAAGTCTGAAAACACGGAAGCTGCTAATTTTTGACTAAATTTGTAGTATGAACTTTTTGACTGCAACTTCTATCCCTAAATTATGATCTGGCCAGTGACTGTGTGTGTCTATATTCATATAATCGGTGAAGACTGATACATATATATGATTGGATTATAATAAATGACTCAAAGAATTTTACACTTCACATGAATGTCGTTACTTTTTCATTATGAATGATTTGAAGAATCTTAGGAACTATATTACTTTCCAAAAAAGAAAAACAATACAAATCAAATCCTAGGAGCTACGAATCCAGGGTGTTTTGATCAAACCATGTAGTCAACCTGATATCTTTTCGGTCTCCTCCTTTAGATAATGCTATTACTACGACAATAAGGAGTTACTATTATTCCCCCCCCCCCCCCCCCCTCTAATAATTGGGAGAATAAAATTTGAATTCTGAAAGTTTTCAGTAAAAATATTAAAGTGTCAATTCCGTAATAAGACTCTTAACTTTAAAGTCTTTCTTTATGAGAGCCAATAAAGGAAGAGGAGGGTGCGAAAGGGGGCAATAGCCTGCCAAAAACAAATTAACCTTATGACACCTTTATTTTATAACTTACCATTCCCATAGGAAGTCCCAACCCTGACTTTCTCCTCAAGCCTCATGGTACTTTTCTCTCCAAATAGCACACCCACGACATCTATCTTCCCAAAACTAAAGTAAATGATATTGATTATGTGGGATCCATATTAACAATAAAAAAGGAGAGAAAAGAAAATATATTTTGTCCGGCCATTTCTTAGCTAAATTTGTTTTATGTCTTTTAGCGTTTTTGTCATCAATTTGAATTTTGAATAACTTAGAAAGAGAGAAATTTTAGATGTTGTACAATCTTTTAAAAGCAATATGCATGTTTTACGATATTCATTTTTAAGTAACCAAATTACATGTTTGAAATTTTTATATATAGATATGATGCTATTGGTTTTTGTTTGACTTATTTTTTTTACTAAGATTTTAATATGCTCTATCTTGAAAAAAAAAAAGTCAGACTTTAAAAATTTGTCTAGTGGATGTTTTTTGCAAATATAGGAATTTAGTTGGGCTAAAGATAGACACCAGTGGCTAAGGGTGTTTGTGCTCACTTTGGATCAACCCACCCAAGGCCCAAATTATACTTGGGTAGCTTTTGGGCAAGGCCCTCAATTTGGTTCTATTACAATCAAAAACACTTTCTTGCAATTATGAGTCAGTACAAGAGCATCTCTTCTACAAATAGACTTATCAGTTACCCAGCATTTAAACAAAGGAAATGTCTAGTGGTAAACATCTCAAACAAGCTCATCCAAAAAAAAAAAAATTAAAATAAATAAATCTCAAACAAGCCTATCGGAGGCAAAACAATAATACAGAAATAATGACAGATACATTATCTTCCTCAATGGAAAAATAATAATACAGAAATAGTTGATCTTCCCATAATATTCACGAGACAAAAGAGGGAAAACTTAGTATGATTGAAAGGAGAACATCTACTTTAAAATAATGTATATTATATTTATCTTTTATTATTCTTTTTAATGAAGGCATTCAAAATTCAAATAATGTATATTATATTTATCTATTAGGGTTCTTTCTAACGGAGACATTCAAAATTCTTTTTAATGTGGGGCCTAACAGTAGCAATTGCTGTCATTGTGAAGTGATAGTTGGGTATTTTCTTTTAATTTTCTAATAACCCCACTTTTAAACACTCTTAATTTGTAACACATATACAAAGCTACATGGAATTTAAGCACATAGTACATACATCTACTTGGAGGAAAATATTTTTTTGAGAAAAATCATTTAAACATATTATATACTATATAGTATGCTATGATGCTGTTATTGTTGAAATAATTTGGTGAAAGTGCAAAAAGAACCCCATAATCTTAACGCTTTCCTTGAATAATTATTTTCTTAATTTCCTCAATACTATACTGGATTGTGATTATTAGTTTTTTACAATTATAAATTTTTGATAACTAAATTACACAATTGATTTATGGTTGAAAATAATAATAAACAACATAATTATGAGGTAGCATATAGGGTTTTTTTATTTTTTTATTTATTTATTTTTATAATAACATATTTGTTTCCAATAAACTTCATTTTATAGATTTTGAAAGTATTTGGGCCATTTTAGAGGTTTGGGGGGTATTTTGGTCATTTTTGAGATTTACGGTGGATTTTTTTATTTTTAGAAATTTTGGGGCTATTGGGCCATTCTAGAAGTTTTGGGGTATTTGGTCATTTTAGAGGTTTTGAGGTATTTTTGATAATTTTAGAATTTTTGGGGGGTATTTGGGTCATTTTAAAGGTTTTATGAGTATTTTTTTTTTTTTTTTTTTTTGTTTTGAGGTTTTTGGTCATTTTTGAGATTTTGAAGGTATTTTGGACTTTCTAGCAATTTTCGGAGGTATTTTGGTCATTTTAGAGGGTTTTGGGGGTATTTTTGGTCATTTTGAGATTTCAAGGATATTTTGCTCATGTTCGGTGGATTTAGGGTATTTTTTGGTAATTGTAAAGGTTTCATTCATGAGTATTTTAGTCATTTCAGAGGTTTCAAATGTATTTTTGCGGTTTTAAGGGTAATTTGGTCATTTTTTGTCTTCTAAGAGTATTTTGTGGTTCAAGGGTAATTTTGACATTTTAAGTGTTGAGGTTATTTACTTATTTTCAATCATTTTTTTATTATAATAATTTTAATTGTTTCTGAGAATGTTTATGAATTAAGTAAAGAAATATTACATTCTTGAATTATAATGAAAATGTAATTAATGAACCAAACACTTTAATATTATATTGTTGTAATGTGATTCTATTGATCAAAGATTACAATAATGTAACATTACAATGAAATGGAGTATGAACCGAGCCAAATCCCCCAACTGTGGTCCACGTTTATCTCATGGTTGCAAGCTGATGAGGTTGATCCACTCTGCAAAATGAAGGAAATCAAAATGTGAGAATTTTCATTGTGCATTGGACACATAACTGTCAATTTATGGACTTCAAAATGTAAAGTAGTGGGGTTCAGCCCCGGATAGGCGGCCCAAAGGATTAGAAAGCTAGTTACGTGGGCCAATAAGACTGTTTTGGGGTAGTCTTAGAAAATCAGTAACAAACTCGATTTTTTAAAAAACCAAAGTAGACTTTTGACCTATTTACGGTTGTTTTTATTTTGACCATTTAATTTTTGAAATTTTCATTTTGAAATATTATGTTTGATTTTGTTTTCATATTAACCATATTATTCATTTTCTTTAACAATATGGTGACATATGACATTATATAAATTATGAGTCTAAATCTTCTTTCCTATTTTTCTTGTTCTACTAATAAAAATTTGCTACATCCTCCTAATTAATTAAACTCTAATATTATGCTTTTATTTATTTGTTACCTAAAATAAATAACTAAATAAAATAAAGCAAACAAATGACTAAGGTCAAGACATCCCCACAACTGGTTCACCACCGGCACCTTCGCCGGAGATCGATGGAATATGAAAATATTTTGGAGTGAGAAAATGTGTCGAAAGTCAAAACATTTCTGTAATAATAATAATAATAATAATAATAATAATAATAATAATAATAATAATAATAATAATAATGCCAAAAATATCTCTTACCACACATGCATGGACATCATCACAATTACACAACAATTCTCCGTTAAGAGTGTCCAAAGCTTGAAATGCTCCACCTCCATCACTTCTCTGCATTAAATTAGGGGAAAAAAACTAAATATTAATAAACCCAAATATGAATTGAGATTTTCTCCCTTTTGTAATCAAAGATTAACTGGACAAACTCAAAGTGATCAATGGTATTTGGTAGTACTTGGCTCTTTGAGAAGCCATTACTTTAACTGATTAACTACAAGAACTTTGATGGTATTAGAGGTATTGGGTTTATGCGTATAGGCGCAAAAAGCTTAATTCTATTGGAAGCTACTAGTGTATCTTTTTGCATTTGAGCGCATGATCTTCATTAATTGGGAAAGCTTCTTGATCTTGACGTACTGAGAGATGGTATAAGTTTTATTATTTGGGAAAGTATTTGACGTATGTGTTCTTATGGATATTACCAAAGGTTAATTTGCTCTCTGTCGATCTGGATGCGGTTCAATTACATACACAAACTTTGTCCCCATGCAACTGTATACCATTTATAGATTTTGTTACCTGAGTTGAAACCTTGTTTTGCCACTTAATTACTACCGTCATTAATGAAGTTTAAGGATTCAATGTTGGAGGAAGAAACCATCCACATCTCATTATGCTACTTTCTTAAACTAAAATGAAGAACTAATTTTTCTATTCCATACAACTCAGTATTTAATTTCAGAGCTTTTTTAGAAACTATTTTTGCTTTACAAGTTTTATTCCTTTTCTTTTTCCACCTATGCATATGAAGCTTCAATTCGTTGGTAATACAAAGTTCACAAAAGAGAATGAAACAAGGGAGGAAAATTGACACACCTTGTAAAAATTAACAGCAACAAAGTTAGCCCACCGGTTGCCAGCGGCACCAAAACAAGTATGGAGCATGTTAATCAGATTCGCTGAGTTATGTTCACAAGCAATTTGCTTGAAGGGAATAGTTGGGAAATAATTCACCAAAACTAAAGACTTGGTTCTGTCATCTAGCGGTGATGATTCTGTCCTATTGGGACAGTTCCCTGCATGCATTCCACCGTCACCATCTGCAAATTTTCGATTTGAAAAAAGAATATAAAAAAAGGGAAGAAAAGAAAAGATACATTCATTAGTATAGAAAATTTAGGACTTGGGTCTTATCCAATCAATTAATGAGTCTTTTTTATTTTTAATAATTTAGTAGTTATAACCACAGGAGAGGGAGATTTGAACTATGTTCTCCTTATAAAGGAAAACATATAATGCCTATTGAGATAACATTATCTACAGCTAAAATTAAGGCATTTGATGATCATCAATCACTAAAGCAATATGATAGTATTTAGGAATTCTTATGTAATCCAAATACAATAGTATAATTACATGTTATCTTATAAACAAATTTTTATCTACATAAGTATGTACGTTTGAATATATAAATATAAAAATAGCAGCTTCTGAAATATTTTCAAGGAAGCAAATCAAAACACAAACTCTTATTATTTTCTCTTTAATGCCATTAAACTATAAGAATCTGAGTCAACATTATAACTATTTAAAAGTGAAATCCATTTTTATTGTGGACTCTATATTAATATTAATAACAGACAACAACTAGTCCATTGAAAGATCCAGTAATTGAAGAGTATCTATAACCTCAAAGGCTGAAAGTTATATAATGATACAAGAAAAAAAAATTTAGATTGAAAATGTATATTAATGAACGCTTCTTACACTGATTCTCAACCATGTAATTCCACTGGTAAGCAATGCCTTCACTTTTTTCCTTGGACCTAATTGAAGTGAATACAAGTAGCCTTTGGTTGTTGGCAACCATGTCACTTACTAGGGGCCAATCTTGACCATTTTTTGGCATGTTTTTCAAAGGAAACCAATATTTCATTAACCCGGCTTTGGTGAAGACCTTTGTCAATCCATTAGGGGCTTGAACATAGTCTTCTAAGATCACTGTGACAATTTCTGTTGGATTTGCTGATAAAAAGGCTTCTATTTCCTTCAGAGTGTCTATAGCTGGTTCCTATTATGCATAAAATTTAAGGCAATTTATGTCTCTATAATTATTTTTCCTCTAACGCATAATCTATCTTATATTTGGATGGAGGGAGAAAAGAGTAGAAAGGAAGGTTACTAATGTTTAGTATATTTCGACTACCTTCCCTTCATTCCAAAAAGAACCTTGAAAAGTTAGTTTAGTGGGGACAAAGTACACATACAAATGCAGTTATGTCATAGCATTTTCCTCCAGAAGAATGACACAACCATACATCTCCTTGAAAATCATATGTATCTAGCATCAAGCTGCGAACTCCATTCTACAAATAAAGAATGCTAGTTTGGCAGTCCAAAAGTTGAATCAATCCAAAAAAAAATTTAAATAAAAATAAAAAAGGAAGATTTGCATAAATTATCATTCATTCAAAAAATGTAAAAGAAAAGACCTAAAAATTAAAAAAACTTACATTTAGCTGTTGAGTGATGTTGTCTTCTTGATTTGTAAAGGTAATTCGAGGAACTCCCGTGTGAGATGGTACTCCCTCAATAGCATAGGCATTGTGGGTTGTCAAGAATGCATATTTATTGAAAGGAAGTGTATTATTCTATTCAAGAGAAGGAAAATTACAAAAATAAATAATTAAATTAATAATTCAGCAATTATTATTATTATTATTATTTTGAGAAATGGTTAGAAACTTAAATTTTTATTTAGGATGATACCTTAGAACATCCAACTTGATTGGAATTTAGAATTTAATAGCTTACAGAAAATATATACATACATGATATATCCACATATACATGGGCCATGTTATAGTCCATAATTCAAAATGAAATGGGCCATGTTATGGTCATATATCCTTAACCAGCCGACGGCCCCACTGGGTCGAGTACAATTTCTTTCCAATTCCCAATATTCGCCGAATAATTGGGTCAGGAATTATGATTACGTGGCCATGATAAATTTTAATGGCTATTAGCTCAAGAGCCGTCCAAAAGTCATATTCTTTTTCTCTCTTTTTTTTTTTTTTTTGGATGAGGTCCAAAAGCCATATTCAATGATCGATAAAATACATAATCAAGAAAAGAAAAGAAAAATAAACACTAAAACAAGAAACAAAGAAAAATGATAATTTGATATTGACATAGACTTTTATCCTTGAAAGGCACATTTTTTCTTCACGAAATTGGAAGGATAAGTATTTGAGAGCTTATTACATAATATATATAGGAGCATCAAACTTAGCTTAATATATTAAAAAAAAAAAAAAAAAAAACTAAAAATTGGATGTGTGTGCAGTTTGAGAGAGAGGGAATTACAATACCAGGAGCTTGAATTGGTTTGTAGTGGTTGATCTAACACATCTACTGCCTGAAAATTCTAGAGGGCAAGAGAAACAATAGAGCCCAGCTTGGCAATCTCCATCGGACGAGCATGGGTCAAGCAGCTACACATGGAAACGAGTGAAGAACTTAGAGCTAAAACCATAAGATTTTTATTATACAAAAGTAGTCTAAAAATTGAAAGGAGACACAAACCTTGCAGTCTCCATTGGAGCAAGCTTTAGCAACACTAAAGAATAGAGAAGCAGTGATCAAAACCAAACTTGCCCGGAGATCCATTTGGCAAAGGTGTGGCGATCGAAAGTCCAAGAATGATACACACAGAATCCAATGGGTGTATGTATAAGATGGTGTTCCTCGACAACTAGCAAAATAGTAATATGATATGCCTCGGTTTCGTCTGAGAAATCGAAGGAAATTTAATAGAACTTTCATGAGGAATAGAAAGGTACGTACATAGAATATGCTCAGAAGCAACAAAAATGGGAACCTTGGGTTGGCTATCCACACAAGGCAATTAGACAATTACGTTTGAGTAAATATCAGTTACAAGTAAAGTTGGGAATGACAGCACACTGATTTACGGTAGCAAGAGGAAAGTGTGTTAGTAGCAAGTACACCTGAGACTCATTTTTCAATTATAACTTCCCATTTATTTGTGAAAAGAAAAAAAATTATGAAAATAATTGTAGGATAACGAAAAAGGATTTTAGGCAATCTAGGTTGCAGGATTTTTTATGCTACCCACTACATGTCGGTAAAAAAAACTATTTACATTTACTCATCGTACTCATATAACTTCCTTTTTTTTGGTAACAGTTACTTAACATTTTTAATGACTCATTTTACTTACTTAAATAATACTTGTGAATGGTTTTTTTAACCACCATGTAGTGAGTTGCATAATTTTTTTTGCAATCCAGGTTATATAAAAATCTTGTTCATAAATGAGAGTAATTATAGAGTACTTCTGGAGTACCATAAATTCATATTTTCTCCTCTCACATAATTGTGGGTTTCACTAATAAAATTTATGGTAGGATTCACAATTTATGTGAAATGAGAGAATATGAATTTATGGTATTTCTGAAATGTTCAATAATTTTCTCATAAATAATAGTGCATGGCAACTCAATATCTAAATATATCCTATTGCCAAAAATTGGGTCTTATAAGTTGTAATTGTGTTAATTTTTAGAAGTCAAAAACCTTGTAACTCAATTGGCACTTTCTAATACTTCTCACAAGATCGACTAGAGTTTAAATCCCCTTACCCCCATTGTTGTAACTATCATTTATCCATATTTGTATAAATGGATGATTTAATTTAATTATAATTCTATTACCTAATTTCCTCCAAAAAAAAAATCTATTAATTAAGAAAGAAATTAAAAATTGGACAAAGTTTGGCTATGAACTTGGTTGTAGCAATGTTTACAACTGTAACAACTTCACTCAATAACTTTTTATTAGATATGAATTTTTACAAATCCACCTTTAATGCTTACATTTTTTCTTCTTCTTATATCCTCTATGCATACAAAATTTCTAAAAGATCAAAGATAAATAGTTATGTCATCAATTAAATAATTATGTTTCAGTTTTTCTAATCTAAAATTATGCATAAAAATTAATTTTATGGATTGAGTAGTAAATAACATCCAATTGGCATGAAATTTGACATGTGTATTAAGAAAATTGTTATTTTTTTAATCTAAAATTCATGTTGCATGTTTTGTTAAACACTTATTATTACTTTATCTAAAGAAATTGAAGAATATGTTTTTGTCTCTATCAACTAAAAATTGGATGCATGTTGTATGTTTTGCTAAAAAATTTATTGTTACTTTATTTAAAGAAATTGATAAGAACAAATAAGTTATTATCTCTATCAACTAAACCTTAGATGCATGTTGCATGTTTTGTTAAAACACTTATTATTATTTTATCTAAAATGTATGTTGCATGTTTTGTTAAAACACTTATTGTTACTTTATCTAAAGAAATTGATAAGAAAAAAATAAGTTGTTGTCTCTATTAACTAAAACTTAGATGTATATTGCATGTTTTGTTAAAACACTTAACGTTATTTTATCTAAAAAAATGATAAGAACTAACAAGTGAAGCGGCTTGGCGCAACCACAGTTTAGAAAAAATTGTTGCAATTTAGTGAAGCCACTTGGTACAATGACAGCTTTTAAGCTCAACTTTTATTATATAGTATATGATATGATATACATATAGATTATATAGATTTGTAAGACTTATATATTGTAAAATTTGTACTAAATATAGTATCACTAAAAAATAATTAGGATTGTTTTTTTTACTATGGTGTTGATGTGAAACTAACCAATAATGTCACTTTGTATATTTTTTAGTTAGTAAACAATATTGTTTAAGAATTCTTTTACCATTAAAAATTTAAATGAAAACATTTATAAGATGTATTATTTAAAAGATCATATTGCTTGATCAATATTAATTAAAAAAATCTTAAATGACTTCATGTACTAATAAATTTGGACAAAATTATTAAATTAACTCATTTAGTTATTTACTAATAGATATTTTACAATTGAAATGTACCAAATGTTGGGCTTTGTGGAGCCTAGTTATGTTTGATCCGGATTATGACCCGATCCGAAATAATATTGTTACAATTTTTAATGGGAGATTTTCTGAGACTTTGTATAAAAACTGTTGTTTTGGAGATTAGGGTTTTATGTTGTTTTTTAGAGAATAAAAACTGTACTGCCGTACTCTTTATTTTTTCCCCTGAGAATATTGAAATCCCTGTAACTCCGTGGACGTAGGCAAATTGCCAAACCACGTAAATATTGCATTGTGTGTGATTATTTTTCTTTAGTGTATATTTTTCTCTATTTTTTGCATCTCACAGATTTGGAAATTGTATATATTCCCATCAATTGGTATTAGAGCCTAGGATTAGGTTTGAGTGGGAGCAATGGCAGAGGAAACAAGAAATGCATCTGGAATAGAAAAATTCGATAGCATAAACTTTGGATTCTGGATGATGCAAATCGAGGACTACCTCTATGGGAAGAAGTTGCATTTGCCACTTTTGGGGGAGAAACCTACAACTATGAAAGATGATGAATGGACTCTTCTTGATAGATAGGTACTAGGAGTTATCAGATTAACTCTGTCAAGGTCTGTTGCACACAATATTGTGAAGGAAAAGACTACAGTAGATCTAATGAAGGCTTTATCTGGTATGTATGAAAAACCGTCAGCAAACAACAAGTTGCATTTGATGAAAAAACTATTCAATTTGAAGATGGCAGAGAATGCATCAGTAACACAACATCTGAATGAATTTAACACCATAAAAAATTAACTATCTTCTATAGAAATTAATTTTGATGATGAGATCTGTGCACTGATCGTTTTGGCTTCTTTGCCAAATAGTTTGGAGACTATAAGAATAACAATAGGCAATTCTATTGGAAAAGAAAATTTGAAGTACAATGACATATGAGATATAGTCTTGGTTGAGGAGATTTACAGAAAAGATGCAGGTGAAACTTCAGGTTCTAGTTTTGCCCTAAACCTTGAGACAAGAGGTAGAGGTAATGATAGGAATTCAAATCGGGGCTAATCAAAATCCAGAAATTCTAATTGAAACAAAAGTAAATTTAGATTTGGCCAACAAGTACAATGTTGGAACTGTGGCAAAGTTGGCCACTTTAGGAGGCACTGTAAAAGTCTTAAGAAGAAGAATGAGGATAATTCTGCTAATGCTATAACATAAGAGGTACATGATGAACTACTTCTTGCAGTAGATTGTCCACTCGATGATTGGGTTTTGGACTCAAGAGTTTCATTTCATACCACTCCACACCAAGAAATCATATAGAATTATGTTGAAGGTGATTTTGGTAAGGTGTATTTGACTGATGGAGAAGCCTTGGATGTTGTGGGTATAGGAGATGTCTGGATTTTACTACCCAATGGGTCTGTCTAGTTACTACAGAAGGTTCGATATATTCTTGACCTAAGGAAGAATTTGATTTCTATAGGACAACTCGATGATGAAGGGCATGCAATACTATTTGTTGTTGGTACCTGGAAGGTTACAAAGGGAGCCATGGTATTGGCTTGTGGAAAGAAAACTGATACTTTGTACATGACCTCAAGTCCAAGAGACACAATTACAGTTACCAAAGCAGGTACTGATGTAAGTCTATGGCACCACAGATTTTGTCACATGAGTGAGAAAGGGATGAAAATGCTACTGTCAAAAGGGAAACTACCAAAACTAAAGTTTATTAGTTTTGACATGTGTGAAAGTTGCATCTTAGGAAAGTAGAAAATGGTGAGCTTCTTGAAAACTAGTAGGACAACGAAGGCTGAAAAATTGGAGTTAGTACATACTAATTTGTGGGGGCCTTCTCCAGTTGCATTCCTTGGAGGTTTAAGGTATTGCATCACTTTCATTGATGACTCAAGCAGAAAAGAATGAGTTTATTTTCTGAAAAATAAATCTGATGTATTTGAGACTTTTAAGAAGTGGAAGGCTATGGTTGAGACAAAAATATATTTGAAAGTAAAATGTTTGAGGTCAGACAATGGAAGAGAGTACATAGATGGAGGGTACAACGAGTATTGTGTTGCACACGGAATTAGGATGGAGAAGACCATTCCTAGGACACCACAGCAGAATGGTGTGGCTGAGCGCATGAATAGAACTCTCAATGAGCATGCTAAGAGTAAGAGGTCGCATGCTGGATTACCAAAAACTTTCTAGGATGATGTTATTAGTACTACAGCTTACTTGATAAACCGAGGACCATCAGTTCCCATGGAGTTCAGAATTCTTGAAGAGGTTTGGAGCGGTAAAGAGGTAAAGTTTTCTCATTTAAAAGTTTTTGGTTGTGTTTCTTATGCTTATATTGATTTTGATGCTCATAGTGAATTTGATGCAAAGTCTAAAATATGTTTTTTCATTTGCTATAGTGATGAGAAATTTGGCCATCGATTTTGGGATGAACAAAATTGAAAATCATCAGAAGAAGAAATGTGATATTTAATGAACAAGTTATGTACAATGACAGATCAACTGTAGTGCCAGATGTTACAGAGATAGATAAAAATAAATATGAGTTTGTCAACTTAGATGAATTGACTGAAAATACTATTAGAAAACGGATGAGGAAGATAAGGAGAATGTAAATCCACAGGTAGATCAGAGTACACCTGTAGTTGAAGTTCGTAGATCTTCCAGGATCACTAGACCTTTACATCATTATTCATCTGCTCTAAATTATCTCCTTTTGACTGATGGTGGTGAGCCAGAGTGTTATGATGAAGCATTGCAAGATGAAAATTCAAGCAAGTGGGAGTTAGCCATGAAAGATGAGATGGATCCTTTGTTGGGGAATCCCATTTGAATTCTCTCAGTTGTCTTCACTGGTTTCACTTGATCTTTCTTACAATGAGCTATTAATCGAAACTCCAGTATGGAAAAGTGTCATTGGTAACCTAACTTAGTTAGAGGAACTTATCCTGGATTCCACAAATATATCCTCAATTAGACTTAATTCATTGATGAATCTATCCTCCTCTTTGATAACTCAGTCTCTCTTACTATGAGTTGCAAGGAAAACTTGAAAATAACATCGTCTGCCTTCCAAGTATACAAACCCTTGATCTAGCAGGTAATTGGAACATTGAAGGTTCTCTTCTAAAGTCCAATTGGAGCTGCAGTTCCCTAGCTCTCTTTGGGAGAATGTTTACAAGAGAATTCCTTAATTCTATCAACAATTTGAAGTCCTTGAAGCATTTGGCTCTCCTTCATTACAATTTTATAGGGTCAATTCTAGCATGGCTCGGGAACCTTACAAAACTTACATATTTGGATTTGTCATCTAATAGTTTTAGCGGTGAGATTCTATTATTACTTTTAAATTTTAGGTCTTTTTGGCTGACGCATCAAACTAACAATTTTTTAATTATTGGTGAATATTTTTAACAGGTTTGTTGCCACCATTACTATTCAACTTGCCGAATCTCTCAACCTTATTCCTTGACAACAATCAAATTGTTGGTCATCTTCCTAATCACGTATGTGGTTTGAATCTAATTTCTCTCTTTAAGTTCAAATTTCATTGGTGAGATTGGCAAATTCAATTCCAATTCATTACAGAACTTTGATTTAAGCTATAATAAGCTACAGGGCTCTATACCTAGGTTAATATCTAGACTTGTGAACCTTACTAGCCTATCTCTCTCATCTAATAACTTGAGTATTATGTTGGGGTCAGAAATGTTTTCAAAGCTCGAGAATCTCAAGTATCTTCATTTGTCAAATAACTTAGTTAGCATCAATAATAATGCCACCTATGCCCTGCCCAATCTTCAAAATTTGAACTTGTCTTACTCCAATATCAGTGAATTCCCAATTTTCTTAAGACTGACAATAAATTTACAATACTTAGACCTTTCCAATAACTGAATTTATGGTCGAGTTCGAAGATGGTTGGAGGATGTGGGGATGAATTCATTAAATTATGTTGATCTTCGTGACAACGTGCTTCAAGGACCATTTCCCACTCTAAATTTTTCTAGTCTGCACTATATGTTTTTCTCCAATAACAATTTAACAAGAGAAATCCCTTCTTTAATTTGCGATGCAATTAACCTTCAAATTCTAGACTTGTCTCACAACAACTTAAGTGGCATGATTCCTAAGTGTTTAGTAAACCCTACTGCCATCTCGGTGTTGGGTTTGTGAATGAATAGCCTCCATGGTACCATCCCTGCAATATTTGCTATTAAAAATAATTTTAGTAACATTAACCTTAATGGCAATCAATTGGAAGGGCTATTGGCACAATCTTTGGCAAATTTTAGGGACTTGGAAGTTCTAGATCTGGGAAACAATAAGATAAATGGAGTCTCCCTTATCGGTTGGAAAGTCTTCAGAATTTGCAGGTTCTTGTCATAAGATCAAATATATTGCAAGGTCGTATAGGCAATCCTAAAACCAAATTTCATTTCCTAAGTTTGAGAATCATAGACATCTCTAACAATCAGTTTAATGATCCTTTGCCAATAAAGTATTTCAAATATTTGAAAGCAGTGATGGATGTGAATGAATGTGTGTCACACCCCGAACCCAAAAGGGTCCAAGGCATGAAAAAGACATCTCAAAGAACCTGTAGATTTTCCTTTTTGACAATCCAATCCACATAAATCATATCAAGAACCAACATTAAGAATTATTATAATAATTTCATTAAATATACTCTCAAAGTAAGTCAGAGCTCTAAGCAATAATTACAAGGACCATTGGCCACAAAAGAATAGAGGTCTGAATAATTAATTACATATCATAGCTTGTCCCATCAGTGGAAATAACATCACAACCACTTTAATATACAAAAGAATGAGTCAAGCCTATTCTAAGATTTATACCATCTAATATACCCATTACAAAAGTTTAGCCTCCATCAGTAGTTAGTCTAACTACTATTAGCCACCAAAAAGCTATCTCAAAAGACTGTTGCCTACTCTGAAAATGTTATAAAATAATGGGATGAGACAGAGCCCAGTAAGTAGCATATTTAATGGGGGTGGGGGAAATGCAGGTTTCCTCAATTATAGTAATAATAACATGACAAGAATGATTTAATAATGAAATACAAGTTTCTCAAAGTAAATATCTTGAAACTATACATTATAATCTGTGAGCATCAACAATGTAATTTCCAAAGTTATAATATCTAACATAAGATAAATTATCCCAAATCTACCATACTACCACATAAACCGGTCAGGGGATCCACCCATTCACAATTGGCATGATATTGTCCTCTCTGGTATGCAGACTCTTGGCCCCATGGACAGCAGCCTCACCCATACCCTCAAGGATTTTCTCTCCCCCCATGGGCAGCAGGGAGAGCGCGTCAAATAAGACCTCTCTTGCATGTGGTCTCTTGGCCCCATGGACAGCAGCCTCACCCACACACGATCAAGGAACCTCTTCCCCCCATGGACAGCAGGGAAGAACGCGTCATCCAAAGTAAACGGGCACTGACCTTGATTTGATTTTGTTGTCACAAAGACTACGGAAACCAAATCGGGTGATCACCGGGAAATCACACATGGCATGGTATTAAAACAACATAAACTCATAGATTACATTATTTTGAAACACATAGTTCATATCCAGATAGTTTCAGAAAACCTTAAATAATCTAACTTCTACAAAGTTTATAAGATTTTCAACTTCATTCTTATCAACAAGATTTTCTATCAATCTCCTAAGTACTAAGACAAGATAAGCATCTTAAATATTCCAATACACCATAAAATCCAAGATTTTCTTATCAAGATTAAATAAAAGATGCCCATTTATCCATAACACAAATTCATGCATTTCCCCAAATGCAATACCAAATATGATGCTCTTTTCATATATAATAATATATAATAGGGTCACAACACAATACTTTTATGAAAACATATATCCATATATAATTTTCCAAAATGTATTTGAACCAAAAATAACATTTACAAAACATGGTTATTTTCCAAAATCCCATTAAAAGCTACTTACCTCGCAACCGCAAAATCCTAATTCTCCAAGCTCCAAGGAGATTAGCTAGAACCTAACAATATCAAGTAAACCTATTACAATAAGTACAAAACTTGAAATTGCATCTAGCCACAATTTAGGAATTTGCCAAATAATCACTTAATTAGGCAAGCCTAGTATTTAACCCCATCAATAATAATATATTTTACTTCCCTAGTTTCTCAACAAATTGATTCACAAGGTATAAACTCCAATTTATAGAATTAATCCATTTAATATCATTTCCAACATTATGACTAGCTTCCATAAAATTTACACTACATCATTAAGAGACCCATGAAAGCAAAATCAATATATCCTCCAAGATAAGAAATTTAGAACTTCAACTAACTCCAAATAAACCCAATGGCAATGGAAAAATTAAATTCACCAACCATCACATGTTATAACTTAAAACCCCTAAATTTTTCCATCATACATAAACCTTAAGTAGTCATCAATAGCACAAAATTTATACCCACTCATCAATTAATTCCACCAATACAAAACCCATACATATAAAAACATAAATGTCACTTCTATTGCTCATAAATCATATGGGTATCATCATTAATGCTTAGATAAAAAATAACCTCAAGCAAAATGCAAAACCCATAAAAAAGATGAGAAATTTTTACCTCAAAAAAGAGATGTGGAGATGTTTATGGGTTCACAAAAATTATTCCGGTGATCTTGCCGGAATATGATGGTGGAAATGGTAGTAGTGGTGGTGTGGTTTGGAGTGGAGGCCGGCAGGTGAGTGTAGAAGTGACTGTGTGTGTGTGTTTCAGTAAAGAGATAAGAAGAAAATGAAAGAAAGAAAGGAGCCGGCCAAAAGAAGAGATAAAAGTGAGTGGGTAGTGGGGTTAGGTGACTTGGCACGTGGGAACCCTTTAAAAGATCTGATCTTGACTTTTTTTTTTTTTTTTTAAAAGCTGACGGGATGTTACAATGTGAGGTTGCATTGAAATAAATGAGGGAATATTATTATCATGATTTGTTGAATATCATAATGAAAGGGCAGTCTATTGAGATTTAGAGAGCCTTAACTGTCTTAACAAGCATTGATTTTCAAACAATAGTTTCAGAAGAAAGATGCCCCTAGTCAATTGGCAGATCTAACGATGCTTGAAGTCTTAAAGCTATCACATTACCAACTCATAGGACACATACCTTCAGGAAATTAATTCAATACATTCAACAATGATTCGTACACCAAAAACTTGGGATTGTGTGGGTTTCCATTGTCAAGAACATGCGAAAACCATGAAGCAAAGCAACCACCACCACTGACCATGCAACAAGATGAAAATTTAGAGCATGAAAATGGGTTTAATTGGCAAGCTGTATCCATAGGTTATGCACGTGGAACAATATTTGGAATTTTTTATGGGATATCTTATGTTTGAAATTGGAAAATCAAAGTGGCTTGTGAGGATGGTCAAATTAGAGTAGCATATCATGCTTAGAAGATTGAAGAAGAATGTCCACAAACGTGGTGGAAGAAGATAACTATTTCGAAGGTATGTGATGTTCTTATTTTTTAGACGTTAGAATGAATCTCTATACCTGAAAATATAGGGTTTTTATTATTATTAGCAACTATGAACTTTTTTTTTTCCTGTCCCTTTGAAGATTATAGTTATGTATCTTGGATATCTTATGAATTACCTACTTATTCAATTTTTGAGTGTAATTTAGATGCCATGGACATCCTTTTTTTATGTCTTCCCTACTTGCATATCTCTCAAAATAAATTAATTGTATTACTTCCAGTATTCCAAATAGTTTGTTTGAAGCTTTGTTAGATCATAGTTGATTCAATTACTATGTTGTGTTCAATTTTTGAAGGAAAAGAATATATGCGTCTGATTTTGACTAATTTGTAGAAAATCCATAGCTGACCCCAAATGTTTGGGATTGAGCGTTGCTGTTGTTGTTGAATTATTGTTTTGAGTTTGATTATAGTAATTTGTTGTTGAATTATTGATCAATACAAAACTTTGAAAAAAAAGACGTGTGGTTACTTAATTGTATTAACTTGAAAATTCACATTTTTTTTTTTAATAAATATCAAATGAACTAGTTATTGGAATACCCAGTACAAAAGAAGGTAAAAATGTTTATGAGTAGAATAGTAATGACTTTATATTCTGCATGAACAACATGTATTCTTGTAATTGCAAAGCCAATGACTCAATTTGAGCACGATATTATACGGCAAATGGGGCTTGAATCCTTGTATGCCATTAACGAAGACATAATACGGCTATGATGATGGCTGCTGTTTCTAGTCTTCTGCAAAATGGTGCATTATGGTGTCTTGATGTAGTCACAACTATTGGTTTGTTCACATGGATCATCCCTTGATTGTATTTCTATTTGCTATGTAGGTTTATTATTTAGTTTTTAAAGGATAGGCTCACTTAGTCTGTTAGCCTGTGTTGAGGTGACACTGTTATGCTTGTATTTTCAGTGCTTACAAATTATTCCTCCGTCTAGTGTAGTTCCCTTTAGGGCTCTGTGTACGCTGGTTTTTATTTAATAAAATTGATTGATTCATAAAAAAAAAATTATTTATATTGTAACCAATGATTGGTTTAAAATATCATGCGTGTATAATGTTAATTTTGCATGTGAATATTGACCCAGCCAATAATACTCAATAATTTACTTAATCAATTTAGACAATTCCATTTTTGGTTGTTGATAATTTTAGAAAAATCTATGTTAGCTTGTGGGACTATACTACTTTGTGTGAATGTCTTTTTTATTTATGCATAAATGAATGTTCAATAAATGCCAATTAAAATTATTTTTATAAATGTTTACTAGGCTATGCTATGGTGGAATAGCTTTAGCACTTGCAATTATCATAGACTGAGACCCTTAGACCTTAGTGCTTGCCTGCCTAGAGATTTCCTTCCACTTTCTTGAGGAGAAAAACAAGTGAGGATTTCAATGGATACAACAAATGGATCCGACTTAGCCTTGGGCAAGCCAAATATGCTTTTTGTCTTAACCTTTGTAAAGATGGATTTCATTTGGGTTTGTAAGGTTGAATTTAATCAACCATCTTGTTGCCTTTATTCAGTGCCGATTTGCTTGTAATTCAGCAATTAGTAACCCTGTATTTAGGTGGGATTATTGTAAGGGTAGTGTATGAGAAGATGTGAAGAAATGTTCCTCAATGTGCAAAGATGTAGGGACTCGCGACTGGAACTCGTGGGTGGCTCGTGGGTGCAAGCCGCCAGATGAGAGTCATGTGCCAAGCATGCAGGAAGCTGAAGCGTTTTGCTAGCTGATGCACTATAGGACAAAATACCTAGGCTGGCTAGGCCGTTACCTTGCGGCTGGAACTCATGATTCAGACCAGTCGCGAGGCCAAGCCGTTAACCAGCCATGTTTAGGAAAAACTGACTCTTCATATTCCTTTCTTACCCTACTATATATAGACCCTTATACCCACCAAATGTAGAAAGTTTCTAGAGAGAATTTTGTAAGAGAAATCCTAGATAAAAATAAGATTGATTCATCCACAATCTTTACCTTAGAGACTCTTCAAATTACTCTACTCTTTTCCTCTCCATTGTTAAATCCTTGAGAGGTCTTTAGCCAAATCATTTTCTCACCATACCCATATCCGTAAGAAAGTTTATTTGGTACTGTTGGGAAGCAGTTAGGAAGGAACCAATTCACATTGGTTGATACTATGGTCTAGTAGCGAAATCCGGGAAGCTAAAGAAGAAATAAGTTCGGTGTAACCTCGTTGGAGTAAGAAGCTTGGAGGGCTTAGGTACATTGGGTAGATTAGGCTTGGAGGGTCTTCTGCTGTTCATGTATCACAACTACATTCTTTAGTGGATTATTTACCGCTTGGAGGGCGGCGGAGAGGTTTTATGCCGAGGGCTTCGGTTTCCTCTTCGATAACACATCGTGTGTTGTCCGTGTGTTTGCATCTTCCTTCCTTTATCTCTGTCTTATATTTACTGCTGTGGATGTGTTTATATTTAACTTAGATTGTTTATCAATTCTGTATTTGGTTTATGTTTATGTTCCGCACATTAATTGTTTGATAATAAGCTTGAATTGATAATTTGTTAATTGAGGTCTAAACGTTCAAGGGTGTTTCATACCCTTATTGAACATTCAAGGTTCAACTTCAATGGAACATGACTGTGTAAATGATGACTCCAAATTCAATTTCTTTCCACCATCAAAGAAAAAAAGGACATTATGATTGAACTTTGAAGAAATATGTCTCCATCAAAGAATTACATTGAGATTGTTTTCTCCTCTATTGTTTTCATCTAGTTTCTTTATCATTTGATGGCTTTTGTCACTCTCTTCTCCCTCTCCTTCCCTCTCTCTCTCTCTCTTTCTCTCTAAATTAAGAGGCTCATCCATAGTTGGTTTATTAATATAGACTTTTCAATTACTCAAGAATTTATTTTGTGTTAATTGATTTTTTTTTTGAGTAAATAATAATATTTATTAGAACATATATGAAAATAGTAATAATAATTTTTTAAACTGAGTTTATAATACATTACATAACCAGAGTACAACTACAAAAGGGCCTAACCTTTGTAATTGTAGACTGGGGTTATAGTTGGTGTTGGAGTTAATTGTGATAGTTAGTGTTGGAGTCAGTATTAGGCCCAAAATTTCCTCCACCTTGGATGAGAGGTCAGTCTAGTTTTCATTATTGGACAATAGGTTTTTATATGTATGTTTTATTGATTTGATTGGTCTACTTAAGATGCATATTTTCTGCTTACCTTATCAAGCATGTGTACTCAATGTAATCAGGAATAATCTTGCAAAAGTTAATTTCCTTGTTACAGTCATTCTTTTTTAATCAAATGGTTTCTTATTTTTAAAATTGATGTGTATCAAAACAAACACATAGAATCTTGACATTTTTAGAAAAATGTGTATCATTTTGACTTTTAAAAGCTACATCACATTTGTTTGGTTGTGTACAAGATTGTTTGAGATGAGAATTATGAATGATTTGCATTGTTGCATTGTTGTTGGGCTTTTTTGTGTGTGTGTTTAAAAAGGTCAAGATGTTAAAAGAATCACATTCAAACTTATTTCAGCTAGGTTTTAAAAAAATTTTAGGGTCAAGGTGTTCAAATTTCTATTGAAGGTAGTCAAAAGTAAAAGTAAAAAAATAAAAATAAAAACCAATTCTACCTTAGCAAAAGATCAGGGGCCAATGTCTCTTCTTCTCAAGAGACCAACTCTACCAATGTCACAAGTATCTTCACACCTAAGCCAAGAAAGGACCTCCCTTAGGTTGTTTAATTAAGAGCTTCCAGTTCTCTCGATATGGCTAGATTGTCTTTCCTAGTGAGATGATTTAACCACACACTGGAGTTAAAGTTAGGAAATAAGAGTGTAATGAATGACCGATTGGGAAAAGGTTTGGCGAGGATTGGGAAAAGTTGTGCACTTTTCTGTGTCTTTAGCATTACTCAGGAGGTAGACCAAAAAGCAGAGTTTCAAACCTAGCTCATACCAAGAGAAAGATTCCAAACAAGTACAAAGAAGACAGTGAAAGAAGTGTATTTCAAATTAGCATGCGCAAAGCAAAGAGCAAAAAAATATGCTTTGTACCTCATATTATATATATATATATATATATATATTTATTTATTTATATTTATATATTACCAACTCAAGGGGTTCATTTTAACCCCTTTGACTGAATATGTTTTTAATCAAAGCAAAAAAATAAAAAATAAATAAACAATTTTCAAAGTTGCTATCTTGTTAATATGGATGAAATTTTAGGGAACTTTTATTTTATTTTATTTTTTTTGTTTTTTGAGATAGATGTTTTTAGGAACTTAATGTTGTTTTTAAGCTTGCATGTAATATTTAAGGGATCGCAGTTAGACTTATTTGGAAGGTCTACATTAATAATAAAGACAACTTCAGGTACTAAAGTATTAGAAAATGAAACTTTAATTAAAGATCAGATGGGTAATAACCCCAAAACTAAAGGAGCCAAAATATAATTTACCATTATTATTATTTACTTCATAGTCTCTATATTTTTTTTCAAGCAAAAGTTGCTGAAAACCACTTATGCTTAAATTAAAAAGTGCTATTCTCACATTTAAATAATTGATAGTTTATTTATACATGACTTAAGGGTTTTATCTAGAGATAGCTTGGAATATCCTACTAACGAAACAAGTGTTCATCTCTTTACCTATTGTCGATTACTCGATCTGTTAGCACAAATTGATTGGTCTATGATTTAGCGGATAGTGGCCACTTATGATATCATCTCTTAATATTCAAAGCTCAAGTTAGTGAGTTAAAATTATGTTGAATACATACAAAGCTTTTCTATCCAGCAAGCAGTGGAATCACAAAACTTTGTACTATATGCTGCTACATGTTATGCATTGATTTGAATAGCTAATGATATGAGCCAAGGGTTGGAGCCTTTAGATCCAACATTGTTAGCTGAAAACATCAACTTTTATGATAACAACGTACAATAGGATGGCATGAGAAACCGCACTAGTGAGAAAGACAAGGCAACTAGGCAAGAGTGTTTCTCACTTATTACTTTATCTTCTACCAATAACAACTTTTTACCTTGTTGTTGTGAAATATTTTTACACGATAATTTGTATTTGTGCTCCATTATTTTGACATGATATATGAAAATGTAAGTTATCTCTAGTTTTCAGTTATGAAACACACTAAGGTTGTGTTTGACATTGACTTAAAAAGTTAGTTTTTTTTTTACTATTTAGCTTATTTTTGCTACTATTCATGGGGCCCATTGCACTTTTTGGTATTATTCATGGATCCCATTGTACTATTTTAGTTACTTTTTAGTTTTATCTACAGTATTTTCAGCAAAAAGTTTTCAGTTTCAACTCAATGATTTTACCCTTTTTTACCCTGGGAAGAAAGAAAGATGATGAAAAAAGAGGCATGTTGTAAGGGAAGCCAATTTTTGGCTCATAACTTATCTAATTGAGCCGGCTGTATTTTCCTTTTAAAATGGAAAGCTCTTCATCTCCTCGATGTCCTCCTCTATTTGCCAAAAGGGTGATGGAGATGGGATCAGTAAATTGAGTGGGAGTGTAGGTTTCCTTTAATATATTAATTTTCAATAACAAACCATGGTAAGTGTCCGTTTGGTAAAAATTATTTTTGCTAACTTATTTTACTATTCAGCTTATTTTTGCTACTATTTATGGGCCCCACTGTACTTTTTGGTACTATTCATGAGTTCCATTGTACTATTTTAGTTAACTTTTAGCTTTATCTATAGTATTTTCAGTAAAAAGTTTTTAATTTTAGCAAAATAAGTGGATCCCAAACAGACCCTAAATATAATAGGAAGTTTAAGGTTATAGTATAGATTCTATATATAGACAACAATTTTAGTAAGTAACAGCTGAGCTTTGAGCTTTTAAGAGATGGGATTAACCTTTGCATCTCCTTAAATCTTCTTGCCGTAGAAATTGAGCTAGATGCCAAGGTGGTTTTTGACTCATCAAAACAAATGAGCCTTCCAATGCAAATGATTCAATTTTAGCATTGCAAGGACGGTTTGAAGCAAATCCCTTTAGTAAAAAATCAACACCGTGATAGGGAAGTGAACAAATGTGCCAATGCCCATGTGAGGTGTGTGGCCAATCTTAACGAGGATTTTGTTTTGTTTTTGGAACCTCTTATTTATTAATATTGTATTTTGTAAGGCCTCAATTAACATGCCAAAATATTGATTTAAGTCCTAAAAAATGAAAACCACACTTTTAAAATGTAAGAAAATGAGGAATTACATTGATTTAATCATTCTAATGATTCAAGAGTTCAAAATCCCAAGCTTGCCATTTTTTTTGCTAAGTTTGAATTTTTGATCCAACCGTCCAATCAAAATAAATATTTATCCATTTTAAAGATAATGAAATTCCCTTCAAAAGGATAGCACAAGGGCCTATGATTTAGAATTTAATTGGATTTAAACTTTTCGATTTTTACACTAAATAATTTACTTGTCACAAAAATTAAAAAATTAGATAATGGATACGTAGCACAAAATTGGATTTCAAAGAATCTAATTGGATTTAGATTATTCAATTTTTACACTTGATAATTCACTTTATAAAAAATTAAAAATTAGATGAAACACATTGCGCAAAATTAAGAATCTAATTGAATTTTTTTCACTTAAGCATAAAACGGTCTTACTCGTGCTAATGGACTGTACTAGCTAAGCAATTAATGTGTTTATTTACAAGCCCTTGACCGCCAGTGTTTTTGGACCTCAACAGAGGAGGATAGCCCATCCGTTGTCTTTGGGTTTGGATGAAGGAGGCCTATTACTTGTTGGACCTTATTGATTTAAGCTACTTTTAACATTTGATTTTACTTCTTTATTTATTGTTGTAATTTGATTTTTTTTTTTTCGTTTAATATATGATGTGATCCGATAAGAGAGTTGATTATTGGCTTATTGCAGAATAATATTTGAATATTTTCTTTGTGCAGGTCGTACTTAGTTCAAAGTTCAACTAAGACAACCAAGTATTGGCTTGCATGAATTTTTAGTGTTTGTATCATTGCATGTACCAGCACTTAGTTTCAGCACGTAAGCAAACTATATCTAGTGTGTGAAAAACTGTCTACTATTTTCTTTGAATTTTATTTTCTTACCTTTCTGCTAATACCAACAGGAAATTGTTATTATTATTATTATTATATATATTTTTTTAAAGCAAAAGGGAATAAGGAAAATTGAATGACTTTGCAACTAATAGTCTAATACACTTGAGTATAGTTAAAATAACTTTTGAACAAGCTTACCGGTATCACTCTAGAGTCTAAATAAGAGTCATAAAGATCCTATGGTACAGTTAGTTAAGTCGTTCATCTTGTAATATATACATACATATCTCTCTCTCTCTCTCTCTCTCTCTCTCTCTCTCTCTCTCTCATCCTCTACTCCTCTCTTTTATTTATGTTTCGAAATGGCATGGCATGGCATGGCCTAAGATAAAGCAAAGGTCAAATATAGGAACAATTACATCATAATAATAAGATATTAACATGATTAATCTATAATAAATTTGAAAAAACCATAAACAAAAAAAATGTTGTAAGAAACACTCATTCAAAAAATGACAGAAAAATTAAATAGTACTAGTACTAAGAAATAATAAAAATGAAATACTGTGAAACTAGTGTTAATTACTAACGTCATATACATGCTCAAGATAAGCAAAGGTCAAATTAGGAACAAATACATCAGAATTGATATTAACATGATTAATCTAATAATTTGAAAAAAATCAATAAAAAAAATGTTGCATGTAAATCATTCAGAAAATGACCCAAAGAATGAAATAGCACTAATAAAGAAATGATAAAAATGAAATACTGTGAAATTAGTGTTTTTTACTTTCTATTAAAAAAAAAAAAGTTAATCTAGATTGGAAGCTCCATCTCTTGCCCAACGATGTCTTAGATGTTGCTCTTCTAGATATTCTCCTTCTTTGAAATGCAACAAATGACATAATTATCCTGCAATAACAACAACAATAAAACCATTTAGGGAGACGTTTAACCCATATTGAAAATTTTGCATTGTGTATTTTTTTATTTTTTAAATTATTAAACACGAAAATTAGGAAATCAGCAAAAAATCCACGGCTGTTTATTCCATAATAAATAAAATTAAATAACTTTGGACAATATACAACATTAAGCAATTCAGCATCAGTAAGAAAAAAAAAAAAAGTGGGTCACCATAATTGTAGCCAAATAAAATGGGAGAGAATAAGCATTTAAAGTCGGACTCGATCATAGAATCAATTATGTATAGAACTTATGTATCAACACCCACTTCGTAGAATATGTTAAAGTTCACCCTCATATATTCTCAGGTGCATCCTTTGCTAGACATTCTAATCAGATACATGCATCAAAAGAAGTCATGAATGTTCTCTCACACACACATGCGCATCCATAAATCTCACCCAATAACTTAATTTGAGCAATATATATGCAACAATATAAAGCAAGCATCATTAAAAGAACCAAAACTGAGTTACCATTATAGCAACCAAACGATATTTCAAAGAAACTGAAGAAACAGAGCAATATGGATTATAAATATATAATATCAAGAAGAAGAAGAAAAAAAAAACTTACATGATTAGTCGTGTTTGCAAACTCCCCGTCAAGTCGGTATTCATTCATGGTCCACCTTCCCGTGCCATTGAAGCCATTCTTAGCGACAAAACTGAAACTTCGCTTAGACCCATAGTGTATTGTTTTGCTATCATCGTAAAGCTCTTGGTCTTTTTGACTTCTCCAGGTTGCAGAATGTGTAGATCTCTCAATGTGCTTATTTTTCTTCTTCAGTTTGGTGTAAAAATAGAGACGGTCCATATGGGTTTCTTGAAAAATCTTCATCCACTCGCTAGGATCCCCAAAAACATCACAGTCGACGATAACATTCATCGAGTCCTCGAAGATTGGGTTCCCCTGGACCTTGTTGAGAAGATAGTAGAGAACAATTTCTTGGTCATTGGGTCTAAACTTGACACCAGGTGGCAACTCCATATGTAGCTTCTGCACCAGCACTGATCTGATAATGAATCTTGTTGTTGTGTCGACAATGAGTGCTCAAAAGATCACTGGAGTTGAAACTAACCGAGAATCATCAAAGGGTTTGAAGATGATGAATGGAGTTTGCGTAAAAGAAAATTTCTTCAAGTGGGCTTGAAGTGAAGAGCACGCAATATTGAATGTTTTTATAGCAACAGAGAAGAGAAGAAATAATAATGATTGCAGAAAGGAAAGCCTAGGGTCTGAGTTATTAATGGAGGTTTAGGGTTAAGGAAGGTTATATTTATTTATATATAAAAAGAGAGAGAGATAGACAGGTATTGTATGTGATGTGGGGCAAAATGGTAATTAGATATAATAACCCTCCAACGGTCAGAACTCAGAACAGCTGTGGAAAGTTTTTTTTTATTTTTTATTTTTTATTGAGTTGAACAGCAGTGGAAAGTTAATCAATGTAATCTGTTTTGTATTTTTTCGAATTGGGTTTAATTAATTTTCTTTCCTAATGGCGGCGGCATTTCCACGTGTCCTATGGAGAGTGGCTAGAATTTTATTTTATTACACACCAGGTCAGTTGTAGTTGTACACGCGATGAGGGTTTTAGTTTTAGTTGGGGTAGTGAGGTGGGACACTGTCTGTGGGAGTTTTAGAGACCAACGGAGTGGAAGTTGAGGGACTCGGGGACGGGGTAAAGTGGTTATGGTTGAAGAAACTTAATTTGTTCAGGCATTTTCTCAAACACGGTGGAGGCATCAATGTTAAGGGAGGCTAGCATTGATGTTAAACAATATATGGTTTCCACTCCCACGTCAACCGACGATCCTAGGGAGGTGAGGGCTACGACGCCGATGATGCTCGGCTGACGTTTGTTTGGGGCACGAACATAAGCGTCGAGGATGTGATTTATCGATTTTTGAAGCATTTCCAGAAAGTATGAGATTGCGATCAAAAGAGTCATTGAAATCGAAGGCGAGTCGCTCGATGTCAATTCACGCCACGTGTTTGATTATGATCCTGACTTGTACACCAAGATGCTTAGGTACCCACTTGAAGTGCTGGGGATTTTCGACATTGTTTTGATGAATGGTGGGACGAATCAAACCCTTGTTTGAAAAGCACATTCAAGCTCGGATTTTCAATCCCGAGCTCCACTTCAATGAGAAATCTTAACCCATCTGGTTAGTTTCTCTTTTTGCTTCTTATACAATTTTTAAAACCCATATTTGACTTTTGGGATATTTGTACTGATTTGGGTTGTGTTTTGATTAGATGTTGAGAGGATGGTATCTCTGAAGGGTATGATTATTCGAAGTAGCTCCATAATTCCCGAGATTAGAGAAGCAATATTTAGATGTCTTGTGTGTGGTTACTACTCTGATCAGATCCTGTTGTTATAAATAAAGGTAATTTCATTTGGGGTGTTGTGATGATTATTGGTTTAATTTGTGTCATAGTAATTGTTTTTGTTGAAATGAATGTATTTAGTAGTTGTTGACTAGTGAGTTTTATCAGGGCAAATAACTGAACCCAAGATATGCTTGAAGGAAGAGTGTCAAGCTAGGGACTCCATGACACTGGTTCACAACCGATGCAGGTAATTCATAGCTTGTAGACTGTAAGAATATTGTAATAAACTCTTGCTGCTAACAAGTTTTCACTGGTTTTGTCTTCTACTGGTCTGTAGTTCATAGAAGATTCTTTATCAACAAGTTATTTTTATGTATTTTAATTTTTGTTGGGAAGGGATATTTGATGTTCATTGAAGACTCCATTTTTATTGTTGCTTGCTGTCAATATAGCTAGATATGAAAGGAAACTGTACAGAATCTGATATTATTTGAGGCTTTTAATTAGTCTGTCCATCTCTTGGGAATTCAGGTCAAAATATTTGTTGTGAAACAAACGCACCGGTGTGCTTGCTGTCCTATACATCTGTTTTTGCTGAATAATTCTGAAGTTAATATTGATGAGGGGATATATATATATATATATATATATATATATATGTATAGGAGGGTTCAGCATGGTGTGAAGTGTTTTTTTGTGATTGGGGATTTACAATTTGGTTGAGTCATACAGTTGGCGGTGGGTCTTGGTCAATCATGAATGGTAGGGTGAGTTATTAATTTGAGGGTGAGTCATAGGTTTGGATTAGATGGATCTTCAGGGCAGTGGCTTATCAATGATAAGGCCAGGTTTTACAAATCTATTTTGGATCAGGTTGGTTAATTCATGAAATTGGCATGCTATATATTTTTTATTTATTGAAAGATGATATTATTATATTACGTTGTCCTGTTCTGTTTCACTATAATGTTCAAGCTAGAGTGAATTGATGACTTTGTAGTTAAAAAAAAAAAGAAAAAAAAAAAGCATTTATAAGTTACTGTTCTCCGTCACTAAATGTATTGTTGGATGGGAGAAGCTTGGTAAGAATATGATTTTCTTTTCTATATTTTCACTCAAAAAAAGAGTATTATTTTATTTTAATTTGAACTGTCTTTCCCATGCATTAAATACTAGAACTCGATCTAACATCCTGTACACTTTCATCTTCTCTGCAGGTAGTTGTTTTGGTTTATAATCCCTTGGGATTTGAGGAAGTAATACGAATTCTTGTGAGTGCTTCTATTCTTAGTCTTCCTTGTGTAATTGATTTTTTTTTTACTTAATATATATTTTTTGTCAATGCTTCATACCCAGCACTTATTATATACCATGTTCCAAATTAATTTTATTTTCATATTGTTTAGATTTTGGTTTATCCTTTGTTTATTTAATTGTAATTATATACATGCAAGTCGCTTTTCTTTCAACTTAGTGATTGTTTATTCATTTTGATTTCTGGACCTTACTAATCCTGGTCCATGCCTTTTAGAGCACCCTAAATAGTTAATAGCATTGCTTTTAATAAGTCTGCATGTGGCATATTCACCCAAAATGATGCCACCTAAGGATTTTGTTGGCTATCTCTAAAAGGGTTATAATCAAGTACAATAAGATAAGCACACCAGCAATAATCCTTTTTGTGGAAAACTGGACAATAAAACCGTTCCATTTTTTTTTAACTGGCTTTTAGTGGCAGACGTACACTATTTGGTTTGAGAGTCATCACAAATCAGGCATTACCACAACACACAATGATTTCACATGAAGATATACAAAATGGTTCACTGCATTAAAGAATTGAAATATTACGGCAGAACAACCTCCGGTGCTCTAAATGAAATGATTTGATATTTGCATAAAAATTAAGAAATGTCACATCAAAGTATAAAATGCAGTATTACAAAAAACGTGTGACATCAACAGCTAGAAGAAAAACTACAAATGTGCAGAGATTTATGATTTTTATTTTGGATAAATGATACACATAGCTTTGCCAATAATGTGAGAGACCAAGGGAGTCAATACCCTATGATATATCCACAAAATTCCAAACAGTCTAGTGAAGCACTTTAGAACCATGCAAGTTATGCAGTCCACAAGAAATGGCAGAACAGACATTATGATTTAGCAGCGAAGTTTACATAAAGAAAATAACACTGCAGTTGCAGTAAACCATGAATTAACCAACCTGAAGTTCCCCAAGTTGTAGCCTGTTCAATAAATAATCAGTCAACTATAGAGAGTTTGTATGGTGCTCACTACTCTACTTGCATGTGATTGTTCATTTTAGTAAACTAGACTTCATTTTTGCACACTTTCACTCTTTGTTTACCCACATTTTTGTCGTTTCATTTCGTCTCGTCTCTCTGCTTCATTACAATACATACTCAAGGTTTTCAGACTCGGACCGTTCATTGAACCGTAAAAGGGAGAGGTTCAAGGTTTTTTAGGTCGAACCGGAGTCGAATCGTGATGACGTCATAATTAATTTAATAATTATTTTAAAGCTAAATATAGATATTAAATTTATAAAACTAGTAAAATTGACTAATATATCTATATATGTAAGGGAAATTTAATGATTTTCAAGCAAATATTTAATAATTAAATAATAAAGTTAATAAAAGAAAATAATAACCATGAAAATATTAAAATTTATGATTAATTTTTGAAGCAAAGTTGAATATCTTTGAAAGATTTTAATTATAATTTTTTTTTATTCCTTATAAGAGATGGATAATTTAATTAAGTAGAATAAAATTATATTAAGTTGTTTTTATAAAAAAAAAAAAAATTGCTAAGGGGTTGGACCGCACGGTTCTCACTGGTTCGTGCGGTCCAACCCCGGTTTTAGGGGTTCACGGAATTTACAAAAAATTCGGTTCTTTAGGCTTTAAAAACCGGTTTTCATCCCGGTTCTCGGTCTCACAGTTCGACCTCCCGGTCCGGTCCGGTTCTGAGAACCATGCACATACTATCAGCGTGGAATCAACGCACTTCGTAGCAAAAAACTCCGAAAAATGGCAAACCCAATTTCATTCTTTCAACTGAACACCGGCGCTAAGATCCCTTCGGTCGCTTTGGGTACGTGGCAATCTGACCCTGGCCTCGTCGGCGAAGTTGTCGCCACAACCATTAAGGTTTTCCACTCTCTCTCTCTCTCATTTTTTCTTCTTCTTTATTTTCAACGTGATTATGGTGAAGAAAACAAATTTATGTCACAGACTGAGTAAAGTCAATTCTGAAAAGTTTTCTTACAAGATTAATCGTTATTGGTTCAAATTTGAGCTTAATCCTAAGATTACTTTTTTTCGCCAACAATAACAATCAGTAACAACCTGTCACATAAAATTTGTTGTAAAAATGTTGTGAAAATATTGTGGACATATAATTTCTCTTTGTTTATTTATTTCTACCCATGATGATGAATTTTATTTTAATGAAAAATATTAGATTTTAGAAAAGCATGGTGCCGAAATTCCAGAGATCTAGGGGTCTGTTTGGCAAATCGAATTCAAATTAGAATAAAATGAACAATCACATGCAAGTAGAGTAGTGAGCACTATAAAAACTCTCTACAGTTGACTGATTGTTTATTGAACAGGGTACAACTTGGGGAACTCCAGAGCTTATTTATTGAACTACAAAGTACAAACCAAAATTTAAAGCCAGCCTGATTGCCTAAAATATCCTCTAATCCATACTCAACTTCCATCTCCTCATGGAAAGCAACAGCTTGCTCCCTCGTGTGTATTTTACAGAATTTAAAACTACCTCTTCGGTAGTAGGAAATTTCCATTGAGCTCCTTTTATCTAGTGATATCCATTTCTTTGAATTCTATAAATTTCCCAACTCAATGTTATATACCTGAAAAAACTCCCACTTAAATATTTTTTCCAAGTGCAACCACCAAAATATGTTACCTTCTCCATATCACATTGAGAGTCCCATTTGGAAATGAAAATTCTCAAGGGAAAAAGCATTTAATAGTTTGGAGTTTAACTTCCACCATCAAGACAATACAAGCGTAGGTACTTTCCAATAGTTTTGGAGAATAAATATTGATATAAACTTAAACTAGATGTTACTGAAAATAATAATTTCATCTGGGGGTGAGGTACACATCAAAGACATTTTCATCTTGGACTCATCACGTGAAAATTGAAGGAATATCATCTTGCAAGCTCATATACCTGGCGCAGAAGAATGAAATTCGTCATGTTGAAATCCCATGTTTGGATAGAGAGGAGGGGGGGGGGGGGGGGGGTGGAGAGGGAGGGAGGGAGAGGACAGGACAGGAGAGTGTATATATTATGACCACAAACCCCATATCCTCCTCTCTCCCCATAAAAGTGAGTAGTAAATTTATTTTTTTTCATTACAAAGTTACACAAATGCCAGGTGAGTTTTGAATTTATGATCTCACCCTCCATCCCAGAGGTAGAGGAAGAGCTATCCGAGCTAAAACCCCATTAGAAGAGAAAAAATGTATTTAGATGAATAAAAGTGAAACCATTCACGGATAGAAATTACCTTCTTGGGCTATATATATATATATGATGCATCGAACCGTGCAATTATAATTTTGATACAATGACTACTTACCAACCCATGGAAATCAGAAACATATAACTATCACATCTTGAAGTAGATTTTGGGTGCAGATTCACACAACCTTCTAGGAAGATTTCATATTAAATAAGAAGTGAAAAAAAAAAAAAAAAATTGTACTTGAGTCAAGCCTGTGTACTGGGGTAGCAACTTTCTTGATTTTTAATAAAAATGTTTATTTATCCAAAAAAGAAAAAGAAAAAAGAGGATAATCTGTTCTCACAAAAGCTAAATGGCTAGTAATAAATGGGAACTCAATTCCTACTAACCATCACTTTTGGTGTATTGTAATAATTGATGTTTTTTTTCGCCTTTTGTGATTCAGAAGATGAATCCTTCTTGTCATTTATTAGAATAAGCTCCATCCTTTAGATTCTTTTTTTATTTTATTTAAATAGATATATGTAGTTTGCTTTTTATTTGCTATACATTTGGCTAAATGTTCTTCTAGCTTTGACTCTTCTCATCCCATAGGTCTATACTATCCTATGGCGTGACCATGAATTTCTTAGATACGTCTGCTTTATTATTAGGTACAATATACATTTTCTATAGATAAGACAAAGTAAAAATTGATTTTTTTTCACTTTACAAGTTTCATTCTAAAAACAAACTATCAGCTCTGTTATGTTCGGAGGCATAATTAATTTTGGAGTAATGCTATGTCCACAATATTTTTACAATAAATCTTATGCAAAAAGCTATTATTGGTAGGTAAAAAAATAATATCAGTATTGAACCCAAATTAGAATCAATAACAGCTTATCACATTGGATTTGTTATAAAATTATTGTGAAAATATTTTGAATATAGCATTATTCTTATTTTTGTTAAACCTAACTTTTTGTAATTCTCAAATCAGGGTATTCATTTTTATTAGGGTAGTCACAATAGGTTAATTTAACATATAATTTTTTTTTTTTTGGCAAGGGTACATATGCCATTTTTTGCAAGTCTGGGTGGTCTTGTGACCACCCTAGCTTGCATGTAGAACCGCCAGTGAATTGAACTACAAAAATCTTAACAAATACCCAATCATTATTGTGAATTTTAAGTTGTAATAGATTTTTTTTATGCCTTCTAGGTTCAAAATTTGTGGAGATTTATTCTATAGGCCCATTTTCATGGGTCAAAAAAAGAAGAGGATTTTTTAGTAGGTTTTAATTTTACATTTACCATTTACGCCCAGAGAAAAAGAGATCGAAACAAAAATACCCGTTCTATCTTTCTTTTTTGGATAATCCGTTCTATCATTTAGGTCCAAAAAAAAAAGGCCCAAATCAAGAACCCCGTCTCATACTGGTTCGACGTGAGGTCCTACCATTATTGTGGGCTTTGCGTGTCAATATGCAAAACCAACCGAACTCATTTGGTCCAAAAAATGCTCTTACTCTTGACTGGACCAAACCAAAAATACCCCTAAATGTTGACGATCCTTTTTTTTTTTTTTTTTTACCATTAAAATAATAGGAATTTGAACACTGAAAAAAAAAAGTGCTACTAAAATTACAAAGCTCTTAAATCAAACAATTATCTAGTTGATTATTTATTTTAAATAATTCGATATATAATTTTTTTTTTATATAATATAATTCAGTCCTGCAGTCCTATTCAAAACCAAAACTCTAAGGAATTTCGAAATTATCAATATAAAAATAAAAAATTTTGATTCAAAGGAAAAAAAAGTTATGAAAAATCGAATTTGTGTGCTAAGAGCCTTACATTGTTATTGTATTTTTTCTTTTACGTAGAGAACCATTATTTGAATTTCACTCCTCCATACGGAGTAAAAAAACATTTTTAAAGACAGGTCAACCCAAGGCAACCCCTTCCACAAAATAGAATAATTCAAATCATTAATTATCTTCTTAAAAAAAGATTAATAAAAACCTAATCCAATTGAAAATACATTGTACATGTGTTAGATCATCAATGATGATTAATCTCTCTAATAGTTTGAAACTTTAATTTTGTAAATCAATATCCTACATGATTTCAACCTTAGTTATCTATCTCTCAAATAAACACATACCAAATAAATTTTATCTCTCTCTCTCTCTCCCTCTTAACACCAAGATATAAAATTGAAAATTATATTACAATTGTACTTAAATATGCATCATCTTATATCTAAAATAAAGTAAGCTTTTTTTTATAAAATAATAAAATTTCTTTTTTTTTGCGTTCAATTTGATGCTTCAGCCATGATATTTAATTATATATATAATTAAATTTATTTTAGTTAATATTAATTCATCAAATTATATATTTAATGCATCAAATTAACTTTGATTTGGTTTTTAATAAATAAATTCAATTGGTTATATATTTAGATATAAAAAATGTCCCCTTAAATTTTTGTCTTAGACTATTACGTGGAGCCGGCTTGCTTAAAGAAAGAAATTAAATGAAGAAATTAAACAGGGGCTCATTCCTATCCAAAAAAAAAAAAAAAGACTCAATTTTATTTATGAAGTGAGTCGAGTACAAAGGTTGGGCATAGCCATACAATCCCAAAGAACTAGAGCACACACTCAAAGCAATATAAAGAGGTATAAATGATCAGCATAAAAAAAAAATAAATCCAATCTCCCCTTGAATTATTTTCTTTCATCTGTATGTATGTATGTATTAATGTATGTGTGTTTATTTATCTTCGGAGAAGAAGTGGTTAATGGTAGGCATGACTTCCGGCGGGCGGGTACGAAGGAACTTGCGGAAGCCATGCTCGGCATACCTCATTCCTTCCTCTCTGTTATCAAGCACTGCCATTTTACGGTGAGCTTTGTTCACTCTGCAAATTAACAAAGCCGTAAGAAAATAGATAATCCTGCATAACAATTTTTTTAAAATTTTTTTTTTTTAATCCTATAGTAAAAAATTCTGAGGGGCTGATATCAAATTCTTGCAAATTAAAATTTATGTTGTACCTGACATCAGGGTTTTGCAATACGTTCCTTACAAGCTGGAAGGTGCACAGACTAGTTACGAAGGTCATTGCAGCCAATAGTGGATAAACCTGAATTCACAAACAAACCAATGTTATTTTTACCTTAGGCTAATATGCACATCTGAAAAAAGCTATAAAAATAAGCTTGGGAATAGCCTACGAATAGACTACATCCACATGACAGTCAACCTCGTACAAGGGCTTGTAGGATCAATTATTAGCACGTGCATATTCAAGAACTTTTTAATTGAAATTCACATCTCCAAATATTTATAATAAAGATATTTAAAATTTAAATCTTCCATATTTCTCTATTATTTTGTAACTATTGAATTGTCAAAAAAAAAAAAAAAAAAAATTTTTTTTTTTAAATTTAGGATGCATAGTGTTTTAGAAGATTGTGAATAGTATAATAATCACGCCTACAAGCTTCCAAAACACGAGGTAGCAAACTGCAATTATTACAAGAAAAACTTACTTTAGGATCAACAATAAGTGCTGAGATATTTTAAAGATTTCTTAATCCAACAAAACTCACAGCCAACAAAAGATAAACTTAAATCAAAAGTACTACAAATGATAGAAGAAACAGAGCAGTAGGTTGCTTCTTTTTCTTTAGACAAGGAATAGAATGATGTTATATACTATATACTCTAAATTTCAAAAATATATTTTTGAATCAAGTGATATTTATGTATTTAAAATTAAAATTTCAATACAAAAACTCATAAAATGGAACTTGCAGCATTGATCTTTAGTGGCCATGAAAATTTATTTATCTCACTCACACCATCATTATATAAATATATATATATATATATATATATACAAAATATAATAAAATAAAATAAAATATTTTAAAAAATTACAACAAAAAGAGAACATAAAATTTTCGTATTAGCCATTACAATTTACAGCAATCAGGTTTAGCCTATGAGGTCAAGGGGTCAAATCAACTCAATGAAATCAAAATAATATTAATAATAATAATAATAGCCATGATTTGAGATTTAATTATTGGCCATGACATGATTGTATTAAATACTTACCTCTGGCCTCATCCAACGCCCCATTAGAAATTTTTTCTTTTCTCTATTCCCTTCAAAATGTGTTGCAAACTTGCAATGCGACTCTAAACTCTAAAGGTTTGTATTTCCAGGAAGATTATGTAATTTTCACCAAACAGTGTACTGAATGGAATATCTATGGCTGTGTATATATATAGGGGTAGATAAACTAGAATACTCAGCCCAGGAAGAAAGATGAGACCAGCAAGATATGAACTCTGAAAAAAATTTCAGTGGGCTGCATTAAACAGTTGACTGACTCTATCCAAAACCAGGTGCTTTTTAAGCCTCTTGTTTTTGATGGCTGGAACTTAATTGGAAACTACTGTAATTAATAGTCAAAGCAATAACCGTGTAATTTCGAGCATATGCTTATGACCAGAATGTTCCAATGATCTAATCCTATGAAACACATCCAAATTGACAGTTATGCATGGTAATGACAAAATTGCTTTCCCGCTACGACACATTCAAAGCAATAACCGTGTAACACATCCAAAAAAACAAAAATTTATTTCGTGGATGGATTGTACTTTTCTTGTGAATTGACTTTTATTTTTATTTTAAATTTATCTTAAGCTTGTGAATTTAATTTTAAAAAAAAATTAACATAATTGGCGATCAAAAAGAATAAAAATAATAGCATAATAAGCCGCATGAGTCTTATGTTCTCAAGACATTTCAATTTCAAATCTTACCTCTCTTTTGTAATTATCGAATTATTTTAACAAAATTCGCAATTATTTTAACCAAAAAAAAAAAAGTGATGTTAACTTATCAAAACCTATTACTTCAACAAGTTGATAAAAAATTATGAAATTTATTGTATTTATAACAAAACTTTGCCCATTACCTGCCACAACAACGCCAACTCTAAGCTTAGGCCTAAGGCCCTCTTATTGTAATATTTTTTAAGTATCAAAATTGATAAAACATTAGGAAAAATATTTGGTTGATTTCAAAAAGAGATGAGAGCAAAACGTACATATTTGGGTCTAAATTCTCTACACTTATCTTATATTCTATCTAAACGTTTTTTTTAATTCGATTTTTTGGATCAACTCCTAACTTACACCATGCTTGACAAAGTGGAGAGAGTGACAGAGACAAAGAGTTTTTCTTTCAAAGCCTTTGGTTTGCAAATTTCAAGGGAGAAAAGAAAGAAAAAGGAAATCTGAAGTGAACCCTTGGATAACTCTCTCCTCTCTCAATTCACTTTAATTTGGGAGGTGAAAAAAATAGGGGACCCGGTGGACCACCACTCACTCCATTTTTATTTCTCCCCAGTCAAACAAAGTATTTTTCATTACTGGCTGCCTATAAATGTTTTGAGCTTTAATTGTTGTTGTGAAAGCTATTATATGAGACTAGTGACAGCATCATAGCAATAATTTGTTTTTGATGGGTAAGAAATTATCACTTTCATTATTGGTTAGGGTCTATAATCTCATGTATGCCCAAATATATTGGATAGAAACGAGAAAAAACCTACAAATGTTTTTATACTATAAATATCAAACATCGGATCCACACTACTTTTACTTTCAGGGTTGTCATGACTTGTGCCCAAATACGTAGTGCATGTCTAAAGTGTATCTAGTTACCGCCAATTGCTAGGATTTCTTTAAGTATAATTAGTTATCTATATTTAGTATCTGTATTTAGTTGGTTTTTCCTTAGGTCCTATTATAAGAATCCTTGAGTCCTCTAACTTACAATAGGTCAAACAATGTCTCAAACCAATAACAAAAATTTGGGAGTGCAGTTAGATGTGGAAAATGTGTTAGGACTTGCAACCTATGACGGCCAACCGAAATCACTACCTAATTATGATTATCTATTTGGGCCCTTCTATAATTTTGTAATGCATTCCATGATATCATACATGCATCAAGACATCAAGAGTGACATGTGGAAAACATTTTGAAAATCTTTGAACCCACAAATAGCTAAAGTCATGATGCACTCAAAATCTTGATGTAACTTTGTGTGGTCACGTTTTGGGGTTTAACTTAATCAACAAGATGTTCTTTAGGGTATATTTGGTTGGAGGTGGAATAGAGTGGATGGAAATTAAAAGAGCGAAAATAGGAGTGAGTGTTGTTTGGTAAGAAGAGAAAGGATGAAAAATTTTTAGTGAAGCCCAAACATTTTCTCTCCTGATCCACCAAAAACTGATCTCTTCATTTCGGAGAGGAAACACAAGTGATTTAAATGCAACCACATTAGTTACTTTTCTACCCGTCTTAAATGTTAAACATGCATATTTTCAATGTTTGATTTAAAAAAAAAAAAAAAGGAAAAACTTTTTTCGTCCTTTTCCTTTTTTTCTTTCTTTGTGGTTTGGTCTTTTTCAGTTTTCACTTTCTTTCTTTTGTTTATTTTATTTTATGTTGTTTATTTATTTTTTCTTTCTTTGTGTTTGTTTAGTATAATCTTTGTGCTTTCCTTTTTTTTTCCCTATTGGTTTATTAAAAAAAAAAAATGTAATAAATTTAATAACAAAGAGAAAAAAAATATGTATAATGTTTTAATTTTTATAAAATATTTTATAAATTTTAATTGATAAAATAAGTAATATTTTATTAAAAATTTATTTCATATATAATTAAATAAGGATGTAAGAGTAAATTTACACTAACTACATTTTCTATCCTCCAATTTTTTTTTTTCAACCAAACAAAATTTTTTTTTTCATCCCTCCACTTTTTCACCACTCCAACTAAACACAAATGAATGAAATTAAAATCTCTTATATCCTTCTACTTTTCCATCCTCTCTCCATTTTCTATCCTTTAACTTTTCCATCTCCCTAACCAAACTGGCCCCCTTAAGCTCTTGTGGAGGCTCAACTCCAAAAAAAAACCCTTGGGCTTCCTGGGATTTGGCCCCTTAAATTTATTTGTGTTCTTGATTGGGTACAACCTACAATGGGAGACCCCTGGAGTTGTTTTCTCAATGGTGGATTGTGCCCTAGCCCAATTTGTAGTTAGATTGCTTTGTATTGGGCCCAGCTAAGGAGATTCTTAACTGCTGAGTTACCTTTTTGAGGTCCAAGCAAGACCTCTGAACCTTAAACTATGTTCTCACTTTCTCTCGTGTATTTCTCCCCCAATTTTTGTTCCAACCCCTAATTTGATTTTCCTTCCCTCTTTTATACCCTCCCTTTGGTGGATCCCACATGATAACAGAATATTCCACACATGTTATGGGTCCTACCATTTTTAGGGTTTAAGTGGATCTTTGAGTTTGTAATACTATTTCGGCCTATCAAATCATTCATCATGGGTGAGACCCTAAATCCTAACATTGGAAAGATCACCTAGTAATTTGTACCAGACACCAATTTTGTACTCGAGAATGCATCCATACTTGTGTTATTCTTTGTCCTCGACATGGCTAATCATCCTCGATAGGGGCCTTTGTGGAATTATCTTTATGGACCATATTCTCACAGTCAAATCCTAACAAGCCAGACCCCACTCAAGGGAAAGCCTTTCCTGTTACCCCAACCACAGCTCTTATTTGTCAACTTGGTTGTATTTTGTTTTTAAAAACAATTTGAAAGAACTTTTGATGAGGAAAATTGAAAAATTGATAAGAGTTCTGGGTTTGGTCAATGAGGGCATGAAGAAGTATATGCATGACATGTTGCAACATTTTGGAAAGTATGTTTGATTCACATATTCATACATGTGGTATTCACAAATCTCATTGTTTATATACTTGCCACACACTAGGAGACCCATGGACGAGTGATATTCACATGTTGCATAAGTAGGCCTCCAAGTTAGCCAAAATGCTACAAAGAGGCATGAATTGGTACAAATAATTAGGTCTTGTCGCATGTTGATTTACAAGTGGGTATTAACATTGCCTATTTTGGGTTGGTTAATCTTATCATTATGAATCCCTCCATAAGTGATATTCAAGTGGTTTATGGATGGTTCACTTGTTTAGATTGTACTAATTCAATAACAATATGATATATGACATATATAATCATGCATATACAAAAGGAAAGATAAATATATAAGAGCGCACTGTTAGTTAGAGTCCTCAAAAACTCGTTGCTTTGGAACCAAGGTTTCCCTGACCTGAGCTTTACTTGAGGTTCCTCAATCTCACTAAGTTTAGTTCTCAAGTTTCCTTTTAAATTTGTACAGCCTTTCCCATTTACTCCGACTCCTTCAACCATCATATTTTCCATCAAACCCATCCTAAACCGATTCCTTCAACCAATACAATTTTGACAAAACCTATCCTAATTGACCCACCTCGTTATGGTCCAAGGGTCCTGCCCTTAACCACTTAATGCGAATCCAAATGGACAAACAAAATGAGCCGGTAGAAGCATTTACCATGGATACCAGTAAACTTAGGTGCTCAGACAAATCTTTAAAATTGAAAGCAAGTGAGAAGGCAACTGAAGATCTATGCAATACAAGCTTGGTGGGTAAACTTTTGGCAGATAGAATCATCAACAAAAAAGCAGTCAAGGCCATCATCTTAAAAGCTTGGAGAATAGCAAAAGGGATTCAAATTGTTGATCTAAAGGAGAATGTGTTTTTTGTTCAAATTTGCCTGTGAAAGGGATAAAAAAATGCATCTTAGAACTGGGGCCTTGGAATATTGAAGGATTCCCACTAATTTTGAAATAGTGGCAAAATAATTTAGCTATTGAAGATATGGATTTCTCCAGTATTCCACTCTGAATCCAAGTTCATGATCTCCCCATTGAGTATATGTCAAAGGAAAATGTAGAAGAGATTAGGGCTCTTATGGGTGAGGTTCTAGATGTTGATCTCACGAGAGATGGGAAGATATGCATGAGCAAGTTCCTAAGGGTGAAGGTGGAGATAAAAGTAGAAAATCCTCTCTGGAGTGGTTTTTTTTCTAGATAGAAAGCCACAACCAGACTTATGGATTCAATTTAAATATGAAAGAATAGCTGAATTTTGTTTTCAATGAGGCAGGCTGGAGCACTTAAAAGCTAAATGTACATGGTGGAATTCTTTTGATGAAAAATTAATGCGCAAAGAACCATATGGATTTGGTCTATGGATGAAAGCAGAACTAATCAATAAAAGAACAACCAGATGGGTTGAATTTATTGCAAAAGTCGGTCAAACATCAGATAAGGATGGAGAAGGGTGGAGTAAGGACCTGGGTCAGAGAGATGAGGTGCGTAATCTTCACGCATTGGGTGATTCAGAGAATGGGAATGGGTGTGATTCCAATGAGACCCAGGTAAGTGTCACGAGGAAAATTCTGTCAAATTTTAAAGAATTGGCTACTCATGTCATGTCAAAACAAACCAGTATTGGAAACTTAGCCAATATCCCCATCCAATCCCAACCAAATATCCAACCAAGTCTTAAAAATTAAAAGCCTCTTAACCAACTCTTAAACCTGACAGCCCTCAACTCCATAACCCTTATGGAAACTGACCTCCAAGAAAAATCTAGATCCCTCACAACCAAATCTCTAGAACATCACACTACATCTCCACTAAATATACCCACCACAAATAACACCTCCACACACATCAGTAGCACAAGACCATACACTCATTCCTTTGACTGACCTGAACCTTACGGACCCACCCTACTTAATTGGGCTTGATTGCTCAGGCCCATCAAAGTTAATGACCAGGGAAATGTGACAAGCCATTATTAGCCCATCTAAAGCCCAAAATGTGGTAAGTATTAGAGCAAAGAGGAAGTTGGAGGTGGAGGAGAGCCCAACCCATTGTAAAACCCTCAAATTAACCAAGGTGGGCTCTGGTTTACTTAAACTGGAATTGCAGCTCAATTGTCTAAGCTCACTGAAGCTGCAACAAGATAAGAAGAGAAAAATAAAATTTTTGGCCAGAGAGAAAGCTAGACATCCTCCATGTTCGCCAATAAAAGAGGTAACCCATGTGAACTCTAGAAATTTGATAAATGTTAAGTCTCTTACATCCAAAAAGGCTGAGGAGGCGAGCCTTATCATGCCCCCACCTCAACCATGATTACCTTATCTTGGAATTGCCAGGACTTGGCTCAAGTTTCGGCCAAAAAGAACTCTTAGAACCTTAATAAGGGATATTGGCCCGGATATAGTATTTCTATCCGAAACTAAATTCCCATAAATAGAAGTAGAAAATTGCTGGAGTCGTTGGGATTTTATAATATTGAGTATGTTGATCCAAAGGGTAAAAAAAGAGGTCTTGTTGTTTGTTGGAAAATAGGGGTGCATTTGGAAGTCACATATAAATGCAGTAATATGATATATGCCTAAATGTTCTCTAATCCTATTAATGAGCCTTGGCTTATGTCTTTTATTTATGGCCCTCCGAAGCGAAGTGATAGAGGCCTTTTTTGGGAAGCAGTAGAGAAGGTGGGAGAACCTTTAGTAGAGGGTGGCTTTGCATTGGGGACTAACCATGCTTTTTCACATGCAGATAAGAAAGGTGGGAAACCAATGGCTAATTCATCCAACAGAGGTCCTAATGAAGTGATAGATAAAAGTGGGCTTATTAATCTCCAATTTTCTAGGAACCCTTTCACTTGGTCTAATAGGAGGGTGGGCCTAGCGAATATAAAAGAAAGGCTTGACAGAGCCTTTGCAATTTACTAGCTGCATCATCAGACCACTCACCAATTGTATTCTTTATTGAAGGGGAACAACATTGTAATAAAAGACCTTTTAAATTTGAAGAGGCATGGACTAGGGATGAATCAAGAGGAGGAGGAATGCCATAGACTTCCTTAAGAATTAATAGGGCATTTGGGTGCTGGGTAGAGAGGAAAATGGTAAATGTTTTGAGGAGTTCTGTATTAATTTATTTTCCTCTTCTAGCCCTTCTATCCTTGATAATCTTGATGATCTCATTTCACCAATTTTGTCGGAAGAAGAGCTAGCTATGCTTTCACAGACACCTATGGCAGAGGAGATTAAAGAAATGGTATTTAGTCTGGGCTCAAACAAGGCACCAGGCCCAGATGGCATATCAACCCACTTTTACAAGTTCTACTGGAATATCATTGAAGGTGATATAATTGAAGTAATCACAAGCTTTTTTTTTACGAGGGGTAATATGTTGAGGGAAATAACTCATTCTTTTATTGTCCTCATTCCCAAAGGTAGTAATGTAGCATTTGTATCAAAATATAGGTCGATAAGCCTATGTAATGTCTTGTACAAAATTATCTCCAAGTTGCTGGCCAACAGATTGAAGAAAGTTCTCTCAAAATTGATTTTCCCTTGGCAAACAGACTTTGTTCCGATCCACAAAATTCAAGAAAACGCCTTTCTAGCTCAAGAGATTCTTTATGAAATGAAGAAGAAGAAAGGAAAAAAGGGGTGGATGGGTTTAAAGATAGATATGGAGAAAGCCTATGATAGACTAGAATGGAACTTTCTATTGAATGTGCTTAAATGCTTTGGATTCCCTAGCATGTGGATTCAATGGGTCATGCAGTGTGTGACCACTCCTTCATTTTCCATCCTAATAAATGGCAGTCCTTATGGTTTTTTTAGATCGGAAAAAGGAATTTCCCAAGGAAATACCCTTTCCCCTTTTCTCTTCATATTAGTAGCAGAAGTTCTGGCTAGGCTTATAAACAGAGAAGCAAGTCAACACAAAATCAAGGGATTTAAGCTTGCCCTTGACCTTATGCCAATCACTCATCTCCAATTTGTAGATGATCCGTTTATTTTTGTTCAAGCAGACGATGAAAACGTGGATAGAATCAAGGTAATCCTTTAAACTTAATCTAGCTGGTTTGGACAGAAAGTAAACCTTTTGAAGTCTCTGATATTTTTTAGTAAAAAACCTTCTTATAGGGTGAAAAATCGCCTAGCTAGGTCAATAGGAATAAATGCCTCAAATAGAAAAGAAAAATATTTGGACATTCCTATGGCCTTTAGTAAGGATAAAAAGGCAGCATCAGAGGAGATTATAGAAAAAGTAAAGTCAAAGCTTCAAGGTTGGAAAATGAAAACTTTATCACAGGCGTGCGGAGCTACCTTTATCACATCAGTGGCGAATTCAATCCCTTTATACCAAGCAGCCTCCTTACTCCTACCAAAACAAGTGTGTTCCAAGTTAGATGCTCTTAATCAAAATTTTCGGTGGGGTAAGAAAGATGATAATAAACCGGGATGTTGCCTTAAGAGTTAGGAATCCATTTGCACACCAAAAAGTATAGGAGGTTTGAGCATTAAAAAGACAGAAGATATGAATAGAGCATTAGTGGCAAAGATGTCCTGAGAAATTGTTAGCAATGTCGATAAAGTGTGGGTGAAAGTTTTCCAAAAGAAATATGTGAAAAATAAAAATTTCATGAAGGTCCCTATGCTGAAATCTGCATCATGGTCTTGACAAAGTATATTTGGTTGTAGAGATGTATTGAAAAATGGGCTTTGCCATAGAATTGGCAATGGCCTAAATACCTAGATTTTTGAAGACCCTTGGGTTCCTAATGAACCAAACTTTATTCCTCAATTAAGAAGTGGAGCTTCCAATGAAGACCATCTAGTTGTTGACCTTCTAGACCAAGATACAAGGCAGTGGGATAAAGGGAAATTGTCATATTTGTTCAACCAAGCAATAATGAACAACATTCTGAACATCCACCTCACCCAACAATTTCAATATGACTAGGTGTTTTGGAGCTTGAGTGCAAATGTGGGATACTCAGTTAAATCGGCTTGTGCTGCATTGAGGATCACAAACTCAGCCAACCATCCCAACTTGCAAAACAAAGACTGGAAGAATCTTTGGAAATTGAAACTTAATGCCAAGCTCAAAAACCTCCTCTGGAAAATGGATTGGAACATCCTACCTACTTGCTCAGTCCTCAATAACAGGTTTGTTCTCTCTTTTATTAAGTGTTATTTGTGCAACAATGCAATTGTTTCTATTGAGCATCTTTTTATTCAATGTGATTGGGCTGCCTAAATTTGGCTAATGTCACCTTGGTTAATTAATTTGGATAGATTAAATAACCTCTCAATTTCAGATTGGGTGAAAATGATTTTGTACCCTGAATACTTGCTGGGGCTAAACAGTGAAGAATCCATAAATATTTAGCTTTTTGTTGCAATTGTATGTGATCACCTATGGATGATTAGAAACAGAGTAAGGGTAGAGGGAGTCAAAAGCAACCCTATGGAGATTGCAAGACAAATATTGAGGGCTTTTGAAGAGCACAAACAAGCAAGGAGAGAATTGATCAAGAAATCATCTAGAGACCCAAATGGTATCCTCCACCTGCAAATTGGATAAATTGAACTTTGATGTAGCTATAAGAGAGGGATATAGCTCTGTGGCTGTAGTAAGCAGGGACCATGATGGGAATTTTATTGAGGCATAGGCTGAGAAAATTAGTCCAAGAAGTTTTATTCGAGGTGACGCTGAGGCAGCTTGGTGTGCTATTCGTAGAGCAGCAACTAAGGGATTTAACAAAATAATTATAGAAGGAGATGCATGGAATGTGATATATCCTTTGCAAAAATCAAGCTTACTGCCTCATTGGAGCATTAAAACTATAGTAGAAGATATTCTTAATTTAGCCAAATCTTTTGTAAATGTAAATTTCTCTTTTGTGTATAGAGAATGCAACATGTCTGCCCATTTGTTAGCAAAATGGACTATCTTTTTGTTACAGATTGGGCTGGTGCTCATCTCCTCCCTATCGCCTCAAATTGTTCAAGCTTTGGATAGAGATGTATTCAAGCCCAGCACTTCTGATTGTTCTCTTATTTTTCTTGGTCAATAAAGTATTTATTCAGGAAAAAAAAAAGAAAAAAGAAAAGAAAAGAAAAGAAGGAGTGCACTGATAGAGCTTTGGTGGCACTTCAACATAGCTTTAATTGCGTTCCAACATTTAGATTTAAGAGCAAAAGCATGAGGCTGGTGTAGCTGGAACCGTATGGTGTGAGAGGAAGGGGAGCTACTATACATCTATACCATATTTTTTACTTGTTTTCTCTCTCTACTCTCTAGACATATAAGTCACACTTGAACACCAACCCAATATATAATATATTTATATGGGTGAGAGAGTATCATAATGTATTGCTTTTAATGGGCTAAACCAATACTTTAAGAAGTAGAGGTTAGAGACTTTTTTTTTTTTGATAGGAAGACTAACACTTTTATAAAACTCAATTAAAAGATACATCATTGAGAAGAGCTTGCTCTAAAAGGCAAGGAGTCTCTTCCATCCAAGTCAAATAATCCGCATTTCCTAGTGTGTGCTTTGCTAACAAATGTGTCGGTCTATTACCTTGCCTTTTCACATGGGAAAAATCAATTCTATCTAAAGGCCCACAAGATAACAAAATAACCTGTACAATAGATTCTATCATAGATGGAGGTGTAGAGGAACCACAAAGAGCATTGTAAACCAACAAAGAATCCCCCTCAATGATGAAGTCATGGACACCTACATCACATGCAAACTCCAACCCCATTTCAAACGCTTTAGCCTCCACTTCTAGAGCACCGAAAGGAGTGTTGATTTTCCTGCTTAGAGCTGCAATAACTTGCCTATTTTCATATTTGATCATCACTCCCACACCAGAAGATTTTTTAGCCGAGAAAACTGCGTCGTCGACATTAACTTTATTTCTCGCCGGTGGAAGAAGAGACCACCCAACAACTCGCGGCGCCACTGGGATGGAATCCACTTGGTTAGCTTCCTGAAACTCTTGCAAATACAAACGAGCCCACTGGAATAGAGCCTTGGCATTCTTCTTTCTTCCATTATGCCTAACCTCGTTGCGATTAAACCACATCGCCCAAGCCACAGTTACCACCAGTTCAGCGTCCATTACCTCATGTGAGTCCGACATTAGTATCTGCCATAACAAATCGTGAAAGGAAGTAACTCTGGACTGATCAAACTGAAACCTTAGCTTTGTGCATTGCCAAACTGCCTTTGCTCGACTACAAGACCAAAGTAAATGACCCACGGTCTTAGCGTCCTCCATGCATTCATCACAACATACATCCAACTGGATTCCCCTCCGCACAAGATTCTCCTTGGTTGGTAAAATGCCTTTGCAGGCTCTCCAAGTGAAGTGGCGCACCTTGTAGGTACCTTCAAACTCCAAAGTAACTTCCAGAATCTACAGGTTTTTCTAGAATAAGAACTAGAGCCTCTATTGCTTGATCGGGATTCCTCCATTGCCAACCTATACGCACTACAAACAGTAAAAGAACCATTTAGAGTAGCAGCCCATACAAGTTTATCTTCAGGTAGGTGTGAACTCAGTGGAATACTTTTAATCAACTCTGCATCATGAGGCAGGAAAATGGCATCAATGAGCTGAGTATTCCAAGTAGCCTCATCGTGGGAGATAAGCTCACTGACTCTTGTTTCATCATGTAAAAAAAAATTGCCTCGGGGAAGTAATTTTGAACGTGGAAGGAGATGGAAGCCACTTATCACCCCACACTCGGATTGAATCACCATTACCCACATTCCACCAAATCCCTTTTTCCACCAAATATTGAGCAGGCATTAAACTTCTCCATATGTATGATGGATGTGTGCCAAGTGAGGCATGAATGAAATCAATGGTTGGAAAATACTTTTGTAAGATTGAATTTTATCAACCATTTTGTTGGCTTTGTTCCGTGCCAATTTGCTTATAATTTAAGCACTTAGTAACTCTGTATTTAGGTGGGATTATTTGTAAGGGTAGTGTGTGAAAAGATGCGAACAAAAGCTCAATTATGTGCAAAGAAGCAGAGGTTCGCGGCTAAGGACTCGCGGGTGACTCGCGGCTACAAGCCGCCAAATGTTGGCACGTGAGAAGCACGCAAGGAAGTTGAAGGGTCACGCCAGCTGTCGCACTACAAGACAAAAAGTCTTAGGCTGGCCAGGCCGTTAGCTTGCGGCTTGAACTCGCGACTTAACCCAGTCGCGAGGCCAAGTCGCCAAAACACCCTGTTTGGCAAAAACTGACGTTTTGCATTCCTTTCTCACCCTACTATATATATACCCTTATACCCACCATATTGAAAGAGCTTCCAGAGAGAATTTTGTGAGAGAAACCCTAGAGAAATACAAGATTGATTCATCCATAATCTTAACCTTAGAGACTCTACAAATTCCTCTACTCTCTTCCTCTCCATTGTTATACATTTGAGAGGCCTTTAACCAAATCCTTATCTCACCACACCCACGTCTGTGAGAAGGCTTATTTGGTACTGTTGGAAAGCAGTTAGGAAGGAATCAATTTACATTGATTGATGCTATGATCTAGTAGCGGAATCCAGTAAGTTAGAGAAGAAATAGGTTCAGCGTAACCTCGTTAGAGCAAGAAGTTTAGAGGGCTTAGGTACTTGGGTAGATTAGACTTGGAGGGTCTTCTGCTGTTCATGTATCCCAACTATATTCTTTAGTGGATTATTTGACCGCTTGGAGGGCGGCGGAGAGGTTTTACGCCGAGGGCTTCGGTTTCCTCTTCGATAACACATCGTGTGTTATCTGTGTGTTTGCATCTTTTTTCCTTTATCTTTGCCTTATATTTACTGCTGTGGATGTGTTTATATTTGGTTTAGATTAGTTATCAATTCTTTTATAAGCTTGTTATCATATTCCGCACATTAACTGTTTTATATAAAGCTTGAATTGGTAATTTTGTATTTGGGGTCTAAACGTTCAAGGGTGTTTCATACCCATTTTGAACTTTCAACTTTGCCTTATACACACGATATACTAATGACTCATGCTGAGTTTGAAGTCTCCACCCCTATTTGGCAAGAAGAGCCAAATTGAATTGCTTTAGTTGGCAAAAACCCAAACCACCCTCTTCCTTTGAGTCACACAGCTTATCCCAACTAAGCCATGCCATCTTCCTTTCATCCCTTTTTTGACCCCACCAGAAATTCTGAATCATACTAGTCATGTCATCACAAAGAGAATCTGGGATTTTGAAACACCCCATTGTGTATGTTGGAATGGCTTGAGCTACAGCTTTTATAAGCACCTCCTTACTAGCTTTAGATAGCATTTTCTCTTTCCATCCCGCTAATTTCTTGCTAAGCTTCTCCTTTATGGCATTAAAAGAATTCCTTAGAGACTTTTTCATTGTGTGTTAATCCAAAATGCAAGCCTGTCACATTAAGTGTCGCGTATGATCAAATAAAATATACTAATAAAATCCATACTATTAATCATAAGTTGCAATAAAATGGTCCACTATCAACAATGTGGTGATCACTATCTACTATTGGGTCTTACAAATGTTCACACTCCAACTAATCCAAGTTTTACTAAATACACAAAAAATGACCATGCTATCCCATAACACAACAAATGCCAGCATAGTAATTATCTATAATCCTGACCATGCCCCAAAAGTGGCATGCTTCATATATCAATACACTTTTAGTCAAATTTGGTCTAAAAACTCACTTTTGTTACTTTAATTAATCTATGATTCATAAATTATATTAATCTCAATACCCTATCACTATTCTATTTAAATAGCCAAATAAAGAGAGATATGTGAGAAAATGAAAAAAAAAAAAAAATCTTTTACTTCTGTCTTTCAAATTAATTTTTCTAATTGTAATTTTTTTTCTTTGGGCTAAGTAAAGAAAGAGGTTTTAATTCATCTAAAGGATCCTAAGAGGGTGTTTGGTTTGAGACTATCTCAAAACTCATCACTCGTTCTCATTACTTATATCTAAAAACTCTATCACAACAAAAACTCAAAACTGAAAATTTTTGTTTGGTTAAAACCCAAACCCGTGTATCTCATTTTTATTACTCAACTTTTTCACTTTTTGGTGGAGCCCACAGCCTGCACTTTCAGAACGGTCATGTGTCTCTCACGCATGTGACCTTCTCTCTCCTTTCACCCAAAATTTGTCTTCCTTATCTCTCTCTCTCTCTCTCTCTCTCTCTCTCTCTCTCTCTCACACACACACCAAATGTTAGAAAAAAGTCCATCAGCTCTACTCTTTCGCCTCCATATCCACAAGACCCATCTCCAGCAGACCCTTAAAGAAATTTCTCAAAGCTCACTCTTGTCTTCGATTGCCCAGTTTCTACCGGTGAGTTTCGTTCCTTTTTTGTTATACAGGCTATGGTGTGATGATTTCCTCCTCTTCCTCTGTCTCAAACTAACCCCAAAATCCAGGAATTGGTCGACACCCATATCCAGCAAATCCCATTTTCCTTTTCATCTCGCCCAATCGTCGATAGTAGTCCCAGATTCCACGGTTTTTTTTGTGTCCGTTTCAGCGTTAGGGCCACTGTTTTGTCTGAGTTTCCCTTATTCCTCTACCCCGTAAGAACCCCAAAATCAAACAATGGGTCATCCTTTATTTTCCCCACTTAATATTGTTTGCTACCTGTGCTTGTTTAGAAACTTGGTCCTAGCAAACAATTTTGGTGGAAGTGTAGTTATGGATGTAAAGAGAAGAGAGGAAAACAGAGAGGGGTTGGTGGCGTATCAGTGTATGTAATGTGAAGCTGGAGCAAAAGTAAAGAAGATGAAAAAGCTTCCAACGGTACTGATATTTGATGCGATAAGTCACTGCAATGGGGACCACATGGTTCTACTAATTTACGAAAATGCCATGAAACTTATATTCTAAAAACTGAAAACACCTCTCCACCTGTTCTCAGATTTCATTCTCATAACTCAAAATTTTGAGAAATAAGTTATGAAAACAAAAACTAAAAATTCAACCAAACAAAATTTATCTCAGTGGGACCCACGATTTTTGAGTTTTGAGTTATATAACTCAAAACTCCTCAAATCAAACACCCCCTAACTGACTGAGGGCCATAGGCTGAGTGACAAAAAAGACTACAAAAAGGGATATTTGAGAATTTTTGCTGTTGAAGCATCCAAGTCTTCTATTTTGGGGTTGGTTTGCTACTTTGCAGAGAGAAGAATTCGAGTCTTCTAAAAAATGCATAAAGTTGGGGTGTCTTTTTTTCTGAGAAAAGGGACTCATCACTTGTCCCTACACAGTCTGCTGGCCGAAAACTCTTGCTTCTGGCTGAAAACATGCATATGAAAGCAAGGTTTTAACGGACGAAATCAGAATTTAGTTGGCAATAAGTTCTATGACTACATATTTGCCAAAATGGCCTCGGCAAAATGACCATGATACCTAACCTACCACATTTCCGTTGACTGTTTGCCTATGTCTGTGAATAATATATTAATATTGCTATTGGTCACATTTTTGTTTTATGAATGTTCACGTTTTGGTTTTGGAATTGGATATGAAAATGAACAAGTGATATATGTTAATCAGAATTCCATAACCAAGTTCCTAGAAGGTAGAATGGATTAACAGCATGCTCATACAAAAAAGGAAAAAAAAAAAAAGGGAACTTAACCAATTAGGCCTCCGTTTAGTTAGGTGTTTTGGAGCCTAAAAACATGTTTTTAAAACCCATAACTTCATTTTGCAATAGCAACTCTTTAGAATTTTTTATTACAAACATTTATTTTAAACCCAAAACATCATTTTGCAACAGTTTAGCCAAACGCACCCTAAAATTCAATACAAAGAAAATACCCAAAAGAAGAAAAAAATTAGGGAGACTATATAGAAAGAATTTAACAAAGTATACCTCATTCAATCGTGTGCCTTAGTCCTAACTCCTAAACACAAAGATGGTTCATTCCTCATTGGGGTTATTAGAGTAGAGTCCCAAGACATCATGTCACCTTCAATTCAACCAAGACCGTTGGAGTGTTGCGCTCGCTATATAGTTTAGTCTTTGTGTCTCCCGCCTATTCTCTCCCTCGTTAGTCCTTGCTTCAAGATATGGGAAGCCAATCAGAAAACTCCAGAAATCCCATGAGAAAAAGAGTGACACCGACTTTGCCATTTTTATTTTTTTTATGTATCTAACAACCATTTGGTAAGCCATCTCTATAACCGACATTTCCTTCCAACAGTCTCTCTTTTCTTATATACAAACATTAGCCAGTAGCCATCCCACTTTGATACTGGAAATTTCAGGGTACTGAATTTAACAACAATACTAGAAGCTTGAGACAATGAGATTTTTTTTCTCAGCTTTCTTCTTCCTTGTGTTGCTTGCTTATACAGGTAAGCTTATAGTTCCCTAAATGCTAATTGGATTAACTTGCTTCCTTCTTTCTCTCTCTGTATTCTTCTCTTTCTCAATTCCCTTCATTCTGTTTTGTAATTGCAGCTGCATATGATCCCTTGGATCCAAATGGGAACGTTACAATTAAATGGGATATCATGTCTTGGACCCCAGATGGCTATGTGGTGAGTAAAAGCTTATAGCAAATTTTCCAATATCAAAATTATCATACATGTCAAAAAAATATGTTCAAAAAAGAATATATGTTGCCGATCCTGACTAATCTGTTGAAGATTCGAATCAACCCCGAAAAGGGTTGTTATGAATCTTATTGAATTTAGAATTGTCTGGATGACTATGCTTCGTTTCCAATATTTGGCAGGCGGTTGTAACGTTGAACAATTTCCAAATGTACCGCCACATAATGAGTCCAGGTTGGACCTTAGGATGGACATGGGCTAAGAAGGAAGTGATATGGTCCATGGTAGGGGCTCAAGCCACTGAACAAGGAGACTGTTCCAAATTCAAAGGTAACGTACCTCATTGTTGCAAGAAAATTCCAACAGTTGTAGATCTGCTCCCTGGCGTCCCTTACAACCAGCAATTCACAAATTGCTGCAAAGGTGGTGTGGTGGCAGCATGGGGTCAAGATCCAACTGCTGCTGTCTCAGCCTTCCAATTGAGTGTTGGGCTAGCGGGTACTTCGAACAAGACAGTGAAACTTCCCAAGAACTTCACCTTGTTAGGTCCAGGGCCAGGGTACACCTGTGGCCCTGCTAAGGTTGTGCCTTCCACCGCTTTCCTCACACCAGACCGCCGCCGTAAGACTCAGGCACTGAGTAAGTTACATTGTCCCTTCTTCACATATATTGAAGTTTGTCAACTACTCCAGATGAATCTGTGTTCCACAATTCATTTTCTAAAACACCTTTCTTGTTTGAAAGATTACTTCTGTCTTGCAGAATTTGATTTTACTATAAATAAATGATGTTTTTCCAGTTATATTAATATTTTGATTCAGATTAGGCCAAAATGTACTGCTGGTACCCAACCTTTAACCCATGATCAATTTTAGTTCCTAAAGTTTAAAGTGATCATTTTTAATTCCTTGAAAGCTTAGTCCTAAATGAAATAATGACGTGACAGTTTTTAGTTTGGCCGTGTCATTTAGAATTCTAAGGGACTACTAAAAGCAATCACTTTAAACTTCAAGAATTAAAATCACCAATGGCCTAAATTTTAGGACAAACGGTAGTATTTAAGGCTTCAGATTATGGGCCAAGTAATTTTTAGTCCTAAATTTGTCACTATGATCTGCTATACATATACAATGGTTAACATCTTTCCTCTCATCTCATGCAGTGACATGGAACGTGACCTGCACTTATTCCCAGTTTCTTGCCAGGAAAAACCCAAATTGTTGTGTTTCTTTCTCATCCTTCTACAATGACACAATCACTCCTTGCCCCTCTTGTGCTTGTGGTTGCCAGAACAAGAACAAGTGTGTCAAGTAAGTCTCTAATTTTTAATATCTTGATTTCGATGCATCTATCAAGTTGCAACATCATATCAAATAATGAATGTTGGTTTTACAGGAGCGACTCTAAAATTCTTCAAATGAAGGGAATAAACACTCCGAAGAAAGACAACACACCACTGTTGCAATGCACACACCACATGTGCCCTGTCCGGGTGCACTGGCATGTGAAGCAAAACTATAAGGACTATTGGCGTGTGAAGCTTGCTGTTACAAACTTCAACTATCGGATGAACTACACGCTTTGGAGTCTAGTTGTTCAGCATCCAAATCTCAACAATGTGACACAAGTTTTCAGCTTTGATTACAAACCTCTTGTTCCCTACGAATCTATAAGTGAGTGACAATAAATTTCCATTTTTTACACTATTACAGGATTGAATTTCGGTTCAGGTGTGTGACAATATTCAAACATGGATGTTACTTTATGTGCAGATGACACAGGTATGTTCTACGGCATGAAATACTATAATGACTTACTCATGGAAGCTGGGCCGTTTGGTAACATTCAGTCAGAGGTGCTTCTTCAAAAGGACAAGAACACTTTCACCTTCAAGCAAGGATGGGCATTTCCTCGCAAAGTTTACTTCAATGGTGATGAGTGCATGCTGCCCCCACCCGATACATACCCACATCTGCCTAATTCTGCCCCTAAAAGCCTACTTGCCTTATCAACATTGATTTCTTCATTGATTTTCTTGTTGATATCTATCTGGTGATGAGCTTCTTGGACTTAAGAAATGTTATGGAAAATTTTGAAGCTTAAGTTACTTCGACACAGATAAACGAGAGAAATGCTATAACAATTCAATATTCTTTTGAAAGAGCCAAACTTGACTTATGGAGATGGAATTGTATTCTATGATACACGAGCTTGTGAATAGAGAAATCAAATTTGACTTTCAAAAACAATGAAATCTATTTGTATTTTGATTCCTAACACTGCAATGTGATATTAAATCTTCATCTATGTTTCTTCTTACAAAATAGGCAGATATACTTCGAAGGTTACTGGACAAAATATACTCCTTGTAGAATCAAGTAAGCACCTTATAAATAAGATGTTTCATTCACATGCAAAATCACCATCAAGGGATGAGATTTAATTGAATCAACATGCGCACGTGATTAATAAAAATACGAGGAAGAGTAAAAACAATATTGTGATCAAAATGAGAAAGTAGCTTCATGTCCTTGTTTCTTTGGGCAACACAGTCCTAGTTACTAGTTCCTGTTATTACAATCACTTCTACAATATGGATGTGGATATCATACAAACAAGATGATTCAGTAAGTGAACATAAATACAACAGCTAGAAGCAACAAAAAGGTCGTTAATTCACCCACCACATATCTGGTACAACAGAATATTTTGGTAACAGATCATAGCGCTCATAAGATCACATTTAACTGCGGCTGGAAGTAATAGCCCAAATGCATGATATTTCAGTCAGTTTGCCTGAGTACTGGAGTCTCTTTGATCTGGCTGAAAATTTTATAGTATCACTTTTAAGTATACCAGAGATTAGAAGCTTTAGGCATATGCAAACATGAATGTCAAGGTTGACAAGAAGGTCATGACTAGAGTAAGCAAGGAGATGTGTTGCTGGGAACTAGCATTTGGCGACCATGGATAGGCATCAGGAGGTGGCATGACGCAATTATCACCATTGAAATAAACCCTTCGAGGGAAAGCCCAACCCTTGTCAAAAGTGAAAGTCGCATCCTTCTGAAAAAGTACCTCTGACTGAACATTACCAAGAGGGCCAGCTTGCATGAGAAAATCGTTGTAGAACTTAATTCCCCATAGCATGGCAGTATCATCTATTGGAAAGAAGAATACATTAAATACATTTTGTCAACTTCCAATTTGTATTACAAGTAAAAAATGCAATTGTTTTCAGAAAAATGATGACAACTAGTAATTCACTCTATACGTGACAGCAGAAACTTCCAATTCAGAACAACAGATAATGTGCCCCAACCCCCCCACCCCAACTAAAAAAATAAAAACAGACCATCTGCATGTTAGGCTATCACTTACTGATATCACCATAAGGTGTTAATGACTTGTAGACAAAGCTGAAAGTCTGGGTCAAATTGCTAAAATTGGGGTGTTGAACAACCATGTTCCAATCTGAATAGTTCATCCTGTAATTGAAGTTTGTAACTGTGATCTTCACCCGCCAGTATTCTTTATAGTTAAGCTTAACATGCCAGTGGACTCGGATTGGGCACATATGACTTGTACATTGAACCAGAGGCGTATTGCTGTTCTTGCCAGAACCGGAAACAACTGAAGCTAGATATGGCGAATCTGCCCTGTAATCCACACAGGAAAATATCATACAGAAAGAAGTTAGAAGAAAGCGTTAAGTTGTTCTGATTAAGAGAACTTACTCAACACAGCTCCCTGGCTGGGTTATGTTGTTTTGGCAACCACATGTACATTTTGGGCACTGTACTATTGTGTCATTATAGAAGGCTGAGAGTGAGACACAGCAAGTAGGAGCTTTTTGAGCTAGAAATTGCGAATATGTGCATGTAATTTTCCATGTCACTGCCATGAAAGAGAGACATGTTTGAAACCCAAAAAATAAGTGAAATACCAATTGAGAAATTTATGTGTGTCATCTGCTGTGAAAATGAAACTATCACAGTGCTGGTATGATCCTCAAAGCTGAAAAAGAGCATATATAGATGTAATCTTCATTAACTTACTCAAAGCTTGTGTGGCTCTCCTTTTATCTGCTGTAATAAATTTAGTGGGTCTAACAACTTTTGCAGGTCCACATGTATAACCAGGTCCTGGCGCTTTCAGAGTGAAGTTTTTAGGCACTCTGACTGTTTTGTTGGAGGTTCCAGCTGAACCAACGCTGAGCTGAAATGAACCTGCCGCATTAGCTGGATCTTGCACCCATGAGCTGAGTACACCCCCTTTGCAACAATTTGCAATCTGCTGGTTGTAAGGTGTTCCAGGTAATAGATCCACAATTGTTGGGGTTTTCTTACAGCAATGTGGGATGTTCCCTTTAAATCGAGAACAATCCCCTTGGTCTGTGGCTTGGCCTCCTGTCATGCTCCATATTATCTCCTTCTTTGCCCACGTCCACCCCAGTGTCCACCCCGGTGTTTGAATATGACGATATGCCTGGAAGTTGTATATTGTGACTACTGCCTGTCCATTCAACATAGATGCTGATTAGCTAACAGAAATGACGTTTGATGATTTATAATGCCTCTGCCAGCAGACAAAAGAGATGAGTTTAATATGCTCAACAGAGAAATACTTCACATGACTGTAGATAATGACGGCTGTTTGCATAATCAATCACTTCTAAGGGAATAAAGCCCTACAATTCATCCTCTTAACTAAGAAAATGTAAAACAGTTGCTCATCATAAATATCTCAACTAGGGATACTGGATTGAAGAAGAACAGTATTAAGAAAACCTCGATGTTGCATTTTGGATAAATATGGTAGACATTATAGCTACTGAATTGGTGAGGAAAATTGAGAGAATTTCTTCTCACATAGGCAAACCCCCATCACTCTAGTCAAGATGCACATTAGCAACATGAACAGAAAATAACTTCATTGATCAAAAAAATAAGATTAAATGATTTAAGTACTGAACAAGCAGCTCAAAGTGTAAGATTCAAAATTCAGAACCTTTTTGAGTTTTCAATCATATTATAGTGCCTAGTTCTATGATCTCTCTTAGCTAGCCACAAACTTAGTCCATGCAACAAAATAGGCTATGTTACTTGAGTAAGCAATGAAATATGAAAGATCTCTAGCTTGAACATGCACTAAAATGACAGAGAATGTGCACAAAAGATAGAGACTCTATCAATAAACTAATACTCACAACATAGCCATCAGGAGTCCAGCTAATTATATCCCATTTGATTGTGATATTTCCATTTGGGTCGAGTGCGTCATAGGCTTCTGAGACAGAAACAACCAGCCAAAACAGAGCATCATTTTTTAGTTCTTTGGAAAATGAGAATTGCAAAAAGAAAAGCATAACAGAAACTAAGAAATAGAGAGAATACCTAAACTTGTTCAAGTAGTAACAAAGCCAAAAAAATTAAAACAGTAATTAGTTTGGCTAATTAATAACTTAGATGGCAAGATGATAAGATTTGTATTTCTTTTTTTTAAATTATTATTACATAGTAGCTGAACCCAAAACTTCAAATTGTAAGATTAAAACTCTTTTTGACAAAATTTTCTATTGGAATGTAACCGACGGCCTTAAGTAATATATATATATATATATATTTGATAAGTAACCTCTAGTAATATTACATGACTACTTGTTGATATACAGGTGCGAGTGGAAATCCCAAATGGAGAAAAATTAAAGAAGTTTAGGAATTAATATAACATAGTTGGGCCCCCATAGGCTTAAACTTTTACCTTAAGCAGTGTCATTATATATTTTATTACCCCCTCAATTAGAGTCCCCCTAGGTGTTATCTCCCCTATACTACTCAATAGTCAATACCCATATCCTGATCATTTCCTAGTCCCAATAACAAAGAAGATATAATTCAGCTTACATCGCCAATTTTTTTTATCCTTTTTTTCATGCTACTATTTTCTGTAGTAAAGCAAGGTGAAATATCACATAAAGAACAACATAAATGAATTCTATAAAGCTTTTTTGATTAACAAAGTAAAACCCACTTTCTCATTTCTCAAATTTAATAAACAAAGCTTCCCAAATTCTACAAACGTTACTCCACAGTTAGTCAACCACACCCCAAGAATATAATTCTTCAAAAACAAGACCACTGTTTTCTTAACAGATTAAAGATCAAAGAAAAAATCATTAACGAAAATAAGAAAACATGTGAAGAATCTATATTTGGAAAGACTAAATGAAAAAAGAAAAACTTTTTTCATACTACTATTTTCTGCAGTTAAAGCAAGGTGAACTATCATCTAAAGAGCAACATAAATGAATTCTATAAAGCTTTATTTTCCAACCGATTATGGAAAGAACTGAAAATGGCTCATGTTTCATCATCAACCTAACAAGGAGAGAAAAAGATCATACATGCTTAAACTTTTTGATTAACAAAGTAAAACCCACTTTCTCATTTATCAAATTTAATAAACAAAGCTTCCCAAATTCCACAAACGTTACTCCAATCAGTCAACCACACCCCAAGAATGGAATTCTTGAAAAACAAAACTACTGCTTTTTTAAAAAGATTAAAGATCAAAGAAAAAATCATTAACGAAAATAAGAAAACAGGTAAAGATTCTATATTTGGAAAGACTAAATGAAAAAAGGAAAAAAAAAAAAAAAGAGTGTGCCAACCTCACCTGTTGAAGTGAAGCTATTGCATGAAAGCAAAAACAGAAGCGAAATGATGATTTTGAAGATGATACCCATCATGAGTGAGAAGCCAAAGCCGATTTTCTCTTCTGGTTTCAATGAATGTCAGAGTCTTCGGTTGGCTCAACACAGAAACAGAGAGAAGACTGTACTCTGGAGTCTCGAGAGAAAAAGAAAGAACGCGTGGGAAGCTGGCTTTTGCTCACTTGGCAAGCAGTTTACGAAAATTCACTTTTGACTTTGCCCACTGAAATTTTTTTTATCAATTCATATTTGAGTATAAAAAATATAACAACAACGTTAGTTGCTTCCACGTATAATTTTTTTAAGTGCACATATTATTCCCTCAAAAAAAAAAAAAAATCACATTTTATGAAACCGACCTTTAAACTTTTCTTTCAATTTTGTCTTTATATGTTTCACTTTAATTTTTATATTATAAAATTTTTAATATATATATATATATATATATACTTATGAATAAAATATATTGATGCCATGTTTAAAAAGCTCCATGCCATTGATTTTCGCTTGCTAGGTTCATGTTTTTCATCTATAAAGATAAGAATAAAATCCTTTCAAACAATTTATTATATAAGTACAATTTAAAACAAATATCAAGATAGAGGTCTAAATATATAATTTAATTAAGTATTTTTTATACTTACTGTTAGATGCGTACTTTAATCTAGAAATAATTTGGGATTATCCAAAATCTTCAATATTGTACTTATTTGGAAATGAATAACTAGGTTCTCTCTCTCTCTCTCTCTTTTTTTAATATTAAATTATACTTTTGATCATTAAAGTTTAGGATTATATATATATATATATATTTTTTTTTTTGGTCCTGTATGGTTGATTATGTTTTCGTCTGGCCATCTATTTCCATAAAATAATAAGACCATTAAGTGCTCATAATGTTTAACTATTCCATGAAATACTAGTTCTAGAATGCTATAAAATCTAAGAATTTTATTGTTATAGGCAAAAAAAACCATATTTGTCAAATTACTAATGAAAATGATGGCAAGTAAAAACAAAGCAAACACGAAAAACCAAAATTAAGAAAAACCCCAAACTTTAAGGCTCACAATTGCACATGTGCGCATTTGTCCACATATGCTCTCAATTGTATTAAATTATACATTTGTTCATTTACCGTCCTATTTGAAACAATGAAACCCCAAATTGCTTGAATTCGGTTTAGGACAAAACTTATTTATGTTCATTTATTTAACAAAGGAAAAAAAAAAAATTATGCAACCTAGGTTGTGGGAATTTTTATACAACCCACGATGTGGTGGTTAAAAAATTCATCCAAGTGTACTTACAGTCATATGATATTTTTAATAAATTATGTGACTTGTTTAAATAATGCAATTGATGCATTTTACTTTGAGGCAGTGAGTACAACATTCATGTACATTATTTGGTTGAAGATTAGAAAACAAAGAAGTAAGAGTTGACTTTAAGGTTCTATTTGGTTGGAATGATAGAAAAGTGAAGAAATAGAAAACTTATTTGTTTGGTTAAGAAGAAAAATGAGAGAATAAAAAATGTAGTTTGCATGAATTTATTCTTATACCCCAACTAGCTTGTAACACATGCATATGCATGGATACATTTAAAAATAAACACAATTTTTATCATAAAAATAATACTTAATTAATCAAATTATTAGAAAAAATAAACATAATTAGATGCATGTTAAAATTCATGCCTAAATTTAATACTACTTATAATAATTTTTATTCTAGTTTTTAATAAGCTAGAAGGAGTGGTGATTTTTGTTGAGTAGATATATGATTGGTTTTTTAATTTTATTTTATATGATAGTAGTAGTTAGAGTATATGATTGGTTTTTTATTTTTATTTTGTAGTTAATTAATATTAGACTCTTGGTATTTTGCACTAATTAACTCACTTAAGACAAAAAATTAAAAAAAACTTGATTAGACACATGACACAAAATTAGCTCACAATTGAAATTTAATTTAGAATTTAATTGAATTTTCTTTGAACGTTGGCTTTATATATATATATATATATATATATATATATTACATAATATATAAGAATTTTTTTTAAAAGTATATAATTTTAAAATATATATATTTAAAATAATTTCACACATTATAAAAGTGGCAAAACAAAATTATCTCTATATGTGTGTGTGTAAGATGTGATTAATTAAATTGATTAAAATAACATATTAAAAAAGAGAAGGAAAAAAAAAGAGAGAAAACCCAAAAAACAAAAACAATTGCGTGGATAGTGGAGCTTGATTTCTTGCTAGTGCGCTAATAGCGGATTAAAATCAAAAGGAAGAAAAGCATTTGAAAAGGACAAAACAAATTGAGTTGTGGCTGGGTACTGGGCAGTCACCTTGTAAAAATAGACTTTTCCTCCTGAGGCTTCTTTTCTCTTCAATTTTTTCTCCAAATTAGGGAAGTTCATTTTTAGTGGGTCCAAAGAAAAAACTCCAAAATCCCACCAGTTTTCTCTCTTTAAAATCCATCAAATCAAACACTCCAAAAAACATTTTCTCTCATTTTTTTTTTCATCTTTCATTTTAAATAAGAAAACCAGAAAAAGAAAACGGAAAACAGAAATAGATGGTATAATAAAAAAAGTACTCAACGAAGAAAACACATGTTGCACATTTTTTGGTCCATTTCTTTCTCTTGGTTTTCCTCTTCAGTTTTCTCCACAATTTGGGAGAAAATATTATGGTGGGCTCGTGGAGAAAACATCCAGCCCTACTAGCTTTCTTTTCACAAATTCACCCAACCAAACACCTTGATAAATTTTTTTTCCTCTCTTTTTTCTCTCCATTTTTTTTCCATCATACCTAAAATTCACCCAACCAAATGGACTCTAAAATCCACCAAATCAAACGGACCCTAAGACTCTGTTATTGGGATCCCCAAGGCATTGATGCCATAAATGCCATGGGTTTGATAGATAGGGTGCTGAAAAAGCGCAGTGAAGACCAGAGGTATTAGTTGGGAATGGGATATAAGCCATCCTAAGGGCCCTTTGTAAATGATTTTTCATGTTGGAAGATCTTGTATACATAATTTATTCTAGGATGCACGAACATGAATATAGACATGGTACAAGTATAAGTACGATGATTGTAGTAGATCTCACAGGTTGACCTTAAGTTATATGTTCTATTCTGAGACTAGTTCAATGAACTTCAAGTTGGATGATTGTAGTAGTGAGAGGGAAAATAGTTATATCGACCTCTGCCTCTTTAATCGAAATTCCTTCCCCTTCCTTTGTTGAAGGATTTGCCTTGAAAGGGATTTGAACCAAGTTTGACAGTTCTTTGTGGCGGTCATCACTGCCATGTGGTGAACATTTTTGAAAGTTTCATCTTAGTCTACAATTGACATTTCTTCTGTATGTAACATGACATGTAGTTCATGTTCATCGAAGGAGACTTTATTAGTCCTTATTTTGATCGCAGTACAGAATGGGAGGCACTCGCTGTTGGGTGCCGACACCCACAAGTACAGCCCACGCTCTTTGTCAAAGCTCCTTAAATGAGCTTGCAAAAGTCAAGCCATATTTATAAAGGATGATCTATTGTCTTGTGCGTGTCCTACAAGCTAGAAAAGAAAAGAAGAAAAGCTGAATAATAAATAAATGAGACCATTCGGCCAATGAGTGAGTGAGAAGTCCCAGAGTGTGAGGACAGTACAGTAAACTACGTGAGTGAGAGCAAGTAAAAGAGCAGAGAAAAACACATAGAGTAAGAGAAAATTATGAGAGATATACAATGAAGAAGAGAGCAATAAGTAAAAAAAAAAAATCTTTACTTAAGTTGTATTTTTAAGTATTATAATCTTTATTTAATATAGTGAAATTATGAAGAGTTTGTTTCATAATTTTTTCCTTTAAAGAAAGTGTTTTCACGTAAATTTGTATGTTCTTGTGTGATTGTGTTTCCGTTGTGCTTATTGAAATTTATTCACATTCATATAGAATTTTTCCCAACACTCGTGAGGCAATCCTTTTAGAGAAAACTATAACAGCTCTTCATCATCGAGGTTGACACCAACAGCTACCAAGACTATTCTTGCTTCTTTGTGCTTGCGCTAGTAGGTACCAATAGAACATATCATTTCTATTCCTGATATGCTACATTTTAGCTTTGAGATTCGAAAGATTGTATCTGGAAATTAAGGTGTACGTCTTCTTGAGAGCATTCTACACTTCTTTGCTAAAGATAACCCTAACGCTTGTGAAAGAGCAGACGTAATGAGGGTTGAAATAATGACAGGTAATGCTTGATCTCTGTGAATCCAAGCCTGAAAATCTATATTCTTGATAGTAGTGTTTCCTTCATCATCGTGAAGAAACTGAACAGGATATATTCAAACATCAACTAAGTTTTTGCAATCAATAGAATCTGATGGACATTAGGTTCGGCATGTCTAATAGTAACAAGATTGGTGCTTGTGATGAAAAATTTAATGATAGATATGTGTTTGCACTTTGCAGTGAAGGACGACATTATAGGCTTAGATACCATGAAGAAACTTCAATGCATTCTATTAGTTTTGGAGAGACTGGTCAAGATTTAGTTGATTATCTTGATTGAATGAATATTACAACAATACTCTGTTTTATATATATATATATATATATAATGAGATGGGTTCAAGCTACACATTTTCTAAACCATTGGATTTAAGTAGATCTAACGGTAAAAAAAGACACTCATTAATGCTAATATTCTGATTAGAATCTCATTAATTATCTCTTATTTATTACATTCCATACCTATCTTTAAACATTAAAAAAAAAAAAAAAAAAAAAACACAAATTGAAGCTACTATTCAGTTAATGCTGTCATAAAAAAAATACAGTTTTAATTTCTAATTGATTAAGCTACTTGATATTATTTGTTTTACCGAATTCATTAAAAACTTCCCAAATTGAAAACTACTCCTTATAATTTTTTTTTTTTTTTGGGGGAGAAAAGTCAGCACTTAGCAGTAATTTCAATCACTAGTAGCACATTTGGTAGATTATAATAGATACTGTAATATAATAGATATTCCTATGACATAACTATTCAGTTGTTTGGTTATGTTTTTATTACAATGAATAGTTATTCCTTATGAATAACTATTCTTCAAAATGGGGAATAACTATTCATTATCAAAAGTACTGAATATTTATTCCTTTACCTTATGTAATAAATTTTTTTTTAAATTTCCTAAAAAGCCATTAATTGACACATCTTCAAAATGAAATAAAATAAATTTTCCTTATTGTTAATTATTAGCTCTATTTTGAACACCCTAAAATAAGTGTATTTTAGGAAATTTGACTTAAAAATGATTTAATTACACATTATTTTTATATTCTACTAAATTGTGGATGTATATTTAGGATTCTATTTCTAAATGGTCACCAAACTAATGAATAGTAATACTTATTACATTCTAACTTAATGTATTCCTTGTAATACTTATTTCTATTCTCATGTAATAATCATTACAGTGTACCAAACGTGCCCTAAGTGAATTTGTTTTTGTTTTGTTTTTTGTTTTTTGTTTTTCCTTTATACAGAACATGGTGAATTTTGGAAAATACTTGTATATCATATTATCATCGTGAATTTTTTATTTTTTTATGTATATCATATTATCATCTTCCTCTAAGACGGATGAAAGCTACTGATCTTATATCTATGAAGACCCACAATATCAAACCTCCCACAAGCTACCAATTAGGGATGGCATATCTTCTAAGACTACTATGGTGACTGGTCATTAACATTGTAGTTTGATTTTTAAATGTGATATGGCATTGATTGGTAACTTTTCATTATTGCAGCTCAACCATTTGAAACATCTTGAGACATAAAGTGAATTCTGTTTTTACTTTAGTGAATTCTCTTTTGCAATATGCCATGTGATACTTGTATTGTGAGTTCACAATTTAATATAACACCGTTTACTTCATTTTAATAAAACACGATGATTTTGAATTTTTATGGGATTTTGCAGATGATCAAGGAAGCTCTGTTGGCTTTGAATGAGAGAAGTGGGTCGAGTCCATATGCTATAGCGAAGTACATATGGAAGAGAAGCACAAGGATGTGCTTCCTTTGAATTACAAGAAGATTTTGTGTCTCCAATTGAAGAACTCTGCTATGAGAGGAAAGCTTATCAAAATCAAGGCTTCGTATAAGCTATCTGAAATGGCTAAAAAGGAGAAGGTTACAACTACAACAACCAAGGCTGCAAAGGTTAACACAGAGAAAAAGCCAAGGAAAACTAGAGCAACGACAATAACTAAGGCTGTGAGGAAACTTGAGGCTACTAAAAAGGCTGTGAAGAAGGTCATGAAGAAAGTTGGGCCTAAGAGGACGAAGAAATCAACTCTTGCAAAGCCTAAATAGCCCAAATCGATTAAGTCTCCTGCTGCTAAGAGAGCCAAGAGGGCCGTTGCTTGAGTCTATAGAAATTAGATAAAAATAAGTGGTGTTTGTTTTTAGAAAAAAGTTTAGGTCTCTGTGTATATAAAGTCTATGGTTTTAATGAAGGAAGTGTTCGGGTTTGCTTAGTCTTTTTTGTTTGTTTGTTTAGACATCAATGCTTAATGGAATCGACTTTTCTTTGCTTCCTCTGTGAAATGGGCTGGTAATTTTTTGAAGTTTTATCTTTCAGTCATTCATTGGCTTAATCAATTGTCAGTTACTGCTGCTAAGTTCCTTTTTTTTTTTTCTTTTTTTTTTCTTTTTTTTTGAGTTATAAGTGGGGCATTTACGCCATTTCATTTGAATTTATTGTGAGTTTTAGTTCTATCTTCACCATAAGTTGCCTAATCCTTTATAAAAAGAGTCTACACCAGCCTTCATTTGCCTGCACTTAAAGATAATAGTGGGAACTAAAGGCTATGTGTATAGATGTGCAATACATTTATGTGTGGAAGTGCATATTTGTGTATATGAGAATAATTTTCTGTGATGTGAAATGATATTGTTAGTTTAGTATTGGCTGGACATGTTGTTAAGCTGAGACATATATCGGTTTTTAACTGTTTTTGGTGAATTGTATAAACTTTTTATTGTCAGGTATGGACATGTGTCACACACTGGTTATATTAATTTTACAAGTTTTGCAAATTAGTGACATACTTTTTCTTTTTTTTTTGAGGTAAAGATAGATATATTATTGATATAGTTTGTATAAAAAGGAGCATAGACCCTGGGGTCAATTAGGGGAAACAAAACAGTACATGTGGCTGGAGTTAAACTACAACAAAATTAAAACCAGTGCTGCCAACTAAACCTAGTGCCGAGAGGGAAATCAATAGTGAATAAGAAAACAGTAGCCCACACGCTGTAGTAGCAGCTATCCAATGCAGAAATCCAACAGCTACCTAGTGCAAAGGGAAAAAATAGTTGTACCCCACTGTAGGCAGCAGCAAGACCTGACATTGTGTATCAAGAAAAATATAGTAGTGCTTGAAGTATGGGCAGATACAATTCAAGTTTGAGATGATTGTAATAAATAAAGTAAGGCAAAAACAGTTCAAATTATCAAAAGGCCGGTAGTGAATTTGGACCAGAAAAAGTATCCAATATTAAAAAAGTTACACCTGATAAGTTATAACAATAGAAGTACCTAAAACATGCATCAGTAAATAAACTAATATGTGACAACAAAACAAAGTAATGTCACTTGTACCAATCAGTAAACAAATTATTGATCACATGCTACAGAACACAATGGTTTGCCACACTAAACTCCTTGCCCATACCAAAAAATTATTGATTCATCCAAAGCCACGCTAAACTTCTTGCATGCTAAACTCCTTGCCCATGCTATAGAGCACAGTGGTCTGCCAAAAAAAAACTCATGATTTATTAATCACGCCAATAGATAGTCTATAGCCTAATTCTTGAAATTTTCATTTATACTAAAAAATGTAGATATGCGTAAAATACCTTGTTAATGGTAAGCTGTAGATACTACCACCACGCTAAGTACACATCCATGGAATCTAATGACTACCAGTACCACCATCCCTTGTAGAATAATTAGATGCAATGCTTGATTCCTACCATTTCCAAGTAAAATTGAAATAGAATAAGCACTAAGCGGAAGCAAAATAAGAGTAACTTCCAAAAGAAATAAGCACCACTTAGATTCTTTCCTTCAACAAAACAAAATATAAAAACAACTCCAAGTATGAAAATAACATTTAAAGGTCTAAAACAGAATACATATGTAAGAAAATTATCTATGTTCCTTATGCATAGTCAACAGATAAAGAAGCTGAGATGTTGACAGTAGTACTTGTCACAGGAGTTTCTCCACTAGGATGCCTCCTTTTCCTTGATCATTTTTCAATAAACCTTTTAGGCCGACCTTTAACACAAGATGTGCCTATTTTTTTCTTAATCCCAGGTGCTTTATAAGCTATTACGACTTACGACAGATGTAACATCTACATGTTCATTATGAGAAGGATCCATCCCAATTTTATTGGAAGGTAAATCTTGTTTTTTTTTTTTTTTTTTTTAAATCTTTTCCACATCAAGATTTAATTCAACCATTTTCTTAGCTAAAAACATAGATGCTTCTTCACTTTTGGCAGCCTTACTTGCAATGTTAACTGCCTTACAACAAAAATCTTTGTATAGATTTGTAATATCAAACTTAGGATCTTCTTTCACAATGCAACCATAGCTATCTAGTACACATCCAACTCTCGCTTGCTTAGTCCATCGCTTCAAAATGTATCGAGAAGGAAGTAGTTTTATATTTTGAATATCTAGCACCTTTAATGCATGACTACATAAAAACCCAGCAAACTCAAATTTGTTACAACTGCAAACAACTGTTTGGTCTATAGAAATGAAGATAACCTTATGTTCTCAAGTACGCCCATACATGCAAACTTTGTACTCAAATAATGGTGAAATATCATAGCATGTATTAACAATCATGTCCAAAGACTTCTTATACTCTTCTTGAAAGAAATTAAAGATTTTGGGTGTAAACATCCCTTGAGTTCTTCAATAAAAGCACTTCCACTCTCAAAACTGGCAAGCGCTGGCTCATGTTGTAATTGGAATCCAACTCATTGTGGCGTAGGTCTTCAAGTAACTTTTCAAAATGGCTAAAAAATTCTAGCACATTATTGGTTGACTTTAGATAATGTCTCAATCGACCATTGAAGCTTTCACTCAATTGCGTGGTCGTTATATTTGCACAAAAATGATTTCTACCATATACCATCGCCCATTTTTCTCTAACTTCAAAAATGAATTTCAACCAGTTATTTTCTTGAAGACCATGTTTATCTAACATTGATTCCCATGCTTGAAAAAAAAAAAAATCATCCTCATACTCATGATCACACATACAACTTTTAAATTCTGTAGTAAATGAATTTGAACTTTGAAAATACCTGTAGAGTTTTTTAAGAGCATTTTGATATATATGCCATCGGCGTAAACGATGATGAGATTCTGGTAACACTTTTGCAACTGCTTTAGCCATTGCTGGATCTTGATCAATAAAAATTGTAATTGGCTTCTTTCCACAAGTGGCTTTAAGAGGGTTCGAAATAACCATGAAAAAATTTCAGCTGTTTCATCATAAAACAATGCAGCACCAAAGACCACAGTTTGTCTATGATGATTCACTCCAATTATAGGTGCCAATGGACAATGATTTTTATTGGCTTGATATGTAGTATCAAAACAAACTACATCACCAAATAAATCATAATCCACAACCATTTTAGGATCTGCCCAAAATATACTAGTTATTTGATCATCAACATCCAACTGTATCTCATAAAAAAATGTAACATTTTTAGACTTTCTCATCTCAAAATAATGAATAAGGGTAAATGCTTCCCCCTCTTTCATTTCCCTCACCGGTTCAGATTGTAAATGATTACTGATATCTTTAAGAGTAAAACCAATATTTTCCCTACCTCCAGCTTGTTTACTCATGAACTCAAAAACTAATTTTTGCCTAATTCCAAAACGATTTGCTAATTTAGCTTTAGTTGCTTAGGCAGTTGATATCTTCCTTTGTGATGGCAATTTATGTTTACTTAGTGGAGTTACAACTTCATGATTGTGTTTTACTTCAAAAAGGGTAATATGATATTTACCATTTTTTTGACCACTGATAACCATTTGGGCTTCACAATCACATCTTAATTCCATTCTAGATTTCTTTCCTTCATATGCAACTTCCTTCTTGTAACCATCTTTAAAACAACAAAACTTACGGGATATGATAGTTGTTTTATTCGCCTTACCTTTGTTCAGCTAATCTCTATGAATACTGAATCCAACATATCCAGCACATATATTATAATATAGATATGCCTCATCCTCTAAATCAAACTCCATTCCAATTTTTGGAGTTATATCTTCTTTAGCGTCTGCATTTTCTCCAATTTTTGGAGTTGTATCTTCCTCTGAATCAACAGACACAACTTCTTCAAGGTTCCTCTTCCCATCTTTCTCCACAACTTGTAAATTAACAGACACAACTTATTGCTTTTGATAAACTAAGTTCACTAAAAATATAAAAAATTACTACAATATATAATGGAATTGTTGAAAGAAGTTAAAAAAAAAAAAGTTTTGCAATGTATATGCATGAAGAAAGAATTAATAGGAGTAACATGGATTGGTGCTCTAAATTAGAAACCAATCAATGCCATACCACATTTAAAAATCAAGCTACAATGTTAATGACCAGTCACCAGTGCAGTCTTAGAAGATATGACAAATAAGCCAAAAAAATTCACTAGCCATTAAAACATCTCTAGGTATTGCTAATATCAATCCAGCAACTTCCAAAATATGCAAATCAAGATATTTAAATTTAATTCTCTAAGATTAGTATATGATTGTTGTTTTAAGAATCTTTTACCTTTCCAATTTCAAATTTCTGATTTGAACTATCAATCAAACACCAAAGACAAACATCAGACATTGAAAAAAAAAAAATTAGAACTTAGCTTCATCAGGGTGAACTCAGCCATTGGAAAACTCTTCCAAACCTCAAAATAACACAAACCCAGCAACTAGAATTGAAACCCCAAAGTAGAATTAACCAAAGCAATACTAAGATAAACCCATTAACCAAAATTGAAACCTTCATAAGAAATAGTCAAAGGAAAACTCTTCCAAACCTCAAAATAACATAAACTCAGCAATTATAATTGAAAACCCAAATCAAAATTAACCGAAGCAATACTAAGACAAACCCATTAACCAAAATTGAAACCTTTATTAGAAATAGCCAAAAGATAACTCTACCAAACCTTTGAATAACACAAACCTAGCAGCTAGAATTAAAAACCCAAATCAAAACAAACCAAAGCAATAATAACATAGACCCAATAAGAAAAATTGATACCTAGATCATAATCAACAAAGAAAAACTCTACCACACCTCAAAATAACACAAACTTAGCAACTTGCAAAGAGTTTTTGGCAGGAGTTCAAGAGCTAGAAAGACAGAAATAGGGGAAAGAAAAAGAAATAAATGGAGAAGAAAATGGCAGTTTCACTGTTAAGTAAGTGGACAAGTGTTTTAATTTTAAAAGGAGTACCTAAGATACTGTATTTAAGGTATTGTATTTAAGTTTTGCTATTTTCTTAAAATTTTGAGAAAAATGGGAAGCAAAAGGACACTATAGTACAATAAGTTTAGGGACCACAAATTTTGAAGTGATCGATTGTGAGTATGGGAAAAAAAATGATGTCCATTTAAAAATGATTGTCTATGTTTATTTTATTTTATTTTTTATGGGAAATACATAACATTTTGAATCACTAGGGATTCAATTATGGATGGATTTTCCTCTATCTAAGTTACAAAGAATTAGTTCCTTTAGCATATTTTGCCAAGGTATGTGCTGGTTTATTTCCTAGGTGCTTCACATGCGCGATCTGAAGAGATTTAAACTCCTAGAATTTATGGTGGGTATCTAAGATGATGTTGGCAATAAAGCTCGGTGGGGAGGTAGAGCCAGAGAGAGCATGGAAGACAATGCATGAATCACCTTCAAAGATAACATCGTGGACCCCCATATCCTATGCAAAAAGCATTGCTTCATCCATAGCTTTTGTCTTAGCCTCCAATGGACCCAGGGGCAATGACAGGTACTTACTTATAGCTGCTATCACCGAGCCTTCATGATCACAGATCACTACACCAATACCCACCGAGCCTTCATGATACACATGAATAGTTTTATAAACTTTCACCTAATGAGTTGGATGTTGGAAAAGAAAACACAATTCTTGTTTTTACATAAAACAATAGAGATAAAATGAGTTTAAGAAAGTATTCTCTCTTTTTTTTAAATTATTTTGTTAGAAATTCGCTAAAGTTGTGATTTTGCAAATAAAAAAAGGCGAAACTACACTATTAGTACTTATAGTTTGCCTACTGAGCGCTTTTGATCCCTAAAGTCTCAAGTGAGTACTATTGGTCTTTGAAGTTTAAAAAATGAGCATTATTAGTCCATCTATTAGATTTTGTGCCTGTGTCTAATGACACAGTAATATGGCATGTTTTAAGTGAAGTGACAACCTTTTTATATTAAAAAATTACATGTCACAAATTACACATAAAAAAAAGGGTCATTTGGGTTCTATATTTGTGTTATACATATCAAACCTGTTAGAAAACGGGTCAGAATCCCAAATCAGAACTAAATCCCTAGAGTAGAGTAGAGAAGAATTGGCCCAAAATTAGCCTATTCTCTACTTTACTAAATGGGCCTTAAATTGTGAGAGAGAGAGAGAGAGAGAGAGAGTCAATCTTTGAAGTATCAACAGAAACCATGATGAAATTTGGTCCCAAGAAGTCCTTATGTGTAACTAATTTCTCTTTCCCATTATTTGATGGCTTTGGAAATTTATATATATTTATCGGTAGGAAGGGATTCAGATTGTTTCATTGGCCCTTTGCAAATTTATTAAAAATCAAACACCTCATTAATAAATGTTCGTAAACAATTTTAAACTGGGGAAAGGTTATGAGAAAGTGATATTGCCTAGACTCTGATGCTTCTTTGTCAATGTTTACATAAATATGAACTCAGGAGATGTGATGTAAGTGATATTGCAGTGTTGCACTTGAGGAGCATGATTGAGGATAACACATTTAATGTAATTTTGGGAAAGTTTCGTTTTTAATAAGTTTTTTATTATTATTAAGTTAAATTGAACAAAAGTTGAAAATAATATAAACTAAATTTATTATTTAAAAAAAAAAATTTGGGTAAAATATCATTTTCGTCCCTAAACTATCACAAAAGTTCGTTTTTTGTCCTTAAACTTTCAAAAGTTCTATTTTCATCCATAAATTTTTTCAAACGTATTGATTTTCGTCCCTCCCACATCAGCACTCCGTCAAAGCCACGTCAGCACTTCGTTAGACGGAGGGACGAAAATCAATACGTTTAGAAAAGTTTAGGGACGAAAATAGAACTTTTGAAAGTTTAGGGACGAGAAACGAACTTTTGTGATAGTTTAGGGACGAAAATGATATTTTATCCAAAAAATTATTATTATTAAAATGTAATGATTAAATTAACTGTGCCGCAAAGACTAAAATAGTATTTTGGCAAAGGGATCAATGCCTCTTACCAATTAGGACCTATTTTCACCCTAAAAAGAAACTAAAAAGTAGTGGTTAATGGCGTGTTTGGCAAGTGCAAGTAGCTAGTGGTCAACGCCGCTTAAAATGACCTATTTTTCTTCACGCGGAGTCACGCTTTCGCAAGACAAGAGGGACCGAAAAAATCAGAAACAAAACAAATAAAAAATAAAATTAAAAATACATAAAAAAAAAGATAATATATTTTTTTAATAAATATTTTTTTATAATTTCAGTAGAATAGTTTTGGCTCCAAGTAAGTAGTAACCTGAACGAAGAAAAAGAGAGAGAAAGAGAATACAAAAAGGTGTTTGTTGGCCTTATTTTATCTGTTGCTTTGCTTTGATAACAAATTTGAAGAAATCCATTTGCAATAGCAGCAGATTTAAGCATTTCAGTAAAGAAATGCAATTATTGTTATTGTTAGCATCGTTATAAGATTAGAGATTTGTTTGTTTCGTCCCACTCGTGTTTGATCCGAAACAAAGTCCATGGGTGCACCCACCGCTCCAGCCACCGCCGCCATCGGTCAAACCGAGATTAATTGGGACAAGTGCGTCTCTCTCTCTCTCTCTCTCTCTCTCACTCTCTTTAATTTAATTTCTCTTCATTTTTTCGTTTCTTATAAACTAGGTGATTGATATTTTTGAAGGATTTATGAATTGACTTGATGAAGAATTTTTTGTGAGAGAAATGATACTACTACTACTACAAAAAAAAAAAAAAATGTCATCAAATGGGAATCTTCATTTAACCAATTCCTAGTATTAGAAACTCTCTTCACTTGATTGCACTTCACATTGATTGAAGTTTTGATGTGTAAATTGATAATTCGATAGTTGGGAAGACAGGATTTGAACCCTGCACGTCTTTGTTGGAAATGCCTCGGTAAAGAAGGGTTGTAGCAGTAGATTGATAGCCAGTGTAAAAAACAATTTAGTTACAACCTATGAACATGGATGCTATTGGATAAGGTTCAATTGAGTTGAGTTTATAGACACATAATCGATAAATTAGACCTGCCCGCAAACATGCCCTTGTCGTTGTTGTACAGAAGGAAGTGCTATTGCAACTATGTATATGAGTTAAGATCAAGCTATGTCTGGTTTAACTCATGTGGTTTATGTTCCAGAAAAGGTACCTTGGTTTACTCCATTGGGATTGGGTCCAAAGGGCCTTGCCTTGGTGAGGTTCCACGTCATCAAATGAAATGTTGTCTATGTTCTTGAAACTCATTCCAAATTTTGTGTCAATTACTGTTAGTTACTATCCTATCTATAAACTCACGTTTTGTGATTTAAACATTTATAGATGAGGTAGTTGTTGATCTCTAATCATCTTGATATTTTGTAATCATGTAGGGTATAAAGAGACAATGTAATCCAATGGTGAATTTGTCAAAAAGAAAATCTAATAGAAAGATAATGGGTGGTGTAATATTGACAAAAACTACCTCAATATTAAGAAAGGGTAAAAAATATTTTGGCTCTAACTCAAATGACACCTACTCCTCCCATAAGAAAGGGTAAAGGGTGTGTGTGTGTATATTTATATATATATATATATATACATATCCTGTTTATTGTTTCACGATGAATTTGAAGTTCTCTATTTTTGGAACTCACTAGTTTCACCCAACTTTGCAGGCTTAACAAAACTAAGTTTTATGTTGTTGGAGCTGGCCTCTTTACGGGAGTAACTGTGGCACTGTACCCAGTCTCTGTTGTAAAAACTAGGCTGCAGGTTGCATCAAAGGACGTTGCTGAGAGAAATGCATTTTCTGTCATCAAAGGCGTTCTAAGAACAGATGGGATTCCTGGTTTATACAGAGGGTTTGGTACAGTAATAACTGGTGCAGTTCCAGCTAGGATAATTTTTCTTACTGCTTTAGAGACCACGAAAGTGGCTGCATTTAAAATGGTTGAGCCATTTAAGTTATCTGAGCCTACAGAGGCAGCCATAGCAAATGGAATTGCTGGAATGATAGCATCACTTTTTTCACAGAGTGTATTTGTTCCAATTGATGTGGTATGTACTCTCCAGGTCATATTTTTGGATTAGCACTTTTTGCTATTTATGTGGAATTGTTAAATTTTACTTGAGAGTTGGCATAATATCATATGATATTTGCTTTATAAGATTGCTGGGTTTTCTTTCAAATTCTAATTTTAGTTTAGCCTAACAGTTACCAACAAATAAAGCAAAAAAGGAAAAGAGTGGGTAGGTGGAATTTCTTAGGTGCTAATTTTCCCAGTGTTTGACTCTTTAGGTAAGCCAAAAGTTGATGGTGCAAGGATACTCGGGCCATGCAAAATACAATGGTGGTTTGGATGTTGCTCGTAAGATTTTAAAATCTGATGGCATTCGGGGATTTTATAGAGGTTTTGGTCTATCTGTTATGACTTATTCCCCATCTAGTGCTGTATGGTGGGCAAGTTATGGTTCAAGCCAACGCGTCATCTGGAGGTGAGACATGGAAATTTTTTCTATTAATGTTAATCTGTTGAAAGAGCTTGTTTACCTTAAGAGTCAGTCCAGTAATAGATTTTTTTTATCCTATAAGTGGACAATCTATGCTGTTTACCTTTGGATTTTTAGTTGGACATATCTTAGAAATGATCCTCTGTGACCATGTCTCATGTCCTTTACAAGGGGAAAACCAACCTTGGAGGTGCATTGCTCTAACTTGGATTCATTGTGTTTGAATTTCATATTTCTTACTGGAATGAGGTTATGATATTGGAAACAGTCAGGAATCTGAGTAATTTCATATATTGATATATCAATTAGGAGGCTAGGAGGCTAGTAGGTTGTGAGGGATTTGCAATTAAGCTTTATGGATTTCTATAATAACTGGGGTAACTTAAATGACTCCCAAGGTATAGTGAAATTAGACTAGCTATATCCAATTCTCAAAAAAATGAAACTTTGCCTCCCAAATGATAAAAACAATTGACTTTATGTCATCTTTCCCACCCCTCAAATGATCAAAATAATTGACACGGCCCCCAAATGATTTGAAAAAGAGCTGGCTCGAGTGGTCACGGCCTTGGGCTTGGTGGTACCTTCCAAGTCTAAGGTTCTAATCCCCATGGGTGCAAACAATAAGCTGATGACTTACTTGATCTGTGTGATGTGGGTGGATTACATGGGTTTGGGGTTTAACTGGGTAAAAGGACACGATGCTCTGCATGGTTTCCGGGGTTCCTCATCATCAGAAAAGGAGGCAAAGGGTTAATTATTTTGATCATTTGGGGGCAGAGTGTCATTTCTTGAAAATTGGGTATGGAGAGTTTAATTTCACTACACCTAGGGGGAGTCAGTGTAATTTACCCTAATAAATGGGGTAATGGACTTCTGGTGCATCATTCATTTATTTATATAAAGTAGGTTGTCCACTTATTGAGTAGTTAGTTTAATTTCTGAGTAGTGCATTGCCATTTCGTTTATTGGGCAGTCTCTTAGGCCAACGCACTGATTTTGAGGAAGCTGCTCCTAGCCAGTCAAAAATAGTGTTAGTTCAAGCAACTGGAGGAATTACTGCAGGAGCAACAGCATCCTGCATCACAACCCCATTGGACACCATTAAGACACGCTTACAGGTATTCACATATGTGGTTGACGTGAAACTATCATCTTCAATTTTCATCAGTTCCTTTAGAACCTGACTGTTGTATATACTTTGGCTGTGTACTAGATTTGGCTGTGCACCAATCTGGTACACAGTATGTGTACATGATGAGACCCAAACAATTAACATCTATGGAGGTTTTTGGCATATCATAGAACTTGCCCTGCTATAAAATATATTACTGGTTTTAATTTTTTTCAGTTTGGTAAAATTTTTGGTTTAGAAAATAGGTTCAAAATTGGACCAGATATATACTTTATATTGACACTTTTGAGTTTGGTGTTTTTACATCTCTATTTCCTCAAGCAACTAGTTTTAAAATTGGCACATTCATATTCTACCAAAATTGGTTCCAACCTATGTTTAGAAAAACCAGATATAAAATAAAACCATTTCAAATTTGAACTGGTTATATTTTTGGTTGAGCTTACATCTAAACCAGTCCCAAGATTTTCCAAACACCCCCTAAAATTCAAAAGGTCAAAGAGCTCCAAGAAATTTATGGACAAGAGTGAACTAGTAGCCATTGATCCATCATAGAGCACCCTTGAGAAAACAAGTTTCAATGTCACTATTGACAATTCATTCCTGTAAAACATGTGCACATTCCCTTCTTTCCAAATGTTCCACAATACACATGAAGGAATGGCCTTCCAAATTTCAGTATTATGCTGTTTGCCAAACTGTCCCTTCCAACATGCAGTAGCTCAACTACTATTCTTGGCATGACCCACCTGTCCCCAAAAAAGCAAAACTTAAGAGACCTTATTTCCCTAGTGATGTTGAAATGGAGGAATAAATGATTCACTGTTTCTCCATCAAAACATATACATGCAACTCCAATATGTAATAGCTATATTACGTTTTCTTGCACTTTACTGCTTTACATTTTTATTGCTTGTTGTGTAGTAATTTTTTTTTTTTTCACAAAAATATGGTAAGCTATAGAATGACTGGTAAACCTATGCCTATTTCAATGCAAAAACATTAACCTACAATGGACTCTAATTTTTTCATGTGCTTGACTGCTTTTCACTTTATTTGAATGTTGTGCATTGTTTCCTTTTCCAGAAAAATATGGTGAGCTATTGGTATAACTTCAGTCAGTGTGTTTAGGTGTATAGTGTTTTTGACATTGTACTTCAATAGTATTCTGTCATGTTACTTTTTTTTTTTTTTTGATAAGGTATGTTGTCATGTTACTTAACACCCTTCAGTCTAGAACCTTATAATAGGCCTTGGTGTTAATCTTAGTATCCATGGAAAACTAAATTGAAGTTTTGCTGGTTGTCTGAAACTTGAGAATTGCTCTAACATATGCAAAAGTTCCAAAGTTGTGAATTTAACCAAGCTTTAAACTTCATTTGATATTTTGCCCCTACAATTTACCTATAAGCTATGTATCTACATGGCTTATTTGTAAAAGTAATTTCAATTACGATGTAGAATCTCCTGACTTGGACTACTCAATACAGCTTGGAAAATCCCAAATTCATGATAATTTTGTGAACAATAAAACCTTTCTTTTTTTTTTTTTTTGATCCCAACAAACTTATGCCCTCCCTCCTCACTCGAAAAATTGGGTGCTACTTTCAGCATTGAATTCATTTTATTGGCTAGCCTTTATCTTGGGTAGTAAAATGCCCGAAATACCATAACTTGTCATCCATTCAGAATACTATAGGGTACATCGTATATACTATTGATCAAGGTTTTGTAATACCTTTATGGCTTTAGGAGTAGCTTTTATTAGGCTTATTGTATTCCTGTAAATGTAAATTATAACACAGAGCAAAATAATAAAGATGTATCTGTTTTGGGTTTTCTGCTATGGGCATAAGCTGTTAAGCCAAAACTATGTTAATACCTTTTTATTTTTTTATTTCTCTTCTATCTATCATTTCTTCCAATATTTTCTTATTATAACATGGTATCAAAGTCACATATATGTGACCTCCACTAATCCTTAGAGCAATCCTTGCCAACACTTTTTCTTACAACCCACCAGTCCAAGTTGAATGCCTAAAGCTTATAGAATCTTTTATATTTATACCAATTACAAACAAAGAGACCTTCTCTGGAAAAAGTAAAGATAAGCGCTGGAGCATCCTCACTGCATGCACACATACACACAACCGAGGGACATTATATTACTCCACAACTGTGTTTTCGGTGCTTTTGATGTGCGGAACATGTAGTTGAAGAGACCTTATCTTCTCAAATAAAGCTAAAATGTGTATTGAGAGTTAGAATCATAAATAAAAATGGATTTGAGAATGAGAAATAGTGAAATACAAGTTTCTCTGTTGACTTATATAACTTCATTTGACCAAGTTGCTGCTTATTGGTGTGTTTTAATTAGCTGTTTCTGATATTAGGTGATGGGACATGATAAAAGAAACACCACAAGACAAGCCACTAAACTGCTTATTGCTTTGTTTTAATTAGTTTTTTTCTGCATTATATTAGGTGATGGGACACGAAAAACGGAACACTGCTAGACAAGTTGTTAAAGGCTTGATTATGGATGAAGGTTGGAAAGGTTTATACAGAGGGTTGGGTCCAAGATTTTTCAGCATGTCAGCCTGGGGAACCTCAATGATATTGGCTTATGAATATCTGAGTATGACTCTTCACTCCCTTTTATCATTATTATGCTTATGCAGTACAGGAACATTTTGATTACAAAGTAAACAGGCTAAAACACTGAATTATCTTAATCTTTTTTCATTAAGTGGGTCTCAGTTATCAGTAATTACTGGTTTTGGTGCTTTAACTCAACACGGTAGACAATGAAATTCTAATTACAAGCCAAATTATTCTTTCTTGAGTCCAGTAGCTCTTGAGCAACCATTTACATTGTTTAACCTTAGATCTGAATTCTGGAGGCCCATGGTGTTGAAGCTTCTGTGGCCATGTTCCACCTTAAGCTGGCTTTAGAGTGATTGGACAACTCTCAAAGAGCTTTCCTTGCTTCACTGCTGAACTGTCAATAATTGAGTTACTGTTTTACATCATGTTTTATCTGATTATCTCTTACATTTAGCTTTAGGTTGTCTTCAAAACATATACACAGGGTTTGTTTGGATACAGCATATTGTTGTTAAAAGTTGCTGAAAACTGATTGTTGCTGAAAACACTATAGCAAAATAATTTTTAAATATATAAATAGTATTGTGGGACCCATTTTTAATTTTTTTTGATGCATGAACAGTGTTTTTACAGTGCGTAAACAGTGCGTTACAGTGCATGAACAGTGATAATTGTCTCATGTACAGTGATTTTAGTGTTCATGCATTGAAAAAATAAAAAATAAAAAGGTTCTGAAACGTGAAATAGGAACCGCAGCCGCAACTTGAAGTATTCTGGGGGATGAACAAAGAAAATGCATATCTGTATATTTTGCAGATGATCAATTCCCACTACTATGTTACTCAAACACAAGTCCTGGGGTAGCCACCTAAAGTGCTTGTGTCTTCTTTGATGGTAAAGTACCTATTGGTGACTTCCATATTAAGTCATCAAAATTCTAGAGTGCTTTGTCTGCTGGTTTTTGCTTGGGATGGAAATTTAGAAAAAGAAAATTTTTTTAAGACTGTATTTTCAAAACCCATGAAAATAAACATTTTTCTTGTCTTTTTGTCACAGCATTGGCCATTTTTTTAAAAATGATATTAGTTATTAGTTTGAACAATCAAGAACTATGGTGAGGCCATGGTTGATGATGTATATTTTTTCAGATACCTTGGATAACACAGTGAAACAATGTAATTTCTATGATGCATTTGACAAGTATGTGGCTAATTGATAGGAGAGCTTGCAGCAAAACTTTTGTGGGGGTTGAATGGAATATAGTATGCTCTTTGATTGGGAATGGGAGATTTTTTTCTTTTTTTTTTGGGGGTGGGGGGGGGGGGGGGGGGGGGCGGGGGAATGTTGTTGAGAAAATTGGGTACTTTTGGCTATAGCGTTTTGGAGAGAAAGAAACCACGTTGGAGATTGATATGGGACAAAATATGATGGTTAATTTTTATCATATGTTAATTTGTGATATTTTAATGTAATTTTTGGAGTTTTAGGATTTAGGCTTTTATTTCCTTAGTTTTAGGGTTTTTTTTTTAGTGCATTTTCTAATCAAATTAGAGTCCTTTTATGATACTGTATCAATTAATTTTTTTTTAAGGAATATTTTTATTTGGAAAATAAGTTTTCTAGAGCATTTAAATAGGCATAAAATCTGTAAAACGAAAATTAGTATGGTAAAGTTGAGATTTTTCTGTTTTTATTTGATATTTATTTTTATAGATTCCAAAACTCTATTCCTTGTAGAGTCAATAAACCCTAATGGATTTAAGTGTTAGTGTTCATCTAGGACAAGACATGGGACTAGCACTGTTCACACTTTTCGTTCTGCATCAATTGGTGATGTAGGATCCTTAGGAATTCAGCACTAAATTGTGTTCTTGATGAGATCTTAAAGGGTTCTTGAATAGGGTCTGACACTAAGGGTTTAGGTAACTAGAAATAGGGTAATTGTAGTTTATCCACATGTGGTTTGGCCCATTTTAAAAGTGTGTACCCGTGGTTTTTAAAGTGTCACTTTACTCATTGGATGTCACCTTTGTTAGACTTTTGTAACCTACCTACCTCATCACTTTCACCATTTAAAAAAAAAAAAAAAAACCATAACATAAAACAAACAATTCAGGATCTAAAAGATAGGGTTTTGTAAAATCAAGAACATTCCATTTTCTTTTCTTTCCTACATTTTCAAAACAACCAAACAAATCTAAACTCACCACCTTTCCTAACATCACTGATCTAAGAGAGGTTAAAGAGAGGGTTGGAGTTTTAGAGAGAGAAAGTCTAGGCTAAAGATACAGAGAGATAAGGGAGAGAAATTGGAGAGAAGGGAAATAATTGCGAGAACTGTCACTGTTGATGGCGGTGGCAGGTGGTGTTGATAGAGCAAAGAGCTCGGTCATGGGTTTTTTTAGGAGCACTTTGTGTACACATTCCGTGTACATGAGGTCTCTAGTACATATCAATAAAAGTTAATATTTATCCCAAAATATATATATATATATATATATATATTAAGTAGAGGGTGCAGAATCTGCATTCGCTTTCAATACTGTATGTGGCTTAAAAATATTTTGAATATTTGGTATCAGATCAAAATTTGTGGTTTTTAAGTATCTCTATGGGTCAGTACTAGAATTTTAACAAAAAAGGACTATTTGCTCCAGCACCCCCGGTTTTGGTGCCACTAGTCCAAGGGCATCCCTTGATCTTTTTATTTTTATTTTTATTTTTTTATTAATAAGTAATGAGAAAATTTTATTAGAATATCAAAAAAGTGGCACCCAAGTATACAGGAAGTACACACTAGGGACAAGAACAATCAAAAACACAAATTACAAGCATCCATCTAAGAAAAAACCGAAAAAATAAATTACCAAGGGCATCCCTTGATCTTATACTTGTCAGTGGCAGAAACCTCTATGGGTTGTGTATTGGGACAACATGGTGAATCTTGGAGAAAGGAGCAGACAAAAAGAAAAAACACCAACAACCCTCAACCTGTCAAGCCACCATCATCAAACCACCATGATCTCAGCCATCACAAATCATACTTCAAACCATATAGCCAATTTAAGACCCCTATCAAAATTGCACATAATTCATTCCTAAACAAAGGCCCATTCAGTCGACGAGCTAAAAAAAAAAATCTAAAAAAATACCCCCTCAACACTATCAAACAAAGTGTATACACCATCCAAACTCTTGATTGCTGCAAGCCATCATGAAACCTTAAAACCCTTTGCTTTGTTAGCCTCAACAGTCTTGCTCACCAATTGTTAGCCCCACTTAGCCTTTGATCCAATCTTGACAGAGGATCAAACCACCAAATCTCAAATGATGGTGCGAACTTATCAATTGTCACTGCACTTTTCCCATTAGTTCCAATGGCCAGCTGCAACCCCTTTCCTTAGCAAGTCAATGTCTTCAATTTCTATTTTCATTTGCCAACATCCACCCATGTTACCATTCTATGTTGCCAAATTCACTCGAAGCTCCAATTGAGATTAGTTGTGGGGGTGCTGCCAACTGACAAAGGCCTTGTTGTGAGAGAAAATGTTTTGAAGGCCTGGCACAAGACTTGGCCCAACATTTAAAAACAAATTGAGAGACCTGTTAGCCCATCAATCCCAAAAACCCAAGCTTGGTCAGTGCAATTAGTTTGCTTGAATGTCCAAGTTGTGCATACTTGCAAACCATCCTGGACAATAAGTTTGCCCGTAAACCTTTGTGGGGTGCACACTTATTGTCCTTTGGTCTTTTCAAGTTGTGCCAGACTCCCTATCAACCACATGCCTGTTCAGTGATAGCCAGTTACCAAGTTCAATTCCTTGTTTCAATACTTTCTTGAAGTTTATTATATTTGTACACAATGGTGATATAAGAGGCATTGATCATAAAAAATAAATAAAAAATGGTGAGATAAGAGACACCTACTTTTGATGGTCATTCGGACCCATGGATTTTCAACAATTTGTTACATGAGATGCACTAATTCTTTGAAAAATAGGTTTATCAGATAATAAGAAAGTTAGGTTTGCCAATATGAAAATCATCGATAGAGCTATTGATGTAGGAGAATTTAAGTCCAATGGAAGAAGGAAAGGAAAAATAAAGGCCCATTAGTCCATTGTCTTTTATTCCTCTATTTTATGTTATATTTATTATTAGATCTTTTGTATTTTAAAAGGTCATGTGACTAGCAATGTGACTTTTAATGAAGTTGGATAGTTAAGAGGGCTAGGATTCTAAGGTTACTGAAGGCTATTATAAATAGCCATTTTTAAGTCATTGTGGGCTTCTTTTCTTTTTTATTTTCATGAAATTTTCAGAGGTTGCAACTTTAAGCTATGGTTGGTCGTGGGGTAGAGGAAATCAAGGCCAATAGATGAAGATGGCTGAGATGAGGCTAATGATTGAGATTTGTTGCAAGAAGTGCAAGTCCTTCAGCCACAGGAATTGTTGTGAACCTGTATGTAGATTCCAGAAGGTGAATGCGGCCCCTTGGACATAGCGGAATGTGGTCTTGAGGATAATAATGCTGATATAGAAGATGTAGAACATGTCAGACTTGTAGAACATGCCAGACTCGTAGAATATGTGGCACAAGGTGGATTGAAGGATTGGTTGGGATGTGCAGTTGAATTGAAGGATGAAACTTTGAAAGAGTTTGTGCTGTAAACTGGGGTTCTCCACCAATTCATGGTGACTATCTTGCAGAGCATAGTCAAGGACACAAGACTGTATCTGATGAAGATAAAATCATATCATACAAGGTGAACCGATAACCTACACTGTTGATGAGGCTTTCTCTGTTTAGGCAGAAGAGGCTATTGATTTTATAAAAGGCAATTAGGGGTGAATGCCCTGGATTACCCTACAACTAGTTCCAGCAGCTGAGGCCGGTTGTCTGTAGGTTTTATTGGCTAGAGGCGCAAGTCCAAGGGCTCTTCTTTAGAAGGTTCCCTACATTATCGAAAACAAAATTATAGAAGGCAGTCATTCAGTGGTACAATCAGCTTGTTTATTAGTGGAAGGTTCTTTTTTGATGAATGGAGTTTCAATCTCCAAAGGCTTGAACACATTCAAAACCATGATTTCATTGGAGTTGATGAGTTTCCTTCAAATTACCTTGGCAATAAAATTAATCTTTGGAAATATTGATGGGGAATATTCTTGATCTTTTTCGGGAAGATTTTGTTGAACAAGAATTAGCAGAGGTGAACAAGGACATCCAAGTGTGATGTTAGGTAAACTTTTCGGAGGGGGCAATCTTCCTTTCGAATGTGCTTCATGTATTCTACCATGGCAAAAGAGGACAAGAATTAAAATCTGTTTAACAAGATTTATTATGAGTGAGAAAAGATTGATAAGTAGCATATTGTTTCACCTTGTCTTGTAGAGGAGAATATGATGGAAAGGATTAGTTGGACATCTGAGAGATTGAGGTGGTGATGGTTTGAAATACAATATAGGTTAAGCTTCACACATGAGATACAATAATGTTGAGCCATCAAGACTTTGTGATGAAATAGAATTACAAGTGCCAATATATTGGTTTTGTAATTTGTCATCATGGTCAGTTCCCCCTCTCCAAGTTATCTTTATGTGAAGAAATTCTAATAGCCTTTACTTTGAGAATGTTTTAGCACACTGTTGCAGTCATTGTAGTGGTATTTATGCCTCAAAACGTTAATATTATTGTCAGTTGTATTATTATGGAATCTATTTTTGTATGTGATTACATATTTTCAGAGCATTGTTCAAATGCTTTCCTTTATTCATTTATTTTTATTGATTTTTGGGGCTTAGCAGACCTTTTTTTATTTATAACAGCCAAAAAAAAAAAAAAAAAGTTTGCCATCTCTCTCTTTTCACATGTATGGTTTTATATGTAATGTGTATGCATATTCTAAATAGTATTTTATTGGTTTTTATCTCTTCAGAGCGTTTGTGTGCGAAAGATGAATTGGTGTGATATATACATATCATATAATGGTCCACAGCCCTGCTTCTTCCCAGCATGAAGGCATTGAGATTTTGGTCCAAAACTGGCTGGATTCAGCGTTTTGTTGACAATGGCTGTTTTGGATATGCACTAGAATGATTGTTGTGCTTTAGAGTTCCGGAGCCAGGATATACTGTTGATCAGGGAGCCATTTTGGATACCAAACTGGACTACCTAACTAATTCTTGGAAAGAATTGTTGGATCTTCTAAGATTTTTTTAGCTAGATAGTTGTTATTTCCTTCTTTTACGATATAACTAACTCAATTTGAGATTCCAGATCTAGCAACTGCATTCTTTGGCACAGTGAGTACATCCTACAGCAAAAAGGTGAATCACATATAGCAAATAATTTTAATATTTTTGAGATATATCTAGTTTTTTTGTGAAATTTCCCCGTTTGGATCTTATTTCTTTTATACTGTTCTCATAAATTTGAAATACCAGATATACCGGCTATTTTCTCAGGTCTTATTTTGGAACCTTGTCTGTTGGGATATGATCATAGAACTGTTTGTTGCAATCATTATCAATTCATCATAGAAATAACAATGGATGATTCTATTATAATGATTCCTGGTAAAACCGAAAAGCGAGAATTTGTTAGAATTAATGTTGGGCACAAAGGATTCATTCATTAACATGCCGAAGGTGCTGTAACTTCCTGTATGTATCTTTTGTGGCATTTAAGCTGGTTGATTCTAAACTAGTTCTAGAAAATTTTCTGGTGATTTGGGAAAAATCTCAGTTATGGTAAATTGCTTCTTTACTAAATGGTAAATAAATAGGAAAATTGCTAAAGTTATGGACATTTTTGTTGGATACTTATTGATGGATAAGCATGCTTATTGATATTTTTTGTTTTTTTGGCTCATTGATGCTGAAGGATTCCTTTGTCACGCCCACACTAGTGGTTCCTGCCCTCTAGTCTTGAATGATTACTTCTAAAAAAGATCATATGAGAGATCTTTCAAAATTAATATTTGGGTAAAATTATTTTTTAAACTTTAATGTTGCAGTCAATGGCTTCAAGGTGAATGTTGTAAACATGGATCCAAAAGGATGCTTTTGTCATTTGGATTGTGAATGCCTGATATCATTGCTGTATTCCTGAAGCAACGCTAATTGTTTTTAGAAGTCCACAAACTGTTTAGTCTCACTCTTCAATCTCAATATTCATCTCCGTCGCATGCTTCAATCTACCAGTACCTTTATTGTTGACACCATCTCCACCACATCGAGGTCGTGGTGCCTTGTGTTAGGACCTCCGTTTTTGAGCCTTTGTGAGGTCCAATACTAAAAGCGCAACAAAAAAGCAATAAGAAATTGAGGGGAGCTGTTGTACTAGCTAGTACAATAATTTTGTAGATTATCCCGAAGCTATTCTTAGAGTCTGTTTGGATATCGCTTATTGCTCAAAACTAAAAATACTGTAGCAAAATAATTTTTAAATATGTGAATAGTGCTGTGGGACCTAGTTTTAAAGTTGTTTTTGTTAAAAAAAGTACTTGCGGGTTCTGTGAACAGTGCACGGGACTCACTAAAAATGCTGAACGCTAAAACTTTCAGTTTTCAGCAATATCCAAACGTGCACTTAGTTTTATTTTGAAATCCCAATTTTACCCTTAGTTCACATGGGTATGAAGTTGCTGCAATATTTTTAAACTGCAACACACATCTGAGGCTTTTCAATATTTGTAAGGTAATATTTAGGACAAAATGGGCTTTTGCCCTTTTCAACCAAATTAATTAGCTTTATACCACCCTTCCAAAACTAATTAGGGAAATGTCTCTATTTTAAAACTCAATTTTTGATAAATCGAGTTAGCTCCTATAGTGGCATTTTTAAAGAGCCTATAGCGACGTTTTAAGGACCTATAGTGACGTTTTTTAACTCGACTTCAATGAAATCGAGTTATAGGCAATGAAGTTGACCTATAGTGGTCTTTTTTTTTACCTATAACTCGATTTCATTGAAGTCGAGTTAAAAAAAGTCACTATAGGCTCCTTAAAACGCCACTATAGGGCTTCATATTTTTTTTTTTTTTTTTAAACTCGATTTATCAAAAATCGAGTTTTAAAAGAGGGGCATTTCCCTACTTAGTTTGGAAAGGGGGGCATAAAGCTAATTAACTTGGTTGAAAAGGGCAAAAGCCCATTTGTCCGTAATATTTAGGTACAGTATTTAGATGCTGTTTTTTTTAGATATATATATATATATATATATATATATATATATATATATATATATATATATTCAGTCACTTAACTTCCTCTGTTGTGAGGTGGGGGCCGCAAGGGACGAGGATGAGATTCAAGTTTTTAGAAAAAAACTTTACACACACGTATTTAAATTAGACTAGAGTAGAATTTTTATCTTGTATTAAAAAAAAAATTCCCCTATTATTTGTTATATATTAAAAACTACTTTTTTTTATATGAAGTTATTTTATTGTATCTTATATTGCTTATATAGTTATAAATTTATAATTGATAATGGTAAATGAATGTGTAATTACTAATTCCCTAATATGATATAACTAATTTGTTTTTTTTTTAATTATTACAATTTAAACTTGAATTATTGGAATGTATTTATTTATTTTTTGAATTATCATTTTGTGCTTCATGACGATGAAAAGAAAGAATTTATTACTATTGATAAGAAGTTATTAATAATGATAATAAATAATTATAACACTAATAAAAATAATAACTAAGTCAAAAACTATAATAATAATAATAATAATAATAATAATAATAATAATGATGATGATGGTAAATTGCAAATTACATCATTTAAAGTTTGGGGGTGATTGAATTTTATACCCAAAAGTTTCAAAATTTGAATTTTACCTTCTATAGTTTGGAGTTTTTGTAATTTTATACTCCTAAATTCTGAAACTTTAGGGTGCAAAGTTTGTACAAATCCTGATCTTCTTTGTTAACAAAGCATGGCTAGGTCCCGAATTTAAATGGTATAATTTAAAGGGTATAATTTTCATATTTTACCCCTGACTTTGTTAATCCTGTGGATAGATGACTGGGATGGTAAGTGCAAGAAGTTGAGCGAGTTTCCATTTCGCACATGAAATTCTTGTCAATTTGAATTGGATGCCAAGGCACTCACCCAACTTGTAAAGAATTTTTCCTAGTATAAAAAACTCACGGCTTTTAGGATCCCCAATGTAGAATTTGGTTGCATATTTGTGTTCAAGCATTGCCCCTAAATTACATTTGGCACTGAAAGTCCAAGGTTTCCCATGAATATTATAAAAATAAAAATAATAATAATAATAGTAAGAAACCTATTATAATGGAAAGACCTATTATAAAAATAATATTAATAAAAACAAAAAACCAAACCCACAAACCTAACCTGGATACCTCTCTTTGCCTATTGAGTTCTCTCACTCTCTGTTTCTCTCTTTGATATGCTCCAAACCGAGGCACCCATGGCCAAATACACCAAGCTCCAAACCTAGATACCCATGGCCAAATAAAACAAAACTCTCTCTTTGAACTACCCTTAAACCCAACTTGTTCTTCCTGATTGAGTCCATGACTTCCTTGGGGACTCTCTTCATGTCATCATGCACGTCGTAACGCTCGAAGTAGATCGGCACATGCATCGCCTCCATCACCTACTACACCGCTCCGGTCATCAGGGGTCTGATCCCATTGCATGGGATCAGCATCACCATGTTTGAGCTTCGTTGCTAGGTTAGGGCATGTAGGTCACAGATCGGGTTTGGTTGAGGATCAGTGAGGTCTAGTTGGATTTGGGTTGGTGTTGGGTTACGAAATTGAACGAGATGAGAGTTTTATTTTTTTATTTTTTTTATTACTTGTTGCTGCGTTTGGTTGCTAAGAGAGTGGGGAAAAGAACCATTAAGATCACTTTCTCTCTGACCTAGGTTTGTTTTTCCCTCTAGGTGTTGGTCTGTTTTAAATTCCTAGGTTTGGTTTTTTCATGTGGGTTTGATGATTTTTTTTTGGGTTTATGGGTTTGATTTGTTGGAGGTTTCGGTGGAGGATATAGATTTTGTATGAATTTTTGCATGTCTATTTGCTAAGAGTACAAGAAAAGAAAAGAAAATCTTGATTATTTTAATTTTCTGGGTAACCCGAAGAACATGTTACCCCTTGTTCTTCCAAAAATAATGAAAAGAAAAAAAGAGAAAAATTTAATTACTATATTTAATTAGATTGTATTTTATTTTATTTTTTCAATTAAATTAAAATTGAGAAATTAATTTTTTTAATTTTTAATTAATTTATACACTGATGTGGCATTTTTAAATATTATTTTAACAACCATGTTAGCATTTACTATGCAAATAGTGCATTTTGTTTGCCACATAGACAATTTCTACTACTGAGATGACGGCAGGAACCAAAGTAGAAATGATTTTCTGTTTTCAGGGGCTAAGGTAGGTGCAAAATCAATTTAGGGACCAAAAGTGTATTTTTGCCTAATACATAAATTGATGTGGATGATTTTTGTGGTTGATTGTGAAAATTTTGGCCCTTATGCTATTTTATACATACTAATAAGAATGCTCTTAGTACCACCCTAGAAAGGATTCCTATAGTTGTTACTGCTACTACTTATACATGAACTCACAATTTTTCTCTACCACCACACTCTACCATATTATAATTGTGGCAAAAAAGTTGTAAAATAGTTTGTAGTCCTATATTTTTTCCTTTTAAGTTTTGTAATTTTAAAATTTAAAATTTAAAATTTATTTGCATCAGTGCTTGTCTTCCACGTTTATTTATTTATTTATTTTTGCATGTCTTCCATTTGTTCACTTCTTCCTTATCTTATTAGTTTCGTTTTCTTTACTTTCCCCCACTCACAATTACACACGTCTCTCTCTCTACCCCAAAAAGAAAAGCAGCACTGCAACACCAAGCCACCAACACAAAAGTAATACTCCACCCTAATAAGCTCCACTATGCTACAGTTACAGAGCTTATCTTTCACTCTCACACATAAATACCACCATTACATCCTCAACCAAATTAGACCCACAAATCGCCTAAGGCTTTGCAACTCCAATCCAGCCTCCCATCTCCATTCTCCAATGCTCTTCTTAACTATGCTGCCACTTCCAACTCCACCACTCCACCCAATGAATCTCTTTTTTGTATTTTATGTTCTTAAAGATTTGGGTAAATTTGGGGATTCAAAAAAAAGTTAAAGGTAATATAGAGACAATATGCAAAATAATCAATGATAACATGGAAAATAATCGTGCATATTGGAATTTCACCTCAAATGGTTCAATACCAAAGTGTTACAACTCACAACCAAACTTATGAATTTGTTTAGCTATTCTATTACAACATATTTTATTTCCAGTAATAAAGATTACAATTCCTGCTATAATCCTCATTCATTGTAAATGTGCCCTAATTTTTTATCCTTTTATGGCACATTGCGAATTCGTGCATAAATGTTGTATATATAGGTATATACATGGATAGGTTGTAAAAATGATATTTGAGTTTGGAGAGTATTGTTTCATAAAGTGAAAATTCAAGTTCTGGAATTTTCTAAGTGAAATTCGAACTAAAGGATTTTCGATCGGTCGAAACTTTTGCTTAATCAATCGAAATGATAAAGAAAATAATCTTGGAGTCTTTAGATGATTCGATTGCTATTCAATTTCCTGTTCGATTGATCGAAAATCGAAAAGAGCATTAGATTGATCGAAAGGAACTCTTGACCGATTGAAACACGTGAAACTAAGTTTTTTGCAGAATTTTCTTGTAATTGTTCTGAATGTTTGAAGAGGTTTCAAGCCTTGTGAACGGTTTTATGAAACATTTTGACTCTCCATATGTTCATTTTGATGAAATATAACCCTATGAGTATAAATAGAGTAGGGTTGTAGACGAGCCGAGTTTTGTTAAGTAGTGCATGTTCAAGCTTGGCTCGTCAGGAAAAATCAAAAGCTCGAACTTGGCTTGAGCTTGTGATAAGCCTAAAAATAGTGTTTGAGCTTGAGCTCATGGGAAAGCCAAAAAGTTTGAGCTTGGCTTGGCTTGGCTTGGCTTGATTAATTAGTCAAGCCAAATTCAAGCTTAATATCAAGCTCAAACTCGAGCTCAAGTCAAGTTTTTGAGCTTGAGATCTAAAAAAAAATTACATTATTAAATGCTTAAATTTCTAAAATTAAGAAAAAAAGAAAAAGAAAATAGTATACTCATTTTATCATGCATCTAGTCTTACTTATGATTAGCTATTATTCAAATTAATAATTTACATAATTTAATTCATTCATTCATCATTCTTTATCTACAGCTTCAACAATTGTTCAAAATACACTTTTTACATTCACGTTAGATGGTGAAGGATTAGAAAAATACCTGTTTGTAACTATTATGAATGAGAAAATACTAACATGTTTTATAATTTTACTTTAGAAGATTGACAGAGAAGGATTATATGTGACCTACTTAATTAATTAATTATTTTTAAATGTAACTATAGTCTAAAGTGGTTTTTTATCAGTTTAAAGGGAAGAAAGAAATTAAGGTAATATAGGTAGTGGTCTCATGTTGGCCATGTCATTATTAAGATATGTGTAATGAGTATATTTAGCTAACACGTTAAAACTTATAAATGAGTCTATACTTGAATTATTGTGTATCAAGCCTAATAACTCACGAGCTTGTTCGTGAACAATTTTTTTTTTTGCTTGGGCTCGGCTTGTTTATTAAACAAGCCTAAAATCAAAACTCAGGCTTGGTTTATTTATAAATAAACAAACATGAACAAGTTTTTTAACGAATCAAGCCCAAGTTATTCATGATTGGCTTAGTTTATTAATAGCCCTAAAATAGAGGCTTATGTTCACTTAAAAAATAACAAAAAATAGTAAATTAAAGAGAAACACAAGAAATCCTATGGTTATTCTCCAAAATTGCTATCTGTAGAACCCAACAACTTAGTTATATCCTAAGAACAAGTTTGTGGTAACCCTTTAGTAGCAAGAGTGTGGGGGCAAATTATTTACTTTATGTTTGTCTTTTGTATAGACATTATTCTTCCATCATTATTTTGTGTAATATCCCCAACTATAAATGTAGCCACATTACATATTGCAACTTTACTTATTGTTTTAGCTTAAAAACTAAATATAATAGGGGTAAAGTTTAGCTACAAATTACTCAAATATCTTTTTATTGCAAAAGATTTTGACAAATTCATCATTAGATTACATTTTCTTCTTATATCCTCCGTATATGCTTGCAAAATTTGTAGAAAATTAATGACGAATAGATATATTATCAATAAATTGTTTAAATTGCAAGTTTTTTAGTTTAAAATTATGCATAAAATATAAGCTTATAGATCATATAGTAAATAATATCCGATTAACACAAAATTTGATTTGTGTATTAAGAGTGTAAAAAATATGTAATTTAATAGTTAGATTTTTAAAATGTATAATAATTTTTATTTTATTAAGTAAATTTGTAGTTTTAGGCTACAACTAGTTTTATTGCTAAACTTTGTTCATTTAATAGTTGACTCTACTTCCTAACTGGACGACATTAATTGTTATCCACCAGTGTATAAAACAAGTAAACCTTTCTCATCATCTGAACTCAAACCCCTCTTATTTTCTCCTATGTCAAAATAGGGATACATAATGGCTTTTTTAAGCTTACTATGACTAAGTCCAAGAATGTGCCCTATCTCATGAAGTGTAACGCCCTTCAGGTCCGTTTCATATGGTTTTAAGTTAAGACTGTTACTCCAAAACTCATCTGCATCAATGTCAGCATCTCCAACTTCTTCTGTGAATTCAAATGTGAAATCAAAGGGTTTCTCTCACTCTCCGAAAGCATACGAGCAAGCTTCCTTTATGTCGGCCAAATCCAAATCAGGTGTAGCAACACCGGATTGAATAGCGTATAAGAGGTGACGCTCATAATATGGCCATATTGGCTTACCAGCAGTAAATGAAAACCGTGGATGAATTAGACTACCATTATTGATACTATCAGCTACTCCACAACGCGGAATTGACATTTGTTTGATGGTGTCGGCGTCAAGCTTTCCAGTAACCTTCAAATCAAAAAATGTCTAGTATGTTTTGATGGCGACCTCCAAGTCCTCATCAAACTCATCGTCTTCAATTTTGTTTGAATCTTTGTAGTTTAAGTATCCGAACTTGCTGAGGTAGAGCTTGGCTTCATGTAAGCCTAGCACCCTCAGACCCTTGCAGGATCCCTCTAGATCTTTGAAGGAATTGGAAAATTCTGGGATCTGTCTGGCATTTATAAAACTTCCTGATTGAATTACGAGAAGTTGAATTAAGAGAAGAAGGGAAGCTTCTGAAAGATACAATAGATTCTTAGCCATTTTAAGTCGTGTAGGTCTGTATTTGTGATGGGAAAACTAGAATGTGTTGGTAATAATATTGTACTGCCTCCTACCCACGATGGTTACATAGTGGATAAAGCATAAAAGGGATTTAATGCATTTTACATAATTCGTTTGTTTTGACATTAAAATTTTTTAGAAAATGAATAGTTTTCCAAAAAATTTTTATTTTATTTTATTTTTTTATTTATAGAAAATTATTCAATTTCCTATATTTAGTAGCATTCTTAAAATGAGTTTTATTTATTTATTATCTATTTTTTATCCATTCTTAAAATGAGTTGGAAAACTATTTTTGACTTCTTTTATTTAGGTGAGTTTGGTTTAGTTTTATGAAATTGTATTTTTTGAAAAAGTGCTGGTTTTAAAAAGTACAGTATGAAATTGAGATTAAAATATATATATATATATATATATATATATTTGGTAAAACTATCAAAAAGTGTATTTAAAAAAAGCTGAGTGTTTAACTAGTACTTATGTAATGTTGTGATTTACAACTATGTTTTATATTGGTTTTATTCCATGACAAAAAGTGTTATAATTGCTTTAATTTTGCTCCTTGTATTTTGTGGGATTTTATTGTATTGAGTTTAGTATTAAGTTGGTAAAGACTTAAGCTTAATTGAAGATCAAGTGGATTTCGCGAGAAGCTCGAGAGAAGCTAACCCGCGAAGTAGCCACGTGAGAAGCACATGATTGGAAGCTAAAGAGTCGTGCCAGACTATCAATTTCGTGAATATTTCGCGGGTAAGGCCTTCCCGCAAGATACTCGCGAGACTCTCTGACTGGAGAATTTTTAAGTATGACTTTCTTACCCTTCATCCATACTAAATATACCCTCATTACCCACAAATGTAAAGGAGGCCATTCAGAGAGAAAACCCTAGATAGGTTTTCTACAACACACACACCCATCTTTTAGAGAGAGAGCTACTCATCCTTAGTGAGAAATCATTCTAGTCTCTTCTCCTTCCCTTTCCCATTGTCATACCTTGAGAAGAGATTTGTACCCAAACACAACCCACACCTTTTTCAGAGTGTAGAGAGTGTTTTGGAGCTTAGGAAGCTCTGGGGATTTGGCAAAAGAAGCTGGCGAGGCTTGGCGGATGCAATCGGGCGTATTGCGTGATCCAGAAAGCTAGACAAAACACGGTTCCAAGAAGCCTTATTGGAGTAGGAGCTTGGAAGGCTTCGGTACATTGGGTAGATTAGGCTTCGAGGGTCTCTTGCTATTCGTGTATCCCAACTTATTGTTTAGTGGACCGATTTACCGCTTAGAGGACGGCGGAGAGGTTTTTCGCCGAGTTCTTCAGTTTCTTCTTCGATAATACATCGGCGTGTTATCTTGTGTTTGCATCTCTTTTCCTTTACTCTTGTACTTTAATTTTATTGCTTGTTATTCATGTTTATGTACTAGAGTAGTTATCGGTTTGTTGCGCTTTATTTACTCTTGTTCCGTGCTTAGGTAAGTTGAGTAAAAACAATCTAGTCATAATTTTTAATTGGGGGTCTAAATAAGCTTTTGTGTTTTCACACAATTTTGAGCTTTCAATTGGTATTAGAACATGTACACTTGTATTGGTTTCATTACCTAAGTGTGATCCTTGACCCCTTGTGTGTATTGCCATAGATAGTGTTTTGTATGCTTCTATGAATGTTTGTAAGTATAACATGCCATGTGTTTGTGAAAATGCCTCTATGAGTGTTTATCCACATAATTGTGATGTCATGTTACATGAATCTTTGGGTTTTATTGATATTCCAAACAACAAAGTCTTGAAGAAAGAAGCTAAGAAGTTTCATAAGAATTTGAGCAAGTTTCGTTGTGAAAAGGATGATTTGATTGCTAAGCTCAATGAATTCAATAAATTGGTTGAAAAGTATAAGATGCATGCTGAAAATTCTTTTGAAAAGTTGAAAGAGTTTGAATGTTTGAATATAGACTTGGATGCTAAACTTGTTTTGTCTAACAAACTAGTTGATGAGCTAAAATGTGAAAATGAATCTCTTAAAATGCATGCCAAGTGTTTGATTGCTGAACCTATTGCTAAAAAGAATGAAAATATTTGTTGCAATCATGTTGTGGTACTCGATTGTGTCCCTATTTTGTGTTCTACCTCAAAGGATAAATCGGTGTACATTCCTCCACATAAAAGAAGCCAACAAGTGGAAAGAAAGACTCCTAAGCCTAAGCCTTTGTTTAAGTCCCATCCTAGGGAATTGAGTGGATCTAAGTTTGTTCCTACTTGCCACCATTACGGTGTGATCCGTCACTTAAAACCTCAATGCCCCATGTTGAAGAAAGAACAAAACCATGGTGCTAGATCCCTCCCTAAAAGGCCTAATGGACCTAAACCCATTGTTTGTCACCATTGTAGTGTCTTTGGTCATCTTAGACCTCATTGCTTTAAGTTTCAAGCTCTTAAAAGAATCAAAAGAAAAGAGAAATTCAAGCTTCTTGGAAGTTGTGCTATGAAAGCTAAACCGGTTTTGGGGGAAAATGGTAAGTTGATGAAGAAAGCTTTTGATGTTCTTACCTCCTTGTCTTTGTGCATCTCAGGTTCTCATTCTTCCAACCCTCGTCTCGCTTTTCATGAGACACTGATTCCAAAAAATCGTTCGTTTGGATGAGGAAGGGTTCCTATGGTTGAGTTTATGCTCTTTTGGTCCTTGATCTAATTCTTTTGATCTTTGTAGGACCCTTCATGCATTAGATGTTTTATTTTCATGCATTTGTGCATCATGCATTTCTTTATATGCATTGTTTTGTTTTTGTTTTTGATCTTACTTTTATGTCTTTGTTTTGTGTGTGTAAAAATCCAAAACTACATAAAAAGTGAAAAATTCAAAAAGTTTGATCGTATATGTTTGAGCACATTTCACATGTGAGTTTGGCCTAGTACCTTCGTACTAATGGCGTAGTACATTTATGAGCTTAGCTTGTTTTGTATGCACATCTATCTTTGTGAGAAACATCTTGAAATCTATGTGTGACTGTTGTAAATCGATTTTCAAGCTTGTCATGAATGATTGGTCAATAGTTTTGTTGGTTTTGATACATGCATAGACTTGTGCCTATATATCTTCCCACACTTCTTATGTTTTTGCTTAAAGAGCTCAACAAATATAAATCTTAAAATGAAAAGAGATAATAAGCTGCAAAAACCGTCGCACATACTAGTATTTGACTAGAAAAAAGAGAAAACGACTTTTATTGAAATGTAAGGTGTTCAAAAAGCCAAAGGCTTATTCTCAATACTGAAATATAAAAAATTTCAAGTACCGATCTCAAAATAAGATGTACTATTCAAAAATGATCAAATGTTATGATTTGTAAAGAAGCCAAATGTAAAGTTTTAAAGATTTGTAATCATTTTCTTGTGGGAGGTCATATATGTTCATTTCTATAATTGAGATAGTCCACTTGACTTAGTACTAGTTGTGTATGACTTGATTGGATTAATCATTGAAACTTCACTCTAGACTAAGGACTATTCTACATTTGACACACACACACAACACATAAGTCTAATGTTTAATGAATGTCTATTTTATTTGTGTGATTGTACATGTTCAAATGTGATGTGTGTGAGCTTAACCTATATGGATTAAACCAAAAAGATTTTTGTTCTTTTTGTTTGCTTTTGGAAGTGATTTGTATCACTCATATTTTTCAATGTTTTTCAAGTTGTTTTTGTGTGAAAAGCATGTTTTCTGGGTGTTTTCGTGACTTATTTCATGTGTAAGTTTAGTCATGAGTTAAAGGCTCTAATTCTCAAATTTTTTAGCTTTGGACAAAGAGTTTTGCGACTATTTTGCGAGTAAGGTTTACCAGCAAAATTTCGCGGGATGCTAACCAGGGAAATTACCAGTGAAAATTTCCATATTAGCTTTTAAAGGGCATTTCGTAGGACATTTGTTTTAAACTTCTCACATCTTCTTCCAAGCCCTTATTTTAATGTTTCTACATCAAAACCTAACTAAATTCAATTGTTTTTCATTCCATTAACTTTTCTAAGGTAATCTTTAACTCTTTTCATTGATTTTGATCCTTAAATTATGTTTTTGGGGGGTTTTATGTTTATAGTTGGGATTTTTTCAAAAGGGAGTTGGAAAACTTAATTTTTGTCAATCTTTTTTATTGGGCTTTGTTTTGAATGATGATTTGCTTTGGATATTAGCCCCTTATGGCAAAAATGACATGTATTTAGGTAAGATTTTCATATGTTCATGCATTGTTTAACATTCATGTGTAGTGTGTGCACTTTAAGTGTTTAATAAAATTCCCAAATGACATTTTCTCATTATTTTGGACTCCGATGAATACCAAATTTTGGGGATTACCATGATTATGCATGCTTATCATGTATTGATCATTGGTTGTGTATTTTACACACTTTACCATGTGAGTTCTTACTCATGCATTGGTCATGCATCTCACATACACACTAGATGCACATTTGCTGCACATACTCTAACACTTGACATGTTTAGTATTCACTCATGCTAATTAAGTCTTTTTAGACATTTTAGCACATACAACATGTTTTTGTGTTCTTGCCATGCCATTGGTCTACATATTGTTCCATCATTCTTAGCATGTCATGTTCTTTATGCTTTGTAGCATTTTTTTAAGGATGTTTTGTCTTTCGTTTGAGCTTCATTTTCTCAATTATCTTGTACCCCTCATGCATCATCTTTTACCCTTGTTCATATCTTCTATTCTTTCCCTTCTTCCTCTTGATTCATTTGTCTATTCGTGACAAAAAGGGGAGAGTATACCGGTGTGTATCGTGATTTCTATATGACTCATGTGCACAATTTTAGTGGGAGAAATTCTACATTATGCACATTCGTAGGGAGAGAAAGCCATAGGGGAGATGCATATACCAAGGGGGAGAAGACATCTTTTATGAGAAAATCTTGTTTTATCTTGTTTTTCCTTATGCTTGTTTTCTCGTTGATTTATGGTGCTTTGAGTTATGTTTACTATCTATTCCTTGTTGCTCTCATTGCATCATTTTTATGTGTTGGACATGCTTTTATCCTTATGCTATTGTGTGTGTGTGTGTGTGTGTGTTTTTTTTTTTTGGGCATATTTGGATGATCATTTGCATTGCTATATGATCATTGTAGTCATTTCCATATGAATGTTTTGTGTTTGATCGAGTTGCTCATATGTTTTACAACATGTTTACTTGATCGCATTTTACTTGTTACATTATATTTGTCCTTTTATCACTTGATTTACCTTGAGGGTCTAATGTGTTTTGTGCAAGTGTTTCAGGTTATAGGTATACATGTTTCAAGTTCATCATAACTTCTAGATTTAGGTGTGAGTGAGTTTTGCCATTTTTTCTAAGCTCATGTTTAAGTCTAGAATCTGTTATTTGGTGTTTTGTCACGGAATAGCCAAAGGGGGAGATTGTAAAGTTGTGATTTATAATTATATTTTATGTTGGCTTTATTCCATGACAGAAAGTGTTGTAATTGTTTTAATTTTGCTCATTGTATTTTGTGGGATTTTATTGTATTGGGTTTAGTATTAAGTTGGTGAAGGCCTAAGTTTAATTGAAGATCAAGTGGATTTTGCGAGAAGCTCGGGAGAAGCTAACCCGCGAAGTAGCCATGGGAGAAGCACATGACTGGAAGCTGAAGAGTCATGCCAGGTTGTCAATTTCGTGATTATTTCGAGGGTAAGGCCTTTTCGCGAGATACCCGTGAGACTCTCCTGTTGGGATTTGTGCCATAGAATCCTATTGTATAATGCTATGTATTACATTATGTATGACATGATGTATGACTTAATATTGCAATTAATAAAGTTATTTTATTATTATCTGAAATAATGGTAACATGAATATTTGGACATTATCATATAGTCCATGAGATGCATAGTATGTGATTTATATGATTTAGTTACAGAAGATATAAGTCATAAGTTCTTTGTAAACTCAGAATTTTAGTTCATAACCGGTGATGAAATTGGGCATTTCATTTGCGAAGACTGTAATATATTAACTAAGATGATTTGTCTTGATAATGGAAGTGGAGACTTCTAGTTTATATGTTCATATATTTTAAGAGTTAAAACATATTGAACTGGACCGCTGTGAGATTTATTATTCTCCTAAAGACTGTTAATAAAATAATAAATCTCACGACTTATATTTACATGAACGTTTAATCATGAGAGAATAATGGATCTGATCATGAAGTGTAGGTTACTTTGATATATCAAGAGTGAGATCTAAAGTAACGGTCAAAATTTCAGTATGTTAGGCAGCCACATTTAGTGTTGATGGAACATATATTCTCAAGATGAAATTCATAGTCTCTTAATGGAGATACAAAATATTTCCTTGAGATAAGTTTAATGAGTTTGTTATTCAGAGAGTTAGGCCTAACCATTTTAGTAAGACTAAAGTATATATTTATGAAATTAGATTTCATAAATATATGATGAATAGCATCAAAAGATTAAACCGAGTACTCAATAATTAAGATATAGTAATCTACAAAGTGACAGTTTTTATTTATGATTTTCTATTACTACGAATATTCTATGAAGGGGTTGCATGTACAATAAAGTCTTGGGATATAATTTATTAATAAAGCGTAGAGTGCAATTATATTTATATAGTGGTATTAAATATAATTAATGGTAACTTTGGACTTGTCAAGAGTTGACAGAAAGGCCAAGGTCCATTGGATCTAGTGTCTTATTTGTTCCCTTTTGGTCCCACTTCAAGCCACATACTAAAACCCAATTGGAAAAACTCAAAAGGCGAGCCCAATTAGATAATCAGTTATAAGGAGAGAAACATACAGAATTTGTAAGAAGCTGAATTGGTATGTATGTGAGTGTTAGACACTCTTTGATTCTCTCTAGAAACATATACATATAACTGATTGAGAGATTACACATCTTGGGTATCAAGTGGAATTAGAGTGAAGATTAAAAGTATTCCCAAGTGCTTCTGATTTTCGGTTTTGAATTTCACCATACCAAGGTACACTCTCTTGATCATATATTCCGAAATTTACATAGTACATGTTATCAATTGTAAATGAAGTAGACCCGTTTAATTTTTTTTTGCTGCGCATGTTATTTTCCATCATCTCTATCTGTAGGATTTTTAAGTGTGACTTTCTTACCCTTCGTCTATACTATATATACCATCATTACCTACAAATGTAAAGGAGGCCATTCAGAAAGAAAAACCCTAGATAAGTTTTCTACAACACATACACCCATCTTTTAGAGAGAGAGCTACTCGTCCTTAATGAGAAATCATTCTAGTCTCTTCTTCTTTCCTCTTCCTTTGTCATACATTGAGAGGAGATTTATACCCAAACACAACCCACACCTTTTCAGAATGTAGAGAGTGTTTTGGAGCTTGGGAAGCTTTGCAGATTTGTCAAAAGAAGCCGATGAGGCTTGGCGGATGCAATCGGGCGTATTGCGGGATCCGGAAAGCTAGACAAGACATGGTTCCGAGAAGTCTTGTTAGAGTAGGAGCTTGGAAGGCTTAGGTACATTGAGTAGATTAGGCTTGGAGGGTCTCCTTCTATTCGTGTATCCCAACTTATTGTCTAGTGAATTGATTTACCGCTTGGAGGACGGCGGAGAGGTTTTTTTGCACATCGGCATGTTATCTTGTGTTTGCACCTCTCTTCCCTTACTCTTGTACTTTATTTTTATTGCTTGTTATTCATGTTTATGCACTAGAGTAGTTATCGGTTTATTGTGCTTTATTTACTCTTGTTCTACACTTAGATAAGTTAGAGTAAAAGCAATCAAGACATAATTTTTAATTAGGGGTCTAAACAAACTGTTGTGTTTTTACACAATTTTGAGCTTTCAACTTATAAAAGTGGAAGTTTGATATATAAATTATCATATATATATATATATATAAGGAATTTATTTTATACTTTTGGTTTGACGTTGTTAATAATAAGAATAATAATAATAATTATTATTATAATTATAATGATGATGATGATGATGATATTTCTTGTTTCACCTTGTTATTAAAAATAATAAAATAAATATATTATTATTGGTATTATTTTATTATTATATATAATTTTTGTCTTAGTTATTTTTTTTTAGTATCACCAGTGCTGTGTCTCTTTGACATTAATAGTATAGAGGGGCTAGTTGTGTGGCGTATGTGAGATGTGCTGAAATTAAAGGGGGGTAAAGTTGGATTTTATATTACAAACTGAGCGTAGTTTTAGAGGAAGTGAAAACTTTTCCCATGGTAGTATTTAGTTTCAGCAAAAGCAATTGTTGCGTTTTGCAATTGCAACTCAATAGGTGACATGCGAAAATGTAGGAAATATTTGTAGGTTGAAATGCGTGTCTAACCTTTTTCCCCAAACACAATTTCGCCTTTTTTGAGTTGGCCAACGTGCTTTCTGGGCCCAAAATGCTAAACTAAACGCACTTAGAGTGCAATAAAATTGTTTTCTACTCAAATTTTAATTTTAAACAACTTCATTTCACATCAAATTAAATAAGTGAAGTTAAGAGATAGTTCTTATTTTACTACCAAACGTAAGAAAATGCAAAACCCTATTTTAACATAAATTGTTTTGATATTAGCAATTTATGGCCATAAAGTATTTTAGAAAGTTATCTAATTTTCTTATATTTGATAGCATGTTTAACTTCTCTTATTTAGTTTGGTATGAGATAGAGTTGTTTTCCATAAAATTTTAGTAAGACACAACTCTATCTCAAACCAATCTACGTGCCCATTCTATACCCCGATTTGAGTCAAAAATCACATTAGCATTTAGAAAACGCCACATTATTGTGTTTGGCAAGGTTTTGGAAATTGCTTTTTGTCCCAAAAAGCATGTTTGGGTATCGGACCAACTGAGGTACAACACAAAAGCGCAACAAAAAAGCAATAAGAAATTGAGGGGAGCTGTTGTACTAGTTCAAAAATTCTGTATATTATTCCAAAGATAACTTTAGATTTATTTGGAAATCCCAATTTTACCCTTAGTTCACATGGGGATGAAGTTGCTGCAATATTTTTAAATTGGAACACACATTCGAGGTTTTTAAATATTTGTAAAGGCAAGACTTAGGTATAGTACTTAGGTACTGTTTCTTAGGTTCTTTTTTTAAAATTCTGTCATGTGACTTTTTTTTCATGTGATAGAAGTGTATTTTTTAGTTATATAGCCACATGTCATAATTTTAAGAAGAGAATCTAAGGAATATCTTTTTTAAGAATAATAAAGGCTTCCTATCTTTTAATGTCTCATATATATATATATATATATATATATATATATATATTAGGCTAGTAGAATTTTTATTTTGTACTAAAAAAAAAAATCCCCTACCGTTTGTTATATATTAAAAACAACTTATACTTTTTGTTTTTATATTAAGTTATTTTATTGTATCTTATATTCAAATTTGCTTATATAGTTATAAATTTATAATTGATAATGGTAAATGAATGTGTTATTACTAACCCCCTAATATGATATAACTAATTTGTTTTTTTTTTAATTATTACAATTTAAACTTGAATTATTGGTATTTATTTAATTTTTTTTGAATAATCATTTTGTGCTTCATGATGATGAAAATAAAGAATTTATTACTATTGATAAGAAATTATTAATAATAAAAAACAATTATAACGCTAATAAAAATAATAAATAAGTCAAAAACTATAATAATAATAATAATAATAATAATAATAAGGGTAAATTGCAAAGTACACTCCTAAAGTTTGGGGGTGATTGGATTTTATTATGAAATTTCAAAATTTTAAATTTACCCCCTAAAGTTTGGAGTATTTAGATTTTACACTCTAACGTTTCAGAATTTGGATTTTACCTCCTAAAGTTTGGGAGTGTTGAGATTTTATACTGCCAAATTTTGAAACTTTAAGGTGTAAAATTCAAACACCCCATGTGGGCGCAAGCACCCACATTGTGGTTTCATCCTCGTGATTGGGAAGTACGGCTTAGCCTAGTGTGGACCATGATAGAAGGTGTAAATGGAGTTGCCACCTAGATTAGGTCTAGGAATCATAAATATAGCACCTTTCGTGAAAGGACTGATCTTTTACCAGAGCATGTGTCTGGAATTTAGGTATGGGGATGGAAAGGTGTCCATGTTATTTAGACATATCAAGCTTATATTCCAAGCAATGCATGTTCATGTGAGTGCATGACTTACCTCACTGCATCACATGACCTATGCATCAATGCTTGTTCATATTCATATGCATGTTCATGGTATTCAAACAAATAAAAAACCTAATAGACAAACAAATCAAAAACCTAATAGACATAAAAGAGATAAAACAAACAAGACAAGACAAAATAGAGAAATAGAGACTCAAGGATAGGAAAAATAGGTTAAATAGAGGCTAGAACATGTAAATAAAACAAAGGAAAACAGGCAGAAAATTATTAAGGTTTCTGGGTAGAGATATGCATGTGCATATATAGAGCATGCGTACGCAACCCATTAGTATGAGTACGCATATCATGAGTATGCGTGTGCATGCATAAACCATGCATATGCATACACACCAAGAACACAAAACCTAGAAAAATGCAGAATAGAAATTTAGAAAACAAAAATCTAACAACCTAACATGCTTAAAACATAAACACAAGGTAAACCTAGACTAAACAAACATATTATTAACCCAGAAACTTACATAAAAACATGCATAAAACAAGAAAGATAAAGAAAAGCAAATGGCCAAAGTTAGAAACTTTATCTCAACACAAAACTCTCTAGAGCTTGATTTTGACCATTCCCCTTAATCAATCTAGTGATAACCAATTCAAAAATGAGTTAGCAAATTTAGAACTTAAAGATCAAGACTAGAAAATGTCCTAGTAAAATAAAATTTGACTTGAGAATGTTTTGTGAAAAACTCTCTCTTTGATTCACTATTTTCTAGTGAATCTTATGCGTTTTACCACCAGAATTCATCCCTTTGAAAAAGTACATTTTATGGCTTTATATAGTCAAAAAATAGGGATTTGTGGCGGCTTTTAAACAATGTGAAATTCATTCCAAATCAAATTTTTATTCAGAAAACCTTTTCTTCCATAGTTCTAGAACCTTAGCATGCGCACGCATGCACATGTATATGTATGCATGCATGAAGCATACGTAAATAGAGCTTGAACATGTGTGTGCATACACGTGTATGCTACACATGCCCTAGGGTTTCCATGGTCTTTCTTTTCCAAAAATAATTTATTTGGTCCAAAAATAAGTTATATTTTTCTATAAACAATTTCCTCAAGTCAATTTTCATTTGATTGAGCTTTAAACCAACCTTAGGCTTTAGAATTCTAACATCATTAGAGAACAGGGGTCTGCGTTGTAAAGGATACAAAATGTGGTGCCTATATGTCAAAACTTTAAGGAGTAAAATCTAAATGCTCTTAAAATATAAGGGTAAAATCCAAATTTTGAAACATTAGGGTGTAAAATCTAAACACCTCCAAACTTTAGAGTGTAAAATCCAAATTTTGAAATTTCAGGGTTGTAAAATCCAATCACCTCCAAACTTTAGGGATGTAATTTGCAATTTATCTTAATAATAATAATAATCATTTTAAGTATGAAAATTTTCTTTATATATATATATATTGTAATTTTTGGTAATTTACCATCCAACAACAATTTTGATGAGTTTAGCTTACTTTTAGTAACTTTTTAATTGGAATTCTTTTTTTATTTTAAATACACAATAACAAGTAGCAGTGGGTTTTAATTTCCATATTTTATTTAGTTAGTAGGTGATGTGATAGTTTCTTATTGAAATAAAAGAAGATTCTGGTTAAAAAAGTATTAGAGGTAAGCCAAAACCTAATTTGATAAGTGCTAGTCAAACACTCAGTTTTTTCAAAAAGTACTTTGTAACAGTTTTTACCATACACTTTACTTTTTTTTTTTTTTTTTTTATAAAAAAAATCCTAATTTCATTTATGACAAAGCTTATGTATAATATTTAGGTTTTATTCCTTAGATTCTCCTCTTAAAATTCAGTTATGTGGCTATACTTAACTAAAAATACACTTCTATCCCATGAAAAAAAAAAAAAAAAAAAAAAAAAAACCACTTGGCTGAATCTTAAGAGAGGAATCTAAAGAACAGCACCTAAGTATTGTACCTAAGTCTTGCCATTTAATTAAGCACTTTTAAAACCGTCATTTTTTCAAAAAACAAAATTTCAAAAAGCTGAACCAAACTTATCCTAAATAAGAGAAATCAAGAGATAGTTTTCCTTACCACCACGCATCTTTAGTGCAGTGGTTACTTCATAAGTATAAGTGCTTGTGAGGATAAGGGGCAAGAGTCGAGGGTTCAACTCTCTAGGAGGGAGCTTTACACGCATACACACTTAGATTATGTTAGAGTACCAACTTGAAGATTCCCAAAGCAATATCACATATGTGTAGATGTTTTTGTAGCATCCAATTATCTCTACCAAACTTCACAAAAGTGAGAGATTTATGCATTGAGCATGACTCTTAGGGCCCGTTTGGTACATGTGTTTAAAAATTGAAAATTGTTATTTAAAAACATTTGTAGAAATACGTGTGTGTGAAAAAGTTGGTGAAAAAGTGTAAAAATATTGTTTAAAAACTAAAAATAGTTGTTTGAAAACACAAACCAAACACTCCCTTAGCTTTTAAGTTTTAATGAAGGATGTATGCCAACATCTAAGAAATTTATATTGGTTATCTAACAAATTTATATTGAGCGAGCTAATGTGAATTTGAAATTGATTACCGTCAATTAAAGGCTATTTGAGTGCCTCAAGGATTCAGATTTACGTGTTTTTCTAAATATAAATAAATCTAACTGTAAAGATTGTTTGGTCGCAGCTAGTCTTTTAGCATTTAACTAGAAAAACCTTAATTTTACCATAGAGTTCGTCCATTTTCCTTTCTACAAAGTTGATGGATAAATTAACATGTGAACTGAACTAGAGATAAGACATGAATTGCTTCGCGTTTCATCAAGATGATAGAACCACATCTACACTACAGAAAATTTAGCAAGGGCTTGTCTCTGAAAGCTAACTTTTACTGTATATAATTTTTCTGCAACATTTTAAAACTTTATTTCTAATAAATTAATGAAAAATAAGCTTTTCCAAATAAACTGTCAATAAAATTTCACAACAGTTAGTTTTTATTTGTTAAGGCATAGGTGATTAACACATTTCTTTCTATTTGTATTTGTACTTTTTTTTATTTAGCATTATAATTTTTCTCTAATATAATCATCTGAGAAGAATATAACAGAAAAATCGTACGGTGCATTTTAAGAAGACCAAATATCGTTGAAATGGTTGTAGGCAATGATAAATGTGGCAAAAGAAGTGACATATAACTTTTACATAATAAATTCTTTATTTCTTTTCATCCTTTTGCGGCATAGCGAATTCATCCTAACTGGATGATATTGTTATCAGCTAGAATATAAAGAAAGTAAACCTTCCATATCATCTGAGCTCAAACCCCTCTTCTTTACTCCTTCTACAATACGGGGATACATAATGGATGATTCAATACGACTATGATCAAGTCCAAGAAGGTGCCCTACCTCATGAAGTGAAACGCCCATAAAGTCAACTTGATTTGGACCTACGTTATCACCGATAGTCCAATTCTCATCTGCGTCAAAATGCAGCCTGCCATTTGTTGGAGGCATAGCATGAGCTAATTCGCCACCCCTCCCATCGAAAGGCACACCGTCCCCATGATCACCACGGTGGAATCCTATAATCATGTCAGCATCTCTAACATTATCTGTGAATTCAAATTTGAAATCAGAAAATCTAGCCCACTGTCCGAAACCATATGAGCAACCTGCTTTTATTTCGTACAATTTCAAATTAGGTGTAGCAGTGGATACAAACGCGTATTTGAGTTTACGCATATAATATGGCCATTTTGGTACACCAGGCATAAATGCAAACTCTGGCTGTGTTAGACTACCATTGATAATATCAGGAACTCCACAACGCGGCAGTGACATCTCTTTGATGGTGTCGGAGTCAAGCTTTCCAGTAACATTCAAATGAAAAAATGTCTGGTATGTTTTGATGGCGAACTCCAAGGCTTCATCAAACTCGTCATCTTCAAAGTTGTTTGAATCTTCGTAGTTTAAGTATCCGTACTTGTTGAGATAGTGCTTGACTTCACGTAAGCCTTGCACCTTCTGACCCTTATGGGATTCCTCTACATCTTTCGAGGACTTGAAAAATTCTGGGATCCGTTTGGCATTTGTAAAACTGACTGATTGAATTACAAGAAGTTGAATTAAGAGAACAAGGGAAGCCTTTGAAAGATAAAGTAGATTCTTAGCCATTTAAAGTTGTCTAGGTATGTATTTGTGATGGGAAAACCATAATAATGTAGTTGATCCTTATATAGTACTACTCCCTCCGTAGATGATGACTATGAGTAGGGACCCAGCCGACCCGATTTGAAAGTCTTTTGAATATATATATATATATATATATATATTTTTTTTTTTTTTTTAAATTTTTGATTACAAATATATATAAAAAGTTCATATTATAGATATTTCTCTTATTTCCTTTTTCAATTTAAAACTTGGATCCCTTCTAAAAAAAAATTAAAACTTTGATTCATTAAAATCCTTCTCATTTATGACCCAAACATATTTTATTTCTAATTCAAATTTAATTAAACACTAAAAGGTAATCTTTTTGGCATTAATGACCCAAATTATTTGAGTTAGCCTGTCAAATTTTAGTGCATTAAACTTGAATTACAAAACATGAAATTAGATAAAATTTTTGATTACAAATATATATAAAAAGTTCATATTATAGATATTTCTCTTATTTCCTTTTTCAATTTAAAACTTTGATCCCTTCTAAAAAAAAAAAAAATTAAAACTTTAATTCAATAAAATCCTTCTCATTTATGACCCAAACATATTTTATTTCTAATTCAAATTTAATTAAACACTAAAAGGTAATCTTTTGGCATTAATGACCCAAATTATTTGAGTTAGCCTGTCAAATTTTAGTGCATTAAACTTGAATTACAAAACATGAAATTAGATAAATGCTATGTCCACATTATTTTGTGCTTCATGATGATGAAAAAATAAAGAATTTATTACTACTGATAAGAAGTTATCAATATTAATGACAAATAATTATGACACTAATAAAAATAATAACTAAGTCAAAAACTATAATTACTATTATTATTATTAATAATTGTGGGGCCCTATCGCGCTCACTACGCTGGCCCACTACATGCGGCCCAAGGCCCGCGCCGAGGACGGTGCTGAGGCCGAGGACAATGGGAAAGAACCCAGAACATCCAAAGGCCCGCGCCGAGGATGACCTGTCCTCGGCGCACTGACTTCACTTAAGGGAAAATATCCCACCAACATTCTGGCCATTTTAATGGTGATGTGACCAGCAAGCCCAGTTGCCTCGATTACTACAACTAATAGAAAGTCTGCAAAGGCGGCTAAGAACTAACATAAAGCCTGCTAATTACAGACGATGGGAGAGATCCCTGTAGACAGAAACCAGATAATTGACAAATGGATGGTGAGGATGAAGCCAAAAAAGGACTATATATCTAAAAGGGTTCCCAGCAAAGAGGGGGATCCTCGGCTAGAACGAAGGATCTATCAGCCTTGCAAACATTGGTCAGAAAGGGCAATGGAGGTGATCAAAAAGACTTAGTCAAAGGGAGGGTCTTTCTTACATGAACTTCTAAGTCCAGTTCGTTTAGAGTGATCCGCCCTAAAATTCGTTGCTTGCCCGCTACATGCCTAGTCCTTCCTACCCATTCTCTACAAATTTTATTGTCTAGGGTCCATTACATTTTGAGTCCCTACAATTGGCGCCGTCTGTGGGAAGGACTTGTGCGTTAGCGGCACAACGTAAAGAAAACAAAACGATGAAAAGATGCAAATCCACACAGTTCTTAGCGACAATATTCATTCGGCAATTTACAACAACAAGAAACAAGTGCAAAAAAAAAAAAAGAGAGTATATACAATACATGAAATAAGTTTACTTCTTTTATTGATATATGAAAAAAGATTACATCTCTTACAAGTAATGCCCAGGGGGCTTGTTCTAAAGTTAGCTACAAAGGCAGGCACATGACGAAGCCGACAGAGGAACAAGGGGTGGAGAGCAACAATGGCAGAAGAACAGAAGATAGAAAAGGAGAGTAGAGGAAGAGATGAAGAAAAGAAGAGATGAAGAACAAATATCAGAAAAAGAAGTGGAGGACGAGAGGAGGAAGGAAGAAAGCGGAAGTGAGAAGAGAGAAGACGTGAGAAGGGAGAAGGGTGGGGAAGATAGGCAAGCTACATTAAGGGGTGGAAGAGGCCGCGGAACCCAACGGTTGCGCTCTTGGGTTCCGCCTGGTTTCTCTCCGACCCCCACTGTAGCCTGCTTGGGGGGTCAAAGACCCATACCCAAGAGAGGGAGGTTACGTTCCGTCCGGATCCTCCTCCAGGTGGTAAGGGGGGCTGTGTCCCCGGTTAGGTTGAAAAGAAGAAGAATCTTCGGATCTCCCCTACCTCCACACCAGCGTGGCGGCCAGAGTCGGAATGCCATCCTCGGCTCCTGATGGGGGCTGTGCATTCTCTGGAGCGCCCTTTTCCAGGGCCAGTTCATGCGAAGGGGCTCGAATGATTGCGCCCTGAAAAATTTTTGGCGATGTGTTTTTGGGGAGTTTCAGAATGAGTGTTTGTCAAATGTGAAGGGGAGGTTCGCCCTAGGAACGCCTTTTATAGCGGGAGGAACATTGATGAGGGCCGAATCCACAATGAATCCCAGGGAGAGATTTCCGGAGGCAATAATGCCGCCCCAATTTCCAAGGGGCTTGCCAACCGTTAGATCCTCGTCAATCCATGGTCAGTATTAATGAGGGGACGCCTCATTAAACAGGAAGACACCGAAGCGTCAGAACGCCTCACCCGGACAGCCCAAAAGACGCCTCGTTATCTGAAGAATCCCACCAAACGAAGAGGCAAGACACGGCAAGGTCTTATCCTCTACCAACTTCACCATTTATTGTTATTATTATTCTGCTTGGAAATTGTAATTATTTAATGCTTTGTGTAAAACGCGGCAAGAATTAAAACGGCCGCGGATACCTAGATAAAGTAGATGATTAAAATGGAAAACTAGGTACTGGACAGAACCAAGGCACTGCATGGTCCTCGGACCCAGGCCTCATGGGGAAACCAGATACTTCAGATGATTAAAATGGAAAACTAGGTACTGGACAGAACCAAGGCACTGCATGGTCCTCGGACCCAGGCCTCATGGGGAAACCAGATACTTCAGATGATTAAAATGGAAAACTAGGTACTGGACAGAACCAAGGCACTGCATGGTCCTCGGACCCAGGCCTCATGGGGAAACCAGATACTTCAGATGATTAAAATGGAAAACTAGGTACTGGACAGAACCAAGGCACTGCATGGTCCTCGGACCCAGGCCTCATAGGGAAACCAGATACTTCAGATGATTAAAATGGAAAACTAGGTACTGGACAGAACCAAGGCACTGCATGGTCCTCGGACCCAGGCCTCATGGGAAAACAGATACTTCAGATAGCTAAATGAGATCGAGAAACTCGACACTTCCAGCAAGAAAAACACGTCATCATGAAAGCTAAACGATAAGCAAAACCAAGGCATCGCATGGTCCTCGGACCCAAGCCCCAGAGAGAACCAAGCATAAAATAGGAAAACCGAGTACAAAGTAAAGCTTAAACGCATTGCATGGTCAAAGACCTCAGGCCAGCGGGAAGGAAATCTCCCCGTAAAAAATAAACGCTAAGGAAAAGCGAGGTCTTGTACAAATTTCAGACCTAAACCTCTATGGAAATCGGTCGTTATGAAGCCGCGCAAACGTTGATCAAGGCCAGGGCTCTCGTACGGGTCATGAGCTAAAAACTGAGGCAAAGCCAATTCCCTTTTTAGGTGCCGAATAAACAAATCCTGTTAGAGACAAAAAATCGTGGGGAACTGAGTACTATAGTGCAAACAACCCAAGCCCAACCATCCTCGGGTGACACTCTGCGCGAAAAGAAAACTGTAAAAAACGGCTACAAAAGCGATAGCACTGACGACAAAGTAGAGCCAACAGGCTGAGGAAAAACGCCGAGGAGGTCAAAATCCTCCTCCCCGCCCAAGGGGACGTGCAGCAGAATTTTGAGGGGCTATTGTGGGGCCCTATCGCGCTCACTACGCTGGCCCACTACATGCGGCCCAAGGCTCGCGCCGAGGACGGTGCTGAGGCCGAGGACAATGGGAAAGAACCCAGAGCATCCAAAGGCCCGCGCCGAGGATGACCTGTCCTCGGCGCACTGACTTCACTTAAGGGAAAATATCCCACCAACATTCTGGCCATTTTAATGGTGATGTGACCAGCAAGCCCAGTTGCCTCGATTACTACAACTAATAGAAAGTCTGCAAAGGCGGCTAAGAACTAACATAAAGCCTGCTAATTACAGACGATGGGAGAGATCCCTGTAGACAGAAACCAGATAATTGACAAATGGATGGTGAGGATGAAGCCAAAAAAGGACTATATATCTAAGAGGGTTCCCAGCAAAGAGGGGGATCCTCGGCTAGAACGAAGGATCTATCAGCCTTGCAAACATTGGTCAGAAAGGGCAACGGAGGTGATCAAAAAGACTTAGTCAAAGGGAGGGTCTTTCTTACCTGAACTTCTAAGTCCAGTTCGTTTAGAGTGATCCGCCCTAAAATTCGTTGCTTGCCCGCTACATGCCTAGTCCTTCCTACCCATTCTCTACAAATTTTATTGTCTAGGATCCATTACATTTTGAGTCCCTACAATAATATAAAGGTGAAATCATCATAAGTACGAAAATTTCCTTTATATATATTGTCCTTTTTTTAGTTTTATATTATGTTATTTTATTATATATTATATTCAATTTTGATAGCATAAATTTGCTTATATAGTTATAAATTTATAATTGATAATGGTAAATGAATGTATAATTACTAATTCCCTAATTTTATATAACTAATTTGGTTTTTTTTTTATTTTTTTATTGTTACAATTTAAACATAGATTATTGGATATGTATTTAATTAATTAATTAATTTTTTTTGCATAATAATTTTGTGCTTCATGATGATGAAAAACTAAAGAAATTATTACTACTGATAAGAAGTCATTAATAGCAATGACAAATAATTATGACTCTAATCTATATATATATATAAAACCGAAGCTTTTGAAGCTCTCACAATTTTCCACATCATCACTATTTTCTTTTTCTTTTTATTTTTTATTCTTTTTATTTTAGGTTTTATATCTTATAAAAATAAATAGAAAAACGTATACAAACTTGGAGGCCTATTTAAGGGCTCCATAAAACTTGATGGACAAGAAAATATATTCTAAAATAAGCTCTAATTAATACCTAACCATAATAGGAACCAAATTTGACCTAAAAAAACATTAAAAGAGCCTTAAAACAAGGAAATAAATCACCTAGACCTAAAAAAACGTTTTTTGCATAAAAATACCAAAATCTCTTCTCTTCTTAAAACCCTAGCAATTACCATCTCAAAACTCTAAACTCAACTTCACTTTAAGATTAAAAAAATAAGGAGAGAGACTCATGTAAAAAAAAAAAAAAAAAAAAAAAAGTAGGTTTTGTCTTTTTTTTATTTGCTTTCATATGTGCCTGAAATTTTCATTTTATCTTATTGTTTTATTATGTTTAAAATTGATTTTCTTATAAGTATTTGGGTTAATCTCTATATTTTGATAGTGTTTTTATGGGTTTGGTTTTTGAGTTGAAATTCTAATAATTATTTTATATTATATATGGCAGATGAAGCATCTCTATTTTTTGGAGAAAAATCAAAACTGCAACCTATGTTTTCCAGCCCAAGGTGTGGTAAATTTTTATATGTTCTTGCTTTATTGAGAATTTTTATTTGGGTTCATGTGATTTTTTGTTTTTTTATTAAAACTTTGATATTTGGTTGATTAATTATTTGTTTAGATTAATTTTAATTAATTATTTGTTTGGATTCAACGTAAAAGATAATGGAATTAGGTGTTATAAATTTGATAATGTTCTATATTTTGAATTGATTATATTATTTAGACTCCTGGTAGGACTCTCTCTTCTCTCCTTAAAACCCTAGCAATTACCATCTCAAAACCCTAAACTTAACTACACTTTAAAATTAAAAAAATAAGAAGGAGAGAGGCTCAACTAAAAAAAAAAAAAAAAAAAAAAATGTAGATTTTGTCTTTTTTATTTGCTTTCATATGTGCCTGAAATTTTCATTCTATCTTATTGTTTTGTTATGTTTAGAATTTATTTTCTTCTAAGTATTTGGGTTAATCTCTATATTTTGATATTGTTTTTGTGAGTTTGGTTTTTGGGTTGAAATTTCTAATAATTATTTTATATTGTATACAGCAGATGAAGCATATCTATTTTTTGGAGAAAAATCAAAACTGCAACCTATATCTTCCAACCCAAGGTGTGGTAAATTTTTATTTGGTATATTATATATGAATTTTTTGAATTTGAAGGGTTTTGTTTGGTTTTGAAGTAGAATTTGGGGATTCTATAAAATTTGGAAGGTTTAAGTTTTAGGGTTTTTGGTATTTGCGTCTTAGTAGGTTGATCTTAATTCTTTACCTTATATGTTTTTTCTTTATTGAGAATTTTTATTTTGGGTTCATGTCATTTTTTGTTTTCTTAATTAAAACTTTGATTTTTGGTTGATTAATTATTTGTTTAGATTAATTTCAATTAATTAATTGTTTGGATTCAACGTAAAAGATAATGGAATTATGTGTTATAAATTTGATAATGTTCCATGTTTTGAATTGTTTATATTGTTATTAATACGACTAAATAAGATTTGTTTTTATTTTTGTAATTTATATCAGTTTTGAGTGTGTGTATATATATAACTTTTGTGAATTTTACTTTATTAATTTAAGAATTGTAAATTACTTTGTAGGTTTCAGTAACTATGTACCTGCAGTGAGACATTAACAATATAAGCATATATATATGGTATTAACATTTTATAAAAATCTTTCTTACAACCCAATAACATTCTACGTTAGACAACACTTCTAAACTAATGAAAAGCATAGAAGTTAAATATTTATTCCCATTGTATTTTATTTAATTATGATAGATCCATTTTTTTTTTTATAAACGCTAACTAGCAAAATGTCTATAATATGCATATTATTAACCCAATTTTCTATTTCTAAATTTCTTAGATTTTATTATATCAATCTTTTTTTCTTTTAAATTCTTGGTGGGCCAATCAGTCTCTCACTAATTCTTTTACCTTAACGTGATGTTGGTTAATTGTCATTTTATTTAACTATCCCGTGCATCGCACGGGTTAGCGACTAGTAAAAATAATAACTAAGTCAAAAACTATAATAATAATAATAATAATAATAATAATAATAATAATAAAATTATTATTATTATTATTATTATTATTATTATTATTATTATTATTATTATTATTATTATTATTATTATTAAGGTGAAATCATCATAAGTATGAAATATTTCTTTATATATATTGTTCTTTTTGGTAATTTACCCTCAAACTACAATTTTGATAAGTGCTAATTAAATACTCAGCTTTTTCAAAAAGTACATTCTATTATGATCATATTTTTATGTAATTGTCACATCCTATGACAAAACGTATTTTACTTATAATTAGGTAGATCTAAGTGGATTCAAGGATATCATGAAGTATTTTGAAGGTTTTTCAATATTGAGGACATGAAAATTGCTCAAAGAAACAGGTGATGAAAAGTTAAATCTGCAGGTCCTGATACCTAACTCGACACCTTCGATCTATGGAGATTAATGGACCTTAATACTTGTCTCGATCTATCGAGTTAATGGATTTCAAAATATAGCCTGCAACCTTTGGATTCTAATTGACTATTGTTTGTAGGTTTGTATAAACCTAATAGGAAGAGGAGAACTCTTTTAAAAGGTCCATTAAGCTCCTATTCAAATAAGGTGGTAGAGAAAGAAAACTCTAACCCTAATGCTTCATAAGGTTCTCTTATCGAAATCCTAGCCTCCACCTTTTGAACATGTGGGTTCAAAAAAATAGAAGAAAGAGATCTTGCTATGACTCTTGTGTGCATTTAGACTGGGTTTTGTACCAAGCAAAGTCTATGGAACCAACAATTGAAGATCTTGGTATTTTTATGTGAAGCTGTTGCAAATCAACTATAACAATCAAAAGAGTTATGGAGTTAGTAATGTATTGGAGATTTATGCAAAGTTGCTAGACATGGATTGGAGGGTTGTGCAAAGGGAAGAAGTCTTCTACAAGATCAAGTCCAATTTGGGATTGGAGCAAAAGTTCAATTGTAAGTGGGTATTTTGGGATAGTTCTTTTATTGGTAAAATTTCTTATACTTATAACTGCTTGTTCTTGATTAGTATATTATTGGGAGTGGTGGCCAAAAATTCACCTGATGAGGTTTTGTCTTGTGAAGGTTTTCCTCATTAGTCAAAAAATTATTGTATCAAATTTTATTTCTGTTGCACTCTAGATTAGAATAGTGATTTGTTTGTGCCCCCACAATATTACATGTAATTTAATCTAATTAATAAACTTGGGCAATTGAGTTTGTAAGGTTGAATTTAATCAACCATTTTGTTGGCTTTATTCCGTGCCAAATTTGCTTGTAATTCAGCATTTAGTAACCATGTATTTAGGTGAGAATCATGTAAGGGTAGTGTGTGAGAGAGTGTGAAGAAATGGTCAACATTGTGCAAAGAAGTAGGGACTCGCAACTGGCAAGCCGCCAGAAGATGGTCACATGTCAAGCATGCAGGAAGTTGAAGCGTTATGCCATCTGTTGCACTACAGGACAAAAAGTCCAGACTAGCAATGCAGTTACCTCGCGGCTCAGTCAAGTTGCGAGGCCAAGCCACCAGCGAGCTCTGTTTTGGAAAAACTGACTCTTCACATTCCAAACACACACCACTATATATAAACCTTTATACCCACGAAATGTAGAGAGGTTCGAGAGAGAAACCCTAGAGAAAAACAAGATTGATTCATCCACAATTTTCACCTAAGAGACTCTTCAAATTCCTTTATTCTCACCCTCTGCATTGTTACATCCTTGAGAGGTTCTTGACCAAATCATTTTCTCACCATACTCACATCTGTGAGAAGACTTTTTGGTGCTTTAGGAAGCAGTTAGGAAGGGACCAATTCATATTGGTTGATGCTATGGGCTATAGCGGAATCCGGTAAGCTAGAAAAGACATAGGTTTGGCGTAACCTTGTTGGAGCAAGAAGCTTGGAGGGCTTAGGTACATTGGGTAGATTAGGCTTGGAGGGTCTATTGCTATTCATGTATCCCAACTACATTTTCTAGTGGATTTTTGACCGCTTGGAGGGCAGTGGAGAGGTTTTACGTCGAGGGCTTCGGTTTCCTCTTTGATAACACATCGAGTGTTGTCCTTGTGTTTGCATCTCTCTTCCCTTTATTTTTTTCCATTTAATTACTGCTGTGGTTGTGATTATTTATGGTTTAGATTGTTTATCAATTCTGTTTTAGCTTATGTTCATGTTCCGCACATTTATTGTTTAATTATAAGCTTAAATTAATAGTTTGTAATTTAGGGTCTAAACATTCAAGAGTGTTTTATACACATTTTGAACATTCAATTGGTATCAGAGCGGGTGCACTCATTGTAGTTTAAATACCTTAGTGCGATCCCTGACCCCATATTGAGATGGATAGGTCTCAATCTCTAAATGTTCCACCATTTTTTGATGGTAATAATTATGCTTTTTGGAAATTCCGAATGAGGGCGTTTTTGTGTTCTATTAATGATGCTGTGTGGGATGCAGTTAAAGTTGGTTGGACTAGGCCGGAGGCTGCTAAATCCACTTGGGATAAGGCAGCTCTTATTACAGCTAATGCTAATAGTAAAGCCTTAAATGCTATTTTCTGTGGTGTCTCTTCAGAAGAATTTCACAGGATTTCACATATCACTATTGCTAAGGAAGCATGGGAGATTTTGGAGACAACTTATGAAGGAACAAGGAAAGTGAAAGACACCAAACTATAGATGCCGACCACTCGCTTTGAGGAGCTAAAAATGAGTGAGGATGAGTCCTTTAACTCTTTTTATAGTAAGCTGAACGAGGTGGTTGTCGGCAAATTCAATTTGGGAGAAAAGACGAAAGATTCTAAAATAGTAAGGAAGATCCTTCGGTCACTGCCAGAAAGCTTTCGTGCTAAAGTGACGGCTATTGAAGAGAGTAAGGATCTCGATGGTATCAAAGTCCAAGAGCTGATTGATTCACTGCAGATGTATGAATTGTCACTGCCCACACAGAGGAAGAGCAAATCTCTTGCTCTTAAGACGATTGATGAGAGGGTAGTATCTTATGACTCTTCGAAGGAGGATGGTGTAGATAAAGATGTGGCATATCTTGTGAAAAATTTCTGAAAATTCTTAAAACTCAAGAACAGTGGGAAATCTGGTGACAAAGGAAAATTTCAAAGTTCTGGGAAGGAGAAAAAGGAATTTAGAAGGAAAGATGGTAGAGAACCCCAAACTTCACAAGGAATTATGTGCTTCGAGTGCAATGGACATGGACATTTCAAGAAAGAATGTCCTAATTATTTGAAATCGAAGGGCAAGGTCTATACCACGACTCTAAGTGACTCAGATTCATCCAATTTCGATTCTGAGGAAAGCTGTGACGGAGAAGGAAATTACTTTGCATTTATGGCTATTGAACATGTTGAGTCCTCGGAGGATTTGGATCAACTTGTACAAGAACTTGGGGTGCATAGTGATGAAGAATCTATAGGGATTGTTGAAGAATCGGATGCTGAAGAAGATGAAGAAACAGCTGGTCTTCAAGAGAATTACACCCTACTTCTTGAGAAATCGGGAGAGTATGCAAGGGTGGCAAAGGCAGCTGTGAGGAAAATGAAGAAAGCTAAGGAAGACTACCGGAGTCTCTTGGTCTATCATAAGGAGGCCAAATGTGAAATAGAAAAGTTGAATGGTGAGTTGTCAGAAACTTACTTAAAGATTAGATTCCTGGAGCTTGAGGTAGTTTAAGCCAATGCCAAGGTAGAGAGGGTCTTCACTAAGAAGCTGGATGATGTCATTTCCTCTCAAAAGCAATTCTCAGATAAATCCGGACTAGAATACACTGGAGAAAGCAGTACAGCTGTAAATATTTGCAAAGAAGTAAAGTTTGTGAAGACCAAAGAGCCAGTTGTAGTTGCTCCTACTGTGAAGAAGGCGAAGGTTGAAAAGAAGAAAAGTGTGGCTGAACAAAGGGTACTGAATAAGGCTCGGAACCAATCTGTGGTTAGGACTGAAGCAAGAGGGAGATCTCTTCCATGATCACAAAGGGGTCCAAGAACGAACCACTTTTGTCATCATTGTGGTCTTCAAGGACATACTCGACCCAATTGTCGTAAGCTGAGAGCATTAAAGAATGCTACTGATCAAAAGTCAAAAGGACCAAGAAATGACAAGAGAACTTGGGCTATTGAGTCATCAAGAGGTCGGAATGGTGATCCAGGCATGATGGATGTGATGAAGATGATCGATGTTTTCACCACTTGCTTAGAAAGCTTCATGAGAAGGTTTGAAAGTCCTAACTCTTGTACCCAATCCTTCAAGGATATCACCCCAAACGCACGTGATGTGTGGGCGAAGAAGGGTACTCATGCATAAGCATTATAACATGTCCATTCATTAATACTTCCCATGTTTGTGAATATGCTTGGTTGTGTGCTTTTTGCTAGTTTGAGTTGAACAATTGTTTGTTTGTTTGTTTTTGTTTTAAATGCTTTTACATTATTTTCTTTGATCAATCCTCTCTTTCATGTGTGTCAAAAATCCAAAAACACATAAAAAATAGAAAATCCAAAAAGTTTGATCGACTTTGTTGAGTTTTGTCTCAAAGCATGTTTTGCCTTGTACCTTTGTACTAATGGCTTTGTGCATCTACGAGCTTAGCTTGTTTTCAATGCACTCATATCATTGTGAGAGAAATTTTGAAATCTATGTGACTTTTGTAAATAGATCTTCAACCTTGTCATGAATGATTAATGAATGGTTTTGTTGGTCTTGAGACATGTATAAACTTGTGCCTATATATCTTCCCACTCTTTATTTTATTGTTTTGCTTAAAGAGCTCACCAAATGTAAATCTCCAAATGAAAAGAGATATTGAGTTGCAAAAGCCTGTTGCACATACTAGTATTTGACTAGGAAAAAAGGAAAGCGACCAAAATAAAATGTATGATGCCCAAATCCGAAGGCTAACTCATCAATTTGAAATATCAAAAATTTCAGGCATCGATCTCACTATGAAATGTATGAATTCAAAAAGATCAAATGATATAATGTATATGAAGCCAGATGAAAAGCTTCAAAGTTATGTTATTAAGTTATGTGGAAGGTCATATATGCATATTTCTATAATTGAGATGGGTCACATTATCTAGTGCTAGTTGTGTATGACTTGTTTGAATTGATTATTGAAGCTTCGCATTAGACTAAGAACTATCTCAGTTTTGATTCTCACACACATCACACAAGTTTATGATCAATAAATGTCATATTCATTTGTGTGATTGTACTTGATTAAATGTGTTTTCACATGCTCAATCTTTGTTGATCAAACACAAATTTTTTTTTTTTTTTTTTCTTGAGTTTTTAGTTGTTTTGGAAAGAATTGTCAAAATCTTCAAAAACAGTGTTGCCTTGTTTTGGGGACTCAGTCGCAGGTTGATCTAGCCACATGCCTTAGTCGCGAGCCAACTCAGAGATTTTTTGCGGCTCACTGGCGGGTCAATGTCTCAGTCACAAAAAATACTTAGACTATTTTTCAAAAATTTGAATTTTTATGATTCTCGCGACTCATGGTGGCGACTTGTTCGCGGGTGGAAGGTCTAGTCGCGAGAGGTACATAGAGATTGTCGCAGCTTGCCTTGCAATTCTCTCGTGGGTAGACCTTCCAGTCGTGAAAAACACTTAGAAAAATTTTTCAAAATTTTGGTTTGAAGTGTTCTGGTGACTGGCCCTGGAGACTTGCACACAACTTAACCAAGTTACGAAAAATGCCTGTTTTTTACTTTAAAGGGCAGTTTTTAAAACTTTTCAGTTTTCTCTCGAAATTTTGTTACTATTCATTATCTTTCTCATTTCATCCCTCTCTCAAACTCACCGTGTCACTCTCGAAAAACCACCATTTCATCCTCAAATCTTCAAGAAAAGGTATGGGCTTTCTCTTTCTCACTGCATATTTCTTGTTTTGAGCCTTATTTTCTTGAATCTGTGAGTCGTGGTTTTGATTTTTGTGATATGCAGTTTCGAACATGGGTTTGGTTCATGCTTGTGAGTTTGGGTGTTTAGATTTGATTAATCTTGTTGCTTAGATACTATTTGTGGTTGTTACCATGTTTTCATTTCTCTATTAGTATTTGTGCACTGATCTGTGTTGATTGATATATCTCTTACCCATGTTATTTTGACTCAATGTCATATTCCATGTGTTTGGATTCTCTATGATTTGCTCTGAGTGTGAGTGTAGTAGTTTCAGAATGTATAAGGTTCTTGATTGTTTGGCTAATAACGCATGGATTTTATGTTTCCATATCATGTGTGTGCTTCTGTCTTGAGAGTATGACTTGAACATTTCATATTCATTAAGATATGTCTCACAGACATATGCTTACTTTTGATTGATTGTGGTTTACACTGTCGAAATTTAGCTGATCAATGCTTGTTGCAGTCAGCATCAATATAGATTGTATTTGTTTGAGTTACTGAGTTCTGATTTGAGCTATCCTTCTCTGGTTTTCAACTATGTTTCTCGTCATGTAACTAACTTGATACTAATATGTGTATATTTCCACCTATTGTGTTCTGCTCTTGTTGTGGCTTTTTCTGCTTGTTCACAGATGGCTCCTACATTTACAAAGAAGAAGACTCCTACTAAGAAGGCAGACAAAAGACTGAAAATGGACCATAACCTGTTTAGGTATGTTCAACACTTTGAGAGATACAGAGATTCTTTCTTGAAGGGAACCATTATTCAGGAAAGGTTTGTAGACTTAGGGGATTTGAAGGACACCTTCATTCCAGACTGTTTTGAGGGTAGAGGATGGGATAAGTTGCTAAGTGACCTACCTACAATCTGTGAACCTTTAATAAGGGAATTCTATGCAAATGCTATTATAAGGAAGGATGAGCTGAATTGCTGGATCAGAGGATATGAGTTCACCCTAGATGCTAATGATATTGATGAGGTACTAGGGCTTGAGGGTTTAGAGGATCATGATTTTACTAATTACAAGGACATGATGCTATCTATATAAACTGTCAAGAATCGTATTGGTGGCCAGAGAGAGGGGAGATGTTTCAACACTACTGCATTTCCAGTTGACATAAGGTGCCTCACCACCATCATGATGTTCAACTTATATCCAGTGAGGAAGCTGACTACAATCAACAATGCTAGAGCAATCTTCCTCATGGAGCTTAAGGAGAAAACCTTCATTGACATCAGCTCCCACATATTTGACACAATTGTGGATGAGACTAGATCCACCTCTAGGCCCAAGCTGATCTTTCCTAGCCTTCTCATGAGACTTTTCAGAGCAAAAGGTGTTGCAATCCCTCAAGATATCAGCCCCATGTTTACACCTTCAGCCATCAACAAGATGACCATCATCAAGATACAAGTTCATCTTCCAAGTGATGAAGAGAAGCGTGACCAAGGAGAAGGTGATCCAATGGAAATTGAAGTAGAGGCTACAGGACAGACTTCCACATCTAGAAGCAGAGGAAAGAGGATCAGAGCTTCAACATCATCAGTTGTACCTCCAGATGCATTTCAGATCATCCTAGAGAGGATAGATGGACTCCGAGAGGTCCAGAATGAGCATACTGACAAGATGGCAACAATTCAGGAGTAGCTCAACATACTTTCAGCCAAGTTTGATAGTATCAACACCCAGCAGTGACTCTTTGGCCATTCCGGTCAAAAAGAGGGAGAATTTTTGAGAGGCAGCTCTTGAGTGGGTGCAACCAAAAACAGTGTTTATCTAGTTTATGTTTCAGTCTTATTTTATGTTTATGGTTATGGTATTATGTTTTGGATAATGCTTTGCTTTTATTTTGGGTTTGATACAATGTGTTAAACAGTTTAGTTATTCTACTGGTTCTAAAACTCATGGATATATTTGGAAGTGAAACTTTGGTTTAAGTTTATATATGATGTCATTCAGCTAAGTGTTTGGATGGTACATCTGTAACCGTTTACTTTTGTAAGCTTTTAGGTTTCTGTACCCATGCTTTGTAGCTTAAGTACTTGTTGCTAAATGTCTTGCATTTTCTTTCAGTACATCACTCTTATGCCCTTAGTTGGATTTTTATCCTTAATGCAATTACCTAGTGTTGTTGCATTGGTTGAGTGTTGGACATGAAAATGATACTTTGCAAATGAGCTTATTAGCTTGCATGTCCGGATGTTCATTCCATGTGTGAATGAGCATTGTGATCACTATTTGTAGTGATTGTTTGTTTTTGGTCAAGCCATGCTTTACTACTTAAGTTCATTTTTGCTTGATTGCATTGTGCTTGCTCCATATGCATTACAAGTTTTCTGCATACAATGATCTTATTGTGTTGTTGTGTTTTAGGAGATACTTGTACTTATAGTTCAAGAGTTTCACAGATTCTAGAGTTAGGTGTGAGTGAGTTTTGCTTAACTGTTTCCAACTCATGCATTAAGTCTAGAGTTTGTTGTAGGGTTTTGTCACGGAATAGCCAAAGAGAGAGATTGTAAGGTTGAATTTAATCAACTATTTTGTTGGCTTTATTTTGTTCCAAGTTTGCTTATAATTTAGCATTTAGTAACCCTGTATTTAGGTGGGAATTATGTAAGAGTAGTGTGTGTGAGAGTATGAAGAAATGTTCAACATTGTGCAAAGAAGCAGGGACTCGTGACTGGAACTCGCGGGTGGCTCGCAACTGGCAAGCCACCAGAAGATGGTCATGTTTCAAGCATGCGGGAAGCTGAAGCGTTATGTTAGCTGTTGCACTACTGGACAAAAAGTCCAAACTAGCAATGCAGTTACCTTGCGGCTGGAACTCGTGGCTTAGTTAAGTCACGAGGCCAAGCCACCAGCCAACTCTATTTTGGAAAAGCTGACTCTTCGCATTCTAAACACACACCACTATATATAAACCCTTATACCCACGAAATGTAGAGAGTTTCGAGAGAGAATTTTGAGAGAGAAACCCTAGAGAAAAACAAGATTGATTCATCCATAATCTTCACTTAAAAGACTTTTCAAATTCCTCTACTTTCACCATCTCCATTGTTACATCCTTTAGAGGTTCTTGACCAAATCATTTTCTTACCATACCCACATCTGTGAGAAGACTTGGTTCTTTGGGAAGCAGTTAGGAAGGGACCAATTCATATTGGTTGATGCTATGGGCTATAACGGAATTCGGTAAGCTAGAAAAGACATAGGTTCGGCGTAACCTCATTAGAGCAAAAAGCTTGGAGGGTTTAGGTACATTGGGTAGATTAGGCTTGAAGGGTCTATTACTGTTCATGTATCCTAACTACATTTTCTAGTGGATTTTTAACCGCTTGGAGGGTGGCGGAGAGGTTTTACGCTGAGGGCTTTGGTTTCCTCTTCGATAACACATCGAGTGTTGTCCTTGTGTTTGCATCTCTCTTCCTTTCATCTTTGTCATTTAATTACTGCTGTGGTTGTGATTATTTATGGTTTAGATTGTTTATCAATTTTATTTTAGCTTATGTTCATGTTCCGCACATTTATTGTTTGATTATAAGCTTGAATTGATAGTTTGTAATTTGGGGTCTAAACATTCAAGGGTGTTTTATACACATTTTAAACATTTAGAGTTAATTAACCAAGGTCAATTTATAACCCAACACTTTCCTTTTTAAACCCAATTTCATTAAGCACTCCATAAAAATGCCACTTTTTAAAAAGCACAATTTCAAAATGCTAAACTAAACTCACCCTAAATAAAGGAAGTCAAGAAATATTTTTCCTCTGATCCATTTTTTCCTAAGAGCATCCCCATCCCAAAATCCTATTCTATCCTATTTTACCATCTAAAAAAACTACTTTATCAATTATACCATACTATTTTACAATATTCACAACATTCTAACTTTTATTTCTTTTGTTACTTTATTTAAATATTATTTTTTATTCTATTTTTTTACTGTTTCTCTCTCTCTCTCTCTCTCTCTCTCTCTCTCTCTCTCTCTTCCTTTTCCTCTCTTTCTCCCTCAACCAACTCCAGCAAAACCCATTAAAACACCACCACTCACATCCCATTTAACCCACCAGACACCAGCCAGCAACCACCACCACACCACCACCATGCCAACTTGCAAACCCATTAAAAAAACCACCAAACCCACCAACAAGAACCAAAAAAAAAAAAAAAAACACACACACACACACACACACACACGCACACGCACACGTAAACCACCAGACATCGGCCACAAAAACCACGCCACTGCCATGCCCAAAAAAAAAAAAAAAAAAACACACACACACACACACACACACACACACACACACAAACATAACAACCAAACAAAACCTACAACCCATAACCCACCACTGCACCACCACGCCCCACCACCACATACCCACCACGCCCCACCCACCACAACCCACAACCACCATGCCTCAAACCCACAACCGCCATGCCTCAAATCCACCACGACTCCCCACGTCCCACCCTCTACAAACCCACCATGCCCCTCCCACCACGACCCAAAGCAGAAAACACACATATAGTTGTAGAGCAAAACCCAAATCAACCAAGTAAATCACAACAAATCTAAAACCCAAACCCAAAACTCACTCCCACACAAATCAAAATCCCACTACCCATAATACAACTCTTGCAATCTTTCTCTAAGATATCACCATGACAAATGGCAAGCCCATAAACTGTGTTTGCGCCTTGACCCTTTGTGCATATTGCAAAATTGGTGGAAGGGATTTCGTAGGAAAGATAAGGTAAAAGCTCATTCAAATTTGTATCATAATGGTCATTGATTGTGGAATTTAGCAAGCCTAAACAGTCATAAAAGTCACTGATTAATATATATATTTTTTTAAGGTGAACCGTCTTCTTCTAATTTGTTTTGTAGTGTTATATTTGCCTAATATGCAACTAAACTTTATAAGTTTCAAATTTATTATTCAAATTTCTCATCTTTTAAGGAATAAGGAGAATAACAATATAATAAAAACTCATCACAAAATTACAATGTTATTTTAACCAAAATTAAAATGAAACCAAAGAAATACAAAATAAACTTTATAATAATTTATTACTCAGGAAATTGGTAGGCATATTCAAACTCATAGCCATGTAGATTGTTTCTATATAAATGCAAATTCCTATTTCCAAAAAAATTAAGTATTAACCCAAACCAAAATTCAACCAAAACTACAAAAGAGAGAGAGAAGACTTTGTGATGTAAAATTTAAAAATACAATACCAAAACATATATTAAAAAAAAACCATCTACCTTAATCAGAGTTATAAGAAAGAACAAAAATCCACCGAGAGAGAGAGAGAGAGAGAGAGAGAGAGAGAACTCACAGTTTTTTCGTAGGAAAAATATGGATTGAATGAAAGAAATGATATTGAATTTATACAAAAATAAAATGGGAGAGAAGAATAGTCAAAATAGAAGAAGAAAAATAATAATAAAGTGTAACGGTAAAGTAGAGAGTAATGGGGAGATGAAGAGGCAAAAATGGAGGAGAAAGGTTGGAGGAAATGGAAAGGTTGGGAAAAGTGTAATAGTAAATATGGACTAATAAGGAAAAGAAGAAGTGTTTTTTATTATTTTATTATTTTTAAGAATAGGGAGAATAAAAGTTTTAAAAAAGAAAAAAATAAACAAAAAATAAGTGGATGATGTGACCGTTGATGTGGCTCGACAGGAGCGTAGCAACAATAATTGCTACACTTCATCTTCTATAGATATATATATATATATATATATATATATATATATATAGATTCGTCTAATGCCACCACTATGTCACATCACAGATCAACCCACACCACAAACCCACTCTGCCACCACTGCCACACAACCCATGTTGCCACCACAGGGAAGATGATGTCGTATTGGAGGACCCACGCCTACCTCTGCCACTACCACCATCACACGGGGTTTTGGGTTTAAGAAAAATTGGGTTTTGGGTTTGAGGAGAGGAGAGAGCAGCTATAGAACAAAAACAAGAGAGAGATGTGAGACCGAGAATGTTCTGGAGAGAGAGAGAGAGAGAGAGAGAAGATGAGGCAATGAAGAGAGAGAAAGTGGCAGATATTTATAGGTAAGAATAAAAAATTATTATTTTGTTTTACAATGCTGCTAGAGTACCATCGTAAAGGTACTATAGCAGTATTGCAAATTTTTTTGCAATTCTAAGCTTTTACAAGTCCGGGTGTTGAGTAGTTTTTGGGCTTTAATGCTAAATCTGTCATACATTTACCATTTGGCCGTCCTAATGAGAATTCTCTCATACTACTGAACACAGGAAAATGGCAAAAGTATCTTCACATAAAGTATTCTATTGAAATACGGAGAGTAGTTAATGTGTTTTACATTTATAGTAAACTTAGGAAAGAGATTGATTTTCAATATTGACTAAACCTTATTAGAGGGACGATATTTTCCTAAAAAAGATAAGAAAAAAAGAAACAATTGACGACACGATTCGCTTTGCCATGTCTTATATATACCATGAATAAATACTCCACATTCTGATGGCCTTATGGGAGGTAGATAGGTTTTTTTGTTTATTGGTCTCTCAGATTAGGATTACCAGTCTTCCATGTGTTATGGCATTTGTAGCATTATTTTGACTTGTATTGCTATTAAAGTTACTCGGGCGAAATTTCGGCAGAATTCTTGCTGTACTTCAGCTACTCTGGCAGAATTCGGGCGAAGTTCTGGTAGTACTTTAGCTACTCGGATGAGATTTTATTTTATACGGGGCACAATTACTAGAATTTTGATTTTAAAAAAGGGAAAAAAGTATTAGCCTTAAAATCTATGCAATGACTAGGCTTGCATAGCATCATGCTGTGTTGTGCAGGTTCAGGTTGCACAAGCCTTTTGACATGTTTTGCCTAATTGAGGATCCATTTTTAGGCTTTGGTTGAAGGACTTCATGGCGTTGGTTTTGAGTAATCTAGATCTCATCAAAAGCTTGTGAGTTGTACTTTTCATTGCTATCGGCCTTGTGTGATTCTTACCGAAGGTCAAAAAGTTACAGTGTTAATTGGGAATTTGGGTGGCCGATATATTATGTGCAAGAAGTTGAGTGATTTTCCATTTTGCACACGCAATTTTCGTGAATTTGGACTTGGGCGCCGAGACACTCACCCAGCTTTTAAAGAGTTTTTCCTAGTATAAGGAAGTCACAGCTTTTAGGATCACCCAAGTGCAGTCAGGGTAAAAGCCAGAAATTTTTTTCAGGGGGTCAGCGAATACATTTTGGTATAATTTTCAGATTTATTACCAGATGTAAAAGAAAATTAATGAAAATTTTCAAAATCTAGGGGGGGCCATGGCCTCCTTGGCACCCCCTAGCTCCGCTTATGAGTGCAGTTTGGTGCACATTTGTGTCCAAACAGTACCCCTTAATTACATTTGACCCTGAAAATCCAAGGTTTCCCATGAATCTTTCCATTTACATGCTCTCAATTGACGAACTTTCTGACATTGGTTCTGCAGAAATGAGGTATCGATTGAAAACTTGCAGCACCATTTTAACTGTATGAAGCTTGCACTTCAATTCTCTCAAGGTGAATAGTTACGATTATCATATTATAGCACCTTGATCTAGATTCTCGTATTTGTATTTTTGTGTGTTTGATTGGCTTAGTTTAGAATTCAGTGCGTAAGAGTTAAGACTTGTCCTATGGAAGTATTTTTCATAATATTTCCAGCCATAAACGACATTGGAATTGCCTTAATGCCATGTTGTTTGACGTCAGAAAACTTATAGTTTAATTTTCCTACACCAAGAAAAATTTACCAAGTGTTTCGGTTGTGTTTTCATTGATCTCGCGATATCTTTTTCATTTCAAGACCAATTTCTATCCATGGTGAGTCAATTCGAACGTTTTAAACACTCTTTATGATGGAAATAAACTTTCATCAATTGGATGATCAATTTTTTTAATGAAAATACAGTCAAGCCATGGTTAAAGTTGGTCAAGCTCAGTCAATTCAAGTGTTTAATTGTGAATTGATAGAATTTGTCATTTTATTTTTATTTTTATTTTTTTTTGCATTTAAAAAAAAAAAAAAAATTGATGTGTTTCGACCTTAGTCAAAGCTTATTGAGGTTTTCAATTTTTAGGGTTTGGCCACAATTTGATGTTAGGGTTTTGTCCTTAGATTGATTGGAAGAAATAGGTTTTGTATTATGAATTCAAAAGATCGAAAGCGCTATTTGAATAGAAAATTTCAGTGGTTGTTAAAAGTATCATTACTCTCTCTCTCTCTCTCTCTCTCTCTCTCTCTCTCTCAAAAGAAGAATAAAGAATTAATTATGTATAGAAAACAAATAGACAGAATGGTGGAGACTCGTGTATCTAAGCATGATTTTATGGAATGGTTAGCTTTCAAAAATGGGCTAACCAAAGATGCATTCTTGCAATAAGGATTCAATGAAATTCAATGATTATCTTGTTTCTATTTTGTTAGATAATTTGACCTTGGTTGATTTAATTTAATCAAATTTATGTCAATTTTTTTTTTGAGTGAACAATAATACTTATTAGAACACATACGAAAATAGTAATATTAGTGTTTTAAACCAAGTTTATAATACATTACATAACTAGAGTACAATTACAAAATAGCCTAATCTTTATAGTTGTATACTGTGGTTATAAATAGCAGACACCAAACACATACAACCAATGTGGGATAAACATCCCTATTTTTTTTTTTTTTAGTAAACAACAATATTTATTAAAACATACACGAAAAAAAATAATATTAGTGTTTTAAACTAGGTTTATAATACATTACATAATCAGAGTGCAACTACAAAAGGGCCTAACATTTGTAGTTGTAGATTGAGATTATAAACAGCGGACACTAAACACACACAACCAATGTGGGATAAACATCCCTATTTTTTTGAGTAAACAATAATACTTATTAGAATACACACGAAAATAGTAATATTAGTATTTTAAACCGGATTTATAATACATTACATAATCATAGTACAACTACAAAAGAACCTAACCTTTGTAATTGTAGACTGGAGATTAGAACATACACGAAAATAATAATATTAGTGTTTTAAACCGGGTTTATAATACATTACATAATCAAAATACAACTACAAAAGGGCCTAACTTTTGTAGTTGTAGACTAGGGTTATAAATAGCGAACACTAGATACACAACCAATGTGGGATAAACATCCTTATTTTTTTGAGTAAACTGTAATACTTATTAAAACACACACGAAAATAGTAATATTAGTATTTTAAATTGAGTTTATAATACATTACATAATCAGAGTACAATTACAAAATGGTCTAACCTTTGTAGTTGTAGACTAGAGTTATAAACAGCGGACACTAGGTACACACAACCAATGTGGGATAAACATCCCTATTTTTTTTAACAAATAGTAATACTTATTAAAACACACACGAAAATAGTAATATTAGTATTTTAAACCGGATTTATGTCAGTTTAATTAAATAATCAATTATGCTTTTGAATTCAAATCAGGCTCGGCATATCACATAACCAATATTGCAATAATAAAATGCGGAAACACCCTTTGATGGTTTATGATTACCCTCAACGAAAGAATTAGTCAATGAAATCGAAGTTTAAAATAAAATTAATAATAATTCTATTTTACTACGTCCAATAGAAATTACTTTCGTGCTGGGACGGTGGGGACCCAAGGGGCCCAGGCCCCTGGGTCCAGTTTTATTATTATTATTATTATATAGTTATTAGTTATTTCATTTTTGTAATTGAGCCCTTTTAAAACCTCTTACTTCCTTTCTCTCTAATTAGCCTAACTAGCTTTACCTAAATAGTAACTATTCAATCCAAAAATTTAACAAAAACAATAAAAATATTCACAATAATTATTATATTTTAGCAAAAAATAACTATTTTATCACGAAAGAACCAAAAAATCATGTGTTATTAGAAAAGTTAAAGCTAAATTTTTTACAACTACAGTAAACTGATTACAGCAAGTTGTTAAAAAAAAAAAATACAATATTTCCTTTTAAAAAAATACAAGTTATTAAGATTATATCTTTTCCTTCTATTAAAAAACTCAAAAATTTTCTCTTCTTTTATTATTTTAATGAGTTGTTTATATTATTTTAAATCAAGTGATAAAAAAAAAAAACATTATTTTGTAAAGTGAGGCGGTAAAATAGATAAAGCAGTTTTTTGAGGTGTTAAAAGCTAAAATCTTTAGCATCACTATTGTGAATGCTCTAATTAAAAAAAAAAAAAAAAATCCTAACCAGCCTAGTATTAAAAAATAAAAACATTATTTTGTTTTTATTTTTGTCTTTGTTAGTAGATGATTACATTTTAATGTATTTAAAAACAATAATTTTGTGTAATTTTTTAATACTATATGGATTCTTGGATTTTTTTTTTTCTTTATATTCCGGTCCCGTTAGCTTAAAATTATGGGTCTTTGTACGTGAGTTTAAAGTTTGAAAATTTAAAGGCAAAAACAGTATTTTGGTTTCTACATTTTAGGATCACTACCCTTATTGTTTTTCACTTGCAACCAATTTAGCCCCTACTGTTAACTACTAATGAGAAATACTTATGTGGCAAATAGTATGTACAGATGGCATACATGTGGCTAAAAAAAATAAATAATAAATCCACATCACACAAATAAAATAAAATATTTGAAAGGATGTATTAAAAAAAAAATCCCAGTTTTTCTTGCAGTTTCTTAGTGACCAAACACAACTTAAAACACAAAAATCAAACTAAACAATCACCCATCACAAACTAAAAGATCCTGCAATAGCTCCAAATCAAAATCAGATCCACTGTGAACCTAACCACCATAATACAACCATAAAAAATGAACCTAAAATAAGATCGTACTAGATCAGATCAGTGAGCTTGGCATCGCAGTTGGATCGGCGGCGTGTGAGGTGGAGATCTTCTAGTGGACTTGTGATGGCGCAGGTGTAGGCTAGGTTTTTACCGAAGGGCCATGGTAATTGGTAAACAGGTTGCAACCTGCACATTCAGGACAACAGTCATAAAATACTAAGCAGTCCAACCTTCCATGGTTCCAATCCACAACCACATCAATTTTCATTTGCATGTGGCTTCCTCTTGTCCAGGTCATAGATTGAGTTTTTGCTTGAAATCAAATTTATCACCTTGGTTGAAATAGGTTTCTAGCGTGTGACTTCCTATGGGCTCCTGTGAGTTTAGTATGAACTGTGTTGTGGGTTATTGATTTGGTGAATGATGTAGTGGGTCAAAATTGACTTGTTCTTCTCCGGTTATTTTTTGAGGTTTGATTTATGTGTTTAGTTGCCAAGAAAGTGCAAGAACAGTTTGGGAATTTTTTTAAAAAATTTTAAATTCAACCTATTTTATGTGAATTTTTTTTTAAAATTTATGACATGGCATTTTTAATAGCTATTAAATTTTATTATTATTATTTTATTTGCCACATGTGTGCCAACTGTGCACATCGTTTGTCACATAAACATTTTCTATTAGTAGTTAACTGTAGGGACTAAATTGGCTATAAGTTGAAAATAACAGGAACGAAGTTGACTGTCCCAAAATGTAGGGATCAAATTGACTGTGACCCCACAAAAGCATTATTTTGTTTTTGTTTTTGTTTTTGTCTTTGTTGGTAGATGATTGCATTTTAATGTATTTAGAAACAATGATTTTGTGTAATTTTTTAATACTATATGGATGCTTAGAGGGTTTTTTTTTTTTTTTTTTTTTTACTCCGGCCCGTTAACTTAAAATCCTGAGTTTTTATATGTGAGTTTAAAGTAATAGAAACCAAATTAATTGCCCCAAAAATGTAGGGATCAAATTGACGGTGACCTCACATAAGCATTATTTTGTTTTGGTTTTTGTCTTTATTGGTAGATGATTGCATCTTAATGTATTTAGAAACAATGATTTTGTGTAATTTTTTAATACTATATGGATGTTTGGAGGTTTTTTTTTTTTATTTTTTTTTATTTTTTTTTATTTTTACTACTCTGGCCCTGTTAGCTTAAAATCTTAGGTCTTTGTACGTGGGTTTAAAGTTTGAAATTTAAATTTAAAATAAAAAATGGTAATTCAAATAGAGAAGATGAAAGAAAAAACCTAAAACTTATGAGCTGTCAATTACTCTTTTAACCATTTTGTGTTTTTTAATTTAAAATTATTTAACTAAAAGATAGTGATATTTTAGAGAGTTTAAAAATTTGTGTGAGGGTATTTTAGTATGAAAAATGTTGAAAACCAAACAAGGAATCTTGTTATTAATATATATATATATATATATTAAATTTGATAATTACGATAATTATTGATAAACATTTATTTTGATTTTCTTTATATAAAAAATATTAAATATGAAATTTGATAATCATGGCAGTTATTATTTATTACTCCCTCCGTCTCATTTTTTTTGTCATGTTTGAAAAGTCAAACTTTTTAAGGAAATATCATTTATTGTCTTGTCTACCTTTTAAAAATGTATAAATTTTCAAAACAACCCTTAAAAAAAATTATCAAAAAATTGAATAAGTAAATTAATAGGGGTATAATAGGAACATTAGTAAATTAATGACTTTTATTTTTAGAAACAGGACAATATCTTGGGACATCTGAAAATAGAATAGAGGACAAAAAAAATGGGACGGAGGGAGTAATAATTAATAGGCATATTATCATTATTCTGCTTTTATAGATATTTATTATGATAATTATTATCAAAAAATATTTATCATAATAATTATGTTAGCTTCTTTTTAATTTTTAATTTTTTTAGGGTGTAATTCATTAAGTTTTCTTTCCTTATTGAATGTAGTTAATATATCATGTTTCTTTCCTTAGATATCTGTTTTGGGTATTTGAATCTAAAAAACCAATAAGGAAAATATAGGGTTTTAATTAGTTGTTTGAAAAATGATATTTAATTTTCATTAGGAAAATTTATCATCTCCTTAATTTATTTTCGTGTAAATCAGCTATCAAATTTCAAATTCAAAGACTCTCCTCAATAGGGGAAAATTCTTAGGTACTCCTGGATCATAGATAAATAGTGCTCCCTTCTTTCATATTTATAATGAATCCTACCATAAATTTAATGAGTGGACCCTACTATAAATCTAAGAGGAGAGAGCATCATTCTTCGTGCTTTGGGAATATCTAAGTATTACTCCTCAATAGGAAGATGCTGATTATATCATTTGTTAACTTCCTATTCTAAAACATTTCATTTATGTGGTGTTTGGTACGAGGTAATGTTTTAGAATTCTCAGGAATGTTTAAAGATTCTCATGTTTGGTTACAAATCATGCCAGAGAATCAAATGCGCTAGAGGAATTTGGATTCCCCCTTTAAACCCCTCTTAGCAGGAATGTGAATTTCCTTTAAAACAGGTGGGTATCCAGATTTCTAAGCTTAAAAAAAATTGTATTTTTTATAAATTGACAATTTTAACAATTTTTTCTTACCATTTAAGCAATTAAGATAAAATATAAAACAAATTATCAATATCTTTTCCCTTATCTTTATATTTTCTTGTCAAAATAACATAAACATGATAGACAATTCTGTTGATATATTCTTTAACAAAGTTCTATTTAGGTTTCACGTGTGGAAAAAAAAAAAAAAGTTTAAAGGGGACCCTCCATTATTGCTAGGTATTCATTTTTGCTGTTGTGTGTGTGTTGCTCAATAAATTATTACTAATTTATATTTTGTTTTGCATTATTTATTTAGAGGAAGATTTTTTTTTTTTTTTTTTTTAAGGACTTGATAGTTCACATTCAAATCTAAGGATATAATGAGAAAAATAAATAATTCATTTAAAATTCCTAAAAATAAACCAAATATTATCATCTCACATCCCTAGAAATCTTAAGAGATTCCCAATGAAACCAAACATAGGAATAGTTAGATTCTTAGGTATTCAGATTGTAAGGAATCATATTCTTAAAAATCTAAATGTCAGGAGTAATGTGGATTCTTCTGTACCAAACACCACATTAAGTTTTGCCTCTTTGAATTTGCAAATCCACATCAAGTGGAATCAAAAAAGTATACTACGAAATTTGAAAATATTTAAATCTACGGCAAGATTATGGATAGGATTTTAAAACAATTTATTTTATCACCAATTCATTTTGCCAGAGTCAAAGTTATCCAGAAAAGCAATTGAATTAATTGAAGCTTCAATTTCGATTTTAAAAAGAAGGAAATAGTAACAATATATGATTTGACATTTGAATGTGACCATAACATTTGACATTTGTAAAGCATGCATCACATATGATTTCCAAACACACCAGGAAGGATTACGTGTCTTTCATTGGGTAAAGTAACTGTAAGGTTGTCATTCAACTAGTGGCTACCAAAGGAAAGCATGCATCATCCATGCATTGCATAATGACCGATCTGATTAAGTAACTGAAGGGTTGCAATGGTTCATTTCTTCACACCTATACATATTATTATTATTATTATCTATAAAGTCTTTGGATCAGGCTATTGTGTCCATCACTCAAAAATCCCTGTGCAAAAAGATGGAGTTAGCCGGTCGAAATAAGAAGTGGTGGTAGCCGGCCTTATTTGCTGTTAACAATATAAAGAGAGAGAGAATGACTGAATAGTCAGTATAATAATCTGTATAAAACAATGTACAAAAGAGAGTCTTATATAGGCTAGGTATGTGTGCAGTACAAGTAATATAAGTTCAGTACAAGTAATATACTGGGCTAAGCCCAATGGGCTAATATAGTGCAGTACAAGTAATATATTGGGCTAAGCCCAATGGGCTAATATAGCCTAATCTATACACTAACATCCCCCCTCAAACTCGAGGTGGCAAGGAAGAAGCCAACTGGAGTTTAGATATAAGATCTCGAAGACGACCAGGCGGGTGAGACTTGGTGAAGATATCAGCAGGCTGGTCAGCAGATGAGATGGAGAACAACTTGAGATTGCCTTTCTTGAGATGCTGGCGAGTGATGTGGCAATCGATCTCAATGTGCTTGGTACGTTCGTGGAAGACATCATTATGAGCAATGTAGATAGCACTACGATTGTCACAATAAAGAGGAGCAGCAGTGGGTTGTGGAACATCCATGTCTGCCAAGAGCCAGCGAAGCCAGACAAGCTCGCAGGTGGTGTCGGCAAGGGCACGATACTCGGCCTCAGTACTGGAACGGGAAACAACATCCTGCTTTTTGCTACGCCATGAGACAAGAGAAGTACCCAACAGGAAATAGAAACCTGTGATAGAGCATCGATCAGTCGGATCACCTGCCCAGTCCGCATCTGAATAAGCATGAAGCTCAAGAGAAGACCGAGAGGAGTAGTGTAGACCATGATAAAGTGTACCCTTGACATATCGGAGAATCCGAAGAACAGCAGCATAGTGGACAGAACGAGGGGCATCCATGAACTTACTAACCATACCCACGGCATGTGAAATATCTGGACGAGTAACAGTGAGATAGATCAGACTACCAACCAACTGACGATAGCGAGTAGCATCAGAGATAGGTTCACCATCCAAGGGTGTGAGCTTTGCATTGTATTCCAAAGGAGTGGAAACAGTCTTGTTGTCAGTGATACCTGCTTTGGAGAGGAGATCAGAAGCATATTTAGCTTGGGAAAGATAGTATCCATCAGAGGATGAGGTAACCTCAAGCCCAAGAAAATAGCTGAGAGTGCCCAAATCTTTCATCTCAAAATGCTGACTAAGGAAGTTCTGAAGAGAGCGGATACCTGCAGAATCATCTCCAGTAATAATCATATCATCAACATAGAGAAGAATAAGAGTGATACCAGCAGAGGATCTTCAGACGAAGAGAGCAGTGTCATGAGGACTCGAAGTGAAATCCTGCTGAGCAACAATTGAGCTAAACTTTTCAAACCAAGCTCGAGGAGCCTGCTTGAGGCCATAAAGAGCACGGCGAAGGCGACAAACTTGACTGCTTGAGTGTGGATAGCCAGGGGGTGGTTGCATGTACACTTCTTCTTGAAGGTCTCCATTTAGGAAAGCATTCTTCACATCCATTTGATAAAGAGGCCAACGGCGAACAGCAGCCACAACAATGAGACATCTGACAGATGTAAGGCGAGCAACAAGAGCAAATGTTTCCTCATAATCAATGCCATACTCTTGGCTAAAGCCCTTGGCAACTAGGCGAGCCTTGTATCGTTCAACAGATCCATCAGCCTTGGTCTTGATCTTGTAAACCCACCTACAACCTACTACAGACTGACCAGGAGGCAAATCAACCATATCCCAAGTGTGATTTTTATGAAGGGCATCTAGTTCATCATTCATAGCTTGCTGCCAAAGAGGGTTAGTATGGGCCTCACGATAGGTATGAGGTTCATAGAGGGTGGCAAGGGCAAAAGAGTAGTGATAATCAGAGAGATAAGGGGGAGGAATGCTTACTCGAGTGGAACGACAAAGTTCAGGACCATCAGGAGACTCAGGAGAGGGTGGTGCCACAGGATCCAAGACAGGCGGGTCATATGCCGGGGACAGAACCGGAGATAAGTCGTCTGGAGAGGCAGCCGATGTTGAAGAATCCTCCACAAGTTCAGGATATAGAGGGAGGAAAAGATCAGTAAAAATAGGAGACTCAGAGGAAGAGGATGTAGAAAACTACTGAAGACTCGTGAAAGGATGATGTTCCCAAAACTCAACATGACGGGAGACACGAAGACGATGAGAGATGGGATCATAGCAGCGAAACCCCTTTTGAGATACACCATAACCAAGGAAACAACAGAGACGAGCACGAGGTTGGAGCTTTGTTCGTTCATGAGGAGGAAGAGAGACAAAGCAAGCACAACCAAAAACCCGAAGAGAAGAGTAGTCGGGGGTTTGACCATAGAGAAGCTCAAATGGTGATTTGTTGTGTGTAGTTGGTGAAGGGATATGATTAATGGTGTATACAGCAGTGAGTGCAGCCTCACCTCAGAAGCGCTCAGGAAGAGAGGCAGAGATGAGAAGGGTGCGAACAACATCAAGAATGTGACGATGTTTTCGTTCTGCACGACCATTTTGTTGAGAGGTATAAGGACAAGACCGCTGAGTAAGTGTACCATGATTGTCTAAAAAGGATAGGAAAGATTTATCATTATATTCTTGAGCATTATCTGATCGAAAAACTTTGACGGTGCGATTGAATTGTGTTTCAATCATTTTATGAAATGTTTGGTAAATAAACACAAGTTCAGACCTATGGTGAAGCAGATAAATCCAAGTATATCGAGAAAAATCATCCACAAATATGACAAAATATCTAAATCCCCCCTCAGTAGGAACAGGTGCAGGACCCCAAATATCAGAATGTATAAGATCAAAAGGTGCAGAAGAAAATGAGTCACTATTATTAAAGGGTAATTTTGTTTGTTTGCCAAAATGACAGGAAGTACAATCAAATTTTGAAACTGAACTGAACCTAAATGACCTTGAGAAGCTAACAACTGAAGACGAGATAAGGATGGATGACCAAGACAAGCATGCCATAGATCAGGTGAGGAGGTGGCAGTGGTAGCAGCTGCAGAAATAACTTGTGAAGGAATCTTCAAGTCATGAACCTCAAACATGCGACCAACCTTACAGCCTATCCCAAGCACTTGACCCGTCCGGGGATCCTGCACATCCACACCATGATTAGTAAATAGAAGATCTACGCCTAATTCACAAAGTTGACCAACAGAAAGCAAATTGAGGGATAACTTTGGGATATGAAAAGTGTCACTAAGGGATAAACAAGGAGAAGAGATTGTTCCTTTATGACTAACAAGCATAGGAGTTCCATCAGCAGTGTAAATGGTGACAGGATGTTCTAAGGGTGCCTTATAAGAAAATTGGGATTCATCAGGAGTCATATGGTTACAACATGCAGTATCAAAAAACCAAGGTTGTTTACCTGAGGTGGCAGAAAAGGTAGTGGAAGTATGGGATAAAACCTGTTGAACAATTGCCTTAATATCAGCCGTAGTAAGTGAGGAAGCCAAAGATGGACCTGTAGGAATCGATGGATCAGAAGGACATACAGCAGCTGCCCGAGGAAGAGAAGCTTTATTCTGCTCTTGCATAAATTTCTGCAGCTTGCGACAAACTGAGATGTCATGACCTTTAGCACGGCAAAACTCACAGCGAATACCTTTGGAAAACTGAGAGGTGGAACGCGCAGAGTTTATTCGTGGAGGAGCAGTGAATGCAGCAATGGGAGGCTGTGGAGATGGTGTAGCCAATACATGATCAGATGATGACATGTGATGAGCAGGCCGACGGTTTTCCTCAGAAATGAGCTCCTTCACTGCAGCATCAAGAGAAGGAGTAGGAGACCGGCTAAGCAGAGAAGCCCTAGTAGGCTCAAAATCCTCACGCAAACCCATCATGAAGTACATAAATTTACGGCGATCCCGATATTTGACAAAGAGCTCAATGTCCTTAGAACACACTAGTGGAGGATCTGCAGCAGAGAGTTGTTCCCACATAGTAGAAGTCTGAGAATAAAAATCAGAAATGGACTGACCTGTCTCTTGGCGCATTTGATAAAGTTTTGATTCAATGTGGAACTCCAAGCTTGAATCATTAGTACAATTATAGCGATCGGCCAAAAACTTCCAAGCAGCCTCAGCAGTCTCAAGACGAGGAAGAAGATTATGAATGGAGGGAATAGAGGTATTAATGAACCAAGACAAGATCTTACTCTGAATACTCTCCCATTCCTCTAGGCGATCTTCATAATCATCTGTTGCAACAGTAGTCGTGGAAGACTCTTCAGCAGCTATGACTTTGGACTTAGGGTTTGGCACTGGCTTAGGAATTGAACCAGTCACATATCTCCACAGCTTACGACCCTTGAGAAAAACAGTCATATTCTGAGACCATGCATGATAGCTAGTAGGACCATCCAACATAATGGTGATAGGACGTATGATGTCGCGTTCATTTTGTTGAGCCATAATGAAGAAAATGACCAAAAAATGAGATTTAGAGACCTCAAATGCAGAAACGGAACCCAAAATCGAAATCTACGCGAAAAACTGAGCAAGACAGGTCCTGTTGAAAAATTTTGACTTTGGTCAAAGTCAACGGTCAACGGTCTGGTCAACGGTCAACGGATGATGCTGACGTGGAATGCTGACGAGGATGATGACGTCACCCTAGGGCTGACGTGGCAGTCCGTGAAACGAAGCAAGGCGCGTGAGGCGCGTGACCGGCGCGTGAGGCACGTGGAAGGGAGAGACGGCGCGTGGCGGCGTGTGGAAGCGCGTGGAGGCGCGTGCTCGTGAGGCAGAAACTTCTGACGGCGCGTGGGGGCGCGTGGAAGGTTGTTTTTGGAAAATTTTTGTTGGGTTTTGCTCGGGACTGTCAGATCTGTCAATGTGTACCTTTACTTTGGCAGTTTGATCAACAAACTGACGAAATCCGAGTGTTTTAGGGTTGTGGGCGTGACGGCGGTGACTCGCTTCTGACAGTGACTACTGGATGAAGGCGAGGGCAGCGGAAGAACGCCGGAGATGTCCACAGGAACCAAAAAATCAGAGGAAAGGCTCTGATACCATGTTAACAATATAAAGAGAGAGAGAATGACTGAATAGTCAGTATAATAATCTGTATAAAACAATGTACAAAAGAGAGCCTTATATAGGCTAGGTATGTGTGCAGTACAAGTAATATAAGTGCAGTACAAGTAATATACTGGGCTAAGCCCAATGGGCTAATATAGTGCAGTACAAGTAATATACTGGGCTAAGCCCAATGGGCTAATATAGCCTAATCTATACACTAACATTTGCCATGTTGATTGTTCTAGTCCTAGCTTTTCTTGTAGAGGCCTCTAGAATTATTGATGAGAATGTGAAAGTAAAATGAGGTTCTAATTTTGAGGGGCTCAATTTTGGGATGTTACCCAAAGGTGCTATTGTTCCTCCATCTGAGCCTAGCCGTGGATTGTCTCCAGGTACTCCCCCATTACCCCCACATAGGCTTGAGAATGTGAAATCTGAGAGGATCAATTTTGGGATGTTACACAAAGGTGCTATTATTCCTCCATTTGGGCCTAGCCACAAAACGTTGGATCCTCTAACTCCTTCAAGGTCTGAGAGGATCAACTAGGGATTGAGAATTAATGTTGGATCACTGAGAACTAGGACTTTATGTATTGGTCCCCACACCATAACTATTTCATAAAATGCCACCTCTTGCAGCTTCAAGCTGATCTGCAACTCCAACCCCCTATATCTACTACTAATTCTGTTAGGACATATGTGAATTATGTTAAGAACATATGTCATTTAGAATTGGCTAATCCTTTGACAAAACATACTTTACTTGTAATTTGGTAGATCTAGGATGTGTTTAATACTTCAAGGAACAAGAGTTCGAGTCCAAGTATTGAAACCATGCAAATCTGTTCAAAAATCAAGTGAAGTACTGTGTTTTAAAGCTCGACAGATAACTTGACAGATGTATCTATCAAGATTTAAAATGTGAAGCTCACCAGATAAACTTGACAGCTGTATCTATTGAGAATTACGAAAATCAGTTTTTCAAAACTGTTTTTCACGCATATCCAAGCTATGTGTATAGGTTTTATTTTCTCACAATCCTAAAAATATATAAGGATTATTTTAAGGGCCGTCTCACTTGATGAAACTTGATGCAAAGGTTTTATGCAAGCATATTGTAACCAAAGACAATTTGCCTTAGTTCATCTTTCTCTTGAAGAAGCTGCTGCGTTTGTACGCTGTAGGGTTTTGTGACCAAGGAGTTTCTTGATCTTCATCGTGTGGATGAACTGAAGAACTTTGCAGCCAATATCATTCTTAAGTTGGTGGTTAGTCACGTACTAGGATCTGTGTATCAATTGGTTAGTCATGTACTTAGAGCCCTGTATTGAAAAGAGAGATTTTCACTACATTACAAGTCCAATTGTGTATTGGGGTAAGGGTTCAACTATAGGTTGGTATAAGGTATTGGGATTCCTTTACTTTTAACCGCTTATTTTGATAATAGTGGATTCTCGGGAGTGGTGACCTTAAATTCACTTGGTGGGGTTTTTGCCTTGGAGGTTTTCCTCATTCGTAAACAAATCACCATGTTAAATTTATTTTTCCACTGCATTTAACTTAGTTGGAGATTTGTTTGTACTATCATGTGTATTGCATGTTAATTGACTTAATTAATTCACTTGGCTAATTAATTGGTTAATTTACCATAAGGGGTTAATACATTCTTGGCCTACCAAGTGGTATCAGAGTGGGCACACTCTAATTAAGGTTAAACTTTACTGTGTGATCCATCGACCCCTGTTTGTCATGGATAGAGGACAATCTTTAATTATCTCTCCTTTATTTGATGGCATTAATTATGCGTACTGGAAAGTTCGTATGAAAGTTTTTTTTCAGGCTCTAGGTGAAAAAGTATAGCAAGCTGTTGAAGTTGGTTAGATTAAGCGTAAGGAAGTGCCAATGGATTAGGATGAAGCAACAATCAAAGCGGCAAATTTCAACAACGGAGCATTGAATGCCTTATTCAGTGCAGTCATGAATGAGAAGTTCAAGAAAATATCCTCAATTGAAACTACGAAGGAAGCACGGACCATCCTGTAGACAACCTATGAAGAAACTAAGGCTATTAAGGATTCAAAGGTTTAGAGGCTTAACACGAGCTTTGAAGAGATTAAGATCGAGGAAGATGAGTCATTTGATGAGTTCTATGCCAAGCTCAAGGACATAGTTAACTCGGCCTTCAATCTTGGGGGAAACCATTCCCGAATCCAAGATTGTCAGAAAGGTGCTTAGATCTCTACCGAAGAGATTCCATGCCAAGATCATTGCCATTGAAGAATCAAAGGTCATTGATCAAATTCCTTTGATAGAGCTGGTTGGCAACTTGCAGACCTATGAATTGGTTTTGTCTAGGATCGGGAAATAAAGCAAGAGCAAGAGCATGGCTTTGAAGGCCAAAAGCAGTGATACTGATGAGTCTTCCGATGATAAAGATTCTATGATGAAATCCTATATCACAAGGTAGTTCAAAAATTTCATAAAGAATGCCAATACGAAAGGATTCGACAAAAACCGTAAGCAATCCAATTCTTCACAGTTCAAGAGCCAAGATAGAGGGAAGAAGGATGCTAGGGATGACGGCCAGTACACTATTCCCTTTGGACCAAAGTGCTTCGAATGTCAAGGTTTTGGACATATGAAACAAGAATGTCCAACTTATCTCAACACCATTGAGAAAAGCAAGGCCCTTGTTGCTATCTTGAGTGACATCGAGCTTGAGGATGATTCAGATGACAATGATGACAAGAGAATCTTGAATGCCTTCACTGCTACAATTGATCCTACTGATGGGGGTTCAGAAACAGTAGATAATGAAGAGGACTTGGTGGATTCTAAGTTTGAGAAAATGGATGATCAAGATGACATCTAAACTGCCTATGAAAAATTATACAAAGTTTCTGAGAAGCTTGAGAAACTATATAGGCTATCCACCAAGAAGCTGAGTGATGTGGAACTTGATCGAGAAGAGCTTTCCACAAAGTTTGATGAAGCTAATCAGACCATTAGAGCACTGCGGTTTGAGAACAATTTCTTGGCTGAAAAGACCAAGAAACTTGAAGCAGAGCTGTTTTAAGTTAGAGCTCAATTAGAGAGGACCTCTAGTGCAAAACGTGACGACATTCATCCACATACTCATCAAAAGAGTCATCCTTAGTATCACTCCAAGTAGCAATCAACCCTTTCTCTTTTGGCTTCTCGGTCTTTTCCTTCATGAGGTAGTTTAGGCACTCTATCCTCATATGACCAAAACCTTTGCACTCATGGAATTTGATAAGGGGTTGCTCATTCATGCCCTTCCTAGAGGATAGAGATTTCCTAGGAAGTTTGCCCTTATCCTTTTTCCTAAACTGAAGAAGCTTGATAATCTTATCAGTTATGAAGGTTAAATCCTCATCCTCATTTTCACTTTCATCTTCTTCTTCAGAGTACTCAATCTCTTCCTCTATATCCTTATGAGCCAAGTTTTTACTCTTTCCACCTTTTCCCATTGAGCCTAATCCCATCTTATAGGTTTGAAGGTTCCCTACAAGCTCAGTCAAAGGAATTTGATCAATGTCCTTTGCTTCCTCAATGGCAGTGATTTTGGCATGGAATCTTTCAGGTAAGGACCTAAGGATTTTTCTAACAATTTTGGATTCTGCTATAAATTCTCCAAGGTTAAAGGCAGAATTCACAATATTCTTGAGTTTAGAATAGAATTCATCAAAGGTCTTATCCTCCTCCATCCTTATTTCTTCAAAATTGCTAGTGAGTTGTTGAAGCTTCACAGTTTTTACTGACTTGGTACCTTCACAGGTGGTTTCAAGAATTGTCCATGCTTCCTTGGCAACTTCTGTGGATGATATTTTCTTGAATTCCTCATTGGTCACCCCACAAAACAAAGCATTCAAGGCCCTACTATTGAAATTTGCCACTATGATTGTTGCATCATCCCAATCCACATGCGCTTCCTTTGGCTTAATCCAGCCAACTTCAAAGCTTGCCAAACCTATTCACCTAGAGCCTGCAAAAAAACTTTCATACGAACTTTCCAGTACACATAATTAGTTCCATCAAATAAATGAGGTATATATAAAGATTGTCCTCTATCCATGACAACAGGGGTCAATGGATCACACTCAGGAAATTAATCCAATCAAAGTGAACCCGCTCTGATACCACTTATTGGGAAATTTAGACCTCGGTTGATATAATTAACAAGTTTTAATCCTAAATTGTTAATTAGATTTATTATCAATAAAACTTGTTAAAACAAATAAACATCAATATCATGTTAATAATGAAAGCAGCGGAAAAGTAAATAAGACAAGATATGATGACCCAAGAAAACTAATGAAACCAACCAGTTTCGCAGTAAAAAACCTGGGGGAAAACCTTCCCGAAAAGCAATCCACTATAGTAAAAAGAAGTTTAAGATCTAGTACAAAACCTTTGTCCCTAGACTCTACAATTCCCGTAGATGAACTCACAGCAGAAACCTTCTACCGCTTCAGAACCTCTAAACTCTTCAATATATGAACGCCACCCTTTTTGTTGCGCGGATCCCAGTACGCAACTTTATCACTAACTAGAAGAAGAATGTTGGCTGCAAAGTTCTTCACTTCATCAAGAATGAAGATCAAGAAGCACTTGGTTACAAAACCCTAAGGCGCAAAGACGCAGTAGCTTCTTTCAGAGAGAATAAGGCATTGGTCACCTTTTGCATATGTTCTCCTTGTATTCTCTTATGTGACGGCCTCTGAAATATGCCTTATATAGGTCTAGGGTTGTGAGAAAAGAAACCTTGTACAAATACATAAGTCTGGCCTAATAATCAGATCTAAAAATCTGAATTTCCGTAACCTCAATAGATACCTTGATTGATCGGGAGGTGTCGAGCTTTAAACCTCGATAGATAGCTAGGTGTCAAGGAGACAGAAGATTTCTCGATCGATCCACTAGCTGTCGAGAAGGTATCGAGATTGCGATAAGAAAACACCTTAAGAGCTTAATAGATAGCCAACTGTCGAGAAGGTGTCGATCAACTGTCGAGCTATTTGTCCACAGGTGTCGAGTTATCTGTCCAGCTTTATTGGACACCTTTTCTTCACTTGTTTCTTGGTCCAATCTTCATGGCTTTAATACTAGACTTGAACAACATGTTCCTTGAAGTATTAAACACATCCTAGATCTACCCAAATACAAGTAAAGTGTGTTTTGTCAAAGGATTAGCCAACCTCATAAAATATGTCCTTAACAATTTACTTGTATCCGCTTGTTTTAATAATAGTGGATTCTCGGGAGTGGTGACCTTAAATTCACCTAGTGGAGTTTTTGCCTTATAGGTTTTCCCTATTCGTAAACAAATCACCATGTCAAATTTATTTTTCCGCTGCATTTAACTTAGTTAGTGATTTATTTATGCTACCACGCGTATTGTATGTTAATTGACATAATTAATTTACTTGGCTAATTAATTGGTTAATTTACCATAAGGGGTTAATACATTCTTGGCCTATTAAATTCTATGATGGAATACAAAGTAAAACCTTGATCTCGGTATTTGCATTCCCATTGTGTATGACGTTATAATATGTGTTTTATGTTTATTGTTTTTGTTGGTCTTTTATACTAATCTTGTCCACCTTTTCACCTTGCTTGGCTTGATAAGGGTGTTCTCGTTATGAGATTCAAGACATGACATAGAAGGAAGCCGACGGCCCCTCTGGACTTGTCGTGTTCATATAAGCAGATGGGGATCTAAAGTAATGATACCATATGGCTGACGGCCCCACGACACCTGACAAGCGTCTCCATGAAGCTGAAGAGAAACCTTTGGATGAGGCGAGTGATCGACAGGGTGAAGAGGCCAACGGGTCCAGCATGGTTTAGTGTGATCACCACGAATGTCTATGCATGTAAATGTCTTATGTCCCACGACCAACCCCAATCAAAGGAATCTCTACAAGGAAAGGATCTCGCTAAATATATGCATTAATGAAAATCTTCCCTACAAGGAAAAACCTTTTCCACCAAGAAACGAAGACCACTCTACATTACTATAAAAACCCCAAAGCCCTCACAAACCAAGGTACGCATAATTTCCTTCAGCTCTAGCATTTTAGAGTTACAGAAGTTCTCTAACTTAATCTTCAGAGGGTATTTGGCCGGCACCACACTAGTGCTCTCTGTAGGGTTTTCTTTGTTTCTGTTTTGCAGGTTTTGTCTAGAGCACGTGAGGACCGCGTAACTTACTGACGATTTTTGGCATCATCAGTTGGCGTTATTTGTGGAAAAGGATAACTTCATTGTAGTAAAAGCCATACTACCACTTCCCGGAAAAAGAGTCGTATGGTACTCACTCGCTTGATGGCTACCACCAACAACCAAGGAGACAAACCACGTACTACCACCCTTGAAAGACAAGTACAAACTCTCGCCACGGCCATGGAACACCTTACCAAGAAAAACCATGACTTGGAGGAACAACTGCGGCGAAGGAATGTAGGACCCAACAATCATGGGTAGGAGCAAGAAGGTACCAGTGTCGAAAGAAGGGACCAAGAAGGACCAGAAGGCAACAATGCCCCGATCAAACAAGAGCGACAAGACACTAGCCATCCTTCCATCGCAGATATGGCACCATCGTACATGGTTGCAGAGATGCAGATGATGAAGGAACAGATGGACTTCATGATGAAAACCCTTAGGGACGGGTGTCAAACGACCTCGACGAGTTGGTCCATCGGATGGACTTGCCCTTTACGGAACTCATTGTTGGAAAAATCAGATGTGCGCAGCGGAAAAATTTAAATTAACGGATCTACTTCATTCGAAATTAATAACAAGCACTATGTAAGTTTCAGAATTTGAGAACTAGAAAGCGTACCTTGGTGTAGTGAAATTCAAAACCTTGAAGATCAAACGCTCTTGGGAAGACTTTCAATCTTCACTCCAATTCCACTTGATGCCCAAGATGTGTGGTCTCTCAATTGGTAACCAAAAGGGATTAGAGAGTGACAAAAAACTCACATCCACACCATTTCACAATGATGTTACTCATGTTAAATATTCTGAACGTTTTTCCCTTTTGTATCTAACCAATTATCTAATTGGGCTGGCCTTTAGGGCCTTTCTAATTGGGCTTAGGTGTGTGGCTTGGAGTGGGACCAAAAGGGACCAATAAGACACTAGCTCCAATGGGCCTTGGGCTTTGCCGTCAACTCTTGACAAGTCCAAAGTTACCATTAACTATATTTAATACCACTATATAAATATAGTTGCACTTTAGGCCTTATCAATAAATTATTTCCCAAGACTTTATTGTACATTCAACCCCTTCATTAAAATATTCGTAGTAATACAAAGTCATGAAATATTGACTGCCACTTTGTTAATTACTACATCTTAATCCTTGAGTACCCAGTTTAATCCTTTATGTTATTCAATATATATTTATGAAATCCAATTTCACAAATATATATACTTTAGTAACTTTTTACTAAAGTGGTTGGGCCCAACACTCTGAATAACCAAACCCATTAAACTTATCTCAAGAGAATATTTTATATCTCCATTAAGAGATTATGAATTCCATCTTGAGAATATATGTTCCATCAACATTAAATGCGGTTGCCCAACATAATGAGGTTTTGACCGTTCTAATAGATCTCACTCCTGATATATCAAAGCAACCTACATCTTATGATCAGGTCCATTATTCTCTCAGGATTTAGAGTTGATGTAAATAGAAGTCGTGAGATTTATTATTCATTTGATAGTCATTAGAATAATAATAAATCTCACAGCGGTCCAGTTCACTATGTCTTAACTCTTAAAACATATCAACATACCAACTAGAAGTCACCACTTCCATGATCAAGACAAATCATCTTAGTTGATATGTTATAGTCTTCGCAGATGAAATGCCCAATTTCATCACCGACTACGAACTAAAACTATGAGTTTACAAAGAACTTGTGATTTATATCTTTCTGTGACTTTTCACATAAATCACATACTATGCATCTCATGGACTAAGATAATGTCCCATTAGTTCATAAATAGTCTCATATGATTAAACAATCTAATTATTTATGACATGCCTATAAATTGGATTTTAGGGCATAAATCCCAACACTCATCACTTCGTTCTCCCTTCTGCCAAAGCTCCATATGCTGCAGATAGAAGCCTACGACAAGTTTAAGGATTCGTTGGATCACTTGGGGTCATTTAAAACCCTCATGCACTTACAAGGTGTGGCGGATGAGATCATGTGCCAAGCTTTCCCAACTACGCTGAAGAGTCCCGCAAGGGTATGGTTCAGCAGGTTGACGCCCAACTTCATCAGTACCTTCAAGGAGCTGAGCGTGTAGTTTGCCTTGCACTTTATCGGGGGGCACAAATATAAGAAGTCCACTGCATGCCTAATGAGCATCAAGCAACAAGAGGACGAGACACTGAGGTTTTACATAACTCGCTTCAATAAGGAAGCCCTCTCGATAGATGAAGCTGATGACAAGATACTTGTTGCTGTGTTCACTAATGGATTACGAAAGGGGAAGTTTTTGTTCTCCTTATACAAAAACGACCTGAAGACCATGTCAGATGTGCTTTATCGAGCCACTAAGTAAATGAACGTAGAAAACACGCTATTAGCCCGAGACGAGAAACCCAAAAAGAGGGAAAGGTAAGAAGATGCATGGCTGGACAGGGGACGGAAGACGACTAGGACCGGAGACCGATGGGAGGATAGGCATTCAAAACTCCCTGCTAGAAGGTTCGTAAACTTCACCCCGCTGACTACCTCGATCGATCAGGTCCTGATGCAGATCAAGGACGATACGACCTTGATGTGGCCTGGCAAGTTGAAATGAGATCTTAGTAAGAGGTCTAGGGACAAGTATTGCCATTTTCATTGGGATCACGGTCACGACACGTCTGAATGTTATGACTTGAAGTAGCAAATTAAAGCCCTTATTAGACAAGGGAAACTACAATGATTCGTTAGCAAAGAAAGGGCAGACCCACCGCAGGAGCAGACTACTAGAAAGGATAATGAACGCCCTAGGCCACCCCTAGAGGAAAAAAGGATGATTGTAGGGGGCCCCACAACCTCTAGTTCATCTAGGAAGGCACGTAAGACTACCTTAGGATGGTTCAGAAAGTCCAGCTGATGGGTTTCGTTCTAAAGATGGCACGGGTCGACAACCTCATAATTGGGTTCTTGGAGGAAGATGTTCGACGTCTCCACCACCCGCATGATGATACACTCATTGTTAGCATACGGGTAGGGGACTACAATGCTCATTAGGTCCTAATTGATAATGGAAGCTCTGCTGATATCCTCTATTACTCGGCGTTCTAGCAGATGAGGATCGAAAGAGAATGATTCGTACCAACAATGCACCACTCGTTAGGTTCGGAGGAACGTGAGTATACCCCTTTGGCCCAATCACATTGCCTGTGACTGTTGATGATTACCCTCAAAAAATTACTAAGCATGTCACATTTCTTTTCATCGACTGTTTGTCTACTTACAATGCCATATTGGGCCGGCCTACCTTTAATTCGTGGAATGCTATAACTTCGACCTATCACCTGATGATCAAGTTCCCCACTGAGTACAGAGTAGCAGAGGTATGTGAAGTCCATGTGGCAGCATGTGAGTGCTACATAGCGATATTGGAAATGGATGACCACTTACAGACCATGAGCATAGAAGAAAAACAAACGGTTGCAAACTCTGTTAAAGGGTTAGAAGAGATACTCCTTGATGACTCCAAACCTGAGAAAATGACCAGAATCGGCACCCTCGCCAGCCCACTAGTCTGTCAAGCACTCACGACATTCTTGAGAGAGAACCAGGATGTCTTTGCCTGGAGCCACCCTAATATGCCCGAGATTGACCCTTCAGTCATGGTCCATAGGTTGAATGTATCACCCTCTTTTCTCCCTATCCGTCAGAAGAAGCGAGTGTTCGCCTAGGAGCGAGACAGGGCTATAGCAGAAGAGGTTCGTAAATTGCAGGAGGCAGAATTCATCAGAGAAGTATACTATCCCAACTAGTTGGCCAATATAGTAATGGTCAAGAAAGCCAATGGAAAGTGGAGAATGTGCGTAGACTTCACGGACTTAAACAAGGCGTGCCCCAAAAATAGTTACCCACTCCCGCGGATCGACGTCCTAGTAGACTGGACAGCTAGACACCAGTTATTGAGCCTCATGGATGCGTTTTTTGGTTAAAACCAGATCAAGTTGGACGAAGTTGATTAGGAGAAAACTTCGTTAGTCACTAGCTAAGGCCTCTTCTGCTACAAAGTAATGCCGTTTGGTCTCAAGAATGCGGCGCACTTATGAACAAAATGTTTTCGCATCAGATTGGGAGAAATGTGCATGTCTATGTGGATGACATGCTAGTGAAAAGTCGAAGGGAAGACGACCATTTGGATGACCTCAATGAGACCTTTAATACCCTTCGCTCTTATAACATGAAACTCAATTTGAGCAAATGCGCATTTGGGGTGACAGCTGAAAAATTCTTGGGGTTCATGGTGTCTTAGGGAGGTATCGAAGTTAACCCAAACAAGATCCAGGCTATAATGGCAATGGCGCCACCGAGGAGCATAAAAGAAGTGCAAAGCCTCAAGGCAAGGTAGCTGTGCTGAATAGGTTTGTGTCAAGGGCAATGGATAAACACCTACCTTTCTTTCTCACGTTGAAAAAGTCCTTCGAGGGAGGGCTGAATGTCAACAAGCATTCGAGGATCTAAAAGCATACCTCTCTTCCCCACCATTCCTAAGTCCTTCCAAACCAAGGGAAGAGCTATTTCTTTATCTGGCTATTTCCCCGGCTGCTGGCAATGTAGCCTTAGTTAGAGAAGAAGAGAGGGTGCAGAAGCTTATATGCTACACTAGCCGAGCACTCCGAGGCACAGAGGAGAGGTACCCCCGATGGAGAAGCTGGCCTTCACCTTAGTAATCGCGGCTCACAAGCTCAAGCCATATTTTCAGGCCCATACTGTGGTCGTTCTAATGAACAAACCTCTGAAGAGAGCAATAAGTAATCCTAAAGCTGCTGGACGGATGGCGTTATGGGCAATTGAGTTGAGTGAATTTGACGTACAATACCGCTCGCATACAGCCATAAAGGGATAGGTGGTCGCTGACTTCATTGCGAAGTTCACCAATATAGAAGGCTAGGGGGCAGAAGAGCATTCTCAATGGAGTATCTACATGGACAGATCGTCCAACAGGCAAGCTGGCAGAGCAGATATAGTACTCCACTCTTTAGAAAAGGACGTATGGTTCGTCTCGACTTCCCTATGACCAACAATGAAGTGGAGTACGAGGCTTTAGTGGCAGGACTAGATCTCGCCAAAGCAGCAGGGGCCACAACTATGGTTATGTATTGCGACTCTTAGGTGGTCATAAGTCGGGTGAATGGTGACTACGAATGCAAAGGAGAAAGGATGAAGAGATACCTGGAGCAAGTAAGGAAACGGGTAGGTGACCTTTAAGCCAAGTTTATCCAAATCCAAAGGGAAGAGAATGAGCAAGTCAACCGTTTTGCCAAAGCCGCATTAGCAGAACACATTCTTATCCCCAGTAAGGTACTTTCTTTTATTCAGCTTTCACCTTTGATAGATGGCGTCGGTGTGCAGGAAATAGACTTGGGAAGCAACTGGACCACACCGATAGTTTCTTACTTAAAAGATGGTACATTACCTGACGGTAAGAAAGTCATAAGGAAGTTGAAGGTTCAGGCGGTACGATTTATCCTAATAAAGGATGTCTTATACAAAAGAGGCTTCTCCTGCCTGTACCTAAGATGCTTAAACCTCGAGCAAACAGATTATGTCATGAGAGAAGTCCACGAAGGGATCTGCTGGAACCATTCAAGGTCACGATCACTAGTGCACAAGCTGATTCGGGCAGGATATTATTGGCTTATCATGAAGAAGGATGCCCAAGTCTATGTCAATGCTTGCAACAAGTGTCAAAGGTTCAGCAACGTTATTGTCAGCTCATGCATACGTACTTTGCTCCTTCTTCCTCTATAGGCGATGTATCACTTGGAGACATCATGGTGCAACTGTAATGCATGGATGCTCGCCTCGATACACTCTCCTTTGAGTTGTATCAGGTGAATGTTCGTGTTGATCGTATTGCACGACGACAGGCGACCATGGGTGGTTTTGCTCCTGAGGCTACTCCTTCACCCCCTTCTCTAGCAGCTTATGACTCTGAGAATGATGATGATGATGGTGATGATGATGACGCTTCGGATGATGATGGAGATGCTAGCTCTACTAATGAGATGTCTACATGACATTCTACTCTTTGTCACTCGTGACAAAAATGGGGAGTAGTTTTGGGTTATGAGAGTAGTCATCTTAGGGGGAGAGTTAGTATAGGACATTTTTAATAGGGGGAGTGTTGATATTTTGAGGGATGTAGTGAGGTTTTAATGTATCTTTTCTTTTCTATTCTTTTTAGATACATTGATCTTGTATATGAGGTCTTGTGACCAGTTTTACATACATTGTACTTATTTTCTCTCTATATGTGGATGTATGTTTCTTTCACCTCTCTTTTCATGTGTTGTTTCTTCTCTATCTTTATACACATGTTCATTATACTTGTATGCAATATATTATTTCTGTTTCACACAAGATGCCTTGATGAGTTTTGTTTAAAGTGTTTCAGAAATACAGGTTGTCAATGTCTACTTGCCATAAACTCTCTTCTTGCAAAGTTTTTCAAGAGTTTGTGTTAGGATAGATTTTATTGTATTCAACAAGTGAATATGAGTTTAGTGATTTATGACTTCTCTCATATGTTCATTTGTTTGTTATGGTTTTGTCACGGATTGCCAAAAGGGGAGATTGTTAGGACATATGTGTTTTCATATGTTAAGAACATATGTCATACTTATTTATGTAAATTGGCTAATCGTTTGACAAAACGCACTCTATTTGTAATTGGGTAGTTCTAGGCGCTTTTAATACTTCAAGAAACAAGGTTTCAAGATCAAGTGTTGAAGTCATCAAGTCTGTCCAAGAAAAACAAGCTGAAGTGCAAAATCATTAAAGCTCGACACTTGCTCGATAGCTCCTCGACACCTGCTATCTGTCGAGAATTAAAAAGTCAGATTTTCTGATCTGATTTCTTGGGATCTGTGAATATGTTTTTTGGCCTTCTTTTCTTCTAACCCTAAACATATAAAAGGATTGTTTTAAGAGCCGTCAAAGTGTACACAAGTTGCAAAAACATTGAGCAATCTCTGTTCAAGCAAATTGTGATCAAAGACGAAGTTCTTGACCTAGTTCATCTTCTCTAAAGAAGTTGCTGTGTATTTGCACCAAAGGGTTTTGTGACCAAGCATCTTCCTGATCTTTATCGTGTAGGATAAATTGAAGAACTTTGCAGCCAACCTCTCCTTCTAAGTTGGTGTTTAAAGTCGCGTACTGGGATCTGCGCATTGGTTAGTCACGCACTTAGGAGCCGTGCATCAAAGGTGGGAACTGTCACTACAGATCAAGTCCTATTGGGTATAGAGGTAAGGGTTCAACTGTAGGTTGGTAAGGTACTTGGGATTCCTTTACTTGTAACTGCTTGATTTGATAATAGTGGAGTTTCGAGAGTGGTTACCTGAAAATCACCCAGTGGGGTCTTTGCCGTTAGGGTTTTCCCCATTCATGAACAAATCACTGTGTTATTTATTTTCCGCTACATATTTAGTTATTTGGTGATTTGTTTGTACTTCCACGCGTTTGCATGATACATTGATTAATTAATAACTTGGCTAATTAATTAATTGATTTAATCACAAAAGGTCATTCAGTTTGTGGCCTATCATTTTTAGATATCAAATAATAAATGCCAAGATAATATGGTTACAATAGAGTTAAAAACATGTATTTAAAAATAGGGTAAATTGTAAATTACACCCTCTAAAGTTTGGGGATGATTGGATTTTACATCCTGAAGTTTCAAAATTTGGATTTTACCCTCTGAAGTTTGGGATGATTGGATTTTACACCTTGACATTTTAGAGCTTAGATTTTACCCCCTAAAGTTTAAGGTTATTTGGATTTTACACCCCCAAATTCTTAAACTTTATTGTGTAAAATCCAAACCCAAAACTTTAAGGAGTAAAATCCCAACACTCCTCAAATATAAGGGGTAAAATTCAAATTCTGAAACGTCAGGGTATAAAATCCAAATACTAAAACTTCAGAGTGTAAAATCCAATCACCCCCAAACTCTAGGGGTGTAATTTGCAATTTACCCTTAAAATTATAGACATGTATGAGAATATTCATAAATGTGAAAAGAGTAAAGCCAAAGTATCAATGAAATTAGCATAAAATAATGAATGTTTAGGCCTATTTTTTAACAATTCATGTCCAAAATAAATGGTTTTTCTAAATAAATTATGATATTTTTTGAAATGTGTGTTACTTAACAATAACATGATATTTATAAAAGAGACCACGTATAAATAAGTAAACAATCAAACTTTAATCTATATTCTCAAATTGAAATTGAGAGCCAACCACATTTGATAATAGATTATAAAATTAGTTTTCTAGATTGTAAATTTCTTACACGTTTTTATTCTTTTTCAAATTACTTATCTAGTAAGGCATTTGTAATTTTGTTTTATGTTTTGGGATTTTGATATTGTGTAGAAATAAAACTTTTGTTTTGTTTTACTTATCCTTTGTGCTATTTTGTTTTGGTTAGTAATGTTGGGATTTGTGTAATTTTAAAATTATTGAAAAAGTATTAATTTGTTTAACTGCACTCATTCTTGATATGAGTGGTGAATTCAAAAATTGACTCAACCCATTTCTAACCCATTTTTACCCAAACCCTTTTGACTCACAACCTGATTGACCCGACCTGTCCATTTGCCATGTCTAGCTAAGCATATATATTTTGTGATGTGATTATGAACAATTAATGTGGTTGGTTCAATGGAGAATTAATTTTAATTAATAACGTGTCATATATATATATATATATATATAAAAGATTATAAAAAATTTACTTGATAATGTATGTATCCTCTTGATTATTTTAAATTTAGTCCAATATGACATGTAATTTTATATTTATATACACACACGTACAAAAGCCTCTAACAAGGCTATGCCATTTGTTAACTTTGGATAGCCCATAACATGACACGTAGCAATTTCATTCATCTATTTGGACAACCTGCCCGTGTCATTTGTACATGAAATTATATTGGGTTAAATTAACAGTAGCATTATAACATAAGGTGCATGAGGAGTAGGTGGATATAGGCGTCATAGAAACTTATCTATAACTAGAGAGGCATTCTACTTATTGAATGGCAGTTACAAACACGTTTACATATAGGATCCCACGAAAAAAAAACTAAGGATTTAGTTCACCTTCAGTACTTTTTTAACTGAACATATCTTTTTTGTTTTAAATATACAATGACAAGTGGTAGTAGATTTTAATTTTCACTTACTTTTTATTTAGTTAGTGGATGACATGGAAGTCTCTCAAAAACTAAAGGTAAGCCAAACCCAAAAACTAAATCATAAAAAATATCAAAACAACACTTCTCTCAGTACGCTCTTCTCTCCCTCTCTCTGAAATTATTTTTCTGTCCACAACTTTGAAACATCTCTTTGGTGGTCCTAGGCCAATTTACTCCAACCCACAATCTCCACAACTTCCATTACCGAATAGCTTAATTACTTGAAGAGAACACAAAGAAGGATAACAAAGAGCAATACTACAAGAGAAGGATCAGTGTAGAAAATAGCACTACTACAAGAGAAAGATAACAAAGGATCTGCTTGTCGGGAAAAGAAAAAGAAAAAGAAAGAGGATAGAAAAGATAGTTACAGAAGATATGGTGAGAAAGAGATGGAATTTTTTGTACCAATACCTTGACATCGTCCTGCCCTTCTTTCTTTGTTTTTCTTTCTCTTGATGTTGCTTTGCCCAGACACCTCTCTAACCTCTATTTTGTTTAGCTTTGTATAGAAGAAAATAGGTTTAATGTTTGTATAGTTTAGTTTCCTTTCTAACTTTTTTATTGTGATATTTTGTGTAGTTTAGTTTCCTTTTTAATTTTTTTAGTGTGATGTTTTGTTAAACATATCCATACCTATCTGACACACTTCGTGAATGGATTGTAATTCAATTTTTTGCACATTTCCAATGTTAAGAGCATTCACATTTAGTCTTCTATATGCTATAGGTTGGTATATTTTAGCATCAAGGCACAAAAATAGCCCATTACCCGGCCTTGCAAAGTATTGCAATTACAAAAAAAATTTGCAATTGTGCTACAGTGCCTTCCTAAATGTATGATGGCATTGTAGCACAATTGTAAACCAAAATATTTTATTTTATTCCGTTTGACCTTTTGTTTTCTCTCACTTCTATCTCTCATTTCCTCTCTCTCATAGAGCACCTCCCTCCTCCTCCCTCTCTCACATCTCTCTCTCTCTCTCTCTCTCTCTCTCTCTCTCTCTCTCTCTCTCTCTCTCTCTCTCTCTCTCTCTCTCTCTCTCTCTCTCTCTCTCTCTCTCTCTCTCTCAAAGCTTGCACTAGAGCTGGGTTGGATTTGAAGTAGTCACAACATGACAATTGACATGGTCACAGCGTGGCGGAACTCAGTGTGGATTTTGGATTTTGGATCGGCGGAGATCGGAGATCGTGGGGGGGGGGGGGGTCGGTTTGGATTGGTGGGTTGTGTGGGTCGTGAGTTAGGTGGTGGGTTTGGAATCGTGGGTCAGGTGATGGGTTTGGATCAGTGTATTGTGGGTCAGGTGGTCACGTGGGTTTGGATTGGTGGGCTGTGTGGGTCGTGGGTCAGGTGGTGGGGTTTGGAGTTGTGGGTTAGGTGGGGTTATGTTGTGAAGATTGGTGGGTTTCTCTTGGTTATTTGATGGTGGTTTTCTGAGTTAAGGTGTTGTGTGTGTGGCTTCATTGGTGGCTCCAATGGTGGCTTCGTTGATGGCTCCGATGATGATTTTTTTTTTTTAAATGGGTTTGTTGGGATATGTTGGGTTTTAATTTGGTTTAAACTAATAGTTTGATGGGTTTTTTTTATTTTATTTTATTTTTTAAATATAGTTTTGGTTTTGGTTTGATGGTCCGGTGGGTGATGCTAGGATACGTGGGGGTCACATTGTGTTGGTGGGTGGCATGGTGGTGGTGTGGTGGTGGCTATTGTGATTGTGGTAGCTGATGTGAGCTATTACAGTCGTTGTGTGTGTTTTTCTTGGGTTCTTTTGGTTTGTGGCCAGTTTGGTGGTTTTTGGTGTGGCATGGTTGTTTCTGGATTTCTATATTTTTCATTTTTCTTTTTATTTGTGGCCGGTGCCTAGAGGTAGAGGGGGAAAGAGAGGAAAAGGAAGAGAGAGAGAAATAGTAAAAAAAAAAAAAAAAGAATAAAAAAGAATATTTAAATAAATTGGGAAAAAATAGAGTTTGGGATGTTAGGTGTGTTGTAAAATGATATGGTATAAATGATAAAGTAGATTTTGATATTGTAAAATGATTATTATTATTTTTTTAACCAAACATGGATGCTCTAATAGCATCCGTCAAGTGTCAAATATGGAAACAGGTGCTTTTAGCCTTTTAATTTATAATAATAATATTATTATAAGGGTAAATTACAAATTACACTCCTGAAGTTTGGGGTTGATTGAATTTTATACCCCAAAGTTCTAAAAACTTGATTTTACACCCTGAAGTTTGATTCCGTTAGCAATTCACCCCCTACAATTAGTTTTTTGAGTTAAGTGATACATCATCATGCTGATGTGTTTTATCTTTACCAAATCAGCCTCAAAACTATGTCATTTCAGTGATAACTAAGTGAATAGTTAGCATAATCAAAACTATGTCGTTTCAGGCCTAAACTTAAAACACAAACTATAACTTAAGGCAGGCCGCAAACTAGGTTGTGCGTGTAAGATCTTCATTCATGAAATCACTGGGCCACAAACAAAAATGACCTCCACCTTTGTTGGTTAGCTTCTATACAATGATGAAACTATATCATCCAAAAATGGGATTCTGGGGTATATTTACTTGGTACTATGAGTCTGTGACTGAAAACCTTGATCCACTTGCTTTTTTTTTTTCCATTCGCCAATGAAATGAGAGTTGGGTTTGGCTTTTGTTGAAACTTAAAATTGGGCTATAAAAAAAGGATTCATTGTTGTAATCGATGAGTGCGAACTATGAAGCAAGGCTGTGTGTGCAAGCATAATAGCATTCCTTATTTCGTCACTACTTGTCAAGTATGGCACAGAGATCTCTAGCTTCCCAAAAAAAATTTTAAGCATTTTCATAAATTCAATGAACATAGTCATAGATCAACTCCATTCATAGTTCATGAATTTTGATTTGACGGAATAGCCCATTTGTGAGCACAAATTAAACATATGGGGGTCTGAGGTGAGCTTGGAGATTCACGAGATGAGCTGATGGGTTTGGGTTAGAAAGGCCTGGGTTCGTGGGGTTTGGGTTAGGGAGGTATGAGGTCTTCCTTCTTTGTGGTTTTTGTTTTTAATTTTAAAGTTTGGCCTGCCGTTTAAGCTGCAGTTTTTGTTTTAAGTTTAGGTCTGAAATGACGTAGTTTTGATTGTGCCAGCTATTCACTTGGTCATCATTGAAACAACGTAGTTTTGAGGCTAATTTGACAAAAATAAAACACGCCAGCATGATGATGTGTCACTTAATAGCAAAAACTAACAGTGGGGGGTGATTTGCTAACGGAACCAAACTTTAGGGTGTAAAATCAAGTTTCTGAAACTTTAGGATATAAAATCCAATTAACTCCAAATTTCAGGGGTGTAATTTACAATTTACCCTTATTATAATAATGATAATTGTACATCAATTTTTGTTGATAATATTAAAGTATACCAATTATTATAAATCTTAAAGTTTTTAACAATTTATTTAGGTTTTGCCTAATAAACATATAAATGCATAAATAAACATTTATATCTATTTATTTATATATAAAATTAGCGGCAACTTCAAAAATATCCAAAGGTATTAACAAAATGTCTTCCTGATCAGTATTGACTCTCTTGGGATAGTCCTGTGGGTAGGGGTATACTTTCGCAAAAGTGAAAAATAAAGCTTTTTGGAAGGTGCTTTTTTTTTTTTTAGAGAGTTTTTGGAAGGTGCTTGATTTACAAACACCATTCCATACTTATTTACATAGGCACATTTTTTTCGTTCAATAGGCATCTTTTGGTATATCTAATACAAAGGGTTATGACATTTCAATAGACAGTTTTTGATATATATATTATAACATATATTTTATTATATATATAACACAAATTAAACTAGAGTCTCAACATTTTGTCTCTTATTCCTTCCCACAAAAAACTAATAAATAAAATAGCATTACTTTCTTCTGCTTAACTAGTAAAACTTTGTGCTATTTCTTTCAATATCATTTTTTTTATTAATTTCATGCATTTTGCTTACAACTCCAACTCAAAAAAAAAAAAAATGGTTTTTTTTTTTCCGTAGAACTCATCCAGTAGCTATTCTCGTGCATCACACGGGCTAGTGACTAGTTCACCATGTAAAGAATATTTGAGGAACCTTAGTTTTACTTTGTAACCGAAGCAACATCTCCCCCCCCCCCCCCCCCCCCCTTTTTTTTGGTTTTTCTCTATATTAGTCAAAGGTTTGTTTAATGATTCCTTTCAATTGACATAAGAATTAACATGGGGCATGGCAGCATGGGTTGATAGCAGGGACAGAGGTAACCTTTGACTTGGGGGGCAATTCCCCAACCCCCCCCCCCCCCCAAAATCATTTTAAAAATAAAAAATATTGGAATATATGCTAGCTATTAATTTTAGTAATTTTGTTCTATAAAATTATACTTTGCCCTCTTAATAATATCATTAATTCTTTTAAGAGTGATGTTATAACCACAAAAGTTTCTAAAATATTTTTGCAAACTCTTGAGATAGCAGATTTTTATTAGTTCGAATCTAGGCCTAGCACTTATACCACTTTTTTACTTACTAATAACCACTCACCACATCAGTAATTTATAAATAAATAAAAAATTGTAGCTCTAGCAGTTTCTTCTTTTTAAAGACCATAAAAAATCTATAAATTTAAATTTTAAAACAAATATACAAGCTCAAAAAAATTAGCCCAACAACAAAAATTACCAACAGTAAAACTAAAAAAAAATTAAGTCTAATCAACTAATTTTACCCAAAACAAACAACTCGACATTTTAAAATATTTCAAACAAAATTATTGTCCTTACCCAACAATACACATGAAAGTTAGGAAAAAAAAAAAAAAATCTAAGTGGCTAAACCACCGTACACAACCAGTAGCAATGTTGCCCCCCCTAACTACAAGTCTTGGCTCCGTCCCTGGTTGATAGTAAAGCCTAATGGCTTACCACCATCTTGTTATCCACTTTAGCTTCATGAGTCATAACATATGGGCTTCAAGGTTCCCCCATCTTCTAACAGATGGATGGCCTAGACTTGATAGATAGAGGCAATTGACTTGGAATTATTAGATAATGTACCAGGCCCCACAAGGGTTTGAAAAGGGTGTTTCCACTGTCACCATTTTGACACTCTTAAGTCATATGAAATGCCCAAGAAGTGTGCCTGAAGAAAATTTCAATTCGGATTGGAGGCGGCATTGAGGTGCAAAGCTCGTTGTTGTCGTCGCCACTAGCGACGAGTGAGACTGGTCATGTTAAAGATCTAAGTTTGTTAGGATGAGCTTAGTACATCAACATTCATAGCTCTTGATTGCACTGGATAACCCTTTGTTAGTAGGAAGAGCTTAATGGCTAATCTTCCCCACAAATGGCGCCACTCGTCCAATTCAGAGCCTTTGATGAACTTTTAAGATTTGCAAGAATAAGAAAGCTAATAGAAGAAACCACCTGGGTGAACCTCAATGGAGGAACCTCCAATGTTGGAGTCGGTATCAACCCATATATTTTGTGTATAGATAGTATTTTTGTAGTATTTTTTATACATTAGCAAGTGAGGTGAATTGTCCCTTTTATAGGTGACCTAGGTGAGCCTCATTTGAGTAATCGTCGTCATTGAATGTGCATGATCAGTTAATTATCTTTCTTTGATGGCTTGCTAGTGACCTAAGGTGGACGACCTTAATGAATTTTCCGTACTAATTAATTTGTATTTGTATTTTTTTTTATGTAGCGCATTCTAATTTTTCTCAAATATAAATCATGGTAAAGAGTTTATAATCAGAAAAGTCATATAGTGTAATGATAAATTAATGTGGCAAAGGAAGTATATTATAGTGACATATGCATAACTTGTGCACAATGAATTCTTTAAGCTAGCCACTGTATTATTTTCCCTTTGCACGATTATTTGAATTCAGCATAAAAACAAATTATAATAGTTGGCTCTACCTCATAACGCGAGGATATTGTTATCAGCTAGAATATAAAGTAAGTAAACCGTCCCTATCATCAAAGCTCAAACTCCTCTTAAATTCCCCTATAGCAATACCGGGAAACATAATAGCTAGTTCATCGCGACTATGATAAAGTCCAAGAAGGTGCCCTATCTCATGCATTGCAATGCCCACCAGGTCAACTTGATTTGAACGAACGAGATAAGAACTGTCGGACCAAATCTCATCTGCATCAAAATGCAACCTGCCATTTGTTGGAGGAAACGCATGAGCTAAAGCGCCATCCCTCCCATCGAAAGCATGACCGTCACCATGTTCACCCCTATGGAATCCTAAAATAAGGTCAGCCTGTCCAACATAATCTGTGAATTCAAAACGGAAATCAGAGAATCTCGCCCACTCTCCGAAAGCAAGTGAGCAAGCTTTTTTTATTTCGGTCAGATTCACATTAGGTATTGCACTGGATACAATCGCGTATTGGAGGTGACGCTTATAATATGGCCATTTTGGTTCACCACGAAAAAATGTAAATTGTGGATGAGTTAGACTACCATTGATAATATCAGCAACTCCACAACGTGGCATTGACATCTTTTTGACGGTATCGGTGTCAAGCTTTCCAGTAACCTTCAAATGAAAAAATGTCTGGTATGTTTTGATGGCGACCTCCAAGGCTTCATCAAACTCATCTTCTTCAAAGTTGTTTGAATCTTCGTAGTTTAAGTATCCGTACTTGTTGAGATAGTGCTTGACTTCACGTAAGCCTTGCACTCTCTGACCCTTTCGGGATTCCTCTACATCTTTCAAGGACTTGGAAAATTCTGGGATCCGTTTGGCATTTGTAAAACTATCTGAATTAAGAGAAGAAGGGAAGCTTTAGAAAGATAAAGTAGATTCTTAGCCATTTGAAGTTGTCTAGGTCTGTATTTGTGATGGGAAAGCTAGAGCCTAGAATGTAGTTGAGATTTTTATAAACAACTCCCTCCGTAGTTGACTATGAGCAGGGTCCCGCCCAACCCAAATTGAAAGCCTTTTGAATATTTTTTATTTTCGATTATAAATATAAAAAAGTTCCTATTATAGATTTCTCTCTTATTTCTTTTTCCAATTTAAAACTTTGATTAAATCATTCTCATTGAAGACCCAGACATCTTTTATACTTTCCATATTTTATTTCTAATTCAAATTTGAATTAATAAAAGAAAATCTCTTGGCATTAATGACCCAAATTATTTGAGTTAGTCTATCATACATTTTAATTTGTGCATTAAACTTGAATACGAAACATGCAATTAACCCACCAATCAAAGCCAATATGATTTCTTTACACCGTGACTGAATTTATAGGGATTGATTTACCGAAGTCATCAAACTTTAATGAATAATACTTCGGGTATGTTTGGTATACTGAATGTGGATTACAACAGAAACTGTAATCTTTATTACTAGGAATAAAATATGTTGTAATGGAAATATATTCATTAGTTTGGTTGTGAGTTGTAACATTAGATTAAAACTTATGATTTATTTTAGAAAATATCTCATTCATACAATTATATTTCCTAAAAAATAATATATTTTAAATTTTAGAGAGATGATTTATTTTTTGATAATTTTTTATTTCCATAATTGTTAGGTGGATATGGAAAGTTTATTTATTTAGGAATGCATTAATGTTAGAAATTATTACATCTAATAAAGAATAGCTATTACAACCCTTTTAGAAAGGAATAGTTATTCATTATTTTATAGAATAGCTATTCATAAAGAATGATTATTTCTTATAATAAAAATATAATCAAACTATTGAATAGCTAAACCATAAGAATAGCTGTTATATTAAAGTGCTATTACAGTCTACCAAACGTGCCCTTAGGATACATTTGGTACACTAAATAAGGATTGCGACAGGAATTGTAATATTTATTACTAGTAATAAAGTGTGTTGTAATGTAATAACTAAACATATTCATTATTTTGGTTGAAAGTTATAACATTAGAATAAAACTTAACATTTATTTTAGGAAATATCTTACTCATAAAATTATATTTCCTTAAAAATTGTTATTTTTAAATTTAAGAGAGATATATTTTATTTTTTATGATTGTTTATTTTTATAATTCTTAGATGTATATGGAAAGCTTGTTTATTTGGAAATATATTAAGTTTTGAAATTATTGCACTTACTAAGGAATAGCTAATACAACCTTTTAAAGATGAATAATTATTCCTCATTTTGAAAAATATTTATTCATAAGAAATTATTATTCATTGTAATAAAAACATAACCAAATTAAGGGTATGTTTGGTACACTAAATGTGAATTACAACAAGAATGGTAATCTTTATTACCATGAATAAAATGTGTTGTAATGGAATAACTAAACTTATTCATTAGTTTGGTTGTGAGTTGTAACATTAGAATAAAACTTATGACTTATTTTAGGAAATATCTCATTCATACAATTATATTTCCTAGAAAATAATATATTTTAAAATTTAGAGAGATGAGTTATTTTTTTATGATTTTTTATTTCCATAATTGTTAGGTGGATATGGAAAGTTTATTTATTTGGAAATATATTAATGTTAGAAATTATTATATCTACTAAGGAATGGCTATTACAACCTTTTTAAAGATGAATAGTTATTCCTCATTTTAAAGAATAACTATTCATAAGGAATGATTATTCCCTATAATAAAAATATAACCAAACTATTGAATAACTAAACTATAGGAATAACTATTATATTACAGTGCCTATTACAGTCTACCAAAGGTGACCTAAAAAATAACTAAACCCTAGGAATAACTATTACATTACAGCGTCTATTACAGTCTACCAAACGTGCCCTTAGTATATGTAACTAGACAAGTAATACATGTAGAAATGCAAAAAGAATATGAATTATACCCTTTGAAATGACTTATAGTGAACTTACAACTATAATGAGTGATTGAAAAATACTTTTTCACTATAATGAGCGAACTTATGACTATTCGTATGAGTGAAAAATATAATGAGTGAACTTACATTTTCACTCATACGAATTTCATTTTTTAGAACTTAAGCAAATATAAATTCTTAAATGTAAATTTTTCACTCATATTTGTATGAGATCATAAAGCAAATATAAATTCTTAAACGTAAATTTTTCACTCATATTCATATGAGATCATAAAATGTAAATTTATATATATATTTTAAATTTATTCATTTCAAATATAAATAGCTAAATCTCTGGTTGCAAACCATCTAGAGTTTTCCACCAAAAAAAAAAAAAAAAAAAAGAGTAAAGATTCAATCACTCATTAAAACCTTTCCTATGAGAAACGTCAACTTATATATGAATTTAAGAGTTTAATTCCATCTCATTAAACACTTTCCTAATATAAATGTCAACTTAAATTTGAATGAGTAGTGCTACGATCACAAATTATTTTACAACATTTTTACAAAATTCTGATATGATTAACCTCTTATTAGTTTTTATCTAGACTCATCATTAATATCACTTTTTTCATTTACTAATAATTACTCACCACATCTACAGTTTGTAAATTTTTTTGAAAAATAGTTTGTGTAATGTTATGATTTATAACTATGTTTTATGTTGGCTTTATTCCATGACAAAAAGTGTTGTAATTGCATTAATTTATTTCCTTGTATTTTGTGGGATTTTACTATATTAGGTTTAGTATTAAATTGGTGAAGAATCAAGCATCCAATGAAGATCAGTGCAATTTTGCGACTAGCTCACAAGAAGTTCGCGAGTAAAGGTTCCCGCAAAAAGGCCATGTAAGAAGCTCATGCTGAAAGCTGAAAAGTCAAGTGCCAGGTTGCATTTCGCGAGTCCTTCATGAGAAATGCCATCTCGCGAGGTACCCGCGAAACTTTCTACTTGGAGGATTTTAAGTGTGACTTTCTTACCCTTCACCCATACTATATATACCCTTATTACCCACAAAAGAAAGAAGAGACTATTGATTGAAAACCCTAAAGAGGGTTTCTACAACACACCCACCATTGTTTAGAGAGAGCTACTCATCATTTAGTGAGAAATCATTGTAGTCTCTTCTCTTTCCCTTTCCCATTATTATACCTTGAGAGGAAATTTGTACCCAAACACAACCCACATATATTCAGAGTGTAGAAAGTGTTTTGGAGCTTAGGAAGCATTTGGGATTTGCCAAAAGAAACCGGTGAGGCTTAGTAGATGCAATTGGGCAGTATTGTGGGATCTGTAATGCTAGTGAAGACAAGACTTCGAGAAGTCTATTGGTAGCAGAAGTTTGGAGGGCTCAAGTACATTGGGTAGATTAGGCTTGGAGGGTCTTTTGTTATTCGTGTCCTCCAACTTATTCATTAGTGGATCGATTTAGACTTGGAGGGTTGTAAAGAGGTTTTTCGCCGAGTTCTTCGGTTTTCTTTTTGATAACACGTCTTGGTGTTATCTTGTATTTGCATCTCTCTTCCCTACTCTTTAAGCTTTTCTTTTATTGCACATTATGGTTGAATATGACTTAGAGTAGTGTTAATGGTTTATTGCGTTCATTACTCTTGTTCTACACTTTGATAAATTAGAGTAAAAGTAATCTAGCCATACTTTTAAAATTGGGGTCTAAACAAGTATTAGTGTTTCACACTAATTTGAACTTTCAATTGGTATCAGAGCAGGTACACTTGTTTTGGTTTAATTACCTTAGTGTGATCCTTAACCCCTTGTGTTTATTGCCATGGATAGTGCTTTGTATGCTTCTATGGATGTTTTGGATGTTGTTGATTGTAACATGCCATGTGTTTGTGAAAATGCTTCTATGAGTGTTCATCCTCATGCTTGCGATGACATGTTACATGACTCTTTAAGTGTTGTTAAAATTCCAAATGTCGAACTCTTGAAGAAAAAAGGTAAGAAGTTTCATGAAAATTTGAGTAAGTTCATTTGTGAAACAGATGATTTGATTGCTAAGCTCAATGAATCCAACAAACTGGTTGAAAAGTATCAGAAACTTGTTGAGCATTCTCTTGAAAAACTAAAGGAGTTTGAATGTTTGAATGTGGACTTGGATGCTAAACTTGTTTTGTCTAACAAAGTTGTTGATGATCTTAAATATGAAAATGAATCTTTTAAGTTGCATGCCAAGTGCTTGATTGCTGAACCTATTACTAAAAAGGAAGAAAATATTTGTTGCAATCATGTTATGTTGCTTGATTTTGTGCCTATTGTGAGCTCTACCTCTAAAAACAAATCGGTGTACATTTTTCCACACAAAAGAAACCAAAAAGTGGAGAAAAAGGCTCTTAAGCCTAAGCCTTCATTTAGGTCTCATCCTAGGAATTTGACTGGATATAAGTTTGTTCCTACTTGCCACTATTGCGATGTGATTGGTCATATAAGACCTTAATGTTCCATGTTGAAGAGAGAAAAAAACCATGTTACTAGATCCCTCCCTAAAAAGCCTAAGGGACCTAAACCCATTGTTTGTCACCATTGTGGTGCCTTTGGTCATCTTAGACCTCATTGCTCTAAATTTCAAGCTCTTAAAAGAATCAAAAGAAAAGAGAAACTTGAACTTCTTGGAAGTTGTGCTTTGCAAGCTAAACCAGATTTGATTGAAAGTTGGAAGTTGTTGAAGCATTTGGTTAATGTTCTTATCTCCTTGTCTATGTGCATCTTCGGTTCTCATTCTTCCAACCCTCGTCTCACTTCTCATAAGACACTCACTCCAAACAATCGCTCTGTATGGATGAGGAATAGTTCCTATGGTTGAGCTTATGCTCTTTTGGTCCTTGATCTAATTCTTTCTATCTTTGTAGGACTTTTCATGCATTAAATGCTTCATTATCATGCATTTGTACATCTTGCATCTACTTATATGCATTATTTTTGTTATTTGATCTTACTTTTATGTTTTTGTCTTGTGTGTATAAAAATCCAAAAAAACACATAATAAGTGGGAAAAAAAATTCAAAAAGTTTGATCATGTTTGCTTGAGCACATATCACATGTGAGTTTGGCCTAATACCTCCGTATTATTGGCATAGTGCATTTACAAACTTAGCTTGCACATTTTTTAAGTGTGAACGAAATCTAGAAATCTACGTTTGATTGTTGTAAATAGATCTTCAAGCTTGTCATGAATGATTAGTCAATAGTCTTGTTTGATCTTGATACATGCGTAGACTTGTTCCTATATATCTCCTCACATTTATTTTTATGTCAAAAGCTCTACAAACGTAAATCTCTTAAAGGAGAAAGAGTTGAAAAAAACCTTGCTTCAAAAATTGGTTTGACTAGGAAAAGGTGGAGTGAATTGTATTCAAAATGTATGGTGCCAAAGCCAAAGGCTTAATCATCAAAGAAATATAAAAAATTTCATGGCATCGCTACTTAAAAATTGAGTTGTATTGATCAGAAAGTATGAAAAATGAAAGCCAAATGAAAAGCTTTCAATCAAATGTAAACACTTTGGTGGGGGGGTCATATATGTTCATTTCAACTAGTGAGATAGGTCACTTGACTTCATGCTAGTTATGTATGACTTGATTGAATTGATCATTGAAGCTTCATACTAGACTATGGACTAGTTCATACTTGATTCACACACACAACACACAAGACTAATGTTCAATGAATGCCTATTTCATTTATGTGATTGTACGTATTCAAATGTGATTTGTGTACACTCAATTGCTTGATAATCAAACCCTATACATGTAAGTTAGATTTGAGCTTATTTATGTAAGTGAAATAAGTTATCTAAGATTACATTTACATGAGAAAGCTCAAAAGGATGCAAGTTTTGACATGACACTCAAACAAGAAATAGAGAAAGTGATGGTAGGACATGATAAAGACGCACATTTAAATAATAAGAATAAGCTAATTAACGAAACAACATAGGATGTATGTGGAAAACCCTAGAGAAGGGATAAAAAAAAAACCATGATTTGAGCAAGAACACAACATTCTTGCTTGGCTCAGGTTGTATTACGTATGGGAAAGAGATCAGATTACTCTAATAGCACAGCTACATGTTCCTTTTATACTATAAGAAACATGGCTGAATACAATGATAAGTGTCAAGTTATCATATTCTCTCTTTTGGATCTTTCATAGCTGTGATATTATCTGCTGACTAAGGGACAAGAACTACACCAACGTGACACTGGGACCTGTAGGTAGGTAGCTTTGCCACTACTTGGGAGACAAGTCTTGGACATTGAAAGGGACATCAGGAGTATTGTGATTGGTACACGTGTTCCTAAGGTGACTCATTGTGCATTCAACCAATAAGGGGTGTTCTCATAGCTTCTAACTTTAGAAAGTCACTATCTCCCTTTTTGTGAGTGCTTGAGTACCATGTCAAGTGTAAATCTTACTTTCTTCCCAAGGCAGTCACAACTTTAGCATGGACCAAGACAAGATCCCTTAGCCAACGCTTCCTCTCCCTTTGCTCACAGCCACTCCGTATGTAGAGTCCAAATTTAACCACTTACGCATTCTTCCATGCCTTAGTGGTGTTATATACATTTGCCCCCTGACAGTCACAGTCACATTGGTTCAGGCATTAACACTCTAGTAATCATGTCTTGCGACATTCGAAACAGACACTTGGCTTAAAAGGGTGCTCCTAGCCGTTTTGGCACCTCTTCATTTCTTGTGTTTTGGCAAACAGACATTACTCCTCATAAATGTCATGTCTCTTCACTTAACTATAGTTGAAGATTTAAATAAGGAATGTTTCTTCTTCAACTTTCATTCTTTTTGCATCTTTCTGATTTTTCTCCCCAAAAAAACTTAACCTCCACAAAAAATGTCAAACTCCTCTTTTGACGATTCTAACTCCCCACGGCACTCCTCAAGCTCTTTTGAGAGTGCTTCCAGTGATCGTACTCCTTCCCCACCACCAAGCCTCGTGCACCCTCCTCTTCCTTTTCCCATTCACCCTTTACCTCCTCAGGTCTTCATTCCTAAGGAGGTTGCTCCTTTTAACTGGAGCGATAAGGAGGCGGACTCTGAGGAACTTCAGTTGAAGGACGAAGAGGAAGCTGAGGAGGCAGCAACTGCTGCATTTTTGAATGCTCTTGCTCGTCGTAGAAGAAGGCGAAGGCTTGGTTAGTCAAGCTCAGAGTCTAGCGCTTCGGGGCTTTCTGACTCTAAGGAGGCAGATTCTTTTGACAGCTCTTCTGATGGCTCTAACTCAGGGGATAATGAAGGTGAAGAGGAGGACGAAGAAAAGGATGATGATGATGATAAAGAGGAGATGGAGTATTTGACTCCGGATTATCCCCAAGAGGACTCTAGGGATGACACGGATGGCTATATGCAAAGCTCTCCTTAAGTTGCTCGTTGTTGAACCTACTGCTGCTTCTTTTTCTTTTTGTTGTTGTTGTAGTTTTTTTTTTTTTTTTTAATATTATGTTTGTTTTGTTTAGCCATCTTTTGGCTCAGGTTGTAAAGAGAACTTTATCTTTCTTATTTTTGGGTATAAATTTGTGTTCTCTTTTGTAATTAGAAAAGAGGTGATAGGCCATATGGGCCAAATCATGTAAATCCCTCTTTTCTATTTTGTAAGAAAACTTTAAACACAAAAAATATATGAAAGAAAGGAAAGTTATTTATTATATGTTTACTGTTTCTCTTTCATGTTATATTGTATGTTTATTTTATCATGTACCAAATTCCTGCACAACACATAAGGATAAACATGTCAGTTAATAAAATGTGAAATGCAACAAATTAAATCATACATGTTGGTGAAGGGTTGTGCCCTTGCCCTTGGACTATAAAAGCGGTTTTCTTGATTTTAGCACCATTAACTGCCATTCTCTGTCAGAAATTCAGTTCCTTCCCAATGCTGACACGTGTCAATTTTGAAAAGATGTCTCCCCTTTTTGAATCAATCTCTTTCGGAGGGAAAAATACTAACTTCTCAAAGTACAAAAGGAAAAAAAAAAATATTTCCTTCCTTATTTTTCTCATTTTTTTTCTTATCTTCTTATTCTCCTTCTTTAACCCGAAACCTAGAGTTCTTCTTACGAATCAAATCGTGGGTGTAAAACATGGTCTACAATCTAGCTCTGCTAAATTTGCAGAATTTTTTGCCCCAAAAGGTAAAAAAAAAAAAAAACCCTTCTAGGAGGAGATGAAAATCCTTCCATAGAGGAACAGTGGAAGGCACTAACTTTGTTGTTGGAAAAGGTAACTTTAGTTCTTATGAACTTGAAGCCTTTATTGCCTTTTTACTTTCTTGTCATTTATTTGAGGGATATCCTCGTGAAAAGATTCTAAGTAGACATTTCCCTTTAGATGTTAAACTAGCCAGAGGACAATCTTTTCTTCTTGCCCCATATTTTCTAGGAACTTTATATTCTCACCTAGATCGTTTTACTCTTGACCTGCAATATTTCTGAGGTAGATTCCAAGTTGAAACCTTCATACCCGTTGCTTTTTTACAAATATGGTTGTAGGAACACTTTAGGAATTATGCCCCTATCCCTAGAGGGTTAAGCTCCCATAAAACCAGTCTAGCATCACCCCAAGGTCTGCCACGCTCTTGGCATTGGAACAAAGTGGCAGTATCTTCAAACAGTTTCCTTAGCAAAGTGTTAGATGACCCTACTGATTGGATAGCTAGACCTTACTCTGTGTTGGAGGGTGGACTTCTTCCACTATTCACTTCCTTAGAAAGCATTGGCATTCTTCATAAACTTTTTGAACTGCCTTGTGATATAGGATTTCATCTGAAAATCTTCATCATCAAAAGACTTATCCGTGTCACTGCTCTTGGCCTACAGTGCCATGCTCTTTCCTTTACTTGATTTCCCGATTCTTGTCAAACCCAACTCATAGGTCTGCAGATTGCCAACCAGCTCTGTCAAAAGAATTTTGTCAATGTCCTTTGATTCCTCAATTACGGTGATCTTGGCACGAAATCTCTCGGGTAGGGATCTAAGCACCTTTCTAACGATCTTGGGTTCGGGAATGGTTTCCCCAAGATTAAAGGTTGGGTTCATTATGTCCTTGAGCTTGGCATAGAACTCATCGAACGACTCATCCTCCTCTATCTTGATCTCTTCAAAGCTTGTAGTAAACCTCTAAAGCTTTCAATCCTTAACAGCTTTGGTTCCTTCATAGGTTGTTTGGAGGATGGTCTATGCTTCCTTCGTAGTTTCAGTGGAAGATATCTTCTTGAATTCCTCATTTGTGACTTCACTGAACAAAGCGTTCAATGCCCTGTTGTTGAAGTTAGCCGCCTTGATCTTAGTATCATCCTAATCGGCCAATGCTTCCTTTGGCTTGGTCCAGCCTATCTCCACAGCTTGCCACACTTTTTCATCTAATGACTGCAAGAAAGCTCTCATGTGTACTTTCCAGTATGCATAGTTAGTGCTATCAAATAAATGAGATATAATAAGAAACTGTCCTCTATCCATGACAAACAGGGGTCAATAAATCACACAACAACGTTTAAAACCTAATCAGAGTATGCTTGCTCTGATACCACTTGATAGGCCAAGAATGTATTGACCCCTTTGGTAAATTAATCAATTAATTAGCCAAGTGAATTAATTATATTCAATTACATGCAATTATTATGGTAGCATAAACAAATCACCAACTAAGTTAAATGCAACGAAAAATAAATTTGACACAGGCGATTTGTTTATGAATAGGGAAAACCACCAAGGTAAAAATCCCACTGGGTGATTTTAAGGTTACCACTCCCGAGAATTAACTATTATCACAACAAGCAATCGCAAGTAAAGGAATCCCAATACCTTATACCAACCTACAGTTGAACCCCTTACCCCAATATCCAATTGTACTTGTTCTATAGTGACAATCTCTTGTTTTCAATGCACGGCTCCCAGTACATGACTAACCAATCAACACGCGAATCCTAGTACGCGGCTTACTCACCAACTTAAGAAAGATGTTGGTTACAAAGTTCTTCAGTTCATAAACACGATAAAGATCATGAAGCTCCTTGGTTACAAAACCAAAGGTGTACAAACGCAGTAGCTTCTTTAAGAGAAAGATGAACTATGGCAAATTCTGTCTCCGGTTATAATTTGCATGTACAAAACTTTGCCTCACACTTGTGCAACCTTTGACTGCCCTTAAAATAATCCTTATATGTTTGGGGTTGTGAGAAAAGAAAACCTAAACAAGTATACGCGGATTGGAGTGAAATCATATCTGAAAAACTGATTTTCATAAACCTCGATAGATAGCTTATCTATCGATCAACTGTCGAGCATCGGGCTAAAACTGCCTTTTAATCCTCAATAGATTCTATCTGTCGAGCTAGCTATCAAGCTTAAAAATCCAGTACTTCTTCACTTAATTCTTGGACAGATTTGCATGGTTTTAACACTTGGACTTGAAACCTTGTTTCTTGAAGTATTAAACATATCCTAGATCTACCCAATTACAAGTAAAGTGAGTTTTGTCAAAGGATTAACCAATTCTAAATGACATATGTTCCTAACATGATTCACATATGTCCTAACATAAAGTTGCCTCACCAAAATGAAGTTCTGCTCTATCGAAAGGCATCTTGGTGGCCTCAATGACTACCTGCTTGTTCTTCCAAATGACCTTCACACACTAGTGATATATGGAAGCCACTACTTTATATGCCTTTAGCCATGGACGACCTAAGATGATATGATAAGATGTATTGTCTTCCATCACATGCATAAGAGTAGGTGCCCAAATTGGCCCAATCCTAAGGTCCAAAGACACATGCCCAAGAGTATTCTACTATAAGGCACCTATTCCTGCCACCTGCATTGTCTCTGGAATAATCCTCCAACTGCGGCCACTTCATGATTCATTTCCATCACCCTAGTCAAGGCTTGGGCTGCTTCTCTTCTAACCATTGGTCTAAGGCCTATTCCTTCAAGAAAGGAATGTATTTTATCCTCCTGCTAGATTCTCGTCACCATTTCTTCATCTACCAATGGTGGCAGTGCTGAGCTACTACTAGCCATGTTCTCTACTTCTTCTTCCATAGGATCCTCATAACCTATGAAGAAAGTGATTGCCACTTCTGGTCTACACATCCTTAGATTAGCTCTCTTCCCAGCTTTGATAACCAAATCTCCCTTGGCTACCCTATCATGGAAAATATTCCTCAAAACATAGAAATCCATAGTATGGTAGTCACATCTCCTGTGATACCTATAATAAAGTGGATTTTGCTTTTCCTCTTCTGTAGGTTCATGGTTACATTCAGGCAATGTCACTACACCATCTTTCATCCAAGCTTCTAGGATGCTATACAACTCTTCAGTGGACATAGAAAAAGGAGGGGGATACCACCTCTGTCCCTCTTCTTTCCTTTGGCCACCTTTTTAGGCTTTTCTGTCATAGCAACCTCCACCTTCTTGTTTTCTCTCCTCCATGGTTGTCTATGAGCACTCACGGTTTGTGAAGTTGAACCTTTTAAAGGCTTCCTTATGGACATACTTCTTCTTCTTGCAGCTTCTACAAGTCTTGTAAAGAGATTTGAAGATTCTCTAATTAAGGCTGATATTCATATAGCATACCCACGATACAAACATCCACCAACCTTTCTTTCTCCACAGGGTCATAACATAACAAAGAGAGATTTCGAAACCTACGAATATACTCCAACAATCCCTTAGACACCCTTTGCTTTTCGTGTTGTAGATCTGACAACGTGAGTTTTTCCTCCAAAGCAAAGAACTTTTTTCATGAACTGCGTTGCCAAATCATTCCAGCTTAGAACTGACCCTGGTGCAAGACTGGTGTACCAAGTAAAATCTCAGCCTTTTAAGGACTTGGAGAACTCTCTGAGCCTCAGCTCATGGTCATGAGAGTGAGTTGTTAGTGCATCTACATACCACCTAATATGCTTTTTGGCATTCCCTGTTATGCCATCATACTTAGGGAATATAGGAGGTGTGTAATTGGCAGGGTAAGGTTTCCCAGCTATTTTTTCAGGATAAGGAGGCCTGGTATCAACATAAACAACACTTTCCATCTTCTTGGCTTCAAACAGAATAGCAGGTATACCTTACTTAGTTAGATAATGAGACCCCTGAGGACCTTGAGAAACCTGAGGTGCAACTGTCTCTTAACATAAGGACTAAAACTCTACCCATATGGCTATTGGAAAATCACATGTTTGTATCACATACAAAACATACGCAGTGAAATATCAACGCGGATCTACTTCATTCATGAAAGATAACATGTAATCTTGAATTATAGAACAAAGAATAGAAAGTGTACCTTGGTGCGGTGAAATTCAAAACTAAAACTTGAGAATTACTTGGGAACACTTTTAATCTTCACTCGAATTCCACTTGATGCCCAAGAAGTGTGGTCTCTCAATCAGTTTCTAAGAAGAGAATAAGAGAGTGTCCAACACTCACATACATCATTGCATTCCTTATGTGATCTAAATGAAAACCACTTATTCATAATTCTGTATGTTTCTCTCCTTATATATAACTGATTATCTAATTGGGCTAGTCTTTTGGACCATTCCAATTGGGCTGTAGTCTGTGGCTTGGAGTGGGACCAAAAGGGAACAAATAAGACTCTAGCTCTATTAGGCCTTGGGCTTTTCTGTCAACTCTTGACAAGTCCAAAGTTACCATTAATTATATTTAATACCACTATAAGAATATAATTTCACTCTAGGCCTTATTAATAAATTATATCCCAAGACTTTATTATACATGCAACCCCTTCATTAAAATATTCGAAGTAATACAAAGTCATGAATGTAGACTGCCACTTTGAAGATTATTACATCTTAATCTTTAAGTACCTGGTTTAATCCTTAATGTTATTCATCATATATTTATGAAATACAATTCCATAAATATACAGTTTAGTAACTCCTTACTAAAGTGGTTGGGCCCAACACTCTGAATAACCAAACTCATTAAACTTATCTCAAGGGAATATTTTATATCTTCGTTAAGAGATTATGAATTCCATCTTGAGAATATATGTTCCATCAACATTAAATACAACTGCCCAACATACTAAGGTTTTGATCATGTCTTATAGATCTCACTCCTGATATATCAAAGCAACCTACACCTCATGATCAGGTCCATTATTCTCTCAGGATTTAGAGTTGATGTAAATAGAAGTCGTGAGATTTATTATTCATTTAACAGTCGTTGTGAGATTTATTATTCATTTAACAGTCGTTAGGAGAATAATAAATCTCACAGCGGTCCAGTTCAATATGTCTTAACTCTTAAAACATATCAACATACCAACTAGAAGTCTCCACTTCCACGATCAAGACAAACCATCTTAGTTGATATGTTATAGTTTTCGTAGATGAAACACCAAATTTCATCACAAACTACGAACTACGTTTTGAGTTTACAAGGAACTTGTGATTTATATCTTCTGTGACTAAATCACATAAATCACATACAATGCATCTCATAGACTATGATAATGTCCCATTGGTTCATTTATAGATAGTCTCATATAATTAAATAATTTAATTATTTATGACATGCCAATAAATTGGATTTTAGGGCATAAACCCCAACAATGGCAGCCTGAGAATGTTGAAGATCTTCAATGGCAACCATGATCCCCCTAGTCTCACGATGACCATTCTCTCCCTAGGATTCAAAATGCATGGACACATGATCTATACTTGATTCTGATCGATGGTTCTCACCCACACCCGTCAGTATCCTAGTAACCACCTTCTTTCTCGGAGGCATGGAGGAAGTGACAACAAATAGAGGTGTACAACTCAACAAAATAACCTTAAAGAGGAAAATAACCAGAGATCTCTAGTGGAGTCACAAAAAATGTACATGCAAGTTAGATTTGAGCTTATGTGAGTGAAATAAGTTATCTAACAATACATTTACATGAGAAAACTCAAAATGATGCAAGTTGTCCCATGACACTCAAACAAGAAATAGAGAAAGTGATGGTAGGACATGAAAAAGACGCACATTTAAACAAGAAGAAGAAGTTGATTAACAAAATGACATAGGATGTATGTGGAAAGCCCTAGAGAAGGGATAAAAAAACCAGGATGTACGTGGGTTCTTGCCCTAATAGCATAGCTACATGTTCCTTTTATACTCTAAGGAACATAGCTGAATTCAAGGACAAGTGTCAAGTTATCATATTCTCTCTTTTGGATCTTTCATAGTTGTGATATTATCTACTGACTAAGGGATAAGAACTGTTAGGTTTTGAGTTTGTAATGTTGGCAAACCATGACAAAACATGACAAAAACTAAGTCTCATTAGTTTAGAATGGTCTACATTGAAGCCCAAGACAAAAACTTCAAGTTCAGGATAAAAACAAATGAGTTACAAGCTAGTTGGTTCGATCGATCAGAAATTAGACTCGATCGATCGAAAGTCGCATATATGCAAAATCAGCAAACGTAAAAAGGCCATAACTTATCCGTTTGAAGCTCAAATCGCAAGCCGTTTTTTCCAGTATTTAAAGGACATCATAAGCTAACCCTAGGTAGGGTTTTCAGAGTTTTTTAGAGAGATTAGAGTGCCTCTTATGCCTCTTTTGTAGATCTAGGGTTTTGTACCCAAAAGCTCTCTTATGTTTTCTACCGGTGTTATTCCTTGAAGAATCTCAAGATCCGGTGTTGTAGAAGTTGCTGCCTTCTCTAGTCATCAAAGGTGATGATGATTTAAACCTTCAAGAGTGGTCTTGGAGTCACAAACAGGAGAGTTTGTGTTGATAAACCTTTTAGTGGGATCTCAAAGTCACAGACGTGGGTGTTTGTGTTTTGCAAAGGCCAAAGAAAGAAGGAGTCCGTGGATTCGGAGCTTGCACGTGGTCGGGTCAGTAAATTCTACTGGTGGGTAGCATTAGGAAGTCAAGCGGGGAGCTTATAAGTCCTTTTGTATGAACTTCAATTCTTTCTAGTGGATTTGCTTTTTACCTTGATAATAGCTAGGTCAAATCCTTTCCAGGTTTTTACCATGTGGTTTCCTAGGTCATCATATCTTGTGTTATTTATTTTCCACTGCTTTATATATTCTTGATATGATTGTGTGATTGTGATAACCTAGATTTGCATAAATTGACTAAGTTAATCACTCGGCTAATTAACTAGGTTAATCTGGTTGGTTTAAGGGGTCTAAAAAACCCAACAAGTGGTATCAGAGCGGGTAGCTCTTCTTGTTGTAGATCTTTTGATCTAAGAGCTGATCTTTGACCCCTGTTGTCATGGACAATTTGAAGTGTCTTTCTGATCATGTTTCTGCTTATGCTTCTGTTGATTTTTTTGATGCTTTTGAAACTCTTCGTAAGGAATTATCTAAATCTTTGAAAATTGCTAAGAAATTTAAAGAAGAGTTAAAATTGGCTAATCTTGAAAAAGAGGAATTGCTTGTTAGATTAGATGAATCTAATAAAAAGAATGAATTTTTGAGAAATCAAATTTCCTCTCAAGATGAGAAGATGAAAAGTTTGGAACAAGAGTTAGTTGAATCTAAAGCTAAAATTGAAAATTTGACTAGTTCTAAGCCTGTTGATGATAACAAAAGTGTTTCTGTTTCTCTTAAGCCTAAAACTGAGAAAGTTTATATCCCTTCTTTGAAGAGGAATAATAAAGAAAAGGCTTATTGTGCTAGGTTAGATAAAGGTAAAAGTTCTGATGTAAATGCTGAAGTTTATAAACTTAAGTCTAAACCTACTGTTAGAGAGCATAACAAATCTGTTTTTGTACCTACCTGTCACCATTGTGGTGTTGTTGGTCATATTCGACCAAATTGTTCTTTGTTGAGGCAAAAACATAATTCTGAGACTAGATTTGTTGTTAGGAATACTGATGTTCCTAAATTTGTTCCTGTTTGTCACTTTTGTGGTGCTCGTAGTCACATTCGTCCTAATTGTCATAAATTGAAATTTAAGCATTTTGTATGTCAATCTAGGATATGTGATGATATTGCTTCTGCCATAAGTCCATATAAATTGTTTCATATACTTTTGAAAAATTTAAGCTTGTTGGCTTGTGAAAGGAATTTGCAGGATTTTAGTCTGTCTCAGAAGATTGGTGTAATTCCTCAAATACACTCTGCTTCTCATGGATTTTCACCTACAAAGCCGAAGACTCGTGCTATATGGGTGAGAAAAGATCCTTTAAGGTGAGTGTTGCTGACTTGTCTCTGTTTTAATTCTTTCTATTGTTTATGGACATGTCTTGTTTCTGTTTTTGGTTGTTTTGTTTTTTCTAGGTTGTTTTTTATTAAAAAAAAAAATCCAAAAACATTGAAAAATTTCAAAAAAGACAAAAATATTTTATTTTGTGTCTTGTTTTATTTTTTTTTAGGATTACATGAGTTTTAATATCTCTCTTGATTTAGAACATGCTTGACATTGTGGTGAAACTTGAATAGCATGTGTTATAAATGTGTTAAGTTATTTTTGACTTTATGTACTAGTTTGTACATGTACTCATGGGTTAATTAAGAAATTGATATTTCTTGTTTGTGTACCCTCTATAGCTTAGTTAAGCACTGTCATGCATTGCATTTGCATTGATCATTTAGCACAATGTGTGTTTTTTTTGTTTTTGGTCATCAATTTTTTTTTTCAAAATCTCAACAAGTGGTTATAAAGTTTGTTAAAATCAAAAATATTTTTGTATTTTGTATTATAGATCTTGGATTTATAATCAAGGATTGGCCATATTATCTTTACATAACATGTTTATGTACCTTGTTTAGCTTGGATGCGCTTATTTTATTGCACTCTACTAGTTTGAGTTTTGTAGTGCATGTTGTGTGGAAAGATGTTTATGGTGTTGATCACTTTGTCTTAATCTTGAAGTCACATGTTATTTGACTGTTGGATTTGATCCTTTTGAGAAAGGCATAAATAACCATCTCACCACTGTTTACTAGCCAATCATGAACATCTTAGTGCATATCATATGATTTTGTGCTCGAGAAAGTGTAGCACATGCACAAAAAGAACATAAGTTGTAGCCTCGGTTTAATTGTTTAATGCATAAAATTAGTGTGTACTATTAGGCTTGATGCCAAATCACATAATTAAAATTGGTGTGTATATTATGCGGCAAAATTCAAGAAACTTACATGATTGCAAGCTTGTTTTCTAGGAGATGTGAAAGTTATATGATGTAACTCTTTAGGTGATAGTCTCTTTTAAATTCTATGTGATAAATTTTGTAAACTTTGTGTTTGATTTCTATTCACATATCACCTCACATGTATCTCAAGTTTTTGCTAGTTGCACACACTACACAAGTTACTCTTTGCTAAACTTGGTACATTAAATTGTGTGTGATTTTGTTGTGGCCATCCAAGATTAAAAGTTCCTTGATCTTAATGCAAAATGTGCTTAAAGTTTGAGAATTTGGATTTTTGTTAGGCTTGAATGTACCCAAATTGGGGATTTTGTTCAATTAGGTTGAAATTGATGAAATTGGTTTGTTGTTTTGATGTAATTAAACATTATACTCTGTGTGTTGTGTTATGTGATGCTCAATTCATTAATTTGTTTAAAAATTCAACAAGTGGTTTTCAATTTTGGGGTTTTTGTTAGAAACTCTATGCTCAAGCCAATTTTGTTAAATTGAACTTAAATTGAACTTTGTTCTCACAGCATTAGTACATGCATCATGACATTGTGATTGTTTATGCATCATTTGTGTTTAGGATTCATATGCATTGCATTGATTTTTGTATCCATCTTGCAGTTTTGCAGTCATATCTCTCATTGTTTTCACACATAGCATGCATACACTTTGCTACATTGGATACTTAACTTGATCAAAAAATTGATTGATTAATTTTTGAGCTATGTACTTTCTAGTATATGCTATTTCTTATGTGTGAATTGTAGAAAATATTTTTCTTAAGAGATATGGTGGATAATCAATATGCAAATATTTTCTCTACTCATGCAACTGTTTATGGGTCATATAGTGCCATGTTTGCATTTTATTGAAAGAGAGAATATTTTTTTCATGTGTATTCACACCCCCTCCTTCTTCTTCTACAAGTCCTGCTGGTGAGGATGTTCCTAATCCTGCTGGTGCTGTTGCTGCTGCTGTTCCCCACCCTTTTATTTTCCCCTAATCTGTGTTCCCAAAACATATTTTGTTTTTCCTATTTTTATAGGAGGGAAATTTTTTTTAACCTTTGTGGTTCTTAGGGGGAGTTGTTGCTCTTCGTAGGGGGAGTTGTCTCTATTTTCTATAGAGTTGATTTGTTTTGTATCCCCTTAATTCTCTATTTTCTCTTATCCTTTATTTCGTATGTTGACTGTTTACTTGTTGTATGAATTGTCTTTGTCAATACGTGACAAAAAGGGGGAGACATAGATGACCTGTTTGTTTTGTTTAGGGGGAGAATATAAAAACTTTTTGATGTATCTAACTTAGAGGGAGAGTTAGAATTTTTTTTTATATTCTGTTTCATATTATTGTTTATATGTCTTTCTTTCCACACATGCGGTGATGTGTTTGTTGCAGTGTTTCAGGAAAGACAGGTACATTCTAATCAAGACCTTCTACCTCTTCTTGTAACTTCTAGGTTAGTAGTCTTAGATTGGGATGTGAGATGAATTTGGGCATTTTATTGTATATGGGCATTATGTTGTATGTGTGTTTTGTCACGGATTGCCAAAGGGGGAGATTGTTAGGTTTTGAGTTTGTAATGTTGGCAAACCATGACAAAACATGACAAAAACTAAGTCTCATTAATTTAGAATGGTCTACATTGAAGCCCAAGACAAAAACTTCAAGTTCAGGATAAAAACGAATGAGTTACAAGCTGGTTGGTTCGATCGATCAGAAATTAGACTCGATTGATCGAAAGTCGCATATCAGCAAAATCAGCAAACGTAAAAAGGCCATAACTTATCCGTTTGAAGCCCAAATCATGAGCCGTTTTTTCCAGTATTTAAAGGACATCATAAGCTAACCCTAGGTAGGGTTTTCAGAGTTTTTTTAGAGAGATTATAGTGCCTCTTATGCCTCTTTTGTAGATCTAGGGTTTTGTACCCAAAAGCTCTCTTATGTTTTCTACCGGTGTTATTCCTTGTGTTGATAAACCTTTGAGTGGGATCTTAAAGTCACAGACGTGGGTGTTTGTGTTTTGCAAAGGCCAAAGAAAGAAGGAGTCCGTAGATTCAGAGCTTGCACGTGGTCGTGTCAGTAAGTTCTACTAGTGGGTAGCATTAGGAAGTCAAGCGGGGAGCTTGTAAGTCCTTTTGTATGAACTTCGATTCTTTCTAGTGGATTTGCTTTTTACCTTGAGAATAGCTAGGTCAAATCCTCCCTAGGTTTTTACCGTGTGGTTTCCTGGGTCATCATATCTTGTGTTATTTATTTTTCGCTGCTTTATATATTCTTGATATGATTGTGTGATTGTGATAACCTAGATTTGCATAAATTGACTAAGTTAATCACTTGGCTAATTAACTAGGTTAATCTGGTTGGTTTAAGGGGTCTAAATTATCCAACAAGAACTACGCCAACACGGCACTGGGGCCCGTAGGTAGGTAGCTTTTCCATTGCTTGGGAGACAAGTCTTGGACATTGAGAGGGACATCAAGAGTACTGTGATTGGTACACGTGTTCCTAAGGTGACTCATTGTGCATTCAACCAATAAGGGGTGTTCTCATAGCTTCTGACCTTAGAAAGTCATTATCTCCCTTTTTGTGAGTGTTTGAGTACCATGTCAAATGTAAATCTTACTTTCATCCCAAGGCAGTCACGCCTTATCACAAACCAAGACAAGATCCCTTAGCCAATGTTTCCTCTCCCTTTGCTCACAACCACTCCGTATGTAGAGTCCAGATTTAACCACTTACACATTCTCCCATGCCTTAACGGTGTTATATAAAAATCTAAAAATATTTTTGAGTATTTTATTTGATTTTGAAAGTGTTTTTGTGTATCACTTGTGTTTTGAAAGTTTGTCCAAAAAGCCAAATCTGTTTTTTTGAAAAACTTCTCCAGAGGTATTTTTTTGAGTAAGTCGCGAGAAAGCTATCTCGCATCCTAGTCGCGAAAATGAGGAAGCAAATTTTCATTTCTTCCAAAAATTTATGCAAAAAGTTTCGCAAGTAGCCCGCGAGTAACTAGCGAGTTAGCTACTTGTGAAATTCCCAGATTAGCTATTTCATGGGTATTTCGTGAGTTTTTAGTCCAAAACTCCTCATATGATTCTATTATGACTCCATCCGCTCAAAAACCCTCTTTTTCAAAGCTTCTATATCAAAACCCAATTAATTTCAAGTGTTTTACACTCCATAAACATCTCTAAGGTAATCTTTAACACTTTTAATTGATTTTAATCCTTAGATTATGTTTTTGGGGGGTTTTATGTTCATAGTTGGAATTTTCTCAAATGGGGGTTGGAAAACTTAATCTTTGTCAATTTTTTTTTATTGGGTTTTGTTTTAAATGTCTATTTGCTTTGGATGTTGGTCCCTTGTGGCAAAAATAATTTGTATTAAGGGTAGATTTTCATGTGTTCATGCATTGTTTAATAGATTTGTGTAGTGTGTGCACTCTAAGTGTTTGATAAAATGCCTATATGGTATTTGTTTTTCATCCTTTTGGACTCCAATGAGTACCAATTTTTGGGATTTACCATTTTTATTCATGTATATCATGTTTTGATCATTGGTCGTGTGTTTTACATACTTTGCCCCATGAGTACTTGTTCATGCCTTGATCATGCATTGCACATGCACACTTGATGCACCCTTATCCACACACCTTTGCTACCCTTGCCATGCCTTGGTCTATATCTTGTTTCCTCATCCTAGCATGTCATGTTTTCTTTATGCTTTGTAGCATTGTGCTTTTAAGATATTTTATCTTTTGTTTAAGCTTCATTTTCTCATTCATCTTGCGCGCATCATGCATCATTACCCTTGTTCATATCCTCTTTTCTTTCCCTCATTCCCCTTGATTCATTTGTCTATTCATGACAAAATGGGGAAAAGTATACTAGAGAATATAACGAAGTGTATTATCATTTCTATATGACTCATGTGCACATTCTCAAGGAGAGAAATTCTATCTCGTGCATATTCATAGGGGGAGAAATTACATAAAGGAAATGCATATAGCAAGGGGGAGAAGACATCTTTTATGAGAAAACCTTGTTTTGTTTGCTTTAAATTTTGTTTGTTTTCTTGTTGCGTTGTGGTGCTTTGAGTGATGTTTAGTATCTATGCTTAGTTGTTCTCATCGCATCGTATTTGTGTGTTAGACATGCATATATCCTTATGCTATTGTGCTTTATTGATTGCATGTTCAGATGATCATTTGCTTTGCTATGTGATCATTGTGGTCATTTCCATATGACTGTCATGTGTTTGATTAAGTTGCTCATGTGTTTCATATCATGTTTACTTGATCGCATTTTTACTTGTTACTTTATACTTGTCCTTTATTACTTGCTCTACCTTGAGGGTCTAATGTGTTTTATATAAGTGTTTCAGGATACAGGTTTTAGATTTAGGTGTGAGTGAGTTTTGTCATTGTTCCAAAAATCACGTTTAAGTCTAGAGTCTGTTATAGGGTGTATTTGTCACAGAATAGACAAAGGGGAAAATTGTAAAATTGTGATTTACAACTATGTTTTATGTTGGCTTTATTCCATGACAAAAAAGTGTTGTAATTGCATTAATTTATTTCCTTTTATTTTGTGGGATTTTACTATATTGGGTTTAGTATTAAGTTAGTGAAGAATCAAGCATGCAATGAAAATCAGTGCAGTTTCATGACTAGCTCGCAAGAAGTTTGCGAGTAAAGGTTCCCGCGAAAAGGCCACGTGAGAAGCACATGCTAGAAGCTGAAAAGTTAAATGCCATGCTGCATTTCGCGAGTACTTCAAGAGCAAGGTCATCTCGCGAGGTACCCACAAAACTCTCTGCCTGGAGGATTTTAAGTGTGACTTTCTTACCCTTCACCCATACTATATATACCCTTATTGCCCACAAAAGAAAGAATAGGCTATTGATTGAAAACCCTAAAGATGTTTCTACAACACACCCACCCTTGTTTAGAGAAATCTACTCATTTTTAGTGAGAAATCATTGTAGTCTCTTTTCCTTCCTTCTCCCATTGTTATACATTGAGAGGAGATTTGCACCCAAACATAACTCATACATATTCAGAGTGTAGAGAGTGTTTTGGAGCTTGGGAAGCATTTGGGATTTGCCAAAAGAAGCCGGTAAGGCTTGGCAGATGCAATCGAGCAGTATTGTGGGATCCAAAAAGCTAGTGAAGACAAGACTCTAAGAAGTCCATTTGTAGCAAGAGTTTGGAGGGCTCAAGTACATTCGATAGACTAGGCTTGAAGGGTCTTTTGTTATTCGTGAACTCCAACTTATTCACTAGTGGATCGATTTAGACTTGGAGGGTCGCGGAGAGGTTTTTCGCCGAGTTCTTCGGTTTCCTCTTTGATAACACATTTTGGTGTTATCTTGTGTTTGCATCTCTCTTCCCTACTCTTTAAACTTTTTTTTTATTCCACATTGTGGTTAAATATGGCTTAAAGTAGTGTTACCAGTTTATTGTGCTCATTTACTCTTGTTCCGTACTTTAATAAGTTAGAGTTTTAAAATTGGGGCCTAAACAAGCATTAGTGTTTCACACTAATTTGAGCTTTCAGTTTGTATCTCTAACATTATTCAATTTGAATTTAAGAGTTTATCCAACTCGTTAAAAACGTTCCTAATAGAAATGTCAGCTTAAATTTGAATTTAAGAGTTTAATTCTAACTCATTAAGAGCTTTCCTAATAGAAATGTCAACTTAAATTTAAATTTAAGAGTTAAATTCCAATAGAAAGATCCTATTTTCAGTCAACTCATTAAAGTGCTTGCATTATCCAAATTGATTTTTAGGATTCAAATTTAAAATCCAAACATTGACTAACTTCATTGGATTTGGAAACACAAAATAAAAACTACCATGTTTGGACATTTAAAAACTACAATTATTAGACAAGTAGTACAAATAGAAATGCAAAGAGAATATGAATTAAACTTTCGTAGGTGAATTGGCACATACTTAGGGTCTAGGGGTACTACAACAACATCCATTTTTAGTGACGAATTTTAATGCGGAAAATTTTTTGATTACAAAAAGGAACCATACAGTGACGAAATTTATATTTCGTCACTATTTATAAAAAGATTAGTAACTTTTAGCGATGAAAATTAAACTTCGTCGCTACATGTTAGGTTGAACTAAAGGTGCCAAACGAAAAGGTAGGGGCCAAACTAAATTCATCTACAGCGACATTATTTCGTCGCTAAAAGTTTAAGTTTTTTGCAACAAAAACTTTCGTCGCTAAATGTGCTACTAAGAGTACTATTAGTGACGAAAGCCATTTCGTCACTGAATGTCACCTATAGTGACGAAAATAAGTCGTCACTAAAAACAAAATCACAAAAATCGGTATCATTATCAGCATCAAAGCTAATTTTTGTCGCTAAAGGTAGTCAATAGTGACGAAATATAAGTCGTCACAATAAGTTTTACACTAAAAATCATATTCAGCCCCTTTTTGTTTAGTTTCACTTCCCACTCTTTCCCTCACTCACCTGATTCTCACTCTCCACCAAACCTAGAACGCTGTCGCCTCGTGTTGCCAATCCATCTTGCTGTGCCATTGTAAGAGCTCGCCATGGTCATCGTCTCGTCGGATCAGCTTGTCCTGACTCAATGACGATTCCCTCCTGAGACGACAACAATCCTTGCAAAGGACTCGGCGACGATCCATCGGCAAACGTCTCGGACTTCTTCATTTTCTGAGTCAGACAAGTTATTAGTGACGATCCATCTCGTTCTCGTCATTTAGCATTGGGTTGCATCGCATGTGCGAGTCCCACCGTCAACGGCATCGAACGCCCCTCCATTATTGTCTTCCTCGTGTTCACCGTCAACCGTTCGCCGACCCTTCACATTCCCACCGCCGACTGTTCGCCGTTGAACTTCGCCTCTTCAACTCGCCAAATCTTCATCTCCCACTCCTCTTCACCGACACATTCCAATCAATCCTTCACATTCCCACCGGCAACCCTTCGCATTCCCACTCCTCTTCGCCGATTCAACCCATGTAAGTTCTTCAATATCCGATTCAACCCATGTTTGTTTGATTTTCATTTTTATTAATTCACAAATGAACATATTTTAGATACCCACTTGATTTTTTTTATTTCTTCAACCCATGTATGATCTTTTTTTTTATTTCACTTTGCCCGATTTTTTCAAGCTTTGCTTATTTTTCTCCATTTTTATTTTGATTTATTTATATTTTTTTTGGTTTGTTTATTTTTCTCATTTTTATTTTGGTTTGTTTATATTTTTTCTCCATTGTTCTGTGACAAAAGGAATTTGAAAAGTGAATTAAGTTTGTCATATATATATATATATATATATATTGGACGTCAAGTTTCTTTATTTGGTTTTTTATTTTTATTTTTAAATGTTGGTATTGTTTCTACATGGTCCTCTCTCTGTTTTTCGTGGAATTTTGTTAATGAAGGCCATTAGAACCTGTTATAATGGTGTTGAATTGGGTTCTTTTGTAGGACTATTTTCAGTTTTCACCAGAGCACTGTATGAACTACTGGCTAAGAGAAAGAAAAAGCTATTGTTCTTAGACCAACAAAGGTACGTTCTCTACTATCATGAACTTTTAATATGTTTTACATCACAAAGCTTCCATATTTCACACCAAAATTTTGAGACTAATAGACTTGGTTGTTATTATTGTATCATGGGCATCAATGATTCACACCATTTGGAGAAGTTCCTTAGAGCGTGTTTCAGCTCTGCTAGATAGCTTTGATTCCTTGAACTTCTCTAAATTTAAATTGTAACTCCTTTTCACTAACAGACAGCTACATTGGAGTTAACTGCATGTGTTTTAGCTACACTAATGGTTTTAACCCTTCGAATTTTCTGAGTTTTTGTTCTCTTACACTTAAAAATTTCTTTGGTGGGGTACTTTTTTCTTGTTTGTGTAATGGTGCTGCATAATGGTGTTTTCTTTTCTACTTTCCTTTTTTTTCCCCCAAAATTATTAATTATGGTTTGCTTCTTGAATTCAATTGGTATGTGTATATTATGCTTTTGTATGTCCAAATAACTCTTCTTCATTAAAGGAGCTTTGCTGTTCAGTTTGTGAAATTGGGGAGGTGGGTTTGTTTGAAATCTGGGTTGGACATGGCTACAGGGGTTGGATGTTGAAATGTTAGTTGAAGAAGTTGAATATGTTGGATGAGGAATTTGGATGGCTACTGTATTACATGTGTAAGCTATGAGTTTGTGTAATAACTTATGAGAGGATCATTTTCAAGACTGAAGTACTTATAAATTTACATTTTCTTTTGCAGGCTAAATTCACGTTATTTGCAATAAATTTGGATTTTTCTGAAAGTTGTAAGGTGGGCTTGAGCAAAGTAAGTAAATTTTAGTTAAAAATATTATAAAACTCTATACTTGTGATGTTGGAAATTGGATTTGTGGTGGTATGTTGTGTTGGAGCAAGCGGGTGGCTTGCATGATGTTATAAGGTGGTTCAAATACATATTAGGAGTGTTTTTTAATTCTTGCAAATGTCAATGAGTATTGTTGATTAGATGTGATAAATAATATTTTATTTGATTTAAATACTTGTAAAATTCTATACTTGTGATGTTGGAATTGGTTTTGTGGTGGGTTGTTGTGTTGGAGCAAGCGGGTGGCTTGCATGGTGTTAAAAGGTGGTTTAAACTAATATTGGGAGTATTTTTCATTTCTTGCAAATGTGATTGGACCTTGTTGATTATATGTGATGAATAATATTTTATTTGATTTCAATACTTGTAAGTATTATAGTTGTGATGTTTGTGATTGGTTTTGTGGTGGGTTGTTGTATTGGAGCAAGCGGGTGGTTTGCAAGGTGTTATAAGGTGGTTTAAACTAATATTGAGAGTGTTTTTCATTTCTTGCAAATGTGAATGGACCTTGTTGATTAGATGTCATGAATAATACTTTAATTGATTTCAATATTTGTAAACATTCTATACTTGTGATATTTATGATTGGTTTTGTGGTGAGTTATTGTGTTGGAGCAAGTGGCTTGCATGGTGTTATAAGGTGGTTTAAATTTATATTGGGAGTGTATATTTGTGTGTGCAATGTATATTTGTTTAAGTATTAATATAGACTTGTGTATTCATGAATAGGATAGAACTTTATCTAAGTAGCTTATAGACTTAGATGTTAGAATACATTATACATGAGTTGTCCTTATTTTACTAAAGTAGCATTCATCTTGTAATTGTAGTCAAATATAGATAAAAGTTGGATGACAATGGGAAAGATACAAGAGCAGCTAGATAGAATGCCAAATATAATTTTAGGAAAGCATCCAAGTAATAAGAAGAGACAACTCAGTGAGAGCTAAATTGGTCAAAGGTAAGTATTTTGAACAAGCTTCCATACTGGAAGAATAAGAAGCTTAAGCACAACATTGATATCATGCATGTGGAGAAGAACATCAGTGAAAGTACTTACGTACTTTGTTGGGCATTGAAGGGAGAAACAAGGATATCGACAAGGCACAGATAGACTTGAAAATATGAACTTTAGGCACACATTGCATTTGAAACAACGTCCTGATGGATCATATGACAAGCCTTGGGCTTTCTTTTCATTAAGCCCAAATGAAAGGGATGGTTTCTATGACTTTTTGAAATCAGTCAAGTATTCGGATGGCTATGCAGCCAACATATCAAGGTCAGTGAATGCAAAACATAGAAAATTATCTAGTTTGAAAAGCCACGACTGTCATGTGCTACTACAACGAATTCTTCCAATTGGGTTGCGAGGGTTTACACATAAAGACATTAGTATTGTATTGTTTGAGTTGGGCAGCTTATTTCAAGACTTATGCTCAAGGACCCTAAAGCTGAGTGAATTGGAGAACTAGAAGAACGTATAGTTCTTATACTATGCAAGCTTGAGAGGTTCTTTCATCCAGCATTCTTTGATGTTATGGTCCACCTTGCTGTTCATTTGCCTCGAGAAGCAATTCTAGGAGGCCCGGCTTAATATTGGTGGATGTACCCAATTGAAAGGTAATTAGATCTTTTAATGCATCCATCAATTGTATCTTTTCCATGTGGTATAAAATCACATAATATGTGTATTTTTTCCTCGTAGGTACTTTGGAAAATTGAAAAGATATGTTTCCAACCGAGCTTGACCAAAAGGTTTGATTGCAGAGGCTTACATTCTCAAAGAATGTATTAACAACTAGTCTTTGTATATTGATGAGATCGAAACTGTGCATAATCGAAGAGAAAGAAATGAAGATTTTGGTGAATCTAACGAAAGATTGATAGTTTTTTCACAGACTACCCGACCTATAGGTGGTAGGCGGAATGATGGCAACTTGTCTCATGCATTGCTTGATACTGCTCATTGGTACTTGTTGTACAATAGTCCTGAGCTAAAGCCTTATTTAAAGTATGTGATTTCATTTGTATGTATTGTTTGATCAAGTTTTGAATATTAACTGCAATGCTCAGCTGAAAATAAATCACCTTATTTTTAACAGTGAACACAAAAGCACATTGCATAATCCTACTAGAGAAACTATAACTTAAATTCAACGACAAGAGTTTCCCAAGTGGTTCAGAGAACGTGTAAGACATTTGAAATTTAATCACACACTAATAAAAATTAAACATTTAAATAGTTTCGTCATTCCTTATTACTAATTAATATCACTTGTTGTATGTCATTATAAATGAATAGATTGAAAGTTAACGAGTCACCAGAAGCTACTAAACAGCTATAGTCATTAGCAAATGGTCCTAAGCTGCATGTGAAAGAGTACACAGTTTATATGGTCAATGGTGTAAAGTTCCATTGCAAAATCCTACTGGAAAAACCATAACTCAAATCCAACGACAGGAGTTTCCCAAGTGGTTCAGAGAACATGTAAGACATTTGAAATTTAATCACACACTAATATAAATTAAACATTTAAATAGTTTCGTCATTCCTTATTACTAAGTAAAATCACTTGTTGTATGTCATTATAGATGAATAGATTGAAAGTTAACAAGTCACCAAAAGCTACTAAACAACTATAGTCATTAGCAAATGGTCCTAAGCCGCATGTGAAAGAGTACACAGTTTGTATGGTCAATGGTGTAAAGTTCCATACAAGGGACCTAGACAATCGTCATGTAACTTAAAACAGTGGTGTATGTACCGAAGGGGACCATGAGGGAGAAATGCACGATTTCTATGGTCATGTGTTCAAAATTTGGGAATTGGAGTATGTGTTTATGTTGGAAATATAGATGTGCGTAACGGAAAATTAAACGGATCTACTTCATTCACAATTGATAACATGCACTATGTAAGTTTCAGAATATAGAACAAGAGAGTATACCTTGGTGCAGTGAATTTCAAAACCAAAGATCAGAAATACTCGGAAACACTTTCAATCTTCACTCCAATTCCACTAACGCCCAAGATATGTGGTCTCTCAATCAGTTATATGTGTATGTTCTAGAGAGAATGTGACAGTGTCTAACACTCAAATACATACCAATTCATGAACATGTGATGATTTCAAATTTTGTATGTTTCTCTCCTATTAACTGATTATCTAATTGCGTCAGCCTTTTAGGCCTTTTCAATTGGGCTTTAATATGTGGCCTGGAGTGGGACCAAAATGGAACAAATAAGACACTAGCTCCAAAGGGCCTTGAGCTTTTCTGTCAACTCTTAACAAGTTCAAAGTTACCATTAATTATATTTAATACCACTATATAAATATAATTGCACTCCAGGCCTTATTAATAAATTATATCCCAAGACTTTATTGTACATACAACCCCTTCATAAAATATTTGTAGTAACATAAAGTCATTAATTTAGATTGCCACTTTGTAGATTACTATATCTTAATCCTTAAGTACCCGGTTTAATCCTTTTAAGTTATTCATTATATATTTATGAAATCCAATTTCATAAATATATACTTTAGTAATTTCTTACCAAAGTGATTAGGTCTAACTCTCTGAATAACAAACTCATTAAACTTATCTCAAAGGAATATTTTGTATCTCCGTTAAGAGACTATGAATTCCATCTTGAGAATATATGTTCCATCAACACTAAATGTGGCTGCTCAGCATATTGAGGTTTTGACCGTTACTTTAGATCTCACTCCTGATATATCAAAGCAACCTACACTTTATGATCAGGTCCATTATTCTCTCAAGATTAAGAGTTCATGTAAATAGAAGTCGTGAGATTTATTATTCAATTAACAGTCGTTAGGAGAATAATAAATTTCACAGCGGTCTAGTTCAATATGTCGTAACTCTTAAAACATATCAACATATCAACTAGAAGTCATCACTTCCATGATTAAGACAAATCATCTTAGTTAATATGTTATAGTCTTCGCAGATGAAATGCCCAATTTCATCACCGACTACAAACTAACATTTTGAATTTACAAAGAACTTGTGATTTATATCTTCTGTGACTTTTCACATAAATTACATACTATGCATCTCATGGACTCTATGATAATGTCCAAATATTCATGTTATCATTATTTCAGATAATAATAAAACAACTTCATTAATTATAATATTAAGTCATACATCATGTCATACATAATATAATACATAGTATCATACAATAGGATTTAAGGGTACTAATCCTAACAGTTTCGCCATAAAGTTGTTTTGTACCAATGTGAATGGTACAATACTGGTACCAATGGTCGAAGGAGAACAATAAAAACCGATGCACATTGCACAAGCATTGATGTTACAAGTCAGTGGTATGAAAATGTCTCTTTTATACTTCCTAGTCAAGTGAGACAAGTTTTTTACCTTCAAGATACCAAATTGGGTGAACCTCGGAAAATTGTGCAATCCATCCAACATAGGGGAGTGTTTGATGTCCCGAAAGTCGGAGGCGGAGAATCTAATGATAATACAGAAGATAGTGACGCATTCCAACAAGAAGCGATTGTTGATGTTGTCTCTATCAATGTTGAGGACAATATTATTGACTGTTGTATGGGTAATGTTGAAACTGAGGTTGTTTTTGAAGGTGGAACTTCAAGAGATGCTAATCAAAATGAAGAGCATGACATACCTGATGTTGATCTTGATATAGATTATGATATGTAGAGTTCATAACAATTGTCTTAAATGTTGTATGCTTGTCTTAAAGTTTTATGCTTGTCTAAGTAGCAATTGTTTTATATTTATCTTGAACTTGATATGGATATTGATGTGGTTATTTGTTGTGTTGAGTTAGTAGTAATTGTATTCAAATTTAGCACTTGTGAATTGCTTAATATGGATAATGGTGTGAACTTTGATGTTAAGTTAGTAGTAATTGTACTTATCTTTCATGTCAATACATAGTTTCAAAAAATGCCCAAAAATGCCAAATACACTCATAACATACCAAGGTTTGAGATGGCAAGATTGGATAAAATGAGGCAAAACCAAGAAAGAATTGATGCTTTGGGATTGAAGCACATCTCAACTTCTCTAAAGAATACTGCTCAGTCCAATTGTGCAAAAGGTAAAAGAAGTAGAGCTAATGTTTTGGTAGATGATGATTATGTACCACCTATTGGCGACGATGACAATGATGATGAGTCATCTAATTCTGTAATCCACCCATAAGGTACAATAGATGTTCTATAGGATACAATAGATGATAATAACTTTATTGTTCCATTACTTGTAATGATTTTATTGTTCCATTATATGTATGTTTGTTAGTTACAGATGGCACTAGGACAACTTACACACTCGCGAGGTGAGGCATCTATCCCAGTGGTCCAATGTACGGTCCAAAATATGGAAACACCTCCTGAAGCAAATTCTCCCGTCCAAAGTTTTTCTAGTGCGGAGGCGCAGACTATCGGCGCATTAACTAACACGACTGTTAATTACATAGAACATATTTAATTACAACTGCACCATGTTTTTACTATTGATTATACTTCACTTAATTTAGCTATAATGTACATGGAATGTATAATTTTTTGACATTAATAATGTTTAAATAGGATCTGCTAGCAAAAATACCCGTGGAACAACACATGGTATAGCAGTACGGGCACTTGTTGAAAAAAGTAGTAAGCTGCCAGTACGTATAGCCGCAAAGTATGATGCTCCTGTTGGGAAGAATGCGTGCAAGCTTGTCAATCAAATTGGCGTACAAGTGCGAAGTAATTTGTCTAGTTACAACATGAAAAATTGGAAAAACGTTGATGCTGTTACTAGAGATGTGGTGTTTCAAAATGTCACGGTAAATTTGCATTGATAATGTCTAACTCATCTTTGTTGTCACTAAGCATATTAAATTCATATAATCGTATTTTTATAATACATATACACTTCATTTTATAGGATCAGTTTGAGCTACAAGGGGATTCCAACTTGGTAACGAAAACATTAAATACAAAATGTGGAAGATTATTGAGTTCCAGCTCCCACAAGTTGCATCGGGCTTATAAAAAGCTCATACAATCTCATGGTGTTGACGATGCAAGAAGCCACCCGCCAAAGAATGCCAAACTTGAGCTGTGGATTAAACTCATTTATGGGAGATGGACCAATGAGGATTGGCTGGTAAATTATTTATGCGTATACTATTATTATCCAATGTTTACTATATTATGTTCTAAATTGATTAGATTAATACTTAGATGAAGTAAATATATACTATTTTATTCATGATCTAATAAATATCTTGAATGTTGTTTATTAGGAAAAATAAAGAAAGAACTCTGAAAATAGGAAGAAAACTTCAGGTAAACATAGATGCGGGACAAAGGCACTTGTTGTTAAGGTTGATGAGGAGGTGCGTGTTTTTTCATTTTCTTAAACCTTAGTATTTTTACATGTTGTGACTAATTAAGTATATCTATCTAACACTTAAATGTTAATTAATCAGACAAATAATAATGACGGTCAAGTTCCTGAATTGGAAAAAATCTTCAAAGATGTTTATTTCAATCCAAATACAAATATGTAGATACACCATGAGGATGAAGCGACATATATATGTGTATCATTCCATCCTTATCATGTTTGTAAAACTACAATATATGTAGTATTAATGTTGTGATTGTTTGTTTCTTTCTCTCTTTCAAATGATAGGAAAATGTTCTCAAAGTGCAAGAGGATCATTGTCAAGATCCTAATGCAATTCCCTTTACATAAGAGGAGATCTCAAACTTGGTTTTTAAGAAGAAGTCTGGTACTGTAAAAGGACTTGGCATGAGACCTTCTTCTTCTCTAGTAACCACCGCCCCATCTAATTCCTCAGTGGAGTATATCCAACGGGCTAGAAAATGAGATAATTGAGCTCAAAGAGGAGCGAGCTAGGGACTAAGAGGAGCGAGCTAGAAACCAAGAGGCACGAGCTAAGCAAGAGGAGGTCCAAAAGAATATTCTTAACTTTTTGAGGAGCAAGGGTTATGATGATGCTCTTACCTATGGGGGTGGTTCAACTTCAAGTTAAAACACTTTTTGGTTAGTACTTTATTTTAGCAATTGACCCATATTAAATGGTGTGACTACTCTTAATACATTGTTAGAAATATTTCTTATAACATAGATTTTAATGTAGTATTGTTTTTATATTTGTGCAGATTTCTTATTGGTAGCTTTTAGGAGATTTACTTTTGATATTACTTGAAGACATATGAGGACATCTTTCGTTAGTTCTAATTATATTATGTTACACTTTTTGTATTGTTATAAAGCATCTTGAGTTATTGTATATGTTGCAAACAATTATTGTATAGAAGAGATTTGAATTGGGTACTTGTTTTATTTTTTACTTATGGAATGTATGGATCTTTTTTAATAAATGTGTTTTTGGAATAAATGTATTATTCAAATGTGAGGTTTTAATAATTTAATAACAGGTTACACGTTAATATCAAAGCTATGAAAAAAATAAAAACAGAAATTAAGTTTTGGCGACGAATTTTTTCGTCACAAATATAGCAACAAAAAATTGTTTTAGTGACGAAATATTTCTTCACTAAATGTAGCAAAATTTTGTAAGAAATGGTTTTAGTGACGAAAATTTTTGTCGCTATATGTGCCTAGATTTTCTTAAAAATAGTTTTAGTGACGAACTTTTTCGTCACTATATATTTTTCGTCACTATATATACCCGAAAATAGTTTTAGTGACAAAATTATTCATCACTAAATATGATTTAATAAACTAAACTATTTTTAGTGACGAAATATTTTCGTCATTGAATGGCGTTTTTAGCGAGGAAAACATTTAGCGACAAAATGTTTTTGTCGCTGAAAGTTTTTTAAAAAAGAAATCAAATCGAACTTTTAGTGAAGAAATTTTTCGTCACCGGAACTTTTAGTGACAAGATTTCACTGACGAAATGAGTTTCATCGCTAAAAGTTCGATTTCGTCACTAAAGGCCTTTAGTGACAAAAAACTGGACTTTTAGTGACAAATTTTTTCATCACTGAAAATACATTTTGTTGTAGTGGGGGATAAGGGTTCAATCTGCGGGGTTAGCAGCATATTGTAATTAAATCTAAAATAAATTATAAACGTAAACAATGAGTCTTGAATTTTAAAATTGGGATATAATAGTATAATATTGTTATAAAATGATTCCATTTAATTCCTTCTATGTTACTCTTGAACAATGTTACTTACATTCCATTCATTTTCCTTCTTTAAAAAAAAAAAAAAAAAAAAAAAAACATTTTATTCATTTCCATTCCTTTATTTTAAAACGTCCAAATAAGATTACTTTATTACATTTTTTTTCCACTTGATTCTATTATTTGAAGACATTTCATTTTATTCCTTTAAGTTCCTTTATGACTTGCTCATTTAATTCCATTCTAATCCTTTATGAACAAGCAAGATTTCTTTATTACATTTTCATTTTTTTTCCACTTCATTCTATTACTAAAAGACATTTCATTTTATTCCTTTAAGGTCCTTTATGACTTGCTCGTTCCATTTTATTCTAATCCTTTATGAACTTCCAAACAAAATGTATAAGGGTGACCAAACTATGAACCAATTTTTTTCATAAATATCTAAACCAACATCTATTTAGCATTAACAAAATATAGACAAAAGAAAAGACACAAAATAATTAATGAGACATAGATAGATTTAATCAAATAGAGTAGATAATGTAATTAGTAGATAAAAAAAAAAAAAAAAAAAAAAAAAAAAAAAAAAAAAAAAAAAAAAAAAAAAAAAAACAGTTAACTAATTAAAGAAGTCAACAAAAAGAACAAATAAGTGTTAAGTTTCAAAACAAAACTAAGGTATAATTCATTTTAGGTTAATCAATTAAATTCAAATACATGATTATATTGATCAATGAAACACAAAGATTGTTATAGTTTTCAAGGTAAATTAAATTTATTGTAGATAGTTCTTTTGATTTATTTGGAAAATCTATTGCATTGCATCTAGAAATTTGTACCTAATTTTTTTCTTTAAATTCTTTGACACTAAATTAATTTTGTGATTTATTATTAAAATTACAATGCAGTTTCACATGCATTATCACATTATCCTGTTCTCGTTTATTATGGTAACTCATTAACTCACGATTTAAAAAAAAAAAAAAAATCTTTTTTGTTGATGAAAATTGAATAATTCATAGAACTAAACAAAAAAATAAAATGCAAAAGAAGGGAATCAATGTCTTCTCTTTCCAATGCACAAGAAAAAATAAATTATGTAAAAAAACAAGTATAAGAATACGTAGTACTGTACAAGTTTTTACTTTTGTTATCCCATGGGAAATTTTGTGGGTCTACTTTTTCTTTGCATCCAAATAAATAAAAAAAAGAAAAAGAAAATCACAATGATGGCCGCACAAGGTTTCAACTAGGGGTGTGCAGCCAACCTACAATCTGTCAAAATCGACCCAATCCAACCCAACCCACTGGATTGGGTTAGTTTTTAGGGATTGGTGGGTTGGGTTGGGTCATGAAAGTTTTTTTAATAGTGAGTCGGGTTGGGTTCAGGTCATAATAATCACAAACCTGCCTAACCCAACCCGACCCAACCCACCTATATATTTAAAAATATTTTATATAATTAATAATTCTTTTATTTAAACGTTTTCTCCTATTCGGCTATTCCTATATAAAACTCAATTACCTCACAAACCCTAATAATCTTATTTCTCTCTCTACCACCTCCCACTCCCATTCTCCGACTCCACTCGTATTTGTTTATAACTGAGTTGGGACTTAGGAATCTAGCTCATGTATATTTTATTTATCAATTCAATTGGATATATTTTGTTTATAACTTATATGAAATACTAGTTCATGTATATTTTGTTTACTAACTCAAGTGGCAGGTGGGATATATTTTTTTCTAGTCAATTTTAATAATAATAGTAATAAAAAATAAAAACTGTTCAACACATGGGTTCAACCCAACCCAACCTGATCCATGTGAATTAGGTTGGGTTGAACCCTTGTGATGGGTTGGGTTGGCTTGGATTTTTTTTAACCCACCATGGTGGGTTGGGTCAAAAAATCCTTTCAACAAGACTCATGCACACTCCTAAAAGACCCATTGGGTAATTTAATTAAATGAGTCTTAATGGATAATCCCATCTTTTCTAGTAGTTATCCATTTACATTAAAAGAACACAAGAAAAAAAAAATTAAGACCCTAACATAACTTTAGTTTCCTAACCACCTATCTCATCGCCTCTCTCTCTCTCTCTTTTCTTGTTGATTTTCTTTGGTTTTCATCTTATTTTTCCCACCTCCCAAACTTCTTGAGCTCAATGATTGGCTATGGTGATACCGCGGATGAAGATGTCAACGACGATGATATTAGTTATGATTTCGATGGCAATGATATCGGTTTCTCTCTCTTGCGGTTCATCCATCAAGTACTCTTCTCCCTCCCTTTCTCTTCTCCATCACGGAATCGTTCTCTGTTTCCTTACTCTCTTAATCTCCTATTTAGTTCCTAGGAAATCATAGGAAATTCGATTCAGTTTGGTTGTTGATGATTAATTTTGTTGTCATTGTGAGAGTAGATCAAGACTTTGGGCTTTGTTTGGTTTCTGATAAAACCTAAAAGGAAAGGAAGTTTGGTCATATTTGTATTTCTTATTAATTTCTAAAAATTAATGTAATCTAGAATCCTGATCTATTTTATGATACTTTTTTTATTTTTGATAAATATGAATTGTTGTGATTTAAGATTATCAATATGAATTGTCTCTAGATTTAGTTCTTTCAAGAGAGTCGTAAAATTAAGCATTGCAGCCTTAAATCACAACAATTCATATTTAGAGACAATATATTTATGGTCTCTAGATTTAGTTCTTTCAAGAGAGTCGTAAAATTCTTGGGTCCCCTCTGCATTGTAAACTTCCAACTTGAATTACAAGAAGATGAATTAAGAGGAGAAGGGAATCTTTATAAATATAAAGGAGCTGCTTAACCCTTTAAAATTATATAGCATTTGTCTCTATCAAAAGGATATATGTGAGGTAAAGGTCATAGACTAGAAGACCTCTTTTACTATACACTATCTTGTAGCGGAAGTAAATAAACATACCTTGGTTAAAATAAATATATCTCCAGCTATAATTGTTTTAAGTATTTTAGAAAAAAGAAAACTCACTATAAGGTAGTGTATAGATAAAAGAGGTCTTTTAGTCTATAGCTTTTACCTCAAATATATCTATTTTATGGAGACACAGACTATATATATATAGGCTAGATTAAGGACCCTTTTAGTTTCAGATTTAACTCTTCTTCCATCAAGGGGTTTAAGCAATTGTAACTCTATGGTGTTTACTCATCATAGGAGTTATACCAATTGAGATCGAGTTACCTATAGAATGTTACACTTAACATGTAACTTTCACAAATAGAAAACTCAAAGACATGAGTTTTTCATCTATCACTCAAATGTTGACCACATAAATTCTCCTAAATGAAATATAATCTTGCATTCTCCCACTTGACCCACGTGACATTTAAATATGGTAAGAAGTGATATTCACTTATATAGCCATGATATTACCCATGTCAACTAGTTGTGAAATGCTCCCACTCAAATAAAGAATCCAATACTTGAATCATGGCAGTAATACCCTCAATTATAATGAGTACTTCCTTCCATGTAATAACCTCAATTATAACAATAAAGGATTACATTACATTGTAATACTTGAAATATTCATTATAACTAAAGTTATTACCGCTATAATTCATGTATTGGATTCTTTATTTGAGTGAAGGCATTTCACAAGTCGTTGATATAGGTAATATCATGGTCATATTAAAGTGAATATCACTTATTAAGTTATTTAAATGTCATGTGCGTCAAGTGGGAGAATGTAAGATTATATCTCCTTTAGGAGAATTTATGTGGCCCACATTTGAGTGATAAATGAAAAACTCATGTCTTTAAGATTTCTATGTGCGAAAGTTACATGTTAGGTGTAACATTCTATAGGCAACTCTCAATTGGTATAACTCCTATAGTGAGTAAATGCCAAGGAGTTACAATTAGTTAAACTCCTTGATAGAAGAAGAGTTAAATCTTAAACCAAAAGAGTCCATGGTCTAGCCTATATATATAATTTGTGTCTCCATCAAAATGATATATGTGAGGTAAAGGCCATAGACTAGAAGACCTATTTTATATATACATTATATCTTATAGTGAGTCTTCCTTTTCCTAAAACACATAAACAACTATGGTTAGAGGTATTTTTATTTTCTTCTGCTGCTCTCTAAATATTTCTTTCATAGGCCTCTATTTGTGATGGGATAACCAAAATGTAATTGTATTTATGTGGTACTCCCTGCTTCCCACTGTGATTGCATATTAACCACAATAATTTTCGTTTTCACAATCCACAACAATGCCAAATAAATTTACCTCCACTTTGTTAGGAAAATCATAACTTCATAATCAAAGACAATTTATTTGTTGCAAGTTTTGCAATGCCAAGTAAATTTTCCTCCACTTTGTTAGGAAAATCACAACTTCATAATAAAAGAAGATTTATTTGTGTTAGAATCTCTTTTTCTCTCCTTGTGTGTGTATTTGTTTCTCAAAAAACAAAAGAAAAATTTTATTTGTTGCTCACCAAAACTTGCATTAAACAGAAGTCAAAACTTTGTAATAAAGGCCACCACATTTGAGATGAGATCGTTACAATTCCGAACTTGCTAGTACAGAAGATAATAAGCTAATAAAAATTCAAGACCAGTCAAATCAAACAGCTCGCTACCCAGGTCCACTGATTTGCACCCAAAACAAGAACAGAAATCCCATAAAATGCACGATATCAAATGCCATAGAGTAGTATATCAAAACAAGAACGGAAATCCCATAAAATGCACGATATATCTTAAAAGAGATATCGTGCCAAAAGGTGAAGAAGAATATCAACCAGAACAGGGCTTTTAAGAACCTTTTGGCACCTTTTTCTCAAAAAAAAAAAACAAAAACAAAAACAAAACAAAAGGAACCTTTTGGCACCCTGATCAAACTCATCATCACTTATCTTTATTTTTTGCCTCCAATTTCACACTTCTCAGTCCAGAATAGCAAGAAAATTTCTATATCTATTATTTCAAATTAAAAACACATCCCTAACATTTAAAAAATAAATAAATAATCCGTTTTCATTATAAAACAATCACATTAAGCACATTAGAGCAGCTGTAAAAGACTCAAGTAAAAGTTACCTAATCTTTTTTTTCTTTTTCTTTTTTTTGAGAGAAAAAGTTACCTAATCTTGAACATGAAAAAACAGTCATTCCTATTCATCAAAAGAATTTACCACAAACACAAAGCAAATCAAATTAAATTCTTCATGTAGTAACGACAAAACATATATTAAAGCCAAAACAAAGCGAATCGAAAAGTCAAAAAAACAACAAATGAATTTCATTACAAATGCCTAGTAAACGCTTTATTGCTTCTAAGTCCAGATAAAGTGAGCAGAATCCAAATAAATTAACACACTCTAGAAACATATAATAATATGAATATAAGCTCACTTTAAAATCAAAATAGAAGTATGAATCATGAATGAGTGACAGAAAATTGTACTTTAGTAATTAGAGCGATCTGTATTTTGGGTACTTGAAACTTTCTGTAAGGATGTGCGAACAGCACTTGGTGTCGTGAATTTTCTGTGTGCGTGTGTGACTCAGTGATTGTGTACGGTCTACGTAGATGAGAATGTAATCACATACAGAGGAACCGAAATGGAGAAATTATGAGGGGTTTTGAGTTTTTACTCGTTGGTTCTGTTCGGGTGTTCTTGGCTGGATCTTCGGGTTTCGCTTCTCTGTTGTCCATCTTCGTTATTACCTCCGAATCAATGTTTGTTAGAGAGAGAATGAAAGAGAATAAAATCTAATTATTCCATTATATATATATATATATATATTGAAAATTCTTAAATTACATTGCACTGTAAGATTCATTGCTAATTTGCTATTGACAAAAGAAATATGTATAAAATTGTACAATTTTAAACCTTTTTTTTTTTATTATAGAAAATTGTACAATTTTAAACCTATACTATAATTATCCTATATATTATAAAATAAAATAAAATAATACCACATAATAAGCAGGAATTTGTACATAACATACACAATTGTCATGTATTAAATTATTAATACACTTAATTGTAAATTAATGGTAGGTTACAAATATTGAGTATTTAATACTCTTATTTATCATATCTGACCATTCATTTTCATTGTCTTGAATGTCATATAATGAATTATCAATATGAGAGTAAAATCATATTACAATATAAAAAACCTTTAAAAAAAAACCATTTATTTTTATCTAAATCAATTATTCTATGTAATGATATTTAATTCAGTTTGATCTTAAAAAATATTTAATTCCTTTTAATTCACATTTATTGTGGCCAATTAATATTTTAAAAATTATATTAAATATATATATATATATATATATATATCATTATTTTTTTTGGATTCCTCATTTTTTTTTTTTTTTTTTGATGGGATTGGTTTCCTGATTTAATACGCAATAATAGTGGCAGTTATGATTCCTTTAATTGGAAATATGCCCATGGATCCAATCGTGTGGTGTAAATGGTTATGGAGATAATTTTGAATTAACATTTCCATTAATTAAAATATTGCCATTAATTTTCACAACGGATCATTAACAATCATTTACTCTTTCTCAAAAAAAAAAAAAAAAAAAAAACAATCATTTACTAATTTAATACACAATAATGATGGTATTTTATTTCCAATTTTGCATTTCCAAAAAATAAACTGGATGTCAAAAGAAAAGGTGAAAATCTAAAGAAGGGACATTTTTTCCTCTCTCTTCATTTCACCATTAATTTTGATCTTAAAATCTTTATATTGGGTTGGTTTTGATGGGGTAGTGGGTTTGATACACACCCCTACTTCTAGGAAGGTTCCTTGTTCAAAATTTAGTCCTAGAAACTTCTTTATTTACAGGAATGCCGCAACAATTTTTTCTCTCCTTAATAAGCTAAATTAAAATTTTTATATTGGGACGGTTTTGTTGGGTTAGTGAGTTTAATACACACCCCTACTAGCTAATTTAAAGTCACAAAAAAATTCAAAATATTGTTTCTTTTTCAATAGCCTTGACCGTATTTTTTGCCACTGATCTGAACGATAAAGCGTAGAAAAGAAAAAGAAGAAGATTAAAAGTATCTGAAAAACATGACCATAACTCAACCATGAGATCTTAGATTTAGTAATACAATGATGGTAAATTTCTTCATCCTCTCCCAAAAATCAAAACTCCAAATTTCTTTATACTTGCCAGCATAAGGTGCAATTCTCAAACATGAAGATTTCCACTATTGTATCTACTACAAATATTGAGTAGATTAAGATGCAATTCATATTTAACTATTTACTTGTTTCTTTTCTTTTCTTTTCTTTTTTTTTTCTTTTTTTTTTTTTTTTTTTTTTTTTATAAGATAGAATTCTACTCTAACCTAATCTAAGTATATATGTGTGTGAATTTTCCTCTTGAAAACTTGAACCCCGGCCCTTACCTCCCACACTCCACAAGCACTTATACTTGTGGTGTGACCATCGCACCAAGGGTATGCGGTGGTATTTACTTGTTTCTTAACCTAACATGTTATGTAACTTACGTTTTATTCTTAAAAGCTTTTTATATTAGTTATTTAGTTATCATTATAACTTATAAGTAACTTTATTTATATATTTATATGCCAAATTTATATTCAAAGACATTGATAACTAGATATGGTTCATGACACTTAATTTTTTTTTTTTTTTTTGGGATAATGATAGCATTAGTGAATCATAAACTTGAAAATTTGGGAAATATTTAACTTTTAATTGATGAGTATTTGTGTTTATTTCTTCTCTTATTTTATTAAAAGAAATATAAAGACAACATAATCAAATTTGTTATTTTTTTGTTCGGGAAAAAAAAAAATCGTGTTATAGCAGGTTGACCCAAACACAAACTTGGGTACAGATAATAGATTTTGTAACTTGTTTTGGACACGTTTTTAACCCAAATCCGACTGGGTCGTCGAATCTAAGCTCTAAACTAATCAATTTAACCCGTTTGTCAGATCTTCACATTTCACTATCATATAGACTCAGAGAGAGTGCAATGAGGCTAGAAACGCTTTGTTTTGTTTTGCTGTTTTTTTCAACCAGTGTTATGAATTGTATATAGTCCAACGGAGCCAATCTCGTACTAGAAGTTATACCAGTTTGACCAGTAGAACTACCAGTCAATACCGGTGTACCGTTTCGGATTTACCATTATTTTTTATATTTATAAATATATATATATATATATATATATATATTAGAATAAATATAAAAGTTTACCATAAAATATTACCTCAATTCAGAACAAATTATTCATGATTTTAAACTTTAGCATCAATTAAAAGAAAAAAAAATATATATATATATATATATATATAATAGAAAGCTTAATTGTTCATTGTATACTAAGAAAACAAATAATATTAATAAGTTACCATTCTACCTTTACAAAAATTCAAAAATTACAAAACTAAAAAATAAAATAAAATAAGAAAAAAAAAGCTTTTTTCTATACCAATCGATACGTTTGGTATCGGCCGGTAATGCTCGAAATCAGCCAGTATGACCGGTACATGGCTGATATTTAAATCGATACGAAACGTTGGTGTTTCGATACCGATATACGTACCAGTACGGTACATACCAGCCAGTATGGTATCGACCACCTTGATATAGCCTTAAATGGATGCAACAATGTTTCATCATCCATTGATACTATTGCTTGGTTGAACAAGGTCCTCATTGAAACCTCCATGCAGTTTTTTTTTTTTTTTTTTTTTAAATAAAATTATTTTTATTTAACTTTCATCAAGTGAGGGATGCAGAGATTTGAATCTAAAATCTTTTCTTGAGAAAATTTAGGCAGATTGAGTCACAAGACTCTTGACCAAACCCAAATAATTTGATAAAACATGTAGAAACCATATTACAAACAAGACATCAACCATTTATCATCAGAAAATGTAATGCATTGATTCAAAATGAAAGGTTTTTTTTTTTTTTTTTTTTTTTTTTTTTTTTTTTTTTGAGAGTTCCAACTTATTACGTCCACTCCTAATGATAACTCTTTATCATCAGACTAAAATACCAATTAGTTTTTGGTATAAGCAGAGAATGAACCCCAGATCTCTTATTTAATCATAAAAAACTTTACCAGTTGAACTAACTAGAACTCTCAAAATAAAAAGTTTTTTGATATTAGGTTCTACTCATTTAAGCATGAGTTATTGCCGCAAATAACATCATTATATTGCATGCAAATCTCATCTTTAATTAAAAATTGTTAAGTAATAAATTTATAAAACTTTAAAACCATAATAATCGGAAAAATAAATAATCATATATGCTTTTTTTGATAATAATCATATAAATAATCATATATGCAACTTCCCAAGACCACATTTTTTGGTAGAACTTTCAGAAACATCTGCAATCATCGATTAACTTGTACTAAGATAAATTGAAAATACATGAGGAGAGTATTCAGTGAATGAACTACGAATTGGATTTTCCATAATAATTTCAATTTATATAGAAATATGATAAAATGCATTTTTCCTTGTACAGGCACTTATACAGAATGAGCAACCTGCAGGAACATAAAATGGGAGAAAGGCATTAATCCTTCTAAATGTTAACCATGCCCGCCCCACACCCCTCCCCCCCCCCCCCCCCCCCCCCCCCTCTCTCTCTCTCTCTCTCTCTCTCTTAAAAAGACACAATTCTGGTAAATGCAATAATTTAGCATATCAGGGAACATAAAGTATTGGTGTCCTCATAGTACACGTCATTGGGAATTGGGAATTCACACACCTTAATTCAAACCTAGATCCTCATCTCCCTCATCACCGGTATCATCTCCACTCAGCTCAGCATGTTCCTCAAGTGAGACATTGGAAATTAACTCCCCAACCTCGTTTTCTTCATTGGCTGTAGTTTTTGCTGAACTTTTAGATTTATCTCTGTTCATCTGGTGCAATTGAAGGGGAAAAAAATTAAACAAAAAGGAAACATGTGCAGTACAAATGCATAAGGGTAAAGGGAACAAGTACAGAGCACTCTTATTAGCATAGTTTCTCCTTTTCTTTTTCTTTTCATAAGTCACACAAGTAGCCAGTAGATTCCTTTTTTTTTTTTTTTTCTTTTTCTATTTTAATAATTTGGTGATTGGTGAGTTTCACATGCACCTGGTGGGCTTAAGTTTTAAACCCACGACCTTACCCTTCATCCCATTATTATAGGAAGAGAAAGTGTCAATCGAGTTAGCTCATGGGAAGTAACAAGTAGGTTTTGAACCCACAACCACATCCTCTACCCATTCTTCTGTAAGAAGAATGTACAATTTGAGATAGAGGTCATTAGCAATAGTTGAAACCTGCAATAAGTAAAGTATCACGGCACGGGATAGGATCTAATCCAAAACTATGCACATGAAAACAAGCTCAACTTGGTAAGAACCAGAAGTATATGTAAATGGAACAATAACTGAAAAAGGTAACACAATTAGAGATACATGTAAACACAGAATAGAATGCACAGAGAAATAATATACATTATATAAATGCAAAAACCATATCAAAATGGAATTCATAATGCAAAATAACATTCAAAGTAAACAGATGATGTCTCATCCTGAACCTGGGGAGCAAATTTGGCCAACCAGGCAAAAAGATAGCAATTTACAACTTGTATCTTATCTCTTGTCCAATAAAACAGACAAGAAAGGAGTACAGTCATCTTAGTCTCACTATTAGTCTAAGATGAACTAAGCTGATCAATGAGGAGGCTGCAATTCCCCAGGAGTCTAGAAAGTTGATTATTTTCCTACTCTCTATATATTGCATGATTAAGTATTTCTAAATGCCTACATTAATTAGCTCAATTAAGAATCATAACAAAAAGGGTCTGAAAATTCTAAAGTTAATTTCCCTAACGCTTATCAAAAACATGTTTCCTTTCCACTCTTCATTCTGTGGAAGGGGTCCAAGTAAGACCAACACATAATTAATACAACTGCCAAAAATAATCTAGTTGTTTTAAACTGAAAGAGACATTGCCCTGTTTAAGCTGAGTATTGTGAAAATTAGTCTCTTGGAATATGTCGCTGTGTATGATCAAAATTTAGAGGCTACAACATGATTACCTATTTCTCAGCATAGCATTGATGATAAAAGGATTTCATGAGTAACAAAAAGTAGATCCACATCATAAAGTACGTTGATTAACTGTATAGTATATAGGACTATATAGGATTTCATTTCTCAGTACCTACATATTATACAAGTATGAAATAACTGAATGGATCAAAAGTGCATTTGAGCCTTATAAAAAAATATCAAATAGCTGAAAAGCATTGCTTTAGAGAGCTTACTGCACGTAGCAGAGTCCTCCGGTCTCTTTCTCGAGCATTCTTAATGGCCTACAACAAAATCACCAAATCCATTAGCTTTTAACACACAAAACCAAGCCTTATCCGCACAGTTCATACAAATCATTTGACAGTGGGGAGGAAATAAAATAAAATAACCACCTCATCAAGCAACTTTTGCTCAGCCTCTACTTCTGAAGAATCTCTACAAGAACAAACACCAAATGAACAAAATTTCATACACCCACAAAATAAATAGTGAATATAAATATATCAAAGCAATAAATTTTTCAAACAAAACCTTCCCACTATACGAGCCACACGGCAACGGCATTTTGCGCATACGCTCTGCTCCTTAGCACAACCTACATCCACATCAACCCAATTCCTAAATTCTAGATTAACCAAAACCCAATAGCAAAAAAAAATCACAAAAATCAAAAAATCAAAATCAAAAGAGGCTAAATGACAGGTTAAAGCCAGATCTAACTTTGCCCAACAACTTACTAGCCAAAAAAAAAAAAAAAAATCTTTGCCCAAAATTCAATTCAGTCCAATTACTTTCACTTTTATTCAATGTAATCTTTTACTTCTATTCTAACCCCTCTAAAGGAAGTAGAAAACGAATGGAATTTAGAACTGAAATGAATAAATCAAAAAGTTACAAGACACTTGAATCTTGGGCAAAATCAGAGAGTGCAATTTGCAATTTAGCACCCAAAAAAAATGTATTTAACAAAACAAAGCAGAGCTACAAATGGCCTATTTGGTAGTATATTCCAATACAAATTTCAACGAACTTCAAAACATGCTTTACTATTTTCAATTGTAAAAGCTTTGATTGTGAAACACAAACCAGGACAGAGATTATGGTAAGCCTGACGAACGGCGCGTTTGGAACATCGTTGACTGCCACAAATGTTAATTCAAATTGAGATGTTATTGAAATCTAACATCAACTATTTCCAATATATTATATATGAAGACAGAGAAGAAAAAGAAAATACCATTTGGCAGGTTCGGTGAGGGACTTGTATTTTCCGTAACGGCGTTTCCATTCGATCTGCTCTTTACAACGTAGGCACACGCCCGTAACCTCGGACAACGGCCTAAACCTTCCGCCGACTTCCTGTCATAATATGAAATACCTTTTTCCTAAGTAAAATGTTTTTCCAGAAGTGGGAATTAAGAAAGAGAAAATTCGATTATTTGTTGTAATACCGTTTCGTTGATCTTGACGCCGGCGTTGGGTTTCCAGGCGAATTTGTTTTGGTGCTTTGGGGGTCCTTGCCTGCTGCCCATTTTGTTTTTTGGGGGGTTGGGGGGTTTTGCGTTCGCTGAGAATATTCTTGTTTAAAGAGGTTTTAGTCTGGGGTTTTGATTTTAAAGGATGACCTAACCGTGTTGCTAATTGCTGTAGTATAAACGACACGACGTGTCGTTTCTTTGTCAGGCCCCAAAATCCCAATTGTGGGTTTTTTTAATGAAAAATGCATGTATACAATATTTTCACAACAAATTCTAAATGTTGGGTTGTTATTGGTTATTATGAGAGGGTAAAAAATTAATTTAAGTTGTGAATTTAAATTAGAACTAATAACAACTTACTACTTATGATTTACTAGCCGCAAACCCGTTTATTATAAATTAGATATAAAAAATTCTTTTTTTTGTTTTCTTCAATTAAAGATCTCATCTTTTTCTTTATATTTTGAGACACTGTAAGTTACAAATTGCTTTATTATAGTTTAGCATAAAAACTTTGTATAATTGTATTATATACTTAGAAACATGGATGACAATATTTGGTATGACACGACTTTTTTGTGAGTTAATGTTTAGTGTAAAAGGCTTTATGTCAAAATAAGTCAATACACTTTACCTAATTAATAAATAGGTCAGTTTTGTGTTGACTTACTTAACTCGCAATCAATCTAAAATGATCCAACTCATATAAATAATTGTCATTATTTTTATTTAAAACAAATTTGAATTCTAAATATAAGTAAGTAGTAAAATACTAATTTTATTTTTATCCAACATATATAAGAATGTATAGAATAGTTTCTTAGGTGTTTTCTTCAATTAATTTCAAACACATATATAACTACATTAAACTTAATCGTCATTGGAAAAGATAACATCATTGGTAATCGTAATATAAACAATAATTAAGATTGTTAAGTATTATAGAATAGTTCTCATTCAAGTTGATTTCATCCAATTCAACCATTGACCAAATGCAACACCTAAGGAATTATACTAAGTTTTGTCACATTAGAACTATGCTGAAGAAGAATAATAGAGCACAATGTTTAGTAAACTTGATTTTTAAATCTATGTGAATGTTTTGCAGGTGTAATTTTAAGAGATTTTTGTCTAAAAATTGAGAGTTCTTTAGATCTTCTTCTGTTGCTCCACAATATAATCTTACTGGAATTTGATACTCCTAGCCATGGTATGTGTTCGAGCTTTTGAGCATCGCTTAGGTCTTAGCTTGTCCTTGTGTATGGGCAGTTGTATGGATTCGTATTCAGTAAAGCCTCTCCATTATACCCACAGAGAGTTGCTTAATTATATCAAATATTTCAACTTAGAAAATGATAAAGTGGAATTAGTGAATGTGGGAATTGTTGAAGTTGGTGATTAAACTGCCATCTAAAGTGCTGTAAGCAAATGATTACTTCCACTTATATTCAACCTGACCTCTTAGAAAAGATCAAGGTAGTATAAAGGCAGAAAGAAGCTCTAATAACTTTATTTTAGAATAATGTATTTAGTGTTTTAAAAGAACAAATGTGGTTTTTCTATAAATAAACTACCAAAAACCTTCCTAGAACCTTCCTTTCAATTCAATTTTCCCATTCCCAAGCCCCCACCCACGTGACCTCCTCTACTGCTCACTTTCCCATGCATCTATTTTTCTCTCATATGTTTATTTCCTTCTTTACATTGCTGCTTTTTCTCAGTGTCTCAGACTCTCGACTTCTTCTTCTCTTTAATTTTTTACCACAAAGGTAGTGCCTAAGTGAATATCTTGTTTCATTTTCTTCGTCTTCAGACCCATACAATTTCGGAACGGAATATAAAATTTTTAGCGGCTGACGTTTGAGAGAGAGAGAGAGAGAGAGAGAGGGTAAACACACAAGACTGTAAGAGATGCCATAGACAGCATCTAGTTAGACTCGTTTGAGAGAGAGAGAGAGAGAGAGAGTAGGGGAAGGGGGTGAGTGCAAAGCATAAAGTCAGAATTTTTAGTTAGAATTTGGAATTTTCAAAACTTTAATTAATAAAGAAATTTCGTGCTAATGTGGAAAATTGTGAGAGTTTTAATTCATGAAATAAAATAAAAAAAGTCAAAAAATTTGGTTATATAGTATTTATAAATTATAGATTATATAATATTTATAGATTATAAAAGTGCTGTAAAAATATTATAGCGATAACATTCTCTTTTTAAAACACAAGATTGAAATTCCAACCAGTCAAGCAGAGTTTAGTATTTAATCGTATTCAAGTTTTGTTGTTTACTTTGTTAGTTATATTCTTCTCAAAAAAAAAAAAAAATGTTAGTTATATAGTCATAGTTATATGGTTGATTCTTTTTTCTTTTTTTTTTTTTTAAGAAAAACTTGAAGTCGTTATATAGTTGTTGGAGTTCTAAGTTTGATTAAAAATGAGTTTTTTTTTTTTTTTTTTTTTTTTTTTTTAGAGTTTTAAACCTATGATGTTCGTTTCTAATGATTGTGTTCTTTATTATCAGGCAAAGACACTAATTAGTTTTTAGTATAAGTGGAGATTGAACCCCAGAGTTCAGATCTCTTATTCAACCATCAACAACTTTATCAATTGAATTAAGTAGAACTCACTATTAAAGGTGGTTTATATAAGAGCACTAGCATCAACTGTTGTAAAAAAAATGCTATTTTGACACATTAAAAACCTATTTTTTCTATTTTAACACACCATTCAAGGATACGCCCCACATCACATATTCTGTTTTACAATTCAATACATTAAAATAATTAATATATACAATACATTAAAATAAAATTAACTCAACTCTACTCCAACCCAGTGGGCAGTGGCTACCAATCAACCATTGTCGTCACAACTAGCTGCCACCACCCAAAACTACCAAAATAAAACTCCAAAATCAACCTACCACCACATAGTCTGCTAGCCACCACCACCAAAAACCCAACACCACCCAAAACTTCCAAATTAAGACTCCAAAATCAACCTAAACACACACACACACACACACACACAAGGAGATGAATCTAATCAACGACCAAAAATCAACACAAGCCCTGAGAGCCAAACCAAGGAACTCAAACTCAAGGACCTAAAATAAACCCCAAAAAATCCATTCTTTTCAAACCCTAAACAACCACACCCAATCCAAGAAAACAAATCCCCAAACCCAAAAAAAATCAAACAAACAATGGGAAAAGAAAGAGATTTTTGGCCAAAAACAAAACAGTATAATGAGGAGAAAATGAAACATAAGAGAGAGAAAGAGAGAGAGGATGATGACCACCTCTATGATGATGTTGGTTGTATGGCTTAGGCCATGGCTGGACTTATGTGAGAAGAGAGAGAAACCAATGAGGGAGAGTCTCAGAGGGTGGCTCACGGTGGTCTATATGGTGGAGAAATGGAGGTTCGGCATAGACAAATGGAGAGCCACGGAAACAACTATGGAGTTTTGAGAGAGGAGAGATGGCAAAGAATATATATATATAGAGAGAGAGACTAGAATAAAAAATAAATAAAACGTTTATAACATTAGTCCATACCCTCTCAAATTTAGAATGTCATTTTTTTTTTTTTTTGAATGACATTGTAGCTTAATGCTAATTTTTTGTGATTTGAAACATTTTATATAAGTGGAATTTTGGTGTTTGGTGTGCCAAATGCTAAAAAATTAACACTTGGCACACCCAATATCAATGCTCTAAGTATTCTCAATTAGCAATAACGAAATAATGTACAGGTTAAGGTTCTTAAGCTCAAATGAGGAATTTTTTTTTTTTTTTTTAGAATACTAAGTATTTTTTTAACACACACGTAAGGAGTGCGGAGAAGAATTTTTAAAGAAACTTAAACCAAAATATACCAAAAGGAACTAAGTTGATGAATAAGGTCATAAATTAATTGAGAACTATTCTCACTGACCTTCATATCACCGAAATATACCAAAAGGAAAATCAAGGAAAATTTGCTACAATAAATTAACATATAATTATTAATAATAAAATGGTTGATGTACGCCTCTTAATGTTTTTATTAGAGACATTTAGAGCTCAACTCACTCACTCACTCAACTATTAAAAAAAAAAAAACTATTGACTCTAGAAATTTCAAAATCAATATGCAGTCATTGAGTTGTGAAGCATTCGAAGCAGGCTCCTGGGATTTGTTTTAGACCATAAATTGACTTATGAAAATGATAAACGTGAAAAGTGAATGAGGATTGAGGATTGACATATCTTGAGGTTGAGACGTATTATCTTCCTCACTTAGAACACCTTGAAAAAGGCATTGCTCACGGTCATTGCTTCAATGTCTAGCCATATGAGGCAGTAAGAGAAAGGATCATTTTTTAAGAATGGCAGGGTTTCATCGTAGTCAATGCTAATATAACCCTTGTCTACTAACCTAACCTTGTTCCTGGCAATTACAATTGTCACTACATTTATAGTGGCAAGTGCTAAAATCAAAGACATGTTTTTGTTGGGCATCAAATTCTACATCCATAGCATTCATCCATTTTGATTTTTAAAAGTAATTTGATAGGTGGGAGGCTTAGTTACAGTATAGTCAATGCTGGCCTTGAAGCCTGACTTTGGTTTGAGGATCCCATTGTTGGCTCAAGTGTGTATAGGGTGAGAGCGTATATATGGGAACAAGGATAGGAGGAAGTGTAGGTGATACAAGAAAGTGGGTGTAGGTGAAGAATCCGAAGAGATAGATGGTGAAGGTTAAAGATGAGAATCAGGAGGAACAGAGGAGAAGATTGCTGATTAGTGACAACTGATTTTCTTCAAAATTTTCAGCTTAGCAGACAACTTTCTTCCATATTTTTTTAAAAATGAATAAAGACATCCAAGACTTCCTTGGGCTGGCCCAACATAATTTGGGCCCTAAGGCGAGAAATTTATGTGAGGTCTTTTATATGCAAACATTAATTTGATGCTAAAATACAAAATTTGATTAATAATACTAACTAAACTAATGTTAATTTCAGATAAATGATTGAATATTACAGTTGAAACATAAATTTTTACAAAAATAAATAAATATATAATTAAAAAAAAAACTCACTTTATCTTGGATATATGATGATGCATAGTTAAGTAAAGTTGTAATCTAATTTTTAATTTAATATAGTGTTTTTAAGAGAGAGAGAGAGATAGATTATTTGACATGTGGCTTGTAGGAGATTGTTTTACAAAAATTTAAATCTCAAACTGTTTGGGAAGATTAATCATCATTGACAATCAAACACAATTAACACTCTTTTTTATTTTGGAAACATTTTAGGGTTTCAATTGGGTTAGGTTTTTATTGGTCTCCTATTTTGGAAGCCTTACTAGAATTGAAAAAAAAAAAAAAAAAAAAAAAAAAAAAAAAAAAAAAAAAAAAAAAGAAAAAAAAAAAGAAGCTAAAGGTACTACAAACTTTTTACAATATGATGTGACAATAATTGTAATTAATGAACTTTAACACCCTAATTAATGAGTGTTTAAATTAATTTTTTGTAATTAATTGGTGATATGTCAGTTTATAAACCTATAGTAAAATTTATGGTATTCATAGCATCACTCATAAAAAAAATACATAATCATTTAAAAAATATTTATATTTTTATAAACTTTTGGGCCTTTTATAATGCAGGGATGAGGCATTTTTTCCTAGAGGGTAAAAAAAATAATTGGTGGGACTTAGCCTAGGCCTTGGGCCAACACTTCTTATCATTGCTTTAACAAATACAACAATGTAAAACATGTAAAGTCATCCACAATTGGGGGTGTAAAATCCTCACATGATCAAAATCTCCCAGTTGCATTGGGGGGTATAAAAACCCCCCTGTTGCTATTTTACATCCTAACATGCTCAAAACTTGGTTCCAACCCAGTTGCTATTGCTTAAAAAATTTAGGAACCATGAACAGTGCGTTTGTATATATACAACCCACTGTAGCTCAGCTGGATGTAAAGTTTTTAATATATTTTATTCTCAGTTTTCCCAAATAAAAATAAAATGTCTCCTCTCTCATCTCATCTTCCTCCATCTCTATCTCCCATCAGTTATCTATCTCTTATCAAAATCAAAGGTTCCCTCTCTTAAACCAGTGCTCTCTCTTCCCCCAGTTGATGATCGGCACTGTGGAAGAGCTGATCGGCACTATTGAAGTGACGATTGGTACTCTTGTGTGCTTCGTCTAGTTTTGTCTTCTTGCCTATTTTGGAATCTTTTTTGGGCTTTTTTCTAGGCTGGGAATTGTACTTGGACGTATCTTGAACTTGTATTCCTAATAATATCCATTTTAACTTGATAATTAAATCCTTAAAAATAATTTTCTAAGAGATAATTACCTTAAAAACTTAATTATCAATCCGATTTCAAAATTATCAAATTATTCATTTTATTCCCACGCAACCAAACTTATTTAAATCAAAATCAACAACCAATCACAAAAATTTATTTAATTAATTCTAATTGTTCACCAATCAAAATTAATTTCAATTAATCACATGTGATTAATTCCTCCCAAATGAATGCATGTAGACCATGAAAAATTAATCTTGTGATATCTTTCAATCCGACGGTCTGATTTGGGAACCGACCATAACATCGCGATCGTTAGAATCTCAAGATCATTTTTATGATATGTGATGAATGATTTAATGCATAAAATGCAACCATGATTTTTTTGGGTACTTAGAATGATTATTTAGGTCATCTTCCAAGGCTAAGTTATGGGTGCAAAATTAAGTGTTTACAGTCACACAATACAAAACTTTTATTTTTAAGCAAACTACAGCAGTAGTAGATGGGAGGAAAAGGAAAGAACTGAAAAGAAAAAAAAAAAAGTTGCCAATGGAGATAGAGAGAGCGAGAGAGATTTGGTGGTGCGGTACATCAACAAAGTTTTTTAATTTTTAATTTTTCTACTGTATACAAGTAAGCTCTAGATGTGTTGGGATGAAAATTAGAATTTTTTTTCCCTTTTATTTGTTGAAGTAATTGTTAAAATACCCGTGTTCATTTTAATGATGTTTAATGTTTAATTATTGTAATTTATTGACATATGTATTTATAGATTTTATTTTATTTAAATGAAATTTTGTTTGTTTTTAGACTTTCTTATATATATATATATATATATATATATATGTATATTGTCAAGTATAGGTGGCCAAAATGATAAGGTTATTTAAAAATTTTCAAATTATTTGGGATAATTCCAAAAAAAACAAATTAAATTTTTTTCAAAAATTCCCTCCCCCCCCCCCCTCCTCAATCCTCAAGTGGCTCCGCCACTACAACCAACACATACCCAAATTTCATTCTCAATATCGATCGTCAAAATAAAGAGAGAAGAGAAGAAATTGCATAGGGAAGAAATAGAAAGGGGTGAGAGAGAGAAGAGTGAAAAGTGGTGTGGGTGTGAGACAAAATGAAGAAAGAAAATTTGAGTTTTTTAATTGAAGGAAGAGAGAGAATATTAATAAAATATTGTGTTTTATTTTTAATAACGCATTCATATCCGAGTTTCCAAAAAATTAATTATTTTACACTTTAAAAAAACATTTTATCTATTTTGAAAATACATCCAATATCCAATTTCTTATTTTTACATACAACAAAATAAAATAATAGCAAAAGAAAGAGGGAGAGGAGAGAGAGTGAATGAGAGAGTCAAAGAGGAGAGAGGAGAAAAGTGAGAATATAAATGAATATAAATTAAATACAAACTTGCTTTGATAATTGTTATATATAAATACAAACTTACTTTCACGATAAAATAGCCATATATGGGGGGGTTTTACAACCCATTGCTAATACAAAAAGCCTTGTTTTTTTGGTTCTTTAGTGATAAAATAGTTTTTTTCTAAAATACAACCATCAATACGAATGCTCTAAATAATAATATTGAAATTCCAACCTGTCAAGCCGAGTTCAGTTTAGTATTTAACGTATTCAAGTTTTGTTGTTTACTTTGTTAATTGTATAGCCATAGTTATTTGGTTGAACTTTTTTTTTTTTGGGAAAATCGATATATAGTTGAACTTGAACTCCAAGTTTCATTGAAAGTCATTTAAATAAATATTCTCAATTTGGAATAAGGAAATAATGTATGGGCTAAGGTTCTTAAGCTCAAATGAGGAACTAAGTTGATGAATAAGGTCATAAATTAATTGAGAACTGTTCTTATGGACCATCATATCATCGACATATACCAAAAGGAAAATCAAAGAAGATTTGCTACAAATAACTATTAATAGTAGACTATTTGACTCTTTCTTATGTTTCCAACAGGTATAACTAAAGTTAAAATCACTCACTCAACTACGAATAAAAAAAATTAAAAAAAAAAAAAACTATTCCCTCTGGAAGCTTCAAAATCAATATACAGTCATAGAGCTGTAAAGCATTCGAACCAGGCTCTTGGGATTTTTTTAGACCATGACAGACGTGACGGGGGATAATTGATGTCACCTAGTTTAATAATCAAACACGAAAGATGCTTCCAGAGAAGTTCAAATACGTACTGTTTGACTTGATAGTTTTCATATTATATCTCAAACATTATTATTGGGTTTGAATTTTATTTATTTTTTTAAAATTTGGGTAATTTAAGAATGAAGTAATTAACAAGGATGCATTCATTTTTCTTTTTTTTTTTTGGTTAAGAAGAATTTCTATTTGTTTCAAGGACAGTTGCTTTTGAAATTTCAGGAAAATTTTGAGCTTGAAATGACATTTCTTTGTATTTGTTGCACTATTTGGTCGCTAAGAAAGTGAGAGAAAATAGAAAAGAAAAGAAAATATTTTTTTATTTGGATTTTTAATATAATTGTTGATGTAGATGTACTTATGTGGAATTTTTTAATCCCAAAAATGAAGACTAGAGAGAGTGGAAAAGGGAATCCAAGAAAGTGATGGTGTTTTCACTTTAATGACATTTTGGTAATTTTGATAATTGGGTAATTGGGTGAGTTAGGGTTTACCCACTGTGGGGCCAGTTGCCTGAAAACTTAAACAGAGAGTACATAGGAAGTGGGCTTGTGGCCCAACGGCCCAGTTCGAGGAACCTCACATGTCCGAGGACCCTCACATGTCCGAGGATAAGGTTTATTGCTCAAACCACGTTCGAGGATAAGATTTATTCCTCAAACTAGCGTCCGAGGTGGATGTAACTCTTTTAATAGTCAAGGAACTCAAGGAACTTCGCAGAATTACATGCAAACTAACTAATGAATATTGAACAGAGAAGGAACCGGGAAAAGTAACAAATATCTCCTAAAAGCTGCTACTTCCACATTAAATGCTTCCCAGCTAACTCTCTGGCCGCATTAATATGGAGGTGATACCTGAACAGTAATGAAGCAGCCTTATGGCCACTAAGCAGAGGATCCAGGAAGTTCTGGATGAGACAAAAAGAAGTTCTCAGAATGGAACCTACACGTGTACAGTGAGAGCAGGATGAAGAAGGTAATATATAACGTGAAATCAGAAGACAAATAAGAGAGGAAGAAAAAAAGGAGAAAAGAATCCAGAGGGATATACACTAGAAACCAAGCCGAGGAGAGGGAAGAAAGAGTGTTTTCTTTTATTTACTTTGAAGTCCTTTTGCTACGCAAGAGCGATGTCTTTTTTCACTCACTGGAACTAGTTCTTACACCCACTCTCTAAAAATTTTATTGTTTGGGCTTGTTGGGCTCGAATCACATCTCTTTTCTGGGTCCACTACAATTTGAGTCCCTACGGAGAAAAGAATCCAGAGGGATATACACTAGAAACCAAGCCGAGGAAATGGGAGAAAGAGTGTTTTCTTTTATTTACTTTGAAGTTCCTTTTGCTACGCAAGAGCGATGTCTTTTTCCACTCACTGGAACTAGTTCTTACACCCATTCTCTAAAAATTTTATTGTTTAGGCTTGTTGGGCTCGAATCCCATCTCTTTTTTTGGGTCCAATACAATTTGAGTCCCTACAATTGTCGCCGTCTGTGGGAAGAGCTTGATCTGATCGTAGGAAAAGACAACTGCAACAGCTGATAGCAGAGGGAGCACCACAGCAGGTGGATACTAGTCCACACCAGGCAGAGTCCAAGGGGCCTCAACATGGTAACCCGTTGGTGATCCATGAACAAAGGGGGGATCGCAAGGGAAGTGTGAGAACAACCCACACGAAAGAAGAGTTAGTTTCGGGGGAAGAGCCATGTCTCCCATGCAAAGAACGATGGGGACATGCAGCGTGAGATTAATATGTTAAGAAGGGAATTACGTTACGAGCGACGGAAGTGTACGATTCACGACTCGAGGCAATCCTCTGATGAGGCAGATGACACAAGCTACAGACAACGGTCTAGAACTCCGCCCAGTGAGCTTTTTTCGCATGATGAAGAGCATTACCATTGGCGAACGTATAAGAGTCCACCTCGGCAAGGCTTAGGGAACAACGCTTTGAACAAAGCACTGAGTCAAGTTTCCAAGTTGCCGTTTACACGACGCATTAAGGATGCAAGCCTTCCTTAGAGATTCCATCAACCTACGTTCACTATTTATAATGGTCAGACGGACCCAGTGGAGCATGTTAGCCATTACAGTCAGAGAATGACCATTCACTCTAAGGACGAGGCCCTGATGTGTAAGGTTTTTCCCTCAAGCCTAGGTCCAGTGGCAATGAGGTGGTTCAACAGTTTAGGAGCGAATACTATTGACTCCTTTGAGGGACTCATCCAAGCTTTTAGTGCTTGCTTTATTACTTGCAGGAGGGTTGTTCATCCCTTGGGGTCGTTATTATCCATGTCTATGCGAGAGGGGGAAACTCTGAAAGCCTACTTTGACAGACATTAGGAAATGTATAATGAGGTAGATGGAGCCAATGACAGTGTGGCTATTAATACCTTCAAGGAGGGCCTTCCAACCGATCATGATCTGAGGAGTTCCCTAACTAGTAAACCTGTTACCAGCATGCGACAGCTTATGGATAGAATCGACAAGTATAGAAGGATAGAGGAAAATCAGATACGGGGTAGAGGAAAGTCCAAGGTAATCCCTCAGGAGAGGAGGGATTTCAGGTCGGATCGGTATAACAATAATCGACCTCGGAGAGACTTTATAGGGCAGTCAGGATCCGCTAACTCCCAGGCAGTTAATGTTGTGTTCCGAGAACCAGTACAGCGGGTTCTAGAAAAGATACAAGACGAGTCTTTCTTCAGATTGCCCAATAGAATGGCAAGGGATCCTACGAAACGCAACCAAAACGTCTACTGTCAGTACCGTTGGGACCATAGGCATATTACTAAGGATTGCAGAAACCTATGGGACCACTTGGAAGAGCTGGTCCGAGAAGGGAGGTTGACCAACCTTCTGCACCATTCCAGTGTCCGAGGAAGCTAGACAGGGTCGATGTTGAGAGGAGATGCCTCTTCAGAAGCCCCCCTGGGCACAATAAATGTTATATTTGCTGCCCCAGGGAGAACATGGTCTTATCCTTCCAGAATACTGTCTGTCTCTCATTGTTCGGATGGGAGCTCAAGTTCAATGCCGAAGAAAGCGAAACTGAGCACCTCACTGGTGCTAGGCTTTTCAGAGGAAGACAAAAGAGGAACCATACAACCGCATGATGATGCTTTGGTGGTAACGCTGAGGATTGGGGGGTATGACGTAAGAAGGGTGATGATTGATGAAGGAAGTGCAGCCGAGGTGATATATCCTGACCTATACAAAGGGTTGAATTTGACACCCCAATACTTGACAGCCTATAGCTCCCCGTTGGTAAGCTTCGAGAGCAGATCGGTCATTCTGTTGGGTATAATTAGATTACCTGTGTAGACAGGTTCAGATGTGGTGGAGGTGGATTTCATTGTAGTGGACGTTTTTTCTCCCTATACGGCGATTTTGGGGAGGCCCTGGTTGCATACCCTGGGGGCTGTTTCTTCCACTCTTCATCATAAGGTGAAGTACCCATCAGGTGGCCAAGTATTGGAAATATTGGGAAATTAGGCCATGGCAAGGCAGTGCATGGTAGCGGCTATTTAGCATAGACCAGAGATAGGTACATCGGCCAAGGCCGATGATGAATTATAGCAATCAAAGGACCTAGGAACCCTCTTCAGCACAACCACCGAGGAAGCTGGGTGTGAGGAATTGGAGAGGGTGAATGTTGGTGATGATCCAGATAAGTACTTTCAAGTTAGAGCGCTATTGCCTTCACTGGAGAATGAGCAATTGGTTAAGGTTCTAAGAAGGAACATCGATGTGTTTGCATGGAATGCCTATGAAGCCCCGGGGGTTGATCCAGATTTCATCTGTCATCATTTGAATGTCAATCCTTCCGCTATTCCGAAGCAACAGCCACCTCAGCGTCCATCTAGGTTACATGCCGAGGCTATTAAAGACGAGGTCACCAAGCTCAAGCAGGCAGGGGCTATCAAGGAGGTGTTTTACCCTCAGTGGTTAGCGAACACAGTTGTAGTGAAGAAGAAAAATGGAAAATAGCGAGTGTGTGTTGATTTTACAGATCTTAATAAAGCCTGTCCGAAGGATCCTTTTCCCATGCCCCGTGTAGATCAGCTGGTTGACGCAACAGTAGGTCATCCTCGGATGAGCTTCCTAGATGCCTTTCAGGGCTATCACCAGATCCCACTGGCACTGGGTGATCAAGAGAAGACAGCTTTTCTCACTCCCAATGGAAATTATCACTATAAGGTAATGCCCTTTAGCTTGAAGAACGCGGGGTCAACTTACCAGCGGATGATGACGAAGATGTTTGAGCCACAGTTGGGCAACAACATAGAGGTTTATATTGATGACATGGTAGTAAAGAGTAAGGTAGTGTCCGAGCATGTGACGGACCTCATCCGCACGTTTGAGGTTCTGAGGAAGCATAAGTTACGACTGAACGCCTCCAAGTGCTCATTTGGGGTTTGCTCTGGGAAGTTTTTGGGCTACATGGTGACCCACCAAGGAATTGAAGTGAACCCCGACTAGATTAAGGCCATAAATAGCTTGCAACCACCTCGGAATCTCAAGGAAGTCCAGAGGTTAACTGGGATGACCGCTGCGCTGAACAGATTTATATCCGGGTTGGCGAATAGGTGCAGGCCCTTTTTCCTTTTACTCCACAAATGGAAAGGGTTCGAGTGGACTGAGGAGTGCGCTCTAGCATTTTAGCAGCTCAAGGAATATCTATCTCGGCCCCTCATTATGTCCAGCCCTAAGGTGGACGAGGTTCTTTTTGCCTACTTGGCGATAGCCACTTATGCTATTAGTTTTGTTATGACACGAGTGGATAATGGCGTACAGCGGCCAGTCTACTACGTGAGCAAATTGCTTCATGAGGCTGAAGTGCATTATTTACCATTGGAGAAGGCCAGTTTAGCAGTGGTGCATGCTACAAGGAAACTCCCCCATTACTTCCAGGCACACACCGGTTGTTCTGACTCAGTATCTACTTAGAGCTGTACTTCGGAGTGCAGATTACACTGGCAGGGTTGTTAAGTGGAGCACAATCCTTGGGGCTTTCGATATAAAGTATATGTCTTGTACTTCTGTGAAGGGTCAGGTTCTCGCCGACCTGGTGGCCGAATTTGCTGAGGGCCTTGAGGAAATAGGTGCAAGTCCACATGGCATGGATGAAAAATCGGTTGGCCTTATATCCATGCAACGTCCTACTCCCTAGAAGGTGTATGTGAATGGAGCAGCAAACCAGAAGGGGTCAGGAGTGGGGATGGTCCTAGTATCTCTTGAAATGTCCATCATCGAGAAGTCTTTAAAGTTGGGATTCTCAGCCACTAACAACGAGGCAGAGTATAAAGCCTTATTAGTAGGAATGGCGATGGTCAAGAAGCTGGGTGGAAAAACATTGGAGATGTTTTCGGATTCAAGCCTGGTTGTGGGCCAGGTTAGAGGGGAGTTGGAAGTTCGGGACACTAGAATGCAAAGTTACTTGAGCTGAGTTAGGCGTATGCAAACAGATTTTGAGTCTTTTGAATTATCCCACGTCCCTAGAAGTGGAAATGCACATGCAGACTCTCTGGCTACACTCGCTACCTCCTCGGTGCAGAACCTCGGATTATTATAGTTAAAGATTTGAGTACACCCACTCCCGCAGCGGAGGACACGCTTCAAGTCAATCAAATCAGCTTAGAGCCTAGTTGGATGGATCCTATAATGGTATTCCTTGAGAAGGATGTACTGCCCGAGGACAAATTAGAGGCTGACAAGATACGAAGAAAAGCTCCTCGGTTCTGGCTGTCCGAGGATAGGAAGTTATACAAACGCTCGTTCTCTAGGCCATATCTACTTTGTGTGCACCCTGAAGCATCAGAGGCACTTCTAGAGGAGCTGCATGAAGGGATTTATGGGAGTCACACTGGAGGAAAGTCTTTATCTCATCGGGCAATCACCCAAGGGTATTGGTGGCAGGGCATGCAAAAGAAGGCGCAGAAATATGTTAAAAAATGTGATCAATGTCAGGGGTTTGCTCTGAACATCCATCAGCCTGGGGGAGTCCTTAATCCTCTTTCTAGTCCTTGGCCTTTTGCGCAATGGGGCTTAGATATTGTTGGTCCTTTCCCTAAGGTAATAGGAAAGAAGAAATACCTGTTAGTTGGCATGGACTATTTCACGAAGTGGGTCGAAGCTGAGCCTCTAGCTAATATCAGGGACGTAGATGTCAAAAGGTTTGTTTGGAAGAGCATCATCACCCAATTTGGGGTTCCTCAATCTCTTATCTCAGATAATGGTCTTCAATTTGACAGCAAGGCTTTCAGGGAGTATTGTTCCGACCTGGGAATAAAGAACAGATATTCCACTCCAGCTTATCCACAGGGAAATTGGCAGGCTAAGGTTGTCAATAAGGTCATTGTGAGTGGGCTCAAGAAAAGGCTAGATGATGCGAAGGGAAAATGGGTGGAGGAGTTGCCGCATGTCCTTTGGACGTATAGAACAACGCCCCGGCAATCAACAGGAAAAACCCCCTTTTCAATGACGTATGGGGCTGAGGCTGTGATTCCTCTCGAAACGGGTTTCCCCACATTAAGGACTAGTACTTTCACTTCAGATGGCAATGATGAGCTTTTAGGTAAGAATCTAGACCTGATAGATGAACGACGAGAAAAAGCGATGGTTCAGTTAGCCTATTACCAACACAAGCTGAAACAAGATTATGATGCGAATGTGAGGCTGAGGCCGTTAGCTCCGGGGGACTTGGTGTTGAGAAAAGTCTTGGGGAATACCAAAAATCTAGCTTAGGGAAAATTAGGGCCCAATTAGGAAGGACCATATCGTATCACATCTGTAGCAGGAATAGGTGCTTATTAATACGAACAATTTTGTTATATGTCTCTTTTTTAACTTAATTTGAACTCTATTACTTGTGTTCCTTAAGTTTATTGAAGTATTAAACAGAAACTAAGTCATGTCAGGTCCTCAGATCACAACTTAGTGGAAATTAATACCACTGTGACATCTACTGAAGTATTAAACAGAAACTAAGTCATGTCAGGTCCTCGGACCACAACTTGGTGGAAATTAATACACTCTCATATTTACTGAAGTATTAAACAGAAACTAAGTCATGTAAGGTCCTCGGACCACAACTTGGTGGAAATTAATACACTTATTTTTACTGAAGTATTAAACAGAAACTAAGTCATGTAAGGTCCTCGGACCACAACTTGGTGGAAATTAATACACTCATTTTTACTGAAGTATTAAACAGAAACTAAGTCATGTAAGGTTCTCGGACCACAACTTGGTGGAAATTAATACACTCATTTTTACTGAAATATTAAACAGAAACTAAGTCATGTAAGGTCCTCGGACCACAACTTGGTGGAAATTAATACACTCATTTTTACTGAAGTATTAAACAGAAACTAAATCATGTAAAGGTCTCGGACCACAACTTGGTGGAAATTAATACATTCATTTTTACTGAAGTATTAAACAGAAACTAAGTCATGTAAGGTCCTCGGACCACAACTTGGTGGAAATTAATACACTCATTTTTATTGAAGTGTTAAGCAGAACTAAATCATGTAAGGTTCTTGGCCCACAGCTCAGTGAAAATTAATGCACACTGTGAAAGTTAGCGCTTCTTAAATGGGATCTGTGTGATTATCTTTATATATCAAGACAAATTCCATGAACATTACTTAAAGTATTTTAGGGTGTTCAATATCTCCAAGGACTAATTGTTCGGAATGCTATCTCTAATTTGCTTTGATTTTCAATTGGCATACATAAGGTTAAATTTTCTCTCATAGTGTCAGATTTTGCTCTTCTATAGCCTGAGATAATATAAAAGTAAAAGAATATTCGTGCAGGAAATTATACAAGTAATAGATAAAACCATAATATCTTATAAAAATCTGAGAAGGGAACTATACGTCGCACCCAAGAATATCCTAAAAAAAAAATTAAAATTAAAAAAGAAAATTATTACATCAATTATTTGTTTAGTTTTATTTGTAGCTTAGGTGGTGGAACTTTGGCAGTTTCCCAAGGAGGAACATCCTTCTCTTTCTTCTTTGAAGCCTCCCTAGCAGGCAAAATGGTAGAAGCTAAGTCCATTTCAAAGCTTTGAGAGGCTGTTCCATCCTTAGGATCCTCTACGGCCTTAGCTGAGGAGGTCTCTTTTACTACTTCGGACACTTCAGGCTGCTTCTGCTGATTGGTTGGGAGAGGATTTTGATTCTGAGCCTCTTCAGCCGAGCCAACAGCAGTAGAGGAGACCTCTTGTTGTTCAGAAGAAGGACTTGGGGCTCGTATGGCTGAGGGGAAGTAAGTGTTCTTAGGTCTTCTCAGCTTAGATGATGGCTCGACCCCAGCACGATTGAGAGCTTCCTCCCAAGTTTGCGCATAGTATGTCCGGCACACAACTGGGACCTCAGTTCGGAATCTATCCTCGGTCTCGGCTACGTCGACGTCGTAACCCTACTGTTCGGCCTCATCCTTTGCTTTCTCAGCTTCGGCTCTTGCTTTTTCAGCCTCATCCCTCTCCTTTTCAGCCTGACCCCTTAACCTTTGAGCTTCTTCCAGTTGTTTCATCAGCGTTGATGCTTGTTTCTTAGAAGCTGCCAGTTGGTCATTGGCATCACGGAGGCTTTTCCTCTGATCTTCAGCTTGCTTTTAAAAGCCGGCCAAGGCTGAATTAGCACTCTTTCGAGCGGATTCTTCATTGGCCAACTTTTTCTTCAGCTCTACTATGTTTTGCTCACTGACTGTAAGTGTCTTAGCAGCTTCATTCCTTCTCTTCCTCTCCTCGTCTAGCTGGAGGTAAAAGGCGTTGGTCATCTCTTCTAGCCTGAAAGTGGCTTGAACAGCCTATAAAAAGAAAAAAGAAAGAGAGAGTCAAAAATAAAGTAAACTAAAAGGAACGAGTAAAGCTGTAGGGATACTATATCATGCCCAAATGCCTTTTCATGTTCATGAAGATTTCATTCTTCTTTATGTTCTTGAGCTCGGCCATGTCCCTGGGAAGAAGGAGGGTTTCTTCTAGGGCCGAGGCGACATGGCATCAAATCCCACCATTGTAGTCTCTGATGGATGCGTTTGCCCTCAAGGGCTCACCACCGAGCATAGGAGTAGGGAGCCAGGCCTCGGGCTCCGAGGATTGAACAGTTTGCTTGGCAGCAATTTTTGAAGTCCCACGAGTTGTCTTTTGTTGTTTTGAAGGCCGCTGATCCTCACTTTCTTGGGTTGGACGAGATCTCCCAATCTCCACCACATCTTTACCTTTTTGCTTTCTCCTCCTCTTAGGATCAACAAGTTCTGCCCCCTGAGATTGGGGAGGTTTAGGAGAAGGGGGAGGAGGGAGAGTGGTTTGAGTAGACTGCCCTGGTGCCTCTTTTCCAGATTTACCTTCAATAACATCCAACAAACTTCTTTGGCTCTTTCTCTGGATGCCCATATCGCCAGAAACCACCTTGGGAGATTGGGGTTGGTTAAAGACCTCAAATCCGTCCGCAGAATCCGATACTTCTGCAACTTTTTCTTCTTGTTCTTCTTCCTCTTCCCCCTTCACTTCCTGAATAGCAGGGCGTGACGAGGAAGCTCCTACAGAAATAGCAGTTACAGGTAATGACTGAGTGTAGGGGGTGCCTTCAGGAATGGGAACACCCTCAGGAACAATAAATCCTTCGAAGGCTACGCTGATTCGGTGTAGCCGAGGATCTCTAGCCTTTATCACACACTTGGGAGCTTGAAAGGCGGTGGAGATTGGTTTGTATTGCAGGATTATGTGCACTGCTCTCAATTGGCCGTCGGATGGGTTTACATACACCTTGGACCGTAGGATTTTATCCAAGCTCTCCCTATTAATTAGACTGCGTTGAGGCTTGGTAGCACGCTTATCTGGGAAACCAATAAAACAGCAAAAAATTCCGTCAGAACTGAAGTCAACTTGAATTGAGGAATATAAATTAAAGTACAGAGGCGTCCAGCCTAAAAGCCCCACTTGGTGTTCCCTCCTGGGTCGGACAAGGTAAACCGTCGTACCATGCCCCAGAAAAAATGAGAAAATCATCTTTTAGGCCCTTGTTCGATTTAGAAAGGCACTGGATTAGCCTTACCTCGGGAAACCTAGACTTAAGGTAATACCCCTGATCCTTCAGATGATGGAGGTTGTACACCCAGTTCACATCGTGATGGGTAAGGCCTAGGTTCAGCCTCACATTAAGGGCTTCTATACTTCTTAGCACCCTGAACATATTTGGGGCACATTGTGTAGGGGACAATCTAAAGAACCTAAGGTAACTCCTAATGAGACTGCCCATCGGAATAGTCATTCCTTCCCCTATGAAAGTGATCATGGGGATAACTACTTCCTCTGTTTTCCTCTCATCGTACCACTCTTCCAGGGAAGAATACCTTATGCCCACTGTTGGGAGAATCCTATACTTAGTTCTAAATTTCTCTATTTGCTCTTCGAAATCAACTAAATACTTAAACCTACCCATTTCTTAGGAATCGTGAAGAAAAATTAGAGAAGAGGATTGAAGACTGAGGAAGGTTAAAGAAACTTACAGGTGTGAAAAATGAGCTCCTCGGACAAACTTCAGGTATTTATGAGAATGTTGAGAAGAAAGAAAAGGGGACCGGTTCAATGAATACTCGGTAAGATTGTGAGATTTTTTATAACTGAAAAGAAAATTGATTTGAAAAGCTTTTTATAGGGGCGCAGAAATTGTAAGCGGGAAAAATCTCGCTCATAAATTTTGGATGCCCTCCACTGTTTGATTCGCATCTTGCTGAAACGTGGAGGACAGGGAAACCACCATCATTTAATAATAGCGTCTCTTGTCGCCGAAATGTCAGGGTCGTGTCTTGGGCAGATAGAAAGGCGTTCTGAAATTTAGAAAAGTCCAACGAAGGAGTTAAGGACGTGATATCAAAATCTCCCTTTTTCTGAAGTTACAAAAAGTGAGATTTTGAGGGGCTATTGTGGGGCCAGTTGCTCGAAAACTTAAACAGAGAGTACATAAGAAGTGGGCTTGTGGCCCAACGGCCCAGTCCGAGGACCCTCACATGTCCAAGGATAAGGTTTATTGCTCAAACCGCATCCGAGGATAAGATTTATTCCTCAAACCAGCGTCTGAGGTGGATGTAACTCTTTTAATAGTCAAGGAACTCAAGGAACTTCGCAGAATTATATGCAAACTAACTAATGAATATTGAACAGAGAAGGAACCGGGAAAGGTAACAAATACCTCCTAAAATCTGCTACCTCCACATTAAATGCTTCCCAGCTAATTCTCTGGCCGCATTAATGTGGAGGTGATACCTAAACAGTAACTAAGCAGCCTTATGGCCATTAAGCGGAGGATCCAGGAAGTTCTAGATGGGACAGAAAGAAGTTCTCAGAATGGAACCTACACGTGTACGGTGAGAGCAGGATGAAGAAGGTAGTATATAACGTGAAATCAGAAGACAAAGAAGGGAGGAAGAAAAAAAGGAGAAAAGAATCCAGAGGGATATACACTAGAAACGAAGCCGAGGAGAGGGGAGAAAGAGTGTTTTCTTTTATTTATTTTGAAGTTCCTTTTGCTACGCAAGAGCGATGTCTTTTTTCACTCACTGGAACTAGTCCTTACACCCACTCTCTAAAAGTTTTATTGTTTGGGCTTGTTGGGCTTGAATCCCATCTCTTTTCTGGGTCCAATACAATTTGAGTCCTTACGGAGAAAAGAATCCAGAGGGATATATACTGGAAACCAAGCCGAGGAGAGGGGAGAAAGAGTGTTTTCTTTTATTTACTTTGAAGTTCCTTTTGCTATGCAAGAGCGATATCTTTTTCCACTCACTGGAACTAGTTCTTACACCCACTCTCTAAAAATTTTATTGTTTGGGCTTGTTGGGCTCAAATCCCATCTCTTTTCTGGGTCCAATACAATTTGAGTCCCTACACCCACAATAATTGGGTTGGGTTGGATTTGGATTAGAAGCAATTAGTTAAATGGATTTTAATGGGTAAATGAGTTTTATATACCCAACTCAATTATGCCCACCCCAAACCCACCCATTTGACACCCCTAGTGTAGGTGAAGAATTTGAAGAGATAGATGGTGAAGGTTAAAGATAAGAATCATGAGGAAAAGAGGAGAAGAATACTGATTAGTGATTTTCTTCAAAAATTTTCAACTTAGTAGACAACTTTCTTCCCTTTTTTAAAAATGAATAAAGACGTCCAAGACTTTATTCATGTGAGGCTTTTTATATACAAACATTAATTTGATGCATTAAATACAAAATTTGATGAATAATACTAACAAAACTAATGTTAATTTCATATAAATGATTGAATATCATAGTTGAAGCATAAATTTTAACAAAAAGAAATAAAAAAATAATTTAAAAAAAAAAACTTTATCTTGGAAATATGATGATGCATAGTTAAGTAAAGTTGTAATTTAATTTTTAATTTTATATATTATTTTTGAAAGTCTAAATACTATGTAAAACACCAATGAAAGTTTAGACCCTCAAATATAAAAATACCAACACAAGCTTATAATCAAACAATATATGTGCGGAAAATGAAATATAACTTATATCCAAATTGGTAACACACTCTAAACCATAATTAATAATCAACACAGCAGTAATTAAAAGGTAAAGAGAAAGGGAAGAAAGATGCAAACACAAAGATAACACGGCGAGGTGTTATCGAAGAGGAAACCGAAGTACTCGACGTAAAACCTCTCCGCCGCCCTCCAAGCGGTCAATAATCCACTAGATAATGAAGTTGGGATACATGAATAGTAGAAGACCCTCCAAGCCTAATCTACCTAGTGCACCTAAGCCCTCCAAGCTTCTTGCTCCAACAGGGTTACGCCAAATCTTGTCTTCTTTAGCTTACCGGATCCCGCAATCACTCATTGCATCAACCAAAATGAATTGGTCCCTTCTGGACTACTTCCCAAGCACCAAAATACATCCTCACTGATATGGGTATGGTAAGATAAGGATTTGGCTAAATGTACCTCTCAAGAATATGTCAATGGAGAGGGTGAGAGTAGATGAATTTGGAGAATCAAAGGATGAAGATTGTGGATGAGCTAATCTTGTTTTTCTTTAGGGTTTCTCTCTCAAAATTCTCTCTAGAAGCTCTCTACATTTCGTGGGTATAAGGGTATTTATAGTAGGGTGCATGAGAAATGCGAAAAGACATGTTTCAACCAAACAAGGCATTTTGGCGACTTAGCCTTGCGACTGGAACAAGTCACGAGTTAACTGCCTGGCCAAACTAGAAGTTTTGTCCTGTAGTGCTCCAGCTGTCGTGACCTTTCAGCTTCCCCTGCATGCTTCTCATGTGTGCCATTCTAGCGACTTGCCAGTCGCGAGACTCCTTTGAATTGCACACATCTTGAGTTTTCTTCACACTCTTTCACACACTACCCTTACATAATTCCCACCTAAATACAGGATATCTAATTGCTAAAATACAAGCAAATTTGGCATGCAATAAAGCCAACACATGATTGAATAAATTCAACCTTATAATCTCCCCCCTTGGCTATTCCATGACAAAACCCTAAAACAAACTCTAGACTTAACACGTGAGTTGGGAACAGTTGCCAAAACTCACTCACACCTAACTCTAGAAACTGTGAAGCTCTTGAACCATACGAACAAGTTTTTCCTGAAAACAACAACACAAGATGATCATTGTAAGCAGAAATCTTGAAATACATAAGGAGCAAGCATAATGCGATCAAGTAGTAAAGATTAAAGCATTAAAGCATGACTTGGCCAAACAGAAACAATCACTATAAATAGTGATCACAATAATCATTCATATAAAGAATGAACATCCGAACATGCAAGCTAATAAGCTCAATGCAAAGTATCATTTGCATGTCTAACACTCAGCCGATACAAAAACACAAGGTAATTGCATCAAGGATATAAAATCCAACAAGGGCACAAGAGTGAAGTACTAAAGAAAATGCATAACATTAACTAAAAGTACTGAGCTACAAAGCAAAGATACAAAAATAAAGTACTAAATGTGAACTAAAGGACAAGGATTTAAACCAATGTACCAACAACTATTAAACAAACAAAAAGTAAATACCAAGAGTTATAAAAACTATAAACAAATAAGCTGAAAACAAGACAAGCCAAAAGTATGTGTGTATGAATCAGCATTCTCCTTTTGAGCTCACACAACTCCCCCTTTCAATATGCACACTTCCCATTCTTATGTTGCTCTCCCCCTTACTATACACTATTATCCAAGCTATACAATGAGTTGCTCTCCTCCTTTTTGCCATGAATAGCTAAAAGTTGTCCTCTAGTTTACGTTGAATAGCATCTAACTGTGTCTCAATGGTTGCGAGACGCATTTGAACTTGGTTGTTGGTGGAGTAGAGAACATTTTTAAATTTGAAAATACATTGATGCAAACCCTCAATCAAAGTGCTCAACCTGTCAGCTTGAGAGTTAGGATGTACAGGCTGAGTGCTAGTCGTCTGCAACTCAGGAGTGTGAGAAGATGCGATCTCGGTATGCACAGGCGTAGTGTGAGTGGCTGAGCCATGACCAAAAGAAGTGGCATGAAGGAAAGATTCACTCTTATATGCTTTGGAAGAGTGACTTTTGCTCGCTTGAAGAGAAACCATGGATATTGGGCAAAGACGAACCAGTGTATTTCCATCTTTTGGTGGACGAACGTCTTTAAGTACCATGATTTTCATGATCAGACTACAAAAAGGAAGGTATGTTCTTGCTGCTGTTCGTGCTACTGTTTTCCCTATTAACTGGAAGATATGAGCACAAATGTCAATTTGAACTCTAGTGATGAGATCACATAAAAACTGCGCTCTTCCAAGGTTGATGAATCCAGTGTTAGATAAAGGGTAAAGGTTGGAGAACATGATCAAAGTGAGAGTTTTCAGTTCAGGTGCAAACTTTGCAGTTCCAATGGACGTGCCTTTGGTTGAAATCTCATGATCTGGTCCAAGAATTTTTAGAATGTCTTGTACTTGAGGAAGCTTATCATCATATGGAGTGAGGTCTGCATTTACTGGTCGAGTGATCCGAAGGACCTCTGCAATGTAATCTGGAGTAATGATGAATTCCTTTCCTCGTACCCAACACTTTAGTTAAATTCTGGTAAATCTGGCGTTTGAGTAGAACTCCTTGACTAGTTCATCAATTGGATCCTCGAAGTTCTCGAATAGATCAGCCTAATCTTTTTCCTCAAAAATCCTAAGAATAAAATTCGTTCCTAGGGTATCAAATCTCACAATCCGTTCCACCACAGTAGGAACTTTTTCAAAGAAACATGAGAAAGTCTGAGAATCGAAGGGAGTCTTGAATCTCTCATTGTTTGAGTCATGGGACAAATGACGAGTCCGTTTTGAAACAGGGGATGATGGAACATCAATCACTAGTTCTTTTCCACAAGAGGAACGGCGAGACATCTGAAAAAGAACAGACACACGGCAGAGAACCAATTGCAAAACCACAAGACACAAAAACAAACATGATTAGATCTATGTTAGTCTAAAAAAAATATAATGATAGACAGGGAGAAATATCACTCAACCATGTTAAATGAACCACTTAGGAAACAAAGGTGCATGTGGTGTGCATATGTGATGCATGTGCAGGCATGGCGAAGCACATTATAATTCATAAAGTCCACAGAAACACAAGAAAATGTCTATAAGACATTTTACCATGAGCATGATATGCATAACAAACCACAGACATGGTATAATCCTTAACACTGAGACACAAACATGAGAATCATGTAATATAAGTATCATACTACCAAAAACTAACAAAACCCAAACAACGAACTCAACAAAATACCCATTACTCATATTCAACATCATACTTTCAAAAACTCAACAAAAACACATAATCCAAGAACTCAATGGCTTGAAATATGAAATATTCTGAGAAAAAGAAAGAACCCATACCTTTTCTTGAAGATTGGTGAAGAGATGATGAAGAAAATGGAGGATTTTTGAGAGAACACGGTGAGTTTGTGAGGGAGAGGAACAAACAAGACAATGAACAGTCACAAAATGTGAGGGAAAACTGAAAAGTTTTTGAAAACTACCTTGAAAATAACCCTCAAAGCATAAAACACGCGTTTTTTGTGACTGGAATGAGTCGCGAACAAGTCGCCAGTGCAAGTCGCTGTTAGGACATATGTGATTCATGTTAGGAACATATGTCACTATTTTGTGTAATGGCTAATCATTTCATAAAACACACTTTACTTGTAATTGGGTAGATCTAGGATGTGTTTAATACTTCAAAGAATAAGAGTTCAAGTCTAGTATTGAAGCCATGCAAATCTGTCCAAGAAACAAATGAAGAAGTGCTGATTCATTAAAGCTCGACAGCTGCTCGACAGATACTATCTATTGAGGTATCTATTGAGAATTACAGAAATCAGTTTTTTAGATCTGATTTTTGGCCCATGCTTATGTATTTATGTAGGTTTTCTTTTCTCACAACTCTAGACATATATAAGGCTTATTTTAAAGGCCGTCACATAAGAGAATACAAGGAGAACACATGCAAAAGGTGACCGATGCTATATTCTCAATTGAAAGTCCAAATAGTGTGTAAAACACAAATGAACGTTTAGACCCCTAAATATAAAAATACCAACACAAGCTTAGAATAGAACAATATGTGTGGAAAATGAAATATAAGCTATATCCAAATTGGTAACACACTCTAAACCATAATTAATAACTAACACAACAGTAATTAAAAGGTAAAGATAAAGGGAAGAAAGTTGCAAACAAAAAGATAACACGGCAATGTGTTATCGAAGAGGAAACCGAAGTACTCAGCGTAAAACCTCTCCACCGCCCTCCAAGTGGTCAATAATCCACTAGAGAATGAAGTTGGGATACATGAATAGCAGAAGACCTTCTAAGCCTAATCTACCCAGTGCACTTAAGCCCTCCAAGCTTCTTGCTCCAACAAGGTTAAGAATCTTGTCTTCTCTAGTTTACCGAATCCCGCAATCGCCTATTACATTATCCAAAATGAATTGGTCCCTTTTTAACTGCTTCCCAAGCACCAAAATATCTCCTCACTGATATGGATATGGTGAGATAAGGATTTGGCTAAATGTATCTCTCAAGGATATATAAATGGAGAGGGTGAGAGTAGAGGAATTTGGAGAATCAAAAGATGAAGATTGTGGATGAGCCAATATTGTTTTTCTCTAAGGTTTCTCTCTCAAAATTCTCTCTGGAAGCTCTCTACATTTCGTGGGTATAAAGATATTTATAGTAGGGTGTATAAGGACTACAAAAAGACATGTTTCAACCAAACAGAGCATTCTAGCGACTTAGCCTCGCGACTGGAATGAGTCTCAAGTTTGAGTCGCGAGCTAACTGCCTAACCAGACTAAAAGTTTTGTCTGTAGTGTGCATGCTTCTCACATGTGCCATTCTGGCGACTTGCCAGTCGTAAGATCCAGTCGCGAGACTCCTTTAAATTGTACACATCTTGAGTTTTCTTCACACTCTCTCACACACTACCCTTACATAACTCCCACCTAAATATATGGTATCTAATTGCTAAAATGTAAACAAATTTGGCACGGAATAAAGCCAACACATGATTGAATAAATTCAACCTTACAATTTTCAAGAGAGAGAGAGAGAGAGAGAGAGAGAGATTATTTGGCATTGTGGCTTTGTAGGAGATTGTTTCACAAAAATTTAAATCTCAAATTATTTGGAAAGATTAATCATCATTGATGATCAAACACAATTGTCACAAAAAAAAAAAAAAAAAAAATTTGGGAAACATTTTAGGGTTTCAATTGGGTTAGGTTTTTTTTATTGGTCTTCTATTTTGGAAGCCTTACTAAAAATGTTAAAGGTACTACAAAATTTTCACAATATGATGTAACAATAATTATAATTTATGAACTTTAATTTAATAACCTAATTAATAAGTGTTTAAATTAATTTTTTTAATTAATTGGTAATATTTCAGTTTGTAAACCTATAGTAAAATTTATAATTTTCATAACATTACTCATAAAAAAAAGTGCATATCATTTTAAAAACTATTTATATTTTTATAAACTTTTCGGCCTTTACAATGCAGGGAATGGATAAGGCATTTTTTCCTAGAGGGTAAAAAAAATATTTGGTGGGGGCCTTTGTCTAGTCTTTGGGACAGCTCTTCTTATCAATGCTTTAACAAATTCAACAATGTAAAACATGTAAAGTCATCCACAAAGATTAGTGGAAGACATCCCAACTTTATTAAAATGAAGTTTGCGCATCTTAGTACATATAAAATGTTTACAAAGATCATTCATATCCATGGACTTAGTGGATACATCAATTTTTGACAGTTCAGGTAATGTAGAATGTAAGATTCGATTACTGGGATAACCTAACCTATTATGCCAGAGAAGAAAACTGTCTTTAACGACAAGGTTTAATTTATTAATATCGGATGAGAACTGAGATGACGAGACTGAAGTAGATGTTGATTGAAGAGATGTGGATGAGGCTATGTGGAATGGATGTACTCTATTCTCACTCAGGCCATGTATAACACCTTCATTGTAGGTTAATCCTACATAGAAAATCCTACATAGAAAATCCCATCTCCAACGCGGCCAGTGTGTTTGTTAGCTTGCAACCTGGTTTAGGTCCAATATTCCAAGACATTGGACTAAACTTTTGCCCTACACTGGACTTTTTGCCCTCTAGGCATCTCATCAGGACTTATACTTCAACAGCGTTTGTGTCAATTAGTGTATGATTTTTTTCCCTGATTTATTGTACAAAACATATGAAACAAGAAGTATTCATTTATTTATCATGCTTCACGAGTCCACACTGCACAGGAGGGGACTACAGTACACTTTTTCTCTTTTTGTGTTTTTGTTTGAGAATAAGAGGGGACCTACACTTGTAGAAAAATGATTAGGTCCTCCACTAGTGTCAAACGTCATGGATGACTAGAGGACCTAATTAATAAAAAAAAAAAAAAAAAAAATTTGTCCTTCATTAGACTGTCCTATTATTTGTAATATCTGTATATTATTTATCCACACAACATGCACCTACTATTTATGTTTCAATAATTGAAATCTTGGTTTCATTTCATGACAATGTTTTTTTTTGTCATACTTAATATATATATATATATATATATTTTTTTTTTGAGAAGGAAATGTAAATTGACAACACACACAGGAAATGAGGATAAAAGGCACAATATCACCCAACTTACCCACAACAAAAGCCGGTAACTCTTGTTGGGAGTGTTAAATCGTAGTTTTATTTTATTTTATGGCAATGTTTTTTTTGTCATGTGTCTGTAGAAAGTGACTCGACTTTTTACAAATAAATAAAAAACTTATTGATTAGGTTATAATTTATTTTTATTTTATTTTTTTTGAGAAACGATTAGGTTATAATTTTAAAGTTATTGATTAGGTTATAATTTTAAACTAGGGTCAAGTATTTGTCAAGTGTTATCACTGACCAATTCTTATCAGTTGAGTAAAATATTTGTGAAAAACCAACTGTCGTGTAATTTTAATTGGGAAAAAAAAATTTTGTCATACGACGGACTTGATTTTTAGAAAGCAAACTCTAGGTTGATTTTATCATGAATGATAATACCATAAAGAATAGATTCTCTTCCTCTCAAAAAAAAGAAAAAAAAAAAAGAAATAAAGAATAGATTCTCTCTTATTTGAGGCATTGCTTCAGCTCTGTCCACCTTATTCTACTATTTGATTAGTTTCATTGCCTCTATCCTCTTCTAAGTTCTGTTAGATAGATACACCCAATTTTTAACCGACTCTTTCACTTCTCACTCACATGCATTTGAAAATGCTCTCGCCTGGGTACATCGATCACAACACAAAAACACAAAGAGGGTGTTAAAAATTTGGTGAATCATTCGGTGTCAAGAGACTTTTCCCCCTCTCATTTCAGCCTTTTCAGGCATCAACAGAAAGCGTTTTGAGAAATTGCTTTCAAAACTTGTTTTCTTCCCTTGGAACCGTGTTCGCCAATGAGTTTTCTATCATGATTGTTTTCATCTTATTTTTATTTTTGCTAAAAACCCAGCAATGACAAATCCAGAACCCAGATCATAAGTTTCATTTTTCTTTTCCCTTCTTTTGCAAAATTTCATTATTGTCATTCTGCAACTTAAATGACTCAAGCTACCTGAGCAATGACTCAAAACGAGGGTGAAATATTGTAAAAAACTGATCAACTCTTAAAATGGTTTGGAGGATTTTGGCTGTCCAATGCGACTAATTTTTTTTGCAACTTCAGTATAGTAACTCAAAAAAAATTATAATGACTCATAATGCAAATACATATATCTTTCAATTAACAGAAATCAAATCAAACGACTAATTACATTGCTTTTTTATTTTATTCAAATACATACATACATACATATATATATATATATATATATATATCTTCTAATAAACAGAAATCAAATTTCTGAGTTCTACTAAACAGAAATTATTAAGTACTGCAGGCCTCGCCTTCTCATCCCTCACAATCATTCCGTGCCACGTTGGCAACGATTGTACATCGCGCAAGGCCGAGTTTTCATATTTATGGCCTCTATGCAATTGCTATTGTGCATTACAAAATGGTTTGTCTGGCTTGAAACCTTTGTAAGTAACAAATTAAGTTGCCATCTGCGAGGATCCTTCGACTCACTTCGGCCTGCATCAAGAGCTCTCCATCTCCATTGCATTCAGCAATTGTAGCATCGCATGAGACGTTTGGGTTGGCCTCAAGAGCAGCGGCTGCTACAGACACATTTGTGCCGAATGAAATCAGTATGACCGCAAAGCAGCCTGCAAAACTTCCTTTCCTTAGTTGAGTTCCCATCTCCTATCCTACGTTCAATTTCTATGTCTTGTGGGGCATTATATTTGTACCGAAAGGTAGATTAGGTAAAAGCCTAATTCTAAAATGAATAAGGAAAATGGTAAAAGTTAAATTCAAGAGATAATGAAGGAAAGGCTATCCCTCTCTTTCATTTTCATTTTTTTTCTTCTTTATATCAGCCTTGTTTTTTACTCACTTTTTTTTTCTTTTCTTTTTTTACAATTTATTGGGATGACTGAGCTTGATTGGATTAACATTATTTTTACAAAGATCATCACCAACACACCTTTTCTTTCCATAAACAGTTTGTCTAAAAGTCATATACCGTCTTTTTGAGAGTTTTTTTTTTTTTTTTTTTTTTTTTTTTTTTTTTAAGAGAGAAATTGTATATATGATCCTCAACTTTAATGCTTCATTTCAAAATTGATCTTGTATTTTAAAATATTTCAAAAAATGTCTTACCATTATCTAATGAATGGAAGATGTTAATGTATCAAATGTACTTCATGAAACTGATTTTTTTTTAGAGAATTTTAACTTATGATGTCTGCTTCTAATTAACGCGATCGAATCTCATATCTCTTATTCGATAAAAAATTAAAAAAAAAATTATCAATTGAGTTAATTGGAATCTATACGAATTTTTCTTTTTGATAATATGATAATATGATAAGGACATTTTGAAGAAATTCTAAAAAATAAAAATATAGCGATTAAAATTAGTATATTTTTAAAGTATAAGAATGATTATGAAACAAATTGAACCATATATACTATTTAATGATTTTTTTTTTGATTCAAAAAATTGTGTTTATTTCTCTTTCACCTGCGTATTAACTCAAAAAGTCAAATTCGTTTCAAAAATTGATTTTCATAGTTAAGATTAAGCATTTTTTAATGGGGATTCGAGCTTTTCATGGAAATTATTAAATTGATTTTGAGCACAACTTTTGTTAGTTAGTTAAATTGAGGCTAGCTAGTCACACGTGGAACAGTTTTCGGGAAACTTTTGCAAATAGTGTTTAACGTTTCAAGGGCCATTCATAATTATGCCGACATGGTTAATTTGTTTTGAGGCTTGTCACATGTAAAATAGTTTTGGGGAAGTCTGGTAAATGTCGTTTAATGTTTGAAAGGTCTAAGAGCTTGTAGCTCAGTTGACCAGTACCTCCTAGTGTTTCCCTTGAGACATTCAGGGTTTTAATCCCCATTCTCTAACTATCAAATTATTAAAAATAAAATAAAAATTGTTTGAAAGGCTACATGCTATTAGACTTGGTAAAATTGGACTCGGAACTAATAACATGTCCAAACCCAATTAACCGTGATGAAGCATAAGCTCGTCAGTAATGTTCGTCAGATGGAAGTGAATCTTTAGCCTTTAAAGGTGGTCACCAGTGTGGTGCCTGCCACAATGCCTCCGATGCCAAAGTCAGTATATGAAACTCTTTTGAGAGTAAAACAATGTAAAATGAATAGAATGAAAGAAAATCTCTTTTCCCTTGTATGTGTGTCTGTCCCTCATTCTTGGCAATGTGTGGGCTTTATGTATGTTCTCATGGTCTGTAGCCGTTGGAGTAGTTATGGAGGTCTTAATGCTCCTTTTGGTAACGACTGGGGCTGTATAATGTGTCATCAATGTCCTCTAATGGGTCATACAGTTGTCCCTGTAACTGCTTTGGGTTTGATTGTCTGCATTGAATGGCCTAACTATCTTCGTCAGTAATGCTAATCATTGCTTCACCTGGCCAGAGGTTGAATTCGTCCATATTGATGGGATCGTCCATGTGAGATGGACTCGTCAGTCCCGTCAGTTGCCCCTCGATTCTTTGTTCGTCATTTTAATGACGATTATAGAATATGAAGGGTTACTGATCGTAAGTGGCGCTTGGGGTTTCGCTCCGTATTAAGTGCGAAGTGGCGGCGCTTCACAGATCGTGGCATACGTGGCACATGCTGACTGGTGGAATTTAATGCTTTAATTGGTGGGACTATTGGGCTTCCCGCTGGTTTTTCAGTTTCCTAAAGCCTTGGTTTTTAAACTTCTCCTTTTTACTTCTTTCAAAATTCTCCAATCCTGTTCTGATCTTTTTCTCCGGCGATCTTACTCTGCAACTTCTCTCCGAACTAGTGTTCAGCGTAGCGATGCTCCCTCTGTTAATCACTTCCTTAAGGTACGCCCATTCCCTTTTTATTCCTGTGTTACTCTTCTTCGCCTTGTTATAACTTTGCCTCTGATCTTTTTCTCCTTTTTCCTTTTCGTTTGTTCTAAATTTCTTAGGGGTTTAGTTCACTGTTGTGTCTTTTCCTTGGTTTTCATGGTTAATAGCTTTGAGGTTAGGATAGTTTGCCCATCAATTTCATTCCTCTTTGCTCGCTTAGGAGGGTTTTTAGGTGTTCCCTCTCATATTGAGGACTTTGTTTTTTAGGGTAATTGTTTGAGTGTTGCATTGGCTGATTTATTGCCTTTGCTTCGTCAATCTCTAGATTGGTTTGTGAACGAGGTTGGAGAGCGAGTAGGTATGTCTGAGGTTAGGTCGAGCGAGCTTGAAACTGGGTTATCGTCCAACGGCGGCCTAGCGGAGGAAGATACCGCCGTCTCTAGCCCTCAAGAGGTTAGAGCTTTTTATGCTCTAGAAGAGGAGTGTGGCTTGGACGCTGACACATTGGGGAGGTTTAGAGATAGATTCTAGTTTCCGGATCAGGTTAGGGTTCGTCTACCTAATGAGGAGGACCGAGCATGTCACTTCTTCTCAGGTGAGGTATGCTTTTACGAGGCTGCCTTCACTTGTGGGTTGAGGTTTCCCGTCCATCCTTTCCTGATGGAGTTGTTAGATCACTTTGGTATCGCTCCTGGGCAACTTATGCCTAATTCGTGGAGAATTTTAGTCAGCTGCATGGGAATATGGCTGGCTGCTATTGACGGGGATATGCTTAGGGTTGATGAGCTGGTATATTTGTATCGCTTGAAAGCGTCAAAGGAGCACGGGTATTATGAACTAGTGCCTTGGGAGAGGAGGACTAGGATTGTCAAAAAGTTACCTTCGTCATTCAGGTATTGGAAATCCAGATTTTTCTTTGTGTCTGGGGACAATTTTGAGACTCCCTCAGGAGAGATTTGGGGTGATCTCCTAAGGTTGCATCGTCGGTGGGGAACCCCGACCTTAGGTGCGTCAATACTCCCTTTTTTTTTTCTTTTCTTTTTTTTTTTTAAAGTTTCGCCGTGCTCGTCTTTATTGCTGTGGATTTTCTTATTCCTTCTTTTTTGCAGTTAAGAGACGGCCAAAGTTGAAGAGCAGGTACAAGGAACGAGTAGAGAAAGCTATTGAATACACACAGACAGTTGAGAGCTGAGACGACCTTGTGGACCCAAGGACTCTTGCCTTCTACTGTCTCGGTCCAGATCCTTCTAGCTTTGTCCTGCGAAATCTCGAGATTGAAGGAAAAAAAAAGTAAGTGTTGAGTTCGTTTATGCACACTTTTTTTTTTTTTTTTTTTTAACAACTGTTTCCTTCTTGTAAAGATTACGACAAAATTCAACAAAGGCATGTATGCTAAGATGAGGTCCAAGAAGAACGAGCCTTTGTCGAACTTGGGAAAAAAGACAGTTCGTGTTACTGAGAAGGGTGGTCCCGTCCCTTCAACTTCCTCCGTCAGCCCAATTGTATCCAGGGCCTTAGTGACGAGGACAGCTTCCCCCACGACTTCGGTGGAGGAAATAGGGGGCACCCCAGTCTCCAAGAGACCAAGGTTGATTGAGAAGGAGAAGGAGAAAAGCGACCCTCGTCCATCCACGATTTGGAGTGATGAGAGGCTAGCAGTGGACCGGGCTCATGAGGTCGTGTCTGCTGCAGATCTAAAGGTCCTTTCTGGTGTCCCCTTTAATGACGTGGCTACTCGACACGTCCAAAAGCTTGTACAGGTATGTTCGCCTGCCTTTCTTTTTCTTTTTCTCTTTTTTTTTTTTTTTTTTTTTTTTTTTTTTTTTTTTTTTTTTTTTTTTAACTCTGGACCCCCTTTTTTTTTAGGTGTTGGGAGAAAGTTTTCATATTACTTCAAAGTATCTTACGCAAAAGGCGAAGGTGGCATCTCTTACATCCAGGATGGAAACCTTGGAGGCAGAAAATTCTACTTTGAGGAAGAATCTGATAGACTCAATGGATGAGGCGGCATCCTTGAAGGAGAAGGTGAAGAAATTAGGTGACGACCTTAAGGCCAAGCGCCAGTTAACTTCAGCAAAGGATGAGCAGCTTCTAGGAGCCAAAGAAAGTCTGAAGACTAGTGCTGCCAGGTCCGTTGAGGCATTCCAGACTACGGATGTGTACCAGACGGTCCTGTTCAGCTGGTACTTCAAAGGATTTGAGCTCCTAAGAAGGTACCTCGTCAAGCATCCAACCGGAGTGGACATGGAGGCGCTGGACCTGGAAGAAGTGGACCAAGAGATGGCTGTAGACGAGGCTGCCCAATCTTCTACTAATGAACTTGAAGCTCCTGCTAATGCTCCCGTCACTAATGCTCCTGCTGAAGATAGTGCTGCCCGGACCTGATACTTAGAAAAAATTTCTTTCTTTTTGGGATGCCTGTTATGTTTTGGGCGGTTTTTGTAAATCTATTTTTTGAACAATTTTATTTATTTTGAGAACATCATTTTTAGCCCAGTGTTTATGGGCTTTTACTTGTAAAGACAATAGTAATTTGCCAGCTCGTTTCAGGCTTTAATTTTAACTTTTTGGCACTTACTTGTATTTGTGATTGCATGTTCTTTGATCTGATGTGTGCTTGTCGTATCTGGCATCTTGGTAGTACTTTATATTTGTTTAGGAGTCTTTTAGTCGTCGGTAACTTACATCCGTCAAGGCGGAATTTTGTTACTTAGCCATTTTTGGCTTTTTGTGACTCGCACTTTTTTGGCTTCGTCAGTAGCGTACATCCGTCAAGGCAGAATCTTGCTACTTAGCCTTTTCTTTTGGTAATTTGTTTCTTGGCCAATTTGGCATGTATATATTCGTCAGTAACTTACATCCGTCTAGCGAAATCTTGTTACATAGCCATTTTTGGTTTTAGGTGGATTTCTTCGTCAGTAACTTACATCCGTCTAGGCGAAATCTTGTTACTTAGCTATTTTTGGCTTTGGGTGGATTTCTTCATCAGTAACTTACATCTGTTTAGGCGAAATCTTGTTACTTAGCCATTTTTGGCTTTGGGTGGATTTCTTCATCAGTAACTTACATCCGTCTAGGCGGAATCTTGTTACTTAGCCATTTTCGGTTTTGGGTGGATTTCTTCGTCAGTAACTTACATCCGTCTAGGCGGAATCTTGTTACTTAGCCATTTTCGGTTTTGGGTGGATTTCTTCGTCAGTAACTTACATTCGTCTAGGCGGAATCTTGTTACTTAGCCATTTTTGGTGATTCCGAATTTCTTCTTAGTCAGGCCTGTTTGCACACAAATATTAGTTGAATAATTCATTTATTGAATTTTAATGACGAATACATCTTTCCATTACATCTACTGATGATATCTCTTCAAATGCTCAATGTTCCACGGTCTTGGCAGCCTTTGCCCGTCTAGGGTCTCCAGGTGGTAGCTGCCTTGTCTAGAGTAGTGAATGACTTTGTATGGTCTTTTCCATGTGGGGCCAAGTTTTCCTTGAGTAGGATCTCTGGTTGCCTGAGTTACTTTGCATAGGACGAGGTCCCCTATGTTGAGTCGCCTGAGTTTCACCCTTCTGTTATAGTAGTCTGTCATTTTTTTTTTCTGATATTCCGTCATTCTGCCGAAGGCTTTGTCTCGTACCTCGTCAAGGCAGTCTAGATTCACTCGTAGGAGGTCATCATTGTCATCTTCGTTGAAAACTTCTCGTTTGGTGTTGGATATTCCCACTTCGACAGGGATCACTGCCTCTGTACCATAAGTGAGTCTGAAGGGGGTCTCTCCCGTTGGGGTTCTGGCCGTGATTCTGTAGGCCCACAAGACATTGGGCAGTTCTTCTGGCCAGGTACCTTTCGCATAGTCCAGTTTGGTCTTTATGATCTTGAGCAATGTGCGGTTCGTCACTTCCGTTTGTCCGTTCGCCCGTGGATGGCTTGGTGATGAGAACTGGTTCTTGATGCCCAGGCCCGAGAAGAAGTCCTTGAAGCCCTGGCTGTCGAACTGTTGTCCATTGTCTGATATGATTGTCCGTGAAATTTCGAACATGTAGATGATATTCTTCCACACGAAGCCCTGGATTCTTGTCTTGGTGATGGTTGCCAGTGCCTCTTTTTCAACCCATTTAGTAAAATAATCAATAGCAACTAGTAAGAATTTCACCTGACCTTTGCCTTGAGGTAGTGGGCCAACGATGTCGATTCCCCATTGCGCAAACGGCCACGGGGATGTTATCGTCGTCAGCTTCTCTGCTGGAAGTCGCTGAATATTCCCGAACCTCTGACACTTATCACATTTCTTGATGAACTTCGATGCGTCATCCTGTATAGTTGGCCAGAAGTAACCTGCTCGCATAATCTTTCTCACCAAGGATCTTGGGCCTGCATGATCTCCACAAATTCCTTCATGGACCTCTCTCAGGACGTATTCAGCCTCTTCTTCGTCAACGCACTTCAAGTAGGGCATGAAGAAGCCTCTCTTGTATAAGGTATCATTGAGAATTGTGAATCTGGCGGATCTCTTCTTGATCTTCCTAGCTTCATCTGCATTCTAAGGGAGGTGGCCATCCTGGAGGAAGGACATGATAGGCGTCATCCAGCTACTTGTGCCCTAGACTGCGAATGTTAAAACTTCTTCTATGCTGGGGTTTTTCTGTACTTCCATCATCAGGTCTGCCTTCGATTCTGTTTCTTCTGACGAGGCTATCTTTGAGACTTCGTCTGGAGCCATATTTTGGCTTCTTGGAATTCGGATGAACTCCACTTCTTCGAACTCTTGAGTCAAGTGCTTCGTCAGCCTGAGGTATTTCTGCATTCTTTCTTCCTTTGCTTCGTACTCTCCCTTGATCTGTCTAACTACTAGCTTTGAGTCATTCTGGATTAGCAGGTTCCTAGCCCCAAGCTCTTTTCCGAGCCTTAAACCCATCAGAATTCCTTCGTACTCAGCCTTGTTATTGGTGGCTGGGAATTTCAGCTGAACTCCATACCTTAATACTTCTCCGTCAGAAGTGATTATGATGACCCTTACTCCCCCTCTTTTTTGGGCTGACGAGCCATCGGTCTGTATCACCCATATTTTGTTCTTGCTGGCGAGGCTTGGTTCGTCTGGATGGGTGAACTCGACGATGAAGTCTGCCAAAGCTTGTGCTTTAACTGCTGTCCTAGGATGGTATTCCACGTCGAATTGGCTAAGTTCAATCGCCCATTAGACCATTCTCCCAGCTGCTTCAGGCTTGCTCATAGACTTCTTGATGGGTTGGTCTGTCATCACTAAGATTAGATTTTCCTAGAAATATTGCCTAAGCTTGCGTGAAGCTACTATCACTGCGAACGTGATTTTTTCGATCTTTGGGTACTTGGATTCAACTCCTTGGAAAGCTTGGTTGGCGGCTGTAGATGATACTGCTAAGTACAAATACAAGTTTTCACATTCTTTAGACGGGCTTAGAAGTGGTGGATTGCTAAGGTAACGTTTGAGCTCTTGGAATGCCGATTCACATTCCTCGGTCCATTCAAAAGCTTGCTTCAGGGTCTTAAAGAAGGGGAGGCATTTGTCTGTTACTCTAGAGACGAACCTATTGAGAGCTGCAATCCAACCTGTGAGCTTCTGGTCCTCCTTGACGGTCTTAGGCGATGCCATGTTGATTATGGCTCGCACCTTCTCAGGATTTTCTTCTATTCCTCTCTGGGACACCATGAATCCTAAGAATTTTCTGGAGGCAACACCAAAAACACTTGCCAGGATTTAGCTTCATTTGGTATTGCCTGAGGGTAGCGAATGTCTCCTTAAGATCATCCAGATGCGCAAGCTCTTCCTTGCTCTTGATGAGCATATCGTCCACGTACACTTCCATATTCCTGCCTATCTGCTTGGTGAACATTTTATTTACCAACCTCTGGTAAGTTGCTCCTGCGTTCTTCAGTCCAAACGGCATTACCATATAACAATAGAGCCCTTGACTGGTGATGAAGGCCGTTTTCTCTTGATCTTCGTCAGCCATTCTTATCTGATTGTATCCTGAGAATGCATCCATGAACGTCAACAGCTTGTGTCCGGTTGTAGAGTCTACGAGCTGGTCTATTCTTGGAAGAGGAAAGCTATCTTTCGGGCAGGCCTTGTTCAGGTCCATGAAGTCCACGTACATCCTCCATTTCCCATTTGCTTTCTTTACCAAAACGACGTTGGCGAGCCAGTCTGGATAGTATACCTCCCTGATGAAGCTTGCAGTCAAAAGCTTGTTCACTTCGTTAGCGATTGCTTGGTCTCTCTCGGGTGCAAAGGCTCTTCGTCTCTGCTTGATGGGTTTCCTCTCTGGTCCACATTCAACCTGTGTTGGATGACTTTTGGAGATATACCTGGCATGTCGTCATGGCTCCAGGCAAAGACGTCCAAGTTCTCCTTAGGAAATTGAATGAGCTTCGTTCTCATCTCAGGGCTTAGGGTCGTCCCTATTCTAGTTGTTTTCGTTGCTTCCCCTTCGATCAGCTCCACTACTTCCAGTGCTTCCACCTTTTCCTCCTCTTTTTCTTCTATTATCCATGTATGGTTCTCCTTAACTGCCAAAACGGCCTGGTAGCATTTCCGAGCTAGAACTTGGTCTCCTTTAACTTTGCCAACACCGTTCTCCGTTGGAAATTTTATCTTCAGGCAGTAGGTGGATGTGGACGCCTTCCACTTGTTGAGTGCTGGCCTTCCGATGATGACATTATAGGATGAGGGACAGTCTACCACCAAAAAGTCTATCTGACAGGTCAATTGCTTCAGGTATGTCCCCACAGTTACTGTTAGCGTCACTATGCCTTTGGGATATACCCTGTCACCACTGAAGCTGACGAGGGGGGAATCAAACGGACGTAGTCTTCTTGGGTCTAGCATCATTTGCTGGAATGCAGGAAAATAGATGATATCAGCAGAGCTACCGTTGTCCACGAGGATCCTTTTGGTGTTGAATCCTTCTATGGTGAGCATTATGACCAGGGGGTCATTGTGAGGCTGTTTCACTCCTCTAGCGTCATTTTCGTTGAAGGTCATATCTTGATCAGTTCGTCTGTGCTTTGGCAGAGGTGTCATGTGGATGCTATTCACCTATCGTTGATGTGTTTTCTTAAGTGATTTGAATGAGCCTCCTATGATAGGCCCTCCTACGATCGTCTATATCTCCCCGATCACATTTTGAGGAGGTTGGGATTGACGGCCTTCACTCCTAGACAAGGACTCATGTTGGCCTTTGTTTTCGACTCGGAATTTATTGTACTCTCCCTTCTTCACAAATTTCTGCAGCTTCCCTTTTCGTATCAACTCTTCTATTTGCTCTTTGAAATCCCAACAATCTTTGGCGTAATGGCCATGATCTTTGTGAAATTGACAATACTTATTCCAGTCGCGGACGTTAGGAGACGAATGCAATGGTCGCGGCCATTTAAGGTAGTGCTCGTCTTTAATCTGCGTTAAAATTTTGTCAACAGGCATAACAAGGGGAGTAAACTTTACCGTTTGTGGATTTTTATCATTTTTCTTTCTGACTCCGTCATTGGTCCGACGATTCGGGCGGTCCCGCTTTTGCCCTCTATGGTCGTTTTCTCTTCTTCTTTTGTCCCCTGGTCTTTCTCCATCCCCGATAGCAACCAACGCATCCTCAGCGTTCATGTACTTCTGCACTTTAAGGAGCATTTCAGCCATCGTCTTTGGGGGGTTCTTCGCGAGTGATGTAACGAGCTACCTAGACCTCAACCCTGCCTTGAAGGTCGTCAGCTGCACCTTATCATCAGCCTCGTCTACCTCTAGTGTTTCCCTGGTGAAGCGTTTCACATATGACCTCAAGGTTTCTTTCTCTCCCTGCCTGACGGTGAGCAAGTGGTCCGCGGTCCTCTTTGGTCGCTGTTCTCCAATAAAGTGACGTAGGAAGGCGTTACTCAACTGCTCAAATGTGTCGATGAACGATGTTGGCAACTTGGTGAACCACTCCTGGGCAGCTCCCTTAAGTGTAGTTGGGAAAGAACGACATAATATTTCATCTGGGGGCTGCTGGAGTCCCAGGGTCGTTTTGAAGGTGTTTAAGTGATCTTGAGGATCCTTCAGCCCATCGAGGGTTCGAGTTAAGGTAACCGGAATTTTGATGGCATTGGACAGTCGAGGACTGTTGTTGTGAATGGTGAATCTGTCGCTTGGACCATTCGATCCACACTCCGCTCTGTTTTCCCCTTGATAGCATTCCTAAGTTCGTCCATTTCCCTCCTTATCTCCCTCAGCAGGTCTGAGTTTTGTTCGGTTAAAGTGGTAGGCCTTCGTGGGTCATTTCTTCTATGACTATCCCCTTTATCTTCCTGATTTCCCTTGGACCGATTCTCCTCCTGCTGAAGCCATAACTTCATTTCCCAGTTTTGCCTAGTCAACTCTTCAACTGTGGTTGCAAGAGCCTGAACTTGTTGAGCTAGGGCTGCAGAATCTTGATTGGACTCCATCTGAGAAGAATGATTGAACGAAAACTACTATTTCGAGTTTGAACACAAAAATATCGTCCCCACAGACGACGCCAAACTGATGAAGCGTAAGCTCGTCAGTAATGTTCGTCAGATGGAAGTGATTCTTCAGCCTTCAAAGGTGGTCACCGGTGTGGTACCTGCCACAATGCCTCCGATGTCAAAGTTAGTATATGAAACTCTTTTGAGAGTAAAACAATGCAAAATGAATAGAATGAAAGAAAATCTCTTTTCCCTTGTATGTGTGTCTGTCCCTCATTCTTGGCAATGTGTGGGCTTTATGTATGTTCTCAAGGTCTGTAGCCGTTGGAGTAGTTATAGAGGTCTTAATGCTCCTTTTGGTAACGTTTGGGGCTGTATAATGTGTCATCCATGTCCTCCAACGGGTCATACAGTTGTCCCTGTAACTGCTCTGGGTTTGATTGTCTGCATTGAATGGCTTGACTATCTTCGTCAATAATGCTGATCATTGCTTCACCTGGCCAGAGGTTGAATTCGTCCATATTGATGGGATCGTCCATGTGAGACGGACTCGTCAGTCCTGTCAAACCGATCCCTCAGTTAAATTTTTACTACAACTTTGTGTGTCTAATCAAACAGATGGACGACAAAACAACTGCTTTTAATGATAACCCATATAAATAACTAAGAAAAAAAATGCAAAGATGAACACCGGTGTGGTGTTGGTCAAAGGTTCTTCGACAATTAAGTTAGGAAAAGTTAAGAAGCCTGTTATAAATTCCAAATTGAATCAAGAGAAAATGACTTGCTTTTGCATATATTTTGCACCTACCTTTCTCTTTGGTCTTGTGTTGGTTGTGTACCCTTCCTCCCTCTTGGATATTGAATATTTTCCTTTAGAGAACTAGCATTGGGGATTCTAAAAAAGAACCTATTTTCTATTCTCAAACACCACTTCCTCTATTTTACCAACTCATTTCGCAACTTACTCTACATCTCAGTTTTTATTGTTACATACAACTCATTAAAATAATATAAACTACCTAATTAAATAATAATATAATATAAACAGCAATTCACTTCTCTCTCTCCATCAAACCACGGCTAACAAACCACCACCTCCAGCAACCACCTATCACTGAAACTCAGCCCAACCACCAAAAGCCATCCATCACCACCACCACCACCACCACTAAAATACAACATATTTGAAAAAAAAAAAAAAAAAAAAAAAAAAAAAAAAAAAAAAAAAAAAAAAAACTACAATACTAGCCACCACCATCACCATTACTGCCGAACCACAACAACCCACAAATCACTAACCACTACCACTACAGCATTGACACACCACAAACCCAAAAATTTCAAAAAAATTTCCATACCCACCGAGCCACAAACAACCACCAAGATCCATACCCATTGCCACTGCCAAATCCCTGCCGAATAACCAGCCATCATCGCCAATCAAACACCACCATCACCATATAGCAAATACCTACCAAACACCCAACATACCCTTCAGTTCTAAGATGAGAACAAATAGGAGGGAAATGGGTGAGTGTGCTTAGCTAGGTTCGATTGAAAATGAGAGAGCAAATCTAGGTTCGTCTGCCACTGTTGAGAGAGAGAGAGAGAGAGTGCGTGTGTGTGTGTGTATGCGAAGGGAAAAGTGGGTAGAGGGATTAAAAGGTTAGGTTGAGCCGTTGCCTTCGCTGTGCTTAAAAACCCAGAAACAACCATCGATCTAAACCCAAGACCCACATGAGTTAAACCCAGAAATGAGCAAGGTTCAAGTTGCTGCCTTCAGTCTGTCATTGCCTTCGTCGTTGCCATCGCCACTGAGAGCGACTTAGCTAAGCCGTTGAGATGGGAGAGAGGAGAGTAATCGAAAATGTTGGGCAAAAATAAGGTAGAGAAATGAAAGAGAGAGAGGGAGAGTAAATATATTTTTATTAAAGAGGAGACAAAAAATTACTGTAGGCAATAAAATATAATATTTAGTTTTAAGAACCTGCTACAGTGAGGTTGTGATTATACAACCTTACTGTAGCCAGTTGGGAAAATATTTTAAGTTTAGAAACTGAGATGTAGCATGCTTTTAAGGAATTGGGTTGTAAAATAGCAACTGGGGGCATTTATACCCCCCCAATGCTAGTGCTCTAAAGTGAACCTATCGCTTTTATGTTGGTCTTTATGAAGTTAACGGCTAGTCATCCGTTGGAGTGTGTCCATTACTTTCATTTATTGTGTGCATTCAAGTCTTTTTAGTTGTTTATCCATGCCTTAATGGATGACCACTACGAATTTGGTCTCATCAAGAATGATGGGATGGGTATAGTGATAGTTGGGATTAACGAGTGAGAAACTAGTTCTCTAATGGAGAACCATCAAAAACGAAGTTAAACTCTTAAAAATCCTTCTCTACCACTCTTGGTGCTAGGTCTATAATAAAACCTGCAAAGTAGGGGACCGACCAACATAAATGGACTGACCAAAACCAACTAAAATTTCAAGTTTCGAGCACTACAACAAAATGTATTTTCAGTGACAAAAAAATTCATCACTAAAAGTCTAGTTTTTCGTCGCTAAGGACCTTTAGTGACAAAATCAGACTTTCAGCGACGAAACTCATTTTGTCGCTAAAACCCCGTCACTAAAAGTCCTAGTGACGAAAAAATTTGTCACTAAAAGTCCGATTTTATTTAAAAAAAAAAAAAAAAAACTTTAAGCGATGAAAACGTTTCGTTGCTAAATGTTTTCCTTGCTAAAAACACCATTTAGTGATGAAAATATTTCGTCACTAAAAACACTTTAGTTTATTAAATCATATTTTGTGATGAATAATTTCGTCACAAAAACTATTTTCGGGTACATATAGTGACGAAAAAATTTGTCACTAAACTATTTTTAAGAAAATCCAGGCACATATAGTGACGAAAATTTTCATCACTAAAATCATTTCTTACAAAATTTTGCTACATTTAGCGACGAAATATTTCGTCACTAAAACAATTTTTTGTTACTATATTTGTGATGAAAAAATTCATCTCGAAAACTTATTTTCTATTTTTATTTTTTTCATGGCTTTGATATTAACCTGTAACTTGTTATTACATTATTAAAACCTCACATTTGAATAATACATTTATTTCAACAACACATTTATAAAAAAAAAAGATCCATACATTCCACAAGTAAAAAAGAAAAAAAGTAACTAATTCAAACTACTTCCATATAATAATTGTTTGCAACATATACAATAACTCAAGATGTTTTACAACAATACAAAAAGTGTAGCATAATATAATTAGAACTAACGGAAGATGTCCTTATATGTCTTCGAGTAATGCTAAAAGTAAATCTCCTAAAAGCCAAATAAGAAATCTGCACAAATATAAAAACAATACTATATTAAAATCGTAAAGCAAAAACATTAACTATGTTATAAGAAACATTTCTAACAATACATTAAGAGTAGTCACACCATGTAATGTGGGTCAATTACTAAAATAAAGTACTAACCAAAAAGTTTTTTAACTTGAAGTTGAACCACTCCCATAGGTAAGAGCGTCATCATAACCTTTGTTCCTCACAAAGTTAAGAATATTCTTTTGGACCTCTTCTTACTTAGCTCATGCCTCTTGGTCCCTAGCTCGCTCCTCTTGGTCCCTAACTCGCTCCTTTTGGTCCTTAGCTCTTGCTTCTTTAAGCTCAATTATCTCATTTTCTAGCCGTTAAATATACTCCACCAAGGAATTAGATGAAGCGGTGGTTACTAGAGAAGAGGAAGGTCTCATGCCAAGTCCTTTTACAATACCGGACTTCTTCTTAAAAACCAAGTTTGAGATCTCCTCTTGTGTAAGGGGAATTGCATTAAGATCTTAACAATGATCCTCTTACACTTTAAGAATATTTTCCTATTATTTGAAAGAGAAAAAGAAACAAACAATCACAACATTAATACTACATATGTTATAGCTTTACAAGCATGATAGGGATGGAATGATAGGAATGAAAAAAATACACATACATATGTCGTTTCATCCTTATGGTGTATCCACATATTTGTATTTGGATTGAAATGAACATCTTTGAAGATTTTTTCCAATTCAAGAACTTGACCATCATTATTATTTGTCTGATTAATTAACATTCAAGTGTTAATTAATCACAACATGTAATATATTAAGGTTTAAGAAAATGAAAAAACACGCACCTCCTCATCAACCCTAACAACAAGTGCCTTTGTCTTGCATCTATGTTTACCTAAAGTTTTCTTCCTATTTTTAGAGTTTTTTCTTGATTTTTTCTAGTAAACAATTCAAGATATATTATTAGATCATGAATAAAACAGTATACATTTACTTCATCTAAGTATTAATCTAATTAGTTTACAACATAATATAGTAAACATTGAATAATAATAACATACGTATAAATAATTTACTAGCCAATCCTCATAGGTCCACCTCCCATCAATGAGTTCAATCCACAGTTCAAGTTTGGCATTCTTTGGCGGGTGGCTTCTCGCATAGTAAGCACCATGAGATTGGACGAGCTTTTTATAAGCCTGATGCAACTTGTGGGAGCTAGAACTCAATAATCTTCTACATTTTGTATTTAATGTTTTCGTTACCAAGTTGGAATCTCCTTGTAGCTCAAACTAATCTTGTAAAATGAAGTGTATATGTATTATAAAAATATTATTATTTGAATTTAATATGCCTAGTGACAACAAAGACAAGTTAGACATTATCAATGTAAATTTACCACGATATTTTGAAGCACCACATCTCTAGTAGCAGCATCAACATTTTTCCAATTTTTCACATTGTAACTAGACAAATTACTTCGCACTTGTACGCCAATTTGATTGACAAGCATGCACACATTCTTCCCAACAGGAGCATCATACTTTGCAGCTATACGTACTGGTGGCTTACTACTTTTTTCAACAAGTGCTCGTACTACTATACCATGTGTTGTTCCATGGGTATTTTTGCTAGCAGATCCTATTTAAACATTATTAATGTTAAGAAATTATACATTCCATGTACATTATAGCTAAATTAAGTGAAGTATAATCTCAATAGTAAAAATAGTGTGCAGTTATAATTAAGTATGTTCTATATAATTACCAGTCGTGCTAGTTAATGCGTCGGTAGTCTGCGCCTCCGCACTAGAAGAACTTTGGATGGGAGGATTTGTTTCAGAAGGTGTTTCCATAGATTGGACCATTGGGATAGATGCCTCACCCCGCGAGCGTATAAGTCATCCTGGTGTCATCTGTAACTAACAAACATACATATAATGAAACAACAAAGTCATTACAAGTAATGGGACAATAAAGTTATTATCATCTATTATACTCTATGGAACATCTATTGTACCTTATGGATTACAGAATTAGATGACTCAGCATCATTGTCATTATCACCAATAGGTGGTACATAATCATCATCTACCACAATACTAGCTTTACTTTTTTTCCCTTTTGCATAATTAGACTGAGCAGTATCCTTTAGAGAAGTTAAGACGTGCTTCAATCCCGAAGCATTAATTCTCTCTTGGTTTTGTCTCATTTTATCCTATCTTGTCATCTCATACCTCGGTATGTTATGAGTGTATTTGGCCTTTTTGGGCATTTTTTGAAATTATGTATTGACATGAAAGATAAGTGCAATTGCTACTAACTTAACATCAAAGTCCACACCATTATCTATATCAACCAATTCACAAGTGAAAAATTTGAACACAATTGCTACTAACTCAACACAACAAATGACGACATCAATATCCATATCAAGTTCAATATAAGTACAAAACATCTCAATAACAATTACTACTAACTTTACATATCATAGTCTACACCATTATACATATCCAGCAATTCACAAGTGCTAAATTTGAACATAGTTACTACTAACTCAACACAACAAATGACCACATCAATATTTATATCAAGTTCAAGATAAGTACAAAATAATTGCTACTTAGACAAGTATAAAACTATAAGACAAGCACATAACATTTAAGACAATTGTTATGAACTCTACATATCATAATCCATGTCAAGATCAACATCAGATATGTCATGCTCTTCATTTTGATTAGCATCTCTTAAAGTTCCACCTTTAAGAACAACCTCAGTTTCAACATCACTCATACAATAGTTAATAATATTGTCCACAACATTGATAGAGACAACATTAACAATCGCTTCTTGTTGGAATGCGTCACTATCTTCTGTATTATCATTGGATTCTCCACCCCTGACTTTCAGGACATCAAACACTCCCCTATGCTGTATAGATTGCACAATTTTCCAAGGTTCACCCAATTTGGTATCTTGAAGGTAAAAAACTTGTCTTGTTTGACTAGGAAGTATAAAAGGGTCATTTTCATACCATTGACTTGTAACATCAATGCTTGTGCAATGTGCATCGGTTCTTATTGTTTTCCTTCGACCATTGGTACCAGTATTATACCATACACTAAAACAAAACAAATTTATGGTGAAACACATACTCCAATTCCCAAATTTTGCACACATGACCATAGAAGTCATGCATTTCTCCCTCATGGTCCCCTATGGTATATACACCACTGTTTTGGGTTACACGACGATTGTCTAGGTCCCTTGTATGGAACTTTACACCATTGACCATACAAATTGTGTACTCCTTCACATGTGGCTTAGGACCATTTGCTAATGACCATAACAGTTTAGTAGCTTCTAGTGACTCATTAACTTTCAATCTACTCATCTATAATGGCATAAAACAAGTGATATTAATTAGTAATAAGTAATGAAGAACTATTTAAATGTTTAATTTTTATTAGTGTGTAATTAAATTTCAAATGTCTTACATGTTCTGTGAACCATTTAGGAAACTCTTGTCGTTGGTTATGGCTTCTCCAGTAGGATTATGCAATGTGCTTTTGTGTTCACTGTTAACAATAAGGTGATTTATTTTTAGCTAAGCATTGCAGATAATATTCAAAACTTGATCAAACAATACATGCATATGAAATCACATACTTTAAATTAGGCTCTAGCTCAAGACTATTGTACAACAAGTACCAATGAGCAGTAAATAAGTAATGAAGAACTATTTAAATGTTTAATTTTTATAAGCGTGTGATTAAATTTCAAATGTCTTACACGTTCTCTGAACCATTTGGGAAACTCTTGTCGTTGGTTATGGCTTCTCCAGTAGGATTATGCAATGTGCTTTTGTGTTCACTGTTAACAATAAGGTGATTTATTTTTAGCTAAGCATTGCAGATAATATTCAAAACTTAATCAAACAATACATACATATGAAATCACATACTTTAAATTAGGCTCTAGCTCAGGACTATTGTACAACAAGTATCAATGAGCAGTATCAAGGAATGCATGAGACAAGTTGCCATCATTCTGCCTACCACCTGGAGGTCAAGCAGTTTGTGAAAAAACCATCAATCCTTCACTAGATTCACCAAAATCTTCATTTTTTTCTCTTCAATTATGCACAGTTTTGATCCCATCAATATACAAACACTAGTTGTTAATACATTCTTTGAGAATGTAAGCCTCTACAATTGAATCTTCTGGCCGAGCTCAATTGGAAATGTATCTTTTCAATTTTCCAAGGTACCTACGAGGAAAAAATACGCACATTATGTGATTTTATACCACATGGGAAAGATGCAATTGATGGATGCATTAAAGGATCTAATTACCTTTCAATTGGGTACATCCACCGATATTGTATTGGGCCTCTTAGAATTTCTTCTCGAGGCAAGTGAATAGCAAGGTGGACCATAACATCAAAGAATGCTGGAGGAAAGAACCTCTCAAGGTTGCATAGTATAAGAACTATACGTTCTTCTAGTTTCTTTAATTCACTCCGCTTTATGGTCCTTGAGTATAAGTCTTGGAAGAAACTGCCTAACTCAAATAATACAATACTAATGTCTTTATGTGCAAACACTCGCAACCCAATTGGAAGAATTCGTTGTAGTAGCACATGATAGTCGTGGCTTTTTAAACCAGATAATCTATCATTTTTTGCATTCACTGACCTTGATATGGTGGTTGCATAGTCATCCGGATACTTGACTGATTTCAAAAAGTCATAGAAGCCATCCCTTTCATTTGGGCTTGATGAAAAGAAAGCCCGTGGCTTGTCATATGATCCATTAGGACGTTGTTTCAAATGCAACGTGTGCCTAAAGTTCATATATTGCAAGTCTATCCATGCCTTATCAGTATCCTTATTTCTCTCCTTAATGCCCAACAAAGTACCGTAAGTACTCTCACTAATGTTCTTCTCCACATGCATGACATCAATGTTGTGCTTAAGCTTCTTATTCTTCTAGTATAGGAGCTTATATAAAATACTTACCTTTGACCAATTTGGCTCCCCAATGAGTTGTCTCTTCTTGTTAGTTGAATACTTTCCTAAAATTATATTTGGCATTCTATCTAACTGCTCTTGTATCTTTTCCACTTGTAAATCTAAAGATCTCTTCCGTTTCTCCGATAAACCATTATGCAACCGACTATGTCTCCAACGATGTTCCATAGGCAAATAAGCTCGATGGTTAATGAATCCAATTTTACTTTCCAAAGCTTCTGAATAGGGTTCATCGTTGCAAGTGTAACAAGAATGATAACACTTTGTTCTCCACCCAAACATGTTACCAAATCCAGGATAGTCATGTATTGTCTACAACAAAGTTGCGCGCATCTAAAAATGCTCTCTACTATAAGCATCATAAGTTTCTACACCTTCTTCCCACAACTCCTTTAACTCGTTAACCAATGGTTTCAAGTAAATATCAATCTCATTTCCTGGTTGATGGAGACCAGAAATAAGCAAGGACAACATAAAATATGGTTCTTTTTTAACCAACCAAGGCAATAGGTTATAGGAGATAAGTATGACAGGCCACATACTATAGTTGTTGTTCATATTCCCAAAATGGTTAAATCTATCTGTAGCTAACCCCAATCTTACACTGTAAGGTTCAAGGGCAAAATCAGGATGTTGCAAATCAAACTCCTTCCAGTCCTCACTATTAGCCAGATGCCTCATTATCCCATCATCCACACGTTTGTCTATATACCATTTCATGTCCTTAGCTCTTTGGCCTAACACGTACAATCTCCTTAGTCTTGGTGTCAACGGAAAGTAACGCAATACCTTATGAGGAATCTTCTTACCTTGGACATGTGTTTCCTTGTACCTAGGTGCCTCAAGGTTTTCATTTTCCTTCCAAAATAATGCACAATCATTTTTGCATGCATCTGTATGCTCGTATGACATGCCTAAGTCACGTAATATCTTCTTTGCTTTATAAGTTGACCTTGGAACCAAGTAATTTTTCGGTAAAATCTTTATCAGCAATTCTAACATCATATCAAGTCCCTTATTACTCAAGTTGGTCATTACCTTTATATTCAACATCTCAATAACAAATTTCAAGATACTATAATCAGTGCAATCCGGATACAACTCACACTTTGCATCTTCCTCAAGTTTGTCAAAATGATGCACCTCCTCATCTTCGGTTGTATTTATTGGTTCCCCTCTAATTCGGTCACCTTCTAAGGCATTGATACCATCCACATGATCACCATCCGACATTTCATTATCATGAATGTTCTTGTTCAATACACAAGATTCTCCATGATTATACCAAATAATGTAAGATTGCATAATCCCACGATGAAGTAAATGGATACGCACAGTATGAGGAGATTATCGATAGCAATTCACACAGTGAATACAGGGGCACGAAATATTACCACTCAAGTCTACAACCGCTCTTGCAAAATTAATAAATGCATTGACCCTTTTAATATATGGATGACTTAATCTGCCATCGGGTGACTTACCCATTGTCATCCAAATTTTATTCATGTTTGACTACAATTACATGATGAATGCTACTTTAGTAAAATAAGGACAACTCATGCATAATGTATTCTAACATCTAAATATATAAGCTACTTAGATAAAGTTCTATCTCATTCATGAATGCACAAGTCTATATTAATACTTAAACAAATATACATTGCACACTCAAACACTCCCAATATTAGTTTAAACCACATTATAACACCATGCAAGCCACCTGCTTGCTCTAACATAACAACCCACTACAAAACCAATTTCCAACATCACAAGTATAGAGTTTTACAAGTATTTAGATCAAATAAAATATTATTCATCACATCTAATCAATAATACTCATTCACATTTGCAAGAATTGCAAAACACTACCAACATGTATTTAAACCACCTTATAACACTATGCAAGCCACTTGCTTGCTCCAACACAACAACCCACCACAAAACCAATCACAAATATCACAACTATAATGTTTACAAGTATTGAAATCAAATAAAATACTATTCATCACATCTAATTAACAAGGTTCATTCACATTTGCAAAAAATGAAAAATACTCACAATATATATTTCAACCACCTTATAACACCATGCAAGACACCCGCTTGCTCCAACATAACAACCCACCACAAAACCAATCACAAACATCACGACTATAATGCTTACAAGTATTGAAATCAAATAAAATACTATTCATCACATCTAATCAACAATACTCATTCACATTTGCAAAAATTGAAAAACACTCCCAATATGTATTTAAATCAACTTATAACATCATGCAAGCTACTCGCTTGCTCCAACACAACAACCCACAACAAAATCAATCACAAACATCACAACTATAATACTTACAAGTATTGAAATAAAATAAATACTATTCATCACATCTAATTAACAAGGTTCATTCACATTTGCAAAAAATGAAAAACACTTCCAATATATATTTAAACCACCTTAGAACACCATGCAAGGCATCCGCTTGCTCCAACACAACAATCCATCATAAAACCAATCACAAACTTCACAACTATAATGCTTACAAGTATTGAAATCAAATAAAATACTATTCATCACATCTAATCAACAATACTCATTCACATTTGCAAGAATTGAAAAACACTCCTAATATGTATTTAAACCATCTTATAACACCATGCAAGCCACCCGCTTGCTCCAACACAACAACCCACCACAAAACCAATTTCCAACATCATAAGTATATAGTTTTACAAATATTTAAATCAAATAAAATACAGCATCATCACATCTAATCAACAATACTCATTCACATTTGCAAGAATTGAAAAACACTCTCAATATGTATTTAAACCACCTTATAACACCATGCAAGTCACCCGCTTGCTCCAACACAACATACCACCACAAATCCAATTTCTAACATCACAAGTATAAAGTTTTACAAGGTTTTCAACTAAACTTTACTTACTTTGCTCAAGCTAAGCTTACAACTTTCAGAAAAAATCCAAAGTTATTGTAAACAATGTGTATTTAGCCTGCAAAAGAAAAGTTAAATTTATAAGTACTTCAGTCTTGAAAATGATCATCTCATAAATTACTACACAAACTCATAGCTTACACATGTAATACAGGTAGTGCTTACACCAATCATAAAAGTGATGAGGGCAACACTCCAACCTACATCAGAAGCAACGCCTAAAGAAAATCCTTTGAGTGCTTACCATATTCAGAGAACACAACAGCAAATTGGACCTATCCAAGTAATTTATCACACTGGGCATAACAAACAGAGTTTATATTCCATAACCAAGATAAATGGGACATCTGTTATCATGTACTGAACTCTTTAAACTACTTAATAATAGAATTTATTAAAATTGTGAAATATCTCAACACTTAAACAATGTGCAAACCCATAAACCCCTTTATAAGTAGTTTCCTCTTTGGCATCCCAAGCCTTACTTTTCACCCGCTATTAACTAACATCAATAGTAGAAACCATAAAAGCAAAAGCAATACACATAAATCACAATAATCTACATCTATAAATTCTCACATTAACATCCAATCTTCAAGTCAACTATAAATATTCATTTAATTATTGTATAACCCTACAACAACAAAAAAAAAAAAAAAAGTTTTAAATATGCTTTAACATACATCATCAAAACATAAAATTAGTACTTGTATTTCTCCTACAAACCAAAACAGAACACAACAACAGTACTCATAGGAAAACATACCGTTGATTCCTATCCTTGTCTGCCCACCAGTCCTTGATCCTAAAAAAAAAAACATAAAAGTGAAAATGGAAGGGAAGGGTAGGTGAAAAGGAAAAAAAAAAAAAAAAAAAACCCCTTACCGATTCCGAACAAAGGCCACGGCGAAGGGAGGCGAAGGGTCGTTGGAAGTGGGAGGTGAATCGGTGAGCTGTGGACGGCGGTGACGACTTCGAGATCATCGCAAATGGTCCGAATCGCCAGGAATCGTCAAGGATCGTCGTAAATGGGAATCGGTGACTAGAATGGGAATCAGAATCGTCGAGGATTGTCACCAATGGGAATCGGAATCGTCGCCAATGGGAATCGGAATCGTCGAGATCGTCGCCAATGGGAATCAGCATCATAAATGGGAATCAGAATCGTCAAAATCATCGAGATCGTCGCGAATGGGAATCATTGGAATCTATTGTCAAGATCCTTGCGAATGGGTTCGGCATTAGTGGTTTGGCGTTGGTGTATTTGGCTGAAACAAAGGCTTTTGGGAGCTAAAGTAAAAGAAAGAAGTTATAAAATGAAAGGGGTAAGTGAAGTAATATACTCAGGTCTTTAGCGACAAACCTTTTCTGTCGCCAATGCCTACTTTGTCGTCGCCAAAGGTATCAGGTTTTTAAGTTTTTAGCGACAAATGTCAATTTCATCACTAAAGAACCCAAGCTTTGTTAAGATTTTTAGAGACAAAATTCATATTTCGTCGCTAAAGCATACTTTTAGTGATAAATTGTGATTTTGTCACAAAAAACATATAAGTGCAAAACTATTATTATTTTTAGTCACGAATATTTTTCGTTGCTAATTCTTCCTTATAGCGACAAAAGGATTTTCGTCATTAATACTATCCATAGCAATACCTACAGTGACGAAATATTTTGTCACTAAAAATTTCAACTTTTAGCGACGAAATATTTCGTCACTATAGATTAATTAAACTCGCGCCAAAGTTTCCCTCCACTGGCGCCCATTTTTTAGATCACAATAGCGACAAAATTTATTTTTCGTCGCTAAGTGTTATAATTTTTTTCATTATTAGTGATGAAATTCATATTTCGTCACTAAAGCTGTATTTTTAGCGACAAAAAATATTTCCTCACTAATTTTTGTCACTAAAAATACATTTTGTTGTAGTGGGGCAATTTTCTCTGATTTCAATTCGGTTTTGGTTTTAAAGTTTCAAATATTTTGGTTTTTAGTTCAATGGCAATGCTAAATTTTTTTACCTCAAAACCGACTAAACCAAACCAATATATGTGTGTGTGTGTGTGTGTGACTTTAAAACATAATTGAATCAGTAGCTTAGTTGTATGCTATGCACCAATTGATCTCCAGTTCAAGTCATTGCTTCATTTTTTATTTATTTAAATTTATAAAATCCTAGTAGCATCATATTACACCCCCTTCCCCCAATTCTCTCTCTCTCTCTCTCTCTTGAAGATGCTATTGGCAATCATGGTTTGTCTATGGATATGTCTTCTTCTTTTTTCTTCTTGAACTTGTTTCTCTCATTCCAAACCACTATCTTCTATCTCTCTCTCATCCTAAACACCGAAACGAACCAAACAAAATCGAAACCAACTGCAATCGGGTTGGTCGGGCATTCCTTCCTTACAAATCGATGTTAGTTAGGAATGGCACAGGTGGGGTTCGATTTGGTTTTTGCATACCTGGACCCGACCCGCAAGCCAAGACCTGCAGCCCAAACTCGACCTGTTTACTAAATGGATTTTTTTCTTGGGGCTCGGACCTACCCTCGCCTGGCCCTGTGGGCCCCGTTAAGCCCAACCAGAAAGGAAGCTTTTTTGAAACAAGCCCCAAACTCAACATCAAACCCATGGCCAAACAACCAATCCCAAAAATCCCTTCTTTTCAAATCTCCATAGCCACACCCAAATAAAAATTAAAAAAAAAAAAATCCCATTTTTTAATCCTCAAACCTAGAAATAACCAAACCAACAGAGGAGATTTCAGTCAAACAAAAAATAATATAATGAAGAAGATAAAAATAGAAATGGAGAGAGAAGAGGGTCTTAGCCCTGAGTTAGAGATCAGAGAGAGAGAGCTGGAGGTCTTCAGCCTTGGGTTTTAGATCTAGAGATAAGGGAACGAGTGCTTAGGTAACAAGTAGATCACGACCAAAACCAATTCAAGAAGAAAATGCTTGAGAGTGAGTGAGTGACTGTGTAAGGCTGAGGTGTGGCTTGGAGTGAGGCCGAGAAGTGACTCAGAGTGAGGTCGAGGCGTGGCTGCGTGAGTGACAGAGAGATTGAGGGCTAGGGTGAGGGCGTGAGTGACATAGAGATTGAGGGTTCGGGAGAGGCAGATGGGTACTGGGTTAGTGACTTAGGGTTTACAACTACATATATATATATATATATATATATATAAGGGTGGGGTTTAGTAATTTCATGCTAACCGGGTCATATTTGGGTCGGGTTTCGGGTTTTTTTGATAAAACCTAGACCCGACCCGAACCCGCTTCGGGTTTTTTTTTAAAAAAAACCCATACCCGACCCTATTCTTTATCGGGCTGGGTAAAATCTGGACCATTAGGGTCAGGCCGGGCCTGGTATCCACGGGTCGGATTTAAATTGCCATCCCAAATGTCAGTTTCATATATGGCAAAACCGACATCCTTAGTTTGGTGTAAAAACTGCCTTCAAAGCTGACTGACTCGAATTAATTACACCTTTACTACAAAGTTTTAGTGAGGGTGAAAAACTGGATTCCTTCAATGGGGGTATAAGGTTTTATTTATAGGTTTAAGAGAGGAGATTAAGGTTTTCTAACCAGCGTACTCCACTAAAAAGATGAGTACTACTTTTAGTAAGGAAATTACAAAATAGGCTTGAAAATGGGTTTGGGCCTTTTTGTGGCTATCTATTAGTCTTTGACACACCATGCGAATCATTTTGGTAAAAAATTGGGTTTCATCATTGGGACTGGGGAGCTCAGGTATAGGTCGAAACAAAAAGAAATGTCTGTAGTGGTACTTTCTCCCAGGGTCAACCAAACATGATTTGGGGTCTAAGGAAAAAAAATAATGTGAGGCCTTTTATAGGTAAATATTAATTAAAAATATTTAATACTAATCAAGTCAAGGTTAATTTTAAGCACAAAATACATATTTTTGATGAATAATAATAATCAAACTAAGGTTAATTTTAGATAGGGAATCGAATATCATAGTAGAAGGCTTGAAACATAAATTTTAACAAAAATAAATAAATTTTTTTAAAAATAAACTTAATTTATATTGGATATATGATGTTGCATAGTTAAATAAAGTTGCAATTCAATTTTTAATTTTATATCTTGTTTTTAAGAGAGAGAGAGATAGACATTATTTGGTGTATGGCTTCGTAGGAGATTTGTTTACAAAAATTAATGTCTCAAACTTTTAAGAAAGATTAATCACCAATGATGATCTAACACATTTGCAACATTTTTTTTTTTTAAATATTTTAGGATTTGAATTGGGTTTGGTTATTATTGGTCTCCTATTTTGGAAGTTTAGTTAGAAATGGAAAAAAGGAAAATACTAAATGTACTACAAAGTATCCGTTTGAGAATAACTTATCTAGCTTTTTGCTGAAAACTTTTTGATGAAAGTGGGCTAGAGTATACTTGTACCTTGAAAAAATTGAAAGAGTGAGAAAAAGATGGAAAATATAAGGTTTTAAAAAGTTGTACATAAAAAGTAAAAGCTAAAAACTAAAGTTTAAAGCCATGCCAAACTCACCCAAATGTTCAAAATATGATGTAACAATAACTGTAATTGATGAACTTTAAAAACCTAATTAAGGACAAAATTTAGTTACAAAATTAGTTGCAACCTAAGGTTACAATCTTACTCAATAAAATAAACATTACTACATATTTTGAAAATCTAACCGTTGAATTGCATGTTCTTTATACTCTAAATATACTTGTCAAATTTTGTGTCAATCAGATATTATTTACTATATGATCTATAAGCTTATATTTTTTGCATAATTTTAAACTACAAAAACTTACAATTTAAATAATTATTGATGATATATCTATTGAATGTTAATTTTCTAGAAATTTTGCAAGCATGAAAGATATAAGAAGAAAATGTAATTTAATTGTAGATTTGTCAAAATTTACCTCCAATAAAAAGATATTGAGTAAGGTTGTAGTTTAAGGTTACAACCAATTTTGTAACTAAAATTTGTCCCCTAATTAATGAATGTTTGAATTTTTTTTTTTTATTATGATTGGTGACATATTTGATTGTAAACCTATAGTAAAATTTATGACATTCTTAACATCACTCATAAAAAAAATTAAAAAAAAAAAAAGGTACACAACCATTTAATGAAAATTATAATTTTATAAAATTTTGGACCTTTTACCATGGAAGACGGGGCATTTGTTCTTAAGGGGTAGAAATTTTTTGTAGTGAGAGCCTTAGGCCTAGGCCTTGATTCACTCTATTTTCTCCTTTCACATTCATGGTGAATCTTAACATGAATTTAATTAGTGAAATTTAAGATAAATGTAAGAAAAAGAAGTAATATGTCATTGTACTTCAAAAATATCTAATAATTATTTAGAAATTACGCCATTCACAGTTATAATTCATTTCAAATTACACTCCTGGTGATAAATTTATTTTGAACTATAAACAATTAGACTTCACTAATATTACCCTCCACACATCATTTGTCCAATAATCAATTTTTTCTTTGTTTGAGTCCTTCCTCAGTAGTGAAAGGTACTGCTTTATTTTGAAACTGTCTCCCGTCTAAGTCAATCCCTAATTACACATCTGCCCATTTATGTCCTCTAGAAAAGTCTCTTGCCCAGACAACATTAAGCTACTTTTAGTGCAGCTTTTACGTAGAGATTGTGCACCAACGCAGCTTTTAACTTTCAAGAGACAAAGCTCGCTGATTTCCCCAATCTGCAAGTATGCACACGCTTGTCCTCTACCTATTCTTGTTCCCTCTCCTCCCTTACCTCGTCGCTGCCACTGAAAACCCACAGCCCTATACTGCAACTGATTATTTTCTACTCAACTGTGGTTTGATCTCCAACCTAACCTCAAATGATGGACGGAATTGGGAGGATGACGCAAAATTCCCTCTCCCTTACATGCCAAACACATCATTAGTATCCACAGCCTCCAAACAAGACCCTTCGGTTGAGATAGTCACATAGAATAGAACTTTTACTTTTAAACAAACTAAAGCAACAGTGGGAGTAGGGGTGTCCACGGGTCGGTCCGGGTCGAGTTTGTGCCCAACTCGGAACCAACCCGCTCAGGTCGGGTGGAACAAAAACAGACCCGCAACCGACCGCCGGAGAAGTCGGGTCGAGTCGGCCGGGCTCAGGGAAGCGAACGGTCGGGTCGGTCGAGTCTGGCGATGAGCGATGGCGAGCGGAGGAGAAGATCTCTCCTCGTCAATCTGAGTTGAAGGCCGACCGGATCTAATGGATTCTCGTCGGATTTGAGTAGATCGGAGCTTAATCTAACCAAGAATAGCCAGATTTGTGTAGATCTAAGTCAAATCTAACCCAATACCGTCGGATTTGAGCTAATCTGAGCGAAGGAAGAGAGTAGATCTTGAGCGAGGATGGCTGGTCGTAGCTGAGGAACGCCGGATCTGAGCGAAGGAAGACCAAGGATGGCCGGATCGAAGTTGAAGAACACTAGAACGTCACCGGATCTCGAAGGATCTCGTCGAATTTGGTCAAAAATCATAATATTTCACTGGAGAGGATGCGTTTTTGGTTCGGGTTGGGTGTCACGGGTTTTGAAATGTGAAACCGGCAACCGACCTGCGTGGGGTCGGGTTTGAGAATTCGGACCCGCGTCCGACCACCGGAGACGTCGGATCGAGTGGTGGTGGGTCGAGCTCGGGCGGGTTGGGCGGGTGGCCGGGTGGGTTGGACAACCCTAAGTGGGAGGGAGAAAAAGGAAAGAACCGAAAAGAAAAAAAGGAAGGTAAATGCTAAATTGCCAACACACAGAGAGAGAGAGAGAGAGAGAGAGAGAGTCACCTATGTGAGGAAAAATGTTTCTGTAACTGTGTGGAAGACTTGGTGGTGCGACACATCAACAAAGTTTTTGACTTTTCAATATTTCTACTGCTGTGTACAAGTAAACCTTGGATGTGTTGGGATGAAAATTAAAATTTTGTTTCCCTTTCATTTGTTGAGGTAATTGTTAAAATACTTATGTGTTCATTTTAAAGATGTTGAATATTTAATTATTGTAATTTGTTGACATGTGTATTTATGATTTGTATTTTATTTAAATGAAAATTATGTTTATTTTTAGACTTTCTTAAATATATTGTTTATTATCAAATATGAGGAGCCAAAATGATATGGTTATTTAAAAGTTTTCAAATTATTTAGGATATTTCCATAAAAGAAAATTTAATATTTTTTAATTAATTTTGGGGGGGCCAAGGCCTCCCTCAGTCTGCAAGTGGCTTTGCCACTACAACCAACACATACCCAAATTTCATTCTCAATTTCGATCGTCACAATAAAGTAAGAAGAGAAGAAAATGCATAGGGAAGAAGTAGAGAGAAGCGAGAGAGAGCGAAGAGTGAAAAGTGGTGTTGGTGTGAGACAAAATGAAGAAAGAAAATTTGGATTTTTTAATTGAAGGAAGAGAGAGACTGTTAATAAACTATTATGCTTTATTTTTAATAACGCATTACAATTAATTGGTTCTATACTAGTTTACTATATCTGAGTTGAAAAAAATTTAGATTTAGCGTTGAGCATTCATATTCGAGTTTCTAAAAAATATAATTATTTTACACTATAAGAAGCTATTTTATCTATTTTACCAACTCATTTACAAATACATCCAACATCCAATTTCTTATTTTTACATACAACAAAATAAAATAATAGAAAAAAGAGAGAGGGAAGGGAGAGAGAGTGAATGAGAGAGTCAAAGAGGAGAGAGGAGAAAAGTGAGAATAAAAATGACTATAAATTAAATACAAACTTGCTTTCAAAATTGTTATAAATACAACCTTACTTTCACGATTGCTAGAAAATTTTAGCAATACACACCTAAATAAATTAGCCATAAGGGGGGTTTTATAGTCCCATTGCTAATACAAAAAGCCTTGATTTTTGGTTCTTTAGTAGTAAAATAGTTTTTTTTTTTTCCCTAAAATACAACCACCAATATGAATGCTCTAAATAATAATATTGAAATTCCAACTTGTCAAGCCGAGTTCAGTTTAGTATTTAACGTATTCAAGTTTTATTGTTTACTTTGTTAATTATATAGCCTTAGTTATTTGGTTGAACTTTTTTTTTTTGGAGAATCGTAAGAGCATCCACAGCAGTGGAACTATATTTTTAGTTATTTGGCACTATGAAAAGTTACTTTATTTATTTTTTCTACTCACATGCTACAGCAGTGGATTTATTTTAGCTTTTAACACAATAAAATAATATAAACATCACAATAAAATAATATATCTCCTACAATAAAATAATACAAATCTACAGCCACCACAAAACAAACCCACAACAACCTGAAAATCCAGCAACCCAAAACTGAAACCCACCACGTCGGTACGCCGAAACCCACCACGCCGATACGCCAAAACCCACCACGTTGGTATGCCAAAACCCACTCCTATCCACGAGCGAGCACAACCATGAGCGATAACCACTCCAATCCACGAGCAAGCACAACCACAAGCAAGCACTCCAATCCACGGAAAGCCACTTCAATCCACAAGGCCAGAGCACAAGCACAGCTTGAAACACAAAGCCGAAACACAAGCACAGCCCGAAAAACAAAGCCAAAATGCCGAAAATAGAGAAGAGAGGCCGAAATGGGTAGGTCGACGACCGAGCATGGGTTGGCAGCAATGAGCCTGTGGCGGCTGGGCTCGTGCAGATCGGCGATGGGTCTATGAGGAAGAAAGAAGGGTTTGTGGGTCTATGGAGGAAGAAAGAAGGGATGGAGAGGCAGTGAGGAGAGAGACATGGAGAAAGGAGAATGAAAGCAAGAACGAATAAAAAAATAAAAAAAGTAGTGTGAACGCAAAATAAAAAATTATTATTATTTTTAGCTTTCAACTACAGTGCACATCCATACATAGATGTGCACTGTAGCAATGAAGCTAAAAATTTTAGATTTATCTCCACTGCTGTATGGTTATTTTTGTGTTTTGGTGGAGTTAAAACAGCTATATAGCTTTTTAGTTCCATTGCTACAAGTGCTCTAATATAGTTGAACTTGAACTCTAGTTCCATTGAAAGTCGTATAAATAAGTATTCACAATTTGCAAAAAGGAAATAATGTATGGACTAAGGTTCTTAAGCTCAAATGAGGAACTAAGTTGATGAATAGGGTCATAAATTAATTGAGAATTGTTCTTATGGACCATCATATCATCGGCATATACTGCAAAAGGAAAATCAAGGAAGATTTGCTATAAATAACTATTAATAATAGACTAATTGACACTTTATTATGTTTCCAACAAGTACCTCTAGAGTTAAAATCACTCACTCAACTACGAATTAAAAAAAAAATATGTTGACTCTAGAAGCTTCAAAATCAATATACAGTCATTTAGTTGTGAAGCATTCGAACCAGGCTCTTGGGATTTGTTTAGACCATAAATTGACTTATGAAAATGACAAACATGACAAGAGAATGATTGATTGACATATCTTGAGGTTAAGACGTATTATGAAGTCGCAGAAGCTACAAGAAAATAAATAAGTTGTTTTTTGGATAGAAAAGAAGCTAAACAAGTTAGCTTCTGAATGAAAACCTCGAATCCATGAGAAGTCCCTTAAATCCACAAGGTGATAGGGTTTTGGAATTCACCAAAGAGAAATAGACAAAGTATGTATTTTATAAATTTGGAAAATTTTTTTTTTTAATTTCCTTGAAGGCTACAATATATTTAAATAGTAAAAAAAAAAAAAACTTTAAGGCGGCTATGAAAATGCTTAGAAACCCTAATCCGCGCTAATCACGTAATTAGGTGGCAAAATAGTGATTTTTGCCAAAAATAGCAAAATTTAGATAATTGCGGAAATTGAAAATACTGTCTCTAAGAGACGTCTCAAAACAGACAAGACCTTATTCTGACTTTTAAATTAAAAGTTATTACGAAAAAACAGATATTACTATAAATAGCAAAAACACTATTTTCGGAGCCTTAACAAAGGAATTTGCCTAAATTGGAGTGATGCTCATATTTATATGAGTCTGGATCAGAAAGCCATTTCTCTCCAACTTGCCAAATTTTATGCAATTCCGACATGATCGCTTCGATGGCCTCTACTGACATCCCTTTTGATCTTTGCATTGTGGCTTTCGACACCCCTGCTGCTCCAAGAAGGCTTGTGCTATCTGTTCTACATCATATTATCTTCCTCACTTAGAATACCTTGAAGAAGGCATTGCTCAAGGTCATTGCTTCAATGTCTAGCCACATGAGATAGAAAGAGAAATGATTAATTTTTAACAATGGCAGGCTTCAATAATGGACTAAAGGTTTCATCGTAGTCAATGCTATGATAACCCTTGTCTACTAACTTAACCTTGTACCTGGCAATAGACCTATCATAATTGTGCTTGAGCTTATACACCAAATTACATCTCACTACATTTATAGTGGCAAATGCAAAAATCAAAGACCAAGTTTTCTGCCTTTGGACGGCATAGCATTCATTCATTTTGGATTTTTAAAAGTAATTTGATAGGTGGGAGGCTTAGTTACAGTATAGTCAATGGTGGCCTTGAATCCGAACTTTGGTTTAAGGATCCCATTGTTGGCTCAATCAAGTGTGTATAGGGTGAGAGCTTATAGGAACAAGGATAGGAGGAGGAACTGTAGGGGAAACAAGAAAGTGGGTGTAGGTGAAGAATCCGAAGAGATAGATGGTGAAAGTTAAAGATGAGAATCAGGAGGAAAAGAGGAAGAGAATGCTGATTAGTGATTTTCTTCAAAATTTTCAGCTTAGTAGACAACTTTATTTTTCTTTTTTTTTTTTAATGAATAAATACATCCAGACTTCTCAGGGTTAGCCCAACATAATTTGGGCCCAAATGCGAGAAATTTATGTGAGGCCAACATTAATTTGATGCATTAAATACAAAATTTGATGAATAATACTAACTAAACTAATGTTAATTTCATATCAATGATTTGATATCATAGTTGAACCATAAATTTTAACAAAAAGAAATTAAAATATAATTTAAAAAAAAAAAAAAAAAACTTACTATATCTTGGATATATGATGATGCTTAGTTAAGTAAAGTGGTAATCTAATTTTTAATTTTATATATTGTTTGTGAGAGAGAGAGAGAGAGAGAGAGAGAGAGAGAGAGAGAGAGAGAGATTATTTGACATGTGGCTTTGTAGGAGATTGTTTTACAAAAATTTAAATCTCAAATTATTTGGAAAGACTAATCATCATTGAGGATCAAACACAATTGCCACAATTTTTTTTTTTTTTGGAAACATTTTAGGGTTTCAATTGGATTAGGTTTTTATTGGTCTCCTATTTTGGAAGCCTTACTAAAAATGCTAAAAGTATTACAAAATTTTCAAAATATGATATGACAATAATTGTAATTGATGAACTTTAATTTAACAACCTAATTAATAAGTGTTTACATTAATTTTTTTTTAATTAATTGGTAATATGTCAATTTGTAAGCCTATAATAAAATGAATGGTGTTCATAGCATTACTCATTAAAAAAAAAAAAAGTACATAATCATTTTAAAAAATATTTATATTTTTATAAATTTTGGGCCTTTAACAATGGAGAGATAAGGCATTTTTTCCTGGAGGGTAAAAAAAATATTTGGTGGGGACCTTGCTTTGGGACAGCTTCTTATCAATACTTTAACAAATTCAACAATGTAAAACATGTAAAATCATCCACAAAGATTATGCAGAATCTAGAACACTAACATATGAAATGGACTACCCATACATCACTACCATATGCAGTGGAGTAGAGGAAGACATCCCAACTTTATTAAAAGGAAGTTTGCGCATCTTAGTACATATAAAATGTTTACAAAGAGATTGAAACTATATTTGAGTTTCTCTTCGCTAGCGAAGGGTGGTGTCCTCTCCACCTTCTCCTAGGTCGTAGAATTAGTCGTCCCTTTCTTGGAAGGCGTATTCGTACCTTGAGGTAATAGGTTTACCTTCAAGGTTTGGTGGGTCTCCCTTTTCTTTCGGGGGTGGGGAAACACATTTTCTCTTTTCTTTTTCCTGTTCTGCTTTCCTATTTTTTTGTTTTTTTTTAGTCGGGTGTCTTGTGTTTTTTTTTCAGCATTATGGAGGAGCTAACAAAGTCTTAGAGTTGTCTTACCCTCTCGGATATGGAGGGTTCTCAAGTTAGTATCACAGAAGAAGAAGCAGTGTCTGAGTTCGTCCTAGTGGCAAAGTTTCTCACCAAGAGGGCGCTAAATGTGAAGGCTATTGCTAAAACATTCACCCCCATTTGGAGATTGAAAAACGGGTTTAGGGTGACAAAGGAAAGTGACCATGTGTTGCTCTTTACATTTGATACCCAGACTAATATGGAACAAGTTCTTAAAACAAAACCATGGAGCTTTGATAAGCATCTTATGGTTTTGCATAGGTACGATAAAGAGATTGATGTATCTGCAATTGAGTTTAATATGGTGACTTTTTGGATTTAGGTACATGACTTACTAGTCCGTTTTCGAACAAGGGCAGTGGTAGAAAAGGTTTGTGGCACTGCTAGCCTGGTTGATAAGAACACGGAGGAGAGTGATAGTATGGGTGATGGTTTTGTGTAAAGGTCAGGGTGGATATTTCAAAACCGTTATGCAGAGGCCGTGTGGTTTCACTAGAGAATGGGAAGGAACTTTGGGTTTCTTTTAAATATGAGAGGCTGTCAAATCTGTGCTATTGGTGTGGCAGCCTTACACACGACGATCGGGATTGCGAGTTGTGGATTGAAAGTGGAGGTACACTACAGCCAGAAGCTCAACAATACGGTGCATGGATCAGGGCACTTCTGTTTGTGCGATCCAAGAGAAGTTCAATCTCAGTTCCGGGTTTCTACAAACAAAAGGCTGCAGGCTCGAGTGCAACATCCACCCCAAATCAGGCCGAAAAACCACCAGTTGCGCTTCGACGTGGTGGTCCGGTGGCAGAGATAATCAGACATGACCGTGGGGATGAGATGCTAAATCGGGAAGGAATAAATTCCCCTGATTCTCAGGAAATAAATCAACGGGAATCAATGCCTTTCCATAAGCATACACACGTGGAACTTAAGGTCAATGAGGAAGTTATGGAACAGATTAGAAGGGGAATATCTGCTAAGCTATTTGAGGAGAAATTAGAGGAGATAAACAGGGATTTAAGGAAATTTGACACGGCAATGGAGATTCAACCTATTTCAAACTCTTCAACGGGTAAGGAAAACTTCCTGGAGTCAATGACACTTAATGAAATCTTCATGAGAGCCTCCCAAGCACGTGCAACTCCATTAGGTAGCAACCGTGTCCCACTTTCTGCTATACCCGATACCTCAAACACTCATACAGTAACTTCAGCTACTTGGAAATGACAAGTGAGGCATAATTCAGGTATTGATGTTATCATGGAAGATGCAGTGGGTTTGAAGAGGAGTGTTCATCCTACTGGGGGTCAGCCAAAGTTACAAAAAAAAAAAGAAAAAAAAAAAAGAAAAAGAAAAAAAAGAAAGCTATTTCTCGGGTTGGCAAAGGTGACAAAGAGATATTGGTGGAGGCTGGTTCCCAACCCTGCCAAAACCAATGAGTCTTTTATGCTGGAACTGTCAGGGGCTTGGGAACCAACGTATAGAGAATCAGCTTGCAGAATTAGTGTGGGCAAAAGATCCTCCGTTGTGTTTTTAGCCGAGACATGGACCGATGAAGCTAGGCTAATTTTAATTAAAGACTGTTTAAAGTTTAAGTATAGATTTATTGCACTTGGGAGAAATAAGTCAGGGGGTTTGGTGATGTATTGGAAAGAAGGTTTTGATTTGACCATTGAAACTTTTTCAAAGAACCATATTGATGCCACAATTTGTAAGAACAAGGAAGGGGAATGGAGATTTACCGGGTTTTATGGAGAGCTGGACACACAACTCAAACATGAAGCCTAGGCATAGTTGAGAAATTTGAAAGCACGGAGCCAAGCACCTTGGCTATGTGCGGGAGACTTTAATGAAGTTACAAAGCAATTGGAAAAATTGGGTGGTAGAACTAGGCCTCATAGTCAGATGCAAGCCTTTAGAGATATATTGGATGAGTGTGGTTTTATGAATCTTGGTTTTGTTGGTTCAAAGTTTACATGGTATGGAGTGCAGGAAACAGAGGCCTTTTCGGTTTGAGCAAATGTGGATGAGTGAACCGAGATGTGGGGCAACAATTGAAGCGGTATGGCAGCAGGTGGTAGATGAACCACGGGGTGAAAAAGTAATTAAAAACAGGTTGATAAGTGTGGGAAATGTCTAACCAAATGGAGCAAGACGTGTTTCCACAATGTAAAAAGGGAGTTGGAGCAAAAAAGAAAGAAATTAGCTCAGGCTAAAAGAGTAGCATGCAATGGGGGTTCGGTGACTCTGATGAAAAAATTGGAGAAAGTGATAAATGAACTCCTTGACAAAGAGGCGAAAATGTGGAGGCAACGGGCTAAGGTGCAGTGGCTGAAAGATGGGAATAGAAATACGAGGTTTTTCATAGCAAAGCCTCACAACGAAGAAGGAAGAACTACATCAAGGGGCTATATGAATGCAGGTCAGTGGTGTACTACTCCTAACCGTATAGAGGAGATTGTGCTGGAGTTTTACCAGGCTCTTTTCACTTCCCAAAACCCGGAGAACTTAGCAGAGATTTTGGCACAAATCCACAGGTTGTGACAGAGGAGATGAATAATGAGTTGACAATGGAGTTTCAAAAAGAGGAAGTAGAGACGGCTCTTAAGCAGATGGCTCCTTTGAAATCACCTGGAACGGATGGAATGCCACCCATTTTTTACCAATATTATTGGTCTTTGGTGAGCAATGATGAGGTTGAAGATATTCTGTGTTTTCTCAATTCGGGTAATCTTCCTCCATCTCTGTGTCATTTATTTATTACTTTAATCCCTAAAGTTCATAGCCCTAAATATATCTCATAGTATCCCCCCATTAGTCTTAGCAATGTTTTGTATAGAATTTTTTCAAAAGTGCTGGCTAACAGGCTAAAGAAAATCCTTCCACACTTAGTATCAGAACAACAAAGTGCTTTTGTAAAGGATAGATTGATTTCAGGCAATATTATGGTGGCTTTTGAAATCCTCCATTACATGAGAAATCATAGTTCAAGGGAGACGTGGTACATGGCTCTGAAATTAGACATGAGTAAGGCGTATGATAGGGTGGAATGGGTGTATATGGAGAAATTGATGAAGAAGATGGGTTTTTGTGACACTTGGGTAAATCTGATGATGCTATGTATTCAAAGGCTACATACTCTATATTGATTAATGGAGAGCCATGTGGCCAAATCACACCCTCAAAGGGGTTGTGCCAAGGGGATCCTCTGTCTCCTTACTTATTTTTATTATGTACGGAAGGGTTCCATGGTTTGTTGAGAAAAGCGGAGGAGAATGAAGATATAAGGGGAGTTTCTATCTGTAGAAGTGCACCAAAGCTAACACATCTTCTTTTTACAGATGACAGCCTTGTCTTTTGCAGGGCCAAAATTACTGAGTGTGAGAAGCTATTGGAGATTCTAGCCACTTATGAGCAAGCTTCGGGGCAACAAATAAATAGAGACAAAACTACTCTATTTTTTAGTAAGTCCACTTCCCTTTAAATGCAGGTATCCATTCAAGCAGCCCTTGGAGTACCCGTGGTTAAACAATACGAGAAGTATTTGGGGCTGCCAAGTTTCATTGGGCGAAAAAAGAAGGAGAGCTTTGACAATATTAAGCAAAGAGTCTGGAAAAAGCTTCAAGAATGGGAAGGCAAGCTTTTGTCACAAGCGGGGAGAGAAATTCTAATAAAAGCAGTGGCTCAAGCGTTACCTACCTACACTATGTCATGCTTCAAGCTACCGGTTACTCTTTGCGATGACATAGAAGCTCTTATTCAAAGATTTTTTTGGGGGTAGCGAGGAGAGAGTCGAAAGGTGCATTGGGTGAGATGGGAAGAATAATGTAAGCCAAAGGAGCAAGGAGGAATGGGGTTCAAGGATTTGTCCCGTTTTAATGATGCATTGCTTGCTAAACAAACGTGGAGACTTCTACATGACAAGTCCTCACTATTTTACTAGGTTTTTAAAGCGAGATTTTTTCCAACTTGCTCAATTATGGAGGCCACTTGTCCTAGCTCGACATCTTACGCTTGGAAGAGTATAATAAAGGGGAGAGATGTGATTAAACGGGGAGCTATTTGGAGAATTGGAGATGGGAGGTCAGTTCATATTTAGGGGGATATGTGGCTGCCACAGAAAAATTCAGCACTTGTTTTATCTCCACGATTGGATGGTTGGGCTAAAGCAAAGGTTCAGAGCTTGATTGATGAAGAGAAAAGATGCTGGAAGGATGAACTAATTGATGAAACTTTGGTGGAGTTTGAGGCAGTGATGGTGAAAGGCATTCCCCTTTGCCTTACAGAACAACCCGATGAACTAATTTGGCCTTATAGTGTGAATGGAGCATACACAGTCAAGTCCGGGTATAAGTTTCTTCAATTGGAGTTTCAGAATCAACAACCGGGTCAATCCAATCCATTGATTCTTAAGCCATTGTGGAAAGGAATATGGGGACTCAACGTGCCAAGTAAGGTGAAAAATGTGGTCTAGCACGCTGCAAAAAATTCACTTCCCACCAAGCGAAATTTGGTTACAAGAAAGGTACAAAATGATGCTTGTTGTGATCAGTTTAAGCTGCTACCTGAGGACACACTCGACGCTTTTTTTCTTTGCCCGAAATTGGAAGGAGTTTGGCGCTCAGTACAGGTCTGGAACCAGCAAAGTTTGCAGTAGATGACGAGTGTTGTTGATCTTGTGGGATGCATTTTGGCAGAAAACAGGGAACCAGATTTGTTTGCTATGGTTGTTTGGGCAGTGTGGAAGAGAAGGAATGAGTTGCAGGTTGGGAAAGGCGGCGAATATCTCATTGATCTGGTGCAGCAAGCTCGGACCAGATTGCAGGATTTTTTGCTACATAATTCAGCAGCTATGGCACCTATGGGACGAACTCAATCACAATGGCAGCCCCCAGCGCACCAACAGTACAAGATAAATTTTGATGGGGCACTTTTTACGGTTGAAAACCAGGCCGGAATTGGAGTGGTGATTCGAGATAGCATGGGGCAGGTGATGGCCTCTTTGGCGCAATGAATACCACTGCCTAGTACAGCAATTGAGGTTGAAGCTTTGGCAGCTCGGCGGGCAATGGAGTTGGCGTTGGAAATAGGTCTCAACAAAGGGGTGCTGGAAGGTGATTCGCTGATCCTTATGAATGCTCTGAAGACAAACTCTCACAGCCTTGCACAGTTCGGTCATATTATAAAAGATATACAGTTCTTAGCCTCTTAGTTCTCCATTATTTCTTTTTCTCATGTGAAGAGGCATTGTAATACTATGGCCCACTCAATTGCAAGGCGGGCACTTTCTTTTTCTTCATTGCAAGTCTGGATGGAAGATGTACCATCAGAAATTGCAGATGTACTTCAGGCTGATTCACATAGCCTTATTTGAATAAAAGTTCTTACAAGGTGGATTCTCAAAAAAAAAAAAAAGTTTACCAAGATCATTCATATCCATGGACTTAGTGGATACATCAATTTTTGACAGTCAGGTAATGTAGAATGTAAGATTCGATTACAACGATAACCTAACCTATTATGCCAGAGAAGAAAACTGTCTTTAACAACAAGGTTTAATAGTTTTTTCTCTCTATGGAAAATAAAAACAGAGAGCTTTCAAGAGAGGAGGAAGCAGAGCTATTCAAAAGTAAGAAGAAGGTCAAAGAAGGATTTCATGCTGATTTTAATGATGGAATCAGTGAGAGTGGGCAAGCACAGGGTGGTCAGGCTTCATGGGGGGCTGATAAGAAAACTTTCAAAGATAAGCTGGTGGGTGAAATTCCAGGGGCCTATGCTGAGGCCTTTGAGTTCTCGGAATTATTGGAAATGGAAGCAGAGTCAGACGAGGAGATGGATGAGCTTCGTGAGGGGTTGGCAGCGGTCAAACTCACGAGAGAAACAAAACTCAGAATCAGGAAGCCGTGATCTAATGCTCTGATTATTAAGCTTTATGGTAGAGCAATAGGACTTAGTTTTCTTCAGAGTAAACTTAATCAGTTGTGGAAACCGGTTGGGCCATTGGTTTGTGTGGACCTTGGTAAAGATTTTAACTCAATCAGGTTCTCATTGAAAGAAGACATGGATGCAGTCCTTAAAAATGGGCCATGGTTTATTGGGGGACACTTTTTAACCATTAGGCCTTGGGAGCCTTTTTTCAAACCAGCGAGTGCGAGTGTTTCTTCTATTGCAGTCTGGGTTAGGTTGCATGAGCTACCTTTGGAATTATACGAGTTGGAGGTTCTCAAACAAATCGGAGAAGCTATAGGGAGAGTGCTTCGGATTGATTCGCATACTGCCATGGAGGCCAGAGGAAGGTATGCAAGGTTGTGTATTCAGTTAGATGGTACCAAGCCACTTATTAATACTTTACTCATTGGGAGGTTTGAGCAGCCCGTGGTCTATGAAGGGCTCCACAAGTTGTGTTTCTCTTGTGGGAGGATTGGTCATAGATTAGAAGCTTGCCCTCTCACGATTAAAAAACCAGAGCCACTGGTGGAGGGCGGCCCGATGAACGCTGGAGAGGATACGCATGTTGTGCATGACTCGTACTGCTCTGGCACAGGTAGTGGAACGAAGAAGGACAGTGCAGTTGGCAAGGAGGAGGACGAGTACGGACCTTGGATGCTTGTGGCATGTAGGAAGCCTGGGCAGAAAAAAACAAGTATTGCCGTTATCTCTAGGGACCATTCAGTGCACGGATTGGGCCGAGATGGCCATGGGCCTATGCAAGAACCAAAGGGTGTTATCAGGAATTGGAATGTTTTTAATAAGGGAGCTGATTCCTTTGGGCCTTTGAGGGTGGGCCAGGAGAAAAACTTTGATGTTAAAAGGTTGGACAAGCTAGTGGAAGCCCGGTCCAGCCCTTCAGTTAAGGGCAAAAGAGCGTTAGCTAGGAGCAAAGCTGCTGTGTGGTCATCTAAAGAGAAAACAGGGGAAGTGGGTAAGCTTTTTCCAAACACAACGGTGGCGTGGGTTTCTCGGAGTAAAAATGGTGAAGGTGAGGTCGCCGGCGAGCCTTATCAATTTTCAGCAAGCTGTGGAGATGATCGGGGTCAGCAGTCTCAACGGCATGAGAGTGGAGGTTCTAAAGGTGGGCTTGGTGGCGATCATCACGAAGTCCACGGCCGAGATGCGATGGAGCAGAGCAAAGGTAGTGAGCATGACCGGGGTCAGTACAAGATTGATCATTCTGCTACTCACGGGTACAAGGGTGCAAGTGCTCAAGTCAGCGCCAGATTGCACCAACCAAGTAGCTGTGAGGAAGTTGATCTTGGGCGTGTGGGAGAATCTGTGGAAAATGTGTCAAGGGATGGGAATTTCAAAGGAGAGGATGACATGGTTGGGATGGATGTTAAGGAAGGAAGCAGAGAGTTTGTCTCCGCTAGTTGATTTTCTTTCTTGTTTTTATCCATTAATAATTATGAATATTATAGTGTGGAATTGTATGGGCGCTCTGAAGCCTAATTTTCAGAGTCATGTTAGGGAGTTGGCTAGGATGTATAATCCTTCTATTTTGGTTGTAATGGAAACTCGGGTTGGGGGTGACAGAGCCAAGGAGATTATAAATCGTCTTCCGTTTGATGGTGTTATTCATACTGACACGATGGGATTTGCAGGTGGAATCTGGTTATTATGGAACTTAGATAGAGTGGAGGTGGTGCATCTCGTGAGCACAGAACAAGAAATTCATGTCGAAGTTAAGGTACTGCCCTCTAACCTTGCTTGGATTTTTACTGCTGTGTATGCTAGTCCTAGAATGGTGGAGAGACAGGTGTTGTGGGAAAACCTTTCTAAAGTTGCTGATCTCCATAGTAAGCCGTGGATTATTGCGGGTGACTTTAATGAACCCCTTGTTAGGGATGATAAGTTTGGGGGTAGGCTGGTTAGTATAAACAGGGAGTTGATGTTTAAGGATTATCTGGATAAATGCAATATGGTGGATATGGGGTTTAATGGGCCGAGATATACTTGGACAAATAGAAGGGAGATCCACAGCCTCATCCAAGAAAGAATTGATAGATTCTTTATGACTCCAAGTTGGTGTTTACTCTATCTAGATGCTAAAGTGTCGCACCTAACCAGGTGTCACTCAGACCATTGCCCCGTGTTGATGGAAACCAATCCCAAGAGGCAGTTGCACCTTACAAGGCCGTTTAGATTCCAATCCTTTTGGCTGTCTGACCCCTCCTTCCCGAGTGTGGTTAACAAGGCTTGGCAGCATCCAAAGAGGCTTATGGAAGCAATAGATGTTTTTTCTAGGCAAGCCAGTTTATGGAATAAAAATCAGTTCGGTAATATCTTTCATAAGAAGAAAAGAGTGTTGGCCCGGCTCGATGGGGTGCAAAGGGCTTTGGCCAACCAACCTTCTTCCTCTCTAGTGGCATTGGAGAGTCACCTCTGTAAGGAGCTGGATGTTGTGCTGGAGCAAGAGAGGGATCTTTGGGCTTTGAAATCTAGAATTAATTGGATGGTCTTAGGAGATAGAAACACTTCCTGTTATCATGTCTCTACTCTAACTCGTAGAAAGCGGAATTTTATCACTGCAATTAAGAATGAAGCGGGGGTCTGGTTGACAGGGGAAAGAGAGGTTGCAAACCATTTCAGAGAAGGTTTTATTAAAATCTATACTACTTCCCAAGTGGCTGCAACCCGTGACCTTAGCTTTAATGTGCAGTGGCAGCCTAAGCTTTTGTGTGAAGAGAAGAATAGCATTAGCCACATGGTGACAGAGGAGGAAATTAGAGCTGCTCTTTGGTCTTTAAAAGCCTTCAAAGCCCCCGGTCCGGACGGTCTTCATGTGGGGTTTTTTCAAAGGTTCTGGCTAGTGGTAGGAAGGTCGGTGAGTGAGGAGGTTTATGCTGTTTTTAGAGAGAAAAAAATTTTGGAATACCTTAATAGTACGAACATTGTACTTATTCCAAAAACTAACAGTTCGGAGTCTATTGGTAGTTATCGTCCCATTAGCCTGTGCAATTCAGTGTATAAGATAGTGTCCAAAATTTTAGTTGGAAGAATCAGACCCTTTTTGGATCAACTTGTTTCCCCCTGTCAAGCAGCTTTCGTTCCAGGTAGGAGGGGAGTAGATAATGCTATTGTTGTGCAGGAGATTATTCACACCATGGGGAGAGCTAAGGGGAAAGGTGGTTACATGGCTCTTAAAATAGATCTAGAGAAGGCTTACGATAAACTTGAATGGAGCTTTATTAGGGGTATGCTGATCCGTTACAACTTTCCGGAAAGTCTTGTTGAGATTATTATGAGCTGTATATCTTCTGTTTCGACTTCGATTTTGTTCAATGGAGGGAGCCTTGAGCCGTTCAGGCCATCTAGAGGCATAAGGCAAGGAGATCTGCTATCCCCGTACATCTTTATATTGTGTATGGAATTTTTAAATCAGCTCATTCAAGAGAAGTGTGAGGCTAAAGTTTGGTGTCCGATCAAGGCGTCTAGAAGTGGACCTTCTTTCTCTCACCTTTTCTTTGCTGATGATCTTGTTTTTTTTGCTAAGGCAAATGTCGATAATTGCAACGCCATCAGAGAAGTCCTTGATGCCTTTTGTGGGTGCTCCGGGCAAACAGTGAGTGAGTCTAAGTCCAGGGTTTACTTTTCCCCGAATATTGTGCTTGATGATAGGGAGGCTCTGAGTGACATCCTTGGAATCCGTCAAATAGAGTGTTTGGGGAAATATTTGGGCTTCCCCATTAAGCACAAAGGAAATAATACCCAGGATCTCGGTTTTGTTCTGGATAGAGTAAAGAGCAAGCTGGCAGGTTGGAAGGCCAATCTTCTTTCTATGGCTGGAAGAGTGGTGCTGATTCAAGCTTCTTCTTCAAACTATTCCAGCCTATGTTATGCAATGCAACCTTCTTCCTGGTAAGGTGTTGGATGGTATTGATAGAGTTAATAGGAATTTTCTGTGGGGTTCAACTGAAGAGAAATGAAAAATGCATTGGGTGGGCTGGAAGAAGGTCACAAGATCTAAAGAAGAAGGGGGTTTAGGGCTTCAAACAGCAAAGGGAAGGCATACAGCTCTGTTAGCAAAGCTAAATTGGAGATTCCATACTGAAGACAAGGCTCCATGGGCAAAGGTTTTGAGGATGAAGTATTGCAATCCGCAGAGACTTAATTCGAGAAATGCAAGCAAGTTGTCTAGCTCTAGAATTTGGAAGGGAATGGTGCGAGGTGAAGAAATTTTTAAAAAAGGAACCAACTGGCTTCCGGGGTTTGAAAGTAAGCTGGATTTTTGGAATGATAATTGGACTCTTCATGGTCCCCTTAGAAAGGTCATTCAGGGGCCTCTGTCTAGAGAGGCCGCCAATCTAAAGATAAAGGAAGTGGTTGATTATACCGGAAGATGGGATTGGTCTTTAAGCCAAATGAATTTTCCGGAGGAAGTGGTCAATGATATTAAAGCCATCCCAATTCCCTTCTCTGCCAGATTAGAAGATAGATTGAGCTGGAAGTACTCGGCCAAGGGTGATTTTGAGCTTAAGAGTGCTTATGGGTTGGCCACAGACTCTTTGATGGATGCTCCTTTCAATGGGAAGTGGATTTGGAAGCTGAAAATTTTGCCTAAAATTCAAAACTTTGTTTGGAAGTGTATGCACCACAGCATCGGGGTTAATCAGTGCTTAGTGGCTAGAGGATTGCAAGTTGATGTCTGCTGCCCTTGGTGTCATGTTGGGGCAGAATCTATCTTACACATGCTGCGTGACTGCCCTGTAAGTAAAAATATGTGGCTGCACTTGGGTGGGCTCAACCACAACTTCTTCTCCGTGTGCCTTCAGGAGTGGATTTTCTCTAATGCCACATCTAAGTCTCATTTTCAATCGGGTCCTCTGCCTTGGAGTCTTGTCTTCTTATTTGGCATTTGGTTGCTTTGGAAGGATAGGAACCTTTGCATCTTCAATCAAAGAAATTCAAACCCCAGGAGGCAAGGAAGTGGTGGATTGTGCTGTGGAGTTCTTTTTCTGTGCGAACAATGGCCTGGTCACCAAAAGGACAGTTATAAGGAGCGTTAGATGGGAGAAACCAATGGCTGGTTGGCTCACCTTGAATACTGATGGCTCGGCAACAAGCACCACTGGTATTGCAGGTGGAGGTGGGCTAATTAGAGATGAAAATGGGGAATGGGTGTCAGGTTTTGCAAGAAGGATTGGGAGTACTAATAGTTTCATGGCAGAATTATGGGCGCTTCGCGACGGGCTGCAGCTGTGCCTTCAAGCTAATGCCCATTCTGTTACTATTGAGATTGATGCTAAAGCCATTGTGGATGCTTTTAACTCTCCCACCTCTTCTAATGCTTTTGTTTCACCTATTATGGAAGACTGCAGATTTTTGGCTAATCGGATTCCTCAGAAAAGATTTAGGCATATTATAGGGAGGCTAACAAGTCCGCGGATTTTTTGGCTAGATTAGGAATTCTTCTTGACAGTGAGTTTGTTGTGTTTTCCAGCCCTCCTGTAGAGTTAATTAGCTTGTTGGAGGCTGATGCCGTTGGGCTGTTTGTTAGCAGGCTCTGTTCTGCCCCTCTGTTTTCTGTTTAGTTGTTTATGAATTTCCATTTCAACCAAAAAAAAAAAAAAAAAAAACCAAGGTTTAATTTATTAATATCGAATGAGAACTGAGATGACGAGAATGAAGTAGATGTTGATTGAGGAGATGTGGATGAGGCTATGTGGAATGGATGTACTCTATAACACCTTCATTGTAGGTTAATCCTACGTAGAAAATTCCATCTCCAACACGGCAAGTGCGCTTGTTACTGTTAGCTTGCAACCTGGTTTGGGTCCAATATTCCAAGTTCCAACAACACATTGGACTAAACTTTTGCCCTGCACTAGACTTTTTGCCCTCTAGGCGACTTATACCTCAACAGCGTTCGTGTCAATTATTGCACGATTTTTTTTTTTTCCTGATTTATTGTACAAAATATATGAAACAAGAAGTATTTGTTTAAATATCATGCCTCATGAGTCCACACAGCACAAGAGGGGACCTAAAGTACACGTTTTCTCTTTTTGTGTTTTTGTTTGAGAAGAAGAGAGGGGACCTACACTTGTAGAAAAATGATTAGGTCCTCCACTAGTGTCAGACGTCATGGATGACTAAAGGACCTAATAATTTGTCCTTCATTAGACTGTCCTATTTTTAATATCTGTATATTATTTACCTACACTACACGCACCCACTATATGTTCCAATAATTGAAATCTTGGTTTCATTTTATGACAATGTTTTATTGTCACACTTAATAAATGTTTCAATAAATAAAATTGTAATTTTATAGAAAGTGACTCGACTTTCTATAAATAAATAAATAAAATAAAAAACTTATCGATTAGGTTATAATTTTAAAGTAGTGTCAAGTATTTATTATGTGCTATCACTAATCAATTCTTATCAGTTGAGTAAAATATCTGCGGAAAACCAACTGTCGAGTAATTTTAATTGGGAAAAAAAAAATTTGTTATACAACGACTTGATTTTTAGAAAGCAAACTCTAGGTTGATTTTATCATGAATGATAATACCATAAAGAATAGATTTTCTCTTATTTGAGGCAGTGCTTCAGCTCTGTCCACTTTATTCTACGATTTGATTAGTTTCATTGCCTCTATCCTCTTCCAAGTTCTGTTAGATAGATACACCCAATTTTTCACCGACTCTTTCACTGCTCACTCACATGCTTTTGAAAATGCTCTCGGCTGGGTACATCGATCACAACACAAAAACAGAAAGAGGTGGTTAAAATTTGGTGAATCATTCGGTGTCAAGAGACTTTTACCCCTCTCATTTCAGCCTTTTCAGGCATCAACAGAAAGCGTTTTGAGAAATTGTTTTCAAAACTTGTTTTCTATTGTTTTCGTCCCTTGAAACCGTGTTCGCCAATGAGTTTTCTATCATGATTGTTTTCATCTTATTTTTATTTTTTCTAAAAACCCAGCAGTGACAAATCCAGAACCCAGATCATGAGTTTCATTTTTCTTTCCCTTTCTTTTGCAAATTTCATTTGTCATTCTGCAACTTTAAATGACTCAAGCTACCTGAGCAATGACTCAAAACGAGGGTGAAATATTGTAAAAAAACTGATCAACTCTTAAAATGGTTTGGAGGATTTTGGCTGTCCAATGCGACTAATTTTTTTGCAACTTTAGTATAGTAACTCAAAAATAAATTATAATGAATCATAATGCAAATACATATATCTTTCAATTAACAGAAATCAAATCAAACGACTTACATTGCTTTTTTATTTTATTCAAATGCATATATATCTTCTAATTAATAAACAGAAATCAAATTTCTGAGTTCTAATAAACAGAAAATATTAAGTACTGCGGGCCTTGCCTTCTCATCCCTCACGATCATTTCTTGCCACGTTGGCAACGATTGTACAACGCGCAAGGCCGAGTTTTCATATTTATGGCCTGTATGCAATTGCTATACAATTGTGCATTACAAAATGGTTTGTCTGGCTTGAAACCTCTGTAAGTAATTTTGCCACCCGCGAGGATCCTTCGACTCACTTCGGACTCCATCAAGAGCTCTTCATCTCCATTGCATTCAGCGATTGTAGCATTGCATGAGACGTTTGGGTTAGCCTCAAGAGCAGCGGCTGCTACAGACACATTTGTGCCGAATGAAATCAGTATGACCGCAAAGCAGACTGCAAAACATCCTTTCCTTAGTTGAGTTCCCATCTCCTATCCTACGTTCAATTTCTATGTCTTGTGGGGCATTATATTTCCGCCGAAAGCTAGCTTAGGCAAAGGACAAATTCAAGAGATAATTTTACCAAAAAAAAAAAAAAAAAAAATTCAAGAGATAATGGACGATGGGCTATCCTTCTCCTTCATTTTTTTTTTCTTTTTTTTTTTTTACTCACCTTTTTCTAAAACAATTTGTTGGGATGATCAAGCTCAATTGGTCTAATATTATAAATAAAAAGTTTGACTAAAAACTTAGTTGTAGTATAAGGTTACAACTTCACTCAATATTTTTTATTAGATGTGAATTTTGACAAATTCACCATTGGATTATATTATCTTCTTATATCTTTTATGTGTATAAAAGATCTATGGGACTTCCTTTTAGATCGATTTAGTGAGCTCGTCCATCATTAGTGCAAACAGATATCGACATAATGTTGATCCTTGATGAAAAATTATAGTGATAGGAAACTCACATGTGATTCCTCTTGTTTTCACACTAATTACAACTATCATACATATCCTTAATCAACTTAATATTACTTTAGAGAAATTTATTTCTTTTCCAAAACACTCCACATAACTTCTCTAGAGGCCTTATTGTATGCTTTCTCTATCTTAGGTTGATCGTTCAGGCATAAAACTAGATTGAGTTTCTGATATTGTTATCTTTATTTCTTAACCTATGTTCAATCACTCTTTTCCAAAGTTTCATAGTGTGGCTTGTAAGATTAATTCTACAATAATTGGTATAGTTTTAAATATTCTAACCGTTAAATTAAAAAAAAAAAAAGATTTTAGACTATCATTCGATTCCAGATATGTGATAGTGCACCAACCAACTTTATTTTTCAAGAAGATAACTGGCACCCACTATATCTGATTTTCCATTTCAATGGTGCTCCATTTGTCTAATTATTTCCACACCGATAATTCTGACTCCCCCACGCCGAAAAAGAAAGTATTGGAAAAAAGAAAAAAACAAAGAAGGTGGCAAAATGTATGGTCTTAAATGGATTGGTGATAATAACAAATACACTACCACGTGCCCTAGGCCCTTTGTATGCGTCTCATAGTGCTTGACCGGACCGCTAAAAATGTCAAAAGAATGGGCCCATATAATAGAAATAAATAATAATAATTTATGGGCCCCAAGAAATTTATATTAAAAAAAAGGGTAAATTTCAGTAACTACCCCTGAGGTTTGGGGTATTACCAAGTAGGTCCACAACTTCTCAAAACTAGCTAATAGAGTCCCTAAGCACAACTTAGTCGCTGACGGCGTTAGTAACAATAGTTTTTCACTTATTCTCTCACTGTTTCTTCTCTCTTGTCTCTCTTTCATTCCATCTCAGACCTCTTCTTCTCTCTCAAACCATCACCGTGACCACCAAAAACTCAGACGACAATACACATAACTACCAAACCACACCACCGCAAGTCCATAACCCACAGACGCTCCAATTCAGAACACAACCCAAAGTCTAAACTCAAATCACACCCAAAAAATCCCACCACCCAAACAACTAAACCCATGCACCATCACCGATGAACCCAAATTCGTCATCATTGACTCCATGAGATAGCCCCACCTTAAGATCGGTGTCATCATCCCTTGAAGAATGCTTCCCCAAATCAGAGAAGTATAAAAAAATGAGAGATCGGGTTTGAATTCATGCCCACAAACAATGGTTCACATACACAAAAAATACACAACACTAAACAGCTCAAGGATCACAAACCCCACCCCAAAACACCAGAAAATTCAACAAAGCCCACCTCTTCTCAAACCCAAACCCATCATCAACAAGACCCACAAACAGAAAACCACCACCACCAATTCAAAAAAAAAAAAAAAAAAAAAACCACCCACAAACGAACCACAACTTACCCGCACAAAGACCACGAGAAAGAGAAGGGAGAAACTGCAACGCCGATCCACACCAAAATCCACACGTTGTCTAGGACCCTCTGGCTTATAGATTGAAGAGTGGGTTTGAGGTTTTGAGGGAATGAGAATTAGATAGGGAGAAGATGTTTGTTGGTCTCGGGTTTTAGAGAGAAAAGTGAGATTAGAGATGAGAGGCCATCTTTGTGGTGGTGTTGGCTTAGGTTCACCACGGAGGAGCATGGAGGCTCTACTCCGTTTAGATCGGTGAGATCGAAAAGAGAAGAGATTGATTTTTAGGGAGGAGAGTTGATGGTTGAGGAGGCTTAGACTTAGGCTGATTGAAGATAGTCATGGAGGCTCAGCCATGGTTGGTGTTTGGTTTCTGGAGAGAGCTCGAGATCAGACAGACAAAGAGAAGGGAGAGCTTGGCGTGAAGGGTGAGAAGAAGAAAAGGAAAAAATATTTTGTTTAATTAAACGGTGCCAGACGGTGTTAGTGGCTAAGGACCAAATTGGTCACTTTTTAAAACCTTTGGATGTGCTTGGTAATACCCCAAACCTCAGGGGTAGTTACTGAAATTTACCCTAAAAAAAAAAATAAATCTTCCACTTTTTCCTTTATCAGTCGCGACGGTAAGTCTTTGGGTTGAATGAAATTGAGAAAGTTAGTTGGTGAGTAATACTACTTCCACAATACAAAATTACAATAACTTGGAAATATTCCTAAATTAACATTTCATATCATTTAAATTGAAGATTGTGGTGGTGCTCATATGTGAATTGACAAATTAATACATGAAATGTTGTGACCTTTTGTTATTTTTTCCACTTTTCACACTAAACTAGGGGTTTGGTGCATTAATTATATATATCATTTGATAATTGAGGTGTGAGAATTTGAATAATAATTCTTGAATGCTTCATTTGTGCTAGTTGAGGTGGAGGAATTTGAATAAAAATTCCCGAATGCCTTATTTGTGCATTCGGGAATCATTATTCAAATTAAATATTACAAATTTAAAATTATATAATATATCACATCATTTAAGAATAGTTATTCTTTTTAAATAAAGAATAACTATTACTTACCAAAATGACTATAATAAGTATTCATTTATAAGGCTATTGGGAAAATTACCAATTTCTCTGTTTGTTTTTACCTGAATTTTTTTATTTATAAAATGAATCATTTTCAAAAAAAAAAAAAAAAAAAATTGTTTTCGAGCACAAAACATTTTTATTTAGGCTGCGCTTTGCAATTACCAAATTGTTTTCAATAAAATGAAGCATTTACCCAAATCATTTTTATTTAGGCTACACTTTGCAATTTATCCTTATTAATTTAATTATGATCGAGCACAACTTTAGTTAGTTAGTTAAATTGAGGCTAGTTGGTCACATGTGGAACAATTTTCGAGGAACTTTTGTAAAAATTGTTTAATGTTTCAAAGGCTATACATTACACGGATATGGTTAATTTGTTTTGAGACTTGTCACATGTGGAATAGTTTTAGGAAAGTCTTGTAAATATCGTTTAATGTTTGAAAAAGTAAGAGTTTATAATTCAGCTGGTTGATACCTCTTAGTATTTCTATTGAGATATTTAAAGTTCTAATCCCCTTCCCCAACTATCAAATTATTATTATTATTATGATTTGAAAGGCTATACGTTATTTGACCTGGTAAAATGGAATTGATAATATGTCCATACCCAATTAATTGGTCCCTCAATTAAATCTTTACCGCAACTTTGTGTGTCTAATCAAACAGATTGTGTAGGATCTTTGATAAGGCTAAAAATGAGTATTAGAAACTTCAACCCAAAAAAAAAAAAAAAAAAGACAAGGAAAATGAGAATTGATGATGTTAGAAATCGTCAGTTAGCTCCTAATATATGACAATGGACGACAAATTAACTAGATGCTTTTAATGATAACCTGTATAAATAGCTAAGAAAACAAATGAAGAGATGAACACCATTGTGATGTTGGCCAAAGGCTCTTCAACGATAAAGTTAGGAAAAGTGAAGAAGCATGTGTAGACATTAAAATTTTATAACATATTCACAACCGTCCGATTGTTCATGATAAAATATTTGTGATCAAATTAATCTCCAATTGATGAGGTGGACGATTAGCAAATGAAATCAAGCCATGTGGCAACATCAAATAAGAATGCCATATGGGGATGTCAGAATAAAAGACCTATATGGAATGTTCTTATTAAATGGGAGACTAAATTAAATCTATAATTCGAGATCAAGCCAATGGCCCTCGCATCAAATCAAGCACATTCAACTATTCATTCAACTTGGAGGCATCAAAGCACGATTCAATATCAAGCTTCATAGCCCCTTTGGATCGTAACGTTTCTTGGAGATCGAATCAAAGGAATTTATTGTACTCTTTCATTGTAAAGATTCATACAGAGGATTGTATTCACATATATATACAAATCAAATACAAATTGATTATTTGTTACACTATTTCGTGATCGTGTGATTTATCTTTTACGAAAATTGTGTGTACAAATTTATGGCACGCCCGGTGGGACATCTCTGCCTCTCATCTCTTTCTCCATCCTAGAAATCTTCAAGTCTCCAATCCACTTAGTTCAATGGCCTCGAAGAAGTCTCAGATTTCCAAGCATGCTACCAAAAGCATTGGGGGGGTCAACAAGTAGTAGTACTTCTACAGGTCCTATGACTCGAAACAAAGCTAAGGCAATAAGGCTCCTCACATCACAAGAAGTCGAAGGAAAAGCTCCTGTGACGAAACTCATAAGTGCTCTAGCCCAGCCAAAGACTGTCATCTCCTTGAGCACTTTGAGAACAAGCAAGCACACTTCCTCTAAGAAGGGAGATTCAGCATTCATTCTAGAAGACTCAATGATTGAGAGTGAATATCACTATTCTGCATCAGATGCTAGGTCGAGTAATGCTTCACAGTCAGGTTCTTCCCAAGGATCTCCTCGAGAAGTCACTTCATCTATCTTCTCAGAAAATTCTTCTCCTACAATAGCAATGGCGGCCATGATGACAGAGACTGCCACCATTGATGAAAAGATTGCTGAAATGGGACATGCTATGGCTAAGCTTACCAAGACTGTGGAAGAGAAGGGCCTTTAAATCGCCACGCTTATGAACAAGCTTGAAGTTCAGAATCGAGGGGAGTCTAGCAAAGGCCATTCTCACACGCATCAGCATACATCCCAAGATGCTCACACATCTTCTCCAAAGAAGGCTGGTGGTCCACAAGGGAGCTCTACCTCAATCTCATCTTTATCGGTTCAACAGTTACAGGACATGATAACAAACACCATTCGAGCTCAATATGGTGGGGCACCACAAAACTCTCTGATGTATTCAAAACCATACACCAAGAGGATTGACATTTTACAAATACCTGCGGGTTACCAACCTCCTAAGTTTCAACAGTTCGAAGGGAAAGGGAATCTGAAGCAACATATCGCTCATTTCATCGAGACTTGCAATAACGCTGGTACGGATGGAGACTTGCTCACAAAGCAATTCATGTGTACTCTTCGAGGAAATGCTTTTGATTGGTACACGGATCTTAAACCCAAGTCCATTGATAGTTGGGAGCAAATGGAAAGGGAATTCTTGAACCGTTTCTACAGTACCCGACGTACCGTAAGCATGCTGGAATTAACCAACACGAAGCAATGGAAAGATGAACCAGTGGTAGAATACATCAATCGTTGGTGCTCATTGAGTCTCGACTGCAAAGATTGCCTTTCCAAGTCTTCAGGAGTAGCGATGTGCATCCAAGGTATGCACTGAGGGTTGCTTTACATCCTCCAAGGAATCAAACCTCAGACCTTTGAGGAACTTGCTACCTGAGCCCATGACATGGAGCTTAGTCTATCTAGCCATGGAGAAAAGGGCTTACCTGTTGACCAGCAACGTAAAGAGAAGAAAGATATGAGGAGGGGGGATAAGTCTTCCAGATCCATGGTTAAGGAATCTATGGCCATTGCTGTGGAGCCTGTGAAGATCTCCAGTAAAGAGAATAAGAGAATGGAGAAAAGGGCCGGTCTAGTGCAAGAGCGGGAGAAGCGTTGATTGATTTTGAAGGAGATGGAAGAAAAGACATATCCGTTTCCAGATGCTGACGTTCAAGGCATGCTTGAGGACTTATTAGAGAAGAATGTGATCAAACTCCCAGAGTGCAAGCGTCCGGAGGAAATGGGGCGTACCAATGACCCAAAATACTGCGTATACCATCAAGTTGTAAGTCACCCTGTGGAAAAATGTTTTGTTCTGAAGGATCTTATCCTAAGGCTTGCAAAGGAGGGTAAAATTCTTTTAGACTTAGATGAAACTGCTGAGGCGAATCATGCTACGTTCGCTGTTGGATCCCCAATTTCTGTGAAGTCACCAACTCCAACGAAAGTGCAGTCCACCTTGCCATCAACATCAAGGGCATATTGCAAGCACATCCAATTTGGAACGCTTGAGCCTATGCATATGTCATGCTTCAGTCCTCCAGATGATGATAGAGCTGATGACGAATTGGTAGGCGACGAAAAGGGTTGGACTTTTGTGACCTACAAGAGACTTCGAAAACAGCGTAATCCAAAACCCTATGTTCCTTACAAGAGAAGGGAACTTCAAGCAAGCGATTCAAAAATTGTTCCCAAGGGGAAGGAAACAAATGGTCCGAAGAAACAAAGAAAGGGAGCTCGTTTGAATGAGTTATTACAAAAGGAAGGCCCTCTGTCAGTCACATTGCATGAGTTTTTCCTTAAAGGCTTTCTTACAGAGGGCCTAACGACAACCACTTACATGGTCTCTTGCCATGATGCTGATGGTCAAGAAGACCTCATTGAAAAGGAGGAAAAAGTGAACCTTGAAGAAACCAAAGTAACCAAGGAAGAAGGAAGCGAAACCCAGGCCTCGGAAGAAGCAGTTGCTTTATGTGCTCATTATCGTGACAAGATGACGTTCGCCGATGGGGATCTCTTATTGGGCTCCAAACCACACAATCGACCACTCTTTGTCTCAGGTTACACACAAGGGGAAAGAGTAAGTCGCATCCTCATAGATGATGGGTCTGCCGTCAACATAATGCCCAAAGGAACAATGAGACACCTAGGCATATCCATGGAAGAGTTATCCAAAAGTCGATTCGTCATCCAAGGCTTCAACCAAGAGGGTCAAAGGGCAATTGCCATGATTCGGTTAGATGTGACTATTGATGAGTTGAAAGCAAGACCGCTCTTCCATGTGATCGATTCGAAAACTTCTTATAACCTGTTGTTAGGACGACCATGGATTCATGGGAATGGTGTTGTACCTTCTACATTGCATCAATGATTCAAGTATTGCGATGGCAAGCAAGTAAAGGTGGTGACAGCAGATTTGCAACCATTTTCGACAGCAGAATCTCACTTTGCAGATGCCAAGTTTTACTTGGATTGCGACACAACCTACGATGTACCACAAGAGGAGTCTATGGAAAAGAAGAAGGCAAAATGTAAGGTAGGAGGTGAGCCCCTCGCGGAAGGTCCAAAACCTAACTCTAAAGTAAGACAGAAGTTTCGTGAAGAGGAGAAAGAGGCACCCATGGTCTTACGATATGTGCCCGCATCTAAATGAAAGGAAGGGCAACCCCTATTCGGGTTGACAATGGAGACAAAGGATAAGTGCAAAAAGTCTATTCAAGAGGAAGATATTGCTATCCTTAAAAGTGATTTCACCTTACCATTATCGAAGTTAGGCTAAGTGGCGTCCACAAAACCCCCACTTAAAGGTTTCACTAGAGCCACACGTAACCTTGTTGAAGAAGATTCATTACCAGTCAGAAGAATAGAAGAGGGTTTCGACCCTAAAGCGTATAAACTTTTGGCAAAAATCAGGCTATGATTTCCAAAATCCTCCGCAATTGGGGCAACTTTATTCGGATTACGTGGAAGAGAAGTCACATAGGCTTAACTCGACCCAAAGCAAACTGAAGCAACAAGATTATGTGATCGAGATTCCTAGAACTGGGCTAGGGTATTCATCACAAGAGCCAGTTCGAATCTCGGCCAAAGGGAAAGGAAAAAAGGCAACATCACAACACATCACCTTTGAAGTTGAGGAGGAGGGGAAGCCGAAGCCTGTATCAAGATCTTCTGTATTTGGCCGTTTAGGAACATCTGCTCCTCGAGAGTTAGTCTTTAATAGATTAAGCATTTCTCTCCCTACAAAGGAAGGAACCTCACGCACACGTAGGTCGGCATTTGATAGGCTTGGGTCTACGAGTTGCTTAATTGACACCTCATGACCCAAGGAAGAGAAAAGTGGCCTACAAAAGAGAAAGGACACTGAAGCCTATAGCCTTATCCCTTCGCACATGAAACGTGAGTTGATTGTGGAAGTTAGTACAGGAAACTCCCTTAAAGTAAAGCGGCGGACTATTGTGCACACACAATAGCTCAAGAAGCAAGTTGACGATGAGGAAGAGCATCACGAAACACTAGTCCTTCCTTTTTGCCACGAAACAGTGGAAACCGATTCCAAATCAGACGCATCAGATGATGAACCAAATGAAGCTCCTCGGGCAATAGAAGACGGGGGGCAAGCGACTGTAGATGAGCTCAAAGAGTTAAACTTAGGGACTGATGAGGAACCTCGCCCAATCTACGTGAGTTCACTTTTGACATTGGAGGAAGAGAGCAAATACTTTAAGCTTTTAATGGAGTACAAAGATGTGTTCGCTTAGACATACAAGGAGATGCCAGGTTTAGACCTAACAATTGCAGTTCACCGGTTAGCAATAAAGCAAGGAGCGTGCCTAATTAAGCAAGCCCAACGACGCTTTCGACCGGAGCTCCTCCCACAAATTGAGGCGGAAGTTAACAAACTTGAGTAGGCAGGATTCATCTGGGAGGTACAATTCCCAAGGTGGATTGCAAACATTGTCCCTGTTAAAAAGAAGAATGGACAAATTCGAGTTTGTGTTGATTTTCGGGACTTGAATAGAGCATGCCTAAAGGATGACTTCCCACTTCCAAATACAGAGCTTATGGTTGATGCGACTATTGGTCATGAAGTATTATCATTCATGGATGGCTTATCAGGATACAACCAAATTCGAATGGCACCCGAGGATGAAGAGCTCACCTCTTTTCGAACTCCAAAGGGGATCTATTGTTATAAGGTGGTGCCTTTTGGGCTCAAGAATGCCGGTGCAACATATCAACGAGCAATGCAACGAATTTTTGATGACATACTCCACAAAATTGTGCAATGTTATGTTGAGGATTTGGTTGTTAAGACAAAGAAAAGAGGGGATCATTTACGGGACTTGCACATTGTATTTAATCGACTAAGGAAATATCAACTCAAAATGAATCCTCTCAAATGCGCGTTTGGTGTCACGTCTGGGAAGTTCCTAGGCTTTATTGTTCGATATCGAGGTATCAAAGTGGATCAATCTAAAATAGACGCTATCCAAAGGATGCCTGAACCAAAGAACCTGTGAGAGCTTCGAAGCTTACAAGGCCATCTTGCATATATTCGACGTTTATATCGAATCTAGCAGGACAGTGTCAACCATTCAATCGATTGATGAGAAAAGATGCCACCTTTGAATGGGATGAGGCTTGCAGGAATGCATTTGAGAGCATTAAAAGGTATCTACTTAACCCACCCGTCTTAGGAGTGCCCATGCCAGGAAAACCTCTAGTGCTCTACATTGCTGCACAAGAACAATCTCTTGGGGCCCTCTTAGCTCAGAAAAATGAAGAAGAAAAAGAGAAAGCATTGTATTATCTTAGTCGAAAGCTAACTGGGGTAGAATTAAGGTATTCTCCAATAGAGAAGATGTGTCTTACACTTTTCTTCTCCATTCAAAAATTAAGGCACTACATGCAAGCACACGTGATACACTTGGTTGCAAAGATAGATCCAATAAAATACATCTTATCTAGGGCAATCATGTCTGGACGGTTGGCAAAATGGCTTGTGGCCTTTCAAGAGTTTGAGATTGTGTATGTGCCCCAAAAGGCCATTAAGGGCAAGCCCGAGCAAATTTCCTTGCTGATCATCCCATTCCTGCCATTAAGGCCATGAAGATGTATTGTACACCAAAGTCCTTCCACCTTGGATTATGTTCTTTGATGGAGCTGCACGGCAAGAGGAATCTGGTGCTGGGGTTGTTTTCGTGTCACCACAGAAACAAGTGTTACCATTTGCCTTTGTACTTAGTGAACCATGTTCAAACAATGTTGTTGAGTATCAAGCCCTTATTGCCAGCCTCTAAATGGCCCTCGTTATGAAGATCTCATACTTAGAAGTCTACGGCGATTCCAAGTTGGTAATCAATCAACTTTTGACACACTATGAAGTTAAACATGAAGGTTTGATTCCTTACTTTCAGATGGCTACGCGACTAATTGAGAAGTTTGACGCAATTTCCTTAGAGCATATCCCTAGAAACAAGAATAGGATGGTAGATGCTCTAGCCAACCTAGCCACCACGTTGGCTCTGTCAGAGGGTGAAAAGGCAAATGTCCCTGTTTACAATCATTAGGTACTCTCTTACACGGAAGAATACGCGAGTGCGACGAATGCCATATCAATATCTATAGTGGAGGATGAGGATTGGTGCCAACCCGTGATTAATTACTTAGAACATGGTAAGCTACCCGAAGATCCCCGCCATAAGACTGAGGTACGGCGAAGGGCACCTTGTTTTATACATTATAAGAGCACATTATACAGGAGGTCTTTTGACGGTTTATTCTTACGATGTCTTGGCAAGGAAGAAGGTGATCAAGCCATGTAAGAAGCTCATTCGGGATTTTGTGACTTCCACCAGTCTGGCCCCAAATTATATCACCGAATAAAACGAATGGGTTATTATTGGCCTACCATGGTCATGGATTGCATAGACTATGCAAGGACATGCGAAGAATGCCAGCTTCATGCAAACTACATCCATCAGCCACCAGAGCCCTTACATCCTACAGTCGCGTCTTGGCCTTTTGATGCATGGGGACTCAATGTCGTAGGACCATTGCCAAAGTTGTCGGGGGGTCACCTGTACATATTAGCTGCGACCGACTATTTTTCTAAGTGGGCGAAAGCCATACCTCTCAGGGAAGTAAAAAAGGAAAATGTGGTGAACTTCATCCGGACTCACTTGATCTATCGATATGGTGTCCCTCGCTATATCATCACGAATAATGGTAAGCCATTCTACAATAGTTTGGTGACCCAACTATGCGAGAAGTTCGAGTTCAAGCAATACAAGTCATCCATGTATAACGCGCCAGCCAACGGTCTTGCTGAGGCTTTCAACAAGACGCTTTGTAATTTGTTGAAAAAGGTAGTAGAGCGCTCGAAGAGGGATTGGCATGAAAAGATTGGAGAAGCTTTATGGGCATACCGAACAACATATAGGACACCCACGCTTCATTAGTATATGGTGTCGAAGCAGTCCTACCTTTAGAGAGACAAATTCCATCACTTCAAATTGCTATCCAAGAAGGGCTCATAAATGAAGAAAATGCGCGTTTAAGACTCGAAGAGTTGGAAGCACTTAATGAAAAGAGGTTGGAAGCTCAACAACATCTTGAATGCTACCAAGCGCGGCTTTCGCGAGCATTCAACAAGAGAGTCCGACCTCGATCTTTCCAAGTGGGGGACCTAGTACTTGCAATGCGAAGACCCATCAACATCTCTCACAAGACTGGGAACAAGTTCACATCAAAATGGGATGGCCCTTATGTCGTGCAGGAGGTCTACACTAATGGTGCTTACAAGATAGTCGACGGAGATGGCCTGAGGGTAGGTCCCATAAATGCAAAGTTCCTAAAGCAATACTATGCATGACTTGATCCCTTTTGGGTACGTAGGCAGCTTGGTATTTGCTACTAAGTTCAGTCACATATGTACTTAAAAAGAAAAAATAATAATAATAAGTCCCTTGAACTACGTTATGACTTGATCCCATTTGGGTACGTAGGCAGCTTGGTATTCGTTACTAAGTTCAGTCACATATGTACTTAAAAAGAAAAATAATAATAATAAGTCCCTTGAACTACATTATGACTTGATCCCTTTTGGGTACGTAGGCAGCCTAGCATCTCTTGCTAAGCACAGTCGCAAAAAAATAAAAATAAAAAATAAAATAAAATAAAATAAATGAATAAATGAATTTCTTTATTAATAATGAGATAGGTGTCGTTACATTGTAATGACTACATCAATAAAATAAAATAAAATAAAAAGATTAACCTATCCAATCTAAATGCTTCAACTCTTCTTTGTTAGTCTCTAGTAACCCTTGTAGCTCTCTAAGTTTTGCATCATCAGAAGCTTCTAAGGTTGGAGAAGCCTCAATCTTGGAAACCTCCCCCTTGATTTGAGAAATGATCACTTGTTGTTGGTCTAGCTCCGCATCACAGAGGGTACTTGACGCTGTAAACTCTGCCTTTTGCATTGAAAGTGACTCAAGTTCCTTCTTCAATTCAATCTCTCTAGCTAAGGCCTTGTCTAAGTTCGCCTTGATTGCAACTTTCTGACTGATCTTAATGGCTTCTGAGTTGAGGGCAAGAGTGAGATGATGCTGAGCGTCGGTAAGCTTCTGTTCCCTGTCTTCAGGTGCGATGCCTTGTGAAAGGGCATGATGGAGGGAAGAATATCGGTCTGCATCATCCATATATTTTGAAATATGCTCTCATAAAGGCGTTGCATCCACAACTTTTATTTGTGCGATAACTTGAAGGATCTTTTCGACTCCATCTTTAAATGAAGTCACAAGAGTAAAAGGGGTTTTAACGACCTTCTCAATTAGGTCCCCTCCTAGCATTTTTGCATGCTGTCGATCGGCCTTTGAAATCAAATCATCGGGTTCAAACATTGTGACAGTTGAAGTGGCTGGGATGCTCAAACTACACATAAGGGATTTATTTCGAGTCACGTCCCTTGGAGGCTTGTGAAGAGGGTCAGAAGAGGGAGTGGCGTTTGTCTTCGCGGAATGTGATGGATCAATTTTCTTAGTAGCCAAATCAAAGGTCGTCGGACCTTGGATGGAAAACTCACTCGTAGAAGGGCTAGTGGCAACTGGTGTACACTTTTCTCCTACTCTTTTCGAAGGATAATTGTCATCCTGCATTGGGAGAATACCAAGATTGTCATTCTTAAAAAGTTCTTGGATACCAGAAATAGCTTCAAGGTCATCGTAAAGGAAACAAAGGTCTTTAATGGGTTCAAGATCAAAATCATCAAAAAGAGAATTAAGACTCACTTGTGCACTGCCATCGAAAGGGTCGGGAAGCGAATCCATGTCGACACCAAGATCAGTCGCCTGGGTGACCCCCTCATGATCCAGATTCTTGCTGGGATTATCCCTCTGCCTTTTGCGTCTCTAGTGAGAATCTGAGTTGCCACTGTTTCGCTCGGAATCTGACGCATCCTTACCCTTGGTCACCACTATGTCTTGAGGCGTTGAGACTATGCAAGAAGGCCTACGCTTAGGAGAATGTGCCTTGTCCACGCCCATTCCTCCTAAAGACTCATCGGTAGCTTCCGAAATCCCAAAAGAGGGCTTCCCATCGCTTCGACGCTTCACAGGCTCAACTACTTCATTGGGCTGTTTTATTTTGAGTCTTATCTTGCTTAGGTTAACATCCCCGATCGGTTGCTCAGCCCTACTTGAAAAGAAACCATCAGATCTTCTAGCCCACCAATTCATATAGTCCTTCGTGCACGAAGTCCCGTGCTCAGATGGGCAGACAGGGATCAAGAACTTTGAACCATTAGCAAGACGAAGACATCGACACCAGAAGCATACTAGTTACTCTAAGGTGACGGTGCGAAAGTCCTCATTAAGCTCCCCAGGGATGTGTTGATTGAAACCGAACTGTCGACCAAAGCAATGAGGGCTATATGGTTCAACTATACATATACTTCTGCGACGAGAGGACAAATAGCTAGAGCGTTGGCTGATGAAGTAATCTGCATAAGAGCTAGGTAGCTTGTCATCATCCACCAGAATCTCTTGATGGCCTTTAAAAAGGCCCAAGCAATGAAACTTGAAGTTACTAACGGCACGAAATAGCTTACGAGCCATAACCTCGTCATAATGCTTGGCTGCACTTTCTCCGGAGTATCTAAACATGCGCGGAACATCCTTGGAGCGAGACCCTTCAAGTTCAAAGTGAGTGTCGAAGTATTCGGCCAACCAAGCATTCAAGTAATGTGCAGGAAAAGTGGCATCACATTTACTAGGAGTCTTAGAAGACACAATTTCATTCAAGCCCCTATAAATGTTGGCTAGGACTGGGACTGCAAGGCAATATCTCTTACCATGAGCCATTGCACTTGCGCTCTTGAAAACACCAAGCCTGATTAAGTTTGGTCCCCCGTCGGGAAGAGCGAACTCACACAGCCAACACAAGATCAAAGCGGCTAACCAAGTCTCTTCTATAAGCCTTCTCTCCACTTTGAGGACATTGAAGGGAGCCTCGTCTTCTTTAGTCAGAATTCTGGGGGCATTGATTTTACCAGAGGGGTTATGAGATTGCTTGCCTCTTGCTTTCCTTTGTATTGACCTTCTAGTCGGTGGTTTTTGATATTTAGACTCGCCACGGAACCAAAACTTCACCCACACGGCCGTGGTGACCAAGTGCGAACCACCAAGCTCCAGACTCAGGTGATGAAAGGCAGCAAATAGATGACGATAGCATGAGGGGAGAGATGATATGTCTTTCGAGTTTGGAACGACCTCTTCGTAAAATGAGCCGTACACGGGAAGCCCACCAATTGAATGCAAGTCCCATAAGCTAATGGAGACCTCTCCTACAGGCGTGTGCAACGTGTTCGTAGCCACGCACCAACACTCTAGAAAGGCTTGCAAAACATAGGTGTTCCGATCATATGTGAATGACGATGCAAGTAACGGCTCATAAAGGTCGGCATCACTTAAGACTTTAGTATTGCGGCTTAATATTTCTTCTAACCACTCCCAATATATAGGGAGGTAGGAAAACTCACCCTTATATTGGAGTGGAGGAGTCTTGGAAGAAGGTAAGGCCCATTGCACTTCTCCCGCACTTATCTGACGACCAAGGAGAGGAAATGGACTGATGTGATCCGCGGTTGAGTGAAGGTTGGAGGCCAAAGTAAACATCCTTGAAACGACATGTGAATCCTTTCTAGTTGGGTCGTGTAGTTCGTGGAATGATTCGACCCACCATTGAGATAGACTGGGAGGACGAGGAATGGCAGTAGATGAGGATGAAGGGACACTGCTACCAAGTGGATGGACTTTCAAGACGACGCCTTTCTCCAGGGGTTCGTTCGTAGAGCGCAAGAGAGTGACAGATTGATCATTGAGAGTCCTCGATGAGTCATAAAAGATGACCATGATGAAGTGCACTTGATGGCAGCCACTTGGAGAAGATGAAGCTCGTAGAGGTCATGACTTGAGCAAATGTAGAAGATTCACAAGTCGAGCAAAGGGTTGGCAAGCCGGAATCACCTAACAACAAACCAAAGGAAAGGATGAATACCTTATTCATTCAAAAGCTCTTTACTAATAAACAATAATAATACCAAAAAAAGAGAGCACATGCGGTCCTAGCTTATTAAAAAGAGGGCATATGGCATTGATACTAAAAAAAATCACAAGCAAGCTATATTAATATTCAAGCACCTAAAGCTGTACTAACAACAAGTGGAAGTTTGCATGTTGTATACTAAGTCTAAAGGTCATATGTACCGTGGCTTATTAACCATTAAATATAGTATTCAAGTTCAAAACCACAAAGAAGCCACCATGCATCTCGTGAAACTAAAGTGTGGGGCGTGTCAATAATATGGCATAGGTTATTACATGCAAAACTATGGAAATCACGAAAGTGGGAGTGGGGTTGATGAACGAGCAAATATTTCTTGGTACCAAGTGGGACACACAGAACTAGTGCATGTTCGTTGCTTACGGGAGCGTCAAAAAACATTGCGACAGTTTAAGCTCGGCAAATACAGGAAGTTGGAATACCTAAAGTCAAAAGGCCCAGTGTCACGGCTTAGAGAGGACAGCTGATAGTTGCAAGACGATGGCCGTGGGAATCATGCGCGGATGAAGCTCTCGTACTAATGATTGTGAAACGAAGGCAGGGGGCAAAGGCAGTGAGAAGGATGTGCTGACGGAACCCTCACGCTGAGGGTTGCAAGACAAAGGCAGTGGCGAAGGCAGTCAGAAGGATGCACCGGCGAAGCTCTCACAGTCAGAAGGATGTGCCGACAAAGCTCTCACTGATGAAAGGATGCACCGATAAAGCTCTCACTGATGAAAGGATGCGCTGACGAAGCTCTTGCACTGACAATCGCGTGACAAAGGCAGTCAGAAGAATGCACCGGCGAAGCTCTCACTGATGAAAGGATGCGCCAACGAAGCTCGTGCACTGATGATTGCGTGACGAAGGCAGTCAGAACGATGCACTGGCGAAGCTCTCACTGGTGAAAGGATGCGCCAACGAAGCTCTTGCACTGATGATCGTGTGACAAAGGCAGTGGCAAAGGCAGTCAGAAGGATGCGCCGACGAAGCTCTCACTCTAATGGAAGGATGCGCCGATGAAGCTTTTGCACTAATGGCCGCAAGACGAAGGCAGTGAGAAGGTTGAAGGTTGCGTAGATAAAAAAACTCACACCAATGGTCACGAGACAAGGGGCAGCGGAATAGATGCGCTGATAAAGCTTACAAACCCGGAGGTGACAAGAGGACCGCTGTTGCTCGAATCCGTCGGACGCCGAGACAAGAAGGATAGGAGGCTAACTCGCTTGAAATTGATGCTCGGCTAATGCAGTGCAACTTCTATGACCTGCACAGAGTAAATCAAAGGGTTCAAAATATATATACACACACACACAAAGACAAGCATAAGAAAGAATGAGAAAGAGAGAAGATGCCTGCTACGGCTGAAGAAAAAAAATAACTCAAGAAAAAAAAAAAACGGCGTTCAATTGCCTCTAACCCATAAAACATCACCCCCTTTTATAGAGGTGTTACTTGCAAGAAGCCCTAGTGATTCGCAAGAGTGCAGCTAAAGGAAAGACATGCTTGCTGCACAAGACAATTGTAGCACCGACTTGCCTAACAAAACTAAGGTGTGCTTGCACTCCAAAGAGAATGTCCCATGCGTGTGACCAAGCCCGTAAAAGTGAAACCCAGTGTTAAAAAAAAAAAGGGCCTTGCTGAGGAAGACAACTTCAGCACTAACTCTACTAAGAAGACCAATGTGCAATCAAGCCCACAAGGCGTAAACTGTCTAAAAAACAAAAAAAAAAACAAAAAAAGGTTGAAATTCTTCTTATACGTATCCATTGTCAATTGTCTAAATCCTTCATGTATATGGATGAAGGTCTTGCTTTCCGTAAACTTAGTCCAAATTGAGATTAATAAAATAAAATAAAATAAAAACTTCAAGCCTCATCTTCCTTGCACGACAATTGAGAGCAAAGCCGAATCTTGAAGTGGGGGCATTTGTGGACATTAAAATTTTATAACATATTCACAACCGTCCGATTGTTCATGATAAAATATTTGTGATCAAATTAATCTCCAATTGATGAGGTGGACGATCAGTAAATGAAATCAAGCCATGTGGCAACATCAAATAAGAATGCCATATGGGGATGTCAGAATAAAAGACCTATATGGAAAGTTCTTATTAAATGGGAGACTAAATTAAATCTATAATTAGCTCTCAATAAATGCTGAGAGAAAATTTCAAATTAAATATGATTGAGTTGCCTATAAATACGGGCCTCTCATATGAGAAAAAAAACACTTAGGGAGAAAAACACTACTGACACTCTGCCAAAATAGAGAGTCATCTCTAAAAGTTTACAAGAATTCCATTGTTTATCAAGGCCTATTCCTACTTCTTCAAATCAAAGTGGGGATTCTCCTTGAATCAAGTTCGAGATCAAGCCAACGGCCCTCGCATCAAATCAAGCACATTCAACTATTCATTCAACTTGGAGGCATCAAAGCACAATTCAATATCAAGCTTCATAGCCCCTTTGGATCGTAACGTTTCTTGGAGATCGAATCAGAGGAATTTATTGTACTCTTTCATTGTAAAGATTCATACAGAAGATTGTATTCACATATATATACAAATCAAATACAAATTGATTATTTGTTATACTATTTCGTGATCGTGTGATTTATCTTTTACGAAAATTGTGTGTACAGCATGTTCTGAATTCCAAATTGAATCAATAGAAAATGGCTTGTTTTGCATATATTTTGCGTACCTTAGGTCTTATGTTGTTTATATACTCTTCTTCCCTCCTGGCTATTGAACGTTTTTCTTTATGATATCAAATGCCTGTCGCTTTTATGTTGGTCAATGGTCTTTATGAAGTTAACGACTAGTCATCCGTTTGGAGGGATTGAGATTCGGTGCAATAGTTAGGCTATTGCACCATGCACTAGGATGTTAACGGTTGAGATTAAAAGTTGCAAAAGTCACTTTTAATCTTAACCCTTAAATAAAATTTTTTTTAACCTTCAATTTTTTACTATTTCACTTTTACACTTCTTTTTACCTCTCTCTCACACATTATGGTTAATTGTATGCTATTGCACCAAATCTCAATCCCCATTAGAGTGTGTCAAAACTTTCATTTATTGCGTGCATTCAATTCTCTTTAGTCATTATTTCTCAAAAAAAAAAAATTATTCTCTTTAGTCATTCGTCCATTAAGGCCATGGACAACTGTTATGAATTTTGACTCATCAAGAATGATGGGGGTGGGTATAGCGATAACGAGTGAGAAACTAGTTTTGCTAATGGTGCACCATTAAATACTAAGCCAAGCTCTCAAAAATCCTTCTCAGCCACTCTTGGTGTTAAGCTTATAGTAAAACCAGACGTGAGAGACCGGGGTTTTGAAGGGGTGATCTCTTAAATGAGTGTGCTTGTTACCTCTTTGGATTTTAACTCATGTGGAGTCGCCACTTATTTTTATTACCAAAAATAAGAAAAATTACAAGATACAAAAATACATAACTGAATAACATCAAATTTCATTAATTTGGATATTTACAATTTGGTAGAGTAGAGTATTACATCACTTTGGTCCTAAATACAATCTAATTCAAAAAAGGCACAAAGTTTTGATCCTAATACAATCTACCAAAGAAAAGATAAAACACTGACCTAGAACCAAGACCTATGATTTGAGGGATAGATTATAGAATGGAAAGGTATTAGAAACCCATTCTACCCATGATAAAGTCCAGTCTTCTAGACTCTAAATGACCATTTAAGTACCCAACTCTAATGACATGTAACAAATTATGAGATGTGTGCGTACCCAAAATACGATTATTGGTCTTAACCTCTACTTGGGCTCACAATCTATTTGTATCATGGGCTTTGGATTTCCTACTAAGGATAGTTCTATGCTCAGTAACCCAAATACACTCCTATTCCTACAAACCCTTCTCTCACAGAGCTGTTCCCCTTTCTCTTTTAGTTTGGTCACTTTTTCTATTAGTTTTCTCTCTCCAGTTGCCAACACCCATTCCTCCTCTCCTCTTCTATTTATAGGCCAATGTAAGTGGAGGTGTTACGATTACTCCCCCTTACTAGTGCAAATGGAGGTCCATTTCCATCATCTTTAGGTGGGTTTTCTGGTGGGATGGTGGTAGTAGCATTGGAACTGATTCCCACCTCTAAAAGCCTTTTCGGCAGCGATAACTCCGAAGACACTACTGGGCAACTGAGTACAGGGTATCTCTGAGCAACGATACCCCCGACCAGGTTAAAGATGATCGGGAGTGGTTTGCTTAGGGCATTCAAGCTAGTGCAATACTATTTCAGCTCTAGGGCCCAGATTAGGCCTTGAGGTGTCTGAATCAAAGCTAAAGGTCCAGGAACGGGGACAAGGTCATATAATGTGTTGTGAGGCTTAGGCCCGAGGCCCGTGGGGCCTGGAGCCCAGCCTAGTACAATATCCCCCCCCCCCTGATTCATGTTCGGATCCCGGGCATGAATCAAGGAAGGCATGTGCCTGAGATTCCCCAGGAAGCTTAGCTATCAATCACTAAATAGATGGGATGGTCATTAATGTGCTCTAAAAAGGGGCGTTATGCCAGGCTGTCAGGATCATGATTAACTTGACTGTTCGTAGATCGAGGCTGCGCGTGTGGGGGTTACAAAAAGGCTCTTGAAGGGTTTTCCCACCTCTCCACTTCATTAAATTCTTCCATCCTATAAATACTTCATGTTCCTCCCCCAAATCACTTTTCTCCTTCTAACTCTCCAAAATTTCTCTCTACTAAGCACTCTTCTCCTGTGCACAAATTCTTTTGATCAAGATCTCTTACTTCTTAAAGCCCACAGTAAGTTTCTCTACTCTTTTCTTCTTCTTTCAATTTTTCCTTCACTTTAGAGTATAAGAATGGGGGTTTTCTCAACTTCTGTCTTCTGAGGCGTATCTGGCTAACTTCAAGAAGGTCTTCAATATCCCTGAGGACGTGGAGGTGGCATATTGTCACGAGGGTGACATCGCCCTCCACCGTCGTTCTGGGTCTAACACAGCATTCTTCCCCTTAATGGCTATCTTAGAGGGCGGGGTTAGGTTTCCAGTGGACCCTTCTTTACTTAGTACCCTTAGGTTCTACGGTCTGTGTCCCGACCAACTTCCTCTTAATTTTTACCAGGTAGTTAGCTATGTCAGTTGATTAAACCAAATATACAAGTTACAATTGGACCACCATGACATAAATTTCATGTATAGTGTGTGTGGAAACATAGGTCTAACTATTATTTAAAAGGTAGGGATCTATGGGTAATGCTTATATCATGCCTTCCTGATTCTAACCGAAATTTTGCGAGGGAATATGTTTGGGTGAGCGGCAACTGGCTTGCCGATGAGATCCCCTGCCCATTCTCGGCACGTGATATTGGTCGGTACCGAACATCCTTTACTTTTTACTTCTGTTTTGCTTGTGATTGACTTGCTCAAAAAGGTGTTATCCAACTTTTGTGTTGTTTTGATGTAGACAGCAAAAGGTTCAAGCCGGACATTAGGGTAGTGCATGTAAGAGATCCAAATTTTGTGCACCAGTCCGAAATTTTTGTAAACTCAGACAAACAGTTCCGGGGGTCTCACCTCATTCTCGACTTCACTCATATCTACACAACTTAGCAGTCGTTCGGGCTAGCTTTATTAGTAGACAGCCCATTGTTGTCGTATATCGACATTCGGCATGCCAACCTCTTCCCCCCACAACTAACTGTAGGCGAAGCCCGCGATCTCAGCCCACGATACACAGCCTCGGATGAACTTGCACCAGCAAAGGACGCCTCAGCTGAACTTGTATCCCAAAACCGTAGGGTCCACGTGCCAGTTGAACCCGAAGCCCCCGTTCAAGTAGTCGAGCCAACAGCGGTTGAATCAATTAAATCCTCGATAGTGGAATCTGACCCTGGTGACGAGATGGTGATTAGGCGGACGATGACCATTGGCTGCTTCATGCCCGACACTCGGCCAACCTCACAACAGCAAGAACCCAGTGGTAGAGACCCGACTCCCCCTCCTCCTGCCCCCAGCTACTCTCGGAAGAGAAAGCGTACGGCCAAGCAACCTCCCGCAGGCCTAAGGGATGCGCCCACAAGGACTCCCCCTCAAGTATCTGGAGGAGTCACTGTTCGAGAGCCGCCTACCCAGGTCGAGACAAACGTGGCATCCTTTTCCAGGTCCGAGGCGAGCTGGCAGCCCACCTTTAAGCTTAGGGACAAGCCCTTGCCTGCATTTGCTAGTGTAAGGACATGGTCCCAAGATGAAGGGGGCGGGTTGCCCAGAGTCTGGTGCAGGGCCTTTTATTGCCTAAGGACGTTCATGTTTTCTCGGATGCAACCGAGGAGTTTGTGGCTAGGCAGTTGTAGTGGCACACCATAGCGGTAATTTCTCATCACTTTGTTTCCTATTTTTTTCAATGCATGTGCACTCCTTTCGCTTTCATACTTATCATTATTGTTTTATCAGGCCGCGCAGCTGACCCACGTCCTTGATGGGAGGCTGAATGAGCTTTCCGAGGAAGCTGAGTAGGGGAAGGCTCTCAAGGTGGTCGCTGCAGCTACCACGAAAGAAAAGGTGAAAGTTGCCGAAGCCAAGGAAAAGAAGGCTGCTATGTCTGAAAAGGCCAGGGCGTTGGCGGAGAAGAGGTCCACGAAGTTGGAAATGAAGTTGGGCGGGACCAAGCTTAAGCTAGCGGAGGTCAAGAACTTAAACCTTGCTTAAGTTGATGAGTTAGCTGACCTGAACGTAGCTTTGGAGGCTTGTGAGAACAAATGGTACAATGAAGGCTTTGTTAACGTGAAAAACTCCGCGGAGCAGGTCATTCGTGAAGCTCGGAAGCTCGGGTTCGAGGAGGGGTGGTTGGCCACCCCATAAGCTATGAGGGTCCCTGAGGACTCTCCATTAAGGAATCCTAACTAGATCCCCTTCTCGGATCCCTCTCTTGCCGTATAGAATCCTTCTAGCACTATTGACGAGGAAGAGACTCCTAGCATAAGGGAGTTGGTAAGGGCAATTAACTTCCATGTGGAGTTAGTTGACCTAGAAGTCACCATCAACCTCAGTGCTGGTGATCAGCTTGACGGGAATGTTCAACTTTAGTTGCCTTTATCAACTTAGCCAACCAAGGATGTGATAGAGCAGCCATCCGAGGACGCAGCCTTGCACCAGCATGCCGACCCTTCAGCTTAATTCCCGAACTCATTTATTGTTCTTTTACTTTTTCTTTACTTTTTCCTGGTTTACCTACAGTTACCAAGTTGTGGTAACAGAACAATAATTTATCTCTTAGTTTTCTAAGTTTCATTTTCCTATAGTCACGGGGCTTGTGGTGACAAAAAAATGGTTTTCTTTATTTGCTTGGATACTCGGATATGGATGGTTACTTCGTTATTGCCAAGTTATTCTTCCCACCATGTTTTGTTGTGGTTATTTCGTTTGTATGTTTTTGTGTTTATTGGAGGATCTGGCTCCTTGGCAATAAAAATTGTATTTGACATATGTTGCTTGATTTAATGGAATTGAATGCTAGGTGATTGAGCCTTGCCGAGTACAAAATTAGCCGAGTACTGAACTTTTCGTTGTTAGGGAAATTTAGTGTAAGGCCGTTGAGAGAATTCGGTGTAAGGTTTTTACCTTTCTAGTGATGAAGATTGAACCAAGGATGGGCTTTTCTCTTTAGGTAAAATTTTAGATTAAGTTCCCATCTGCCCGGTGATGTAAATCGAACCGGGGACAGGTTTCTGTCCTTAGAGTAATTTAGTAAAAGGTTTCCACTTGTCCGATATTGTAAATCGGACCGAGGAAAGATTTTTGTCCTTGGAGTAATTTAGCACAAGGTTTCCACCTGTCCGGTATTGTAAATCGGATCGGGGACAAGTTTCTGTCATTGGAGTAAATTCTAAAACTAGGATCCCACCTGTCCAGTGATCAAAATCGAATCAGGGATAGGTTTCTATCCTTAGAATAATTTAGTGCAAGGTTTCCACCTGTCCAGTGATGTAAATCGAACCGAGGACAGGTTTCTGTCCTTGGAATAATTTAGTGCTAGGTTTCCAGTTGTTCGGTGATGTAAATTGAATCAGGGACAAGTTTCTATCTTTGGAATAATTTAGTGCTAGGTTTCCACCTGTCCAGTGATGTAAATCAAACCGGGGACAGGTTTTAGTCCTTGGAGTAATTTAGTACAAGGTTTCCACCTGTCCGGTGATGTAAATCAAACCAGGGACAAGTTTCTATCCTTAGAATAATTTAGATTTAGGTATTCTCTACTTTTTTTATATGGGGTTAGTATGTTAACAGTAACAAAACCAAGAGTGCGGGCATATCTATATGAATAAATGTCGCCCTTGTATTACTCAACATTACATACATATGCCATTACACCAAACCCTTATTCATAGGTTCTGACGACTCAATGATAAAACTTCTTTAGGTTATGGACGTTCCATGGCCAGGGAAGCGGTCTCTCATTTAAGCCCTCCAGATAGTAGGCTCCCGCACCCGCGATGGTGGTAACTCTATAAGGCCCTTCCTAGGTCGGAGCTAACTTCCCCGTATTAGCGTCTCACATATGTCCTACTGCTTTCCGCAACACTAGGTCCCCAGTGCTAAATTCTCGTGTCTTCACATCCTGGTTATAACGCGGGGCAAGCTTCTGCTGATACTCGGTTAGCCATATAGTTGCTGACTCTTGGAATTCTTCTAAGAAATCTAAATGCTTTGCCATCAATTCGTTATTCTAGGCATGGGAAAACCTTGTAACCCGTGTGCTGCAGAGGTTCATTTCGGCTGGTATGATAGCCTTCACCCTGTATGTTAGGGAGAATGGAGTTTATCCTATGGACCTTCTAAGGGTTGTTCAGTATGCCCATAGAACATTCGACAGCTCCTCGGCCCACCTGCCTTTCGTTCCTTCCAATCTTTTCTTCAACTCGTTCATAATCGCTTTGTTAACAGCTTCAGCCTGGCCGTTGCTCTGGGGTAGACCAGGGTGGAATATTTGCTTTTGATGCCAAGATCACTGCAAAACTCGCGAAAGACTTTATTATCAAACTGCAGCCGTTATCAGATATAAGAGAGTCCGGCACCCTAAATCTCGTAACAATATTTCTCCAGACAAACTTTTTAACATTCACATCCCAAATACTAGCCAATGCCTCAGCCTCTACCCATTTGGTGAAGTAATCCACAGCTACTAGAACGAACCTTCGATTGCCCGTGGCCCAAGGAAATGGGCAGAGAATGCCAAGCCCCCACTATGCTAAAGGCCAGGGGCTGTTGATTGGGTTTAAACAACCTGCTAGCTGGTGGATCAATAGGGCATACTTCTGGCATTGTTCGCACTTCGGCATGTATTCGGCAGCATCCTTCTGCATCTATGGCCACTAGAACCCTTGGGTCATCGCTCAATGTGCCAATGAACGTCCTCCCTACATGATTGCCACACACTCCCTCAAGTAGTTTGACCAAGAGCTTGTTAACTTTCTCGGGGCGCAAGCACAAAAGATATGGTCCTCCAAAAGACCTTCGATACAGTTTGCGGTCTACCAATAACCAGTATCGAGTGGTCACCTGATGTACCCTACTTGCTTCCTTTTCATCATCTAGTACTCAGTACTCAGCTAAAAAGTCAACGATTGGGTCCATTCAACATGGCTCAGACATCGCTACCACCGAGACACCTACCACTGCTTTAATACTTGGTTCCACTATGAGCTTCACCTTGATAATCTAGGGTACCGCCTCCGTCATTGACGATGCCAATGTGGCCAGAGAGTCCGCATGTCGATTCTACCCCCGGGCCACTTGGATCACCTTTGCCTTTAGAAACTGATTCATAACCTGCCTTACCTCCTACAAGTACTCCTTCATTTGGGAATCTCGGGCTTCAAAACTACCCTACACCTGACTAACCACCAATCGGGAATCCGAGTAAATCTCTACTTCCCACGCACCCATATCCAAAACGGCTCTCAACTCGGCAAGCAAGGCTTCATACTCAGCTTCGTTATTGAAGGCCCTAAACCCCAACTTGAAAGAGTGTTCCAACCTTATCCCCTCTGGGGTGATGATAACAATCCCAGCCTTAGCCCTCATTACTCTAGATGTGCCGTCCACAAATACCTTCCACGTTTGGATATCCACATGACAAACCACTTCCACGTCTTTCCTCGGGGAAAATTCCACAACAAAATTGGTAAGAACCTAGCCCTTCACTACACTTCTTAGTCTATACCTAATGTCGAAAGAACCGAGCCGAGTCCCCCATTTTGCTATTCGGCCCGTGAAATCAGATCTCTTCAACAAGGATTGCAAAGGATATTCAGTTAGCACATAGAAGGTATGGGCTTAGAAATAATGGGGCAGCTTCCATGTAGCATGCACGAGGGCTAACACTAACTTCTCTAAGGGCAAGTACCTCGTCCTGGCGTTAACCAGGGTCTTGCTGATGTAATATACTGGCTGTTATACTCCTTGGTCTCTCAGAAGCACGACACTTACAGCATGCTCTAACACCGAGATATATATGAATAAATCCTCTCCGGGCTCTAGAGCTGTCAACATAAATGCCCTCATCAGATACTCCTTCAAATCCTAAAAGGCCCTTTCACACTCTTCACTCCATCGGAATCTCTTCCACTTCTTCAAAAGCTAGTAAAATGAGCGGCAGCAGTTGGCGAACTTGGAAATAAACCAGTTGAAGGCAGCTAACATACCGGTCAGCACTTGGACTTCCTTCGGATTACTCAGTGGCTTGAGGGACTTTACAGCTTCAATTTGATCGAGGTTGACCTCTATTCCTCGGTTAGTGATCAAATACCCCAGAAACTTGCCAGCCCCCACTCTGAAAGCACACTTATCGGCATTAAAGCGCAACTTGTGCCGTCAAAGTTCTTCGAACACCCCTTTAAGATCATCAATGTGCTGCGTCTCCTGTTTGCTTTTTACCATCATGTCATCAATGTACACTTCAATTATGCGCCCAATCTTGTCTTTGAACATTCTCGCCATCATCTGTTGATATGTGGCCCCGGCGTTTTTTAACCCAAATTGCATCACGGTGTAATGATAGTTAGCATCAGGAGAAGTGAACGCTATCTTATCCTGATCCTTGGTAGCCAGGGCAATCTAATTTAACCCTAAAAAGCGTCTAGAAAGCTCATCCTCAAGTGCCCATAGGTGGCATCTACCAGTTGGTTAATCTTCGACATGGGAAATGGATTCTTTGGACATGCTCGGTTCGGGTCAGTAAAGTCAACATAGACCTTCCATTTTTCGTTCTTCTTTTTCACCACTACGATATTTGTAAGCCACTCTAGGAAGAATATCTCCTTTATAGCCCCGGCTTCCTTCAATCTCTTGACCTCTTGCCTGACAGCCATAACGTTCTCCTTAGCCGATCTTCTCGGCTTCTACTTCTTGGGAGGGTACAAGGGATCGACATTGAGCTTGTGAACTATGAACTCAGAGTCCACCCCGGGCACTTCATACGGGCTCCAAGCGAACACGTCTACATTCTGCATAAGAAATAGCAACATTTCTACCCTCTCTTTGTCCTTCACACTTGCTCCTTTCAAAAAATTCTTGTCATCATCTGGTAATATCCTCACTCTTACCGAGTCTTCGACATAGCTAGCCCTCGCTTCCTTCTAGGGTCTCTGTAATTGCTATAAGGGAGTTTGCTCGGTTGGCTCCTTTTGCTTGACTCCCTGGTCAACTACGGCTACCAAGCACTGCCTGGCCACTTACTGATTGCCCCTTGCCACGGCAATGCCTTGGTCAGTACGAAACTTTACCTTTATATGCAAGGTGGATGGTATAGCCCCCATTGCATGAATCCACAGCCTTCCAAGGATCGCTGTGTACGAAGAAAAAGAAGTGACCACTATGAACATTACCATCACCTCCTTACCTTCCATATTTACAAGAAGTGAGATCTGCCCTTCTGGGATCACCATACGGCCATCAAACCCCATCAGAGGCGTATCGTACTTGGAGAGATCTTCATTCTTCAGGCCGAGCCCTTTGAACAGGTCAGGATACATCACCTCGGCACCACTCCCCTAATCTATTAACTCTCTCTTTACCATGAAATCATTTATCCGAGCTGTAACCACCAAAGCATCATCATGAGGTTGAATCATGGCCTCCAAATCATCGTCATTGATGGCGATGGGCTCTCGAGTATACTTTAGCTTCTTCTCGGAGGGTTGCACATCTGCGCTACTTTTCTTCGATACCACAGCCAGTAACCCCTCCTCTTGGACACGTGAGTGCCCATTGAAGCTACATGGATGACTTCTATTACTCCTAATAAGGGCGAGAGAGGATTTCCACCACGCTAAGCACCCTGCTTGGCTTCTAGATTCTTCGGTTCCACCACGAACTCTTTCAAATACCTCGCCTTCACTAACTGCTCCAAATGATCTTTTAACACTCTACACTGTTTGGTGGTATGCCCTTTATCCCTAGTAAGTACAGTACAAATTATGATTCCTACTTGAAGGGTCACCTTCATCTTGTTTGGCCACCGGAAGTACTACTCGTTCTTGATTTGATCTACAATCCTGTGCATCGACTCTTTGAATGCTACATTCACTTCTCCCATTTGTGGCACTGGCTCTTGAATCCTCAAATCCTTCCGAGTCCTTAACTGGAAACCACCTTGTTAAGGATGACTTAAAACCAGGGCTATGCCCTTGCTCTGCAACCAGTCATCCTCTAACTATTTGAATTCTTCAATACGCCTCATCAACTGCCTTATATCCTCGGGAGGCCTCCTTGTCAACGAGTCTCACAATTCAGAATCCTCGGGCAACCCCAACCGAAAAGTACTCGCCGCGATTTTTTCGTTCCCTCCGCAAATCTCGTTGTATAGCTCCTAGTACCAATTAGCATAACTACAGAGGGTTTCCCCAGCCCCCATTTTCATTGATAGCAATGCATCCACAGGCTGTGGAACTCGGCTGCAAGTCATGAACTAGATGCCAAACTCTTGAATCAACTTAGAAAAATTGTGGATCGAGTCTTTCCTTAATCCATTGAACCACCTCAATGCAGTGGGGCCAAGACTCGAAAGGAATACCTTACACATCAATGCATCATTATGAGTGTGTAAAGACATCATTTGAATATAATGGCTTACATGTTCTACCGGGTCCATCTTTCCATCGTAAGAATTGAACGGGACCTGCGTAAATATGCTCGGCACAAGGGCCTGTTCAATTTCCCTCGAGAATGGTGATCAAGCTGCTTGGCATAACACGAGGTTCATAGCGTCCATGGCAGCGTTCCAGGGTCGTCACTCCTCCAGAGAAATTGAATCCCGATCTGCATATTCCCACGAGCGATCCCAGTGGCAATAGGATCCAGATTGATGGGACCTTGCTCCATAGCGACCTCCTACGCTAGCCGATCCTTCCCCGTGCTCGTCATGGTCCTTCCTTCGACGCCTATCTCTCGTTTCCAACTCCAAGTCCCTAACCAACCTACACAAACACTCTAGCTCCTCATCCCTCCTGTCTAGTTCTTCATCCCGCCTATCAAAACGATTGCGCCCCGAAGCACCGGACATTGTTTGGTATGTTTGAAATGACCCGTTTCCAAGGCCAGACTGCCCTTCCTCCTATTCGTACTCCCAATCTTCGCGTCCTTTCTGCCTTCTTTCCTGCCAAGTGGATCCTCGAGAAGATCTCCCAGAGCCACTTTCAACGTAACTCCCTGATTGGCCTCCAGACATTCTCTCGTGCACATCTCAATAGAACCATAGCTTCGTAAGAGATTCCCACAAACGGCGCCATTTATGCATACCCAAAATATGGTTATTGGGCTTAACCTCTGCTTGGGCTCACAATCTATTTGTATCGTGGGCTTTGGATTTCCTACTAAAGGTAGTTCTATGCCCGGTAACCCAAATACACTCCTATTCCTACAAACCCTTCTCTCACAGAGCCGTTCCCCTTTCTCTCTTAGTTTGGTCACTTTTTCTATTAGTTTTCTCTCTCCAGTTGCCAACCGCCATTCCTTATCCTCCTCTTCTATTTATAGGCTAATGTAAGTGGAGGTGTTATGATTACTCCCCCTTACTAGTATGAATGGAGGTCCAATTCCATCATCTTTAGGTGGGTTTTCTGGTGGGAATGTGGTAGTGGCATTGGAACTGATTCCCACCTCCAAAAGCCTGTTCGGCAGCGATATCCTCGAAGGCATTATCGGGCAACTGAGTACAAGGTATCCCCGAGCAATAATTCCCCCGACCAGGTTAAAGATGATCAAGAGTGGTTTGATTGGGGCATTCAAGCTAGCATAGTCCTATTTTAGCTCTGGGGCCTAGATTGGGCCTTGAGGTGTCTGGATCAAAGCTAAAGGTCTAGGAACAGGGACAAGGTCATAAAATGTGTTGCGAGGCTTGGGCCCAAGGCCTGTGGGGCCTAGGGCCAAACCCCATACAAGATGCAATATGTTATGTTAGTTTTCCTAGATCTATGGTTAAATGTTATCGAAAAATCACATGCAAAAAAAGTTTGATTTATTTTGCTTTGAGAAAACCATGAATTCAAGATAGAAAATCACGGATTGATTTTATGATGAAAACCTATGAATTTTTAATAGATAAATACATATCTTGTCTTGTGATGTAAAATAGAACGAATTTTTTATGGAAAATACATATATGTTTTTGGAGATGTAAAAAAGAATTAATTTTATATGGAAAATTCAGATCAATTTTTGGAGATGTAAAAAAGAATGAATTTTATATGGAAAATTTCGATCTGTTTTTGTAATACAAAAAAGAATGAATATATTATACAATGAACTTTAGATATATATATTTTAATATTTATTTTTTATTTTTATTTTTTTGGAGATAGAAAACAAAAAAATGAATTTTATAAAAAGAATCAGATTTGTTTTTGAGATAGAAAACAATAGAATGAATTTTATAAAAATAATTTCAGATCTGTTTTTTGAGATAGAAAACAAGAGAAGGATTATATGCATGAAACCATTTGCAGATATAAGATTTTAAGTAGCAATTTATCCCTAGACCTACACATATGAATCAACAAGAAATCTTATCCTAATCATATGAATAAAGATTTAGAAAAGAATGTCATGCAAAGAATGAGAATTATATACGAATATGCAAGGAATGACATATCAAGAACACACATACATATTATTCAAAAGACCTTAAAAACAAAACCATACCTGCATCAATAAATTCAACCAGCAAGGGGAATTTCTTTAGAAATCAGAGAGAAGGGATTTCTCTTAGATCTAAAGAAACTAACTAACACAAAAGAAAGTCTTGAAGTGAATAAGCTTTAGAATTTTCTAGTTTAATGAAGATCAGGAGTTCTAAAGGACTTCAAAAAGTTCTTTTACGTTAGGGGAAGGGGTACTGAATTTTGGGTTTTTCTCTTTATTTATAGGAGTGATAGTTGCTTGAAAATAAGCTAAAATTGTCTTGAAAGTCAATAGACACCAATTGGGTGAGGTTTATCCCCCAAAAAAATTAAATCTGATGAGTTTTAAACTGGAAAAAAAAAAGTATATATATATATATATTTTACCTGACTCGTCCAAATTTCATTTTTTTTACACGTTTATGGATTCTTTTCAACGATTTTCTGAGTTGAAAAAGGAACTTGGACGTATTTTAGAACCATATTCTTGATAAAACTCATCCCAAGTTGATAATTAAGTTTTCAAAATAATTATTTTAAAGATAATTACCCTAAAAACATAATTATCAATCCAAATTTAATATTATCAGCTTATTTCTTTTATTTCCATGCAACAAATCACATTTTAACAAAAGTATTCCACCAATTATAGAAATTCATTTAATTAATTTTAATTGTTAACCAATCATAATTAATTTCAAATAATCATGTGTGACAGGTTCCACACAAATGAATGCACACAAACTATTAAAACTTGATCTTGAGAGATCTTTCAATCTGACTGTCCGATTTGTGAACCGAGCGCATTGTTGTGATCGTTAGAATCTCAAGATCATTTGCATGATATGTAATGAATGAGTTAATGACTAAAATATGATGACTAAGTTAATGACTAGTGTACTCCATTACTCACTTTTAGTAAGGAAATTACTAAATGGGCTTGCAAATGGGTTTAGGCATTTTTGGGGTTATCTGCTAACACATTGTGCATGTTTTAGGACAGAACAAAATGGAGTGTTTGCAGTGGTACTCTCTCCCAGGGCTAGCCCAACATTATTTGGGACCTAAGGAAAAAAATTTATGTGCGGCATTTTATATGTAAATATTAATTTAAAAAATATATATTTAATGCTAATCAAATCAAGGTTAATTTGATGCATTAAGTACATATTTTGATGAATAGTACTAACCAAACAAAGGTTAATTTTATATAGAGAATTTAATAGTTGAAGCAAAAATTTTAACAAAAGGAAATAAAATGCATTATTTTTTTAAATGAACTTATTTATCTTGAATATATGATGCTGCATAGTTGAATAATGATGTAATTCAATTTTTAATTTTATATCTTGCTTTTAAGAGAAAGAGAGAGAGAGATTATTTGGTGTGTGGTTTTGTAGGAGATTGGTTTACAAAAATTAAAGTCTCAAAGTATTAGGGAATATTAACCATCATTGATGATCTAACAAATTTGCAACTATTTTTTGAAATATTTTAAAGTTTCTACAAAATTTTCAACAATATGATTTGATAGTGACTATGATTGATGAACTTCAAAAACCTATTAATGAATTGTTTTTCTTTTATGATTGGTGACATATTAGTTTGTAAGCCCATAGTAAAATTTGTGGTATCTTTAGCATCACTTATAAAAATTTTATAAAAAAAAGTGTACAACCATTTAAATTTTTTTATAATTTTATAAAATTTTGGGCTTGTAATAGTGGAGGAGAGGGCCTTTTTTCTTAAGGGGTAGACATTTTTTATAGGGGGGCCTTGGGCTAGCCCTACTCTCTCCTCTCATATTTATAATGAATCTCAACATGAATTTAATTAGTGAGATCTAACATGAATGTAAAAAAATGAAGTACTACGTCATTGTACTCTAGGAATATCTAATAATTATTTTAAAAATTTATTACCCCATCCATAGTTATAATTCATCTCAAATTACACTCCTTGTGTTAAATTTACCTTGAACTATAAATAATTAGACTTCACAAACATTACTTTCCACACATCTTGATCCAATAATCAATTTTGTGTATTGTTGAGTCCATCCTTAATTGTAAAAGGTACAACTTTAGTTGGAAATTTTCTCCCATTCCATTTGGTTGGAAGAGTGAAAAAGTAAGAGAATAGAAAGTGAGGAGTTGATAGAAAAGTGGATAGATGGAAGATATTTTAGTTATTGTGTTTGGTTTGAGGGGTGAAAAAGTGGAATGATGAAAAACTTTTTGTTTAGTTGAGAAAAAAAAGAGATGATGGAAAATATAGTTTGTATAAATTTACTCTGATACTCCTATTAGATTTTTTTTTTTTTTTTTTTTAAGTAATGCATTATATTTTTATAAAAAATTGTGTATGGATAAGCACTTCATTTTTTATTTTTTTTTTTTGCAACCAGGAAAATATATGAGAAAATGCTTTAAAAAATAATGAGGATAAAAAACCAAAACAGATAATAATAATTAGAAAAAAAAAAAAAAAAAAAAAAAACAAACAAACAAACAAACAAACAAAGAAAATGAATGAGAAGAGAGGAAGAAAAGGATAAGGGGAGAGAAGATAACAAACCAAAAAGAAGAAAAGAACCACTCAAATTTTGTTACTTGTTTTCTTTCTTGTACTCTCTCCTAATGAGAGAGAGAGAGAGAGAGAGAGAGAGAGAGAGAGAGAGAGAGTTTTTGGTGGGTTAGAAAAGTCACTTGCCCAGACAACATTAAGCTACTTTCAGTGCAGCTTTTACATAGTGATTGTGCACCCGAGCAGCTTTTAACTTTCAAGAGAAAGAGCTTGCTGATTTCCCCAATCTACAAGTATGCACACGCTTGCCCTCTACCTATTCTTGTTCCCTCTCCTCCCCTACCTCGTCGCTGCCACCGAAAACCCACAGCCCTATAATGCAACTGATTATTTTTTACTCAACTGTGGTTCGACCTCCAACTTAACCTCAAATGATAGACGGAATTGGGAAAATGACTCAAAATTCTCTCTCCCTGACCTGCGAAACACATCATTACAATCAAAAGCCTCCAAACAAGACTCTTCTGTTGAGACAGTCCCTTACATGACTGCTCGTATCTTCCACAATCAATTCACGTACTCCTTCCCTGTTTCACCGGGCCAAAAGTTTTTGCGCCTCTACTTTTACCCAGTTTCATACTCCGGTGGGCTCGATATAACCAAGTCCTACTTCTCCGTCACCGCCAATAGTTTCACACTCTTAAGCAATTTCAGTGCCTACCTCAACGTTCTTGGGACAAGCTCTCCCTTAGCCAATAGAGAATTCATCATCAACGTACTGCAGACCGATGAAAGGCTCAACATAACTTTTATTCCATCTCCAAGCTCTTACGCTTTCATCAATGGTATTGAAGTTGTTTCTATGCCAAACAATCTCTACACAGACCACACAGACTACAGTGTCACCTTCGTAGGTAACAACCATTTCTACAATTTCGACGACACCACTGCTCTTGAGACTCTATACCGGGTGAACGTCGCCGGCCAAGACATCCCTTCTGTTCATGACACCGGAATGTACCGGGTTTGGGAACAGGACGAGAAATATATTTTCGGTGGGGATTTGGGAACAACACCTTTCCTGTCCGAAGCTAAGATCCAGTACACTGACGACACGCCGGCCTACACCGCACCGGAGACGGTTTATAGGACTTACAGAACTATGAATCCAGATTCTCATGTCAACCTGAAAACCAACCTCACGTGGTTCTTCACAGTTGATGTTGGGTTTCTTTACCTTGTTAGGCTGCATTTCTGTGAGACTCAGCTGGAAGTTACTGAAGAGAATGAACGCGTATTTACCATATTTATCAATAATCAGACGGCTGAGCCTGAAGCGGACGTGATCCACTGGAGCGGTGGTAGCAAAATTCCAGTCTACAGGGACTACGTTGTGTCCGTACAAGATGAAAAACCTGGGAAGCAAGAATTATGGCTCGCGCTGCATCCAAACATGAACTCGAAACCCGTATACGCGAACGCAATTTTGAATGGTCTAGAAATATTCAAGTTGAGTAAAACTGATGGTAGTCTTGCCGGGCTCAACCCAGATCCGATTCCATCAACCTCTCCACCAATTGCAACCCGAGACTTGCCATTAACGAAGCCAAAACATAATCTGGCAACAACGGCAATAATTGCAATAGCTGTTGGTGCAATATTTGGTATAGCTCTACTCTCTGTTCTTAGTTTTTTTATTTTCCGGAGGAGAAAGAGGGTCAAGGACTTGAGCAAGACCAAGTCAAACAAAATCAATGGCTCATCTCTGCCGTCAGCTGTATGCCGATACTTTTCGTTTTCTGAAATCAGAGCCGCCACAAACAGTTTTGATGATGTTTTGATCATAGGGTTTGGAGGGTTTGGGAACGTGTACAAAGGTTACATTGATGATGGGGCCACCCAAGTTGCAATCAAGCGACTCAAATCTGGGTCACAACAGGGGGCTCACGAGTTCAGGACCGAGATCGAGTTGCTCTCCCAGCTTCGACACCATAATCTTGTGTCTCTGATAGGCTACTGTAATGAAAACGGTGAAATGATACTCGTATATGATTATATGACTCGTGGGACTTTACGTGACCATTTGTACAACACCAATAATCCTCCTCTTTCATGGAAGCAACGGCTCGAGATTTGTATTGGTGCAGCGCATGGGTTGCAATACCTTCACGCTGGGGCTAAGCATACGGTGATTCACCGTGATGTAAAGAGCACTAATATTCTCTTGGATGAGAATTGGGTAGCGAAGGTTTCTGATTTTGGGTTGTCTAAACTCGGTCCAACTAGCTTATCGAAAACCCATGTAAGCACAAAGGTTAAAGGTAGCTTTGGGTATATGGATCCAGAATATTATCGACTTCAACAGCTGACTGAAAAGTCCGATGTGTACTCTTTCGGTGTAGTTTTGTGTGAAGTACTGAGTGCAAGACCACCGTTGCTTCGTACTGCTAAGAAGAACCAAATGAGCCTTGTTGATTGGTTTCAAGAAGGCTATCGTAATCAAATGCTTGATGAAATTGTTGATTCATTTTTGGAGGGTTCGATCGTGCCAGAATCTCTAAAGAAATTTGGTGAGGTCGCAGTGTCTTGCTTGCTCGATGATGGAATCAAACGGCCATCGATGAATGATGTGGTGTGGGGTCTTGAGTTTGCATTGCAATTACACGAGAGCCCAAAAAATATCAGCCTCGATGAGACCAAAATAAAAATGGTGGATATTGAGAAACCCCTTTATCCAATGTACGCAATTGGGGATAAGTCTGATAGCATGTTCAGTAGTAGTATTGAACTCGTGTGGAATTCAAAGGGTAGCGGCGTGACCATGACAAGCAGCGAGGAGCAAAATTTTGATTATACGCAATCTGATAAATTGATGTCAGGGAATGTGTTTTCTGAGCTTATGCATGCAAATGGGCGATAATAGAATTCAAGCAAAAAGAGGGTGGTGCTAGTTCTTCTAAAGCCGAGTTAAAATAAATAAATAAATACTTTGTTAGTTTTGTAACTTTTCTTAGTGGCCATAATGCCAATCTTTTTTCTTTCTTTCTTTTTTTTTTTTTAAGGATAGGAAATGCCAATATATTTGAATTTATGCTTTGTAATTTCCATTTTGTCATATATAAATATTATTAAATTTTTTAACTCACTTAAAAATTCGAATGGAAGCATTATTAAATTGTTTAACTCAATTAACAATTCGAATGGTCAAGTTTGCAGAGGACGTTTTTTTTTTTTTTTTTTTTTTTTTTTTTTCCTTACTCTATTGGAAGAAACGTTGAAGGAGTCACTACTAGGAAAGTTTGACTTGTATGAAAGACTTGCTGGAAGACTTGAGGTCTTGTGGAAGACTCCAAAATTAACGTTGCGAGTCACACTTTAGCATCTTGGTCTCTCTGCAACGAGTGACTCTAGCAGAAGTAACTCTTTCGCAACTGTTTTGCAACTTTTTTATCATAATTCTGAGTCTCTAAAGTAGTTGTGAAATAGTATTAGATTTGCTATGTAACAGACTAACTGGCACTTTTGTGTTGAGTCTTACTCCTTGTTAGAAACTGAAAAGAATATGGATGAACACCCAAAGTGGGCGCGTCCTTCTGTATACTTCAAGATAATTATATTATTTAAGAGTTATGGAGTAATGGTTTGAACCGTTATTCTACCTTATTATGAGAAATGCAGAATTTGTTCACCATTCAACGGGTACCACTCTTGGTATTTATATGCACACCACTCCATTAATATTGAGTGGGATAGTGGACTTAATGGATCAAACTAAACCGTTATTCTACCCCATTATGTTTGCATCACTCTAGTAGTGTGCAACACCGTCGAGAAACGTTTTTTTGGTTCGTGGGTTATACAAGTTAACTAGAATTCAAAACGTATTTGAATAGCTGGTCTGCGTGGAGGCTGGCTCTAGATAGTATAAAACAATCTCAAAGCTCCTATGTCATCGTTGGTTTAGGCCAAGAGAGGTATGCTGAAAAACCGATTGTTTATATTCCGCTGCAAAGTCTCTATTTCTTACACTCCTAATACTCAATCCTTTAGTAATGTCATATATATTGTCGGAGCATGCTAGTATTTTGTGATATACTGTTCAGATTTCTTTTCTCTAAAATTCCTATGCAATTTGATTAAAAAAAAAAAACTTCTTAACGTGATAATACACAATAATTTACACCTTTAGAAACATATAAAAATTGACACCTACTAATGTAGAAGGTAAAAAAAAAAAGTCAATAGTGAACCCAAATTAAAACTAATAAAAACTTGTCAATTCACCAAGTGTGAAAAAAGTTGTCAAATCTTTTATTTATATAGCATTACTCAAGTCAAAATATAAGTTTATAAAGGACAAAATGGCCAAATACCACTTATTTTTGAAATTTTTAGGAAAAAAACATTGTTTCGGAAATAAATAGGAAACTACCACTTTTTCAAGAACTCGAGTTTCAGAAACTCGAGTTCCTCTCAATTTTGCCACCGTGGCGCTGCTGAGCTGGAATTTGTGTGATTAAAAAAAATTATGTGGTACTCGAGCTTGGTAAACTCGAGTTCCATGCAACACAATACTCGAGTATACCAGGCTCGAGTACGTTTTATAAATAAAATGGAAAAAAAAAAATTTACACAGTACTCGAGTTTACCAAACTCGAGTACTGTGTAAATTTTTTTATTTTTTTATTTATTTATTTTTATTTTTTTGTTTGGGGATAATCGACAAATAAACATAAAGATAAAAGTAAGTGGCTTTTTTTATGTTTTTATTTATTTAAACAGAAGCATTGTAAAATATAGAGATTTTAATTTCAAAATATGAATTTAATTTCTACATTAATTAAAATTGTTCATTGTTTTCTCATAAAAATTATTCACTATTTTCTGTATAAACTATTTATACGATTTTGCATAAAATTATTTTCTGTTTAGCATTATTTAAGAAATTGTTCACTCTCTTTTTTGCATAAATTATTTTTTGTTTACTGTTTAAAAAATTGTTCACTGTTTTCTCATAAAACACCTAGTGAAATCGTGTTTTCTAAATTTAAACACCAAATCTAAATGCTTTTTCATGTTTAAATTTCACAATAATCGAATATATTTTTCTGCATTCATAAAATCTATTTTTTGCCTTAATTAAAACTGAATCTCTTGAGCTTGAAAAGAAGAATTTGCTTGTTAAATTGTTTGATGCTAATGATCTTTTGAACAATGTGAAATCTGAGAATATGCTCTTGCTTGATAAAGTTAAAACTTTGGAACATGTTGCTGTTGGTTTGAATGAAAATTTGCCTGTTGAACTTAAGTCATATTTTGGAATGAGGTAGCTTGGAACTTAAGTCATACTATTTGTATTATGTGTTTGGCATTATTTGTGAAGACTTGGACACAACAAAAGAACAAAGACTTGGAATCAACTGTGCTTTCCCAACTTGTGTTTAGAGTTTAGTGCCTTGTTGGAAAGGGTTTCATAGTGAACACTAGTTCATGATATTATGAGTTTTGCATTATTTGTGAAGATCCACTCTCAAGAAGAGGCTAGAAACTTTGGTTTCAATTGTGCTTTCGTGGAAAATGTTTCGTAGTAATGACTAGGTCATAGCATTGTTGTTATGAGCTTTGCATTATTTGAGAATAAATAAACTCAAGAAGGTGCCAAAGACTTTCTCAAATAATGCAAAACTCCAAACCATTAACAAGAAAGTCTTTGGCACCTTCTTGAGTTTATTTATTCTCAAATAATGCAAAGCTCATAACAACAATGCTATGACCTAGTCATTACTACGAAACATTTTCCACGAAAGCACAATTGAAACCAAAGTTTCTAGCCTCTTCTTGAGAGTGGATCTTCACAAATAATGCAAAACTCATAATATCATGAACTAGTGTTCACTATGAAACCCTTTCCAACAAGGCACTAAACTCTAAACACAAGTTGGGAAAGCACAGTTGATTCCAAGTCTTTGTTCTTTTGTTGTGTCCAAGTCTTCACAAATAATGCCAAACACATAATACAAATAGTATGACTTAAGTTCCAAGCTACCTCATTCCAAAATATGACTTAAGTTCAACAGGCAAATTTTCATTCAAACCAACAGCAACATGTTCCAAAGTTTTAACTTTATCAAGCAAGAGCATATTCTCAGATTTCACATTGTTCAAAAGATCATTAGCATCAAATAATTTAACAAGCAAATTCTTCTTTTCAAGCTCAAGAGATTCAGTTTTAATTAATGCAAAAAATAGATTTTATGAATGCAGAAAAATATATTCGATTATTGTGAAATTCAAACATGAAAAAGCATTCAGATTTGGTGTTTAAATTTAGAAAACACGATTTCACTAGGTGTTTTATGAGAAAACAGTGAACAATTTTTTAAACAGTAAACAGAAAATAATTTATGCAGAAAAGAGAGTGAACAATTTCTTAAATAATGCTAAACAGAAAATAATTTTATGCAAAATCGTATAAATAGTTTATACAGAAAATAGTGAATAATTTTTATGAGAAAACAATGAACAATTTTACTTAATGTGGAAATTAAATTCATATTTTGAAATTAAAATCTCTATATTTTACAATGCTTCTGTTTAAATAAATAAAAACATAAAAAAAAGCCACTTACTTTTATCTTTATGTTTATTTGTCGATTATCCCCAAACAAAAAAAAAAAAAAAAAAAAAAAAAAAAAAAAAAATTTACACAGTACTCGAGTTTAGTAAACTCGAGTACTGTGTAAATTTTTTTTTTTCCATTTTATTTATAAAACGTACTCGAGCCTGGTATACTCGAGTATTGTGTTGCATGGAACTTGAGTTTACCAAGCTCGAGTACCACATAATTTTTTTTAATCGCACAAATTCCAGCTCAGCAGCGCCACGATGGCAAAATTGAGAGAAACTCGAGTTTCTAAAACTCGAGTTCTTGAAAAAGTGGTAGTTTTCTATTTATTTCCGAAACAGTGTTTTTTTCCTAAAAATTTCAAAAATAAGTGGTATTTGGCCATTTTGGCCAGTTTATAAAAGCAAACAAGCATAGGACACAGTATTCAACAAAAAAGTCAAACTGCCAACATCGCGACCTATTAAATTGAAAATAGAGTAAAACTTAGATAAAGTATCTTAGACATTATTTCTTAGGTATCCTTTTACATTTCAACTACATGTATAATTAAGTTCGCAAACAGCATTACGTCCCATATCTTTTTCTTTTCTTGTCCCTTGTTACAACTCATTTAGGCCTTGTTTGAATTAAGAGCGAGCAAGGGGAGTAACGTAGAGCTGGCTAAAGATTAAGTTAATTTTTTGCCAACTCTACCCTACTTTCTTCTACTCCCCTCCCTCTCTCTCAATCCAAATGGAACATTAGTACTCCCGCGAGAAAACCTCATACCCTAGCTCCTCCAACTTCTCTCTCTCATAATGATTTTCCATAGGTAATTTAATACACATATCTTATTAAGTAATCGAATTAAATGGAAATGATCTTATTGTTCAAAATCCACAGCCCAAGACTGGTCTACGTGTATGGTTTTTCACCAGCAGTGATTCTGATCATAGACTCTTGGTGGAGGAATTCATGAGAAATAGAACTTTGTATGATATTCTTCATTCCACTATTCGATCATTGACACTTTGCATTCATGAAACCCAATTGTAATGCTCTTGACGAGTACAACTGATTCTAGGGCCTAGGAGAAATAACCCAATATGCAAGAATAGATCACAAAAAGATTCATATTGATGGGATAAAATCCTCTTATCCTGTTTAGTTTGATCCAATACATTAAACTGTAGACATGGTTTCTATCTTATAATAGTTATAATGGAAGTTAATGATTGTGCTTCCTATAGAATTGTTTTTAATAAATGAGTGGAATGGTAGTGAATGCATGAAAATTCGCTATATTAGTTTAGCCAATTTCCAGACTTCCTGAATATTCAAATTGACCTAAAGTAATATCACAGGACACATTCTTTAGCTTCTACAGTTGAAGAACAACAAAAAAGAAAGGTATTAAGTCTACTAATGTGTTAAAAGATACTTTATTAAAAAAATAATAAATAAATAAATAATAATAAATAATAAAAAACCTAATGTGTTAAAAGATAGAAACTGTAATGCTCAATTGGGTGACTTTGGACAGGACTTGGGTATCAGGTTGATGATTGTATTCTACGGTCCACACCCCCTGCTGGGACTATGGGGTATTTAGACCCTGGCTAAGTGACCCCAGATCATTTGAGCACAAAGACTGATGTGTTTATTTGGGATTTGTTGTTGAAGCAGGGTATGATGCTTTTAAGTTTTAAGATAGGATGTATCTTTGTGCAGACATGCAATCATCTCAGTTGGATTAATGGAGACATTATTGATTTCAGAAATGGTAATAAGGTTGTAGACTCTGTTGGGGAGTTTAAGTTGAAAAAGAATTAAGTACCCAAATATTTTGTTTGAGAATATTGCTCAAATCTGGGAATTCCCATCCAAACTCTAGGCAAGGGAGAGAAGAGAATGCTAGTCTTTGGTCCGAACTCTGTAACTTGTGTCTACCACTTGGATGAAACTGCAGTGATAGTTGAGTTCAACAAGGCAAGATTTGTCTCTGACTTTATGGTTTTTAATGAAACTTTAGAGAAAAGTGATGGTCCAATCTCAGTTTTGCACTATTTTGCAAAACTTTTGGAAGGTGGAATCACTTATGCTAGTATTTGTGATACTTATAAAGTGATTTGCAGCTCAAACATTTCGAAAGTATTATTTGCCGATCAGGAAAAGACAGTTTGGTATTAAATGGAAGAGGGAAGTGGTGGTAGATGAGGAAGTAGGTCCTAAGTCGTTATTCAGTACAATCAATTTATTTAAAAATTGCATTTTGAGCGTTGTATGTAAAAATTGCATTTATAAGCCTCGTATTTAAAAATTGCTTATCGATCTATCGATTGGCAGATGACCAAGGCAGAGTTAAAAACTTTCCTTCTTGGTTCTTTGCTTCCTCCTCACACAAGTCAGACAAAAAGAACTCCGAATTTTAGTCCAAATACATTACTTCCCTTACTCCCACATTGCGTAAATCAAAATTATGTCCTTTTGGAGGCCACTAATAGCACAATTTTGATGAAGACTAACGAGAGAGCTACATTAATTAATTACATTAATTGATTCATCCATGTCAATAGATGAAAATTTGCAAGCTTTGATCATACATCTTACATCATTCAGAAAAAAGAAGTTGTACCTACAATTTCCCCAAACACACAAGGTTAACTAAAGTTGACATAATAGGATAGATCTCCTAACCTTTTCTGCCTATAAATACAAGGAAGATGGAGAGAGCTTGTTTATATATGTTACAAGCACGCAATCTCTGTAAGCTCTAAATACCTTAATAATTTTATCAACAATCAATAACTAATATATAACATAAAATACAACTACTTCCTTTAATCATCACACATTTTTTTTATATTTTAAAAAAAAAAAAAAAAGAAAAAAAAAAAAGAAAAAGAGATTAACTATATATTGTGCAGTGAGAGCTATTGGCTACTCAATTCAACATCTTCCTCCATAACTGAAATAAAAGTACTTGCTTCCAAACGAAGTTCTATTCCACAACACGACTTAAATAAAACATACTACAATGTCACCTCCCAAGCAAATATTCTTTTATCGGCCTCTAGGATTCACAATTTCAGAGAACACCGCCCCAGAGGACATCAATCTATCTGACTCCTTAAAAGCAAAACCTTCCAAATCTCTACTTATTACGGTCACGCTACTATCACTAGTTGTACTTGACACTTGCCCAATGCTGCTACTAAACATTTCATCACTATCATTTATCATGGACTTGGGCATGAAAGCTTTCTGATCATCCTCCATCTCAATATCAACCGAATCAAGCCTGCTATCTTTTTCTGCACTTTCTTGCAACTGCAATGCGAACTCAAGACCCCATACCACATCATTCATCGATGGTCGTTCAGTTCCATTATCAAGCAAACAACTCACAGCAATCTCACCAAATTTCTTCAAACATTCTGGTGCAATCTTACCCTTCAAAAACTGATCAACAATATGATCAAGCTTTCCATTGCGACAACATTGTCGAGCCCACTCCGCTAAGCTCACTTGCTTCTTGTCCACCGTGCGTACAATTGGTGGCCTTGCACACAACACTTCAAACAACACCACACCAAATGAGTACACATCGGACTTCTCAGTTAGCTGTTGGCGTCGATAGTATTCTGGATCCAAATACCCAAAACTACCCTTCACCACTGTGCTTACATGGGCCTTAGATATACCAGTGGGACCAAATTTAGACAACCCAAAATCAGACACATTGGCCATCCATTTCTCATCTAACAAGATATTTGTTGTCTTCACATCACGATGAATGATAGTTTGCTTCGCACCTGTATGAAGGTAGTTCAACCCACGCGCTGCACCAATACAAATCTGGAGCCGTTGTTTCCACGAAAGAGGTGGATTATTGGTGTTGTAAAGATGATCACGAAGGGTCCCATTAGCCATGTAATCATACACAAGAATCATTTCCTTTCCCTCGTTACAAAATCCAATCAGAGAAACGAGATGAAGATGACGAAGCTGTGAAAGCATCCTGATCTCAGTCTCAAACTCGTGGGCCCCTTGTTGTGAACCGGGTTTTAATCGTTTGATAGCAACCGAAGTGGTCCCATTATCAATGCAGCCTTTATACACGTCCCCGAACCCACCAACACCAATAATGTAAGCGTTATCAAAGTCTTTAGTGGCTGCTTTAATCTCCGCCAGAGTGAAGTAACGACACATATCAGATGGTAGACTTGACGCGCGTGTTTTTGTTGACTTGGTCGTGGTAGTGAAAGAAAATGGTCCCCACCGAGCAGTCCCATCGCTAGAGCTAGAGTCCTTCACCCTCTTGGCCCGCCGGAGAATGAAGAATCCAATAATAGACAGTACAATAAATCCGGCAACTCCGCCACCAACTGCAGCGAATATTGTTGTTCTATTATTCTTCTTCGACCCTGATGATTGTATCGGTGACGCAGACTTTGGAGGCGCCAACGGAAGTGGGTCGGGGTTTGGTCCGGCGAGGTTGCCACTGGGATCGCTTACTTTGAAGATTTCGATACCGTTCAAGATTGCATCGTTGAAATTACTCACATAGTCATTCGGGTTTGCTTGTAGGGCGATAGAGAGGTTCATTTTCTTCTTGCTATCTTTGCCCAGTAGAGACACAGCGTAGTCCCTGTATACGGGAACACCTTTAACGCTCTCAGTCCATTTCCTCACGTTGGCTGTAGTCTCCGCAGTTTGATTTGCTATGAAAATAAGAAACACTCGGTTGTGACTAAAAGTAATTTCTGGTTGAAACTCGCAGAAGTGTAGCCTAACAAGGTAATAAAACCCAGAATCTACGGGAAATTCCCAAGTGAGATTGTATATCTTATTGACAGCTTTGTTATCCCCCATAGTCCGGGCAGTTCGATATACATCTTCGGGTGCAGTGTACGGTGGAATTACGGTGAACTTAAGTTTAATGGTTGTGTTAACAGGTAGAACGGATGTTAAATCTTCTGTCAAGTACTCTACGTCTGGACTCCAGCTCCGGAACATTCCGGTGTCTTCAGTGGGTGAGATGTAGCCCCCTCCAACATTTATTCTGTATAACATCTCGAGAGCAGTTTCGTTACTGATGCTGTACTGCATCTCCTGGCCGACTAAAGGGAACGATTTATCATCAGACTGAGTATAATAGAGATAAGAAGGCATGGACAAGATTTCAATTCCGTTGATAAAAGCAAATGAATTGGCATCGCTTGGAGTGAAGGTTATGTTCAGCCTCTCATCTTCATTGATGTTGACACAGAACTCTTTATATATGGTATCACCAGGATCACCATCGGCGTCTGCCGTAAGTGAAGCGTTAAAGCTGTTAAGAAGAGTAAAAGGTCCAGCTTTGACAGAGAAGAGGGCTTTAGAGCGATCGAAATTGCCGTAAGAAGCTGGGTAGAAGTATAGTCGAACGAATTTTTGACCGGTAGTGAGTGGGAATATGTAGGTGAAAGGGGAGGAAGACAAGCGGGCAGTGGAATAGGGTAGGGATTGTTTAACTGAGATTGTGGCTTGAGATACCTGGTTTTGTGATTGTTCTTGAGGGAAGAATTTAGAATTCACGTCACCAATCCAGGTCCGACTATCTAATGCAGTTGCGTTGCCGGAGGAGCCACAGCTAATCATAATATTATCGACTGGTGTGTAAAGAGATGGCGAGTTACCAGCTACGGTGTAGGTGAAGTGGTTCAGAAACAAGGCGAGGAAAAGAGGTGTGAGACATGGTCGGAGTGTGGTCGAAAGAGACATGTTGCTTCGGCTGCCCATTGTAGCAGAGGGAACAGAAGTTTTATAGCCGTGCTTTTAGTTGGATAATGACTACGAATCACGTATAGTCACGTTTGTAGAAGACGATTCTTCTGAGAAACACGTTGAAGGAGTCAGTTTGACTTGTAGGAAAGACTTTAACTTGCTGTAGCTGAAGGGAAGTGGGGCAGGAAGACTTTGAAAAGTCTTGAGAAAGACCCCAAAATTACTTTTAAAGTTTTACCGTGATAATTCATAATACAGATTACAGCTAAACAAATTTTACGTACTTTTATTATTATTATTATTATTATTATTATTATTATTATTATTTTTTGTGTTTTAGGTTATGTTCCATCAAATTATGGTGGGTTAAGTGTTTGAATTTTTTTCATTTTAAACTTTAATTATTTTATAATAAAAGTAAAAAAAATACCTAACAAGTCTTGGTAAAATATAACGTGGAACACAATAAATAGTCTAGATTCCAAAATGGTTACATATTTTACTTCTAATTTATGACCAAAACCTAAAAAGGACAACCAAGGGGGAAAAAGAATACACAAATACAAAGAAATATGGTCTTCCGCTGAAAAGTCTCACTGCCGACGCCCATCGTGTTAAAGCGGTAAAGGTCCATTAAAAAAAATGTGGTAAAGGTTTTAATTCCTACTAATTTACTATCTCAAAAAAAATATATATATATCAGATTCACTTTAAATTACACATTTATCCCTTAAAATTATACTATTTTTGCAATTACCTTCCTAAACTATAAGTATATACATTTACTTTCCTAAACTATTACTTATGAGATGATGGGCAAAGTATTATATGAATAATAATCTAGAAGGCTATGTGTGCACTCTTATCATTTAAGAAGACAAGTGTTACCCAAGCAATATTTTAAAGAAATAAATGTAAAACTTGTATAGTTTAGAAAGAGTAGACATAAAAATAAGTACAGTTTAAGAGGAATAAAATGTAATTTTTCATAATATTTTTCTAAATATCGACACGTGAACCTCGCAGAGTCGCAGTCAAGCAAATTGGACCGCGTAGTGCATGAGCCCTTGGGTTGGTATTCATCATAACCCCCGCGCTTTCTTTTTTGGGTCGAGATGAATAATCCACCACTAACAAACCAACCCTTTATTTTGGCTTCCGTGAGGATAAGGGTGAAGGTCCCATGAAGCCGAAAGGAAAGTAGATAGCAATGTGAGAGGAGGGGTCCACGATTGTCTGGATCTTTATCAAATGGATGGAATCTTAAAAGTAAAGAGCATCCTGGCATGTATTGCAACTTGGCGCTACAGTCACATGGATCCCGAGGCTGGGCTGCATACACAAACGTTCATTTCAATATCACCTGGCAGTCTCCCTTGCAGCAAGGCATTTACTCTCCTCCTCTCCTTCTTCTTTTTCTTCTCCCCTTTTTATTATTATTATTGTTATTATTTTAATTTCCATTATCCACTTTAACATTTCATCATCAATTATAAATACTTTCCTCGTTACATGTGCGATAAAGTCTTTTTTTTTAGTTTAATGTAATTTTTTAATTTAAATTTATATATTATTAGTAAGATTATACATAAATGAATTTTTAAGAAACTAAAATTTAGGATTTGAAATGAAGTAAAAAGCTAGTTTAGTGTGTGCAAGTTTTTAGGAAAAAATTGTATTAAACATGCATGAGATATATTTAAAGAGAAATGATATGTCTACAATATTTTCATTTAAAAAAAAAAAAAAACTAGATAAATTTTTTTTTCCTAAAAATGAGCACACTCACTATTTAAATAATGATTATCTAATTAGAAGAGGGTTATTTTTAACATTTTCTGAAACTGTAACTAACTTTCTAAATTTTCTTAATATACGAAAATTAATCTTTTCTTTTAAGGATTATAAATATTAATCTAAAATAGCGCGTGTAAGAAGGTATTTTCTCTAATTTCAATTTGGAACTCCCCGCCATATATATATATATATATATATATATATGTATGTATGTATGTATACATATGTATGTATATATGAATGTATATATATGTATATACATATATATATATATATATATATATATATATATATATTATGTCAAGAATAACCTGAATATAACTAGAACATAAAACACTATGCCTTTTAGAGTAGTATAATAAATAAATAACTTTTACTTAAAAATTCATATAAAATTATAAAAGAAAATGTTACTGAAATTACATTGATTTTCCTATACCGTTTTGAATTTTATACAGACCTCCAGAGCTTTAATAATAAACAATATATGACTCCCTACAACTTAATACCATTAAATTCATTAATGAAAATTGAAAATTTATTTTAATAAACTTGTAGGACGATAAGGTTCGAGTACAGAATAGAGTATGTGGGCCCAGTCCGAGGAGGGGTTCATCCACACATCAGCTGACTTGACACATGGATAAGAATCCAAGAAGGAGAGACGAAGAGGCGGACCCCCTGAGGAGCCCGGGGAATGAATGTTCATCGGATTCCTTCGAGCAAGCCACTTGCACTAGATGACAAAATACCAAAGAAGATGGTAGAGACATGTAAGAGCATTCACAACAGTGGTGCTATATAGGTATAATGCTATTTTTTTAGCTCTCAACCACAGAAAACATCACGCAGCAGTGGAGCTAAATCTAAAAGATTTAGCTCCTCAGCTACAGTGCACATCTATCTTTAGATGTGCACTGTAGCTCACATCTAAAAAAATATATATTATTTTATTACACTCTCTCTCTTCTCTCATTAAATAAATATTTCTCATTCACTTTCTCTCTCTGGCTTCTCTTCTTTGAGTTCTTTCTTCTTTCTTCCTCCAGTTTCCTCATCTTCTCTCTTCTTCCTCCACCGCCAGCCTAATCTCACAGCCCAGCCGCCAGCCCAGCTTTGACCCATCACCGGCGCCAACCCATCTCGCCGATCTCCCCACCCATTTTGCCAAAAAACCCATCTTGCCGATCAGACCTAAGCTCTAGATTTCGTGGGTTTCATTCGTCGATCCAAGCTCTGGGTTTCATCATTGAAGCCACCGCTTTCTTCCTCCGCCCAATGCTTTGGTTTTCCGTCGATCCAAGCTTTGGGTTTTTTTTTTTTTTTTTTTTTGCATTGCGTGAATTTGATTGCCATGGTATGGGTGTTTCCTGGTGGGTCGGGTGGGTGTGGGCTTGGTTGATTTTTTTTTTCTTTGTTATGGGTTGTGGTGGTGGTGGTGATGGTAGAGTGAGTTTGTTTTGTGGTGCTGTGTTGGCAGTGGTTGTGTCGTGCTTTGTGGTGCTGTGGGTTTGTTTTTTTTTTTTTTTTTTCTCTTGTGTGGACAGGTGGTGGTGGTGGTGGCTGTGGCTATGGCTGTGGTTGATGGTAAAGTGGTTGTGGTTGTTACTTTGGTTGTTATTTTTGGGTAGTAAGATATATTATTTTATTATAGTGATTATATTATTTTATTGTGATGTGTATATTATTTTATTATGTTGAAAGATAAAATAGATCTACTGTTGCAGCATGTGTGTAAGTAAAATAGATAAAGTGACTTTTTGTGTAGCTAAATAGCTAAAATTTTGCCTCCACTACTGTGAATGCTCTAAGTAAAGAAGAAGGGAAATACCCAGATAAAGTAGCCATCACCTTTGCATTCAATGCAATGAATCAACTCAGCTGGCCACATTAATAGAGGAACCCCTAAACAATGTCCTTACAACTTGCAACGCATTTTTCCACCTCCAGCAAAACATTGATGGGACAAGCACCTAAAGGAAGGTCAATAACTGTACAAGTAGAGGGTTAGGATGCAATTCAGCTAATAATATAAAGAAAGGAAACCCCTCCAGAACAAGGGACAAAAAACTAAAAAGAAATATTGTTATTGTGTATAGTACTATCTTGTGATTAAGACTTGAGCAATATATGAACAACTGCTTTTCGGCCAAGCCCAAGGAGGTGTTAAGTCTAAAGATCTGTTCTTCTTACTTGAATTATCTAACTTTTCCTATCTTTCTAAAGATTAAATCATACTAGCACATCCAAGTTGACCTCGGAAGCCCATCCTTCAACAAATTAATTCTATTAGGCCATCTAACCTAAATCCACTATTCTAAGTGGGCTTAGCCTGTTGGACCCGCTTACAAAACTCTTAAGATGTTCCAAATTTTCTTTCAACTATGTGTCAAGAATATTTTCTTTATTTTTTTTTTTAAAACCATATTTTTCTATATGTTTTATTTATATTTATAGGAAAACCCATTTGAACTTGATAAGTTGATATTTTGAAAATCCTATTTCAAATCTATATATTCAAATTTTTGTGTACCAGCAGATTTTTTTTTTTTTTTTTTAATCTAGCCTACGCGGCCAAGTTTTATTTCAAGAAAAAAAAAAAATACAATGCATCCCTCGTTACAAGGGGAAATATATCATTAGGGATGGACTCAATCCAAAACTACAGCTCATTGCTTGACTTAGAACATCTAGCAAGAAAATGAGCAACCGAGTTTCCTAAACGCTTAACATGATCAAACTTACAAAATTGGAACTCAGCAGCTAAGACAAGGCTATCCTGTATAACATGACCATACCCTGGATGATTGTGAGAGACTGCGCCCCTGGCCCCGGCCCTCTTTTTTATAGGAATGTTGGGCCAAACCCATGTGAATGGGTGGAGTCGTGTTATTGCCTCTCAAAATGGAGGTTCGACTAGTTATATTTACCCATTTAGATTAAGGGTTTTATAATGGAGTCGCCACTTATTTAATTATTGGAAAAATAAGAAAATCATAATTGAGAAATTCCTCACTTTATTAATTTGAAATTGAATTTACATTGATCATAGGAAAATTACATGGCTTTGGTCCTAGATACAATCTAAAATAAAGTACATGGCTTTGTTTTCTAGTTACAATCTAAAAATCGAAAATTACACGGATAAACATTTGATCTACTAACTCTTGATCTAAGCTCGGAGGCTATGTTACAAGGTGGGAAGGTGTTAGGCACCCACCTTGCTTGGTGAAACCGGTCTTCTAGACTATGGTGGCCAACATTCATATCATATCATCTAATATGTTATCAATCAATTTACATATTGAATTTAAAGTGTGTGCATGTGATAAACCCTAATTCAATTTATTAAACATTGCATATAGATTGAAAAATAAATTCTAGTAAATGTGTATGGATGGTGATATCCTAAATTCAAGAATTTAAAAGAATTATGAAACAAACATGTTTTTTATATTTTTGATGTGGATTTAAGATTAAAACTAATGTTATGCATGAACATATGATGAATAACTAAGAACATGTGAAGAACATATAAGAACAATTAAGAGCATTCAAACATATTCAAGGGAATTTAAATAATTACTATCATGCTTTAATCTTAAATTTTCATCATAGCAACATAAAAAACTAGTTAGGGAAAGAGATTTTACCTTTATGCAAGATCTATATGGTGGAGGAGGAGACTCTTGGTAGAGGTCCTAAGGGAGGAGGAAAAAAAAGAAAAACTAGGAGAGGGAGAGTGAGTCTCACTTAATTTCTTGAGTCTCAAGAAGACCAAAATATGACAAGACTACTCTACTTCACTAGAACTCAAGAGAAGAGAAGAGAGGGGGTTTTGGTGTGCTCTGGAATGAAGGAGAGGGAGGGTTTATATAGTAGTGGTGAAGGAAATATGAATGGAATGCCATTTAATAAGGGTTGACAAAGATTCATGAACCTAGACCTCATTTTAGCATTGGGGAAAATCTGGTGCATTAAATGGAAAGATTGGTGGGAGTGAGGAGCAAGCCAAAATTCGGTTTTCCCGTAGCTGCTGTAACAGCTTGTAGAGCCAATTTCGAAAAATCATATCTGACTCAATTCTAATCGGAATTGTCTTGTTCTTGTATTCAAATTGAAGCCTTGGATGTCTAGTTTCTGGAAAAATTAACCTCATTCACAGATTCAAAATATTTTAAGAGATATTGATGAAATGGTGAGCAGAGGTCATTTGTTAGAAAATGGTTTTAGCACAATTAACATTAATAGGTCCCAAATTAGCTCCCAATTAACATTAAATGGCTCAATCACTCCCATTTCAGACTTAATTGGTTCCAAATTTACTCTAATTAAAAGATAATTGTACAAATTACTTATTGAATAATTAATGTTTAATTATCTAATTAATTAGGTGTATGCAACCTCACCATAAAATGTAGTCCTAACCAATTAAATTATGACACATCATTGATCTCAAATTAATTAGAATTATAACCAATTAGAATCAATTGTTCATAATCACATATAGTCGGACTCAATTTGTGATAGTGCATCTCGACTATTAAAACTTGATTTGATGATAACTTTCAATCTGATGGTCCGATTAAGGCTTATGACCAGTCATTTAATCGTTACAACATCAAGATCATTTTGATGAAATGAAATTAAGAATCTAATGATCAGAATCAAGATGCATATTTCCAAGTCAAAATTACCCTTTTATCCTCCAAGTGAGGTTAAATGTGGGTTGAAAAATGGGGTGTCAACCAAATGCCCCTTATTGATAGAGTTTGAAAAGCGAATGTTAATGATTGAAAGAGACACCTAACTTTGCAATCAGTATTTAACCGTGGTGAATGTATGATGCATGCAGATAAGAATGTAGACCGTCATGTAGTGGATCAAAATGTGGACTGAATCTTAGGAGAGATTGCCTACGTACCTCTTGGTGAGAGGATCAAGTCCAAACATAGTTCATAGATGCAGACTTTTTTTTTTTTTTGAATAAGTGCAAGACATCCTTACCTGAGGTCAAGAAAAAAAAAAAACAGAGGACCAAGGGCTCATGTTTTCAAAGGACCTAGGATTTTTGGATCTTGGCTAGTGTTTTCAGTGGACCAAGGGTTTTTTTTTTTTTTTTTTTTGGGCTTTGGCTCATGTTTTCAGAGGACCAAAGGTTCTGGATCCTGGTTCATGTTTTCAAAGACTTAGAATTTTTGGATCTTGGCTCATGTTTTCAGAGGACCAAGGTTTTTTTGGGCTTTGGCTCATGTTTTTAGAGGACCAAAGGTTCTAGATCCTGGCTCATGTTTTTAGAGACCTAGGATTTTTGGATCTTGGCTCATGTTTTCAAAGACCAAGGTTTTTTTGGGTTTTGGCTCATATTTTCAGAGGACCAAAGGTTATGGATCATGTTTTCAAAGACCTAGGATTTTGGATCCTAGCTCATGTTTTCAGAGGACCAAGGTTTTTTTTAGGGCTTTGGCTCATGTTTTCAGAGGACCAAAGGATCTGGATCCTAGTTCATGTTTTCAGAGACCTAGGATTTTTGGATCTTGGCTCATGTTTTTAGAGGACCAAGGGTTTTTGGGGCTTTGGCTCATGTTTTCAGAGGACCATAGGTTCTGAATCCTGGTTCATGTTTTCAGAGGACCATAGGTTCTGAATCCTGGTTCATGTTTTCAAAGACCTAGGATTTTTGGATCTTGGCTCATGTTTTCAGAGGACCAAGGTTTTTTTGGGCTTTGGCTCATGTTTTCAGAGGACCAAAGGTTTTGGATCTTGGCTCATGTTTTCAGAGACCTAGGATTTTTGGATCTTGGCTCATATTTTCAGAGGACCAAGGTTTTTTTGGGTTTTGCCTCACGTTTCCAGAGGACCAAGGGTTTTTGGGGCTTTGGCTCTTATTTTCAGAGGACCAAAGGTTCTGGCTCCTGGTTCATGTTTTCAGAGACCTAGGATTTTTGAATCTTCGCTCATGTTTTAAGAGGACCAAGGTTTTTTTGGGGCTTTGGCTCATGTTTTCAGAGGACCAAAGGTTTTGGATCCCGGTTCATGTTTTCAGAGACCTAGGATTTTTGGATCTTAGCTCATGTTTTCAGTGGACCAAGGTTTTTTTGGGCTTTGGCTCATGTTTTCAGAGGACCAAAGGTTCTAGATCTTGGCTCATGTTTTCAGAGACCTAGGATTTTTGGATCTTGGCTCATGTTTTTAGAGGACCAAGGTTTTTTAAGGCTTTAGCTTATGTTTTCAGAGAACCAAAGGTTCTGGATCCTGGTTCATGTTTTCAGAGACCTAGGATTTTTGGATCTTAGCTCATGTTTTCAAAGGACCAAGGGTTTTTGGGACTTTGGCTCATGTTTTCAGAGGACCAAAGGTTCTGGATCCTGGTTCATGTTTTCAGAGACCTAGGATTTTTAGATCTTGGCTCATGTTCTCAGAGGACCAAGGGTTTTTTGGGCTTTGGCTCATGTTTTCAAAGACTTAGGATTTTTGGATCTTGGCTCATGTTTTCAGAGAACTAAGGTTTTTTTGGGCTTTGGCTCATGTTTTTAGAGGACTAAAGGTTCTGGATCCTGACTCATGTTTTCAGAGACCTAGGATTTTTGGATCTTGGCTCATGTTTTCAGAGGACCAAAGTTTTTTTGGGCTTTAGCTCATGTTTTCAGAGGACCAAAGGTTTAGGATCATGTTTTCAAAGGCCTAGGATTTTTGGATCCTAGCTCATGTTTTCAGAGGACCAAGGTTTTTTGGGGCTTTGGCTCATGTGTTCAGAGAACCAAAGGTTCTGGATCCTGGTTCATATATTCAAATACCTAGGATTTTTGGATCTTGGCTCATATTTTCAGAGGACCAAGGGTTTTTGGGGCTTTGGCTCATGTTTTCAGAAGACCAAAGGTTCTGGATCCTGGTTCATGTTTTCAAAGACCTAGGATTTTTGGATCTTGGCTCATGTTTTCAAAGGACCAAGGGTTTTTGGGGCTTTGGCTCATGTTTTCAGAGGACTAAAGGTTCTGGATCCTGGCTAATGTTTTCAGAGACCTAGGATTTTTGGATCTTGGCTCATGTTTTCAGAAGACCAAGGTTTTTTAGGGCTTTGGCTCATGTTTTCAGAGGACCAAAGGTTCTGGATCCTGGTTCATGTTTTCAGAGACCTAGGATTTTTGGATCTTGGCTCATGTTTTTAGAGGACCAAGGTTTTTTGGGGCTTTGGCTCATGTTTTCAGAGGACCAAAGGTTCTGGATCCTGGTTCATGTTTTCAGAGACCTAGGATTTTTGGATCTTGGCTCATGTTCTCAGAGGACCAAGGGTTTTTTGGGCTTTGGCTCTTGTTTTCAGAGGACCAAAGGTTCTGGATCCTGGCTAATGTTTTCAGAGACCTAGGATTTTTGGATCTTGGCTCATGTTTTCAAAAGACCAAGGTTTTTTAGGGCTTTGGCTCATGTTTTCAGAGGACCAAAAGTTCTGGATCTTGGTTCATGTTTTCAGAGACCTAGGATTTTTGGATCTTGGCTCATGTTTTCAGAGGACCAAGGGTTTTTGGGGCTTTTTGCTCATGTCGATGTGTGTGGGCCTTTCACCCTAGTACCTGCAAAATAAATATTTTCAATTAGCAACAGAGTCATTCATTGAAAAGAATTCAGCATACCTAGTGAATGCCCTTAGTTTAGGACATATTCCATGCTTCGATGAATGCTGAGGATGGACATTTGACTCGATGTTGCACCACTGGAGAATATGGAAGAAGATCATAGCTTTCTGTTCCTGAAGAAGAATTTAATGAAGATTTTTTTTTTTTTAGACTTTTGAATTTTTTTTTTTTGAAAAATTTGGAAATCCTGAATTTTTTGAAGGAATTTGATTGATGAATTTTTTTTTTTTTGGAAAATTTTGGAAATCTAGAATTTTTTCAAGGAATTGAATATTTTGATTGATGTTTTTTTTTTTTTTTTTTTTGGGAAATGTGAAGATTTGTTCATTATCAAAAAGTGAAGAAGATAAGATGAAGATGGAGTAAAAGTGATGAAGATTTGTTCGTGATGAAATTTTTTTTTTTTGGTTGAAAATCATATCCTTTGAATGAGAATAACTTTGGCTAGAAGTTGATGTGGATAGCTAAGTCCTTGCTTAATTCCTGCAAAAAGATAATTTCAATTTAGCAATGGATTTATTCATTGAAATGAATTAGAAGTACTTAGCCAATGCCACTAGTTTGAGGCATTTTCCATGCTTAGATTGAAGCTGAGTTCATTTGATATTGCAACCATTGGGGAACATGAAAGAAGATCACGGTTCGTCATCATTGGTTCCTGCAAAATGGCTTTTTTTTCTCTAGCTTGTTAGAAACCAGTTATCATAAAAACATTTTTGGCCATTGCCATTAGTGTAGACATAGTTGCAAAAAATGGATTGATGCCTCAAATGAAAACATGCTTTCATGCGAGAAGGACACATTCGCATACAATATAAATAGGCCAATGCCCCAAGTTTAAGCATGCTTGATGCAAAACAAATGGGTTTAGCCTAACATGCACCCAAACAATTTTGTCACATTGTTTTGACTTTGTTCTCCAAGGTTGTTTGGGTGAATGGGACCGGGCCTTTGCAAGGCTGCCTACGTACCTCTCTTATAGAGGATCAGGTCAAGACGTAGTTCAAGAGAGCTGGATTTTGAAAAAGAATGTTTTTTTTTTTTTTTTTGAAAAAAAACAAATTTCCTTTTTTTTCTTTTTTGGAACAAGATGTGATCCTTTGAACAACCATTTTAGAAAATCATAGTGTTTAAGAACCAAACAAATCTCTTTGATTATGAAGGATCAAGATCATTAAACTCATGTAATCAAAATTTGCTTCTTTCTTTTGAACATTGTCAAATTATGTCTTCAAAGGCAATCTGGAAATGAAATGTGATAATATTTAGGAATCACATTTTTGGGTGCAAACAAGGAGAGTGCTCCAAGTTTGAAAGTTCTTTTGAGCCATTTTGAGGATTTGAGAATTTGAGAAATTTTGTCCTCGAACATATCATCCTATGGGGTTTGACAATTTTAAGCACTTTTTTTTTTTTTTTAATTCAAGAGAAATATTATTAGAGTTTAAGATGAGCCTACAATTAGCAAGACTTCAAGGAGGTCTTATTCATGGGTTGTAATGTAAGCCGGGTTCAGGTTATGAAATGAATGATATAAAAAGGCTCAAAATTCCCTATGATATTCCCTCAAGAATGCATTACTCAAAAATCAAGTATTGGAGGAGTTTTCCCATTTCTTCTTTGTCATCTTCTCACTAGTCTTCATTGGTCACTTGTATCAACATTTGTTTTTATGCTCATTCATCTTGAATCATACCTCTAAACTTTCATCTTGTAAAATTATTCTCTTTTTAGGTTGCATCTTCTAGTTTCCAACTTGGAATGATTTTCCAATTTTTTCTTTTCTTCTTCTTCCTTTTCTTTGGCTCTAACTTTTGCCTAGACCACCTTTTTGGGTTTTCAGCCTAGGGGGCTTTTTTTTTTTTTTTTAGGTCTTTCATCTCTTGATTGAATGAACTTTTTCCCTTGTATTTCTTAGCTTAATGATTTTCAGTCATTTTGATGCACTCTCTAAACTTCTTTCTTGCCTCAATACACTTGCACCTTTCTGTACTTGATGAATCTTTTCCTTTTTTGATGAACTTTCTTTTGATTTGCAAAATTCAAATCTGCATCTAAGGAATATGCAAATCGGTTTTTATTTTGAAAAAGTTGTAACGATAAGCAGATTTTTGAAACTAAAAAAAATCATGACAACAAAGACATCAAGAACATGTTTCAACAAAAATATATTAACAGTACATGATATGAATATTTAAAAATTAAACTGAAAAAATATTTAAACATGCATCATCAAAATAAAAAGACACAAAAGAAAAGGTAAAGAAGAAACAACCTCTTACATGGACATACTCTTCTTCTTGAGGGAATATTTTAGGGTTCAAAGAAATTTGTTCAATTATCTTTGAAACCTAAAATATCTTGCTTACAAAAAATAAATTCTTAAGGCAGAGCCTCCAGAATGTTGCTTACAAAAAAGAAATTATTAAGGCAGAGCCTCCAAAATGTCTTTAACGTAAGAGAGAAAATAATAGAAATGAGAGCCTGAAAGTGTCTTGAATTTTGAGAGGCATCCCCTATTTATAGATGTTGGAATTCTGAAAAAATAAGCAAAAAACGTATGGGGGAAAATCATTAAAAAAAAAAAAAAAAGGAGATTTGGATAAGAGTAAGCTGATTTTTCAGATCAGAACAAGCTTCAGTATTTTGATCATATCTTTTTACTCAAAATTCAGGTTAAGCTGAAATTCTCACAGATGAAGGGAAATTCGATTCTCTACAACTTTTCCAGAAATAGACCAGTCTGAATTTTGAGTTCTACCATGCCAAAAGTCCCTTGGAACGTGAGTCAGAAATCTTTTACTTGATTAGCACGTTTTTGAAGTGTTTTCCAATTCTAAAACTATATTTGGACAAATTTCAGACTTATTTTCATGATAAACCTCATTCCAAAGTGATAATTAGTATTTTTAAAATAATTATTTTGAATATAATTATCCTGAAAGCCTAATTATCTACCGTTTTTAAATATTATCAGCTTATTTGTTTTAATCCCATGCAACAAATCTTTAAGAAAAATACCCCACCAATCACATAAATTCATTTAATTAATTTTAATAATTAACCAATCAAATTAATTTCAATTAATCACACATGATCGGCTTCACCCCATACAATGCATGCAAATCGTGAAAACTTGATCTCATGATATCTTTCAATTTGACGATCCGATTTGGAAACTAGGCATACCGTTGCGACCGTTAGAATCTTAAGATCATTTTTATGATATGTAGTGGACAAATTAATGCATGTAATGCTATCATGAATTTTGGGTACATGAATGATCATTCTAGTCATCTTCCTTGATTAAATCATAGGTGCAAAATCAAGTGTCTACACTCATATCAAGCTTCAATGCCATGTAACCCATTTTACCTATTCTCTTTTCTTTTAGGTAATGCAACGTCTCATGGGCTATAAGGACATTATCTGTAATGAGTCTCTCTGATAGGAAGGCACTTTAAGTCTCCGAAATCAACTTGGGCAAAAGCGATTTTAAACGATTCGCCAAGACCTTAGCTATCAACTTATACAAAACATTACTCAAGCTAATTGGTCTAAAATCTGAAACTTTCCTAGGAATTTGTATTTTTGGAATCAAAGTAATGAAAGTGTGGTTGAGGTTAGCAGGGATTGTACCTGAATTTAGGATTGCCAGGATTGCTTCTGATACTTGCTTGCCAATTTTTCCCCAGAACTGCTTGTAAAAAAGTGGTGGTAAGCCATCTAATCCTAGGGCTGTATTTTCATCCATTTGCTTCGGAGCATGCTTCACCTCTTCCTCAACAAACGGCTTAATCAACTCATCATTCATCTCCGCTGATACCCTTCGTTCTACCCCATTTAAAACAAGACCAAACTTGGTAGGATTTGTCGTAGCAAATAAAGAAGAGTACTATCTTATGAGCAAGTTCCCAATTTGATCTTCCCCTTTCACCCAAACCCCCTGCTCATTCTCTAACCTTGAAATGAAATACCTTTATTCCTCTCCGTTGCTCGACAATGGCAATACTTTGTGTTCTGATCCCCAAACTTCAACCAATCAGTTTTTGAGCGCTAATGCCACATACATTCCTCCTTATCCATAAACTTGTGTATCTCATCAGTGAGTGTTTTGACCCGAGCATGTCCCCTCCCAGCCATAAAGTCACCTTCTGCCTTCAGAAGTTCCTTCCTTTTACAGGCTAGAGCAATACAAATGTTACCAATCATATTCTTATCCCAAAGTTTCAACTTTGTTTGACAATCAAAAACCTTCCTTAAAACTTTACCCACAACATCCCCCTCTAGGCACATATCCCAGGCCGAGTGAACCAAATCTTCACAACGATCATCTTTGAGCCACATGGCTTCAAACTGGAAAGGTTTTTGAGATTGGTAAAAATGAGCATTGACATCATCAAAAGCTAACCATAAGGGCTTATGATCAGAAGACAAACCTTGTAGGTGGTTTAGAAGGATAGAAGGGAATTTCATAATCCAATCAGCTATGGCTAGAGCTCTATCTAATTGAACCCAAACTAAAGAACCATCAAACTGCATATTGCACTAGGTAAAAGGTAAACTCGTTTAGCCCAAATCCTTAAACCCACAGAAATCTTAACAATTTCTGAAGTCCTGCATTTGTTTTTTGGACCGAATTGCTCCTCCCAATTTCTCTTCTACCTTTGCAATTTCGTTGAAATCGCCAATACACACCCATGGTAAATTGTATTGTGAAGCGATATGGTGAAGCACTGACCAAGAATCTTCCCGGTTGGCAACTTCAAGAGCTCTGTAGAATCTCGTGAAGCACTAGGCATCATCAATTCTTGGATTTATCACTATGTTGATGTGTCGCGGTGAGAAAGTTTGAATGTACAAATTCAGATCATCCATCCATAGCAAAGCAAGACCACCACCTCGATTTCTCCTCGGCACAATGAATAGGTTATCAAACTTCAATCTACATCTCAATCTTTCTATGTAAGAATTCTTCTTCCTGGTTTCCATTAAAAAAAACTGGGTTTGGGCTTTTTGCTTTCACTAATTCCAAAAGCCCTCGATCCAAGCGACCACACCAATAGCAGATATTGGGTAGTCTTTCATATTTGAACTTGACCTAGAATTTCTTTCCATTCTCAAATGAAACTAACCGGTCTCTACATAAAGGTAGTGAAATATCCAAAGTCATCTTTACTCGAATAAAACTACCACCATCTTCCTCTACTTCGCCAATTGAATTACCCACCTCGCCAATAATATCACAAATGCTTTCAGCCACTCCCCTCATCATGAAACGGATTGGAATATTGTACACTTGGACCCAAAACGTGGCCTTTCGAAACTGCAGCTCACGAGCAGGAACATCGCCGTTAAACGATTCCAACACAACAAGGTGTTTGTCAAAACACCAATGTTCGCTTTTAATGATACGAGTAACATCCATCTGAGTACTAAAAACAAAGAGAACTATGTGATCTTCGAGGTTCCTAATTTTAAAACCACTGGTAGATCACCATATTTGCCTGAATGTTTGCGCCACTGCTTCCATATTCAAGGCTTGCCTAGTTAGGAATTTTGCAGCTATAATGAACTCAGAGGACCTTAGTTTACTGGAAAGCACAGGTGCAACGCCAGAGGCGCCGCACCCGCGTTGGACACCGTTGACCGCATGTCCGTGCCGTGTCGGGCCACGTGGCGAAGCCGACTCGCGTCAACGCGGCTAAAATCGGGCTGACTCGACCCAATTCAAGCCGTTTTGGCCGAAACCGCCGATATGGCCGGTTCAGGCCGAAATTCAAAAAAAAAAAAAAAAAAAAAAAGGTGCAAAATGCACCGTTTGACTTAACCTAAAACCTAAAACTCTCTCACGCACTCTCACTTTGTCCAGAAACTCCAAAGACCCTCCGTCCCTTACTCCATCTCCATCGCTCGTCTCTCTCTTCTCTCTGTGCTCTCTGGTTGCTGGGCTGCTCAGTGCTCACTCCCTCCCTCACTCCAATCTCCATTGCTCGTCTCTTTCTTCTCTCTGTGCTCTCTGGTTGCTCGGCTGCTTCACTGACTCACTCCCTCCCTCACTCCAATCTCCATCACTCGTCTCTCTCTTCTCTCTGTGCTCTGGTTGCTCGGCTGCTTCACTGACTCACTCAGTCCGTGCATCCCAGCCACTCTAGAGTCTAGACACAGCCACTCAGCCACACAGCCATTCAAACTTTAGCTCTCTCTCACGCATTCTCAACTCAGGTACCTTATTCAATCTTAGTTTGATTTGTGATTTGTTAGTTAATAGTTATTATTTGTAGGTTAAATTTGTTTGTTATTATTTGTTAGTTAATAGTTTGATTTGTGATTTGTTAGTTAGTTTGATTTGTGAGTTGTGATTTGTGATTTGTGTTCTGTGAACTGGGTTTGATTTATTACTAATTTATTTAGTTAATACTTAATAGGTTAAATTGAATCTATTGAATTTGCAATGGACGAAGTTGCTAGCACAGAAACTTCACCTTCATCTAATCAAGAAGTGCCAAATGACGAATCTCCTCTTTGGCAGTATGTGACTAAAGTAGAAAAACCACTTGGTGCCTCTGTTAAATCAGGTGGAAACACATACTTTAAGTGTAACTACTGTGATAGTATTTTTGTAGGATCCTATTCTAGGGTTAAGGCTCATTTATTAAAAATTTCTGGCAAAGGAATTAGAGCATGCCCTAAGGTGACATCGAGCCATAGGCTGGAAATGCAGCGAATGCATGACCAAGTTGAGAATGATAAGTTAGAGAGGGATCGGAGAAGTCAAATTCCCTTACCCCCATCGCCCCTAGGCCGTGGGCTTGCACCTATTTCCCCATTTCGGAGATATGAAGGGAGTGAGAGTACAAATTCGGGTGATGGTAAGAGGAGAAAGGTGATGAATTCTACTTTGGAGAAAGCATTCCAAAATAATGCTAGACATGATTTGGATAGCAGAATTGCTAGGATGTTTTACATCGGTGGGCTTTCCTTTCATTTTGCAAGAAACCCATATTATCGTAGTTCCTATGCATATGCTGCTACTCATAACATTCCGGGTTATGTTCCTCCTGGATACAATGCCTTGAGAACAACACTTTTGCAAAAAGAAAGAACTCATGTTGAAAGACTTTTGAAACCAATTAAGGACGCTTGGCTTGAAAATGGTGTAAGTATAGTTTCTGATGGATGGTCAGATCCACAAAGGAGGCCTCTTATTAATATTATGGCTGTATCAGATGGGGGTCCAGTGTTTATGAAGGCAATTGATGGGTCAGGTGAGTTCAAAGATAAACATTATATTGCTAGGGTGTTGAAGGATGCTATAAAAGAGATTAGACATGAAAAAGTTGTCCAAGTCATCACTGATAATGCTAGTGTGATGAAGTCTGCTGGAGCTCTTATTGAAGGTGAGTCTTCTAAAATATTTTGGACACCCTATGTTGTCCACACTCTCAATCTAGCTTTGAAGAATATTTGTGCAGCAAAAAACACTGAAAAGAATGAAGTTACATATGAGAAATGTAGTTGGATTACACGAATTGCTGATGATGTATCCTTCATACATGTTTTTATCATGAACCATTCAATGAGATTGGCAATGTTTAATGAATTTTGTCCATTAAAATTGCTCCAAGTTGCTGATACTAGATTTGCTTCAGTTATTGTAATGCTGAAAAGGTTGAAGTTCATAAAAAGATGCCTTTAAGCCATGGCTATTAGTGACCAATGGGCTTCTTATAGGGAGGATGATGTTGGAAAAGCTCAAAAGGTGAAAGATTTGATTCTAAGTGATCTTTGGTGGGATAATATTGATTATATCCTTGAATTCACAGCACCCATTTATGATATGCTACGCATAGCCGACACAGGTAAGCCTTGTTTTCATCTTGTGTATGAGATGTGGGATTCAATGATAAAGAAGGTGAAGGCAGTAATATATCGGCACGAAGGCTTGGAAGATGATCAGTATAGCTCATTTTGGGGTGTGGTGTATGATATACTCATTGATCGATGGACTAAAAATTGTACGCCACTACATTGCTTGGCTCATTCCTTAAATCCTAAGTAAGTACATTTTTTTTCTATTTTCCTTACTTCACCCTTCTAGTAAAACCCATATTTCATCTATATTTGTTTTTTAATCTTTAACTAGGTATTACTCCATTGAATGGCTTTCAGAGAATCCAAAACGCATCCCTCCACATCGGGATCATGAAATTTCTATGGAAAGGAGCAAGTGTTTGGATCGATACTTTTAAGATGAGAATGAATTAAAGCCGGTGGTGAAGTCTGAGTTTGCTACATTTTCAGGAGGGCGGTTTTCTTCACCAGAAGCCTTGACAGATAGGTGGACCTTACAACCTTTGATTTGGTGGCAATACCATGGCTCCGCATTTCCAACTCTTCAAACCCTTGCCCTTAAACTTCTTGGACAACCTTGTTCATCCTCATATGCTGAGAGGAATTGGAGCACATACAAATTTATTCATTCCTTAAAAAGAAACAAAATGACTCCTGCACGCGCAGATGATTTGGTATATGTGCATTCTAATCTTCGACTCTTGTCAAGGCGCAATGAGGAGTACGTACATTCAGCAACAAAGATGTGGGATATTGCTGGAGACTCTTGGAATGAGAGCGACATGCATGGAGGAGCAGGAATTCTTGAGAATGTAGCCCTTACACTCGATGAGCCAGAGTTGAAGGCCGTGATTATTGGGAATGCTAGCACTAGTGCTACTACTAGTGAAAGTGAAGTTCGAAGTGAAGCAATTGATATTGAGGATGATGATGTTGGTATTTGATTATCTTGTTGATTATCTTTTATTTTTTTTTAGTTTCAATCTTGTGAGTTGTATTCTAATTTTCGAACATCATGGAATGTTTTAGACTTTTAGTTTTAATCTTGTGGGTTGTATTTAATTTATGAACATCATGTTTTAGTTATTAAATTTGGTATATGTTTATATAATGTGAAAAATTATGCTTAGCAATATATTAAAAATATAAAAAAATATATTTTTAATAATTTTTTAATCGCCGAGTCCCGCCGCACCCGCACCCACCTTTTTCAAAAATTGCTGAGTCCCGAAATGCACCCGTGCTTCTTAGAACTAATTTTGCAATGTAAGGTCTAAACCTTCTCGCTCGTTAAGAGAAAGGTGATTCCAAGACTTGGTAATATCCTCCATGGTAGCTGTGTTTCCCAAAAAACCCCACAATAAAAAACAACAAGCTCCGAGGCTAAACTTGTTACCTAAAGAGGACAATAAACCTTCACAAGGAAGGGACCAACCTATTCTACAGCCTAAAAGAAGGTGGCTAAAGCCAAAACTTTCTTCGCGACAGAGAAACCTCGATGACTTTCTATCCACATTGCTCCATAATATCTTTGTCCCAGTGGATTTACAGGCTGGAATTCGTACTTTTGAGGAGCAATGTAATAATGTGGACTTTGGGGACATGGATATTTCTATGTTTTTTGTGTAAGCTAAGGGAAAAAGGTTCTAGCGTTTCAGGGCACTAGATTTGTTTGTATAATCTAAATTTTAAGATAATAAATATGATTTTTATTAAGTTATACATGATAGGAGAAAACTGACAATACGATTTGAATTTTTCAATTATTAATATTGTTAAAATTATAGTTTTAAAAACTAAACGATTCAAAGAATTGAAAAAGAGAGAGATTTAAGTTTTTTTGAGGTAATATTAGGTTTTAATTAAGCTCTAATCATGATGATGTCCTAATTAAATAAATAAATAATTTTTAAAAAAATAAAAGTATTAAATTTGTAAAAATTGGCAAAGTGACTAAAAAAATCCAAAGAAATTTTTTAAAGTTTCAAATTATTTTCAAAATTTTATAAGATTATTAGAAAAAAAAAATTAAAGAATAAAAAGTATTAAAAATTATGTTTATATTGCACATATGCTATTTTGGATGTTTATATATTAATTTTTTTAAACCTATTACATTTTTCATTCTTGAATTGTCATTCCACCCTCCCCCTCCCCCCCCCCCCCCCCCCCCCCTCCAAAGAAAAAATCTTAGTGCCATCCTTAATCATAAGGAAGTGACATGTATTTTTATGCATAATTATAGAGATTTGGAGGGCGATGAACCATATTATGGGAGTTAGTGGGAATAAAAATTCTCGATCCTACTTACTGTATTTTACTTTGTCCTCTACAAATCATAATAATATATTATGTTTTTTTTTTCAACTTTACTTATTTTATAAGAAAAGCTAAAAATAATAAGTAACAAGTTATGATTTATGGTATTCAGCAAAAAAAAAAAAAAGTTATGATTTATGGTGTATAAAATGAAATACAAAGAATGATATATGAGAATCTCCTTGGGTGAGCTATTAGCCAAAAATATACCCAGTATTTTATGAATAAATATTATTTTTATTGATAAAAATAATTGTAGTCATTGACTAGGAACTTTCATCATAGTCATTGGAACTTTAATTCAAGTTAATCCAATTGAAACAAAAAAAATAAAAAAAATAAAGGATCAAGATTAGGATTGTGTGGATCCTAAACCATTCGTTTGTTATACGTGTGGACCTGGCCAGCTGCTCACAACAAAACTGGCCCACAACATGCTATGATGGGGCTTTGTTGACATCTCACCAAAACAAAAGAGGAATCTTGTGAACTTTAGCCCAATGTCCAATGCTTCTTTATTCAGAGGGACTTCTTTAAATCATCATCTCTTATCATCCACTCACATATTCCTCTCAAGACTCCCACTGATTGTGCAAAGATGGTGGAAAAAACAGCAAAGAGAGGTCCCTTTGTGGCAGTCCTATTCATGTTTGTTATTTTTCTCCACCTTAATTACTGTGGAGCTGCTGCCTCACTGAACATCAACACCACCGTCTCCTCCTCCAGTCTCGACGGCCCTGTGGACGATTCGGAGTTCATGTTCGACTCACAGATTAGCAGAATGCTCGTTAACTATGAATTTGTGCATGGCACGGATAGCGCTGGCAACAGAAACAAAGCTTTCTGTTCGAGACAGCCATATAAGAATTGCCTTCCTCAGAGCAACGGTCAACGCGTCCCAGAAACATGTAACAAGTACAAACGAAGAGGTTGCTAGACCAAAATATATATTTATATCTACCGTGTAAGATTTTATATATGTCTGGCTAGCAGCTCTGCTTGAATAATCTGTCTGATATGCTATTTATCTTTTACGTTTTTACTTTTGCCTTTTTTTTTTTCTTATCCCTGTTATATGTATTTAAAAGTTCAATTATCTGTGTTGGATATGCGATTTTATGATCTCCCTTTGATCTAATCATTATTATTATTATAAAATTAAAAATGTGTATGGGTAGGCAATGCTCTGAATTCTGAAACTTCTAATTTTCCTTCTGCTGCTGATGAAAGTTTGATCCAGCAAGTTTTATGGACCAATTGAAAGAAGAAAAAAAAATTCAGCGAAGAAAGATTGTAAAAAAGTCTTTAATGAAATTTTTTTTTTTTGGTCATACTGGTTTATATAATTTTAATATTATATTGTACACCAACGCCCTTAAAGACACCACTACCCCTACCGACAGCAGAAATGGTAAGTATGATTGAAATAGTTTTTTTTTTTTTTTTTTTTTGGGTGAGAAACAAACACACGAGGGACAGAGAAGGAGAGAGTCCTTTTTTTTTTTTCTTTTTACAAGCATTTATTTATTAATTAAGTATATATGAGCATACTTATCTCTATTAACTCTATAAAAAGAGCCTATGCGCTCAACTACAGTGATTTTGGTTTATTCAACCAAACTTTTCACTCGCTTTTTTTTTTTTTTTTTTTTCTCAATATTAGCTGATAAAATATTATCGCAACAAATTATTACAATATTTTCATAATTTTTGTAGTGTTAATTTTTTATAAGTTAAAATAAAATAAACAAATATCATACCAAAGCCAATCATAATTAAAAATAAATATATTGTAAAAAAAAAGTTCGATATTTATAATATTTTTCACAATACTTCTGTATATAAAAAGTGCGAAGGAGTAAAGGAGCAGTGCATTGTGCTATTCAAGTGGCACTGATCCTATTCCGCTAGCCTTTTTTATTTTTATTTTATTTATTTATTTATTTAATTTTAAATATTGACGAGTCAACTCTATTAAAACAACAAATTTTCACCATTGTTAGAAGTGTTAAATCTTTATAGGTCAAAATAAAATAATAAAAATATCATACTGAGACAGGTATCATAGAAAAAAAAGTGCTACATTTATAATATTTTTCACGATATTTTTATAATAAATTATAGTGATAAAATTGTTATTAGTTCTTATTTAAATTTATATATATAAAAAGTGTAAATGAGTAAAGCAATCGTGCATTTGGTTTGTTCAAATGACATTGTTTTGCTAGCCCTTTTTTTTTTTTTTTTTTTTTTTTTTTTGTTAATATTGCATGTTGAACTCTATTAAAACAACAAATTATCACAATATTTTCACAATTATTTGAGATGTTCAGTTCTTATAGGTCAAAATAAAATAACAAAAATATCACGCTGAGACCAATTACAACTAAAAATAAAGGTATTGTAGAAAAAGAAGTGCTACATTTACACCATTTTTCACAATATTTTCACAATAAATTATAATGATAAATTGTTATTGGTTCTAATTTAAATTTTTATATATAGAAAGTGTAAATGAGTAAAGCAACCGTGCATTTGGTTTGTTCAAGTGTCATTGTTCCACTGGCCCTTTCTTTTTTTCCTTTTTTGTTAATATCGCTTGTTGAACTCTATTAAAACAACAAATTGTCACAATTGTTAGAGGTGTTAAGTCCTTATAAGTTAAAATAAAATTAATAAAATACTATCATATTGGGACTAACCATAACTAAAAATAAAGGTATTGTGGAAAAAGAAGTGTTACATCTATAACATTTTTCAAAACATTTTCATAACAAATTATAGTGGTAAATAATTATTGGTTTTAATTTAAATTTCTATATATAGAAAGTGTAAATGAGTAAAGTAACCGTGCATTTGGTTTGTTCAAGTGGCATTGTTCCGCTGGCCCTTTTTTTTGGTTAACATTGCCTGTTGAACTCTATTAAAATAACAAATTGTCACAATATTTTCATAATTGTTAGAGGTGTTAAGTCCTTATAGGTCAAAATAAAATTATAAAAATATCATACTGAGACTAACCACAACTAAAAATGAAAATATTATGGAAAAAGAAATGCTATATTTACAACATTTTTCACAACATTTTCATAACAAATTATAAGTGGTAAATTGTTATTAGTTCTAATTTAAACTTCTATATATAAAAAAGGTCAATGCTTAAAGCTACAATAGCAAAGCTATAATAGTTTTGGTTTATTCAATCCAAACAGTTTTCTTTTTGGTCACTAGTTTTGGTCACTAGTTTTCTTTTTTTCTTTTTTGGAAATATCGCCTATTGAACACGCTTTTTATTTTATTTTATTTTATATATCTGCATATGAGCTATTACCTTAAAAGAATAAAATATCATCAAAACAAATTGCCACAATATTTTCACCATTGTTGAGGTATTAATTCTTTATAAGCTTAAAAAAAAAAAAAAAAAAAAAGCATACTAGAACCAACCACAACTAAAAATAAAGGTATTGTGGAAAAAAAAGTGCGACATCTACTGTAAAGTTATTATTTACAACTATGAATTTTGTTGGCTTTTATTCCGTGCCAAATTTGATTATAATTTTATTCAATCTTATGTACCTTGTATTTATTGTAGGATTTGATTGTAAGGGCTGTGTGTTAGAGAGAAAGAGAGCGTGAAAACTCAAGCAATTGAAGAATGAAGTGTTCTCGCGGGTAGCTCGTGACTTAGCATCCTGCGAAGTAACTCATGTGCCCTGTACATGCTAGAATGCGAAGAGTCAGGCCAGATGGAGACAACTATGTCTCGCGAATATCTCGCGGGTAAAGCCTTCCTGTGAGGCATTCTGTTCTGCCAGCTTGTCCATTCTGATATACACTTTCTGTGCCTACACTATATATACCCACATTACCCACAAATGTTGATGAGTGTTTCTGAGAGAAAACCCTAGCCAAACACATTGAGAATTAGAGATTGTCATACCCACAATTCTCTACACACTTGCTTGTGGTATTTTCTCAACTCCTACATCTCTATTTTCATACCATTGAGAGGTTGATAGCCCAAACACTTACCACATCTTTTGAGAGTGTTAAGTGACGTTTTGGTGCTGCTGGGAAGCATTGGAAGAAGCCTAGAATGACAGATGCAACATGGAGCTTGTTGTGGGATTTGGAGAGCTAGACAAGACACGGTTCCGAGAAGCCATGTTGGAGTAGGAGCTTGGAGAGCTTAGGTACATCGGGTAGATTAAGTTTAGAGGGTCTCTTGCTAACCCATGTATCCCAACTGATTGTCTAGTGGATCGATTATTACTTGGAGGGCGGCGGAGAGGTTTTTTGCCGAGTTCTTTGGTTTCCTCTTCAATAACATATCGGCGTGTTATCTTGTATTTGCATCCTTCTTCCCTATTCTTTTACATTCCATTATACTGCTGTGTTGTTTAGTTTATAGATTAGAGTAGTTTGTTGTTTATTCATTCGCATTAACACTATTCCGCACTTAGTATTAAGTTAGTGTAAAATCAATCGAGCCGTAACTTTAATTTGGGGGTCTAAACAACTCTTGTGTTTTCAGTACATTTTCGAGCATTCAATTGGTATTAGAGCAGGTATGCTTGCTATGGTTTAAATACCCTAGTGTGATCCTAGACCCCTTGGTTTGCCATGAAAAGTGACTTGGTAAAAGCCAACATGAAGGATAGTAAAGGTGTTTGTGAAAATGACTCTATGAGCATATTTGAATACTCTTCGAGTAATGCGCTTTTAGAGTTATTTAAATCAAAGAAACATGCTAGAATCTTTAGTCACATGCTGAAATCCTTAATTCATAGGAACCATGATATACATAATAGCTTGTGTGAGTCAAATTCCTTGGTTTATGAATATAAGAGAAGGAATAGACACATGTGTGATAAACTTGATCGTCTAAAAAGGAAACTACACTCATCCTTGAATGAAATAAAGAAAAATGAGTCCTGCTTTGATGGTCAAGAATGTCTCTCACATGCATGTCTTTTTGTTCATACCACATTGAAAGTGTTTAATTCATGTTTGTGGTATCTTGACAGCGGTTGTTCAAGGCATATGACTAGAGATAAGTCTTTGTTCAAAACTCTTAAAGAGAAGGAAGATGGTTTTGTGACATTTGGAGATGGTAGTCATTCACAAGTTCTTGGAAAGGGAATGGTGGATATTCCGGGACTGCCTCTGCTAACTGATGTGTTGTATATTAAGGGATTAAGAGTGAACTTGCTAAGTATTACTCAGATTTGTGATGAAGACTTCTTAGTCCAATTTTCAAAGAAAGGATGTCTAATCTTGAATGAAGAAGGTGTTCAAGTTCTGAAGGGACTTAGGACCACTGATAATTGTTATGGGGTCTGTAGAGAGGGAAAATTCCCGGCCTATCATAAGCTGACATGTCATGCTACCAAGTCCACAAAATACAGTCAATTATAAAGTGCCACGTATTGCTGCTAGGTTTTACTATCACTACTCAGAAGCCAATGGAAATTTGCCAAATGTCATGCAAAACCAATCACGCATCAGCGCACATGTAAGCGATGACACAAGCAGCCTTGCACGTGTAAGCGATGACTTAATCAATCCAGCACGTGTAAGCGATGACATAGGCGAACCAATCAGGTTATGACATGTGTCACCAATCAGACTTCGCCACGTGTCGCTCATCCACTTCTAAATTCCTATAAATAGAAGCCTTCCTAAGACATTTAGGAGGACACCAAGCCATCTAAAGCACAAGCAGCATCAGAGAAAATTCAGAAGCATCAGAAGTATAGAAGCTCTGTAGGAATCAAGCCTCAAAGCCTTCAAGAACTTCAAGAACTTCAACCTCAAAATCGAAAAACATTCGAAGCAGAATCATCCAAACTATTTGCCTAGATCCAAAAGTTTGCTGGAATCAAGTCTAAAGTGTCCGAAAACATCAACAAATCACAAATCGGTGAAGCTCTACGGATCCAAGCCTCTAAAGCCCTGAAGAACTTTCACCACAAACCTTCGAAGATGAAGAACACACGAAGAACGTGAAGAACAAAGGATTTCTAACAAGCTCATAGCCAGAGATTCATTGTAATTTCGTTTCAGCGATCTTCGATCCATCCCTCAAACAAATTGAAGGATATTTTGTGTTCAAGTCAAAATCACATTACCACAAATCCAAATCAATAAGTCTTGCAAGGAGATCGAATCAGAGAATCACTCTTTTGTAATCATAGAGAATTGTACCATCCAATCATCAATATAAATTCTCATTTGTAAAACTTTGTTTGATTTATTTCAAATCGAGAAATTTAGTTGTCTACATATTCTGGTACGCTCGGTGGGATCTCTCTGCCTCTCATCTCTTTCTCCTTCAAAAGAAAAGAAATTCGACATCATTTTGCTACTAGCTTCAATGGCCTCCAGCAAAAATGTTCAAAAATCAGTAGTTGATGCTTTCAATGTTGATGATTATGTCGGCCCAATCACTCGCAGTCGATCCAAAGCTCTTGATCGACCTCAACCCCAACCAACCAAAGAGGGCGAGCATCATACTACCATATCTCTAGACTTTCTTGCAAATAGGAAAGCTACCACTAAGGATTCATCTATCTCAAAAGATTTGGAGATCAGTAATGAATCATCCCCAACAAAGACCTTTTCCATCAACTCTTCACCTGCAATGAGAAACTTAAGGAAAGAAGTACCTTTGACTCATCTTGTTTCATCACTTTCTCCATCATATCTAGAGGTCATGCCAGTGATGATGACTAACACCTCTACCATGAAAGAAAAGATGGCTAAAATGGAATAAAGGGTCATCCTTCTCACCAAAGCACTTGAAGAAAAGGACGTCAAAATTGCAACCCTAATGAACAAACTAGAGGTACAAGATTTAGGTGAATCAAGTCATGGCCCTGAGCACCCACCTGGCTTTACCTTCAAAGGAGAAAATCCCAAGGTTGATAAAGGAAAAGGAGGTGAAGGCACTTTTCAACACGGACATTCCAACTCAATGGCCTCAATATCTGTCCAACAATTGCTGGACATGATAACAAATACTATTCGAGCACAATATGGAGGTTCTTCTACAAGTTCTCTCATATATTCGAAACCATATACAAAGTGCATCGATAATATGAGGATGCCAAATGGGTATCAACCCCCCAAGTTCTTGCAATTTGAACGGCTTTTAGACCCCTTAAACAACAATTGGATTAACCTAGTTAATTAGCCAAGTAATTAACTTAGTCAAATTATGCAAATTTAGGTTAACTCAAGCATATAATCATATCAAATATAAAGCTGCGGAAATATAAAGAACACAAAGATATGGTCACCCAGGAAAACCAAACCGGTAAAAAACCCGGGGAGGATTTAACCTAGCTATCCTCAAGGTAAAAAGCAAATCCACTAGAAAGAATCGAAGTTTATACAAAAGGACTTACAAGCTCTCCGCTTGACTTCCTAATGCTACCCACCAGTAGAACTTACTGACACGACCACGTGCAACCTCCGAATCCACGGACTCCTTCTTTCTTTGGCCTTTGCAAAACACAAACACCCACGTCTGTGACTTTGAGATCCCACTCAGAGGTTTATCAACACAAACTCTCCTGTTTGTGACTCCAAGACCACCCTTGAAGGTTTAGATCATCAGCACCTTTGATAACTAGAGAAGGTAGCAACTTCTACAATACCGGATCTTGAGATTCTTCAAGGAATAACACCGGTAGAAAGCATAAGAGAGCTTTTGGGTACAAAACCCTAGATCTACAAAAGAGGCACAAGATACACTCTAATTTCTCTAAAAAACTCTCAAAACCCCACCTAGGGTTAGCTTATAATGTCCTTTAAATACTGGAAAAAGCTACTTGCGATTTGGGTTTCAAACGGATAAGTTATGGCCTTTTTACGTTTGCTGATTTTGCTGATATGCGATTTTCGATCAATCGAAAATCCCTAGCATCAATCGAGCATCAATCGAACTAACCAGATTGTAACTCATTTGTTTTTATCCCGAACTTGAGTTTTTTGTCTTGGGCTTCAATGTAGACCATTCTAAACTAATGAGACTTAGTTTTTGTCATGTTTTGTCATGGTTTGCCAACATTACAAACTCAAAACCTAACAATCTTCCCCTTTGGAAATTTGTGACAAAACACACGTACAACATAATGCCCATATACAATAAAATGCCCAAATACATCAAAAATCCCAATCTAAGATTCCTAACCTAGAAGTTGCAAAAAGAGGTAGAAGGTCTTGATTAGAATATACTTGTCTTTCCTGAAACACTCAACAAACACATCACCGCATGTGTGGAAAGAAAGACATATAAACAATAATATGAAACAGAATATAAAAAAACAAAAGTAAATTCTAACTCTCCCCCTAAGTTAGATACATCAAAAAGTTTTTATATTCTCCCCTTAAACAAAACAAACAGGTCATCTATGTCTCCCCCTTTTTGTCACGTATTGACAAAGACTACCTAATCAGAAGGTAGACAGAAAACATACGCAACAGAGTAAGAGAAAATAGAGACAGCTCCCCCTATGAAGAGCAACAACTCCCCCTAAGAACCACAAAGGTTAAAAAAAATTTCTCCCCCTATAAAAATAGGAAAAACAAAACAAGTTTTGGGAAAAATAAAGGAAGTGGGGAAAATAAAAAACACACAAACCAAAGTTAAAAATTAAGGTGAGGATACACAAGAAGAAAAATATTATTTTTTTCAATAAATGCAAACATGACACTATGTGACCCATAAACATTTGCATGAGTAGAGAAAATATTTGCACATTGATTATCCATCATATCTCTTAAGAAAAATATTTTCTGCAGTTCACACATAAGAAATAGCATATACTAGAATGTACAAAACTCAAAAATTAATCAATGAATTTTTAAATTAAGTTGAGTACCCAATTTAGCAAAGTGTATGCATGCTATGTGTGAAAACAATGAGAGATATGACTGCAAATCTGCAAGATGGATACAAAAATCAATGTAATGCATGTGAATCCTAAACACAAATGATGCATGAAAAAATATGTCATGATGCATGTTCTAATGCAGCAAAACTAAGTTCAATTTCACAAAATTGGCTTGAGCATAGAGTTTCTAACAAAAACTCCAAAATTTAAAAACCATTTGTTAAGATTTTAGAAAAAATTTGACCATTTGATCATCACACAAGTTAGAATACACAATATAATGATCAATTACATCAATTCAACAAGCCAATTGCATCAATTGAACTCAATTTGAACAAAATCCCAAATTCGGGTACATTCAAGCTCTAGAATTTCCAATTTCTCAAACTTTAAACACATTTTGCATTAAGATCAAGGAACTTTTAATCTTGGATGGCTACAACAAGATCACACACAATATAATGTACCAAATTTAGCAAAAAGTAACTTGTGTAATGTGTGCAACTAGCAAAAGCTTGAGATACATGTGAGGTGATATGTAAATAGAAATCAAACACAAAGTCTACAAAATTCATCACATTGAATTTAAAAGAGACTATCACCTAAAGAGTTACATCATATAACTCGCACATCTCCTAGAACAAAAGCTTGCAATCATTTATGTTTCTTGAATTTTTGCCTCTTAATTATGTGAATTGGCATCAAGCCTAATAGTACACACCAGTTTTAATTAAGTGAATTGGCATCAAGCCTAATAGTACACACCAATTTTAATTATGAGATTTAACCGAGGCTACACCTTATGTTCTTTTTGTGCATGTGCTACACTTTCTCGAGCACAAAATTTTATGATATGCACTTAGGTATTCATGATTGGCTAGTGAACAGTGGTGAGATGGTTATTTATGCCTTTCTCAAAAGGATCAAGTCCAACAGTCAAATAACATGTGACTTCAAGATTAAGATAAAGTGATAAACACCATAAACATCTTTCCCACACAACATGCACTACAAAGTTTTAACTAGTAAAGTGCAATGAATAAGTTCATCAAAGCTAAACAAGGTACATAAACATGTTATGTAAAAATAATATGGCCAATTCTTGATTATAAATCCAAGATGTGAAATACAAAACACAAAAATCTTTTTGGTTTTAAAAAATTTATGACAAAAAAAAAAAAAAAAACAAAAAGCACATATTATGCTAAATGAATAATGCAAAAGCAATGCATGATAGTGCTAAATTAAGCTATAGAGGGTACACAAATAAGAAATATCAATTTCTTAATTAACCCATGAGTACATGTACAAACTAGTACATACTCACACAAAATCAAAAATAGCTTAACATACTATTCAAGTTTCTCCACAATGTCAAGCATGTTCTAAATCAAGAGAGATATATTAACTCATGTAATCCTCAAAACAAATAAAACTAGACACAAAAAAAAAAAAATATTTTTGTCTTTTTGAAAATTTTTAATGTTTTTGGATTTTTTTTAATAAAAAAACAACCTAAAAAACAAAACAACCAAAAACAGAAGCAAGACATGTCCACAAACAATTGAAAGAATTAAAACAGGGACAAGTCAACAACACTCACCTTAGAGAATCTTTTCTCACCCATATAGCATGATTCTTTGGCTTTGTAGGTGAAAATCCATGAGAAGTAGAGTGTCTATGAGGGATTGCACCAATCTTCTGAGAAAGATGAAAATCCTGCAAATTCCTTTCACAGGCCAATAAGCTTAAATTTTTCAAAAGCATATGAAACAATTTATTTGGACTTATGGCAGGAGAAATATCATCACATATCCTAGATTGAAATACAGAATGTTTAAATTTCAACTTATGACAATTAGGATGAATGTGACCACGGATACCACAAAAGTGGCAAACAAGAACAAATTTAGGAACATCAGTATTCCTAATTGCAAATCTAGTCTTAGATTTTGGTTTTTGCCTCAACAAAAAACAGTTTGGTCTAATATGACCAATAACACCACAACGGTGACAAGTAGGGACAAAAATAGATTTATTATGCTCTCTAACAGTAGGTTTAGACTTAGATCTAGAAATTTCAGCGTCTACATCAAAACTTTTACCTTTGTCTAACCTAACACAATAAGCCTTTTCTTTATTATTCCTCTTAAAAGGAGGGACATAAACTTTCTTAGTTGTAGGCTTAAGAGAAACAGAAACACTTCTGTTATCATCAGCAGGCTTGGTACTAGTCAAATTTTCAATTTTAGCTTTAGATTCAACTAACTCTTGTTCCAAGCTTTTCATCTTCTCATCTTGAGAGGAAATTTGATTTCTCAAAAATTCATTCTTTTTGTTAGATTCATCTAATCTAACAAGTAATTCCTCTTTTTAAAGATTAGCCAATTTTAACTCTTCTTTAAATTTCTTAGCAATTTTCAAAGATTTAGATAATTCATTACGAAGAGTTTCAAAAGCATCAAAAAAATCAACAGAAGCATGAGAAGAAACTTGATTAGAAAGACACTTCAAATTGTCCATGACAACAGGGGTCAAGGATCAGCTCAGAGATCAAAAGATCTACAACAGAAGAGCTACCCGCTCTGATACCATTTGAATGGTTTTTAGACCCCTTAAACAACAATTGGATTAACCTAGTTAATTAGCCAAGTGATTAACTTAGTCAAATTATGAAAATTTAGGTTAATACAAGCATATAATCATATCAAATATAAAGCAGTGAAAATATAAAGAACACAAAAATATGATCACCCAGGAAAACCAAACCGGTAAAAAATCTGGAGAGGATTTAACCTAGCTATCTTCAAGGTAAAAAGCAAATCCACTAGAAAGAATCGAAGTTCATACAAAAGGACTTACAAGCTCCCTGCTTGACTTCCTAATGCTACCCACCAGTAGAACTTACTGACACGACCACGTGCAAGCTCCGAATCCATAGACTCCTTCTTTCTTTGGCCTTTACAAAACACAAACACCCACGTCTGTGACTTTGAGATCCCACTCAGAGGTTTATCAACACAAACTCTCCTGTTTGTGACTCCAAGACCACCCTTGAAGGTTTAGATCATCAGCACCTTTGATGACTAGAGAAGGTAGCAACTTCTACAATACCAGATCTTGAGATTCTTCAAGGAATAACACCGGTAGAAAGCATAAGAGAGCTTTTGGGTACAAAACCCTAGATCTACAAAAGAGGCACAAGATACACTCTAATTTCTCTAAAAAAACTCTCAAAACCCCACCTAGGGTTAGCTTATAATGTCCTTTAAATACTGGAAAAAACGGCTCGCGATTTGGGCTTCAAACAGATAAGTTATGGCCTTTTTACGTTTGCTAATTTTGCTGATATGCGATTTTCGATCAATCGAAAATCCCTAGCATCAATCGAGCATCAATCGAACCAACCAAATTGTAACTCATTTGTTTTTATCCCGAACTTGACTTTTTTGTCTTAGGCTTTAATGTAGACCATTCTAAACTAATGAGATGTAGTTTTTGTCATGTTTTGTCATGGTTTGCCAACATTACAAACTCAAAACCTAACACAATTTGATGGCAAAGGAAACCCCAAGCAACATGTTGCTCATTTTGTAGAAACTTGTGAGAATGCAGGGACTTAAGGAGGCCTCTTTGTAAAGCAGTTTGTCCGTTCACTAAAAGGGAATGCATTTGATTGGTATACAGACTTAGAACTCGAGTCAATTGATAGTTGGGAACAACTTGAAAGAGAGTTTCTCAACCGATTCTACAGCACACGGCGCACAGTAGGCATGATGGAGCTTACCAATACCAAATAGTGGAAAGATGAACCCGTCGTTGATTATATCAATTGGTGGCATTCTTTGAGTCTAGATTGTAAGGATAGACTTTCTGAAATATCTGCTGTAGAAATGTGCATCCAAGGCATGCATTGGGGACTTCTTTACATCCTCCAAGGGATAAAGCCCTGAACATTTGAAGAGTTGGCAACTCATGCGCATGACATGGAATTGAGTATCTCTACCCATGGAAATACAAAACCTCCTGTGCCTGAGGAAAGGAAAGAAAGACTAGAAATAAGGAAAAATGACAGGAATGCGAAAAGTAATATCAAAGACTCAATGAATGTCAACCCTGGCCCAGTCAAAATTTCAATAAGAAATGTGAAGGCTAATGAGAAGAGGCCCGAGAGAGGCCAACAACGTGAGACACGTCGCTCATCACTTAAGGAATGGGAATAAAAGGTGTATCCTTTCCTAGATACCGATATGCCCGAAATGCTAGAAAAACTGCTCAAGTTGAAATTAATTGAATTGCCATAATGTAAACGACTGGAAGAGATGGGAAAAGTCGATAACCCAAACTATTGTAAATATCATCGCATCATAAGCCATCCAATTCAAAAATGCTTTGTTCTTAAAGAACTCATCATGAAGTTAGCCAAGGAAAGGAAAATCGACTTGGATTTTAATGATTTTGCTCAGTCAAACCTTGTAACATTTGCTTGTGGGTTACCTAGTTGCATGTCTCCAACTACTAAGTAGGGGGCAAATACCACTCTCGTCCAGTTTGGTTCTCTGGAACTTGTTCAAGTTCAGCTCTCACAAAAAGCACTTGATCATAATTCAAATGATGATAAAAGGTCAACAATGGATGAGGAAGAAGGCTGGATGATGGTTACTTGCAGGAGATGGAAGAAGAGACGAGCATTCCCTCTTCATTTGATCACCCAAGAGTCCAAAAGAGCATAAAACCAGATTCAACCTCGGTCAAGAAGGAGTGATGAAAGGAAAGAAAGACTGGCAACAAAAATGTATGATGATTCGGCACAAACCCAAAAACTTCAAAATCTCATCACATTGGAAGAATTCTTCCCCAAAGAATTTTTTCAAAATGACTCAGCCGAGGCCGTTCATACAGTCTCTTGTTGCGAAATTCAGGAAGAAAAGGAGAATGTTGACCATGGTGCTCCAAGTGAGACTTTGTCATCTTCCGAGGAACTCCAATCTTGGGTCGATGAAGTTGAACCCTTGCAATCCTCCATCTCACCAAAAGAAGTGTTCACCCAAGCTCTTGAAAAGCCAGAGATGTACATTCCTTCTACCAACACGCTTCAACAAACCCAGGAATGTTACGCGTGCTCTCCAAACTTAACTTTCACTGAGAAAGATCTGTTGTTAGGTTCAAAGCCCCACAATCGTCCACTTTATGTCTCTAGTTATGCTCGTGAACAAAAGATCAATCGTATTCTCATTGACGGAGGTTTAGCTGTTAATATACTACCAAAAATGACAATGAGACGACTTGGTCTTACTGTGGAGGAATTATCGTACAGTCGTTTAGTCATTCAAGGTTTTAACCAAGGAGGACAACGCACAATCGGCATGATACACTTGGAATTAATTATTGGAGAATTAACAAGCAACGTTTTGTTCCATGTCATTGATGCCAAGACAACTTACAACATGTTGTTAGGACGTCCATGGATCCATGGAAACAGAATAGTGCCGTCAACTTTGCATCAGTGTTTCAAGTACCTTCAAAATGGAATAAAGAAAGTCAATGCCGACTTGAAGCCTTTTGCTGAGACTGAAGCTCACTTTGTTGACGCAAAATTTTATGTGGAAGATGACATTCCTAGTGAAGTTCTCCCAGTTGAGATCTCGTCCGTAGAAGGCAAGTAGGGTGAAAAGAAGCATGTTGAATTCATCACTAGAAAGGATGATCCTCCCCCAAAGAAAGAGCCTGAATATGGGAATGATCATTCTAGTGAATCTACCACTAATTCAATAAGAGCGGAAGTTGCATCGCCTTCCAGTAACCTGCCATTCCTTCGGTACATACCATTATCACACCGCAAGAATGGACAATCGCCATTCGCGGAGTGCCTTCAATCTACGGAAGACATGGGAAGGCCTCCTTCAAAGCTCACAACAGAGCATGTAGTCATATTGAAAGAAAATCATGTCATGCCTTTAACTTCATCCACAAATCCTTTGCCCTCGAAGCCACTAAATGGATTCGTGAGGTCTTCACAAAGTCTGACAGAGCATGGTATTCTACCAAGTGAGTGAACAAAAGAATGGTTCGACCCAAAGGCATATAGACTATTTGCCAAAGCAAGCTACGATTCCTCAAAACAAGGCAACTTAGGGAAACTAATTCCAGAAGCCACTGAAGAAAAGATGCATGGCCTTAGCAAAACACAAAGGAAAATGCGGCTTGAAGGGCATAAAATTCATATCCCAAAGACCGGATTAGGTTATACTCTAGAACAACCAGCTCAAATATGGATTAAGAGGAGAAGCAATGGTTCAAGTTCCCAGTACATAACAGTGGAGGTCGGCGAAAGTTCGAATCAAAGAAAAGATCGCTCTTCATCGCATGTCTCGGTGTTTGATCGCATTGAGGCCTCGTCGTCATGAATCACAGTGTTCGACAGGTTAAATACAACTTGCTTAACACAAAATCATGACACTCTTGCTTGTAGATCAATCTTTGATCGATTGGGGGCAACAAAAAGGCCCATTGATGGTTGCTCTCAAAACTCAGTAAACTTTGAGGTTCAAAAGGAAGAGAAAGCTAATGATGAGATCCACAGTAGCATTCCTTCACGTATGAAATGTAACTCTACCTTAGATATCAGCACTGAAGGATCGCTCAAAGTCAAAAGACAAACGATTGTGCACACAAGTCAGTCACTCATCCACAATGAGCAAATTGAAGAGGTATAATCCTCGTTTCACATTACGATTGAAGAAGATACACTTTCAGATGTTGAAACAGCCAATGAAGAGGTGGATGAAGCTCTTCCAGCATTGGAAGATGGAGGACAAGCTACAGTTGATGAACTTAAAGAGATCAATTTAGGAACTGCTGAAGAACCTCGGCCAACTTTCATCAGTGTGCTTCTTACCCTTGAAGAAGAAAAAGGGTACCTTAAGCTCCTAGTAGAATACAAAGATGTGTTTGTGTGGACTTACAACGAAATGCCCGGGCTCAATCCAAGTATTGCCCTACACCATTCAGCAGTAAAGAAGGGCGTGCGCCCAGTTAAACAAGCCCAAAAACGCTTTCGGCCGGAGCTTATCCCTCAAATAGAAACTGAGGTTAATAAGCTAATCGAGGCAGGCTTCATTCGTGAAGTACAGTAATCGAAATGGATCACTAACATCGTCCCTGTCAAAAAGAAGAATGGATAAATCCGAGTGTGCGTTGACTTCCGTGATTTGAGCAATGCATGTCCTAAGGATGATTTTCCATTACCCATCACTGAGGTCATGATTGACGCCAATACTGGTCATGAAGCTTTATCTTTCATGGATGGTTCTTCAGGCTACAACCAAATTCGAATGAATCCTAAGGATGAAGAGCTTACAGCTTTTCATACCCCTAAGGGCATTTACTGTTACAAAGTGATGCCTTTTGGACTAAAGAACGCTGGTGCTACTTATCAACGGGCCATGCAAAAGATCTTTGATAATGTACTTCATAAATACGTGGAGTGTTATGTTGATGATCTGGTGGTTAAAACAAAAAGGAGGGAAGACCATCTGGTAAAGCCGCGATCCGGGTTCAACCGCCTAAGAAAGTATCAGCTTAAAATGAACCCCCACAAATGTGCTTTTAGCGTAACATCTGGGAAGTTTCTTCGTTTCATTGTAAGGCACTACGGCATTGAAATTGACCAGTCCAAAATTGAAGCTATCCAGAAAATGCCAGAGCCTAAGAATCTACGAGAACTTAGAGGCTTGCAGGGAAAACTAGCCTACATACAACGATTTATTTCGAACTTGGCTGGTTGATGTCAACCTTTCAATAGATTGATGAAGAAGGATGTTCACTTTGAATGGGACGAGGCTTGTAGCAATGCTTTTGCACGCATCAAAAGATACCTGCTTAATCCTCCAGTCTTAGGTGCTCCTATCCCAGGAAAGCCTTTGGTGCTGTACATCGCGGCACAAGAAAAGTCTCTAGGTGCTCTTATGGCGCAAGAAAATAAAGAGGGGAAAGAAAAAGCCCTTTATTATCTAAGTCGAATTCTCAATGGGGTTGAATTAAATTATTCTCCTATCGAAAAGATGTGTCTCGCTCTTTTCTTTGCCATAGACAAACTGGAGCACTATATGCAAGCATATACAATCCGTTTGATAGCAAAAGCGGACCCGATTAAATATGTCCTCTCTAGGCCAGTGGTTTCGGGTCGTATAGCTCGATGGGTAGTCCTGCTACAACAATATGACCTTGCATACGTTCCACAAAAAGCTGTCAAAGGACAAGCATTGGCAGATTTCTTAGCTGATCACCCAGTTCCATTTGATTGGGAGTTCTCCGATGATTTCCCAGATGAAGACGTGTTTTACATTGAAGTAATGCCACCATGGATGATGTTTTTCGATGGAGTTGCACATCGAGAAGGAGCAGGGGCAGGTGTAGTGTTTGTTTCTCCACAACGGCAAATACTTCTATACTCGTTCTCATTAAGAGAACTTTGCTCTAACAACGTAGCCGAATATCAAGCATTGATTATTGGTCTACAAATGGCCATTGAGATGGGCATATCGCAACTTGAGATCTTTGGGGATTCCAAATTAGTTATTAACCAAATCTTGGAGCAGTATGATGTCAAGAAGGAAGACCTCATCCCCTATTGTAAATATGCAAAGAAGCTGCTAGCAAATTTTAAGGCCATTATATTGGAGCATATACCAAGGAATGAGAATAGACAAGCTGATGCTTTAGCTAATTTGGCTACCGCTTTAGCATTACCCCAAGAAGAGACAACTAAAGTTGCTATTTCCCAAAGGTGGATGGTACCTCTCATGGTTGAAGAAGAAGAAGAAAAAGAGCAAGTCAACATTATCTCTGTATGCGTTGTTGAAAAAGAAGATTGGCGGCAAGTGATCATTGAATATCTTCAACATGGAAAACTCTCGAATGATAAACGCCATAAGACCGAAATTCTGCGAAGGGCTGCTTGATTCATTTACTATAAGGACACTTTCTTCCGTCGTTCATTTGATGGATTGTTTCTTCATTGCTTAGGAGAGGAGGAAGCTAAACAAGCCCTAGAGGATTCTCACTCTGGAATATGTGGCGCACATCAGTCGGGTCCTAAGTTACATTATAGGATCAAACAAATGGGTTACTATTGGCCTACAATGGTGCAAGATTCCATGGAGTGCGCTAAGAAATGTGAAGCTTGCCAATATCATGCGAACTTCATCCACCAGCCGCCAGAACCTCTACACCTAACGGTAGCTTCTTGGCCTTTTGATGCATGGGAGCTTGACGCGATAGGACCATTACCAAAGTCATCCGGTGGCCATTTTTACATTTTGGCCGCAACTGATTACTTCTTGAAGTGGGCGGAAGTTGTACCCCTTAGGGAAGTGAAAAAAGAGACAGTGGTCAATTTCATTCGAACTCATTTAATCTATCGGTATGGTGTCCCTCGTTATGTCATAACCGATAATAGAAAACCATTATACAACAGGCTGATGATGGAACTATGTGAGAAGTTCGAATTTAAACAATAAAACTCCTCCATGTACAATGCCCCGGCAAACGGACTAGCTGAAGCGTTTAACAAAACACTTGGTAGTTTGTTGAAGAAGGTGGTATCCAAAACAAAGCGAGACTGGCATGAAAGAATCGAAGAAGCATTATAGGCATATCGAACAACATTTCGAGCGCCTACTCAAGCGACGCCATATTCTCTTGTCTATGGAGTGGAAGCCATCCTTCCTTTGGAACATCAAATCCCATCATTACGAATTGCCATTCAAGAAGGATTGACTGGAGAAGAAAATGTCAAGCTCAGACTACAAGAATTAGAGGCACTTGATGAGAAAAGGCTCGAGGCCCAACAATGCCTTGAGTGCTATCAAGCTCGTCTTGCAAGCGCATTCAATAAAAGAGTTAAACCACAATCATTCCAAGTTGGTGACTTAGTCCTTGCCGTTCGAAGACCGATCATCACAACTCATTGTACAGGCAATAAGTTCACTTCAAAATGGGATGGACCTTATGTTGTGCAAGAAGTCTACACCAATAGAGCTTACAAGTTGATTGATAATGATGGTGTAAGGATCGGCCCCATCAATGGGAAGTTCCTCAAACGCTTCTATGCTTGAAAGTTGAGGACTGCTCCTTGGTAAGAGTTTAAACTGCCCACTGTAGCGCTTCAAGAGTATATGATGTCTTCCCAATACCTTTGAAAGCGTACCAACAAGGAGAAATTAATCCCATTCTATGTCACCAATTGCTAGTGTGGCATAGTGGTTGGATGCCCATGTCGCCCTTGAGGAGTCTCGGGTTCAATTAGTGGTGATACCCATTATTACACACTGAGCCCTCCTTTTTGCAAAAAACAACAAAATAAAAAAAAAATTTATTATTATTATAAAATTATGAAAAAAAAAATCTTTTGAACTACGTGATGACTTGATCCCTCTCAAGGGTATGTAGGCAACTTAGTATCTTTTGCTAAGTTCAGTCATGCACTCAAAAAAAAAAAAAAAAAGATAACAAAAAAATAAAGAAAAATAAATAACAAAAATAAATAAAGAAAAAAAAAATCATTCAGAAAGAAACTATCAAAAAAATCATCAAAAAAAAAAAATTCTGTTGAACTACATGATGACTCGATCCCTCTCCGGGGTACGTAGGCAGCTTAGTACTCGTTACTAAGTTCAGTCACATGAAAAGAAGAAAGATTGCCAGTCTGGCTTGAAGAGTTTTGCAACGGTTGTCAATATGCTTTTAAGGTTCCTTTAGTTGGCAAGGCATTGCTTAAAGATAGTCAACTGCTGGATAGGATGATCGAAGATCGTTGTAGTCGAAGATGAAGATTGTAAGGAGTTGACATTGCTTAGCTTTCTTTGAAATGATGATAAACATAATTTGATTCTTGGTTGTGGAGCGAAATAAAATCTTCAACCTCTTTTGCAAGAAATAGAGTCTGCATGGCATTGCTCATTTTCTATGGACATTCTCCCACGTTTCTGAAGTATGCTTTGCATCACTTATCTCTTGGGGGCATCTTCTTGTACCTTGCAAGTCTAAGCTACATTGTCTCTCTTTTAGGTTGTGCCATTTTATAGCTTTGAAATTTGAACCACATCATCTCCCTTCTGAGTGGTGTCGTTTCACATTATGTTTCTGAAATCTGGATGACGTCAACTTCCTTTAGAATGATAATAGATCATATATTTGAAGTCGGTGTTGCATCACCTTGCCTCTATGGGCATATTCGTGCAATGTCGAATTCTTGGTAGCATGTTCTCACATCTTCAAAGTCTTGACAGCATACTCTGGCGTCTTCAAAGTTTTGGCGTCATTTTTTCCCGCATCTTCAAGGTTTTGTTGGCATTTCCTTGCATCTTCAAAAGTCTTGGTAGGGACTCCTTGCATCTTCGAGAGTCTTGGTAGGGACTCCTTGCATCTTCAAAAGTCTTGATAGGGACTCCTTACATCTTTAACGTCTTGTTAACATCTTTGAAATCTTAATGTCTGGCTACAGTGCTATACACCCTCGATGTCTGAGCTATGTTGCCTCTAAAAATTGGTGCTATTGTAGCTTTATTATAAAGGTCAATATTGGTGCAACTTCAATGCAAGTGCTAATGTGGAGTGTTGTTGTGGAATCATGACAAAAATGAATGTCGGCATAGCTTCAGTGTGAATGAAGTGTTGACATGACAAAGATGGATGTTGGCACGACTTTGGTACGAATGAAGTGTTGACATGGCAAAGATGAATGTTGGCATGGCTTCAGTGCAAATATTGCTTCATGGCAAAGATGAATGTTGGCATGACTTCAATACAAATGATGAATGCAGCTTCATTGTGAAGGCGAGTGCAAATATTGCTTCATGACGAAGATGAATGTTGGCATGATTTCAGTACAAGGACAAATGCTAGCACGGCTTCATGGTAAAGACATTCAATGTGGCTACGTTGCAAGGACCGTTGAGATGGTTGCGTTGAAAAGACAAGTGTTGGTACAGCTTAATTGCCAAGACAAAGGCCAGTACAACTCCAAGGTCAAGTACTAGAAATAGCATCATTGAATCATGAACACCTTTGATAACATTGTTGCCTAGATGACTATTGCTATAAGAACGTTGGTGTAAAGTTCGATGTTAAAGCCCAAAGAATAAAGGAAAGCCTGCTGCATAACAAAAATGAGCAATAAGAAAGAACTTGTCAAAAGAAAATCTCATGGCATGTCTAAACAAAAAAGAAAGAAAGAAAGAAAGAAAAAAAATCAGAGAAAGAGAGAACTTCAATTGTAATCTCTAGCATGTGAAAAAAGAAAAGAAGAAGTTAGTACAAACCAAGCATGCGAAAAAAAGAAAAAAGAAAAAAGAAAAGAAAAAGAAGCATAATTTCTCTACTCATCATGCTATCCACTGAAGTAAAAAGGCAGAGTTTTTCTACACAGTATTACGATACCCATTGAAGACTACGCTTGTACAGATTAGTGCATGCCTTGGATGGCCTTATATAGGGAAACTTCAGAAACTAAAAGACAAAAAGAGAAAAGAATCCAGGTAGTTAAAATATCCTACTTTCAAAAAATCCCGTACCAACCTTGAAAAAAATTAAGAGCCAATAAATGCATCATGGTGTCAGGAAGAAAAATACTACACTAGACTTTAGAAAAAATGCTTATAGGCCTGCAAAAGTACACATGTCATCTAAAAAACTACTGCACTAGACTTGGGATAAAGTTCTAGCCTGTGTATTGTTCAAAGCAACTTGTGCTGCCGACCTTAAAAGCAGAGACACTTGCTAATTTATCAATGTCAAATATTGTCAGAGCTGCAATGTAGACTAAAATGGCAACAAGTCCAACAATGCTTGCCGTCTCCCCCTCCAGATTTTTTAAAACTTCTGAAAAGATTTCACAAAAAAATCAACTCACAGAAATCTTCTAAGGACTTCGAACAACAAAACCCAGAAAAAGATGTGCACAGTAGAGCCATGACGCGCCGTCACGCGCGGCCACAAATTCTCAACGACTCGCAGGTTTCTCACTCAAATTTGCACAAGTTTGAGAAACTTTTTACAAAACTGGTGACACCACTAGATCCTTCGGCCCTCGATCTACAAAACCCAGAATGATCATCAAGAATGGAATCCCCACACGCTACCACGCGCCGCCATAAGCTTGCGATAAGCAACGACCTAGTCCTTCAAATCTGTGCAAATTTGCACATAATTTCAGAAAACAGACCATACCAGGAGATTCTATAGCCTCCGATCTACAAAACCCAAGAATTTAGGGACCAAAAAAGGTGGCACGTGCCCCCACGCATTGCCAGAAAATCCGACTATCACAGCCCCAGTTTCATGCGCTCCCACGTGCCTCCATCAGTTCTCACGTGCACATACGCGCCGGATCTTCCATTCCACGCGCTCCCACGCGCCGGCAAGGTTCTCACGCGCTTACACGCGCCGTGACGTCATGGATGACGTCACTGTCCACTACGGTCTGACCCGTTTGTCCAGACCGGCCTGGTTTGACCCATTCACTTGACCCAGTCCGAACCGCCAGAAACAAAAAAAAAAAAAAAAAAAAAAAAAAAAAAAAAAAAGCTTTGACCAAGTTTGACTTTTGACTTTGACCAAAAAGTCGAAATTTTCAAAAAGGGCCTATTCCACTCGATTTTTCACGTACATTCCAATTTTGGAATCCGTTTCTTTGTCCGAGATTCGAAAATTGTGCAAACTGTCCAATTTCTAGAAAGTTTACTTTTGTACAAATCCTAACCAAAAGTCAAAATTTTCAAGAAGGACCTATCTTGCCTAATTTTTCGCGTAGATTTCGATTTTGGGGTCTATTTCTTCATTTGAGAATCCAAAATTGCTCAAATCGTGTTTTTCTAGAATTGTTGGCTTTAATGTGAACTTTGACCAAGAATCAAGATGTCTACAGAAAGCTTGTCCTATTCTGATTTTCACATAGATTTTGATTTTTAAATCTGCTTATTTGTTTTGGACTTGGAAACTACCTATGTGACCCACTTCTCCGAAGTACTAGCAATGTCCAAAAATTAAGCTCCCAAAATCAAAATTTAAGATTCATCCACTTGGTCTAGATTCCCTCAGGGTTATTCTCCATACTTCGGCAAGGCTTTACTTCCAAAGTACAAATGAACTCTCACAAGTATGTCTTGAACTTGAAATTACACTGGGTCACTAGTTCAACCTACCATTCCCGTTCGGTGCCTACCAGTCTCCAACCTACCATTCTCGTTCGGTGCCTACCGTTCCCACCTACTGTTCGATGCCTACCAGTCAAAAATCTACCATTCTCACCAAATTTCTCAACCGCCATTCTCAACTACCCACTTACCATTCTTCGTTTCTCTACTATAAATATGTTAAGTTCTAAGGTCTTAGGATTTTATGTATTTAGAACTCTAATTTGTAATGTTGGCAAACCATGATCAAAACAATGTATTTAGTCTTGTTTAGGCTTGCTCAAAGTTGGTTTAATTTTGTAAAGTTGGAATCGAGTGGCTGCAGAAGTACTTGGGACTTTCGGCTTGGCTCGATCGATCGAAGGATAGGCTCGATCGATCGAAAATCGCACAGGTTGTTTTTTCTGCAGAATTTCCAACTCAGCTCTAACTCTTTAAACGTTTAGGGTTTTATGTTTTTGCCCTAGGTATATAAGGCAAACCCTAGCCACGTTTTTAAGAGTTGCACAAGTTGTATTGTTGCTCATACATTGCGGTTTTGTGTAAATCTCTTGTGAGATCTAGAGGAGCTTTCCTTTACACAAAGCTTAGGGTTTTCAAGATTGAGATCACTTCAACATCTTGATGATCAACTTGGTTGCTGCCTTTGAAGCTTAAAGAATATCAAGCGTGGGTGCTTGTAGCTGATCAAAGGATTCAAAGAAAGAAGTAGTCCGTGGACTCGGAGCCTGCGCGTGGTCGTGTTAGGAAGTTTTACTGGTGGGTAGCATTAGGAAGTCAAGCGGGGAGCTTGTAAGTCCTTTTGTAAGAACTTCAATTCTTTCTTAGTGGATTCCATTTTGCCTTGAGGATCGGTGGGTAAAATCCTCCCCAGGTTTTTCCGTATGGTTTCCTGGGTGATCATATCATGTGTTATTTATTTTCCGCTGCTTTATATGCTTGATATGATTTTGTGATTGTTTTAACCTAGAATTGCTTAATTTGACTAAGTAACAACTTGGCTAATTAATCTAGGCTACGCAATCTGGTTATTTGTAAGGGGTCTAAACCGTTCAAAATAGAAGGGCCGGGTTCATTAAAAAAAAAAAAACTCATCAAAAAGAAAAAGAAAAAGAAAAAAACACACTGAATCATGAAATGAAGGTTTACTTCTTTCAAATTTTCAAGTCTTCCTTCTCATAGCCATTTCTCACTATGGCCTCATCATTCTCAACACTTAGCAACCAATATTGCTTCATAATCTGTTTGAAATCAACCCTCTCATGGTTCAGTAGAAACCCTCTTCACAACATTATTGTAGTTTTGAGATCTAAACAAATTTTGTTTCTCCCCTTAAGGACCATATTTGTTCATAAAATTACTCATAACACGGTCTGCATTGAGGTTCCATGCTTCCTCAGACTTGGTTGGCCAGGAAATCCAAGTCCAGCAGAAGCACCTGTTCCTAACCTCAGGTCTCCCGTAGTCTCTTTTCAATTGCTTGGTCTTCCAGCAGAGGCAACGGTTCGGAATAAACAGCAACTTAGCTGGTTTCTAAGACCAGAATCACAAGTTAGCTCCATCTTTCATTCTTTTGTGCTTTTCCAACAACAAACAGTGAATGAAGATGGTAAAAAGTGTTGGGGTATCCTACAAATTGTCTTTCATCCAACACTTGAAACAACCTCCAAGGCACCAGCTCATCAGAATTCAGCCTTTAGAGCCGGTAAATGGTCACCAGAGCCTTATTCCACTTCCCCACCAGTGTGGGATCCAAAGGTCATCGTTGCTGGTACCTCAAAACACACTTTCTGGAATTACTCCAACTTAAATTTAGTTTGAAGTATTTTAGAAAACATACTTCTGAAATTACTTCAACTTAACGTCAGTCAGTATGGTCCTATCACACAGGCACATTCTACGACTTGCCGTCGGACCTCATTCAACATGCAGTCAGTCTCGGATCCCAAGTTGTACTTCCCAGAAACATCTACACCAGAGGGTCCCCAAAGTACAGGGCCAGCGCCATGGTGGCGTATGTTTTACCCGTTCGATTTGCTTTATCCCTGTCTTCTTCACCACCAACATCAGCATCCCTAAAACCCCTAAGCTTTTGAAATTACCTCAACTTAACCTGAATGATGCAATAACACATGCACATTCAACCACATTCCCACATGGCCTCGCCGTAATCCGAAGTATACTCTTCTGAGATAACTTCACCAGAAGTTCTTAAAAACACGAGGCTAGCCCCATGACTCTACATGCTGTATCCAGCCACCATCCTTGCATCCTTCCCATCTTCTACACCCTATGATCGCCGCCCACGATCCAAAACACTCTTCTGAAATTACCTCAGCTTAACCTCTACCGAAATAAGTCAATCTTGCAAGCACATCCGACTTCTTGCAAATAGCTTTCCCCTCACCAACCCACTTCAAATACCATGGAACACTCTTTCTGAAATTACTTTAACTTAACTTTTGTTGAGAAGGATCGGTCATGCAAGTACATTCAAATACTGGCAAACCCCTTTTCGGTCTCATCAAATCCTTTCATATGGGTGGGTCTACTCTTCGAAAATTATCTCATCCTGCTGAAAGCTCCACCACCTTCAACTACTTCACTTAAAGAGTCAAGTGTAAGAATCTATTTTCGAAACTCATTCCCACACCACACTCCGAAACTGTGTGCGTGAATAAGTCTCGAGGGGGCATTTGTAAAGAGGGAAAATTCTCAACCTATTACAAGCTGACACGTCATGCTACCAAGTCCATAAAATACAGTCAATTACAAAGTGCCACGTATTGCTGCTAGGTTTTACTATCACTACTCATAAGCTAATGGAAATTTGCCAAGTGTCATGCAAAAACCAATCACGCATCAGCGCACATGTAAGCGATGACACAAGCAACCTCGCACGTGTAAGCGATGACTTAATCAATCCAGCGCGTGTAAGCGATGACATAGGCAAACCAATCAGGTTGTGACATGTGTAACTAATCAGACTCCGCCACGTTTCGCTCATCCACCTCCAAATTCCTATAAATAGAAGCCTTCTTAAGACATTTAGGAGGACACCAAGCCATCTGAAGCATAAGCAGCATCAAAGAAAATTCAGAAGCATTAGAAGTATAGAAGCTCTGCAGGAATCAAGCCTCAAAGCCTTCAAGAACTTTAATAATTTCAACCTCAAAATCGAAGAACATTCGAAGTAGAATCATCCAAACTATCTACCTAGATCCAAAAGTTTGCAGGAATCAAGCCTAAAGTGTCCGAAAACATCAACAAATCACAAATCGGTGAAACTCTACGGATCCAAGCCTCTAAAGCCCCGAAGAACTTCCACCACAAACCTTTGAAGATGAAGAACACACGAAGAACACGAAGAACGTGAAGAATAAAGGATTTCTATCAAGCTCATAGCCAGAGATTCATTGTAATTTCGTTTCAGTGATTTTCGATCCATCCCTCAAACAAATTGAAAGATATTTTGTGTTCAAGTCAAAATCACATTACCACAAATCCAAATCAATAAGTCTTGCAAGGAGATCGAATCAGAGGATCACTCTTTTGTAATCACAGAGAATTGTACCACACAATCATCAATATAAATTCTCATTTGTGAAACTATTTTACTTGTTTGATTTATTTCAAACCGAGAAATTTAGTCGTCTATAGGGTCATTCCCAAACCAAGCATAGCATGTCGGAGAGCTCGGGTAAATCTCTTGGAGTTGTGGCATCAACGACTTGGACATGCTAATTACAAACAAGTGGCAAAAGTCTCGAATCTTGAAGCTGTGGTTGGTTTACCAAAGTTTGGGAAAATTGAGAAAAATATTTGTGGTCCATGTCAATTGGGAAAACAAACGAAGTCAAGCCATCTTAAAGTGAATGCGGTTGCAACTTCTCGCCCTTTAGAATTACTGCATGTGGATCTAATGGGTCCAACAAGAATAGAAAGCATGGGTGGAAAGCGTTATATTATGGTAGTAGTTGACAATTTCTCAAGGTACTCTTGTTTGGATTTTCTTAGAGAGAAATCAGAAGCATGTGACAAGATGGAAAAATTATGCAAAAGACTAATGAATGAAAAGGGAGTACCTATAGTCAAAATTAGAAGTGACCACGGAAAGGAGTTTGAAAATGCAAAGTTTGAAGCATTTTGCAATGAACACGGCATCAAAAAGGAATTCTCAGCTCCAAAGACTCCACAACAAAATGGGGTAGTAAAAAGGAAGAACCGGATGATTCAAGAGATGGCTCAAGTAATGTTACTCAACAAAAACCTTCCACAGAAGTTTTGGGCTGAAGCTGTGAATACTTCATGCCACATTGGGAATAGGATTTACTTCCAAGCAGGAACGAAGAAGAAATCAAATGAAATTTGGAGAGAAAAGAAGCCGAAGGTGAAATATTTCCGAATATTTGGGAGCAAATGCTACATCCTCAAAGATAGGGAGAATCCTGGAAAGTTTGATGCTAAGAGTGATGAAGGGATATTTCTAGGCTATTCCTTAAACAGCAAAGCATATAGAGTGTTTAATACGCACACTAAGACGGTGATGGAATCAATAAATGTGGTCATCGATGACACCATTTCTGAAAAGGAGATTGATAAGGGTGAAGGATCTAACCTTAAGAAGGGTGAGGTTGAGGACAGCATGTCCCAAGATGATGATGCTGAGAAAGAATCACCGGAAAAGGAGTCCACACCTCCTCTACTAAGAAGGGAGACTAGATTAGCACAAGAGTTTTCAAGCCCACTCACACCTCCGGAAGTTCAACCTCCAATCTCTCGTGATGAGGAACCCTCAACTTCCAAGAAAACATCGTCAAGAGTAACTCTCAATCACCCATCAAGTCATATCATTGGTGATGTAAATGAGGGACTTTGTTTGAGAAAAGGACTAAAATACAGTGCAAACCATGTGACATACAATTGTTATCTTGCTCAATTCGAACCCAAGATAGTAGAGGAAACTCTTAGAGACGAGAATTGGATAGAGTCTATGCATCAAGAGCTACATCAGTTTGTTAGAAATGATGTATGTAAGTTGGTTCCAAGGCCCAAAGATACCCATGTGATTGACACCAAGTGGATCTTTAAGAACAAAACTGATGAAGACGGTTAGGTTGTCCGAAACAAGTCTAGACTGGTAGCTCAAGGGTATACGCAAGTGGAAGGCATAGATTTTGATGATTCATTTGCACCAGTAGCAAGACTAGAGTCAATTCAAATTCTACTGTCCATAGCATGTGTTATGGATTTTAAGCTGTACTAAATGGATGTGAAAAGTGCCTTTTTGAATGGTTTTCTAAATAAAGAAGTATTTGTTGAGCAACCAAAGGGGTTTCAAGATCCTCACTTTCTGGATCATGTGTTAAGGTTGAAGAAAGCACTGTATGGGTTGAAGCAAGCCCCAAGAGCGTGGTATGATCGTCTCACAACAGACTTATTGGATCGTGGTTTCAAAAAAGGCCAAGTCAATCGAACATTGTTTGTAAAAAGAGATGAGAAATCTCTCCTCATCGCTTAAGTATATGTGGATGATATTGTTTTTGGATCCACAATTGACCGAACTGCCTCAAGGAATTGTATTTCGTTTTGTCGTCTCATCTCTTGGATTTTGAAGCTCAAAGGTGTGCGTCCCTCTGCAGATGAGCGCCTTCACCCAAGGCCAAGCCCAATTCATATTCGTACTCTTCGTGCAAGTATGAGTCACACCAAGAAGAATGTCAAACAAGAACATCATGCAACTCAGGGAAGCTCAAGCTCTACCTCTCACTCCTATGATGAAAAGTTCGACAACATCATGGTTGCACTTCAAGAGATTAGTACCAAGATTTCCGGACTAGCTAATATCATGTACTCCCACCACTCTCGTTTTGATAAAAAGTTCACATCTCTCGAAACTTAGATGGATGAAATTCAAAGGAAGCTAGAAGAAAAATGAAGACTACCTATTCCATGACAAAAAGGGGGAGATGGTGTCATTGACAGGGGGAGATGATGTCATTGATAGGGGGAGTGTAGTGATAGGGGGAAGAAGAAGATAGAAGTTTATTATTGGTTCAACTAGTTTATGTTTATTTTTTTTTATTGTTTTTACTGCTTTTGTTTAAAGTTTTGATACTTTGTTTTAAATTCAGTTTAATTTCAGTAGTTTTGTGTTTATCTCTATGCTTTATGGCATACTTGTTTGTACTTTTAAGATGTTGCTAATATGTCTTAAGTACCTCACTCTTGTGCCATTGTAAGATTTTTCCTAGATGCAAATACTTCGTGTATTTTGCATTGGTTGAGTGTGGGACATGCAATTGATCCTTTGGATTGTTCTTAATTGCATGGCATGTCCGGATGAGCATTTACTTGCTAAATTTTCATTGTAGTCATTCTTTAATGACTGTTTTTGTTTGATCAAGATATGCTTAAATGCTTTATAGTGCTTACATACTTGATCGCATTTTACTTGTTCATGTTTGTACCTTGTGTTTAACTTGTCACAAGCTAAATGAGAGTTTTGTTTGTGTACAAGTGTTTCAGGTTACAGGTACATATGAGCAAGTGCTTCACAGGTTCTAGAATTAGGTGTGAGTGAGTTTTGTCCATTGTTCCCAAATTCACGTTTAAGTCTAGAGTTTGTTATAGGGTGTTTTTTCACAGAATAGCTAAAGGGGGAGATTGTAAAGTTATTATTTACAACTATGAATTTTGTTGGCTTTTATTCCGTGCCAAATTTGATTGTAATTTTATTCAATCTTATGTACCCTGTATTTATTGTGGGATTTGATTGTAAGGGTTGTGTGTTAGAGAGAGGGAGTGTGTGTGTGTGAAGAGTCAAGCAATTAAAGAATGAAGTGTTCTCATGGGTAGCTCGCGACTTAGTATCTCGCGAAGTAACTCATGTGCTCTGCACATGCTGGAATACAAAGAGTCAGGCCAGATGGAGACAGCTGTGTCTCGCGAGTATCTCATGGGTAAGGTCTTCCCGCGAGACACCCGCGAGGCATTCTATTCTGCCAGCCTGTCCATTATGATACACACTTTCTGTGCCAACACTATATATACCCACGTTACCCACAAATGTTGAGGAGTACTTCTGAGAGAAAATCCTAGCCAAACACATTGAGAATTAGAGATTTTCATACCCACAATTCTCTAAACACTTGCTTGTGATATTTCCTTAACTCTTACCTTTCTATTTCCATACCATTGAGAGGTTGATAGCCCAAACACTTACCACTTCCTTTGAGAGTGTCAAGTGACGTTTTGGTGCTGCTGGGAAGTATTGGAAGAAGCCTAGGATGGCAGATGCAACATGGAGCTTGTTACGGAATCCGGAGAGCTAGATAAGACACGGTTCCAAGAATCCTTGTTGGAGTAGGAGCTTGGAGGGCTTAGGTACATCGGGTAGATTAGGCTTGGAGGGTCTCTTGCTAACCCATGTATCCCAACTGATTGTCTAGTGGATCGATTACCGCTTGGAGGGCAGCGGAGAGGTTTTTCGCTGAGTTCTTTGGTTTCCTCTTCGATAACACATCGACATGTTATCTTGTGTTTGCATCATTCTTCCATACTTTTTTACATTCCATTATACTGCTGTGTTGTTTAGTTTATGGATTAGAGTAGTTTGTTATTTATTCGCTTGCATTTACACTATTCCGCATTTAGTATTAAGTTAGTGTAAAATCAATCGAGCCTTAGTTTTAATTTGGGGGTCTAAACAGCTCTTGTGTTTTGAACACATTTTCGAGCATTCATCTACAACATTTTTTTATAAAATATAGATGGTAAATTGTTATTGGTTCTAATTTAAACTTACCAATGAAAATATTTTTTTGCCTACCAATAACAATCTATTATTTTATGATTTGTTATGAAAATATTGTGAATATAGCATCTCTCTTATAAAAACTAGTCTTTTTTTTTTGGGGGGGGGGGGGAGGGGGGAAGGGGGAGGAATATTGTCTATTAAACATGCGATATTATCATAACACTTTTATAACAAATCATAGGTGGTAAATTCTTATTAGTTCTAATTTAAACTTACCAATGAATTTTTTTTTCCTACCAACAACAATCCGTAACAACCTACTACTTTATGATTTGTTATGAAAATATTATGAATATAGCATTTCTCTTGTGAAAATATTAAGACATTTTGTTGTTTTCATAATATTTTCACAACTACTAAAGTGTCAATTTTTTATGAGTTAAAATAAAATATAACAAAATTATAAAGTCATTATGAAAATGTTGTACTATTACGTTGTGTTTCTAGAAATGCTTTTTTGGTTTAGTAAACTTTATTGAGCAAAAATTCACTATTTCACATACAGTTTCCTTGGGTTGACTTTTTGTATTTTTATCTTTACGCACCATTTTAAGTAAAAACACATAGTTTTACACACAAAAAAATAAATAAAAAACTTAGGATAAAAACACTTTTCATCCTTTATATTTGGAGTTGTTCACAATTCCTCCTTAAACTTTAGAATCAAACAAAAATGTCATATGATTATTCTCTCAGTTAAACCGTAATCAAAGTTTATCATTCTTAAAATATTACATTGTGTAATGTCTAAAATACTCCCACTATATTTTAACATTTCCAAATTTTCTTCACGTAGTTTAAGTTTTAGATGGTATTAATGCTTAAAAAGTTGGAATGATGATATACGGTGTTTTATTTATTATCTAAAGAACATTGATTTTCTAGGTTTAAATTTTCAAAAATTATAATTTATCTAATGGGAAATTCGACGACAAATGCTTTTTTTTTTCTTTTTTTTTTTTATTGCCTAAAAGGGGTGTTCATTAAAAACTAAGTAAACTAAATATTTCACCTAGACTCATATAGAATGATAAAGAAGAAAGTATGAATGAAATTTTTTTTCATTGTGTAAGGTTGAAAGTATTTGTTGAAAAAACTTCAATTGTAGCATATTACATCATTCATTACAAAAATTTAAATATTGTGACAATGTCTTAGCAACACTCAGTTGCTTATTGTTGGAAGATGATGATATTCGTTATCATTCTTAGAAGGTTTTAGTGAGTGGATATTGCCTTTATCAAATAAATACTAAAAATCTATTATAGTAAAATAGATATTTATGTGTTAAATTGTTACCATAACTTTAATTTATGTGTGATTAGCTATTAAAAATATTATAAGAATAAAATTAACTTTGTATGACATATATTTTTTATGTATACAGTTTCATACTTCTTCAAATAAAAATTTTATTTGAATTTTCTCACTCAAGAGCTAGCACGTGCCACCCTACCTAGTTTTTAAGTTAGTTTATGAATAGTTTTATTTTTATTTTATTTTTATTTTTTCTTATTTTTTAAGTTTTAGGCTAAAATATTATTTTAGTTTTAAACTTTACCATTTTTTTTTCTTTAGATTTTTTTAAAAGTTTATTTTTCGCTCCGTGGAAATGTTTGTTGTTAGTTCATGAACTATTGAAAATGATTTACTTTTCACTTCTAAACTTTAAAAAAGATATATATATATATATATATATATATATATATATATATATTATCTTTAAATTGTTGAAATAAATTCTTCTTTCATCCATATTTGTGTCTTTAAACCATTGAAAAAAAATTCAACACCGCACACCCTATAAGTATAAGTGCTTATGGTATGTAGGGGGTAAAAGCCGGGGTTCAAGTATTTAGGAAGAAGTTTCACACACATATACACTTAGACTAGGTTAGAGTAAAATTTCTATCTTAAAAAAAAAAAAAATTCTTTACAAAATTATAATGAATTTTTTTGATAAAGTTTAGGGACCAAGATAATATGTTAATAATTTTTAATAGAATTGTATATTTACTCATCTCACTTTTCAAACTAAAATACTTTTTTGACAATTAAAGTTATACATTTACCAATATAATAATATTTCATATTTTCCCTTCAAATTTCATTACGTTTTCATATTGATTTTGTCATCAATTTTAGTTAGTATAAATATGTTTTTCTACTGTAACAATGACATTCCCACATTTCAAACATTTTAAAATTAGTATTTTATAAAACACTTAATTTGCGTATTATTAACATAAATGGCTAGCAAGAACAATATGAAAATATAATTAAACATGAAGAGAGAAAATGAAATTTTAAAACAAGATTATAGGAAGGGCCAAAATAAAAACAAACTCAAAATTTAAGGGTAAAAATGTACTTTAGTCTACTTTTTATGCTAAACAATTCAATCAATTTGTGCTACTAGAAATATATATATATGTGTGTGTGTGTGTGTGTGTGTGTATTAAATAATGTATTGGATTTGATGGTGATGAGTTTTGATAGAGGTGGTAATGGTGATGGTGATGGGTTTTGAGAGGTGGTGGTGATGGTTGTGCGTTTGATGGTGATGGTGATATTTGTGGGGATGGTGGTTGTTTGGTTTATGAGAGAGGTAGTGGTTGTGGTAATGGTTGTGGGTTTGATGGTGATAGTGGTGGTGGTGATGAGTTTTGATGGTGATGGTGGTGATGGTGGAGATAGTGGTTGTTTGGTTTATGAGAGAGAGGCAATCCAAGGAAGGGAAGAGAGAGAATAGAGAAATGTGGTAAGTTGGTGAGGAAGAGAAGGAGAGAGAAAAATAATAATAATAAAAAGAATGGTATATGAAAATAGAACAATTAATGTGGAGTGTATTGTCAAATCTATAATTTATAATATCTATAATCTAATACTATATATAAAAGCAGAAGCCTTTAAGGAGGTGCTGTCACGTTAGGAAAAAAGCCTATCTAGGAAACTGACACGTATACTACTTAAACTTAAAAAAGCCGCATGGTGCGTTTGGAGAGGCTCCCTTTCAGACACCAACCCGCCTATCCAAAAAAGAAAGAAACGCAGGCCCATATAAAAAACACCAAGCTGCTTATCCACAGAACAAAAACAGGAAAAAAAAAAAAAAAAAAAAAAAACACAAACCCTAAAACCCAAATTGTATTTCCCAATCAAAATTCAGACTCACTCAAACTTGCGCTTCTTCGCTGCACCTCCATATACACACAGGTCAGACTAGCGTGTTCTTGCCCATCAAACAGACGAAAGAAAAAAAACTCTGCAGCAGTGAAAACCTCTGTTCGTGCTTTGCAATCCAGAAGACTGAAAATTTTTGTTCATCCTCTTCAACAACAGATGAATTAGAAGCTATCCCGTCTCTCCTCTTCAACAACAGAAAATTCAAAAGGTAGGCATTTTTTCATCTTTTTTGGTTTTCTTTTCAATTACCGTGTCTAGGGTTTTCAAAGAAATATGGGTTTTGTAGAAGGTAGGTTTTTTTTTTCCCCTTTTTTTCCCATTTTTTTCCCATTCAATTAGCGTTACAAACATATAGTAAGATAACAAAGATTTTGTTAGATGCTGTCTTGCCACACTACTCAATTTTGTTAAATACAATTTCTTGAGTCCTGTTTAGTTCGATTGAAGTATTGATTAAATTTAGTTTAAAATTGGCAGATTTTAGTTTGGTTTGTACTTTTTTTGGTTTTCCCCTAAAATTTGGTTTTCTATTCAGTTACTGTTTCTAGGGTTTTGAAAATTACTCTGCATAGTGTACATTTATTGATGATTTCTCTCAAACTGAAATTGATTTGGTTCTGGGAACATAGATTTATGTGTTGCCAAAAAAATAAAGTTCTGTCATTTCATTTATGTTGTTTTTAATTTTTTACTGAAATATTTTCCTCTTTTAATATTTTCGTTTCCCCATGCCTCTACTCTACACCATTGTTGTTAAGGTTTTTGCAGTATATATTTAAAGTTTTTGTTTGTAGTTGCTCTGATTTAAAAAAAAAAAAAAAAAAAAACCCTAGGTATTGAACATTAAAATGCCTTTTTGTCTCCACTGATGCCAATTTGCTACCTTTTTTTCTAAATTTTCAATTTATTTTTACAATTTCTTGAGTTCTGTTTGTTCAATTGTTGTATTGATTAAATTTTGTTTTTGTTCAATTCAATATTTTCTCTTTTGTTATTATTATGTCCCATTTTTATTTTAAGCCTTTCTGATGTCGTTTTTCCAGTGATGAATGTGTTGTTTATTCTGTTATGCATGTTCAATTTTTGGCTTTTTTGGTTAGTTTCTTTTATGTTTTCATAGTGAGGTTTAAGTTTTGTTGTAATTGGTTTTTTGAAAAAAATGGTTTAATGTGTTGTTAAATCCATAAATCAGAGTAATAAGACTTTGGTTCTATGCCTTCTGATTTGCAAATGTTGGGTTTTATTGCATATGACTATTTGCAGTAGTTAACAACATTCTACACAATTTTTATATATTTAGATTATTGCATCAATCTTGATGCTTGAGTTTAAATTGGTGAATGGTTATTGCTTAATACTGCCAAGTAAAACAGACTTTGCGCTTAAGTTTTTGCTATAGTGAATTTCAGACTTTGGTCTATGTTATTTAACCTGGCTTATGGTCATCTTTTTCTATATCTCACAAATGTCATATTTTTCTTTGAATTAATTGGCATTATTAAGACAAAGGCCTTGATAAAAGAAAGTTAGTTGTGGTACACCATGCTGTGTCTCACATATTATCAGCATCTTTTGGAGCTTCAGGAAAATTGGGAACATGTTAGAAAATATTCTTGCCTACTTCAGTTCTGCATTTTCATACTTTAATATTTACACTCATTTTTAGGTATTGTATTTCATAATCTTCATTTGATTATTTGTTGTCTTAGTGTACTGTTCAATCAAAATGCAGAATTTAAGTTTTGGGTCCACCAAAAAAGTTCTTTTGGTGTTACATTATATATGTTCAATGAAATTCCATTAAAATTTGATATGTAATCTTCTCATTAGATTTTTTTCCCTCATCATGATAAAAAATTGAGCAGTTATACTATGGCTGTTTAAAATCAAATTTTAATGGAAATGAATTATTTGGTTAAAAATATGGAGATTAACCCGAATACTCAAAAGAAAACTAATTTTAATCCTCAAATTTTTGTTCACTATGCTTTCTAATCAATTTGACTTATTTGCATTTATGAGGTTTTACTATTCAGACTAGCTCAGTGACAACATTTTGTTGGTTTTTGAGAGATTTTAGTTTGTAATAGTGAGGGTTGTATAATTGCAAATTTCAATTTCAAGCGAGTTTTGTATATTCAGTTTGTGGTCTCTAGCATAAAGTGTTTCATGTACAGTAGTTGTTGATTTTTATAATTCATAAAATTTATCATATGTGCGTGCACCCACCCTTTGGTGTTAGTTCTTGAGTTAATTTGCGTATTATTAACATAAATGGCTAGCAAGAACAATATGAAAATATAATTAAACATGAAGAGAGAAAATGAAATTTTAAAACAAGATTATAGGAAGGGCTAAAATAAAAACAAACTCAAAATTTAAGGGTAAAAATGTACTTTAGTCTACTTTTTATGCTAAACAATTCAATCAATTTGTGCTACTAGAAATATATTTATGTGTGTGTGTGTGTGTGTATTAAATAATGTATTGGATTTGATGGTGATGAGTTTTGATAGAGGTGGTAATGGTGATGGTGATGGGTTTTGAGAGGTGGTGGTGATGGTTGTGTGTTTGATGGTGATGGTGATATTTGTGGGGATGGTGGTTGTTTGGTTTATGAGAGAGGTAATGGTTGTGGTAATGGTTGTGGGTTTGATGGTGATAGTGGTGGTGGTGATGAGTTTTGATGGTGATGGTGGTGATGGTGGAGATAGTGGTTGTTTGGTTTATGAGAGAGAGGCAATCCAAGGAAGGGAAGAGAGAGAATAGAGAAATGTGATAAGCTGGTGAGGAAGAGAAGGAGAGAGAAAAATAATAATAATAAAAAGAATGGTATATGAAAATAGAACAATTAATGTGGAGTGTATTGTCAAATCTATAATTTATAATATCTATAATATATTATAAAAGTTGGATCACACAGTTGGTAAATGCACATAATGATGACAAATGGCGCAATCTTCTATCCATTTAGAATGATATGGACAAATAGTGCTACATGTTTAGTAACAATTTGTCCATAACACATCACATTTAACATGTGGTAACACATTTAATCCTAAATTCATGGTACATTATAAGTATTTTTGTATTTAATACTATTAAAGGTGATGGTGCATGTATTTATCATTTACTTACTATAAATATAAATATATCTATATATTGCTATTTACTAGTCACATTTGATAAATGAACAATGTAATTATAAAATAGAATTATTATTATAATTATTTTAAAAAAAAATTCACTTACAATTGAAGCCCCAATAAACGTTGCATAAAATCTTTAAAAAAATATTTTGAAATAATAGACCTTTTTTATAATTATTTAATTATATAGGTTTTTGTATTGGAGAAACATCTAATTATATATACTAATTAAAAGAAATAGACTACTTTCTAAAATGATGGGCCAGCCAAAAAAAGAAACGTTAAGATTAAATTTTATATCTAATTATCTTTTTTTTTTTATTTTTTTTAAAATAACATGTGTTAACACACCTATTTATTAACTATTGTTTTTTTTTTATTTTTTTTTTTATACAAGATAGAAATTTCACTCTGATCTAACTTCACTGTATATGTGTATAAAATTTCCTCCTGAAAACTTAAACTCCAGCCTTTACCTTCACACCTCACAAGCACTTATACTTGTGGAGTGACTATCGTACCAAATGTTTGTAATGGTATTAACTATTATTTTTATTTGAGTTTTAGGGGGGAAAAAAAGTAAATAATTACCCTTTTCTGAGTATTGTATTCATTATCATCGTCACTTAAGTTTTAGGGTAAATAAATGAATATATTCACACCTCACAAGCACTTATACTTGTGGAGTGACTATCGCACCAAATGTTTGTAATGGTATTAACTATTATTTTTATTTGAGTTTTAGGGGGGAAAAAAAGTAAATAATTACCCTTTTCTGAGTATTGTATTCATTATCATCGTCACTTAAGTTTTAGGGTAAATAAATGAATATATAATTAATACAATAAAGTGATTTATATCCTTTTATCTTCACATGAAAACAAAAAACTACCAACATGAGAATTGTCCTTTTGTGTTGCACACTTTTTTTTAATGGCCTTTTAAATTACACATGGAAATATAAAAAGAACTACAATTTAATGGGGTGTTTTTTCTATATATTAATAATAATGGGTTGTAAGTTGTAACCCATAGGTATAATTAAGGAGTTAATACATCCAATGGAAAATAAAAATTAATGGATTGTTATATCATCATTTGTAACTTATAACTCCTCATTTTCTTTAAACTCATCTACTCCAAAAACCAAAAAAATGAAAATCTTAAATGTTATTAATAATAAATGATAATTGCACTATATATTAACATATAACACTACAAATTCCAATTGCAACCAAAAAAAAAAAAAAAAAAAAAAATCTTGACAAAGGTATGTCTTTGTTAACTTCTCATTCCTTTTTAGGTTATTTACTCTTTTCCTTTTGGCATTCTTCTATCAAATTTCTTTTCCAATTTCAAGTTCTTTTCTATTTCCTTTGATAAATAAATTAGTTTATTGTAACTTTGTTGTTGATGTCTGTAGGGGTAAAGGCCCAAATCCAGTATTGGCCCTTAGGCCTTGGCTAAGAACACGGGTTATCTGAGGATGATTAAATAGTAGTAAGTGGTTTAAGCACATAACTTCATGAGCATGATATTAATGGGTTGGTGGTCCGAGGAGGAATACCTCCTCGGATAAGCTAAACATGAATCTAATGTAGATCCTAATGATCAAGGCGACCCTCTAGGAAGCTCCAGTGGTAGGGGCGTACTTCTCAAATGTACCAGAAAGTAGAAGCTAGGAGATGCCTAAGGAAAAGCTACTGTCATCACATTGAATGCCTTACAGCTAACTTTCTAGTCGCATTTATGTGGAGAAGACCCTTGAACAATGCTGCTTTGTCTACCACAACTCATAGAAAGCCAAAAAGGGTGTCTGATGGGATAAGCACTCAAGTAGTGGCTTGGATGATCAACAAGTGGAAGGCCAAGATCACTAGGAGAGAGATATATAATGTAAGAGACCCTTGAAGGAAGGGGGACTGGAAATTAAAGAAAGAAACACTGTAGCAATCTAAAACCAGACTTGTAATCAAACTTCAAAAGCAATACATAAGAATCAGCCTCCTTGGACTTCGCCGACGACGTTTTTCCTTAGTGAAAGTTCGTTATTTTCCTTTCTTAGTCATCAAGATCTGTTTACTTGTTACTTAACTCATTAAAGCCCAGTTTTCCAACCCATTCTCTACAAATTTATTACTTTGGGCTTTTTGGGCCTCAGTCCATGTACCTTTTAGGCTAAGAGTTTAAATCGGGTTCTTACAATGTCTTTTGTAGATATAAAGTCATTGAGAAATTCAACAAAATTTTAAAGCCAAGAGAAAGAGAAATGGAATTCGCGAGTTTCCCTTCTCTTGATGCTGATAGAGTTCTATTTGAAAACTTTATTTTTAATTAGCGATAAAAGGAGAGGTACAAAACTTCCCACATCATTTATCTTAATGGAGTTTTATTGTTGTTGATATTCTCCATAGATAAGGTTACAATTGCTCTTTTCATTTTGTTGTTGTTGTTGTTGTTATATAGCAAATCTAATGGCACTCCTTTTATTAACTATTGGCGTGTGTGTGTGTAAGTTATATTTTTAAAAGGAAAAAAACATTCTAATAAAATTCAGACACAATTAACGGAAGACCAAGTAAAATAACGACAAAAACCTTCCATATATAATAATAATATCTTTTCTCTTTAATAAATAGCGTTTTTTTTTTCATAACATGTCTACTTATAATATTTATTATAATAAGTTGAATAAAAAAAATTGTGCAAAGAGCGGGCCAATAACTAGTGTTATATTAAAGTAGAAAAAGTAAGTTTTTGTGTTTTAAAATAGCATTTGGATACAACAATTGATATGGAGGCATATGAAGTGAGATACGAGGTCGGAAAGTAGGTCCCTTATATAGTAGAATTTGAATTTAGAGGGGATTTTATTATTAAATATGTTATTTTCTTGTAAGCCAAAGCTAAGTAATTCTTGGTCTATCATTTTTATTAGGTTTTTAATAGAGAATGAAATAATGATACCTAATTTTCGAATGGATAAAGTTTAGCTACAAAATTGGTTGTAGCCTTAGACTACAAACTCACTTAATAAAATAAATATTACCGCATATTTTGAAAATCTAACCGTTGAATTACATGTTCTTTACGCTCTTAATGCACATATCAATTTTTGTGTCAATCGGATATCATTTACTATATAATCTATAATTTTATATTTTATGCATAATTTTAAATTACAAAAACTTGCAATTTAAAAATTTATTGATGACATACCTATTGATCTTTAATTTTCTTGAAATTTTGCAAACATGGAGTATATAAGAAGAAGATGCAATCCAACGGTGGATTTGTCAAAATTCATCTCCAATAAAAAGATATTGAGTTTGTAGCCTAAAGTTACAATCAATTTTGTAGCTAAATTTTGTCATTTTCGAATTGAGCCCCGGTATTTGTCAAACAATTTTACACCGTCATTCTGTAACTTAAAGCCTAAAATCTCGGTTAAGACTTTGCCTAAGGGGTAATACTTAATAGTTGGTTCTTGGACCATAAAACCAAGAAACACCTTAAATTTATTTGCTTTGGCCTATAAGACTTTTTAGTGTGTTCACCCTAGGTTAATGGGCATTATGGGCTTGCACATTTTTCTCAAAAAAAAAAAAAAAAAGGCTTACACATGTGTACCCAAACATATAATTTTAATGGGGGTTTTAATACTAGGTAAATATAAGAGCATAAGGTCCAAGAACATATTTTTCTCAAAAAAAAAAAAAAAAAAGGGTACAAGAACATGTCCACTTCTTCAAATTGTCCATGTCAACCAAAAAGCAACGAGAGTGTTTGCATTATTTTTATTTTTGACGGAAAGAGTGCTTGCATTATTGATCCTATAGTTACTTATCTTTTTTAATTGAAACACTTGTAGCATTATGGTTCTTCAACTTTCGAGATTTCAATTACAAACTTCTCAGGTGTGGTATATGGTCCACACCTACTTAAATCCGGCAATTGCACTTCAACACGTGGCAAGGCATGTACTCAGAGGCTGCAAAAAAAAAAAAACCTTGCTTTGGTGATTTGACCCACTTCAGCACCACCTTCTCACTTAAAAATCTAAGAAGCTCTTTATTTGATGTACTTTTGTTCCAAAATGTTGGACACGATTGCCCCATCTCACCTTTCTTCCTTGGTCTTGACACCACCTGATTTTCTCCCACACATTGTGGAACTTCGTCATTAATCATGACCCGGTGGCCTCCATCATCAGCAATTTCTTGCAACTCCTTTGCAAACTCAAGAGCCCTCAACACTTCAACCAATTTGGGCCTTTGATCTCTACCTTCACACACACATTTATATGCGATATTTGCAAACATCTTGAAAGACTCTGGTGACATTTGATCAATCAGATGAGGATCAATGATCTGATCAAGTTTACCTTCTTCAAAACACAAACTGGCCCAATAGGCCAAACCTTGTGGCTCATAATCTAAGCCCATATCCACTGCTGGTCTAGCACACAACACCTCAAACAACACGACCCCAAATCCATAAACATCAGACTTTACAGTTAAATGGCTGGTTCAAAAATACTCGGGGTCCATATGCCCAAACGTTCCCTTCACATCAGTAGTGACGTGGCTCATTGACAGTCTTGGAGGGCCCAATCTTGAAATCCCAATTATGGTCCAAAAGAATGTTGCTAGTCTTGACATCGCGGTGTGTGATTGCGTGCTCCTCACCTTCATGAAGGTACAATATTCCCCGAGCAGCACCAATGCAAATCTCCAACCTCTGCTTCCATGACAATGGAGGATTATCTGTGTTGTAAAGATGATCATGAAGTGCTCCGTGAGCCATTAACTCATATATAATGATCATGACCCGTTCATCGTTGCAGTAACCTATCAAAGATACCAGATGGGGGTGGCGAAGCTTTGAAAGCATTTTGACCTCTGTCTGAAACTCATGAAACCCTAGTCTTGAAGTTCGCCCAAAAACCTTGATCGCAACTGGAGTGCGTTCATGATCGATATGACCTCTGAATACATGACCAAAGCCGCCTTTTCCAATGATAAGGTTCCGGTCAAAGTTGTTTGTGGCAGTCTTGATTTCTTGGAGAGTAAAGCGACGGCCGAGTGCTTGTAGAATCGGTGGTGTTTCGCTTTTGATGGACTTTGTTTTCATCCTTCGCCAGATAATTGTTAAGCCCAAGAGAAATATGACAGAAATAACACCTACAATGTAGATTACTGATTTTGTGCCGCCCTTGGAATACTTGGAAGGTAGTGGTTGTGTGGCAGGTGATTTGAGCGGGGAAGGGGAAGGAGGGTGTGGAACTTCAGGATTCGGAGCCGCGAGATTGGCATCAGAGTTATTCAATTTGAACAACTCGAGACCATTGAGGATAGCATCAGAATAACCAGAGCTTGAATTAGCATTAGGACGAAGCTCTATAAAGAGAGGGGTCTTACCATTACTCTTTTTATTTGGTATCATCACAACATAGTCCCTATATACCGGAATGCCTTGCCCACCGCTCCAAGTGATAACATCCTCCACTGTCTTATTTCTTATGGAAATTCGGAACCCTTTGTAACTTCTCTGCTTTACCTCCGGTTGGATTTTGCAGAAGTGGAGTCTCACGAGGTATTTGAACCCCGAGTCCACTGGCAATCTCCAAGTAAGATTGTACCGTTTGTTGTTTTCGGATGTTCTTGTAGTTCGGGCGGTCTGATAGACTTGCTTTGGTGCTGTGTAAGGAGGTATGCTTGTGTAGTTGATCTGAATTGCCCCATTACTAATAGAGTTTACATTTGAAGCAAGAAAGAAGTCGGTGTCTTTAAGCCATATCCGAAAAAGCTTGCCGGAGTCATCCATTGGTGAAATGGAGTGGCCACCTACGTTTAGTCGGTAAATCATCTCAAGAGCACTGTTGCTTTGGGTATGGAACTGAGAGTTATGGCCGACAAGACGTACACCTTTATCCCCAAATTGACTGTAGTAAAGGCTGGTGGGCATCAAGACAATTTCAATCCCATTTATAAATGCATATGAAGTATTTATAGATGGAGTGAAGGTTATGTTCAGTGTCTGATTCTGCAGCACATTCACGCAAAATTCTTTGACAAGGGATTTTGATCCTATACTGAAGTTGCTAAGTAGAGTGAAGGGACCAGTAGTAACAGTGAAAAAGGCCTTATACATATCAAAATTATAATGGTATGTAGAAGGGTTTAAGTACAATCTTATGAATTTTTGGTCCGGACTAACACGAAATGTGTAGGTGAATTGAGAATGAAAGATTCGAGCGGTTTTGTAAGGGTCATGATCAATGGATGAACCATGGGGATTGGAGGGTATAGAGGTGTTATTAGATTGTTCTAAGGAAACAAATTGAGTGTATACCTTCATCTCCAGTCCAGTCTCGACCATCTGGGTCAGTTGAAATGCCGGAGGAGCCACAGTTAAGCATGATATCATTGATGGAGGACTATGTAGGGGGGGGGGGGGGGGGGTTGGGGGCGGCTTAGCAGTGAATGTAATTGCTAGGTAATTGAAGAAGGAGGACACTGAGAATAGGTAAACGTAAAATCTACAAGAGTTTTGCATGGTAGACTGTGACGAAACTTAGAAGTGTAAGCGAAGCTGCGACTGCGAGCGATATAAAAGATGTACATCGGAGCGGAAGTGTACATAGCAGTCCGCGGGGAAGCCCGCGTGGATGGTCAAGAGAACCGTGTGGTTTCTTTTTGGATATAGAGATGGCTACAATTTTATTCTCTATGGAAATCGGAGAGTAGTAGTGACTCTAGGTCCTCTAAGAGAGCCAAAAGGTGGGACTTAGTTGATTGGTAAAAGTATACGTCAAAAAGCACACCATGTATAATATTTTTAATCACTAAAATCTTGATTCCAAGCTAGGGTTTCTCTGCGCTAGGGCGGCTTGGGGCTTCCAAACCTGTCATAGGCAGTAGAATTTTGTTCCTTCTCTGATAGGATTATTGGTCCCTAGGGTAACGTGGATTACCTTGAGGCGGTGGGGTTCTTGTGTGGCTTGTGGTTGTAGACTTTTCCCTTGCGGCAGTGAGGTTTTAGTGTGTCTTGGGGCTATAGTTTTTTTTGCGGCTGTAGGGTTTTCTTGGTTATCAGGTTTAACGTGGTTTTGGTTAGTGTTTGCTGCTGTGAATTGCTTCTCCATTCAGGCATGGAGTCTCTTACCAAGCACTGGAGTAACATGTCGTTGAATGATCGGGAGGGGGGTAAGGTGAATCTGAACAAAGAACAGAGCTCGGCTGAATATTTTATTGCAGCAAAATTTTTTACAAACCGAGCTCTGAATATAGATGCTGTTACTAGGACTTTTAGTCCTTTGTGGAGAGCTGTGAATGGTTTCAAAGTTCGAAACGTGGGGGATCACATCCTCCTGTTCGTTTTTGATAATAAGAAGGAAGTTGAGAAGATCTTTGTGAGTGAACCATCGAGTTTCGATAAGCACTTAGTGGTGTTGCAGAGGTTTGAGAACAATGCGCTGATATGTGAGTTGAGTTTTACATGGACGGCAATGTGGGTTCAAATACATGATATTCCGTTTCGCTATCTGAATAGAAGGGTTGCAGAAGAGATTTATGATGTGGTTGGAGTTGTTGATCATACTACTTCAACAGAAGAGATGGAAGGTGGAAACTTTATGCGGGTAAGGGTATCCATTGATATCTCTCTCCCGTTGTGCCATGGCAGGATTCTATCTTTAGAAGATGGGAGTGAAGTGTGGGTAAAATTCAAATACGAAAGATTGCCAAACATTTGCTATTGGTGTGGGTGCCTAACTCATAATGAAAGGGATTGTGAGGTTTGGATTAACACTGATGGCACTTTGAAGGCAGGGGATCAAGAATACAGTCCATGGATGCAGGCTCCTTTTACTCCAAATCCTAGGCAATCAATGGTGGTAGTACCTGGGTTTTATGAGACTCAAAAGAAGAATTTGGCGAGTGGATCTCGAGCTACGGAGATGAATACTGACCCAGTAGTAAATCCTACCCATACTGTTCCTCCAACAACAGTTCAAGTGCAGCCTCTGATTGTCATGAACAGTAAGGAAGGGGAGAAAACTCATTCGGATTCACGGTCCAAAGTTGATTCCTAGACAGGGGTGGAGGTTGAGTCCGTACATGAGACTCGTGATCAGGTTGAAGTACAAGCTCCTTGCTTAAATTTTGGGCCTCTGGTTGTGCAGGGAGAGTATCTCGAAAATCAAATTAAAGAGATTGACCATGGGCTTTCCTGTTTTGATGCAGATATTGGTGCGGCATCTACTGGTACTGGGTTGAATGTGAATATTCTTCACGATCAGGATGTGAGGAGTGATATGGCTCCTTCCCTTACTCTCTGTGACACTAATTTAAATTGTTTTTCTGCCACTAACAATTCTTTAGTTGTTTTTGAGGATGTTTCTGATTCAGGTTCCCTCTCGGGGGGTGGTAAGGTGGTTGCTACTAGACGTAGAAGAGTAGTGAGAACAGTTTCTAATTTTGTTATCTCTAGTGAATCTGGTGGAACTTCGGCAAAACGCCCTAATGAAGAAAATACCCTTGAAGAGTTACCTAGGAAGAGGAGAGTGGTTTCTCGAAAACAAAAGGATGGTGATTTATTAATGGCGGAGGCTAGTGTCCAGCCCCGCCAAGAGCCATGAGTCTTTTATGTTGGAACTGTCGGGGGCTTGGGAGCCTCCAGATAGTTCAAGAGCTTGGTGATTTGATTCGGGCACAAGATCCTGCAGTTGTGTTTATAACCGAAACATGGCTGGTTGAAGCAAGGCTAAAAGATTTCCTTAAAAATTTGAACTTTGGGAATATGCATGTTGTTTCCAAGGAAACTCAGGGGGGTGGTTTGGTACTCTTGTGGAGGGGGGATGTTCAACTTAGGGTGGTTTCCTCTTCTTTTAATCATGTGGATGCTATTTTAAATGAGGGTAGAGATAATACTTCGAGGTTCACTGGATTTTATGGTGCTCCTGAAACTTCTAATCACCATATTACTTGGAACCTTCTTCGAAACTTGAATGCACAATTTGATTTTCCATGATTATGTGCGGGAGATTTTAATGAGATTCTTAAGTCTCATGAGAAGATGGGTGGTAGGCCTCGGCTTGTAGCGCAGATGCAAGAATTTAGAGATGCAATTGATGAGTGTGGGTTCCAGGATCTTGGGTTTATGGGAAATAAGTTTACTTGGCATAGGACTATGATGGGTGGTGAGATGGTTTGGGAAAGACTAGATAGAGCGGTTGCAAATGGAGATTGGGAGACTTTATTTCTGGCTTCAAAGGTATCTCATTTAGAGTGTAGATGTTCTGATCATAAGCCCATAGTTATTCATCCTTTGGGTATACCCATTAGGCATAATAAACCTTGGAGATTCGAGCAAGTTTGGTTACAAGATGAAGGATGCCATGCGACTGTGGAAGGAGTGTGGGGTTAGGCTCAAGGATGTATGTCTCCTTTACTTTCAGTCAAGACAAAATTGGGGAAGGTTCAGGTGGGATTGAAACATTGGAGTAGAAATTCTTTCGGTAACATTACTAAACAGCTTACCATTGTTTGGAAAAATTTAAGGGAGGCTGAATCAAAGGCCGTGCATAATGGGAGAGGTCAATTGGACCTGGTTCTATCTCTTAAGGAAGAGTTACAGACATTATTGGTGCAAGAAGAAAAATTATGGCAGCAAAGGGCGAAGACTGCTTGGTTGAAGGATGGCGATCAAAACTCAAAATTTTTCCATAGTAAGGCCTCGCACCGTTTTAAGAGGAATGAGATCTTGAAACTTCAAAGGGATGATGGAAGCTGGTGTGAAGGGGAGCATCATATAGCACCTTTGTTTGTGAATTATTCTACTTCCTTATTCCGGTTTGATGATCCTGATATTGGCCATATGGATGAACTACTGCCTGCTACTCCACGGGTTGTGACTCAAGAGATGAACCATGGTTTGTTGACTGAATTCACTAAAAGTGAGGTTGATGTGGCTTTGAAGCAGATGGCTCCTTTAAAGGCTCCTGGACCTGACGGCTTGCCTCCTATTTTTTACCAACATTATTGGCATAAGATTGGTGGGGATGTGGCAAAAGCAGTTTTGACATGGCTTAATTCAGGTATTATTTATCCATCTTTTAACCATACTTATATTACTTTGATTCCTAAAGTAAAATGCCCCAAGCATGTAACGGAATTTCGCCCTATTGCCTTATGTAATATCATGTATAAGCTTGTGTCTAAGGTTTTGGCAAACAGGCTAAAGAAGTTGTTACCTGATATTATTTCTGAGTCTCAAAGTGCCTTCCAGTCAGATAAGGCAATTTCTGATAATATTCTTGTGGCTTTTGAATCTCTCTATCATATGAAGCATAAAAGGGTGGGCAAATCGGGTTTTATGGCTATGAAACTTGATATGAGTAAGGCATATGACCGAGTAGAATGGAATTTTTTGTGTAGGCTCATAGAGAAGATGGATTTTGAAGACCGTTGGATTCAGTTAATTTACGGTTGTATATGTTCTGTTTCTTATTCTATCTTAGTGAATGGGGAACCTCAAGGTGACATTAAACCTACTAGGGGACTTAGACAGGGCGATCCCTTATCTCCTTATCTATTCCTTTTGGTGTCTGAAGGTCTTAATGGCTTAATCCAGCAAGCTGTGGGAGTGGGTGATATTAGAGGCTTTTCCCTTTGTCGTAATGGCCCTCGGATATCTCACTTATTTTTTACAGATGATACTCTCCTTTTTTGTAGAGCAGAGCTTAGGGAGATTTAGACTATTCAAAATATCTTTCGGAAGTATGAACTTGCTTCAGGTCAGAAGATTAATTAGGGTAAGACCACTCTATTCTTTGGACGGTCTGTTTCTACAGTGTCAAAAAATGCCATTAAAAATCTGCTTGGTGTTCCTGAGATTAAGGAATACGAACGCTATTTGGGGCTTCCGGCTGTGGTGGGGAAGAATAAAAGGGCTAGCCTCAATTATATTAAAGAGAGGGTTTGGGGTAAGCTTCAGGGTTAGAAGGAGAAATTACTCTCTCAAGCGGGTAGGGAGGTGCTGTTGAAAGCGGTTGTGCAAGCTATTCCAACTTTTGCAATGAGTTGTTTTAAACTTCCTGTTGGATTATGTAATGATATTGAAGCTATGATTCGAAAATTTTGGTGGGGTCAACGGGGTGATCGTAGGAAAATACATTGGAAGAAGTGGGAAATCTTATGCCAACCAAAATCTAAAGGGGGCCTTGGTTTTCGAGAGTTGGGAAAGTTTAATGAGGCGATGTTAGCAAAGCAGGTTTGGAGATTGGTTCATGACACTGACTCTTTATTTTATAGAGTGTTCAAAGCTAAATATCTCCCTACGGGTACTATTTTTGAGGCCAAGGCAGGTTCGGGATCGTATGCTTGGGGGAGTATTCTCAAAGCCCGTAAGGTGATTTTGTTAGGTGCTCGATGGCAGATAGGTGATGGCTCCTCGGTAAATATTTTTAAAGACTCTTGGCTACCTGGTGCCCAATCAGGTAGAGTTCTTTCTCCTGTTTTTGTCTCGTCTGAAGAAGCTATAGTGGACCAACTGATTGATAGAGACTCTCGATGGTGGAACTCAGCTATGGTGGATTTGATTTTCATTCCCTCTGAAGCTCAGTTAATAAAATCTATTCCGGTATGTCTCTCTGCCCAGTGGGACCTTTTGGCATGGCCTCATTCGGCCTCATTCATGGACTGGTATGTATCAGGTTCGCTTCGGGTACCACTTGCTATGTGAGTCACATGGTACTGAGGTGGCTTCATCCTCGGATACAGATGGGCAGAGAAAGTTTTGGAACAGCCTTTGGAAGTTGAATATTCCAAACAAGGTGAAATTTTTCCTTTGGCGTGCTTGTACGGATTCTTTTCCGACTATGCTTAATTTATGTAAGTGGAAAATTGTTCCATCCTCAGCATGTAATCTTTGTCATGCAGGGGAGGAATCAGTTCTTCACGCCCTCTGGTCTTGTGAGGCTGTATGTCTGATGTGGGGCTCCTGTTTCCCAGCTTTACCCTCTGAATTTTCTAGGGTCAGTTTATTTAGGGACTTGCTTGAGTTGGTGGCCTGTTCCTCTCTAAATTCTGAAGTTTTTGCGTTGGTTTGCTGGGCTCTTTGGAATCGCCGAAATAAGATGCGGGTTGGTGAGGTGGTTTGGCTGTTGAATCAAGTGGCTGGTGTAGTGCAGCGTCATCTGCAGGAGTTTCAGCAGGTTCAGTGTTGTCCCAGTAAGAAGGTTCGTTCACAGCGACCTCAATGGAAACCTCCTGATTCGGGTTTGTGAAGGCAAACTTTGATGGGGCCATTTTTGAGGATATAAGTGCAGCGGGTATTGGAGTGGCTGTTCGGAATGAGCATGGAAAGGTCATTGCAGCTTTGGCAGAAAAAATCCCCGTGCTCGATTCAGTTTTCACTCTTGAGACCTTGGCAGCTAGGCGTGCGGTGCTGTTTGTTCAGGAACTTGGCCTTCGTAATGTGGTCTTTGAGGGTGATTCGCCATCTTCCATTCAAACCATTAGTAATGGACTTTTTTCTCATTCGTCTTGTGGTCATATTATTCATGGCATTTTATTGTTTGTAAGCTCGTTTTAGAGTTTTTCTTTCTCTCATGTGTGTAGGCAAGGTAACGCTTTAGCGGATGCCTTAGCTAAGAGAGCTAGGTTATCTTGTCCTTTTTTGGTTTGGAAGGAGTTTGTTCCTCCGGATCTTTATAACTGTTATTTGTCAGATTTTCCGTTATTTAATTGAAGTAGCCTTCTTGGCTGGTTTCTCAAAAAAAAAAAAAAAAAGTTACAAAGAGTGTGGAAAACTAACCAGCACGTGAAAGAAGTTCTTTATTATTGCCACAAAGATTGAGTTGATTTTCAAACCTTAAAGCAATAATGCAAATAACAAAACAAAGAGTTGGGTTGTTGTTGGCATAGTAACAATTTAAATTTAACGTGTTGGTCTCAAATAAATATTATAAGCACTATCATAATTTCCAAGATAATTAAACACTTATAAACCCGCGTTTAAAGTTTTTTTTTTCTTTTTTACAAGATTCCCATCTTAAGCACACATTCTCAACCAATTAGTAATGTATGAAACTTATCTCATGGAGCTTGTCTATACGGGCAAAACTGGAGCAATGACTCTCGTCAAACCAGAGGGCAAAGGGGGAAAGATGGTAATAGTGCGTTATGACTCACTTATGTTATTCTTATATTTGATGTCAATAATAGGGCACTCAACATCTTTTTTTGATGAACAATACAATTGTATTAAATAAAATAGAGCCCCTATGCCTTGAATTTAGTAAACAAGCTAGTGATTGTTTCTTGTTGCCATTTGAATGAATTTATGAAGTATGCAACAATTTCTTATTACATTCCCTCACTGACAAGATCTATAATAAGCTATCATTTTATAAAATTGAAAATTGTGCATTTTAAAAGCCAAAACATTTTTTAATTACATTAAAAAGAGATGAATGTATGTAATTGAACCCATTGGACAACTCCCACCTCAAAACTCTTGTATATGGAATCTCTCATTACAGAATGGAGGTAAAAAGAGAGAGCATAATTTCTGTATGGAGCTGGCATAAAATAGCTCTTTTACACCACCAATGATAAAACGCCACGTCAGCTCTTTAATTAAAACCCAATACACTTCAGCACACACAATCACAACTTAGACCTGGAGAACTAATGCCTACATGATACTCTCAGACCTAGAGAACTTACACATAAACCCCAAATCAGATCCTCCTCTCCTTTTAGCACCGGAGCTCCACCTGCTGCTGTTGCCATCTCACACGTCAACTCTGGAGCTGGCGCCGCCGCACCGAACCTCAAGGTTTTTTTATTTATTTTTTATTTTTTTATTTTTTATTTTATGATTTGCTATTTCCCCAAATTTTGGATTTCGAAATTTTGATGGGTTTGAGATAATTTTTTGGATATCAGTTTGTTCATATTGGTATGGGTTTTGTTGATTTGGCATGGACTTTGTTGTTTTTTTTTAGTATTTTCATGTTTTATTTTTTTATTTTTATTTTTATTTTTTCAGCTAGCCTGGGTTCTTATGATTTTTATTTCAGCTCAAAATCATGATTCTTGTGTGCTTCTTTTTTGAGTTATGAAATTTTTTTTTTAGGCTTTCTATGTATTTGCATCCCTTGTATTGCTCTACCCATTTTTCTTTTGAAAGAATTCATTTAGTTAGTTGAATTGTTCTTTATGTGGAGTTGAAAAATATGACAAGTTGACAACATCAAAAGGAGAATATATGTTCTATTACTTCATTTTCTAAATCTTTTAGTAAATGGTACAAACTTTAGCTTGTGGTTCAATCTTTAATCTGTCACTATTATTAATTTTGTTGTTGACAGCTTATCTATCCATCTAAACTTTTCAAATGAAACCCTTCACACCCATATGAATGATATTTGAACTCATGCTTCCTTGTAAATTCATAATAGGCTTTGGGTGCTGAATAAAAAATATATATATATATATATATATGGGTGAGAAACTACTGAATTGATCAGTGTACAAATGGTTTTTCTTTTCACATGTTGAATAGCTACATTATTGTCTTCCGTTGTAATCGCCTCTTGAATTCATAAGATGTCAGTTTATCACTATAATTATTCCTAGTCACTTTTTTTTTTTGGATAATTCAATAGTTTGGGGAGGGAGATTTGAACTTTGGACGTTGCCTTTAGAAATACTAGGAGTCACTAATTGAGTTACAAGGCTATAGGCTAAATTTATTAGAACTGTTTTTTAGCAGATACCTATAATTTATTCATTGTTTCAGATATTACATGTCTCTGGCATGTCTAATTCATTGTAGAACATTATCGTTGTCATTGGCATCTCACAATATGCTCATTGTGTTGTGATTAGATAGCACCTTCTCCCACCCCATATATAAGGTTTAGAAGGTGAAGTCATGAGTTCAAATCTCCTAGGTTTGTATGAGTTGTGTTTGTAATTCCTTGATTTTCTCAAACTTGTATGTAAGGTTGAATTTAATTAACCATCTTGATTAGCTTTATTCCATGCCAAATTTTCTTGTATTTTAGCATTTAGTAACCTTGTATTTAGGTGGGATTATTGTAAGGGTAGTGTGTGAGAGAGTGTGAAGAAATGTTCCTCAATGTGCAAAGAAGCAGGGACTCGCCATTGGAACTCGTGGGTGGCTCGTGGGTGCAAGCCGCCAGATGAGAGTCACGTGCCATGCATGCAGGAAGCTGAAGCGTTATGCAAGCTGGTGCACTACAAGACAAAAGTCCCAAGCTGGCAAGGTAGTTAACTCGCGGCTGGAACTCGCGACTCAAACCAGCCATAAGGCCAAGCCGCCAACCAGCCCTATTTGGGAAAAACTGTCTCTTCGTATTCCAAACACTCACCACTATGTATAGACCCTTATACCCACCAAATGTAGAGAGCTTTTAGAGAGAATTTTGAGAGAGACCCTTAGAGAAAAATAAGATTGATTCATCCTCAATCTTTACCTTAGAGACTCTACAAATTTCTCTACTCTCTTCCTCTCCATTGACACATCTTTTAGAGGTTCTTGACCAAATCCTTTTCTCACCATACCCATATCCGTGAGAAGGTTTATTTGGTGCTTTTGGGAAGCAGTTAGGAAGGAACCAATGTCTATTGGTTGATGCTATGGTTTGTAGCGGAATCCGGTAAGCTAAAGAAGAAATAGGTTCGGCGCAACCTCGTTGGAGCAAGAAGCTTGGAGGGCTTAGGTACACTGGGTAGATTAGGGTTGGAGGGTCTTCTGCTGTTCATGTATCCCAACTATATTCTTTAGTGGATTATTTACCACTTGGAGGGCGGCGGAGAGGTTTTACGCCGAGAGTTTCGGTTTCCTCTTCGATAACACATCGTGTGTTGTCCGTGTGTTTGCATCTTCCTTCCCTTTATCTTTGCCATTTATTTACTACTGTGGATGTGTTTATATTTGGCTTAGATTATTTATCAATTCCGCACGTTAATTGTTTAATAATAAACTTGAATTGATAATTTGTAATTTTGGGTCTAAACGTTCAAGGGTGTTTCATACCCTTTTTGAACATTCATTGTAAATGGTTCATTGTCCTATTTTTTGCCCAATACTAATAGCAATAGCACTGATTTTGTGTGTGTTAATTTAAGGGTGTTGTAAAATTCTTTTGCTCACATCTTCTCCTCTACATTAATAGGTCATGGGAATTGCTAGTATCCAGGGAGTAAATAGGATTGATTTACTTGACTTGGAAACATATGATCTTACTATCCGGGTTGCTCTGGGGGAAATGCAAATGGCTACACTGATCAAAAGACCTTTACAAGATGCCATGTTAGATGTATTGTTTTTAAAAGAAATTGGAAAAGGGATGCTGTGAATAGAAGCAACCATATGATGTTCATGAACTTGTCTTATCATTGTTCTGATTGTGTATAGGCCATTTTGATTTTATTATTTTGTTCTCTGGATGAAATGGATTTGATTTGGGGTGTGCAACACTTGGGTTTTGTTAAACATCTGCATATAATGATTTCAATCTATATCATTCATTGTCTACAAGTGATTTTTTCTGTAGTTTAGAGAACATTTGTGCTATCATAATCATGGGGCTTGCATTTTTGTAGCTTCAAATGAATGTCATTGATAGGCCCAAAACATATTGACCCCTTGTGATGAATTAATTGATTAATTAGCCAAGTTTATTAATTAATCAAATTAACATGCAAAGCGCGTGGTAGCACAAACAAATCACCAATTAAACTAAGTATGTAGCAGAAAATAAATTGACACGGTGATTTGTTTATGAATGGGGAAAACCTACACGGGAAAAACCCTATCGGGTGATTTTAAGGTTACCACTCCTGAGAATCCACTATTATCACGACAAGCGGTTACAAGTAAAGGAATCAAGTACCTTATACCAACTTACAATTAAACACTTACCCCAATACCCAATTGGACTTGTTCTATAGTGACAATCTCTCATTTTCAATGCACGGATCCCAGTACGTGACTAACCAATTGCGTGGATCCCAATATGCGACTTAATCACCAACTTGAGAACGATGTTGGCTGCAAAGTTCTTCAGTTCATCTAAATGATGAAGATCATGAAGTTTTCTCTTATGTAACTTGTGTCACCTTTTACAGCTCTTAAAATAATTCTTATATATGCTTAGGGTTGTGAGAAAAGAAAGCCTAAACACACACTCATGGATTGGATGAAAAACAGTTTTGAAAAACTGAATTTCATAAACCTCAATAGATAGCCATCTATCGAGCTAACTGTCGAGCCACGGGCTAAAACAACTCTCTTTAAATCTCAATAGATGCTAGCTGTCGAGCTTTAATGAACAACACTTTTTGACTTGATTCTTGGACAAACTTTCATGGCTTTAACACTTGAACTTGAAACAAGGTTTCTTGAGGCATTAAACACATCCTACATTTACCCAATTACAAGTAAAGTGCGTTATGTCAAAGGATTAGCCAATTACATAAAATAGTGACATATGTTCCTAAATGAATCACATATGTCCTAATAATCTCCCCTTTTGGCAATCCATGACAAAATCACAACAAACAAATGAACAAATGAGAGAAGTCATAAATCACTCAACTCATATTCACTTGTTGAATACAATAAAATCTATCCTAACACAAACTCTTGAAAAACTTTGCAAGAAGAGAGTTCATGGCAAGGAAGACTTTGACAACCTGTATTTCTAAAATACTTTAAACAAAACTCATCAAGGCATCTTAGTGTGAAACAAAAATAATAGATTGCATACAATTACAAGAAACATGTGTATAAAGAAAGAAAAGAAACAACACATGGAGAGATAGGTGAAAGAACATACATCAATATATATAAAGCAAATATAACTACAATGTATGTCAAAATGGTCACAAGACCAACATACAGAACAATGTATCTAAAAAGGAGAGAAAAGAAAAAGATACATAAAAACCTCACTACATCCCTCAATTTCAACACTCCCCCTAACAAAAATCTCCTATACTAACCCTCCCCCTATGAGAATGACGACTTTCATATCCAAAACTACTCCCCCTTTTTGTCACGAGTGACAAATGGTAAGTGTATTAAGTAGATATCTCATCAACACTGGGTGAGCTAGCATCTCCATCCTCATCATCCTTATCATCGTCGGAGTTGTCATCGTCCTCGGATGCCTTGGGAGGCAGTGAAGGAAACTTTACGAAGCCACCAAGGCAAGCCTGCCGTCTGGCAATATGGTCAACACGGGTGTTCACCTGACACAACTTATCAGTGAGAGTGTCAAGGCGAGCATCCATGTGCTAAAGTTGTGCCATGATCACATTTAGAGTCATACCACCCACAGAAGAAGAAGAAGGAGCGGAGGTGGATGAAGCAGAAGAAGTGGGAGGAGCTGTCATATTGGACCACCTCGAACGTAGCTACGCCTTGCTCCGTTTAACGGTAGCGGCGTCAATGGCACACATAATAGAGAAGTGGTCGGAAACGGGAAAGGGAATAGAAAAATGGCGTAAGATCCTCGTGATAGCTGAAGGGAAGATGAGCTTATCATGGGTTGTTGTATCCCTATATACATCTATGATAGAAAGAATAAAATGAGAGGGAAAATCTAGAGTAAGATTCTCTAAAAGAGAAAGCAAAAATTGAGCACGGGGCTTGGTAATAGAGTTATAGTGAGAAAGAGGATGCAAAACAAAAGTCATCACCATGTTCATGAATCTAGGACCTTTGGTAAAGGTCGAACATGGAGTAAACTAACGCTCGCCCCAATTAGAGGGACGCTCACAAAAAGCTGACATAAGCTTGTCTTTGGACACAGTCCTCAGACGCTCACAACCAGGGTAGTCAGGATGCTCTACTCTCAGGACACGGAGCACATCAGATACAATATTCGATGTGACCACAATGCGTGTACCTTGAATGTGAGTAACAAAAAAGAGGTACTAAATAATCAAATCCATACATGTTGGAGTAAAACTCTTGGATCAGCAAGGATGGACAAATGACCGGGACGTCACACAGTTACTCCCAACCCCTACTGTGAATGACAGTGGGTAGGTCAGTGTTGGAGAAGTCTGACAAAATGACTTGGCGTTCCGAATGAACACCTCGTCTAGAAAAGTTCTCTAAGAAGTCCTTTTGGGCTTGCTCATCACGGAACCGAACAGAAGAGGGAGTAGGATCAGATGAGGTGGATGCCCCAGAACGAAGAGGATTCCGGGACGGAGTAGATTTACACTTAGGTACCATGACACAACTAACGTAAACTAGAGAGAGAGAGAGGGAGAAAGAGACAATAAAAAAAGTCCCAAGTAGCAAAATATATCAAAATATATTAAATAGAAAGTATGTATGCATAGGAATGCATGAACATATGACATGCAAAGGTAATTGCATCATAGGCTCAGCCCAATCCAATCCTACCAGCACACAAGTTTGCAACAAAGTAAACACACATCTAAGAATGCATGAAACAATATTATAATGCAAATGAAATGCAATGCATGAAGTTTTAAGATCAAAAACATAAAAAGCATACCAAAAATTTTGCAAAAACCTCTTTAATTTGAAAAATCCCAAACATTTTCCAAAAACCCCAATTTTTAGGTCAAAAGATATGAAAATGCATGAAAAAGAAGGATTAGGACACTTACCAGGTGAAGAAAAACTTGATTAAGGCTGAAAAATCCTAGAGGAAGAGGTTTGGAGTGAGAGAGAGAGGATATGGGAGGTGAGGAGTCAAGAGAGATCGAGAGAGATTAAGTGAAAAGAGTCTGAGATAGCGAAACCCCTTTATATAGACCTCAATTATTCTTGACAGATCGAGAGGTGTCGAGCTTTAAAGGGTTCGACAAATGCAGCTATCGAGCAAGTGTCCAAGGCAAAAAGAAGCTCGATAGATTAAGGATCTGTCGAGGAGCTATCAAGGGGACAGAAAGTTGCTCGATCGATCGACCTAGCCATCGAGAGGTGTTGAGATTGCGATAAAAAGCAACTGAAGAGCTCGATAGAAAAGCTAGGTGTTGAGATGTGTTGAGGAATTGTCGAGATTGCCAAATCACATTGTACCAGCACATGTATCAACTTAAGTAAAGAATATTGCGTGTTGTGTGTGAAAACATCGTAAGATTGCATAAGTGAATACATGTTATGATGATTTGAGATATGAGAAAATCACTTTAACTCACACACGATCATAAGTATTTGATGGGGACTATCACCTTCGAGGTACATCTTATAACTCCCATAACTTCTAAAATACACGCTTGCAATCATATTTAATGCATTTTGTTCTTTTTGCTTTTTATTTTTATTTTAATAAGCATATCATACATGGGCATATAAGAGATAGAAAAGAAATACCCAATAATGTTAAGCATTTGACATTGCACTTTTGCTATGCCGAAGCATACAGATGTCATTTCATGATTGGTGGGCAACAATTGTGAGATGATTATTTATGCATTTCTCTTAGGATTTTCTAGTCCTTCCCGTCAAAAGTGTGATACGAGTGTTAAGTACAAGTGATTACTTAATCTTACTCATCACAAACACGAGCCACAAAACTTACTTGCTTAGTTATGCATAGAGATGCTCATCTAAGCTACAAGAGATACAAAATTTAGAAAACTTTGTTTCAATGACCATCCAAGGTACCCAAGTACCAATGTACACAACCACACACTGTTTTTATATTTTACAATTTTTTTTATTATTTTTATATGAAAAATAAAATAAATCAAAATTGAAAAGAAAACAAACAAAAACAAATTAAACAAAGTAATGCATAAAACTAGACTGACTCAAAACAATAAAGCAAAACACACAAGTAAAGTAAAAACAAAAACAAGAAAGGGAGAGAGAGGTAAGAAGTGACAGAATCACTTGGAGCCCTTTTTCTTCTACACCTTGGAAGAACCTTTCCGTCTAGCAAGCCCTTGATCCGGCGGTGAGGGGGAAGAGTTAAAACCGTTAAAGTTCGAAAGGAACATGAGGGATTTGAGAAGATATCCAAGAGGAGCAAGAAAGGATAGAAGCTGACTTTGATCTCCCGATGCAATCATACTATTGCTCCTTTGAGTGGCTAGCCACTTGTAGCAATTAGGTCGAGTATGTCCAGCTGTGCCACAGTGATGACAGAAATGCTACTTTTTTCTATTTTGGCTTTTGAGAGTTTCCCTTCTTAGCCCTAGTGTTTTTAGTCTCATTCTTAGCAAGTTTAGGGGGTGCTCCTAAGATAGACTTACCCTTATCTATGTTCTCACTAGCTAATTCATTTTTAACTTCAATGTTCTCAATTTCAACATTATTAACAGGAGGAACAAAAATAGTAGTACTAGTAGAAGCAATACTAGGAGAAGAAAAATTATACTCTACACCGGTTCGATTGGAAGCAGATTTCTGAAGACTGAGCATCTTATCGAGCTTAGCGCTTGAAGTCCTTTCCAGCTGAGCTTTGACTTGGAACAGTTTTGCCTCAAGCTTCTTGGTCTTTTTAGCCAAGAAATTATTTTCAAATCTCAGTGCTCCAATAGTATGATTGGTTTCATCAAACTTTGTAGAGATTTCTTCTTGCTCAAGCTCCATATCACTAAGCTTCTTGGTGGTCAACTTATACAACTTATGCTTTTTTGAGACATTGTATAACTTTACATAAGCTGTATGGATGTCATCTTGTTCATCCATCTTCTTAAATTTAGACTCCACCAAGTCCTCTTCTTTATCCACATCTTCAACAATTCCTTCAGTAGGATTAACAATGGCAATGAAGGCATTCAGAATTCCATCATCCTTATTGTCGGAATCATCCTCAGGCTTGGCGTCGCTCAATGTAGTAGCAAGTGCCTTACTCTTCTCAATAGTCTTGAGATATGTGGGGCACTCTTGTTTCATGTGACCGAAACCTTGAAACCTAAAGCACTTTAGTCCTAAGGGAATAGTGTACAGACTGCCATCCTTAGCATCCTTCTTCCCCTTGTCTTGGCTTTTGAACTAAGAGGAACTAGATTGCTTACGGTCCTTGTCAAAGCTCTTAGCATTGGTATTCTTCATGAACTTCTTGAATTGCCGGGTGATGTAGGACTTCATCTTAGAATCTTCATCATCAGAAGACTTATCAGTATCACTGCTTTTGGCTTTTAATGCCATGGTCTTGCTCTTACTCGATTTCCAATCCTTGTCAAACCCAACTTATAGGTCTGCAGATTACCAACTAACTCTGTCAAAGGAATTTTGTCAATATCCTTTGATTCCTCAATTGCAGTGATCTTGGCATGGAATCTTTCGGGCAGAGAACTGAGCACCTTTCTCACAATCTTGGGTTTAGGAATGGTTTCCCCAAGATTAAATGTTGAGTTTACTATGTCCTTGAGCTTGGCATAGAACTCATCAAATGACTCATCCTCCTCCATCTTGATCTCTTCAAAGCTGGTAGTGAGCCTCTGAAGCTTTGAGTACTTGACATCCTTGGCTCCTTCATAGGTTGTCTAGAGGATGTTCCATGCTTCCTTTGCAGTTTCAGTAGAGGATATCTTCTTAAAATCCTCATTAGTGACTACACTAAATAGAGCATTCAATGCCCTACTATTGAAGCTTGCCGCCTTGATCTTAGCATCATCCCAGTCGGCTGGCACTTTTGTAGGCTTGGTCCAACCTACCACAGCTTGCCACACTTTCTCATCTTATGTGTACTTTCCAGTATGTATAGTTAATGCCATCAAATATAGGAGGTATAATAAGAGACTGTCCTCTATCCATGACAAACATGGGTCAATGGATCACACAGTAAAGATTAACTCTAATCAGAGTGTGCCTGCTCTGATACCATTTGATAGGCCAAAAACTTATTGACTCCTTGTGATTAATTAATTGATTAATTAGCCAAGTTTATTAATTAATCAAATTAACATGAAAAATGCATGGTAGCACAAACAAATCACCAATTAAACTAAGTATGCAGCAGAAAATAAATTGATACGGTAATTTGTTTACGAATGGGGAAAACCTACATGGCAAAAACCCTACTGGGTGATTTTAAGGTCACCACTCCCAAGAATCCACTATTATCACAACAAGTGGTTACAAGTGAAGGTATCCCAGTACCTTATACCAACCTACAGTTGAACTCTTACCCCAATACCCAATTGGACTTATTCTATAGTGACAATCTCTCATTTTCAATGCATGGCTCCCAGTACGTGACTAACCAATTGTGCGGATCTCAGTAGGTGACTTTATCACCAACTTGAGAAAGATGTTGGCTACACAGTTCTTCTGTTCATCTAGACGATGAAGATTATGAAGTTGCTTGATCATAAAACCCTACAGTGTACAAACACAGTAACTTCTTCAAGAACTAGGGCAAACTAGGTCTCCGGTCACACTCTTCTTTACACTTGTAAAATTTTCTCTGGTACAACTTGTGTCACCTTTTACGGCTCTTAAAATAATCTTTATATATGTTTAGGATTGTGATAAAAGAAAGCCCAAATACATACTCACGGATTGGATGAAAAACAATCCTAAAAAACTGAGCTTCATAAATCTCGATAGATAGCCATCTATCGAGCTAGCTGTTAAGCCATGGGTTGAAAAAACTCTCTTTAAATCTCGAAAGATGCTAGCTACCGAGCTTTAATGAACAACACTTTCTAACTTGATTCTTGGACAGATTTGCATGGCTTTAACACTTGAACTTGAAACAAGGTTTCTAGAAGTATTAAATACATCCTAGATCTACCCAATTACAAGTAAAGTGCATTTTGTCAAAGGATTAGCCAATTACATAAAATAGTGACATATGTTCCTACCAATGAATCACATATGTCCTAACAGTCATATCGATCTAAACATTAAAACTTCAGTGAGAGGAGTAGCTGTTGTGGACAACTAAATTTTGAGTTTGAAATAAATCAAACAAGTAAAATAGTTTCACAAATGTGAATTTGTATTGATGAATATGTGGTATAATTCTCGAAAATTACGAAAGAGTGATCCTTTGATTCGATCTCCTTGAAAGACTTGTTGATTGGAATTGTGGTAATGTGATCCTGACTCGAACACCAAATATCCTCCAATTTGGCTGAAGAATAGATTGAAGACCCTTGAAATAGAATTACGACGAATCTCTGGCTATAAGCTTATTAGAAATCCTTTGTTCTTCGTGTTCTTCATGTGTTCTTTCTGTTCCTCGTGTTCTTCGCATGTTCTTCATCTTTGAAAGTTTATGTTGGAAGTTCTTCGAAGCTTTTGGGGCTTAAATTTGTAGAGCTTCTCTGATTTGTGGTTTGTTGAAGTTTTTGGAGGCTTTTGAGCTTGATTATAGCAAACTTTAAGATCTAGGTAGGTAGTTTGGATGATTCTGCTTCGAATGTTCTTTGATTTTGAGGTTGAAGTTCTTGGAGGCTTTGTGGCTTGATTCCTACAGAGCTTCAGTACTTCTAAGTGTTTCTGAGTCTTCTTTGATGTTGCTTGTGCTCTAGATGTCTTGATGTGTGTCCAAATGCCTTAGGAAGCTTCTATTTATAGGAGTTTAGGGGGTGGGTGAGTGACACATGTCAAAATCTGAATGGTGACACATGTCATAACCTGATTGGGAGAGCTTTAAGACTTTTTCTCCAAGACACATGGCATCGTTTGATTGGCCAAAATGTCTTAATTTCCAAGGTGACACATGTCAGCACCCAATTGAACTACTTATGTCACTGCTTACACGCGCCGATGTGTGATTGATTTTTTGCATGCTTTTTATGCTTTTATTTCAATGACATTTGATAAATCTCTTTTGGTTTTTGAATAGTGATAGCAGAACCTAGTAGCAGTACGTGGCGCTTTGTAATTGGTTGTACATTGTGGACTTAGTAGTATGATGTGTCAACTTGTGATAGGTTGGGAATTTTCTTTCTCTATAGCTATTTTCTGATTTTAACAATACTGGAGGGGTCCTCTCTCAATCACTTGAGCGGAAAAAATTTTAGAGCCTAGCCAATGTCTTTTTTAATGTTAAGTCTATCTCTTTGTCCATACATATAGGGGATTCAACATGATGCCTAACAAATCAAGAATTTGTAAAAAAACAAAAGGGATTGATTGAGATTTTCTTGATTGAAAGTTCATAACTTTCTGGTTGAATAATATAGAACTTTGTATCAAGTTTAGATAGAAGTTAAGGTCTGGTTGTATCCTGTATAGCTGTGATATGTTTGGATCAAGTGAATCTTTGAAAGAATGCAAGTTTTTAGATTTCCTTCTCATTTGTTTACAAAGGTAAAAGTAAATGGGGGGTTTGATCTTTATATTCTAAAATTTTGTGCTATATTTTTTCCTTCATCTCTCTGAATGTGTGTAATAGAATTTAAACTTTGTAAAGGGTCTATTTTATGATATTCAAATTATGAGCATGTTCATAATTGTCCCCAATCAATTAAGTTTGCTGGACATTCTGGCCTTTTGCCCTTAATTTTTAAAAAATTTAGCAATATGCCCCTGTTTTGAAACTATATAGGCATATGCCCCTGTTTCGATACTCGATTACCATAAAATGGAGTTTCAACGCAAAACTCGATTGGTTTAAAATCGAGTTATGCCCAATCAAACTCAAAAAAAAAAAAAAAAAAAAAAAAAAAAAATTTGCATAGAACTCGAGTTCCGGGAACTCGAGTTTCATGCAAATTTTTTTTAATTTTTTATAAGATACCAAGTTCAGAGGTCCTATAGCGGCGTTTTTTCATCCCAATAGTGGTGTTTTTCTGGAAATTTTTTTTTACAAGTATGAATATTAGTTTCAGTGGCCCTATAGAGGCGTTTTTTTCATCCCTATAGTAGCATTTTTCTGGAAATTTTTTTTTATAAGTATGACTATCAGTTTCAGTGGCCCTATAGCGGCGTTTTTTAATTCCTATAGTAGCGTTTTTCTGGAATTTTCTTTTTAAGTGTGGTTCAGTGGCCCTATAGCGGCGTTTTTAAGCCCTATAGTGACGTTTTTAAGCCCTATAGTGGCGTTTTGGAACTCAATTTCCATTTACTCGAGTTTCATGCATTTTTTTTATTTTTATTTTTTAAGTTTGATCGAGCATAACTCGATTTTAGGGTCATCGAGTATCGAAACAGGGGCACGAACCTATATAGTTTCGAAACAGGGGCATATTGCCAATTTAAAAAAAAGGGGTAAAATGCCAGAATGTCCTAAGTTTGCTAATGTGTTTGCAAGCAAACCATCTCCTAAATATAGCTAATCAAGATTCTACAAATAACAAAATTGGAGTATTTTGTGAATTTCATTATGTGGAGAACAAAATTTGAACCCCCCCCCCCCCCCCCCTAAATATGGTTGTTTATTTATAAGCAATGAAGAGTTGTAATAATAATAATAATAAAAAACACATTTGAAAAGTGACTTATACCTTCATTGCCAAAGAATATACACATTTTAAAGGTCACTTATGTTGAAACAGACAGTCTAAAATGTTGCCAAGGCTCTCTTCCTTTTCTACAAAATTTTCTAGTAAACATGTTTTCTTTTGCAATTGTTTCTTGAGCGAACGACCTATTAGGACTTTAGTACAAGACATCACAGCTGTGATAATTGTGTACAATAGGTACTTGTACAAAGTTAGTTAGAACAAGCATCAAAGTATTGTACATTGTTAGTTGGAGTATTGAGCTATAATATGTGTACTTTGCGGTTAGTTAGTTAGTTACTACTAATAGTACCACAGTAACTAGTATAAGACTGAGATGATTGAACAAGAAGAATTGAATAAGAATGCATTTGCTACGTTCTCATTGAGACTAGCTTGGAGGTTGATTCCCTTGAAGAATCATTAGAGGACTAATAGAAAAAATGTCTCACTTATCCCTCACTCTAGCAAGGTCTTTATAGAAAGTTTGCTTGTCCTTTGCTGGAGTGGAACTTAAATTGCTGGAGCAAAACTAAATTTTGCTAGAGAAAATTTAAATCTTGATCAAGTGAGGTTTTGAAATTTCGCAATTTAATTTTACATTACAATACTCTCAATTCTTCTAATTACAACCATGTATAACTTCAATGTGGTAAAGGGTAGGGAATATTTGTCCAGGATAGATTATAGTGTTATACAACTTTTTCATGTGAATACATAATTAGTATGCATTTGACAAAACACAGAAGAAAAATACAAACTACATCACACTAAATTTATCATGGTCCATCCCAACAGATTTGATTACAAGGGAAAAAGTATTTTGTTCATAATCAATGACAATGCTTCCTATGTGTCCTATCAACAATCCTTTCCAGCAACACCAATAACTGCTCTAACTTCAATCTTCCCTATTGCAAGCCATCATAAAGAAATAACTCAAGTTAATAAACAAAAGTGGGTATAGAAATGGACTTACATCTAATTACAAACATCAAGTTTAGATTGAATTAAAACTCAAATTCAAATTGATTGAGCTAGAACCACTTTTTCTTAATTAAAGTGACATACATATGAAATCAACCAATGGTTAATCCAAGATAATATAGTATGCAGACTTTGGAAAATTTGATTGAAAAGAAAGTTAAACATGGCAAATACATCAATTTGGATATGATAAATTTTTGGTAACTGTTAAAAGTATTTGTCCATCAAAATTTCGAAAAAAAAAAAATTTATACATGCTTAATACACACACACAGAAGATTTTATTAGAATTCTGCCCCCTAGCCCTAACATAGATCTGCCAATGTAGATGCCATTGTAGCAAATTCTGGAAGTAGGACTGAGTTTATTGAAAGAATCCCAGCAAGCTAACATGTGAGGCCGGCTATGATAAACCTAACTGGTTGTTCAAATATGATGGGGCTAGTGAACTAAGAATATAGCCAGAATCTTTCCTATATTTTAATTTTTTTGCTTAAATAAAATACTTACTGCCCTCTCAGTTACAATAATGTGTACTCTTTAGTACAGTCTTGTTGATGGTTTGGCTTTTGCCGATTGTTGGGGTTGTGATTTGGTGGACTAAAAGTGACATAAAACTATAGGTTCTAGTAGTCCACAAACATTGTGCAGAAACCCATGTTTGCAGGTTTTGAGTTTTGACCTCAATACCTTTTACTCTTATCTTTAAATGGTCACACACCCTGGTTGACTTAATCAACCTATATGGCTAACTAATGTACATCATTAAAGGACAATTCTACTGACTAAATGAATCCTTTCAAAAGAACAATGGGTAGAGCAATATAGGGGATCCACAATGCATAAATATAGGTTAAAAAGGAAGCACAGTAGAAATAAAATTCATAAGAACCCAGGCAAGCCAAAAAAAAAAAAAAAAATTCAGATTTTTTTTAGGGTTTGAACCTACCATTTAAGAATCCAATCATCTGAGGACGATGATGGTGACTTCGACGACGAAGATGATGATGAGGATGAGGATACTAGCTCACCCAGTGACGACGAGATGACTGCTTGACTTACTTACCTTTTGTCATTCATGACAAAAAGATGGAACAGTTTTGGGATATGAGTAGTCATGTACATAGGGAGAGAGTTAGCATAGGAGATTTTTGTTAGGGGGAGTGTTTATATATTTTGAGGGATGTAGTGGGGACTTATGTATTTTTTTCTTTTCTTCTTTTAGAGATACATTGTTCTTACCTTGTGATAGCAAACCTTGTACTTATGATGTCACATATATGATGAGGTTGTTATTACAGTTCTTTCACCTATCTTTACATGTGTTGTTCCTTTTCTCTCTTTATGCACATGCTTCTTATTTATTGTATGCAATCTTTTATTTATGTTTCTTACTAAGATGCTGTGATGAGTTTTGTTTAAAGTGTTTCAGAAATACAGGTTGTCAAAGTCTTCTTGCCATGAACTCTCTTCTTGTAAAATTTTTCAAGACTTTGTGTTAGGATGGATTTTATTGTATTCAACAAGTGAGTATTAGTTGTGACTTCTTTCATATTTTCATTTGTTTGTTGTGGTTTTGTCACAGATTGCCAAAGGGGGAGATTTTTAGGACATACGTGAATCATGTTAGGAACATATGTCAATATAGAATTGGCTAATCCTTTGACAAAACGCATTTTACTTGTAATTGGGTAGATCTAGGATGGGTTTAACGCTTAAAGGAACAGGGTTTCAAGTTCAAGTGTTAAAGCCATGCAAGTCTGTCCAAGAATCAAGTGAAGAAGTACTGAATTTTAAAACTCGACAGCTAGTATCTATCGAGATTTAAAAAGCTATTTTAGCTCAATGCTTGACAACTTCTCGACAGATAGGGTATCTATTGGGATTTAAGAAAATTAGTTTTTTAGATCTGATTTTCATCCAATCAGTGTATAGATGTTTGGGCTTTCTTTTCTCACAACCCTAAATATATATAAGGATTGTTTTAAAAGTCGTCACAGCTAATGCACCTCAATGCAAAAGTTTTTCACAAGCATATTTTGAACCGGAAAAGTATGCCTTAGTTCATCTTTCTCTTCAAGAAGCTACTGTGTTTGTACACTGTAGGGTTTTGTAACTAAGGAGTTTCGTGATCTTCATTGTGTGGATGAACTGAAGAACTTTGTAGCCAACATCTTTCTCAAGTTGGTATGTAAGCCGCGTACTGGGATCTACGCATCGAATTGGTTAGTCACGTACTGGGAGTCATGCATTGAAAGGTGAGATTGTCAAGTCCAATTGGGTATTGGGGTAAGGGTTCAGTTGTAGGTTGGTATAAGGTACTAGGATTCCTTTACTTGTAACCGCTTGTTGTGATAATAGTGGATTCTTGGGAGTAGTGACCTTAAAATCACTTGGTGGGGTTTTTGCCATGTTGGTTTTTCCCATTCGTAAACAAATCACCGTGTCAATTTATTTTTCGCTGCATTTTAACTTAGTTAGTGGTTTATTTGTGCTACTACGCTTATTGCATGCAAATTGAATTAATTAATTAACTTGGCTAATTAATTAGTTAATTCATCACAATGGGTCAATACATTCTTGGCCTATCACATGGTTAACAAGAGTCAACCAAATAATAGCCACCTAGCACGCGTACATGCCACAGAGAGAGAGAGAGAGAGAGAGAGAGAGAGAGAGAGAGAGAGAGAGTATTAAACATGAAAATTTTAAGGTGAAAATACATTTTTGGTCCCTACATTTTGGTTCAATTTTCATCTTGGTCCCTAAATTAATTTTGCTACTAAAGTGGTCCCTAAAAAAAGAAAATTGATTCTATTTTGGTCCTTGTTGTCAACCCATTAATGGAAAACTCTTATGTGGCAGACGGAGTGCCCTGTTTGTTGACATGGCGCTAACGTGATCATTAAAATATTATTAAAAAAATATTTGGCATTTTTAAAATTCCATGTCAAATTAAAATTAATAAAAAATTAATTTTAAAAAAGCTATGTCAAAAAAAAATTTTAAAATAAACATTAATCTAATTAAATTTTTTTTTTTTTACTTTTCATTTTTTTTCGTAAGAACATACATCCACAGGCCCAGAAAAGTTCAAAACCAAAAAAAATCACATTTGGGTGGACTTTGGAATCCTTTGATCTTAATTAATTATTTCTTAATCTAAATAAAGAACACATAAGTAAGAAGAGAAAACAAAATCAAAAGCACCAATACTAAAACATTCATAGATTCAAACACACATAGATAACTGCAGTCTCAAACTCAAACACACACACCGGTATTAAAATCTGAGCTTGAGATGATAGCAAATACCCAAATTGAGCAGAAAAAAAAATTGACAAAAAATTTTGCAACCAAAATCACAATGCTATTAAAACTCTCCATCTCTTTATTAACATAAACCCAAAAAGTGAACACATAGCAAAAACCCAGGTAATGAACACAAAGTTGGGTCCTTTAACAAGTTATACATCACCAAACCCACTTACAACAACCTGCAGTTCTTCAATTACTAAACTCACTTTGAAACCCAGAACTCGGTCGCTGCCAGCCATGCCGTGACAACAATCGAATCAATACAAGTCGCCGTTCACCAACACCTCCCTCTCTAATTATCTCACTTCCATGACTCACCCAGCTACCAACCACCTATTTGTGTTTCACAACACCTACCAACAATTGATATGTGTTTCATAACACCTTCCAACAACCGATCGTAACCCATGAATCCAAACCAATCCACAACCACCACTAATCTAGGGTTTCACAACAACACACAACACCCACCAACAACTGATACATAACCCACGAATCCAACTGACCCACCATCCAAACCGATCTCATCGCCTTCACTCAACCATGAAAGCTCCATGGTCAAGCTTGAGAACTCGATTTAGACCCAGCCCCATTCCAGAGCATTCAATCGGCTGGGAGAGAGAAAGATCAAAGAGAGGGAGAGTGAGAATCCTAGAGCTTAAAGTGGTTGTTCATTGAGGGCTCTGGGTGGAAGGAAGAGAGAGAGGTTGTGTGAAGAGAGAGGAAGAAGAAGAACATGTTTGGGGAAGAACTTGATATTCCGAAAATTATCTAATAAAAAAAATGTTTTAAACATTTAATAAATGAAACTCTTACTGCATCAAGAAAACTAATTTAATTAGAATGAAAAGTAAAACAAAAAAAAAAATTTAATTAGATTAATGTTTATTTTTATTTTTTTTTTAAATTTTCTGACTTGGCTTCTTTAAAAATTAATTTTTATTAATTTAAATCTGATGTGGCATTGAAAAATGTCAAATAAATTTTTTAATAATATTTTAATGGCCATGTCAGCGCCATGTTAGCAAGCAGGACGCTCCATGTAAGAATTTTCTATTAGTAGGTTAACGGCAGGGACAAAAATAGAATTGATTTTCTGTTTTTAGGGACTCTAATAATAGCAAATTCAAAATATGGACCAAAATGGGAATCGGTCCAAAATGTAGGAACCAAAAGTATATTTTCGCCAAATTTTAAATATACTAGGCAATGATATTACCACATGGAGGTTATGGGAAATTATTTTCCAACCTTTGAAGTGCATCTAAAAATACTTGCGTGTAAACTTGTGTTTTCTAATGTAAACTTCATATCAAAATCACACATAGACAATCTCAACGACTAAAGTATAAACATGAACTATGAGTTCTGTGTACAACTTGCATATATTATGTATAAATATACATATGAAAGTTCAAAAAGGGTATGTAATACCTTTGAACGTTTGGACCCCAAATACAAAATTACCAATTCAAGTTTTATATCAAACAATTAATGTGCAGAACATGATAACAAGCTTATAACAAAAATGATAACAAATCTAAGCCAAATATAAACACATCCACAGCAGTAAATATAAGGCAAAGATAAAGGGAAGGAAGATGCAAACACACGGACAACACACGATGTGTTATCGAATAGGAAACCGAAGCCCTCGGCGTAAAACATCTCCGCCGCCCTCTAAGCGGTCAAATAATCCACTAGAAAATGTAGTTGGGATACATGAACAGCAATAGACCCTCCAAGCCTAATCTACCCAGGTACCTAAGCCCTCCAACCTTCTTGCTCCAACGAGGTTGCGCCGAACTTTTTTCTTTTCTAGCTTACCGGATTTCGCTACTAGACCATAGCATCAACCAATGTAGATTGGTTCCTTCTTAACTGCTTCCCAACAGTACCAAATAGACCTTCTCACAGATGTGGGTATGGTGAGATAAGGATTTGACTAAAGGCCTCTCAAGGGTATAACAATGGAGAGGAAGAGAGTAGAGGAGTTTGTAGAGTCTCTAAGGTTAAGATTGTGGATGAATCAATATTGTATTTCTCTAGGGTTTCTCTCACAAAATTCTCTCTGGAAGCTCTCTCAATATGGTGGGTATAAGGGCGTATATATAGTAAGGTGAGAAGGGAATGCAAAACGTCAGTTTTTGCCAAACAGGGCATTTTGGCGACTTGACCTCGCGACTGGGTTAAGTCGCGAGTTCAAGCCACGAGCTAACGGCCTGGCCAGCCTGGGACTTTTGTCCTGTAGTGTGACAGCTGGCGCGACTCTTCAGCTTCTGGCATGCTTGGCACGTGTGTGAACATTTGGCGACTTGCAAGCCGTGACTCACCCGCGAGATCCAGTCACAAGACTCTGTTTTTTTTTTTGCACACTCTTGAGCTTTTCTTCACATCTTCTCACACACTACCCTTACAATTTTCCCACCTAAATACAGGGTTACTAAGTGCTAAATTACAAGAAAATTGGTGAACATATATGTACAATTTGATTTGAAGCAAGTTTTTAGTACTATACTACAATGCATTTTGACAAATAGTTTCAGCCATAGTGCTAAAGCATTAGGTCTCTCTCTCATTCTCTAATCAATTTTAGCATGTACTTATTCAATAAACACAAAATTTTCGGTAGTTCAGAAAAAAGCAAAAGCCAAGCTAGCACTAGAAAGTGCAAACCTAGACAAGAAAATCCAGGTAAAAGCCCTGAAAGTGGATGTGATATTTGAGCAATGGAAAATTTGATATTTAAAAAGTAAGTTATTGCAGTTAATCAAGGTAAACACAAAAAATTTCTTATTAAATCTGAAATTGCTTATTGATACTATATTTGGACAGATAAACTTGGAGTTCAATGGAAAACGGTTAAGCAGGATGGATATATGGAGGTGAATTTTTGTCATATTATTTTCAATTATCATATATTAATCCATGTTTTTATATGCGACGTGTGGTATGTATACCTAACCAAATCATGGTCACTAGGGATGAAAAACATTCAAGCAAAAGGTTAAGCAAAGTATATTTTAAGACTGTTGTTAATACCCATTTTAGTGACACATTTTTTCTACAAGCTCAATTCATGTATTATATTTTTATTTTATTCTTTTAAGCATGGCTCAAGCCCATGCAACTTATTGGGGAAATTGAGGAAATGTAGTTTGGAGGATATAGGTCGATTTCCTTTGGACTTTTTGCATGAGCCCAACTCAAGCGTGCTACCAAGTGGGCAAGGACATTGGTAGCACATCAAGCTCATGGAGGAGGTCTTGTACCCTAAATTTCCACCCTAAAAGAGCTTTTATACTCTGGTTGATTATGGCCCAAAGTTTCTACCCTAACCTATTTTCAGTTTCTGAAACAACTAAAAATGGGGAGCTGATGGGGGCTTAGTTAATTTTTTTTCTTAATTATGCATAAAGCCAGCTAATTCTTAAACCCAATTAAAGCAAATCTGAACTAAATATCAATTTAGCACTTAGGAGGTCCAAAGCCTCTCTCCTTGCCTAAAACCAGTCACTAAGAGCACCTAAAACTCAATATAAAAGGCCCCAGTTAGATTCAAAACAGGCCAACCACATTTTACCCTTGGAGTTGAAGCTTTAAAGCAAAAGCTCATTTAGCCAACTAACATTCTCACAATTCTGAAGTTTGGGGTGGAAGTATGGGTACAGGAGAACCTTCCCTCTCTTCCTTATGACCTCTCTCAATTTACTCTTCATGTTGAATATGGATCAAAGTTTCAAACCTATTGTTTTTATGTATTTTTTTGCACTTTTATTATTAAACTTTAAAGCCAAAACTCATTCAACTAGGATGCATTCTCATAATTTCGAAGCTTGGGGGTGGAAATATGGGTATAGGAGAACCTTCCCATTCTTCCTCATGACCTCTCTCAATTTTTTTTTCTGGCTGATTGTGGGTCAAAATATCAGATATATGTACTTTTTCTACATTTTCTTGTATTTTATCGCATTTTGATTTTTCTCTTGTTAAAGCACCATTAACCTCTACTCACTAAATATTGAAATTTTTGTCTTGATACTCTCTGTAAATAATCACTTTTAAAGAACCGAAGGGGAGATTTAGGCCGTTCTTTCATTGTTGGCCCTTGTCGCAAAACATTCCCAGCAATTGTCAACATTACATATCAATTTCACTGCAGGATGAGCATATTAAGATCATGCCCAAACCTTCAAGATGAAATCTTATGCATAAAGATATACTATCCACATGACCCTTTGAAAAATGTTATAGCACCATATGGATGTTCAATATCACTCTCAAAGCATATTTAAAAAAGGGCAAACTACCTAAGCAACAATTTAGAAAACATTTGTTGGCAATGTTAAGCGTCGAAGATGATTAAATCAAATTAACATGTACAAAAGAACCATGATACACCCATCATTACAATATCTTTTTGCAAGATAATGTGTAACAACATTGAACAATTTCACATAAAAAGTTCAATATCTACATTTCCAATTGATAGGGTCATAATTTTATGTAATTGGCCAATCCTTTGACAAAATGCACTTTACTTATAATTGGGTAGATCTAAGTTGGGTTTAATACATCAAGAAATATGTTGTTCAAGCATATCAAGTATTTGTATTTAAGACATGAAGATTGATCCAAGAAACAAGTGAAGAAAAGTTGTTTCATTAAGTCTCGACAGATAGCTCAAGAACTTTCTTTTTAGATCTAAAACTCAGCCTAAGCTTGTGTATTTGTTTAAGGTTTCTTTTCACACAATCCTAGACATATATAAGACTTATTTTAAGAGTCGTCACACATGGATATAGAGACCAAGAGCTTTATTTTCTCTGTGAGAAGCTACTGCGTTTGTACGCCATAGGTTTTTTTGTAACAAAGTGCTTCCTGATCTTCATTGTTGATGACATGAAGAAATTTGCAGCCAATAACATTCATTTAAGTTGCTAGAGTTAGTCACGTGTTGGGATCCATGCAAGAGGGTTAGTCACAAATTGGAGATTTGTGCATCAAGGGAAAGAAGGCTACTATAAGATCAAGTTCAATTGGGTATTGAGGCAAAGATTCAACTGTAGGTTGGTATTTTGGGATAGGCCAGGGTGGTGGTAAGATTCTTTATTCTTGTAACCGCTTGATTGTTGATTAGTGGATTCTTGGAAGTGGTGACCTTAAAATCACTTGGTGGAGTTTTTTCCTTGTGAGAGGTTTTCCCCATTTGTCAACAAATCACTGTAACAATTTAATTTCTACTGTATTTAGTTTAATTGGTGATTTGTTGGTGCCTTCACGATTTGCATGCAATTTAACCTAATTAGTCAACTTGGGTAATTGAATTAATTAAGTGGGGTCAAGATCTCTTAACCCAATAAGTGTTATCAGAGCAGCCTCTGATTAGGTTTTAATCTTTATTGTTTGATCCATTGACCCCTGCTGTTATGGATCGTGGGCAATCCTTGATTATTCCTCCTTTATTTAATGGTAATAACTATGCACACTGAAAAGTACACACGAGAGTCTTTTTGTAGTCTTTAGATGAGGAAGTCTAGCTTGCAGTTGAAGTAGGTTGGACTAAACCTAATGATCCACCAGCATCATGGGATGATACTAAGATCATGGCTGCAAATTTTAACAGTAGTGCATTAAATGCCTTGTTTAGCATTGTCACCAATGAGGAATTCAAGAAGATCTCCTCCACGAACAATGCAAATGAAGCATGGAATATTCTTTAGAATACCTTCGAGGGCACAAAAGCTATTAAAAACTCCATACTCTAAAGGCTCACTACTAGCTTTAAGGAAATAAGGATGGGTGATGATGAGTCATTTAATAAGTTCTATGCCATGCTCAAGGACATAGTGAATTCAGCTTTTAATCTTGGAGAACATATTCTAGAGCCCAAGATTGTTAGAAAGATTCTTAGATCTCTTCTAGAGAGATTTCATGCCAAGATCACTGCCATAGAAGAATCAAAGGATCTTGACTCTATTCCTTTGATAAAATTGATTGGGACTTTGCAAACGTATGAACTAAGTTTAGTAAGGGTTGGCAAAGTGGCAAAAGCAAGAACATGGCTTTGAAGGTCAAGAATGATGACAACAATGAATAATTGTAAAATTAGGACACTAAGTTGAAATCATATATTATCAGACAATTCAAGAAGTTCATTAAGAATGTGAATGTCAAGGCAAGTGACAAGGACCGCAAACAATCTAGATTCTCTCAGTTCAAGTCCCAAGACAAAGGCAAGAGAGAATTCAAAGATGCTGGTCAAAGCAATAATGTTCCTGCCGGGTCAAAGTGCTACAAATGTCAAGGATATGCAAACATAAAGCAAAAATGTCCCACATATCTCTAATCCATTGGCAAGAGCGAAGCCCTAGCTGTCACCTTGAGTGATATAGAATCAGAGGCAGATTCTAATGATAGTGAACAAGAGGGAATAGTGAGTGCTTTTACAGCTACCATTGAGTCTCTTGTGGAAGCAGTAGAACTGGTTGATGAGAAAGAAGAGCTGATGGAATCCAAGTTTGAGAAGATGGATGAACAAGATGACATCCACACTACCTACTCTAAGTTGTACAAAGTCTCCGAGAAGCATGCAAAGCTTTACAGGTTAGCTATGTGGAAGCTAAGTGAAGTGGAGTTGGAAGAGAGGAACTTTCCACCAAGGTTGATGAAGCCAATCAAACAATCTCATCTTCCAGAAGTCTGCATCTGAAAAAATAGGTCTTGGGTATGATCATTCTCTCTCTTCTTGCAGTACTTCTTCTAATGCTTTAAATGGAGTCATTTTTTACCCTCTTGCTAATAATGATAACTGTGAGATAATTGAACCTAAAACTAAAAATGTGGGTGAGGATAAAGATGATAAGGGAAAATCCATTCTGGGAACACCCCTTAAGGTTGTTAAGAAAGAGACTAAGCAAAATGCTACGATTTAAATAATGCTCCCAAGTGCAGGATTGTCATGAAGCAATAACTCGGAAAGTCTGAGGTCGAATCCATAAGGAAAAGGGAATAAATTAGCAAACCACAAGAGAATAAAACTAAAATAATAAAGTTTAACTGAAGATATTTTTGATAGTTTAGTAAAGGTAATCTAAATTAAGAGAAAATAACAATATACTAAGGCGCTAAGGTTTAGGGATCCACACACAACACATCTATTGGTAGTCTTAACAATATTTATTTTATAATTCAACTAAAATTCATATGAAGGATGATTTTAGTCAGATGATTTTACAATAAAAACTCAAGAATTAATTGTCTAAGGTAGTTTCATGCAATTGATTGATTTTAGGCCAAACAAAACTAGTGAATTAGTTCACTGGGAATACTAAGCATTTAATGTGCTCGGAGTCTACGGATAAATCAAAGGATTATAAAGAACTAAACACTTTTCTAGATGAGTAAAACAATCAAAAACATAAAAACATAATCATTAAAACCAATAAATAATTGTTAAGAACATACCAATAAACGGTTGGGTTTTACCCCTTGCCTTAGCAAGATTTCTAGCAAGTCATAACACAAATAAAACTCTAAAAACTCTAAAGAAACTTTAAGAAAACTTAAATTATGTTCTACAGCAGCTCCCCTTTGAATTTTTCCCTAAAAAGCCTTTAAATAGGTCAAGGAATCCTATTACAAGTTGAATTTCCGTTTGGAGAAAATCCCAGGTTTTTAGGCTTCACTTAACTGACGTTTTTGGCCCATTTAACTTCAGAATTAGGACTTTTGGTTAACTAAGAAGTTGTAGCCCTTTAAGTTAGATTTCCAGCTCAGCTTGAATCATTCCGATTGGATATCTGAGTCAAAATTTATGCTCCAAATACTAACTGGTATGCAAGCTGGAATCCTAATCTGAATTGGACTTGGATTATATACAAATTTCCTTTGATTCCTTACTCCAATTGAACTTGAATTTAATTGCATTGACCTTCTTTGACTTCATCATGGCCCTTGTAAAAGTTAAGTCCATTAGCTTTCTTCTTTGCACAAATCCACTTATTTAATTTCATTATCCTACAAAAGACAAATTCATGCATTAAGATTCAATTATGCACAAAATTGATTATTCGGCATTATTCCAAAATCAACTATAAAATGCATGAATTAACTCAAAATAAGTATGATAATGCTTTCTAATAATGATATAAATATGCAAAATTAAGTTATTATCACAAAATAATCATCGCTCTCCTAACAAGGAGTCTCAACCAAAGAAGCCACATTTCTGCCATTACTGTGGAGCATCCGGGCACACTTGTCCAAATTGCTATAAGTAGTTAGCCACTCAACCAAGTAATAGTGTGTCATCCTTTGGAAGCCAAAATCAACTCCAACTCTATTTAGCCCCTCTTGGAGAACTTCTTAAGGCTGTCAAGTTACTCTTCAACTTCAATGGATTCAACTCTCCTTTTTATCCATCTGAACAAAGGTTTATGCAAAAGAAAGGTTTTCCATCCAGGTCTCCCATTTGGAAGGAAAAAGATACCAAGTGATTCTTTCACTTTATTGATCTCATGCATGGTTGGTTGTTGTGGTTTAAGTCAGTCTAGTTTTTTCATTTTTCTTTTGTTTGTTTTAATGCTTTTTTTTATGTTTCTTTTAAATATAAAAAAAATTGAAAAATACAAAAATAGTTTGTGTTTATGTATATTGGTACTTGTGTACCTTGGATGGCATTTGAAACAAAGTTTCTCAACTTTGTATCACTTGTAGCTTAGATGAGTATTTTCATGTACAACTAAGCAATGTGAGCTTTGTGGCCCATTTACGTGATTTGTATGATTTGGTTGATCTTTTATCATTTATATCTTAATCACACTTTTTGATGGGAAGGACTAAAAAATCCTAAGAGAAAGACATAAATAACTATCTCATCACTAAAACTCGTCAGTCATACAACATCTGTATGCAATTCATAAAAGCCGTACTCGGTAAGGTGTAGCACTTGCACAGCAAAAACAAGATGTTTGGCTTACATAACTGTGTATTTCTTTTCTCTCTCTTATATGCCCATGCATGATATGCTTAAAAGAAAAAAATAATGCAAAGAATATGAAAAGCAAAAAGAATAAAAATGCTTTAAATATGGTTACAAGCGTGTTTCTAGGAGATGTGGGAGTTATTGGATGTACCTTAAAGGTGATGGTTCCCATCAAATAGTTATGATTATGTGTCGATTTATTTGATCCTTTTATATTGTTACTCTTCATATAATGGAGTACTTATACTCTCTTGCAAAAGTTTCACACACAACACGTATACTCTTTGCTACTCTTGATACTATTGTAAAGGTACAATGTGATTTAGCCATCACAAGGAATATATGTGGTAGTATATGCTCTCTAAACTGTCTAAACTTGTTTTTGAAAATAAAATTAGTTAGACTTGTTTAGTGTGTTTTGATCTAGGAATGCTTTGCATCTAGAGTGATAGGCCAAAAACGTATTGACCATTTGTGATGAATTAATTGATTAATTAGGCAAATTTATTAATTAATCAAATTAACATGCAAAGCGCATGGCAGCATAAACAAATCACCAATGAAACTAAGCATGCAGCGGAAAATAAATTGACATGGTGATTTGTTTACGAATGGGAAAAACTTATATGGCAAAAACCCCACCGAGTGATTTTAAGGTCACCACTCCCGAGAATCTACTATTATCACAATAAACGGTTACAAGTAAAGGAATCCAGTACCTTATACCAACCTACAGTTGAACCCTTACCCCAATACCCAATTGGACTTGTTCTGTAGTGATAATCTCTCATTTTCAATGCATGGCTCCCAATACGTGACTAACTAATTGCGTGGATCCCAGTACATGACTTGATCACCAACTTAAGAAGCATGTTGGCTGCAAAGTTCTTCAGTTCATTCAGACGATGAAGATCATGAAGTTGCTTGGTCACAAAACCCTACGGTGTACAAACATAGCAACTTCTTGAAGAACTAGGGCAAACTAGGTCTCCGGTCACACTTTTCTTCACACTTGTGAAATTTTCTCTTGCACAACTTGTGTCACCTTTGATGGCCCTTAAAATAATCCATATATATGTTTAGGGCTGTGAGAAAAGAAAGCCTAAATGCATACTCATATATTGGATGAAAAACAGTCCTGAAAAACTGAACTTCATAAACCTCGATAGATACCTATCTATCGAGCAGCTGTCGAGCCACAAGATTTAGACAGCTCTCTAAGCCTTGATAGATACTAGCTATCGAGCTTTAATGAGTAGCACTTTCACACTTGATTCTTAGAAAGACTTGCATGGCTATAACACTTGAACTTGAAATAAGGTTTCTTGAAGTATCAAACACATCCTAGATCTACCCAATTACAAGTAAAGTGCGTTTTGTCAAAGGATTAGCCAATTACACAAAATAGTAACATATGTTCCTAACATGTGAAACACATATGTCCTAACAATCTCCCCCTTTAGCAATCCGTGACAAAACCACAACAAACAAATGAGATATGAGAGAAGTCATAAATCACTCAACTCATATTCATTTGTTGAATACAATAAAATCTATCCTAACACAAACTCTTGAAAAACTTTGCAAAAAGAGAGTTTATGGCAAATAGACTTTGACAACATGTATTGCTGAAATACTTTAAACAAAACTCATCAAGACATCTTAGTGTGAAACAGAAATAATAGATTACATACAAGTTATAATAAGCATGTGCATTAAGAGAGAAAAGAAACAACACATGTAAGGGTAGGTGAAAAACATACATCAATATATAAAGAATATAAGTACAATGTATGTCAAAATGGTCATAAGACCAATTATGCAAGAATAATGTATCTAAAATAGAGAAAAGAAAAAGATATAGAAAAACCTCACTATATCCCTCAATATCAACTCTCCCCCTAACAAAAATCTCCTATGCTAACTCTCCCCGTAACTATGACTACTCTCATAACCAAAACTATTCCCCCTTTTTGTCACGAGTGACAAAGGATAAGAGTGTCAAGTAGACATCTCGTCACCACTAGAAGAGCTAGCATCTTCATTATCCCCATCCTTGGAAGCAGTAGCATCAGCATTATCATCCTCATCCTTAGAAGCCTCTAGAGTAGGTGGAGGAGAAGAAACGAAGCCACCTATTACCGCCTGACGTCATGCAATATGACCAACACGGGTGTTCACCTGACACAACTCATCACTAAGAGTGTTGAGACGAGCATCCATGTGCTGAAGCTGCACCATGATGTCCTCTAGAGTCACACTATTCGTAGAAGAAGAGGGAGCGGATGTGGATGGAGCCAAAGGAGTGGGAGGAGCTACTGACTCGAACCACCTCGACTGAAACTGTGCCTCGCTTTGTTTAACAGTAGCAGCTTCTATAGAACCCATAATAGAGAAGTGGTCGGACACTGGAAAGGGAATAGAGAAATGGCGAATCCTTGTGATAGCCGAAGGGAAAATGAGCTTATCACGGGTCGCCGAATCCCTATGCACATCTATGATAGAAAAAATAAAATAAGGGGGAAAATCTATACTAAGATGCTCTAAAAGTGAAAGTAAAAACCGAGCACAGGCTCGGTAATAGAGTTATAATGAGATAAGGGATACAGAATAAAGGTCATGACCATGTTCAGAAACCGAGGGCCTTTAGCAAAGCCTGAACAATAAGTGAACTGACGCTCACCCCAATCAGAAGGGTGCTCATAAAAAGAAGAAATAAGCTCGTCTTTAGACACTATCTTAAGATGATCACAACTAAGGTTGCTAGGATGCTTTACCCTAGGGACACGGAGCACATCGGATACAATATCTGGTGTGACAACAATGCACATACCTCGAATGTGAGCAATAAAAAGAGGTACTGAAAAATCAAATCCATGCATGTTGGAGTAAAACTCCTAGATCAGCACAGATAGACAAGTGATCGGGACGTCACATAGTGACTCCCATTCCCTACCGTGGATGACAATGGGAAGGTCAGTGTCGGAGAAGTCTGAAAAGATGACTTGGCGTTAAGAATGAATTCCTCGTCAGGAAAAGTTCTCAAAGAAGTCTGATTTGGCCTTCTCATCACGGAACTAGACAAAAAAAGGTGTAGGATCAGAAGAAGTGGATGCCCCGAAACGAAGAAGGTTCCGGGACGGAGTAGATTTGTTTTTAGATGCCATAGAAGTAGACTAACGCAAACAAAAGAGAGAGAGAGAGAGACGGAGAAAGAAACAATCAGAAAAATCCCAAGCAGCAAAAATATATCAAAATACAGTGAATAGAAAGAACGTATGCATGGGAATGCATGAACATGTGACATGCAAAAGTAATTGCATCATGGGCTCAGCCCAATCCAATCCTACCAGCACATAATCTGTTGCACATGTATAACACACATCTAAATGCATGAAAATATAGTTGTAATGCAATTGAGATGCAATGCATGAAGTTTATAAGATCAAATCTTTAAAACCCATCCCAAATAATTTGCAAAACCTCATCAATTTGAAAAATCCCAAACATTTTCCAAAAACCCCAATTTTTAGGTCAAAGGATATGAAAATGCATGAAAAAGAAGGATTAGGACACTTACCAAGTGAATAAAACTTTATTAAGGCTGAAAAATCCTTAAGGAAAAGGTTTGGAGTGAGAGAGAGAGGTTTAGGAAGGTGAGAAGTCTGGAGAGATTGAGAGAGATCGAGTGAAATGAGAGCTGAATCGTGCTGACCCTATTTATAGAACCTTACTAATTCTCAACAGATCGAGAGGTGTCGAGAGGTGTCGAGATCTAATAGGGTCGACAGATGCATCTATCGAGCAAGTGTCCAAGGAAAACGAAGCTCGATGGATCGAGGATCTGTTGAAGAGCTATCGAGGGGACAGAAAGTTTCTCGATCGATTGACCTAGCTATCGAGAGATGTCGAGATTGTGATAAAAAGCAGCTGAAGAGATTAATAGATAAGCTAGGTATCGAGAGGTGTCGAGGAGCTGTCGAGATTGCTCAAAAATAGTTTTCAAAGAAGTGAAAAACATAGACATGAATGCAATCAAACATGCAACTCAACCAAAGATCTAAACAACATTTTAAGCTCTCAAAATCATCTCTCAATAGAAAAATGTTAAGCACATAGATCCCAAAACACACACACACACACACTAAACAAGTCTAACCAATTTTATATTTCAAAAACAAGTTTAGATAGTTTAGTAAGCATACATTAACACATGTAAACCTTGTGATGGCTAAATCTTATTGCACCTGCACAGCATCAAGAGTAGCAAAGAATATTGCGTGTTGTGTGTGAAAAACATCGCAAGATTGCATAAGTGTATACATGTTATGACGATTTGAGATATGAGAAAATCACTTTAACTCACACACAATCATAATTGTTTGATGGGGACTATCACTTTCAAGGTACATCCTATAACTCCTACATCTCATAGAATACACGCTTGCAATCATATAAATCATTTTGATCTTTTTGTTTTTTATTTTTCTTTGCATATTTTTCTTTTAATAAGCATATTATGCATGGGCATATAAGAGATAGAAAAGAAATACCCAATGATGTTAAGCATTGGACATTGCACTTTTGCTATGCCAAAACATACAGATGTCATTGACATTGCACTTTTGTGATGCCGAAGCATACAGATGTCATTTCATGATTAGCGGGCAATAGTGGTGAGATGGTTATTTATGCCTTTCTTTTAGGATTTTCTAGTTCTTCCCGTCAAAAAGAGTGATACGAGTGTTAAGTACAAGAGATTACTTAATCTTACTCATCATAAACACAAGCCACAAAGCTCACTTGCTTAGTTGTGGATAGAGATGCTTATTTAAGCTACAAAAGATACAAAGTTTAGAAAACTTTGTTTCAATGGCCATCCAAAGTACATAAGTACCAATGTACACAAACACACACTGTTTTTGTATTTTTCTGATTTTTTAAATTATTTTTTTTATTTTATATGAAAAACAAAATAAACCAAAACTGAAAAGAAAACAAAAGAAAAAAAAAACTAAATAAAACAAAACAATGCATAAAACTAGATGAAAATGCATGAAGAAAGAGGAGAAGAGGAGATCAATCCATGGAGATGACACCAATGTTTTGGCGAAGGAATTCAAATCGTTTGCTATCAAAAGGTTTGGTAAACAAATCAGCCTTTTGATCATCAGTGTGAATAAACTCAAGAGTAAGAGTACCATCTTCGACAAGCTCCCTAATGAAGTAATGTTGAATCTCTATGTGTTTAGTTCGAGAATGTTGAACCGAATTCTTAGAGATGTTGATGGAACTAGTATTGTCATAGTAGATGGTAAGATGTTCTTGACGAATGCTGTAATCATGGAGGAGTTTTTGCATCCATAGAAGTTAGGTGCAATAGCTACTGGCAGCGATATACTCAGCTTTTGCAGTGGATAAAGAGATAGAATTCTACTTTTTGCTCATCCAGGAAACAAGATTATTACCCACATAGAAACAACTCCCCGATGTACTCTTTCTATCATCAGCATTTCTAGCCCAATCAACATCAAAATACCTAACTAAGACATCATTTGTCCTTGCCGTACCACACACCAAAGTCGGCAGTGGTTTTGACATACTTTATGATTCTTTTTAAAGCAATCATATGAGACTCTTTGGGATTAGCCTGATATGTAGCACACACTCCCACACTGTAACTAATGTCAGGTTTACTAGCAGGAAGGTAAAGAAGACTACTTATCATGCTTCTATAAAGAGAAGAATCAACACTTTTACCTAACAAGTCAACAATGAGTTTAACATTTGGGCTCATAAGGGTTCTAACAGAACTAACAGATTCCAAACCAAATTTTTTTACAAGATTTTTAGTATATTTAGATTGAGATAGGAATATACTTGAATCTTGTTGACAAATTTGCAATCCAAGGAAGTGAGTTAGCTCTCCAATCATGCTCATCTCGAACTCAGCCTGCATGAGTTTTGAGAAGCAATGAGCAAGTTCAGCCTTTGTTGACCCGAAGATGATATCATCAACATAGACTTGAGCAACTATCAACTAGCCGTTTTCCCTTTTTATGAAGAGAGTTTGATCTGCTTTTCCTCTGGTGAACCCATGTGACACCAAGTATTGTGTGAGCCAATCATACCAAGCTCTGGGGGCTTACTTTAATCCATAAAGTGCCTTCTTGAGGTACAGCACATGATCCAAAAAGTGTGGATCAATGAACCCTTTTGGTTGAGCCACATAGACATCTTCTTTAAGTAGCCCATTCAAGAAAGCAGTCTTCACGTCCATTTGATAGAGCTTGAACCTCAAGTGACAAGCCAAGGCTAGGACAATTCTGATGGACTCCATACAGGCTACCGAAGAAAATTTCTCATCATAGTCTACTCCTTCCATTTGTGAGTATCCTTGAGTTATAAGACAAGCCTTGTTGCAGATCACATTACCCTTTATTGCGGAATGCGGATCACATTACCCTTCTCATTAGTTTTATTGCGGAATATCCACTTTGTGCCGATGATGTGCTCACCTTTCGGTTTAGGTACCAAAGTCCAGACATCATTCCACTGAAACTGAAACTATTCATCGTGCATAGCTTCAACCCAGCTTTCATTTTGAAGAGCTTCCTTAACTTTAGTGGGTTTAACTTGTGATAAGTAACAAGAATAAGACACAAAATTAGCAACACATTTATCAATTGTACACTTCCTTATTGTAAGTTCATTCATGTTTCCCGCAATAACTTCAAGAGGATGATTCAATTTGATCCTAGAGAAGGTCCTTTCTCCTCATGGGTTTCAGAATCAGGTGGACTAGATAAGTCTGCTGAATCTTCTATAACACTTGGAGTACCTGGAGTACTAGGAGATGCAGGTTCTTGTTCAACAATTTCTTGAACTTCCCTGGGCTTAAGAGGAAGAATTTATTTGGGGATTTCCTTACTAAATTTCTCAAAACCAGAATTTGAAGATTCATCAATGACAACATTTACTATTTCCATTACTTTCATGATTCTTTTGTTGTATACTCGATAAGCCTTGCTTGTAGAGTAGTATTCCAAAAATATTCCTTCATCACTTCGGAAGTCAAATTTTCTCACATTCTCTCAATCCTTGAGAATGAAACAAGTACTTCCAAAGATTCTAAAATATTTAACATTTGGCTTCCTTCCCTTCCATAACTCATATGGAGTCTTCTTGGTACCGGGTCTAAAGTACACCCTATTAACCGTATGACCAGTAGTGTTAATGGCTTCTCCCCATAAGTTTCTAGCCACATCTTTATTGTGCAACATGGCTCTGGCCATCTCCTGAACAACCTTATTCTTTCTTTCTACTACACCATTCTGCTGAGGAGTAATAGGAGCATAGAATTCTTAAGATATACCTGATCTTGTGCAAAAGGACTCCATATACGAGTTCTCGAATTCTTTACCATGGTCACTTCGAATTCGATCAATTTTCAGGCTCTTTTCATTCTGCAATCTTGTGCACAAGGCTTTAATACGCTTAGGAGCATCAGACTTGGATTGTAGGAGGATAACCTAAGTGTACCTAGTGAAGTCGTCTGCTACAACTATGATGTATCTCTTTCCACCAAGAGACTCAACTCTAGTTAGACCCATAAGATATAGATGTAGTAGCTCTAATGGTATGGATGTAGCAGATGTTTGAGTGCCTGGATGTTTAGCTTTTGTCTGTTTCCTAAGTTGACATGGTCCACACACCACATTGCTCACTCTACTGAGCTTTGGTATCCCCAAGACGAATTCATGCTTAGATACAATTGAAAGATGTTTGTAACTAGCATGTTCCATCCTTTGGTGCCATAAATCTTCATTTGGTAAACGAATGCTATTGCACACAATATCAGCATAAGGAACCAATCCATAACAATTGTCTTGAGTGAGAACACCACTTATGAGTTTCTTTCTGGACTCATCCATGACAAGGAAATTTCCTTTTGAGAATAGTACCATGAAGTCTTAATCACATATCTGACTTATGCTCAATAGGTTCACTCTCAGACCTTCTACATATAGAACATTTACAATGTCTGGCAATCCAGGTAGAAAGATGATTCCCTTACCTTTAGTCTGTTTGCTCCCATCACCAAAAGTGACATTGCCACCTTTCTTAGACTCGAAAACCTTGAAGACATATCGGTCTCCAGTTATGTGTCTTAAGCAGCCGCTGTCAAGGTACCACAAACACGCATCCATAACTTTAAATGTGGACTTTATCATGAAGCATACTTCGTGCTTAGATGAAAGATCAGTGGGAATGATGTTTTCTCTCATCTGCATTTTATGAGCTAAACCTTTAACCTTCACTCTTCTCAGACGAACTCCTTTGCACATTTTCATTCTGAGACAATATAATTTCTTCTTTGTCAAAATGAGATCTTTTCCAATAGTCATCATAATAGAATTCAAATAACTTTTAGACTTGCATTTTCTGATACACTCAAACAAGTAGAGATTAGAAAAACAAGATGCATTTGAAAACAAAGATCTCTCCATGCCGGTTGTAGCCATGACAACAGGTATCAATGGATCACACAGCAAAGATTAATCCTAATTAGAGTGTGCCTGCTCTGATACCACTTGATAGGCCAAAAACATATTGACCCTTTATGATGAATTAATTGATTAATTAGCCGAATTTATTAATTAATCAAATTAACATGCAAAGCACGTGGTAGCATAAACAAATCACCAATTAAACTACGTATGCAATGGAAAATAAATTGACACGGTGATTTGTTTAAGAATGGAGAAAACCTACACGGCAAAAACCCCATCGGGTGATTTTAAGGCACCACTCCCGAGAATCCACTATTATCATAGCAAGCGGTTACAAGTAAAGGAATCCTAGTATCTTATACCAAACTATAGTTGAGCCATTTCCCTAATACCCAATTGGATTTGTTCTGTAGTGACAATCTCTTCTCTTTAATGCACGGCTCCCAGTACGTGACTAACCAATTGCGCGGATCTTAGTACGCGACTTGATCACCAACTTGAGAAGGATGTTGGCTGCAAAGTTCTTCAGTTTATCCAGATGATGAAGATTATGAAGTTGCTTGATCACAAAACCCTACTGTGTACAAACACAACAGCTTCTTGAAGAACTAGGGCAAACTAGGTCTCCGGTCACACTCTTCTTCACACTTATGAAATTTTCTCTTGCACAACTTGTGTCACCTTTGACGGCCCTTAAAATAATCCTTATAAATGTTTAGGGTTATGAGAAAAGAAAGCCTAAACACATACTCACGGATTGGATGAAAAACAGTCCTGAAAAACTGAACTTCATAAACCTCGACAAATACCTATCTGTTGAGTAGCTATCGAACCACAGTATTCAGACAACTCTTTAAGCCTCGATAGATACTAGTTGTTGAGCTTTAATGAGCAGCACTTTCACACTTGATTCTTGGATAGACTTGCATGGCTTTAACACTTGAGCTTGAAACAAGGTTTCTTGAAGCATCAAACACATTTTAGATGTACCCAATTATAAGTAAAGTGCGTTTTGTCAAAGGAATAGCCAATTACACAAAATAGTGACATATGTTCCTAACATGTGAAACACATATGTCCTAACATAAAGTTGATGATGTGTTTGAATGCTTAACATGCTTTTTGGTTGCTTGTTTTGGTGTCTATCTTGATTGCTTTCATCTTATGTTGTTTTTCCCCTTTGAAAAACCTTGTTTCAAGCTTCTCGATAGATGCTCGATAGCACCTCGATACATGTCTCTTCTATCGAGATTTTTGGGTTTGTTCTCAATACCTCTCGATAGATAGCTCTATCCATTGAGCCAATTCTTTGGAGTCCTTGTTTGCTCGATAGATACTTGATACCTCCTCAATAACTCTCGATCTATCAAGTTTTTGCTCTCGATACCTGCTCAATACCTTATCGATCTATTAAACTACGTTTTCCTATATATATATATATATATATATGAGGTTCGACCCGAATCCTTTCAAACTCAAATATCTCAATATCTCTCTCTTCTTTCTCGATCCAAACCACCCCTTTTCACCAAAATCCTTCGTCCCATCATATTTTGGGCCTCTATCAAGCTTCAATCCTTTGGTAAGTGGTCTAAATCTCTTCTTTTTCTCATTCCTCATCCATTTCATGCATTTAGACCTAGGTTTCCAAGCTTTTGGGAAAATTTTTGGGTTTTTGAGTTTTTGTGAAATCTTTGGGTTGGGTGTTGTTTGTTTGTTCTCACATGCTTATGCATTGCATTCTCTAGCATTATAATCATGTTTTCATGCATTCTAGATTGTGTGCTGGATTAAACAATGTGAATGCTATAGTTTAGATTGGGTTTTTTCCCATGATGCAATTAGTTTTGCACGTAACATGCTTATGCATTATCATGCACTGTACTTCTTTCTTTCCTTCTTTCTTGAGCCTTGTCTTCTGCTATGTTCTTCTTTTCTTTTCTTTCTTTGTCTAGTTTCCTGTCTATGGCACCTAAGGAATCTATTCATTCAAAGAACCAGATCTCACGTCGTGGTTCTTCTTTATCTTCTTCTCCCTCCATTCCTGATTCTGTGAGGTTCTGTAAGGAGAAGACCAAACAGGACTTTTATGAAAACTTCTCTAACCGGGCGATTCATTTGGGTTGCTAGGTCATTCTATCTAATTTTCCAGACACTCATTTTCTCGGTGTGTTTAGCTCTCAAGGTTGGGCTTCTCTTTATGGGATACCCAAGAAGTGTCTCGGTGTGTTCATTCAGGATTTCTACTCTAACATGCACGCCAACGATACCTCTGTGCCTAGATTTACTACGATATTCCGAGGTACACATATTGTAGTCACCCTGAAGTTCATTTTTGAGGTATTATGCATCCCTAGGGTAGATTGTCCAGATTACCCTAGACACATTCGTCTCCATTGTATCTCTCGAGATGAGATGGCCTTACTATTTTGTGAGAAAGCCATGGTATAGGGAGAAACTCTAAATTTCTCCACAACCGAGGTTGCTAAGGGTCCAAGGATCCTTAATATGGTGATGACCTTTGATAGGCCACAAATTGAATGACCCCTTGTGATTAAACCAATTAATTAATTAGCCAAATTGTTAATTAATCAATTTATCATGCAAATGCGTGGCAGCATAAACAAATCACCGAATAACTAAATATGCAGCGGAAAATAAATAACACGGTGATTTATTCACGAATGGGGAAAACCCTAACGACAAAAACCCCACCGGGTGATTTTCAGGTCGCCACTCCCGAAACTCCACTATTATCAAATCAAGCGGTTACAAGTAAAGGAATCCCAAGTACCTTACCAACCTACAGTTGAACCCTTACCCAATACCCAATTGGACTTGATCTGTAGTGACAGTTCCCCCTTTTGATGCACGACTCCCAAGTACGTGACTAACTAGATGCGCGGATCCCAGTACGTGACTTCAAACACCAACTTTAGAAAGAGAGGTTGGCTGCAAAATTCTTCAGTTCATCCTATGCGATGAAGATCAGGAAGATGCTTGGTCACAAAACCCTTTGGTGCAAATACACAGCAACTTCTTCAGAGAAGATGAACTAGGTCAAGAACTTTGTCTTTGATCACAATTTGCTTGAACAAGGATTGCTTAATGCTTTAGTAACTTGTGTCTATGTTGACGGCTCTTAAAATAATCCTTTTATATGTTTAGGGTTAAAAGAAAAGAAAGCCTAAAAACACATTCACGGATCCCAAGAAATCAGAACAGAAAAATCTGATTTTTAAATCTCGACAGATAGCAGGTGTCGAGGAGCTATCGAGCAGGTGTCGAGCTTTAATGAAAATGCACTTCAGCTTGATTTTTCTTGGACAGACTTGATGACTTCAACACTTGATCTTGAAACCTTGTTTCTTGAAGTATTAAAAACACCTAGAACTACCTAATTACAAGTAGAGTGTGTTTTGTCAAAGGATTAGCCAATTTACATAAATAGTATGATATATGTTCTTAACATGTGAACCACATATGTCCTAACAAGTTCTCACACTACGGTCACACTATAATAATATCACTGAGCCTCGTGCTTGTTTTCTTTTTTCTCTCATGGAGGATCTTTCTATAGATTTTACTTCACACATGATAAAATCTTTAATAGAAATTTATCAAGACACTGTTACACGTAATAAGCTCATCTTTCCTTTAGCTATCATGTGCAACCTCTCATGCATACACGTCACCTTTCCTTTATCTACTCCTTTCTATGCTATGGGTGCCATCAGCAAGGAATCTATTCGGAAGAGTGATGCATAGCTGGCTGCCAAGCGGTCTCATGTGGAGTTTACTTCAACAAATGCTGCCCCTGCTTCTTGACCCTCTTCCTTATCTGCTCCTTCTTCTTCTTCTTCTTCTGGAGCAGAAGTCTCTCTCACTGCCATCATGGATCAGCTTCAACTCATGCATGCTGATTTTGGTAGTCATCTTAACCATCTTTCTAATGAGATGTGTCAAATGAACACCATTATTGGTCACATCGCTTGCCGCTAGTCGTGCCCTAGGTGGTTTTGCTCCTTCTTCCACACCCGAGCCTGTTGAGGAGTCTTCTTCGGATGTTGGAGATGATAATGCTTCTAGATTCGAGACTGATGATATGATGGCTGCCTCTTAGTGATTCACCCTTTGTCACTTTTAACAAAAAAGAGAAGTAGTTTTGTATATGAGAGTAGTCATGTTGTTAAGGTGAGAGCTAGCATAGGGATAGACTAGTTAGGGGGATAGTTTATTGAGTGATGTAGTGAGGCTTTGTTGTATATTTCTCAATTACATGTACCATGGTCTTGTGACCACTTTTACATACATTGTTGTACTTCTTGATATATATATATATATATATATATGTATATGATGTATGTTTATTCACTTTTATCTCACATGTGTTATTTCTTTTCTCTCTTTAAGCACATGTTTCTTCTTTTATATAACTTGTCTACATTTCACACTTGATGCCATGATAGATCTTGTTTAAGTGTTTCAGACAAGATAGGTTGCAAGTATTTCATGCCATGATCTCTTTTCTTGCAAAGTTTTTCAAGACTTTGTAGTGCAAGTCTCTCATGCCACGATCAATTTTCTTGCAAATTTTTTCAAGAGTTCATAGTAATAATTAGACTTTTGTACTTTTGTGTAATAGTTATGGAGATTATTGTTTTATACTTTTCTCATAATTATGTTTGTGGTTTTGTCACGTATTGCCAAAGAGGGAGATTGTTAGGGTCATAATTTTATGTAATTGACTAATCCTTTGATAAAATGCACTTTACTTGTAATTGGGTAAATCTAAGTTGGGTTTAATACATCAAGAAATATGTTGTTCAAGCATATCAAATGTTCGTATTAAAGACATAAAGATTGATCCAATAAACAAGTGAAGAAAAGCTGTTTCATTAAGTCTCGACAGATAGCTCAACAGATACTGCTATTGAGACTAGATGAGAAGCTCGATAGATGGCTCGATGTATCAAGAATTACAATTTTTAATTTTTTTGATCTGAAATTTGGCCCAAGCTTATGTACTCGTTTATGGTTTCCTTTCTCAAAACCCTTGACATATATAAGACTTATTTTAAGAGCCGTCACACATGGATACAGAGACTAAGAGTTTTATTTTCTCTGTGAGAAGCTACTGTGTTTGTATGCCATAGGGTTTTATAACCAAGTGCTTCCTGATTTTCATTGTTGATGAAGTGAAGAACTTTCCAGCCAACAACATTCATTCAAGTTGCTGGAGTTAGTCATATAATGGGATCTGTGCAAGAGGGTTAGTCACAAATTGAAGATTTGTGCATCAAGGGAAAGAAGGTTACTACAAGATTAAGTTCAATTGGGTATTGAAGTAAAGGTTCAACTGTAGGTTGGTATTTTGGGATAGGCCAGGGTAGTGGTAAGATTCCTTATACTTATAACCACTTGATTGTTGATTAGTGGATTCTTTGGAGTGGTGACCTTAAAATCACTCGGTGGGATTTTTGCCTTGCGAGAGGTTTTCCCCATTTGTCAATAAATCATTGCGTCAATTTAATTTCCACTGCATTTAATTTAATTGGAGATTTGTTGGTGCTTTCGTGATTTGCATGCAATTTAACCTAATTAATCAACTGGGGTAATTGAATTAATTAACTAGGTTAAGCTTTCTTAACCCAACACCAATTAACAGCACGCATATGAAGCATTGCATAAGATCACAAACTTTTGTGGTGAAGGTAAGGTGAAATTTTTTTGGCATGGTGATTATACATAATGAATATTTGAAATGTAGGCCTCCCTAGAGGTTTTCTTAATTCCCTAAAGCTTTATCTGTATAGTAAGTGACACAGTATTATATCTGGTCAGACTTCACGAGATCAAACTTGCAAATATAACTAAAAAAAGAAGAAGTAACATTAAATTTCAACACAAGCCAATGAAATTCACTGCATGCTCAACTATTCAAAGCTTCTATACAATGTAAGTAAACTTGCCTTATAACAAATATTTGATTATCTCTCTCTTGACTCTTCTATGCCATATAGCCCAAGAAGAAGAAAATAATACATGAATGGTTAAGAAAAGTATTAAGGAAGGTAAGTCTGGATCCTTCTTTAAACTCGAAAGCACCTACATTAAAAAAATCATTCAGAATGGTGTTGGTCATAAAATCAAGAACAAAGCCTCTAGCTATCATTCTCAATAGTCCACAAATAACTGTAATGCCACCAAATGTCATGTTTGCATTGCTTTGCATTACAGTCCACATGGAACCTTATTTCAGATGTTAACTTCATTCATAGAAATGAGCAATGAGCCTCTTATTTGATTTCCCTTTGAACCTGGAATCAAGAGGGGCATAGTTAGTAAAGTTACAAAAAAAGACATTACAATAAATCAAACTTGCTTCATAAATTCATGCATTGCAACTAACAAATAATAACCAATTTAATTATTTATCAAAAAAATATTAATAATTGTTCAATGTTGCCTCAAATTCCTAATTAGTTTGATTTGGATTTCATTGACGTAGAAGGGAAGGTTTTTCCTTAGTGTAGAAACGAAGAATTTATTTGGTGTGGAAGACAATGATTCTTCTTGGCATTAGAAAGAAAAATATTCATTATTGAAGAAGTAATGAGTATTTCTTATCCATAGTTTGAAACCTTATAAATAGGCTCTATTGCAAAGGGTTTGGTGGCTCATGCCAATGTTCCTCCCATATAGGGAGAGGAAAAAAACTGCTAGAAGAATATGTGGGTTTCTCAAAGAGTAATTTGGTAGATTTTGGGGGGTTGAAATTAAGATTACTCATTGTTTTGTGCAGAGAGTTTGTTTGTTTTGTGAGTGTAAGAGAGTTATTGGGTGCATTGGGGCTTTGGGTTTTTAAGGGTTGATTAATATCATTGTAATCTATATCATTGATAGTGGATATTTTGGTTAGCCTTGCCCATGGATATGAGCATGGAGTTGGATGAATCACGTTAAATATTGTTGTCTCTTGTGAATGTTTTATTTTCTTGTTTATGTGAATGCGCTTGTGTGAGACTCAAATCACCATAATTGATGTGACAGCTTTCGTTGTTGCATTACAATTGGTATCAAAACTCAAGGTTGGATCTTCATGAAGTTAAAGAGAAAATTATGTCTAGAGCATCTTTGACGTTGGTTCAAGGTAGATGTGCGCACAAGTTTTGGCTTAGATGTGGAACCAATGATCAAATTGTTCAAGGAAAGCTTGATTGGATTAAGGCAGAGTTCTTTCAATAAAGAATGAAGATTGCTTGATGTAACTTGAGTCAATGTGGAGATTTGTTGAATATTGCCTCAAATTCCTGATTAGTTTTGGTTTGGGTTTCCTTGATGTAGTAGGGAAGGTTGTTCCTTGGTGTAGAAAGGAAGGTCTTTTCTTAGTATGGAAGAAAATGAATTTACTTGGTGTGGAAAACAAGGATTCTCCTTAACATAAAAAGGAAAAATATTTCTTATTAAAGAAGTAATGAGTATTCCTTAATTATTCCATTATTAGAGATTGGAGCTCTAGTAGCTTACTTTGCTTTCATTCTCTCGAATCATGGTATTGAATTTGCCTCTAGAGCAAAATCACAACAAGTGAAAGCAAAGTTATCTTTGTGTTGTGTTGACAATCACACTTGATGGTCATGAAAAATTAACTCAGGAACCAAATAAATGATGATAACCCACTTAATTTACCTCCTTAAAAGAATAACATCGAGCTCGAAACTCTAGAATACATAACACACACACACACACACACACACACACACACACACAGGGAGAGATAGTAGGATAGGATATGATATTTCAATTTTGTTCTTGAAAATTGAAATTATATCCAAGGACAATTTCGTAATTAAAAATCTATGGGTAGGGATAATTTTTTTCCATAAGTTATAGTAATGTGAATTTTTTGGTAATTTTAGATTACTGTAATGTTAGGTAAAAATAAACAAACCAAACACCATATGGAAACATTATAGTAATATGATAGAAATGTGTATCACATTATGGCGAATCAAATGTCCCCTTAGTAATGTTCCGTCCACAATATCTTTATAACAATTTCACAACAAATCCTATGAGGCAAGTTGCTATTGGTTATAATTTGAACCCACTACTAATTAACATCATTTTTTTTCGAAAATGTTGGGAATGTACATTATTCTTTTACTTAAAAACTTTAAATTTACGATGTCCTTTGGTGTTACCCATTTTGCATGGCAAATAGGGCCAAGGATGGGGGTTAAATCCTTCCCTCGAAATGGGTTCAGGTGTAGGAGTGGGTCTTGGAAGACCTTGCTCTATTTATATATAAAAAATTAAAAAATTATTTTTAAAATAATTTTATAGGTTTTTATTTATACTACATGAATGTTCAAATAGCGTGTAAAACATTATGAACGTTTAGACCCCCAATATACAAATTACCAATTCAAGCTTAAAATCAAACAATGTACGTGCGGAAAATGAACATAAGCTTATAACAGAATTGATAACCAATCTAAATGAAATAAAATCACATCCACAATAGAAATTAAATGGAAAAGATTAAGGGAAGAGAGATGCAAACACAAGGACAACACAACAATGTGTTATTGAAAAGGAAACCGAAGCCTTCGACGTAAAACCTCTCCGCCGCCCTCCAAGCGGTCAATAATCTACTAAAGAATGAAGTTGGGATACATGAACGCAAAAGACCCTCCAAGTCTAATCTACCCAGTGTACCTAAGCCCTCCAAGTTTCTTGCTCCAACGAGGTTATGCCGAACTTTTGTCTTCTTTAGCTTACAGGATTCGCTATAGCCCATAGTATCAACCAATATCAATTGGTCCCTTCTTAACTGCTTCCTAAAGCACCAAAAAGCCTTCTCACAAATATGGGTATGGTGAGAAAATGATTTGGCTAATGAACCTCTCAAGGATGTAACAATGGAGAGGGTGAGAGTAGAGGAATTTGAAGAGTCTCTTTGTAAAGATTGTAGATGGGTCAATCTTGTTTTTCTCTAGGGTTTCTCTCTCAAAATTCTCTCTGAAAGCTCTCTACATTTTGTGAGTATAAGGGTCTATATATAGTGGTGTGTGTTTGGAATGCGAAGAGTCATTTTTCCAAAACAGAGCTGGCTGGCGACTTGGCCTCACGACTTGACTAAGTAGAGAGCTCAAGCCGCGAGCTAACTGAATGGCCAGTCTGGACTTTTTGTCTTATAGTGCTATAGCTGGCATGACAGTTCAGCTTCTCTGCATGCTTCACTCGTGTACATCTCCTGGTGGCTTGCCAATCGCGAGCCACCCGCGAGATCTAGTCGCGAGTCCTTCCTTCACTACACAATCTTGAGCATTTCTTCACACTCTTTCATACACTATCCTTACATGATTCCCACATAAATACATGGTTTCTAAATACTGAATTACAAGCAAATTTGGCAGGAAATAAAGCCAACAAAATGGTTGATTAAATTCAACCTTACAATCTCCCCCTTTGGCTATTCCGTGATAAAACCCTACAACAAACTCTAGACTTAACGCGTGAGTTAGGAACAGTTGAGCAAAACTTACTCACACTTAACTCTAGAATCTATGAAGCTCTTAAACCATAAGAGCAAGTATCTCCTGAAACACAACAACACAGTATGATCATTGTATGCAGAAAACTTATAATGCATATAGAGTACGCATAATGCGATCAAGCAAAATGGACTTAAGCAATAAACCATGGCTTGACCAAAAATGAACAATCACTATAAATAGTGATCACAATGCTCATTCACACACAGAATGAACATCTGGATATGCAAGCTAATAAGCTCATTTGCATGTCCAACACTAAACCAATGCAACAACTCAAGGTAATTGCATTAAAGATAAAGATCCGACAAAGGGCACAAGAGTGATGTACTTAAGGAAAATACATAACATTTAACAACAAGTACTAAGCTATAGAACAAGGGTACAAAAACCTAAAAGCTTACAAAAGCAAAGGTTACAAAATATAAAGTATTTTAAATAAACTCAAAGTGCTTAAAGTTTCTCCTCTTCAAAATGATGAGAAGCTGTAATGCACTTGGAACATATATACTTGTAACCTGAAACACTTGCACAAAACACATTAGACCCTCAAAGTAAAGCAAGTCATAAAAGGAAAAGAGTAATGTAACAAGTAAATTGCGGTCAAGTAAACATGATGTGAAACATGTGAGCAACTTGATCATACACCATACACCAAAACAAAGTTTTCTTATTAACACAATGTCTTCTCCCCTTTGGTATATGCATCTCCCCTATGAAATATCTCTCTCCCTACAAATGTGCACGAGAAATAGAATTTCTCCCCCAAAGAATGTGCATAAGGGTAATATAGAAATGACAAAAACTCTTCAGTATACCTTTAGAGTATACTCTCCCCCTTTTTGTCAGGAATAGATAAAGGATCAAGGAAAAACGAGGGTAAGAGATGAAGGTATAAGCAATGATAATGATGCATGAGGGGTGCAATGGTGCATGAGGGGTGTAAGATGAATGACAAAATGAAGCTCAAACTTAAGATGAAATAAAATGCTAGAAAGCATAAGGTACACATGACATGCTAGGATGAAGAAACAAGAAATAGACCAATGCATGACAACGGTAGCAAAGGTGTGTGCAAGAGGTGGCTATGTGCAATGCATAACCAATGCATGGAAAATGCACATGTGGGGCAAGGTGTGTTAAAAACACAACTAATGATCCAAACATGTTCCTAATGAGGAAACATGAGAAATCCCAACATTTGGTACTCATCGGAGTCCAAACAAGTGAGAAAATGCCTAAGAGATGTTTTATCAAACACTTAGCGTGCACACTATGAACAACAATGTGAAATAATGCATGAACTTCATGAAATCCACCCTTAATATATGTTCTTTTTGCCACAAGGAGCCAACATCCAAAACAAATCATCAAAAGAAACCAATCCCATAATAAAATTTGACAAAAATTAAGTTTTCCCAACCCCTATGATGAAAATCTCAACCAAGAGCACAAAACTCACCAAAACATAATCCAAGGATCCAAAAAAAATGAAAAGAGTTTAAAATTACCTTAGAGATGTTAATGGAATGAAAAAACATTCAAATTGGTTAGGTTTTGATGTAAAAATATTGAAAGAGGAGTTTTAGAGAGGATGGGAGAGGTTTAAAACAAGTTTCCCACGAAAAGCTCTTTAAAAAGCTGTTTCTGGGTGTTTCGCGGCTGGCAAGTCACGAAACCATTCTGTGTAAACTCGCTAATGGAGCTCGCGGCTTGAAAGTCGCCAAAACGAGTAGCCAAAACTCGTGACTAGATCTCGCAACTTGCAAGTCACCAGAATGTGTAGTCAAAAATTCTGACACTTGTTTTTCAACATAGAACATGTTTAAACAATGAAAAACAAAGTAAGCACTAAACATGAACACAAAGAGTGATAAAAATCACTTACAAAAACATTTGAAATGATTAAAAATCTTTTTGGATTGATCCATATAAAGTTGAGCACACACATATCACATTTAAACAAGTACAATCGAACAAATGAATAAGGCAAGGCATGTGTGTTGTGTGTGTGTATCAAGTGTGAAATAGTCCTTAGTCTAGAGTGAATCTTCAATGATCAATTCAATGAAGTCATACACAACTAGTACTAAGTTAAGTGATCTATCTCAATTATAGAAATGAACATATATGACCTACCACAAGAAAATTATTACATATCTTTGAAGTTTTTCATTTGGCTTCTTTACAATTCATAACATTTGATCATTTTGAATACATCTCATTTTGAGATCGACGCCTGAAATTTTTGATATTTCAATTTGATGAACAAGCCTTTGGATTTTTGGGCATCATACATTTTCAATACAAGTTGCTTTCCCTTTTTCCTAGTCAAATACTAGTATGTGCAACGCCTTTGCAGCTCATTATCTCTTTTTATCTTGAGATTTACATTGGTTGAGCTCTTTAAGCAAAAAAATATAAAAGTGTGGGAAGATATATAAGCACAAGTCTACGCATGTATCTAAACCAACATGATTATTGACTAATCATTCATTACAAGCTTGAAGATCAATTTACAATAATCACACAAAAATGTCAAGATTTTTCCTACAAAGATATAAGTGCATAAAGAACAAGCTAAGCTCGTAAATGCATAAAGCCATTTGTACGAAGGTACAAGGCAAAACTCACATGTAATATGTGCTCAAACATATATGATCAAACTTTTTGAATTTTTCACTTTTTATGTGGTTTTGAATTTTTACTCACACAAAACTAAAACATAAAAGTAAGATAAAAACAAAAGCAATGCATACCCATAAATACAAAAATGCACAAATGCATGAAGATATGACATTCAATGCATGAAAGGTCCTACAAAGATCAAAAGAATTAGATCAAGGACCAAAAAAGCAAAAGCTTAACCATATGAACCCTTCCTCATCTATACAAAATGATTGTTTGGAATGAGTGTCTCAAGAGAAGTGAGATGAGAGTTGGAAGAATGAGAACCGAAGATGCACATATGAGCTTAACCATATGAGCATTAAACACTTTCTTTAACAACATGCAATTTTCACTCAAATCCAGTTTACCCTTTTTAGCACAACTTCCAAGAAGCTCAAGTTTCAATTTTCTTAAGATTATTTTAAAAGCATGAAACTTAGAGCATTGAGGTCTTAGATGACCAAAGGCACCACAATGGTGATAAACAATGTGTTTAGGTCTACTAGGCTTTTTGGGAAGGGATCTAGTAACATGGTTTTGTTCTCTCTTCAACTTGGAGCATTGAGGTCTTATGTGACCGATCATACCGCAATGGTAGCAAGTTGGAACAATTTAGATCCATTCAAAACCTTAGGTTGAGACCTAAATGGAGGCTTTGACTTAACAGTCTTTCTCTCCACCTTTTGATTTCTTTTATGTGGAGGAATGTACACCGATTTTTCCTTTGAGGTAGAACACACAATAGGCACAAAATTGGGTACCACAACATGATTGCAACGAATATTTTCATCATTTTTAGCAATAGGTTCAGCAATCAAACACTTGGCATGCATCTTAAGAGATTTATTTTCACATTTTAGCTCATCAACAAGTTTGTTAGACAAAACAAGTTTAGCATCCAAGTCCATATTCAAACATTCAAACTTTTTCAGCTTTTCAAGAGAATTTTCAGCAAGTTTCTTATATTTTTCAACTAATTTGTTGGATTCATTGAGCTTAGCAATCAAATTATCGTTTTCCCAAAATACCTTGCTCAAATCCTTATTAAATTTCTTAGCCTTTTTCTTCAAGAGTTTGATGTTAGGAATATCAACAACATCCAAATATTCATGTAACATAGCATCACAATCATGAGGATTATCACTCATAGAGGCATTTTCACAAACACATGGCATGTTACATTCATCAACATCCAAAACATGCATAGAGGCATACAAAGCACTATCCATGGCAGATAAACACAAGGGGTCAAGGATCACACTTAGGTATTTAAACCAAAACAAGTGTACCGGTTCTGATACCAATTGAATGTTCAAATAGTGTGTAAAACACTATGAATGTTTAGACCTTCCAATATATAAATTACCAATTCAAGCTTAAAATCAAATAATGTACGTGCGGAAAATGAACATAAGCTTATAACAGAATTGATAACTAATCTAAACCAAATAAAATCACATCCACAGCAGAAATTAAATGGCAAAGATTAAGGGAAGAGAGATGCAAACACAAGGACAACACAATGATGTGTTATCAAAGAGAAAACTGAAGCCCTCGACGTAAAACCTCTCCGCTGCCTTCCAAGCGGTCAATAATCCACTAAAGAATGAAATTGGGATACATGAACAGCAGAAGACCCTCCAAGCCTAATCTACCCAGTGTACCTAAATACATGATTCCCACCTAAATACATGGTTTCTAAATGCTGAATTACAAGCAAATTTGGCATGGAATAAAGCCAACAAAATAGTTGATTAAATTCAACCTTACACTATAGATATACTTTTTAACTTTCAAACTTTAAATATTGATGTCTTTTGGTGTTACCCATTTTGCATGGCAAATAGGGCCAAGGATGAGGGTTAAATCCTTCCCTCGAAATGGGTGTTGGAAGACCTTACTCTGTTTATATATAAACATTAAAAACTTATTTTTAAATAATTTTATAGGTTTTTATTTATAATGCAAATATACTTTTAACTTTCAAACTTTAAAAAATTTATGTCTTTTGATGTTACCCATTTTGCATGGCAAATAGGGCAAAGGATGTGGTTAAATCCTTCTCTCGAAATGGGTTTAGGGGTAGGAGTGGGTATTGCAAGACCTTGCTCTGTTTATATATAAAAATTAAAAAATTATTTTTAAAATTATTTTATAGGTTTTTATTTATACTACAAATATACTTTTTAACTTTCAAACTTTAAATATTGATTTCTTTTGGTATTATATTATTAAATTAATATTTTTATGGTAAAGATTTAAATTTTTTATAATTTTTTATTGTTGTATTGTTATTTTTTAATTATTTATGATTTTTAATACTTGAATTATTGTATTGCTATGTTTTAGAAATTTTTATAATATTAGGACTTGATAGTTTTTAATTTTTAATTTTTTTATGTTTATGAGTTTAAAAAACACTAGTGTGGGTGGCACGTGCAAGACACGTGCTACCTCTTGAATGAAAGAATTAAGATAGAAATTTTATTTAAAGAAGTATGAAACTATATAAATAAAAAATGTATGTCATACAAAGTTAATCTCATTTGTATAAGAATTTTAATACTTATTTGCTAAAGGCAATATCTACTCATTAAAAACTTCTAAGAATAATAATGATAACGAATATTATCATCTTCCAACAATGAGCAATTGAGTTTTTCTAAAACCATGTCACAATATTTAAATTTTTGCAATGAAAGATATCATATGCTACAATCGAAACTCTTCATCAAATACCTTCAACCATACATAATGAAAATGTTTTCATTCATACTTTCTTCTTTATCATTCTACATGAGTCTAGGTGTAATCTTTATCTTAATTAGTTTTTAATGAACACCCATTTTAGGCAAGAAAAGGAAAAAAAAAAAGAAGATAACAATAGGCAAGGAAATAAAATACTTTATATTACCATTCCAACTTTCTAAGCATTACTACTATCTAAAACTCAAAATACATGAATCAAATTTTTGGCATGTTAAAATTTAGTGGGAGTATTTTAAATATTACACAATAAATATTTTAAGAATCATAAGCTTTCATTAGGGTTTAATTGAGAGAATAGCAATATGACATATTGCTCTTTTCCAAAATATCAAGGGGGAAATTGCTTGATTTTAAAGTTTAAGGAGAAATTGTGAATTATCAAAAACATTAAGGATGAAAAGTGTTTTAATCCTGAGTTTTTGTTTTGTGTGTGTGTGTGTGTGAAACTATGTGCTTTTACGTAAAATGGTGCATAAAGAAACAAAATACAAAAAATCAACCTAAGAAACTGTACGTGAAATAGTAAATTTTGGCTCAACAAAAATTGACTAATAAAAAACAATTTCTAGAAACACAAAGAATGGCACAACATTTTCATAATGCCTTTATGACTTTGTTATATTTTACTTTGACTTGTAAAGAATTGACACCTGCACAGTTGTGAAAATATTGTGACGACAACAAAATATCTTAACATTTTTCACAAGAGAAATGGTATGTCCACAACATTTTCGTTATAAATCATAAGTAGTAGGTTGTTACGGTTTGTTATTGGTGGTCAAAAAAGTAATTTCATTGGTAAGTTTAAATTAGAATAATAATTTATAATCAGAGATTTGTTATGAAAATGTTGTGGATGCATTACTTTTTTTTTCACAATACTTTTATTTTTAGTTGTGGTAATAATATTAAATACTAAGTGTTACGTTTACAATGTTTCTACAATACTTATACAACAAATCTTTGATTGTAAGTTATTAATAATTCTAATTTAAGCCCACCACTAAAATTAGTTTTCCCCAACAATAATAATTAATAATAACTTTTTTTTTTTTTTTTTTGAGAATGAGTCAATAATAACTTGTTATTTAAGATTTATTGTGAAAATGTTGTGGGTATAATATTTTTTTTAATGTTAAAAATTTTTCCTTCTCATCAAACTCACTTTTTTGGCTTATTACAAAAAACAAAAGTTGAATAAACCAAAAGTACTGTAGTGAGAGCTATTGGCTCTTTTCATATAGTTAGTAGATAGAAGTAGAAATTTGAGAGGGCAGGGGACAGGTGTGGGGGAAAAAGGGTGGGGGCGAGAAATAAAAAAATCAGTCTATACCTATTCTGTTGCCATTCCTATGTAGAAGGTCAAATATGCCAGTTAGGTTGGTATGTAGGGATGGACCTAGGTGGGGGCCCAAGGGGGCTCGGCCCCCATGGGTCCAATTTTTTTTTTATAGTTATTCTATTTTTCATTTTTGTAGTTGGGCCTTCCTTCTCCCCAATCAGTCTAGCTATCCTAACTCAAATAACAACTATCCAACCTAAAAACTTAACAAAAACAATAAAAATATTCACAATGGTGATTGTATTTTAGCAAAAAAAAAAAAAACAATTTTACCACCAAAGAACAAAAAAAATCATGTGCTATTGGAGAAGCTAAAGTTAATTTTTTTGCAGTTATAGCTGATGATGCTAAGATCGTCAGTCGAGATGGTCGTCCAGACAAAGATCGTCCACTATTTGAATCAACCCTGCGATACAATGCAAAAGAAATGATATCACCGGCGGGGTGCTACCCACGACACCTCCGATGATTAAATTAGAGAAACTTATCGAGTAAGATCAAACAGAAAGGAAGTAAAAATGTAGAATCAAGTTTAGAAGTGGTCTGTTTTCGTACCTCTCTTTCTCCTTCCTTATGGGTATATATATGGGTTGTATTAGTGCCCTTCTAGCCGTTGGCTCTGTCATTATGGACACATTATTGCTGGATATTGAAACGCCTGTACCTGGTACTAATTTGACCGACGGATCTTCAACGGTATCAATATTTATTGCTGCTGGTTGTAACGGTCGTTCTTTGCTTGTTTGTTCGGGTAGTTCTCCTTGCGTCGTGCTGGTAATGGGATCGTCTTCATAGATCGTCCTTACACGAAGGACGATTCTGCTGGATTCTTGGGCCCATCAGTTGCCCCCCTATTCTGGGTTCGTCTCTGGTCCAGGACGATCCTGAGAATATAAAACGTTTTTTTTTTTTTTTTTTGAAATGTGTTTACCGCATTTACTGCTTGGTGGCGGCGTGGCATGCCCCGTGGCCACGTGTCGAGTTCTGATCGATGGGGTTGCTTTGTTTCCGGCGAATGTCTTTTCGGCTTCCCGCGATTTCCAAGGTAAGTTTTATCTTTTACCTTTCCCCAACCCCTTCACTCTATCTTCTGTTTGGGTTCCCTCTGATTTTTTTCTTCTTATCTATTCTGCGTTTCTGCTGCTGCTGTTTTGCTTTTCTGATTTCAGAATTTCCTCTTTTTCCTTTAAGGTGCGTATCCCTTCTTCTTTGCTCCTTTCCTTTTGCTGTACGTAGTTTCAGTTTACTTTCCTTTTCTGAAATGCACATGCCCCCCTTTTTTAATGGTAGTTTACACTGATTCTGAGCGCATTTCTCCCTCTGTTACTTTTTTCTTTGCTCGCTTAGGGGGATTTTTAGAGCTTTCTGGTGGCCAGTATCCACAATCTAGTGATTTTGTATTTGGGAGGAGTGGCTTAGATTTAGTTTTAAGAGACTTGTACCCATTGTTGCAACGATCACTTTCTTGGTTTAAATCTGCTAGTGGGGTTCATCTGAGGGAAGGAATGGGCTCAATCGTAAGATCTAGTGGTTCCGGGGAGGGTTCGTCCTCTGGTGCGGCTGCGGACGGGGCTGTGAGGGACACAGCTACCTCCGTGCTTCCCCTTGTGTCGATACCCTCCACTTCTATTGTTGCCCCTCGTCCCTTCCATGCTCTTAAAGAGAAGTGTCACTTGAAGGACGAGGTCTTTAGTAAGTTTAGGGATAGGTTTCAATTCCCAGTAGAAACCAGAGTTCGTCTTCCCGAGAGGGGCGAAAAGGCTTGCGCCTTTGCCCATGGAGAAATCTGCTTTTACGAAGCGGCCTTCCTGTGTGGTCTGAGATTTCCCGTCCACCCATTTATCTTGGAGCTTCTAGATCATCTACAAATTGCTCCTGGGCAACTTATGCCCAATTCATATAGGATCGTCATTAGCTGCATGGTGATCTGGACGATCATAGCGGATGGAGACATGATAACCGTGAACGAGCTTACCCACCTTTACCGTTTGAAAGAATCTAGGGAGTTTGGGTATTACGAGCTTGTTCCCTGGGATAGGAGGTCTCGTTTGATAATAGACCTTCCTTCGTCCTTCCGCTATTGGAAATCAAGATATTTTTTTGCGTCTGGAGATGGTTTGGAGACTTTGTCTGATGATTTTTGGGGGAACATACCCCGGTTGCTGCGACGGTGGGAGATCCCTCGTCTTGGTGCGTTCGTCTTTCATGTTCCCCTACTTCTATCCTCATGGGCGTTTTTATTTGTTCGTTCTTACAACTTTAGATGGTTTCCTTCTTGTGCAGTGAAAGAGCGTCCTGAGTTGGAGAGCCGGTTTAAGGAGAGAGTTCAGGGGGCAATTAGGTACGCAAGGACGATCGACGATTTCGACGATCTTGTAGATCCTCGTACCTTAGCTCTCCATTGCCTCGGTCCTGAGCCTTCGCTTTACGTGCTTCAAGCAATTGACCGTGAACAGCGAAAACGTAAGTAATTTTGGTAAATGGTCGTCCTTCTCTTACTTCTAATTTTTCTTCACCCTTATCGTCATTCATTTTTCTTTGTTGATGAAGAGATGACGAGCAAATTCAATAAGGATATGTATGCGAAGATAAAGGGGAAAAAGAACGAGCCCCTTTCAAGCATTGGACAAAAGACTCTCAGGTTTACTGACAGGGAGAGAGAGAAAGAAAAAGAGAAAGAGAAAGAGATTATGGAAAGAGGTTCGTCTACCCCCGCTTTGGACGAAGCTGGGGTTGCCTCCCCGGCCATATCCCTTGAGGAGGTTCCTGCCCCAAAGAGGCAGAAGACGGGCAAAAAGGGCAAGGAGAAGGTAGGCATCTCTGCTTGGGAGGACGCTGATACTGCGTTTGCCCGGGCAAGCGAGCTCTTCACTCCCGAGGAGAAAAAGGAAATTTCTCTTGTGCCATCCCATCAACTGGTCAATCAGCATGTGCACAAGCTCGTGCAAGTATGTCTTCGTCGTTTCCAGAAGAAATATTTTCTCTATGTCTATATATACATATATATTTTTTAACTCAAGTTTTCATCCCCAGGTGTTGGGGGAGACTATGCACCTTACCTCGCAGTTTTTGGCGAGCGAAGAGAAAGCTGTCATGGCTGCCTCGAAGGTGGAAGCTCTGGAGGCTGAGGCTTCAGTCTTGAGGAAGGATTTAATCGCTTCAATGGACGCTCATAATGCTTCCACGGCGCAGGTCAAACTCCTGACTGAGCAGCTCGATGCTGAAAAGTCCAAGGTGAAGCAGAGGGACGAACTTCTGGCTGGCGCGGGACAAAAAATGAAAGCAGCTGTGGCTAAGGCCGTCCTTGCCTTCCAGACGACTGAAGAGTATAATACCATTTTGTTTCAATGGTATTTTAAAGGTTTTGAGTTGCTGCGCCGATACCTGATCAAGCACGGGCAGGGGGTTAACCTGGACGATCTGGACTTTGAAGCTGTTGATAAGGAAATTGAAGCGGACGAGGCTGCTTCCACGGCTCAAGCTTCGATGGCTTCAGGTGAAGACCTCCCAACAGCTGAAGATGGCGAGGATGACGCTCCTGCAGAATGATATGTCTTTTTTTTTTTTTTTTTTTTTTTTTTTTTTTTTTTTTTTATGTTGAAAACATTTGGTCCCCGTATGTTTTGGGGTTTTACTTTTGAACACTTACATATATATTTATGCCATGTTTTCTGCTTTCTCACAAAATCTCTATTTATTAGACTTGGAGAATTCTGGATTGTCTCTCACAACATTACTTTCGTCCTTCCGTGGACACAAGAAATTTTCGAAGGGAAATTTCTTTCGTCTTTCTGTGGACTTAGATAATTTTCGAACGAAAATATCTTTCGTCCTTTCGAGGACTTAAATAATTTTCGATGGAAAATTTCTTTCGTCCCTCCGTGGACTTAAATAAATTTCAATAGGAAATTTCTTTTCGTCCCTCTGGGGGCTTAGATAATTTTTGAAGGAAAATCATTTTCGTCTTTCCCAAGTAATTTAATCTGGGTGACACATATTCTCCTTTCTTATTAAAGCCTTCTGGATTTCATCGTCTTTTAGATCTGGACGATGTTTTATCGTCTTTTCGATCTGGACGGTGTTTATTCTCCTTTGCGGGGGAGTATCGTTTCTTTTGTGAATTAACCGAGGTGCTTCTTTCCAGGATTCGTCTTTTTGATCTGGACAATGCGTATTTTTATCAAAAAATACCATCGTCTTTTTGATCTGGACGATTAATTGCTATAACTTGGGAAAAGATATCCAGGACTTAATAATTGGCTGGAACGAGGATGTTGGAATGCTTGAATGATCACTTATATAATCCTGGATAATTACTTATACACTTTCTCATATAACTTGTGGTAAGAAACATGTAAATAACTTGCTTTAATGGAAAATGTAATGACAGACTTGCTTCAATGAAAAAATGTAACAACGAACTATGGCATTTGCTTACAAGATGGCCGCGGACTCTTTCATTCTTTTTCGTAATACTTTTTTAAATGCTCGACGTTCCATGGACGGGGTAGCTTTCTCCCTTCAAGATCTTCCAGGTGGTAACTCCCTCGTCTGGAAAAGTGGACGACCCGATATGGTCCTTCCCATGTTGGACCCAGTTTGCCTTGTGTAGGGTCTTTCGTAGCAGGCGTTACTTTTCTGAGGACGAGGTCACCAATCTTGAAACTCTTCGTCCTTACTCTCTGATTGTAGTATTTTGCCATCTTTTGCTGGTACCTAGCCATTCTTTGGGAGGCTTGATCTCTGACTTCGTCTAGGCAGTCTAGGCTTAATCTCAAATCGTCTTCATTGCACCGTTCGTCAAAGAATTCCCTTCTGGTGCTGGTAAGTCCCACTTCGACCGGGATGACCGCCTCCGTTCCATATGTTAGGTTGAAGGGAGTTTCTCCTGTTGGCGTTCTTGTCGTCGTCCTGTAGGCCCATAAGACGCCTGGAAGTTCCTCGGGCCATGCACCCTTTGCCCCCACTAACCGAGACTTAATGGTTTTGAGCAAAGTTCGGTTAGTTACTTCCGTCTGTCCATTGGCCTGAGGATGTCCTGGTGAAGAATATTTGTTCTTGATACCTAGGCCTGAGCAAAATGATCTGAATCCTTGGCAATCGAACTGACGACCGTTATCTGAGATGATCGTCCTTGGAATCCCGAACCTGCAAATAATATTTTTCCAAACAAAATTTTGTACCTGAGCTTCTGTGATTGTGGCAAGAGCTTCTGCCTCTACCCATTTCGTGAAGTAATCAATCGCCACCAGCAGGAATTTTACTTGTCTTTTTCCTTGTGGTAAGGGGCCCATGATGTCGATCCCCCACTGCGCGAATGGCCAGGGTGAAGAGATAGTCGTCATTCTTTCTCCAGGAACTCGTTGAACATTTCCGTATCTTTGACAGCTGTCACACCTCTTCACAAAGTCTGAAGCATCCCTTTGCATCGTCGGCCAGAAATAACCTGCTTGCATGATCTTCCTGACAAGAGATCTTGCTCCCATATGGTCTCCGCAGATTCCTCCATGCACCTCTTCGAGAACGTACTTGGCCTCGTCTTCCTCCAGGCATCTCAGGTAGGGCTGAGAGAAGCCTCTTCTATAGAGTTGATCGTTCAATATGGTGAATCGGGCAGCTCGTTTGCGGACTTTCTTGGCCTCTTCCGGGTCTGATGGTAATTGTCCGTCTTTAAGGAGGGACAGGATTGGGCCCGTCCATCCTTGGCCAGTGTGTATGGGGAAGCTTTGTATTTCTTTAATGCTGGGGTGGTTCTGTTCTTCTAATTTCCACCTGTTGGTCGAGTCTGGGACATTTGTTGAGGCGCTTCGTGCAACTTCGTCGGCTTCTCCGTTCTGCTCCCTTGGGATCTGTATGAACTCCACATGATTAAAGTTATTTACCAACTGATTCGTCAATTTGAGATATTTTTGCATCCTCGCTTCCTTTGCTTCGAATTCTCCCCTGGCTTGCCCAATGACGAGTTGGGAATCACTCTTGACCACCACATTCTCTGCTCCCAGGGCCTGAGCTACTCTGAGTCCTGTCAGCAGCGCCTCATATTCTGCTTCGTTATTAGTTACAGGGAATTTCAATTGAACCCCGTATTTGAGAACATCCTCCTGGGGGGATGTAATAACGACGCCTGCTCCTCCTCCTTTTTGCGTGGACGACCCATCTGTATTAATCGTCCATACATCCTCCCAACCTTTTTCTTGCTCGTTGATGGTGAATTCTGCTATGAAATCTGCTAATACTTGGGCCTTTATGGCTGTACGTGGAAGATATTCAACATCGAACTGGCTAAGTTCAATCGCCCACTGCACCATCCGTCCAGCTGCTTCAGGTTTGTTCATTGCTTTCTTGATGGGTTGATCTGTCATGACCTTGATCGGGTTGGCTTGGAAATAAGGACGAAGTTTTCTCGAAGCCATTATTAAGGCGAAGGTGATTTTCTCTATTTGGGGGTAACGGGCTTCTGCTCCCTGGAAAGCTTGACTGACGTAATACACAGGGAGTTGTTTGTTATCATCTTCCCTGATTAAAGCCGCACTTACTGCCGTAGCAGATACTGCCAGATACAAGAACAGGTCTTCACCTTCTTTGGACGGACTTAACAGTGGGGGATTACTCAAGTATTGCTTTAAGTCTTGAAACGCTGCCTCGCACTCCTCCGTCCAGGCAAACGCCTTCTTCAAGATTTTGAAGAAAGGGAGGCATTTATCCGTTGCCTTCGAGACGAATCTGTTGAGGGCCGCTACTCGTCCTGTAAGAGATTGAACTTCTTTAATCGTCCTTGGTGATGACATCTCGAGAATGGCCTTTACTTTTTCTGGGTTTGCCTCAATACCTCTTCGCGAAACCATGAACCCAAGGAACTTTCCTGAGGAAACTCCAAAGGCGCATTTGGAGGGATTCAGTTTCATGTTGTACTGCCTAAGCGTGTTGAACGTTTCTTCAAGGTCATTTAGGTGATCGTCCTCCTCTTTGCTCTTGACGAGCATGTCGTCCACGTACACTTCTATATTTTTCCCAATTTGCTTTCTGAACATCTGATTTACCAGCCTTTGGTATGTGGCTCCTGCATTCTTCAAGCCAAAAGGCATGACCTTGTAGCAGTAAAGCCCTTGGCTTGTGACAAAGGCAGTTTTTTCTTGATCTTCTTCGGCCATTTGTATCTGATTGTACCCAGAGAATGCATCCATAAATGTTAGGAGCTTGTGTCCAGCGGTAGAGTCAACCAACTGATCAATTCTGGGCAGGGGGAAGCTATCTTTTGGACAGGCTCGGTTTAGGTCGGTGAAATCAACACACATTCTCCACTTCCCGCTTGCTTTCTTGACCATGACGACGTTAGCCAACCACTCCGGGTAATAAACTTCTCTGACGAAGTTTGCAGCAAGTAGCTTGTTTACTTCGTCCATTATTGCATTGTTTCGTTCAGGAGCAAAAACTCTTCGTTTTTGTTGGACAGGCTTCTTTTCCGGATCTACATTTAGGCGGTGTTGAATGATATTTGCAGGGATCCCGGGCATATCTTCGTGACTCCATGCAAAAACATCAAGGTTTTCTCTCAAGAAGCGAATGATTAGTTCCTTCGTCTTCGAACTTAGGTCCGTCCCTACTTGAGTCGTCTTTGACGGATTTCCTTCAACTAGTTCTATTGCTTCTAGCTTCTCCATAATCTCAGGTGCTTTATCCTCGATCATCCATGTGTGGTTTTCTCTGGATGCCAGGACTGCCTGGTAACACTCCCTTGCCAATACTTGATCACCTCTTATTTCTCCCACTCCTTGTTCTGTTGGGAACTTTACCTTCAGGCAATATGTGGAAGTAGCGGCTTTCCAACGGTTAAGTGTGGGTCGCCCAATGATCACATTGTAAGATGAAGGAGAATCGACGACCAAAAAATTGTGCCTGTTGGTTACTTGTAAGGGATGTGAACCAGCGGTTACGGTTAACGTCACGATACCTCGTGGGTACACTTTATCCCCGCTGAAGCTGACGAGGGGTGACTCAAAAGGACGAAGTCTCCTCGGATCTACTTTCAACTGCTGGAAGGCAGGCAGGTAAATGATGTCAGCTGAACTCCCGTTGTCTACTAGAACTCTCCTTGTATTAAAACCTTCGATCATGATCATGATGACCAATGGATCGTCGTGAGGCTGCTTTATCCCCCTGGCATCTTCCTCCGAAAAGTACATATCCTGATTCGTCCTTCGCTGCTTCATGGGTGGTAAGCTATGGACACTGTTTACCTGCCTCTGGTATGATTTCTTGAGGGATCTGAACGATCCTCCTGTGGACGGTCCCCCTGCGATGGTCTTTATTTCTCCTCTAACATTCTGTGGACGAGGTGGTTGCCCTTCGTTCCTTTGGAAATCCCCTTGTTGTTCTTTCTTGCTGTACCTGCTGGCTTCTCCCCTTTTCACGTACTTTTGAAGTTTCCCTTTCTGAATAAGCTCTTCTATCTGTTCTTTCAGATCTCGGCAATCTTCTGTATAATGCCCGTGATCTTTGTGGAAACGACAATACTTTCTTTTGTCGCGTACACTAGGTGGTGACTGGAGTGGTCTGGGCCATCGGAGGTTTCGTTCGTCCCTGATCTCTGATAAAATCTGGTCAACCGGCATGGTCAATGGCGTGAACTTTGCCTGTCGAGGATTTTTATCGTCCCTTCGTCTATTCTTATCGTCATTACGTCGATCTGCCCGGTCTCTCTTCTGCCCTCTTCTGTCATCGTCCCTCTCCTTCTTCTTCTCTTTCTCCTTTGTCCTTCCAGTATCATCTATGGCTGCCAGGGCATCCTCAGCATTCATGTATTTCTGCGCTTTCAGTAGGGCTTCCGCCATTGATTTAGGTGGATTCTTCGCTAAAGAAACCACGAACTCCCTAGATTTCAAACCGGCTTTAAAAGTTGTGAGTTGTACCTTATCATCAGATTCGTCCACCTCTAGCATTCCTCGTGTAAAGCGTGTCACATAGGACCTCAGAGTTTCTGTTTCACCTTGTTTGATTGTGAGCAAGTGATCTGCTGTCCGTTTTGGACGTTGTCCCCCCACAAAATGACGAATAAAAGAGTTGCTTAACTGCTCGAAGTTATCAATGGACGATGTTGGTAGTTTTGTGAACCACTCCCGGGCTGCTCCTTTTAGTGTAGTTGGAAAAGACCGACATAGAATTTCGTCTGGGGGCTGTTGGAGACCCAATGTAGTTTTGAACGTATTCAAATGATCCAAAGGATCTTTTAATCCGTCAAAAGATTCAAGTTGCGGTAGACGGAACTTGGAGGGTACCGGACACTCTTGGACGGCTGCAGTGAAGGGAGAGTCGGTCTTTCTAACAATTCTATCCAGCCCTTGATCCGTCTTTCCCTTTATAGCCTTTCTTAATTCGTCCATTTCTTTCCTCATCTCCTTGAGAAAACTGGAGTTCACTTCTTCTGGAGTGTTGGCCCTTTTTCTATGGCTACCTTCATCCTCGTCTCTATTAGCCTCGGTATGGTTATTTCCTTGTTGCAATTGTTGTCTCATTTCTTGGTTCTGTTTAGTGAGTTCCTCCACCGTGGCCGCTAATGCTTGAATCTGTAGCGCCAATGCAGCAGGGTCTGGGTTAGAGCTGGACTCCATCTTGTTGAAACAGGAAAGCGTTCTTGATTTGAACAAATACGATTTCCCACAGACGGCGCCAAACTGATGATGCTAAGATCGTCAGTCGAGATGGTCGTCCAGACAAAGATCGTCCACTATTTGAATCAACCCTGCGATACAATGCAAAAGAAATGATATCACCGGCGGGGTGCTACCCACGACACCTCCGATGATTAAATTAGAGAAACTTATCGAGTAAGATCAAACAGAAAGGAAGTAAAAATGTAGAATCAAGTTTAGAAGTGGTCTGTTTTCGTACCTCTCTTTCTCCTTCCTTATGGGTATATATATGGGTTGTATTAGTGCCCTTCTAGCCGTTGGCTCTGTCATTATGGACACATTATTGCTGGATATTGAAACGCCTGTACCTGGTACTAATTTGACCGACGGATCTTCAACGGTATCAATATTTATTGCTGCTGGTTGTAACGGTCGTTCTTTGCTTGTTTGTTCGGGTAGTTCTCCTTGCGTCGTGCTGGTAATGGGATCGTCTTCATAGATCGTCCTTACACGAAGGACGATTCTGCTGGATTCTTGGGCCCATCAATAGCAAACTGGTATAAATACCAGTTGACTATAGCAAAAAACTCAAAATAAAATACAATATTTTATTAAGATTATATCTCTTCCTTTAATTAAAAAACTCAAATAAAATAAAATATAAATCATGAGTTGTTTATATTATTTTAAATGAAGTTTAAAAAAAAAAATTTTGACATTAGGTGTATTATAAAGTAAGATGGTAAAATAGATAAAGTAGTTATTTGAGGTATTAAAAGCTAAAATTTTTAGCACCACCATTATGAATGCTCTAACTTCAAAAAATAAAAATCCTAGCCAGCTTAATATTAAAAAAACATTATTTTGTTTTTTTTGTTTTTGTTTTTGTTTTTGTTTTTTTTTTTTTTTTTTTTTTTTTTTTTGTAAATGATTGCATCTTAATGTGTTTAAAAACAATGATTTTATGTATTTATAAATTTTTAATAATATATGAATGTCTATTTGGAGTTTTCTTTTTTTCTTTATACTCTAGCCCCCACTAGCTTAAAATCTTGAGTTCATCCCTATTGGTATGTGATTTTTTTTTTTCATTATACATCAGGCATAATATATCTTCATTCTTCAATAGTAATAAAAAATCTTAATATACCATGTCATAATTGTGAAAAATTTTATAAAAAATTGTTGTGACTAGATAGAATTATTATTGCATAAAATATCCATCATATAAAAAATCTTCCACAAGACAATTTGCTTGACTCTACGGACTTCATTATCCAGTACAATTTCCTTGAGGCGTGGAACACGTGTTAAGTAGTGAGCCTTTTCTGCCGAAGACCAAATTTCTTCTTTGTGTCCGTGTATTCTTTTCTTCGTTTATGATCTTATCTTTGTAGCTTTTTTTGTATTGACCATAAAAGAAACCAAAAACATAAACATTTGGAGTGCATTATCACTTTTCCAATCAATTTTGGTTTCTTCCTCAAGACTTCGCAAGTCTTCACTCTTCCCTGCCCCACTCCTCTTATTTTTCTTGTTCTTTTTATTAATCTTTGTTTTCTCTGCCACTGTTGCCCCTTTCTTTCTTTTATTCTTTATATATATATATATATATATATATATAGGAAAAAGTTAATAAATATCCTAAAGGTCAATGTTTAAAAAATATTTTATAAGCAAAATAATAATAATAATAATAATAATAATAATAATAATTCTTTTTAATAATTTTTATATTTTTCATGAAAGTGGTATAAAAATTTTTCTAAAATAGTTTATTCACAAATGGCCTAAGAGCATCTATTAACCATGAATCCTCTTAATTCCAATTTATTCTGGTGTGTTTTGGTTGATTTCAACTTATATTGGGATTTCACATGTAATGACTGATAAGATCTTGTTCATTCTCTATATGTGACAGAGAGGAATTTATAGAAAAAATTTGTAGTTTATCAATGATAGATAAAAAAAATAATGTTAGTAATAAGTCTAAATAAGAACTAATAAAACTTTGCCTACTCAATTTTTCTAAGGGTTTTTTTTTTTTTTGGCGTTTTTAACTTTAGCTCGTGTGTACAAACGAAGCGGAGACTTAAAATTTTCATCATAAAAGATGAGTTTTATTTTTTATTTTTAAGGAAATGAGTGGTCCCCCTTTTTTCTGTTGTTTTCTTTGTTGTGTGGTTGCTGCTAATAGCAGAGTTTCTATTGTTTTCTTAATTTCTCTTCTCTCATTCTTTTTTGTTGTATTTGATATTGTATGAAATAATTTTCCGCCTACCAATAATTCTCCAGACTATCAGTTATCACATCATTGCTCACGCGGAAAGAATAGTCTCGACATCATAACTTTTTAATTATTGTCTTTTGAAAATCACTCACACTCGTTCTCCCTGTCTCTGCTACAATGGGCAACACGAATCTTTGCACCACAGTCCTACCATGTTTAACTTTCACAACTCTTTACCTCGCCTTCTTGCTGCTCCACTTGTCCAACACATTAGCCATTAACTCTCCGTCTCCTTACAAACCAGTCGATAATATTATCCTAAACTGTGGTTCATCTGACAATTCGACTGCATTAGATGGTCGGACCTGGACTGGAGATGTCAATTCAAAATTCTTCCCTCAAGAACTATCACAAAACCAGGCCTCTCTAGCGAAAAACTCACTTAAGCAATCCTCATCTGCTTCGCAAGTACCCTATACCACTGCCCGCTTGTCTGTCTCCCCATTCACCTACATATTCCCACTCACTACCGGCCAAAAATTCGTTCGACTATACTTCTACCCAGCCACTTACAGCAATTTCGGCCGCTCTAATGCTCTATTCTCTGTCAAAGCCGGAACTTTTACCTTTCTTCGAGACTTCAATGCTTCACTTACAGCAGATGCCGATGGTGATCCGGATGATACAATATTTAGAGAGTTCTGTATTGACATCGTGGAAGATTTGAGGCTGAACATAACCTTCACTCCAAGCAATTCCAATTCATTTGCTTTTATCAACGGAGTTGAAATCTTGTCCATGCCATCTTATCTCTATTACAGTACTCCTTCTGATTATAACAGCCGGATCCCTCTAATCGGCGAAGAGTACATGTTCAACGTTGATAACCGAGCTGCTCTGGAGACGATATACAGAATAAATGTTGGAGGGAAGTACATCTCACCCACTGAAGACACTGGAATGTTCCGGAGCTGGAGTCCGGACGAAAAGTACTTGACAGAAGATTTAACATCTGTTCTACCTGTTAACACAACTATTGAACTGCTATTTACCAAAATACGAGCCTACACTGCACCAGAAAATGTATACCGGACTGCCCGGACTATGGGGAGGTACGCAGCAATCAATAAGATTTACAATCTCACTTGGGAATTTCCAGTAGATTCTGGGTTTGAATATCTTGTTAGGCTGCACTTCTGCGAGTTTCAACCAGAAATTACTTTTACTCACAACCGAGTGTTTCTTATTTTCATAGCAAATCAAACTGCGGAGACTGCAGCCAATGTGTGGACATGGGCAGGAGGTAGCAAAGGTGTTCCCATATACAGAGACTACGCTGTGTCAATATTTGGCAAAGAAAACCAGAAGAAAATGAACCTTTCTATCGCCCTACAAGCGAACCCCGATGACTATGCCACTTTTTTCAGTGATGCAATCTTGAACGGTATCGAAATCTTCAAAGTAAGCGACTTTAGTGGCAATCTTGCGGGACCCAACCCCGAACCAGTTCCATTGACCCCTCCAAAGTCTGTGCCACTGATAGAATCAACAGAGTCGAAGAAGAATAATAGAACAATAATAATTGCCGCTGGTGGTGGAGTTTCTGGCTTTACTATACTCCTGATTCTCGTAGTCTTGATTTTCCGACTAGCCGAAAGAGTCAAGGATTCCGACAACTCAACAAAGGCAAGCGGGCCAACTCTACCGTGTCGTTTGTCTCGCTACTTCTCACTCACTGAGATTATAGCTGCTACCAACAATTTTGACAAAGTACTCATTATTGGTGCTGGAGGGTTCGGTGATGTGTACAAAGGATACATTAATGGTAGTGCGGCTACCCCAGTTGCGATCAAACGATTAAAATCCGGTTCTCAACAGGGAGCTCAGGAGTTCAAAACAGAGATTGCGATGTTGTCTCAACTCCGCCACCGCCATCTTGTTTCTTTGATTGGATATTGTGAGGATGGAAACGAGATGATACTCGTGTATGATTACATGGCTCATGGGACCCTTCGTGATCATCTCTATAACACCAAGTATCAGCCACTTTCTTGGAAGCAACGACTCCAAATCTGTATTGGTGCAGCACATGGGTTGAACTACCTTCATACAGGTGCGACACATACAATCATTCATCGTGATATGAAGAGTACAAATATCTTATTAGATGAGCAATGGTTGGCCAAGGTGTCTGATTTTGGGTTATCAAAGTTTGGTCCCATTATGTCCAAGTCCCATGTTAGTACAGTGGTTAAGGGTACATTTGGATATTTGGACCCGGAATATTGTCGCTTTCAACGACTTACTGAGAAGTCTGATGTGTACTCCTATGGTGTGGTGTTGTGTGAAGTGTTGTGTGGAAAGCCACCAATCATACGTACGGATGAGGACGAGCCAATGGGTCTAGCAGCATGGGTCTTGCAGTGCTATCGCAATGGAAAGCTTGATCAAATTGTTGATCCATCTTTGAAGGGGGAAATTGAACCAGAATGTTTGAAGAAATTTGCCGAGATTGTAGAGAATTGTTTGCTTGACAATGGAACCAAACGACCATCAATGAATGATGTGGTTGGGGGGCTTGAGTTAGCATTGGAGTTGCAAGAAAGTGCAAAAAAAGATGTCAAGCTTGATTTGGCAGAAGAAATTGACATGAATGATGATGATGAGCATGCTTTGATCCCTATCTCAGATGTCAATGAAAGTGATGACATGATTTTTAGTAGCAGTGGAAAACTATCAAGTACTAATAGCAATAGTCAAGTGACCGTAGTAAGCCGAGAAAGTTTTGCTAGTAAGGATTCAGATGGATTGATGTCCCCCAGGGCAGTATTGTCTGAGATTATGGATCCTAAAGGTCGATAAACAAAGGAAAAAAAAAGTTGCTAGTTGAATTTTTAATATGGTTGATCGTAACTGCCAAAGTCCTTACTTAATTTCCTTCTTGAATTATGAAACTTTGAATCTGTGGAACATTTCCTAATTTGCTATTGAGCCTTAGTCTTTTAAGTTCAAATGATAAGCACTCTGAACAAAATACTCACCCAATTTTTTGTGGCAATCCAAATATGACAAATGCCCCACCTTTTTGTGGCAATGCCTCTACGGGGATTCCATGGGTTTTGCATCATCCGGTGAAGTGATCTGCAAATAAGTTTTTCCTGGTCTTTTGTACCGTTTAGTTGCTGTTTATGTTTTGGGTGTAGTGGAAGACTTGTTCTGTTTTTGTATTGTTGTAATAGTTTCTGTTTAGTCCAGTGTTGTCTCCAGGGTCTTGCTACTCTGGTTTAGTTTGTTTGAACTCCGTTTTTCTGTGTCTATACTTTCCTTTCATTAGTAAAATTCCCCTGTTATGTGAAAAAAAAAATATCCGGAACATCAAACTGTGACAGTGGTATCTGCAATATTTTAGCAACATAATCAGTCATAAAAGCATGATATAAAAGCTCCAAATTCCACCAATGGGTATCCCTATCAATTAGATCGCAGCCACCTTCATATCTAGATTAATCATTTAACAGGCAAAATAATCTTGTAACAACTGATAAAAAGCACAATGGAGCCAAGGATCTTGAATTCTTGATAATCTCGAACAGATTCTCCATTTCCAAATTTTTAGCACAGACTCTGCTTTAACAATTAGCTTCCTTCCTCACCTATACCAGAACACTATGTCAAGTATAAGATGGAGAATGACCCAATGTAGCATGCATAAACAGAGCATTTACGATAATACTTGGCCTTCCAAATTCTTTCCAAAATAAATTCCGGAACATTTAATACTCTCCAACGCTTAAAAAAAAAGTGGGGGTGGGGTGTGGGGGGGGTGGGGGTGCTCTTTTCTTTTAGAAGGTAACACTCTCCGACCTTACTTAGTCAACACGGTCAAGTTAAAAGATTCAAGTTCTTTGTAAACCTGATCCAACCTTATTTTCGAGATACACGGCCTATTCCACTTTGTCCCCAATAGTATGAATTCACCATCTTTGCAATCTCGTGACATAAATTTTGTGGCAATTTAAAATAGCCTATCACATAGGATGGGGTTGCTTGAATCAAATAGTGAAAGATTCTGATTTAATTATTGTAAATTTTTTTTTTTTTTTTTTGACAAGTTCATATAAAGAAATCAGTAAGTGTAATAATGCTAAATTGCTCTTTTAAGTTTTTAACTAAAATCTCCTCTTAAAAAAGTTGTTAACTAAAAAAACAAAAACCTTACTCTTTCTTCGTTTATTTTTTTTTATTTTTAATTTTTTTCAGAAAAAAAAAATGTAACCAAAAGATAAGCTTATTTCATAATTTGTATTGATGATTTTTTTTTTTTTTTAAGTGATAATTGTTTTAAGTTTATTTGAAAGAAGTATTATTTTAAATTTTGAATTTGATAGTAGAAAAAGTAGATGAGTGGGATAAGGGTTGTTAATGGGCCGGCCCCCCATTTTTACTTGGCCCATGGGCACAACGGGTTAGGCATAGCAGGTTGTTAACTAGCTAGTTAAAGGGTCGAGTTAGGCTGGGCTGAAAGAGAAAACCCCAACCCAAGATCCTGCTCGTGGGTAATGCTTATTTTGTCTTTAGGAGGCAGGGGTACCGAGTTAGGCCTAATGAACTACCTATGAGCTTGTGTTAGCATCTTATTTTATTATTTTTTATAAGTGAAGAATCAATTTTTTATAAGGGATGAATCCATCTATTTTTTTAAAGGAAGAAAAAAAATCAAAGAATTTGAAACTTATTTAAATTTTTTTACGGTCAAATCTATTTAATTTTTTATTTCGTTGATGGAAACCTTTTTTTTTTTTTTTTTAATTAAGGCTTTATATGGTTTTTAAAATTTTTTATTTTTTAATAAAAAAAATCCAATGGCTAATTCAAGTTGCTAGACAACTAAAAAATATATATTTATTAAACTAAGTTCAACACAATCACTTTAAGTATCTTAGTAGTTATGAGTGTTCTCTTAAAAAATACCTCTATAATGTTACAATTACCAAGTAAAACATATTACAATAAATCAAACTTGCTTTATGAGTTTGTGCATTACAACTAACAAGTAATTTCCATGTGAGTTCCAGTTAGCTTAACTGGTAAAGTCTCTAATGGTTGAATAAGAGATCTAGGGTTCAATCCCCGCCTATACCAAATAATGATTGGTGTCTTGGTCTGATGATAAAGAGCTATCATCAAGAGCGAACGCCATAGGTTGAAACTCTCTCTCTCTCAAAAAAAAAAAAAAAAAACAAGTAATTACCAATTTAATTATTTAACAAAAAATAATAATAACCAATGTTAATTAATTAAAATTATAAGTATTTCTATTAGTTTATGTAGGAAGTTCACAACATGGGGTTGCTAGATGCATAAGAAAACCTGGGCTAACCCCAAAAAACCGCTATTTGTCATTTGGAGCAACACAATCACACATAGGACAGTTTCTTCTATCTTTTTGACCTGTTTTTACAAGACTTGACAACTACAAAAAGGCCTTATGATTCACTACACATAACATTAATAACAACCCAGTTTTTAGCTCATAATTGTACTTCTGTGTTTTCAGAAGTTTTTTTTTTTTTTTAATGAAGAATACTAAGTACTTTAACATACCCACGGAGAGAGGTGAGAAAATCTTAAAAAAACTAATAGTGATGTATATTTAAAAGGGCCTCCGTGTTTTAAGAGGTTGTAATGCATTGTAACGCCCCTAGCTTAAAAAAAAAAAAAAAAAAAAAAAAAGGATTAAATTTTTTAAACCCCACGTGCCCCACCAACCCCATTCACCACCACCACACATTACACTCCCTTATCTCCCTCTTTGGCCGGTCAACTTCCATTTCACACAAACACAACACACTTCTCTCTTTCTCTCTCACACTCTCCCACCAGTCCCCATTCCTTACCACCACCTCCACCATCTTTTCTAGTGAGGTTTACCAGAAAACTCCTTAGGAAACTCTAAGGCATCTTTTTCTTTTATTTAAGGTAAAAACTCCTAATTTTTTTGGTGGGTTTTTATACTTTTGCAAGAGATTCTCTTTATCTAAGCTTTTTGAGTGATAATCTTGTGTTTATGATGTATATAGGTATTGATTTGGTGGACTTATTTGATAAATGGGTTTATGGTTTTACAAATGGTGGCTATCTAAGGTTTACTTATGGTGAAAATTTAGGGGTTTGAGTTCTATCACGTGATAGTCGGTAAATCTAATTTTCCATAACTATTGAGTTTATTTGGAGCTAGTTGAAGATTTAAAACTCTTGTCTTGGTAGATATTGTGATTTTGTTTCGTGGGTCTCTCTTGATGATGATGTGTAAATCTTATGGAAGTTACTAATAAATTGTTAAGATTTTTGTATGGGAGATGATCTTGAATTGGTTAATTTTACAAATTGGAGTCTATGCCTTGTAAATAAAATTTTTGAGAAACTTTGGAAGTGTAATACATTACTTGTGAGGTTAAATACTTAGGTTTGCCTAATTAATATCTTATTTAGTGATCTCTAATTTGTAGTTAGATGCAATGTCAAGCTTTATGCTTATCGTGATATGTTTGCTTGGTATTGTTTAGGTTCTAGCTAATTAATCTCCTTTGGAGCTTGGAGAATTAGGCTTTTGCGGGTTAAGGTAAGTAGCTTTTTAATGAGATTTTTGGAAAATAATCACATGACATGAAATGTTGTTTTTGGGTTAGACACATTTTGGAAAATTATTTGTGAAATTATGTTTTTCTAAAAGGTGTTGTGTTTTGACCCTATTATATATGATTGTATATGAAAAGTGCATCATGTATAATATTACATATGAGGAAATGCATGAATATTTGGCATGGAAAAAAAACATCTTTGAACTCCTCTGATAATGGATTTCATAATTTGTGGTATTATTTGGAAATACTAAAGATGTTTTGTCTTAACTTGTATTATTTGGGAAATTGATAGAAAACCTTATTTGAGAAATTGATAGAAAACATTATTGTAAGGAATGATTTTAGGGACCTTGAGAATTTTATGGATATCTTGGTTATTGGACAATTTTATGAAACTACTTGGAAAGTAAACTGTGTATTTGGACAACGATTATTTTGAGACAGGTTTTTGTGGCTAGCAGTAGTTAGACTAATTACCAATGGAGGTTGGATTTTTGTGATGGTGATCTTTAGATGATGTACATTCTAGAGTAGGCTTGACTCATTCTTTGTATCTAATAGTGGTTATGACTTTTATTTCCACTAATGAGACAAGTTATTAATTTTTAATTATATTTATTCAAACATCCATTCTTTTGTGGCCAATGGTCCTTGTAATTATTGCATAGAGCATTGACTTACTTTGCGAGTATCTTTAATGAAATTGTTATGAAAATTCTTGATGTTGGTACTTGGTATGAATTGTTTGGATTAAATTGTCAAAAAGGAAAAATCTACAGGTATTTTTAGGATATATTTCTCATGCTTTGGACCTTTTTGAGTTTGGGGCGTGACATGTATGAACTCAAGTGTGATTAATTTCACATGTTAGCCTAATAGTTTATTAGCAAGTTTCAGTTGGATGAACTAGTAAAATCTTTTATTGTCAAATAAGAGATCTAGGGATTCGAACCTAGCACACCATAAAACGACTGGTGTCTAAATCTAAAATAAAGAGTAATCATCATAAAATGGATGTCATATGTTGGAATTCTATTGCATCCATAAAAAGTTTTTTTAATTCTATCTACAAGTGGGAATAGCATTTTAAATACTTGTCTCTCCCCAATCCCAACCTTGAATGGGGTAGATTTTATTGGTCCTTTATGGCAAATAAGGTTGGGAATGGGGTTAAATCCTTCCCCGTAAATGGGTTTGGGTTTGTGACGAGAGCATATTGGAACCTAGTTTATATTTAAAAATTAAGAATTATTTTTAAAAATATTTTTTATAGGTTTTTTTTTTGTGTGTGTTTTAATCTTTTGACAATTTTTTTTTTTGGGGGGGTGGGTGGGGTGTTGTGTATTGGGGTTAATAATCCTTCCCCCCCCAAGCGGCTTTGGGGTGGGATTGCCTATCAGGGACCTGCCCTGTTTATATTTAAAATTTTCAAATTATATTTTTTATTGGTTTTTTTTTTTTTTTTTTTTACTACAAATATATGTTCTTTTAACTTTCAAATTTTAATATATGATGTCTTTTGGTGCTGTATTATTGATTTGATATTTTTATGATAAATATTTAAATTGTGGGAATGGGATTAAATCCTTCCCCCTAAATGGGTTTGGGTTTGTGACAAGGGCATATTGGAACCTAGTTTATATTTAAAAATTAAGAATTATTTTTTATAGGCTTTTTTTTTTTGTGTGTGTGTTTTAATCTTTCGACAATTTTTTTTTTTTTTTTGGGGGGTGGGGGATTGGGCTTAATAATCCTTCCCCCCAAAGTGGCTTTGGGGTGGGATTGCCTATCAGGGACCTGCCTTGTTTATATTTAAAATTTTAAAATTATATTTTTTATTGGTTTTTTTTTTTTTTAACTACAAATATATATTCTTTTAACTTTCAAATTTTAATATATGATGTCTTTTGGTGCTGTATTATTGATTTGATATTTTTATGATAAATATTTAAATTGTTTATAAATTTCTAATTATTGTTGTATTATTATTATTATTATTATTATTATTATTATTATTATTATTATTGTTTTTATGATTTTTAATACTTCAATAGTTGAATTGCTATATTGCTATGCTTTTAGAAAGATTTGTAATGTTAGATTTTTTTTTTAATAATATTTATGAGTTTTAATTTAGTGTATTATATATTTTAAATCAAATATTAATAAATTAATAAAACAATTGCGTGGGACGAGTGCCCTTAAGTTCCACCTAGGTTGGTGGAGGAAAAAAAAAAAAAAAAAAACCGTCCCAAAGCGGGGTTGGGGGAAAGGGGACGAACGGATAACTATCATGTAGCCATTCTTACGTGGAAGATCAAATATGCTTGCTAGGTGATTATGGTTTTTTTTTATTTTTTTTTATTTTTTATTATACATCAAACATAATATATCTTTGATTAAAAAAATCATAATATACCATGTCATAATTACAAAAAAAATTATAAAAAATTATTGCGACTAGAACTATTGTTGCATAATAAAATATCCCTCACACCAAAAATCTTCCACTTCGTTTCAATCATTAGACATTTCGATTTTTGAGTGCATTATCAAGTTTCCAATCATTTTGTAGTTTCTTCCTCAAGACTTTTCAAGTCTCCCCTGCCCCACTTCTCATGAGTAGACAGCTACGTTGCTGGTATTGACCATTCGTGATTCGTGGTCATCATCCAACTAAAATGACGGTATTAACTATTAAGTAATGAATTTTGTACCCTGGCTAGTAACCTCTCCCCCTTCCTCCTCTCTTGTCCTCTTCTTCTTCTTCATTTTCTTGTTCTTCTTATTAATCTTTGTTTTCTTAGCCAATATTGTTGTGTTTTATTTTTGTCAGATAGACGATATTTTGTTAGATGACAAAAGACTTTATTAATTAAACTAATTGAAATTTATGATAAAAAATCTTACTTTTTTGGTCTATTAATATTTATGTGATGTAAAACAGACAACTAATTCCTAGATCATAGTAAGTGCTACAAGTCAAATAGCAAGAAATCCAAAAAGTAGGAGTCACTACAACAAACATTAGTTATTTCAACCCTCTTTTATCGAGGGTTTACTAAAATCTGTTGATACAATCTATAAATACAAATCAGCTGGCTATATTACTCAACTTTATTTCAAAGTGTAAGGTTGAATTTAATCAACCATCTTGTTGGTTTTATTCCGTGCCAAATTTGCTTGTATTTTAGCAATTAGTAACCTTGTATTTAAGTGGAATTCTTGTAAGGGTAGTGTATGAGAAGATGTAAAGAAAAGCTCAAGTTTGTGCAAGGAGGTAGAGTTTCGCGGTTAGGACTCGCGGGTGACTTGCGACTGGAAGCCGCCAACTGCAGCGCACGTGAGAAGCATGCGGGGAGCTGAAGGGTCGCGCCAGCTGTCGCACTACAGTACAAAAGTCCCAGGCTGGCTAGGCTGGTAACACGCGGCTGGAACTCACGACTCAGACCATTCGCGAGGCCAAGCCGCCAAAACACCCTGTTTGGAAAAAACTGACTCTTTGCATTCCAAACGCTCACCACTATATATATAGACCCTTATACCCACGAAATGTAGAGAGCTTTCTGAGAGAATTTTGTGAGAGAAACCCTAGAGAAAAACAAGATTGATTCATCCACAATCTTTACTTTAGAGACTCTTCAAATTCCTCTACTCTCTTCCTCTCCATTGATACATCCTTGAGAGGTTCTTTACCAAATCCTTTTCTCACCATACCCATATCCGTGAGAAGGTTTATTTGGTGATTTGGGAAGCAGTTAGGAAGGAACCAATGTCTATTGGTTGATGCTATGGTTGATAGCGGAATCCGGTAAGCTAAAGAAAAAATAAGTTCGGCGCAACCTCGTTAGAGTAAGAAGCTTGGAGGGTTTAGGTACATTGGGTAGATTAGGCTTGGAGGGTCAATTGCTGTTCATGTATCCCAACTACATTCTTTAGTAGATTATTTACCGCTTGGAGGGCGGCGGAGAGGTTTTATGCTGAGGGCTTCGGTTTCCTCTTCGATAACATATCGTGTGTTGTCCGAGTGTTTGCATCTTCCTTCTCTTTATCTTTGCCATTTATTTTCTGCTGTGGATGTGTTTATATTTGACTTTGATTGTTTATCAATTCTGTGTTTGGTTTATATTCATGTTCCGCACGTTAATCATTTGATATTAAGCTTGAATTGATATTTTGTATTTTTGGGTCAAAACGTTTAAGGGTGTTTTATACACGTATTGAACATTCAATTGGTATCAGAGCGGGTACACTTGTCTTAGTTTAAATACCTAAGTGTGATCCTTGACCCCTTGTGTTTATTTGCCACGGATTGTGCTTTATATGACTCTTTATATGATTTGGTTGATGATAAATGTAACATGCCACGTGTTTGTGAAAATGCCTCTTTGAGTGATAATCCTCATAATTGTGATGCTATGTTACATGAATCTTTGGATGTTGTTGATATTCCTAACATCAAACCTTTGAAGAAAATTGCTAAGAAGTTTCAAAATAATTTGAATAAGTTATTTTGTGAAAAGGATGATTTGATTACTAAGCTCAATGAATCTAACAAATTGGTTGAAAAATATAAGAAACTTGCTGAAAATTCTCTTGAAAAGCTGAAAGAGTTTGAATGTTTGAATATGGACTTGGATGCTAAACTTGTTGATGAGCTAAAATGTGAAAATGAATTTTTTAAGATGCATGCCAAGTGTTTAATTGCTGAACCTATTGATAAAATGGATGAAAATATTTGCTGCAATCATGTTGTGGTACCCGATATTGTGCCTATTGTGTGTTCTAACCCAAAGGACAAATCGGTGTACATTCTTCCACACAAAAGAAATCAAAAGGTGGAGAGAAAGGCTCCAAGTCAAAGCCTCTATTTAGGTCTTAACCTAAGGTTTTAGATGGATCTAAGTTTGTTCCAACTTGCCACCATTGTGGTGTGATTGGTCATATAAGACCTCAATGTTATAAGTTGAAGAGAGAACAAAATCATGTTGCTAGATCCCTTTCCAAAAAGCCTAGTGGACCTAAACACATTGTGTGTCACCATTGTGGTGCTTTTGGTCATCTAAGACCTCATTGCTCTAAGTTTCATGCTCTTAAAAGAATCAAAAGAAAAGATAAACTTGAGTCTCTTGGAAGTTATGCTAAAAAGGGTAAACTGGATTTGAGTGAAAATAACATATTGTTGAAGAAACTGTTTAATGTTCTTTACTCCTTGACTATGTGCATCTCCGGCTGTCATTCTTCCAATCCTTGTCTCACTTCTTTTGAGACACTCATTCGAAACAATCGTTCCGTTTGGATGAGGAAGGGTTCCTATGTTTGAGCTTTTGCTTTGTTGGTCCTTGATCTAAATTTTCGATCTTTGTAGGACCCTTCATGCATTAGATGTGTCATTGTCATGCATTTGTGCATCATGCATCTCTTTATCTGCATTGTTTTTGTTTTGATCTTACCTTTTTGTTTTAGTTTTGTGTCAGTAAAAATCCAAAACCACATAAAAAGTGAAAAATTCAAAAAATTTGATTGTATATGTTTGAGCACATTTCACATGTAAGTTTTACCTTGTATCTTTGTACTAATGGCTTTGTACATTTACGAGTTTAGCTTGTTCTTTATGCACTTATATCTTTGTGAGAAAAATTTCGACATCTTTGTGTGATTGTTGTAAATCGATCTTCAAACTTGTCATGAATGATTAGCCAATAGTCATATTGGTTTTGATACATGCATAGACTTGTGCCTATATATCTTCCCACTATTTATTTATTTATTTGCTTAAAGAGCTCACCAAATGTAAATCTCCAAATGAAAAGAGATATTGAGCTACAAAAGCCGTCGCACATACTAGTATTCGACTAGAAAAAAGAGAAAACGACTTTTATGAAAATGTATGGTGCCCAAAAAGCCAAAGGTTTGTTCATCAAATTGAAATATCAAAAATTTCACTTGCCCCACATGTGCATTTTTCATGCATTGGTCATGCATTGCACTTTGCCACCTCTTGCACACACCTTGCTACCCTTGTCATGCATTGGTCTATACCTTGTTTCTTCATCCTAGCATGTCATGTTTACCTTATGCTATGTAGCATTTTGTTCTATCTTAGGTTTAAGCTTCATTTTCGCATTCATCTCGCACCCCTCATGCATCATTGCACCCCTCATGCATCATTATCATTGTTCATACCTTCATCTCTTGCCCTCGTTTCTCCTTGACCCTTTGTCTATTCCTGACAAAAAGAGGGAGAGTATGCTCTAGAAAGTATACCGGAGAGTTTTTGTCATTTCTATATGACTCTTATGCACATTCTTAGGGGGAGAAATTCTATTTCTCATGCACATTTGTAGAGGGAGAGATATTCCATAGGGGAGATGCATATACCAAGGGGGATAAGACATTGAGCTAATAAGAAAACTTTGTTTTGGTGTTTGGTGTTTGATAAAGTTGCTCACATGTTTCACACCATGTTTACTTGATTGCAATTTACTTGTTACATTATACTTGTCCGTTTATTATTTGTTTTACCTTGAGGATCTAATGTATTTTGTGCAAGTGTTTCAGGTTACAGGTATATATGTTTCAAGTTCATCACAGCTCCTATAATTCATGATAGGGGGAGTGATATGATAAGGGAAGTACTTTATATTTTGTACCTTTGCTTTTGTATGGTACATTTGTACCCATGTTGCTTTTGTAAGTTTTTAGGGTTTGTTTTCATGCATTTTGTAGGCTTTTATGGTTTGTACCATGCTTATGTAGCCTTTATGCTTTGTGGCTTAAGTACTTAATGTTAAATGTCATGCATTTTTCTTTAGTACTTCACTCTTGTGCCCTTGTAGGACTGTTCCTAGATGCATATATGTTTTATGCATTGGTTGAGTGTTGGACATGCAAATAATGCTTGCAAATAAGCTTATTAGCTTGCATGTCCAGATGTTCATTCCTTGTGAGAATGGGCACTGTGATCACTTTTGTATAGTGATTGCCTGTTTTGGTCAAGTTATGATTTATTACTTTATTACTTAAGTCTATTTTTGCTTGATCATATTATGCTTGATTCATATGCATTTCAAGTATTCTGCACACAATGATATTGTTGTGTTGTTGTATTTCAGGAGATACTTGTTCATATGTTTCAAGAGCTTATCAGAATCTAGTGTTAGGTGTGAGTGAGTTTTGCTCAACTGTTCCCAACTCACGCTTTAAGTCTAGAGTCTGTTGTAGGGTTTTGTCACGGAATAGTCAAAGGGGGAGATTGTAAGGTTAAATTTAATCAACCATCTTGTTGGTTTTATTTCGTGCCAAATTTGCTTGTATTTTAGCAATTAGTAACCCTATATTTATGTGGCATTCTTGTAAGGGTAGTGTGTGAGAAGATGTGAAGAAAACCTCAAGTTTGTGCAAGGAGACTGAGTCTCGCGGCTAGGACTCACGGGTGACTCGCAACTGGAAGCTACCAACTGCAGCACACATGGGAAGCATGCAGGGAGCTGAAGGGTCGCGCCAGCTGTCGCATTACAGGACAAAAGTCCCAGGTTGGCCAAGCCGGTAACTCGCGGTTGGAACTCGCGACTCAGACCAGTCGCGAGGCCAAGCCGCCAGAACACCCTGTTTGGAAAAAACTGACTTTTCGCATTCCAAACACTTACCACTATATATATAGACCCTTATACCCACGAAATGTAGAGAGCTTCCTGAGAGAATTTGGTGAGAGAAACTCTAGAGAAAAATAAGATTAATTCACCTACAAACTTCACCTTAGAGACTCTTCAAATTCCTCTACTCTCTTCCTCTCCATTGATACATCCTTGAGAGGTTCTTTACCAAATCTTTTTCTCACCATACCCATATCCGTGAGAAGGTTTATTTGGTGCTTTGGGAAGCAGTTAGGAAGGAACCAATGTCTATTGGTTGATGCTATGGTTGATAGCGGAATCCAGTAAGCTAAAGAAGAAATAGGCTCGGCGTAACCTCGTTGGAGCAACAAGCTTGGAGGGCTTAGGTACATTGGGTAGATTAGGCTTGGAGGGTCTATTGATGTTTATGTATCCCAACTACATTCTTTAGTGGATTATTTATCGCTTAGAGGGTGGCAGAGAGGTTTTACACCGAGGGCTTCAGTTTCCTCTTCGATAACACATCGTGTGTTGTCCGAGTGTTTGCATCTTCCTTCTCTTTATCTTTGCCATTTATTTTCTGCTGTAGATGTGTTTATATTTGGCTTAGTTTGTTTATCAATTCTGTGTGTGGCTTATGTTCATGTTCCGCACGTTAATCGTTTGATATTAAGCTTGAATTGATATTTTGTATTTTGGGGTAAAAACGTTCAAGGGTGTTTTATACACATATTGAACATTTACAAAAGTTATTCGGTCCCTCAAAATAAGTTAAAACACCCTTGAAATAAATGTGAAAAAAAAAAAAAAATGCACCAGTTTTTTCAGTCCACAACCCTTGATAAAATATTACAAAATTTTCAACCCTTGAAAAAAGCCGACAACAAAATTTTCCAAATCAACTTCTCCTGATGGTAACCTCGCAGGACCTAATCAAATGCTGCCCTCTCTACCTGCTGCCTCTACAACCAAGGAGTCCAAAACAAAGAAAACAGTATTAATTGCAATTGGAAGTGGTGTGGGGGTCTTAGTGGTACTCACTTTAGTGTGTTGCATTGGTTCTCTTGAAATTAAGGAAGTCCGGGCACTATGTTTATTATTATCAACTATCAAAGTGCTGTTGCTGGCATGATACATACAAAGGAAAGTCAACTATGCCACTGATAACTTCCACCAAGAACTGATTACCGGTCGAGGTGGTTTTGGGTATGTATATAAGGGTTTCATCCACGAGAGTATGATTGTGGCACTCAATTAAGCTCTTGAACCCTGAGTCTTGATAAGGTGCTCGGGAGTTTAAGACTGAGATCGAGATGCTTTCTCAACTTCTCCATGGCCACCTTGTTTCTCTTATTGGATACTGCAATGATGAATTGCACTGTATTAATTACAGTATTAACCAACTCAGCTATACTCATTTATATATAAATAATACATTAAGAGTACGTTTGGTTGGATGGGTAGAAAAGTGAAAAGATAGAAAACAGTAAGATGATGGAAAAGTGGGAGGATGTAAAAGATTTTAATTTCTCTCATTTTTGTTTGGTTGGGAGCGGAAAAGTGAAGGGATGAAAAAAGTGAGTTCGTATAAATTTACTCATACACACCTGTTAAAAAATGATGGCTAATTAAAACAAAAAAGTAACAAACAATAAAAAAAAAAAAAAAAAAAAAAAAGAAAAGAAAAAAAAGAAGCAATCACCCAATTTATTAGAAAATAAAAATCATGTTCCAAAAAAAAATTCATGTCAAGTTAAACCAAAAAAAGAAGAGAAAAACAAAACAACTATCACACCCACAGCCTAGGGGGGAAAAATGCAACATCCAAGAAAGAAAAGAAACAAAAAAGAAAGGAAAGAAAAGAAAAGAAAAGAAAAGAGGCAACGTGCCTACCCACAGCCTAGGAAATCAAAAAATGAAAAAAAAAAAAAAAATTTGGTGAGAAAAATTTCTTCTTTCAGTTTTCTCCCTATTTTTGGGAGAAATTTTTCTCTCCAATAAGAAATATTTATTTTTCTTCCTCCTTACCCAACCAAACACACTCAAAAAAGTTTTCCTTCCCATTTTCTCTCCAAAGTTTTCCGTACACCCTATTTCACCTCCAAACAAACACACCCTAAGTGTCTAATTAACCAATAAAATTTTGAACAACCACCAACTTTACTATTTTTTTCTTGAATCACTAACTTTATAACAAAAAGTTAATTATTATAACATGATAACAATATGCACATATATCATAAATCCTATATATTTCTTAATTATTAAATTATATAAAGTCATATTATATATATTCATACTATATATGCACTCATTCACACATAACACTATAACGAAAATAATAAATAAATAACACACAACTAGCAGGGCAGCTCAACAAATTTTGAGGCCTAAGGTGATATGTTTAAATGGGGACTTTTGTTATTAATTAAATAATATTTAATTAGTTTTCAACGTCATAATTTTTATATAACAAAAATGCATTCTTTTTATCTTGTAATTTTTTTTTTTTTTTTGAAGAAATGCTAAAACTATAGCAAATTTTATCAAAAAAACTTACAAAAATTGTAGCAATGAATGAATGATGTTATGGATATTATAAATTTTACAACATGATACTTATAAAGACGTATCACTAAGTAATTTTAAAATGCATTTAATAGGTTGTTAACGTCTACAAATTATATTGGCGAAACTACATTATTAGTCCCTGAAGTTTATTCTGTGTGCGCAATTAGTCTCTCAAGTTTGAAGAGAGTACAATTAGTCCCTTAAGTTTTAAAATTGAGTTGATTTAGTCATTTTATTAACTGTTGTTAACAGTGTTACTTACGTGGCTAACGGAATAATGACTTAACATTTTTTTTTTTAATGATGTGGCATGTTTTTAATTAAAAAATTAGAAACTAAATTTACACCTGAGAAAAAAAAATCACCCGTACCAAATTAAAAAATTTATTTTCTACCTGTTGTGGGTTTAATGAGAGAGAAAGGGAGAGAGGGAAGAAATCAAACCCTAGCCGCCGCTGGCAATAGCCCAAGCTGTAGCTGCCGCCAGCGACAGCACAAGCTGTAGCAACCGCCAACGACAGCCACTGCCCTAGCAGCCGCTAGCGACAGCCACCGGGTTTTCTCTTTGTGATTTCATCTGGGTTTTTTTTTTTTTTTGGTCTTTGGTCATGTAAATTGCAAGGTTCACGCCTCACAAGAGAGAGATGCGAGTGCGCTAGTCGGTCTTACAGACAGGCAAAAACAAGAGAGGAAAATAGGCTTTGATCTGTTTTGCTTGAAAATCTAGCAGCCTAATCACGACAAAAATGCGAGATGTCTTCAAAGGTTGGCTAAGATAGATGTGCCACTTTTCTTTCTTGGCAGGTTCAATATCTATCCTTAACTTTCATGGTCAGTAGTGGATCAGTCGCAGCTTGGTTGTCTATCTCTAAGAGGGATGGTCCAATCCAACTGATCTTTTCCTTCACTCATGAATCCGGTTGGGGTTTTTTTTTTTTTTTTTTTTTGGCTTGATTTTCGGCTTTGAATTCTGATTGGCTAGATCAAATGCAAGGTAGATGCTGATTTTGGATTGGATTTTTTTGTGGGTTCATGGTGCTGGAAGTGTGGGTTGCCGTTGTGGTGGTTGGGGTGGAGGTGGGGGTTGCCGTCAATATGATTTTTCAATTTCATCTAAGGTGGAAACTATTTTTTTAATTTTTTAATTAAAAACATGCCACATCATTAAAAAAAAGTGTCAAGTTATTATTCTGTTAGCCACGTAAGTAACACCGTTAACAATAGTTAGTAAAAGGACCAACACAACTCAGTTTTAAAACTTAAGGGACTAATTGTGCTCGCTTCAAACTTGAGGGACCAATTGCACACACAGAGTAAACTTCAGGGACTAATAGTGTAGTTTCGCCAATTATATTAATTGTCACATCCATTTGTATAAACGTTTTGAAGTAAATTTTATAGTATTTATAGTATTTTCCTACCTAAATTATTTCTTGTAATTAGTGACACATATTTGTAAGCCTTGTGTATTTAAAGTTGTATTATCTCTAGCATTACTCAATTCTTTGGTACTTCTTAAAAGTAGAAGAAAAATGTAAAACTAATTTTTTTCCCTATATCTCAAAAAAAAAATATTTAAAAAATATATATATTTCAATTTTTGCCCCAAAATTTGGGGGCCCTTCTCTAGTAGGGGCCCTAGGTGATTGCCTAAGTGGCCTAAGCCTAAGGCCGGCCTTGACAATTAGTATCGAACACATACTCACATGCTATATATAATATAAATTTATAATAAAGAGAGAGACGCTCACAACTTACAAATGCTCACACTTTATTCTTAGAATTGGAGATACATAAATAGTTAGATAGGGAAGAGAGCGAGAGAGAGAGAGAGAGAGAGAGAGAGAGAGATATGTGATTTGTATTGTTATTTGGCTTTGAGATAGGTCGATCTGTGTTGTTTTTTGATTTTGAGTTATGCTGATCTATGAATTCTTTGCCACTTGCAAATTTTCTAATAATTGATGTCTCCTTTTCTGGTGTAGTGTGATACGTTTTATTTGGCGTTATTATTTTAGTTCTCACCAAACAGTCACTACAACAAACTTTAGTTATTTCAACCCTCTTTTATCAAAGGTTTACTAAAATGTGTCGATACAATCTATAAATAGAAATGTGTCAACTATATTACTCAACTTTATTTCAAATGTTATTTGGTCCCTCAAAATAACTTAAAACACCCTTGAAATAAATGTGAAAAAAAAAAAAAAAAAAAAAAAAAAAAAACACCAGTTTTTTCAGCCCACACCCTTGATAAAATATTACAAATTTTTCACCCCTTGAAAAAAGCCCACAACAAAATTTTCATCCCTGGAAAAAAGCCCAACAAAATTTAAAAATATAACCCAAGCGTAACCAACAAACACAGAGCTCTTATCACTCTTTAGCTAAAAACCTGAAAAACTGAGAAAGCATAGAAATCAGTCAATCACAAGCTCGATGATCATGGAGATCTCATAGAGCTCGACGATCCTGGAGATCTCACAGAGCTCTACGATCATCGATTAGGAACGTAATCGCACAGCTCCGATTAGGTACGATCTCGATTTTGTGACTCTTCATCTCTCTTGGCGTTGTGTTTCTCAACTCCGATTAGGTACGAATCACAAACCCTAATTTCGTCTTTGATTTTTTTTTTTTTTTTGGTTTTCCCACACTTTTTATCGATTTCCCCATGATTTTCATTTCACATTTCTCAGAAAACTGAGCTCATCATCGATTTCCCTATTTCGATTTCTAATTGATCATTCGCTTTAGAATCTCACTGTAACGTAATCGTCTTCCTCAGGATGTAGCACAGAAAGTGAAGGAAGCTGAAATCACTGAGCAAGACTCACTTCTTCTGGTAATCATCATTAGAATTCCGATTTTCTGTCTTTCAACTTCAATTACGGACAATCGCATTAGAATTTCTTTAGCAGAAATTTATATTTGAGCATATTTTCCTTGTTTATGTGATCAGATTCAATTTTCTTTTAGAAAATTCATAGAATTATCTTTCGTTACTTCATACTCTGTTTCGAGTACTCCATGTAAAATTTGGTTCAAACAAATGGACATTACATTTAATTTTTTGCTAGATCTTAGAGATTTAAGATCGAGAAATTTAATGGTTGTGTTATGTTAATTGAAATTTGAAACAGACAAGGAATCTGCTCCGATTGTATAATTTTTGTTTTTTCTTTTAATGGCTGAGAATTTGATGCTTGGACTACTTGAAACATAAAATTACTATTACTATTACTCTTTCTCTCCATTTTCTTCATACAGATTTTGGGATTTTTTTTTTTTTTTTTTGCTTCACTGTGTGTGACTGACTTACTATGTCTCTATTTGTTTGTTACCATTTCTTTTTCTTTGGGATGAGATGAGATGGGATGGGAGCTGTTTGTTTAAATTAATTGAATGGAATGTGGTTTTGGAAATGGGTTATATCAAATGCATGTTCTAAACCTCTGTTTGGTTGCGGACGATAACAATAAATTGAGTGTTTAGGCCTTTTGGGTCTTAAGTTTAGGTTGTGTTTGGTTGCGTTTCAATGTTTCATTAACTCATCAACTGTTTATTGTTCATGGAACTTTAGCTGCTATACTATTAGAATTCTGAAGCTCTGCTGTGCTTTACGAGCAGGATCCAAGCAGATTCCTATATCATAATATTGATAATTTTACTGAAAAAGTAAAGATGTGCAGTCCTTATTGCCGTTCTGCTTCTTCTGTTGTTGATTCTTTGACATATTCAACATCAACTTGATAGTCATCTTAACCACCTTCCCCCACCACAGGAAAATAGTAAATAAATACAGTGACAATTTGGTACAGCTCTTTCCCACAGTAGAAAACGAATTGCAATGCACAGAAAGTGCTACATACATTACTCATGCTTATAATTACAAAGTTTCTCAAAATGCTGTTCAGGTTGAAATACAGCTTACTTGAACAAAGTCAACTTTCCCCGAACCAGTAACAAAGTAGTTGAGCTTATCAAATCAGCCAAAATCTACATATGCCTGCATAAGTATAAGCATATTCACACCTTGTGAATCATATTTGTTAAAGAGAAGAATATGCAGGAAGTTTTTATTTGTGTGTGTGTATAAGTAACGAAAATGCAGGAAGCATACAGTGACAAAGAATCTCTTTTTCCTTTTTCACCATATAGCAATTTATAAGCACACACAACTCTGATATTATCTCACATTACAATATATATGATCTCACAGTACAATACATATGATCCTCATGAATGATTCTTAAAACTGTCAATGATCTCTAGCTCAACTAGCACTTCCTCCTTCCATAAAAATGGGATGGAGTGTAAGATCATGAGTACATAACTCACAACTTGTGTAATTTACTAATACAGAAAAAATGAATGATATTTTAAACCAATCAATTTTACTTGAACAAAAGGCCATGACACAATGGAACAAGATGCAGTTGTTACAAGGATTTATGTGAATGGACTGAAAAGACTCATATTTATGCATCTTTATCAATGATGGGTGCACAGAAAAGCCAAGTTTCATGCATCACAGCTTATATTACTCCCCTTGTCACTTTAGAGTCACAAAAATGGACTCTTTATGCAGGGGGCACCTATCTTCTATAATTATCACCCATGCTTGAAATAAAGCTAATCCAATAAACCTAGAACCTGAACTTTCCTTTTCAATTATCTATTTGAATATATTCATGTGTGTATATAAATCATGTAATTTCAGTTTAATTAAGAGTACTATGTCATGGCATTGATTTTCTTGTTATATTTAAGATTCGTCCTCATATGCATGAATTATGCATGTTGTTAAGTACTAAACACAACAAGACTGAATATAAAGTTTCTAATTATTCACCGATTAACTAGGGAATGAACAGAATCATGACTAGTACAGTGCAAAAACTTAATCGCCACTCAATTGTAGAAGCAATTAATATCTTGTGAGTCAAGCAAAATTTGAAGAAATTGAACTGACTTAATAATGAAAATTTAATGTAATTCTTCTTCTGTTAGCTATCAGTTTCCTGAGTGTCGGTTGTAGGCTTGGAATAAATGCTATTAGCTATCATTTTTTTTTTTTTTTTGTCAATAGTTTCTGCTTTGAGTTTGTATCGGGTCTCCCCTGTTATTGTGCAGGGGTTTATTTTGCTTTTAGGTTGGCCTTTGTGATTTAGAGGCTGATGGTTTGTTTGTTTCATTTGTAGGTGATCCATTTTTAAGCTAAGCAGGTGAGTTATCCCAATTCTTGTGATATACAATCTTTTTGTCTGTTTGTGTATGTCTTACACTACATCCATAAATACCTGTTTTAGGACATGACTGTGGGCTTTTTTTTTTTTTATGACGCAAAACCTCACCAAGGCAGGCCCCTTTGGACCCACCCCTAGGGATTAAACCACCAATGTTATCCAACTATCTGTTGATAAAAAAAAAAAATAAAAATAAATAAATAAAAAAGATAGTTGAATGACGTTTCTTTAATCAACATTCTTGAAATTGTGGGTATCTTGAATTTGATATTGTGGAAAGGTGTGTAGATATATTTGTTGGGAAATTAACAAACTTTTGGTATCATTCTCTCTTTTTCAGAAACTTGAGGGCACCCATAATGGCTGAAATGTTCAATTGTACTAGCTGATAACTTCTTGCTTTGGAAATGATGATGATGAATAAAATGTATCAAAACTTTTAACTTTTGGACAGATTTAGTCTTTGTACAAAGTGTGATTGTTGATATATTTTCTCTTAAACAATAATTGATATATTGGCAGTTTGTATGTGGCCCCTAATTTGTTAATTTGTAGGTTTGAGTTTAAAGATCAAAGAAAGTGTAATTGTAGCAATATACCACTTTTGCTATACATCAATATCATAGCATATCATCTCAACAATTGTGAATTTTTGTGTGTGTATATATAATATATATATATATATATATATATATATTTGTGCATGATTGTGGTTTTTTGATTTTAAATAAAATAAAATCTTATTTAAGGGTCAAGAGACCCCTTAAATAACCTTATTTATCAAGAGTTGTAAATATAAATATTTTAAACCTTGGTAAAAGGTCATTTAAGGGTCTCTTGACCCTCAAAATAAGATTAGAGCACTTGTTTTAATGGCCACAAAGGCCTCTAAAATTTCTTTTTCGACGGTATATGTTTCGAAGGTTATCAAGGGTCAATTGGACTCTTAAAATAATTTTTTTCAAGGTTTTTTAATACTTTTTTTAAGGGTTTTGACCCTTGAAAAAAGTCAGATTTGTTGTAGTGAGAACTCACCCACATCTTTAGTATTAACTCTTTTTTCTTTAGTATTAACTCTTTTTAATTTGGAATATAAAATAATTAAAAAAAAAAACTCTTTTTAATTTGGAATAATAAAAAAAAAAAACTCTTTTTAATTTAGAATAAAAATTGTTAATTTTTGTTTTGTTTTGTTTTTTGTTTTATGTTTTTCTTTTTTCATTTAGATTCTAACATGACATTTTTAAAATATCAACCAAAAAAAAAAAAATTTATTGTGGGTTCTAGTTAGCTCAGCTGGTAAAGTTTTTGATGGTTGAATAAGATATAGGGTTCAATTCTTGTCTATACCAAAACCGATTGATGCTTTGGTCTGATAATAAAAAACTATCATCAGGAGTGGACATCATAGGTTGAAACTCTCTGGGAAAAAAAATTATTTTAATAACTACGTAAGTTTAACGATAAGGATCAAATTGATTGCAAATTGAAAATAACAAAGACTAAATTAACTGTGACATCAAACTATAGGGACCAAAATGGTATTTATTTATTTTTATTTTTTACATATTTTAACTGTTGAGAAAAAAACAAAAAAAACAAAAAATGCCTTACACATAAATATATAAAACTTATGGTAGTTAGGATAACTACTAGCCTTAGGAGACTCCGTTTAGTAAGCCCAATTAGTTAGATTCTACAGCCCAACACTCGTGTTCAGTCCATAATATGGTTATTTAAGATATAATATCAAACAATAGCTCTAGAGAATACAGTTACAACAAATTTCAAAATTACTGGCGACACAAGTTGTTATTGATTGATTAAAAAGTAGTGATGTTAGTGATGGACTTAAATAAGAAGTGATAAAAATTTGAAAACTCAATTATAATGAATTTTTTTTTTGTATTTGTAGCATTACTTAATATCAAATTGTAGAAATCTCAGCATGAAGAGATTAATTCTTATTGAATTAGCACTTGACATGAGGGTGTGCAATGTAATATTGTATCTTGATGATGTGATTTCTTTTTTAGATGAAAAATGCAAATTCACCCTTGGATCAAATCTAAACTTGAATAAGCAAGGGCAGAGCAAAAGAGTCGAGCTGTGGGGACAATTGCTCCCTGGGCTCCTGCAAAAACTGCCTTTCCCCCATTGATGTCCTTTTCCACTGAAAAAACAAAACAAAAGGAAAAAACAAAAACAAAAATATATATACCTCTCACTTTTTTAGGTAGTAGAATTTGAAAAGTACTTTCTCTTTCATCAAAGTCCAACAAATTGTTCTATTACATTTTGTATATTTAGGATTCAAATCAAATTTGAAAAGAAAAAAATTTTCCATTTTGCGGTTCTCTCTCTCTCTCTCTCTCTCTTTTACAACTTTTTATAGGTTACGCTCCATTTATAGTGGGGCATCTATTTAACTAAAAACAAAAACAACTGATACAAGACATGGCCTAACAGTGAATTGTCAATTATCAAAACAATGTAACATATTTGTAAAAATTGGAAATGAAAGATATGTACTTAGGGTAGAAAAAAAAAAATAAAGATTAAGTATTGTACAAATTCTTAAGAATTGGAATCTTGAGAATCATTTAGCTAGTTAGAAAATAAAATGAATTAAACATAGGCGACTAATTAATATGGGAGTCTAATGCATTATAATGACTATGTTGACAATGCATGGTGACGTGGCACAAAGCCAGAGGGCGTCCAAGTTACAACTCCTATATTTAAAGGCATCCCAAAGGTAGCCTTGCCGCCACAACCTTTGACTGGAGTAGCCACTTCTTCTTGCCCAATCAACATAGAAGAAGAAGAAGTGGTTGAAGTGCCTGATTCCAATGACAAGTTTGAAGTTTTCAGCTAGACTTTGTCCTCGAGAATTTCAATCGCTGACCTCGGTCCACCATTCTCACCAATACTTGACGAGATGGGGATTCAACACAAACCAAAATCCAGTATGATGGATTTGATAGAGTCCCAATCGAGGAGGGATGCACTTGGGAAGGCAGCCCAGACTAAGCCTCCCACTCCCTCACTTGCCCTGCCCTTCCAACTAGTCGACCTAAAGAGGAAACAAAAGCCAAAAGGGAAGGAGGTAGTGGGTGCTGGAAAAACCCTCCCCCCTCATGAGGACAAGGCTTAGAGGGTGGCTAAACAAGCGAAAGTGGGGCAGAGGGGTGCTGAGAAAAGAAATGATCCCTAGGTCGAGCCTCTAGCCTGGCTTCCTACCCCAATGTTGAATGGGAACCTCTGCTGGCCAACGCTTCCATCTGGGATTTCCAAGGAGGAGTAGCCAGCTATGTGGCCGACGCGGTGGAGTAAGCTCTGCTGCTCCCCGGAGATATGGCCGAGTTGTGAGACATGAGGAGACATGAGGTCTTCCTCAATCTTAAGAGATATCTTGCCATGGTTTGTCCTCGTCTTTTTTTCCTAATTTTTTTTCTTTACTTTCTTCTTCTAATCCTTGTTTCTTTCTTTGGTAGGCTGTTCAAGCCTGTAAAATCTATGCACACACACCACTTCCCGGTCTTTTTCTTTACCACCACTATGTTAGCCAGCCATTCAGGGTAAAATACTTCTTTGATAGCCCCAGCCTACTTAAGCTTCATCTCCTCGTCCTTGACGGCATTAGAATGATCCTTGGAGGAACGTCGAGGTAGTTGCTTCTTGGGGGTGAGAGATAGATTGACATTCAAATTATGGCAAATGAAGCTCGAATACACCCCCGGAGCCTCGTATGCATTCTAAGTGAACATGTTAACGTTCTTTTTGAGAAATTCTATGAGCTCCCCTTTCTCCCATGGTGGTAACTGAGCCCCAACCTAAAAAAACTTCTCAGGGTCATCACCCATAGTAAATTTCTCCAACTCCTCACATTTTGCATCATCGACTTGCCTATCCACAGGTATCGCTGGAGACTTTGGTTGCTATAAACCTCCTTCAGCAGAGGCCAAGGCCTCGGCCACAGGCCGATGCAAAATTGAGGACATGAGGCACTGCCTAGCTGCAGACTAACTTCCTACCAACTCCTCAATCTAGTCCCTAGACGGATACTTCACCTTCTGATGCAGGGTTGAAGAAACAGCCCCCTGGGTGTGAAGCCAGGGTCTGGCAACTATGGCCATGTAGGAGAATATGCATCTACTACAATGAAGTCCACTTCAACCATTTTTGAGCCTGCCTGCACAGGCAGCCTAATTTGGCCTTTTGGAATGACAATTTTTCCATCAAAACTCACTAAAGGTGAATCATAGGCTGTCAAATCATCGGGCTTTAAGTTCAGCCCCCTGTACAAATCAGGATACATAATCTCTGCACCACTGCTCTGATCTGCCATCACCCTCCTCACATCATACCCTCCTATTTTGAGGGTTACCACCAAAGCATCATCATGTGGTTGGAGGGTTCCAATCTTGTCCTCGTCTAAGAAACTCAACGATGGTCGGACCTCCGATCTAGCCCTCTTTGGACCTCCAATCTAGCTACAGACATCACCCTGGAAGGATGAGAACCAGTTCTTCCAGGTGCAGCAAAAATGACATTGATTGTTCCTATCGGGGGCCTTGAAGGGGCACTCCTCTGAGCCCCTGACCTTGATTGGTCTCCTTGTCTGTTTGGTCAGTACATAAATTGTTGCAACCTTCCTTCTTTGACCAACTGCTCCAGATGGGTCTAGTAGGACATATGTGATTCACTTGTTAGGAGCATATGTTACTATTTTATATAATTGGCTAATCCTTTGACAAAATGCACTTTACTTGTAATTGTGTAGATCTAGGATGTGTTTAATACTTCAAGAAACTTTGTTTCAAGATTAAGTGTTGAAACCATGCAAGTCTATCCAAGATTCAAGTCTGAAAAGTGTCTGTCATTAAAGCTCGACAGCTAGCCATTTGTCGAGGTTTAAAGAGCTGTTCAGGCCCCTGGCTTGACAGCAGCTCGACAGAAGCTCGACAGCTAGGTATCTATTGAGGTTTATGAAAAATAGAATTTCAGATCTGTTTTGACTCCAATCCGTGATTATGTGTTTGAGCTTTCTTTTCTCACAACCCTAGACATATAAAAGGATTATTTTAAGAGCCGTCAAAGAGGACACAAGTTGCACAAGTGTTGAGCAAAGTTTGTTCAAGCAAATTGTGACCGAAGATAGAGTTTTGCCCTAGTTCATCAATCTTATGAAGAAGTTGTTGTGTTTGTGCACCATATGGTTTTGTGACCAAGCATCTTCTTGATCTTCATCGTCTAGATGAACTGAATAATTTTGCAGCCAACAACCTTCTTTAGTTGGTGATTGAAGTCGCATATTGAGATCCGCGCAATTGGTTAGTCACGTACTGGGAGCCGTGCATCAAAAGGAGAAATTGTCACTACAGAACAAGTCCAATTGGGTATTGGAGTAAAGGTTCAACTGTAGGTAGGTATAAAGTACTGGGATTCCTTTACTTGTAACTGCTTGTTGTGATAATAGTGGAATTTTGGGAGTGGTGACCTTAAAATCACCTGGTGGGGTTTTTTCCATGTAGGTTTTCCCCATTCGTAAATAAATCACCGTATCAATTTATTTTACGGTGCATACTTAGTTTAATTGGTGATTTGTTTGTGCTACCACACATTTGCATGTTAATTTGATTAATTAATTAAACTTAGCTAATTAATCAATTAATTCATCACAAGGGATCAATACGTTTTTGGCCTATCAAGTGGTATCAGAGCAGGCACACTCTGATTATGGTTAATCTTTGCTGTTTTGATTTATTGACCCCTGTTTGTCATGGATAGAGGACAGTCATTAATTATACATTCTTTATTTGATAGCATTAACTATGCATACTGGAAAGTATGCATGAGAGCTTTCTTGCAGTCTTTAGATGAGAAAGTGTGGCAAGCTGTAGAGATTGGCTGGACCAAGCCAAAGGAAGCGTCGGCCAATTAGGATGAAGCTAAGATCAAGGCGGGAAATTTCAACAGTAGAGCGTTGAATGCTTTATTCAGTGCAGTCACCAATGAGGAGTTTAAGAAGATATCCTCCACTGAAAATGGTAAGGAAGCATGGACCATCCTCCAAACAACCTATGAGGGTACAAAGGCTGTCAAGGATTCAAAACTTTAAAGGCTTACTACAAGTTTTGAAGAGATAAAGATGGAGGAGGATGAGTCGTTCGATGAGTTTTATGCCAAGCTTAAGAACATAGTGAACTCAGCCTTCAACATTGGGGAAACCATTCCTAAACCCAAGATTGTGAGGAAGATGCTCATATCTCTACCCAAGAGATTCCATGCCAAGATTACGGCGATGGAGGAATCAAAGGATATTGACAAGATTCCTTTGACAGAGCTGGTTGGAAACTTGCAGACCTACGAGCTAGGGTTAACAAGAATTGGCATGTCAGGTAAGGGCAAGAGCATGGCTTTGAAGGCCAAGAGCAGTGACACTGATGAGTCTTCAGATGATGAGGATTCTAAGATGAAGTCTTACATTACAAGGCAATTCAAGAAGTTCATGAAGAATGCCAATGGGAAGGGCTTCGACAAGGATCGTAGGCAATCCAGTTCTTAGTTTAAGAGCCAAGATAAAGGGAAGAAGGATACTAGGGATGGCAGTCAGTACATTGTTCCCACTAGACCTAAGTGCTTTCGGTATCAAGGCTTTGGTCACATGAAACAGGAGTGTCCTACATATCTCAAGAGCATTGGGAAGAGCAAGGCACTTGCTGCTACTTTGAGTGACACTGAGCCTGAAGATGATTCCGACAATGTGGATGACGGAATCTTGAATACCTTCACTGCCATTGTCAATCCTACTGAGGGTATTATTGAAGATGTGGATGAAGAAGAGGAATTGGTCGAATCTAAGTTTGAGAAGATGGATGAACAAGATGACATCCACACAGCCTATGCAAAGTTGTACAAGATCTCAGAAAAGCATGAGAAGTTGTATAGGTTAACCACCAAGAAGCTTGGTGATGTGGAGTTTGAGCGTGAAGAGCTTTTCACAAAGTTTGATGAATCTAATCAGACAATTGGAGCGCTGAGGTTTGAGAAAAATTCTTGGCCGAGAAGATTAAGAAACTTGAGGCAGAACTATTCCAAGTCAGAGCTCAGCTGGAAAGAATTTCAAGTGCGAAGCTTAATGAGATGCTCAGCATTTAGAAATCTGCTTCAGATTGAACAGGTTCAGGGTATGGTATCTCTTCTTCTAATATTGCTTCTCCTAATGCTACTACTTTTGTTCCTCCTAGTAATAATGTTGAAATTGAGAACAATGATGTTGAAATTGATTTAGCTAGTGAGAACATAGATAAAGGTAAATCTATCTTAGGAGCACCCCCTAAGCTGGACAAGAAAGAAGCTAAAAACTCTAGGGCTAAGAAGGCTAACTCTCAAAAGCCTAAACAGAAGAAGCAGCATCTCTGTCATCATTGTGGAGTTGCCAGTCATACTCGACCAAATTGCTATAAGTGGTTAGCCACTCAACAGAGTAACAGCATGATAGCATCTAGAAGCCAAATCAGGTTCAATCCTCTCTTGCTCCCCTTGGAGATCTTCTCAAAGCCCTCATATTCTTTTCGAATTTGAACAGTTTCAATTCTTCTCCCTCATCACCAAATCAAGGATTTGCTAGACAAAAAGGTTCTTCCAATGTGTGGAAGGAAAATGGCTCCAAGTGATTCTATCACTTTCTTCTTTCTCTTCGTGTTTTTTTTTTTTTTTTTGGATAACTTGTGTGTTTTGCTTTTATTTTGAGTCAGTCTAGTTTTATGCTTTGTTTTGTTTAACATGTTTTTGTTTGTTTGTTTTCAGTTTCTTTTTATTGTGTTTTTGATATAAAAATTAAAAAAAATTCGAAAAATCAAAAAATACAAAAATAGTGTGTGTTTTGTGTACATTGGTACTTATGTATCTTGGATGGCCATTGAAACAAAGTTTTCTAAACTTTGTATCTTTTGTAGTTTATATGAGCATCTCTATGCACAACTAAGCAAGTGAGCTTTGTAGCTCTTGTTTGTGATGAGTAAGATTAAGTAATCTCTTGTACTTAACACTCGTATCACTCTTTTTGAAGGGAAGGACTAGAAAATCCTAAGAGAAAGGCATAAATAACCATCTCACCACTGTTGCCGCCAATCATGAAATGACATCTGTATGCTTCGGCATAACAAAAGTGCAATGTCAATGACATTTGTGTGCTTCGGCATAGCAAAATTGGAATGTCAAATATCATTGGGTATTTCTTTTCTCTCTTTTATATGCCCATGCATGATATGCTTATTAAAAATAAAATTATGCAAAGAAAAATAAAAAGCAAAAAGAATAAAAATACTTTATATATGATTGCAAGCATGTATTCTAGGAGATATAAGAATTATAGGATGTACCTCGAAGGTGATAGTCCCCATCAAACAGTTATGATTATGTGTGAGTTAAAGTGATTTTCTCATATCTCAAATCGTCATAACGTGTATACACTTATGCAATCTTGTGATGTTTTTCATGCACAACATGCAATATTCTTTGCTACTCTTGATACATGTGTAGGTACAATGTGATTTGGCCATCACAAGATTTACATGTGTTAATGTATACTCACTAAATTGTCTTGACTTATCTTTGAAATATAAATTTGATTAGACTTGTTTAGTGTGTGTGTGTGTGTGTGTGTGTGTTTTTTTGGGATCTTTGTGCTTAAAATTGTTGTTGAGAGATAATTTTGAGAGCTTAAAATGTTGTTTGGATCCTTGGTTGAGTTGCATGCCTGATTGCATTCATATATGTGTTTTTCCCTTCTTGAAAAATTGTTTTTAAGCAATCTCAACACCTCTTTAACACCTGGCTATATGTCGAACTCTTAAGCTATTTCTTATCACAATCTCAACACTTCCTAAACAGCTATGTAGATCGATCGAGAAAGCTTCTATCCCTTCGATAGCTGGTGGATCGATCAAGCTTCTTGTTAGCATTTTGTTAATTTGTCCCTCGGCAGATCCTCGACAACTACATCTATCGACGTCTTTTTCTCGACACCTGGCTCGACAGATGTCTCGACACCTCTATCTGACGAGATTTACTAAGGTTCTATAAATAGGTTCTGTGCGATCCGGACTTCATTTCTCTCGATCTCTCTCTCGATAGCTTTGTCTCCTCACCTCCCAAATCACTCTCTCTCACTCCAAACCTTAATTCCAAGTAATTTTCAAGTGTTTTCAAGACTTTTTTTCTTTCACTTGGTAAGTTTCTTTTCTTTCCTTTACATAAATTTCATGTTTTGAAACCTAGGTTTTGGGGTTTTTGAAAAATTTTGGGTTTTTTCAAAATTGATGAGTTATTGTTGCAATTTTGGGATGGGTTTTTGCTTAAATGAGTTTCAAATCTCATGCATTGCATCACATTAGCATTATAACAATATTATCATGCATTTAGATGTGCAAATTGATTGTGTACTGGTAGGATTGGATTGGGTTGAGCCCATGATGAATTTTATATTGCATGTCACATGTTCATGCATTTTCCATACATACGTGCTTTCTTTTCAATATATTTTGATATATTTGAACTGCTTGGGACTTTTCTGATTGTCTTTCTCTCTCCCTCTCTTTTCTGTTTACGTTAGTCGTGTCTATGACACCTAAGCGTAAGTCAGCTCTGTCTCGGAACCCTCTTCGTTCCGGGGCATCATCTTCGTCGATCCTACTCCTTCTCATATTCGGTTCCATGATGAGGATGCCCGAAAGGACTTCTCGGAGAACTTTTCTCAACGAGGTGTTCATTCGGAACGCTGAGTCATTTTGGCAGACTTCGCCAACACCGACCTTCCCAATGTCATTCACAGTCGGGGTTGGGAGTCACTGTGTGACGTCCTGATTACATGTCCTTCCATGCTAATCTAGGAGTTTTACTCCAACATGCATGGACTTGATTCTTCAGTACCTTTCTTTCATACTCACGTTCGAGGTACGCGCATTGTTGTCACACCGAAATTAGTTTCTGATGTGCTTCGTGTCCCGAGGGTAGAGCATCCTGACTACCCCAGTTGTGAGCTTCTGAAGACTGTGTTCAAAGACAAGATGATGTCTGCTTTCTGCGAGCACCTTCTGTTTTGAGTGATCGTCAATTTACACCATGTAAGACCTTTGCTAAAGGTCCTAGATTCATGAACATGGTGATGACTTTTGTTTTGTACCCACTCTGTCACTATAACTCCATCACAGAGCCTCGTGCTCGATTTTTGTTTTCTTTGTTAGAGCACCTCACTATAGATTTTCCTTCACATTTTATTCTTTCTATTATAGATTTGTTTAGGGACACGGCTACCCGTGATAATCTTATTTTCCCTTCGGCTATCACGCGGATTTTATGCCATTTTTCTATTCCTTTACCCTCTTCCGATCACTACTCTATCATGTATGCCATAGACGCCGCTACCGTTAAACATCGCGAGGTGCAGTTTCGGTCACGACAGACGGATTCAGCAGCTTCTCCCTCCTGTTTAGTTCCATCTCAATTTATTCCATCCACATCTGCTCCCTCCTCTTCTACCGGTGATGTGACTCTTGGAGACATCATGACGCATCTTCAGTGCATGGATGCTTGCCTTGATACACTCTCTACTGAGTTGTATCGGGTGAACATTCGGTCGTATAGCATGACGGCAGGTGGTCATAGGTGGCTTTGTTCCTGAGACTTCTCCTCCACCTGCTCCAAAGGCTTCTCAGGATGAGGATGATGGTGATGGTGATGGTCATGCTACTGCTTTTGAGGATGATGATAATGGAGATGCTAGCTCTTCCAGCACAGATGAGATGTCTATTTGACACTTTTACTCTTTGTTACTCGTGACAAAAAGGGAGAGTAGTTTTTGTATATGAGAGTAGTCATACTTAGGGGGAGAGTTAGTATAGGACCTTTTTGATAAGGGGAGTGTTGATTCTTAAGGGATGTAGTGAGGATTATTTGTATCTTTTTCTTTTCTCTATTTTAGATACATTTATTCTTGTAGATTGGGTCTTGTGACCATTATTGACATATATTGTACTTATTTTCTTTATATCTAGATGTATGTTTCTTTCACCTACCCTTACATGTATTGTTTCTTTTCTTTTTTTATGCACATGCTTCTTATTACATGTATGCAATCTATTGTTATTGTTTCACACAAAGATGCCTTAATGAGTTTTGTTTAAAGTGTTTCAGAAATACAGGTTGTCAAAGTCTAATTGCCATAAACTCTCTTCTTGCAAAGTTTTTCAAGAGTTTGTGTTAGGATAGATTTTATTATATTCAACAAGTGAATATGAGTTGAGTGATTTATGACTTCTTTCATATGATCATTTGTTTGTTGTGGTTTTGTCACGAATTGCCAAATGGGGAGATTGTTAGAACATATGTGATTCACTTGTTAGGAACATATGTCACTATTTTATGTAATTGGCTAATCCTTTGACAAAACGCACTTTACTTGTAATTGGGTAGATCTAGGATGTGTTTAATACTTCAAGAAACTTTGTTTCAAGATTAAATGTTGAAGCCATTTAAGTCTATCCAAGATTCAAGTCTGAAAAGTGCCTGTCATTAAAGCTCGACAGCTAGCCATCTGTTGAGGTTTAAAGAGCTGTTTAGCCCTGTGGCTCGAGAACAGCTCGATAGAAGCTCAACAGCTAGGTATCTGTTGAGGTTTATGAAAAACAGAATTTCAAATCTGTTTTGACTATAATCCGTGATTATGTGTTTAGTCTTTCTTTTCTCACAACCCTAGACATATAAAAGGATTATTTTAAGGGTCGTCAAAGAGAACACAAGTTGCACAAGTGTTGAGCAAAGTTTGTTCAAGCGAATTGTGATCGGAGACAGAAATTTGCCCTAGTTCATTATTCTTATGAAGAAGTTGCTGTGTTTGTGCACCATAGGGTTTTGTGACCAAGCATCTTCTTAATCTTCATCATCTGGATGAACTGAAGAATTTTGCAGCCAACAACCTTCTCTAATTGGTGATTGAAGTCGCATACTGGGATCTGCTCTTGATGATACAGGCAATGAAGGCTTTGGTTGCGCCTCAAGGGGTCTCCACTTATCTTGTTCGACGACTTAAAGTATGGCTCGTTCTTGATCTTTTCCAAAACTTGATGCACCGGTTCTCAGAATACAATATTAACCACTTGAGGAGTTGCAGGCTCAGACTGCCCGGCTAAATCCCTCCGGGGTATGTTATTGTTATAGCGTTCCGACCTAAAATCCCTCCTCTCCTAAGGGATAACCTTACTCTTTCCCTTGTCTTTCTACTGGTCCTCCTCAACCCTCTTATACTTGTCAATTCGATCTATGAGCTGGCGTATACCAGTAATAGGTTTCCTAGTTAAAAATTTCCTTAAGCCATGTTCGGTAGGTAGGTTGAGCTTGAAATTACTAATGGCTACATCATTAAAATCACCTTTTATTTCGTTAAACATCTCCCATCATCTGTCCGAATATGTTTTCAGGGTTTCTCATTCCCTCATGGACAAAGACAACAAAGAAGCTAAAGGCCGAAGAACTCTGCTGCACATAAAAAAGAGGGATCCAAACGCTTGACTAAGTTCCTTAAAGGAATCAATGGAACCTGCCCTCAGACTATCAAACCACCTCCTCGCCATATGTCCCAAACTGGATTGGAAAACCTTGCACATTAAGGGCTCGTTCTTGGAGTGCACAGCCATCCTTTGATTGAGGTTGCTAACATGCTCCATAGGGTCTGTTTTACCATTGTACATGGTGAAGGTGGGCTGTGTAAACTGCCGAAGAAGTCTCCCTCCCTCAATCCAGTGCTGGTTGAATGCTTTGCTCATAACATCTTTTCCCAGGCCGACCAAGGACAAAATTCTGTTTTTGCGCTCATGATGATAGTCCTCATCATATGAGAAAGACTCGCTAAGGGGAGTCCTCGATTTGCGCCTATAGCTACCATCCTCTTCATCATCAGAAGAGAAGTCAGAATTGGATGGAGCTCGCTTTCACCATTCATGGTGCAAGCTTCTCTTCAGGTGATCAATCTCTTTCTGCATATTTCTAGCATTCTCCTTATGAGAGACGTGGCTTTTATTGGTATGGGTAGTATATACACTTCCCTCCTGATCTCTTTGTTGTTCAAGATCAGGAAAGTGATCTTGACGCTGAGACCCCATAGACTCTACCTGGTGTGGACCTGAACCTACCATCGTTCTGCGCTAGATCCACTATAACACCAGTATTTCCCACAAAAGGTGCCAATTGCAAGGACTAGATTTGAATTCCTAACCCAACGAGTGGATGGACTTAGGCCCAAAAAGCCCAAAACAATGAATTTTGTTAGGACATATGTGGTTCACTTGTTAAGAACATATGTCATTCTTTTATGTAATTGGCTAATCATTTGACAAAACGCACTTTACCTGTAATTAGGTAAATCTAGGTGTTTTTAATACTTCAAAAAACTGTGTTTCAAGATCAAGAGTTGAAGTCATCAAGTTTGTCCAAGAAACAAACTGAGAAGTGCAAGTTTATTAAAGCTCGACAACTAGCATGTGTCGAGGTTTAAGAAGCTGTTCAGCTCGTGTGCTCGACACCTGCTCTACACCTCATATCTGTCGAGGTTTAAGAAAGAAACAGAAATTTTGATCTATTTCCTTGGAATCCGTGAATGTGTTTTTGGGCCATCAAAGTGTTCACAAGTTGCACAAGCATTAAGCAAAGTTTGTTCAAGCAAATTGTGAACAGAGACAAAGTTTTTCCCTAGTTCATCATTCTTGAAGAAGTTGTTGTGTATGTGCACCATTGGGTTTTTTAATCAAGCATCTTCTTGATCTTCATCGAGTGGGATGAACTGAAGAACTTTGCAGCCAACAACCTTCTCTAGTTGGTGATTGAAGTCGCGTACTGGGATCCGCGCAATTGGTTAGTCACGTACTTGGGAGCCGTGCATCAAGAGGAGAAATTGTCACTACAGAACAAGTCCAATTGGGTATTGAGGTAATGGTTCAACTGTGGGTTGGTATAAAGTACTGGGATTCCTTTACTTGTAACCGTTTGTTGTAATAATAATGGAATTTCGGGAGTGGTGACCTTAAAATCACCCGTTGGGGTTTTTGCTATGCAGGTTTTCCCCATTTGTAAACAAATCACCGTGTCAAATTTATTTTCCACTGCACTTAGTTTAATTGGTGATTTGTTTGTGCTGCCACACGCTTTGCATGTTAATTTGATTAATTAATAACTTGGCTAATTAATCAATTAGTTTAATCACAAGGGGTCAATACGTTTTTGGCCTATCAAATTTGTAGAGGATGGGTTGAAAAATCAGGCTTTAGTTAACCAAATAACAAGTTAGGTAGCTCTTGATGATAAAAAGGGTGAAAATAAACAAGTTTAAACTTAAGAAAAATGTCTTCGGCAAAGTTCGAGGAGGTTGATTCTCATATAATGTTCTTAAGTGTGGTTACAAGTCTGGTTCTAAATTACTACAATGTTTTTTTTTTTTTCTTTTTCGATCCCTCTGTCTCATTGCCTCCCTCTCCTTTTATACTGTCTTTCCTTTTCACCCCTATCTTTCACATGCATGCCAGATGGTTGGTCTTGATACTTGTCCCATCAGCACCTCCCATAAGTCTTCATGTAGTAGCTGTAAAGTTAGAATCCACTGTTCAAGTATCACCTCCACATTAATGCAGCCAAGGAACTAGCTGCAGTGCATTTAATGTGGAGGTAGCAGCTTTCTCCTTAGATATTTTAGGGTACTCCCCTGTCCTGAGCTCTCATAGTACATGAAATAGTGAATTTTGGTTCAACAAAAATTGACTAATAAAAAATAATTTCTAGAAACACAAAGAATGGAACAACATATTCATAATGCCTTTATAACTTTGTTATATTTTACTTTGACTTGTAAAGAATTGATACCTAAGCAGTTGTGAAAATATTGTGACGACAACAAGATGCCTTAACATTTTTCACAAGAAAAATGCTATGTCCACAACATTTTCGTTACAAATCATAAGTAGTAGGTTGTTACGGATTGTTATTGGTGGTCAAAAAGTAATTTCATTGGTAATTTCATTAGAATAACAATTTATTACCAAAGATTTGTTATGAAAATGTTATGAAAAATGTTGTGGATGCAGTACTTTTTTTTTCACAATATCTTTATTTTTAGTTGTGATAATAATATTAAATATTAAGTGTTACGTTTACAATATTTCTACAATACTTTTACAACAAATCTTTGATTGTAAGTTATTAATGTTTCTAATTTGAACCCACCACTAAAATTATTTTTCCCCACCAATAATAGTTAATAATAACTTTTTTTTTTTTTTTGAGAATGAGTTAATAATAACTTGTTACTTAAAATTTATTGTGAAAATGTTGTGGGTAAATTTTTCTTTCTCATCAAACCCTCCTTTGTGGCTTATTACAAAAAAACAAAAGTTGAATAAACCAAAAGTACTGTACGAGAGCTATTGGCTCTTTTTATATAGTTAGTAGATAGAAGTAGAAATTTGAGAGGGTAGGGGACAGGTGTAGGGGAAAAAGGGTGGGGGTGAGAAAAAAAAAATTCAGTCTATACCTGGGGGCCCAAGGGGACCCTGCCCCCCCGGGTCCAATTTTTTTTTTTTTTAGTTATTCTATATTTCATTTTTGTAGTTGGGTCTCCTTTCTCCCCAATCAGTTTAGTTACCCTAACTCAAATAGCGACCATCCAACCCAAAAACTTAACAAAAACAATAAAAATATTCACAACAGTGATTGTATTTTAGGAAAAAAGAAAAAAATTACCACCAAAGAACAAAAAATCATGTGTTATTGGAGAAGCTGAAGTTAAATTTTTTGCAACTATAGTAAACTGGTATAAATACCAGTTGGCTGTAGCAAGTTATCAAATTCCCCATCTTCCTTATTATTTTAATGAGTTGTTTATATTATTTTAAATAAAGTAAAAAAAAAAAAAAAAAAACATTTGATAGTAGGTGTGTATTGTAATGTGAGATGGTAAAATAGATAAAATAGTTATTTGAGGTATTAAAAGCTAAAATTTTTAGCACCACTATTGTGAATACTCTAACTTCAAAAAATAAAAATCCTAGCTAGCTTAATATTAAATAAAAAACATTTTTTTTTGTTTTGTTTTGTTTTTGTAGATGATTGCATCTTAATGTATTTAAAAACAACGATTTTGTGTATTTATAAATTTTTAATACTATATGAATATCTATTTGGAGTTTTCTATTTTCTTTATACTTTGGCCCCCGCTAGCTTAAAATCTTGGGTCCATCCCCGTTGGTATGTGATTTTTTTTCATTATACATCAAGCATAATATATCTTTGTTCTTCAATGATAATAAAAAAATCTTAATATACCATGTCATAATTGTGAAAAAATTTACAAAAAATTGTTGAGACTAGATAGAATTATTATTGCATAAAATATCCATCATATCAAAAATCTTCCACAAGACAATTTGCTTGACTCTAAGGACTTCATTATCCAGTGCAATTTCCTCGAGGGCGTGGAACACATGTTAAGTAGTGAGCCTTTCCTGCCGAAGACTTGTTTGTGTCCGTGTATTCTTTTCTTCGTTTATGATCTTATCTTTGTAGCTTTTTTTGTATTGACCATAAAAGAAACCAAAAACATAAACATTTGGAGTGCATTATCACTTTTCCAATCATTTTGGTTTCTTCCTCAAGACTTCGCAAGTCTTCACTCTTCCCTGCCCCACTCCTCTTATTTTTCTTGTTCTTTTTATTAATCTTTGTTTTCTCAGCCACTGCTGCCCCTTTCTTTCTTTTATTCTTTATATATATATATATATATATATAGGAAAAAGTTAAAAAATATCCTAAAGGTCAATGTTTAAAAAATATTTTTTAAAAAAATTTATAATAAAAAAAAATTCTTTTTAATAATTTTTTATATTTTCCATGAAAGTGATATAAAAAATTTTCTAAAATAGTTTATTCACAAATGGCCTAAGAGTATTGTGGGGCCCAAATATTTGGTAACCCCGGCCCACTCTATATCGGGCCCAAGATCCATACAGAGGAGAGTACAGGATCCGAGGATAAGTGGGAGAGGCCCAGGTCATCAAGGGACCTCGCCGAGGATGCCCACGTCCTCGGCAAGCCGACATTGAAAGAGGGAAGCTATCACTCACCCATTAAATGCACACTACCAACACTCTGGCCGCATTAATGGTGAATTGACCAGCAAACAGTGATGCCTTGGTTACTTCAACTAACAGAAAGCCTGCAAAGGCGGCTGATAGGACGAGCCCTCAGACACAAGTTCAAATGGCCAACAGGTGGACGGCAGAGATCAACTGAACAAGACTATATAATAGATAGAACCCCAAAAGTAGTGGAGGTTGGGCCCTTCATGGGGTCCGCAGCCTCCCCAGGCGCATCAGCGATGGGACCCTTGCTTGCCTCAACGGCTTCAAGAGGATCAACTTCCTTGGTTGGCTTGCCCGAAGTGATGGCAGTAGGCACACCTTCCTCAGAAGCAACCCTAGTGCCCTCGGTAGCCACCTCGGCCTCGAAATTTGAAGGGGCGACCTCATGAATGGCATGGGGATAGTACATATTCTCCGCCTTCCACAGGTCGGACGAGGCTTCAACCCCAGCTTGTTTAAGGGTCTCGTTCCAAACCTGGGAGCAGTAAAGCCTGCACACCCCTGGAACTCGGGCTCTAAGGCCGTCCTCCGTTTCAGTCACCCCTGCCTCATAGGCATCCTGCGCTGCCCTGTCCTTAGAGGCCTCGGCCTCGGCCTTGGCAAACTCAGCCTCTTCCTTGGTTTTCAGAGTCTTGTCCCTGGCAGACTCCGCAGCAACTCTAGCCTTATCTGCCTCAAGTACCCTCTCCCCTAGGGTCGCGATCACATCTCTGGCTATCCTCAGCTGATCCTCTGCCTGGCGTAGGTTGTCGGTCTGATCCAAAGCCAGTTTTTCAGCGGCTGAGAGGGCAGTCTCAGCGGTGTCTCGAGCCGCCTTCATCTCCTCTAACTGGTCCATCACCTTTTTAAGATCGTCCTTGGAAGCGTTGAGGGTCTGCACGGTTTCCAACAGCTTGGAACTCTCCGAGCCAGCGACCTTGCTTTGGCTACTGGCTATGTCCTCCAGCCTGAAGACAGCCTAGATAGCCTACCAATTGCAACCAGTATGCAGTAGATAAGGAGCCAAAAAATGGAAAGTCAATAAAATCACAAAGCAATCAGAAAGCTTACCATGCCCAAGTATTGCTTAAGGCCGAGGAAGACCTTCTTGCTCCTCAAAGCCTCCAGCTGGGCCATGTCTGCAGGGAGTAACAAGGACCTCCCCAATGCGTGGGCCATGAGCGCACCCTCACCCCCTTGAGGATTCCTAAGGGAGGCATCATCCGTCAGAGGCTTCCCATGGAGCATGGGGGTAGGAAGCCAAGCCTAGGCCCTGGCCTGGATAAAGGCCTGCTTCTCTTGGCCTCGGCGCCCTATCCTCAGCTGTTTACATGGCAGCCGAGCATCACCACCGCCTCGAGGAGAATCAGACTCTTCGCCCCCCTAGGTCTCTTGCCTTTGTCCTTCTTCTGCGGAGGACTGGTGGGCTTGGACCCAGACGTCGAACTCTGTTAGGGTGGGGGAGGAGGAAGCTCGGAAGGAGGAAGCTCAGGAGTAGACTTCCTCGACGCGTCCCCCCTTGGCTGCCCCTCGATTAGCGCCAGCAAGCTCTTCTGAGACTGCTTCTTGAAACTCATCTTCGACTGAGGAGTGGCTTCTTCGGACAGGAAGTATGCTTCAGTTAAACTGGGGTCGTCCAAGTCACCAAAAGGGTCCTCGAGTGAATAGGGCTGGTCGAACACGCCAAACTCGTCCCCGGACGGACCTAAGTCAACAACCTCCTCTTCCCCTTCCGCCTTAGCAACTTGAGCCGATGAAGAAGTACCTGCCAACAGTATGCCCTCGGGAATGGGAGACCCTTCAGCGATCAGAAGTCCGTGCTCGACTATGGTGATGCTACGGAACCAAGGATCTTCAGCTCGGATCACGTTCTTCGGAGCCGAGAATGATTTTTGGATCGGGTCGTATCCCAAGACCACGTGGGCGGCTCTAACTTGGTCGTCGTTTTTATGCACAAAGATCTCTGACCTCAGCACCTTCTCCAAGTCTTCCTTATTAACCTGGCCGAAGTGACGTTCAAAAGCTCGCGGATCTGCATAGAAGAAAGCAAGTCCCTATCAAAAACCAAGCGAAGCAGAACCCTAAAACACAAAGAACTAAACACTCTCCTAGTCTGGATGCCCCACCTGGTGTACCCTCCACTGTTGGGCAAAGAAGGCCCTCGTGCCACTCTCCGGACACAATGAGGAAGTCTTTGTTCAGACCCTTGCTGGACTCAGGGAGGCACTAGATGAGATGGACCCTATCGTCCCTCGTCCTCATGTAATAAGACTTCTCCTTCAGGCGGTGGAGTTTGTAGCACCAATTTACATCATGATGGGTTAACCTCAGCCTCATCTTCTCATTTAAGGCATCCACACAACCTAAGATCTTAAATACATTAGTGGCACACTGAGTGAAAGATAAGTTGAAGTGCCTAAGATAGTCCCTCATCACCGGCCCCATGGGGATCCTCATTCCGCCCTCTAGAAAGGCGATTATAGGAGTCGCCACCTCACCCTCTTTCCTCTTCGAACTCCATTCCCCCTCTCCGCAGTACCTCAAACCCACTGTATCAGGGATCCTATAATCAGCGACAAATTTGTCCATTGACTCCTCAGACTCAACTAGCTTCTTAAGCCTACCCATCCTAAAAAACTAACAAGGAACTCAAGCAAACAGTATGGACTAGAGAGAGAAGAAGACTTACAGAAATAAGGGAAAGCTCTTCGGGCAGGCTTTTTGTGCTAAGGGGAGTTGCAGGTACAGTTGGAGATGTGACCGAATTCGGAGTATGTGCACAAGATCTCTTAGATGCAAAAGTGAAAGGACAAATCAGTTCAACTGGGTATTTATACCCCATATTAAAAATAAACCACATGGACTTTCCCGCCCAATGAGCCAGGAGCATCCCCACTGTCCATTCATCATCACACTGTTGAACGTGGAGGACACAGAGCCGCCAAAATTTAATGAAGGCACGCTCCAAATACTGAAACGCCAGGAACGTCTCCAGGGCAGTTGAAAGGATTGCGACACTGACAGAAAGACAAGGCTCGACAGACCAAGACATAGGCCTGAGAGCATCAAAATCCTCCTCCCCGCCTGAGAGGCCGGGCAACAGAATTTTGAGGGGCTATTGTGGGGTCCAAATATTTGGCAACCTCGGCCCACTCTATATCAGGCCCAAGATCCATGCCGAGAAGAGTACAGAATCCGAGAATAAATGGGAGATGCCCAGGTCATCAAGGGACCTCGCCGAGGATGCCCACGTCCTCGGCAAGCCGACATTGAAAGAGGGAAGCTGTCACTCACCCATTAAATGCACGCCACCAACACTCTGGCCGCATTAATGGTGAATTGACCAGCAAACAGTGATGCCTTGGTTACTTCAACTAACAGAAAGCTTGCAAAGGCGGCTGATGGGACGAGCTCTCAGACACAAGTTTAGATGGTCGACAGGAGGACGGCAGAGATTAACTGAACAAGACTATATAATAGATAGAACCCCTAAAGTAGTGGAGGTTGGGCCCTTCATGGGGAAAATTAAGGAGTTTTCAGGGTGTTCAAAGACAACCTTTGTATGTATTGGTTCTAAGGAAAGATCTCCTCGGACTGGGCCGAGGATGAACTCTTCTTAAGAACACTTAATCAAATTCTTGTTATCGTTTTTGTAAACTCACGTTGACTGTTGCCTTCCTTGCTAATGCCTAGTCCTTCTATCCACTCTCTACAAATTTATTATACGGGAGCCGCCCGAAACGGGCCCCTACAAGTATCTATTAACCATGAATCCTCTTAATTCCAGTTTATTTTGGTGTGTTTTGGTCGATTTCAACTTGTATTGGGATTTCACATGTAACGATTGATATGATCTTGTTCATTCTCTATATGTGATAGAGAAGAATTTATAAGAAAAAAACTGGTGGATTATCAATGACAGATAAAAAAAGTAATATTAGTCATAAGTGTAAATAAGAACTAATAAAACCGTGCTTACTCAATTTTTCTAAGGGTTTTTTTTTTTTTTTTTTTTTTTTTTTTTTGCGATTGTAACTTAGCTCGTGTGTACAAACGAAGCGAGACATAAAATTTTCATCATAAAAGATGAGTTTTATTTTTTATTTTTAAGGAAATGAGTGGTCCCCTTTTTTCTATTGTTTTCCTAATTTCTCTTCTCTCATTCTTTTTTGTTGTATTTGATATTGTATGAAATAATTTTCCGCCTACCAGACTATCAGTTATCAGTTATCACATCATTACTCACGCGGAAAGAATAGTCTGAACATCATATTATAAATAAATCAACTTGTCCACTTGAACGAATTAATTAATTATCACATTTTATTGTAATAACTTTTTATTATTTTCTTTTGAAAATCACTCACACTCGTTCTCCGTCTCTGCTACAATGGGCAACACGAATCTTTGCACCATAGTCCTACCATGTTTAACTTTCACAACTCCTTACCTCGCCTTCTTGCTGCTCCACTTGTCCAACACTAGCCATTAACTCTCCGTCTCCTTACAAACCAGTCGATAATATTATCCTTAACTGTGGCTCCTCTGACAATTCGACTGCATTAGATGGTCGGACCTGGAATGGAGATGTGAATTCAAAATTCTTCCCTCAAGACCTATCACAAAACCAGGCCTCTCTAGCCACAAACTCAGTTAAGCAATCCTCATCTGCTTGGCAAGTACCCTATACCACTGCACGTTTGTCTGTCTCCCCATTCACCTACATATTCCCACTCATTACCGGCCAAAAATTCGTTCGACTGTACTTCTACCCAGCTACTTACAGCAATTTCGACCGCTCTAATGCTCTATTCTCTGTCAAAGCTGGAACTTTTACCCTTCTTCGAGACTTCAATGCTTTACTTACAGCAGATGCCGATGGTGATCCGGATGATAATATTTAGAGAGTTCTGTATTGATATCGCGGAAGATTTGAGGCTGAACATAACCTTCACTCCAAGCAATTCTAATTCATTTGCTTTTATCAACGGAATTGAAATCTTGTCCATGCCTTCTTATCTCTATTACACTCCGTCTGATGATAAGAGGTTCCGTTTAACCGGCGAGGAGTACATGTTCAGCATTGATAACAGAACTGCTCTGGAGACGGTATACAGAATAAATGTTGGAGGGAACTACATCTCACCCACTGAAGACACTGGAATGTTCCGGAGCTGGAGTCCGCACGAAAAGTACTTGACAGAAGCTTTAACATCTGCTCTACCTGTAAACACAACTATTGAACTTATGTTCACCGAAATACCTCCGTACACTGCACCGGAAGCTGTCTATCGAACTGCCCGGATTATGGGGAGGTACAAAGCTGTCAATAAGAAGTACAACCTAACTTGGGAATTTCCCGTAGATTCTGGGTTTTATTACCTTGTTAGGCTGCACTTCTGGGAGTTTCAACCAGAGATTATTGAATGGCATGACCGAGTATTTCTTATTTTCATAGCAAATCAAACCGCTGAGAAAAAAGCCGACGTTATAGTATGGAGTGGGAGTAATGGTGTTCCGGTATATAAGGATTACGCTGTGGCGATGTTTGGCGAAGAAAGCGAAAAGAAAAAGAACCTTTCTATAGCCATAAAAGCAAATCCGGATGACAGGTTGACTAGTTACAGTGACGCAATATTGAACGGTATTGAAATCTTCAAAGTAAGCGAGTACTGTGGCAATCTCGCTTACTGCCAAAGTCCTTACTTAATTTCCTCCTTGAATTATGAAATTTTGAATTTGTGGAACATTCCATAATTTGCTATTGAGCCTTAGTCTTTTAAGTTCAAATGACAAGCACTCTAAACAAAATACTCACCCGATTTTTTGTGGCAATCCAAATATGACACATGCCCCACCTTTTTGTGGCAATGCCTCTACGGGGATTCCATGGGTTTTGCATCATCTCGTGAAGTGATCTGCAGATAAGTTTTTCACTGTCTTTTGTAATGTTTAGTTGCTGTTTATATTTTGGGTGTAGTGGAAGACTAGTTCTGTTTTTGTGTTGTTGTAATTGTTTCTGTTTGGTCCTGTGTTACCTTCAGGGTCTTGCTACTCTGGTTTAGTTTGTTTGAACTCAATTTTTCTGTGTCTGTACGTTTCCTTTCATTAATAAAATTCCCCTGTTATGCGAAAATATATATATATATATATATATCTGGAACATCAAACTGTGACAGTGGTATCTGCAATATTTTAGCAACATAATTAGGCATAAAAGCATGATATAAAAGCTCCAAATTCCACCAATGCGTATCCCTATTAATTAGATCGTAGCCACCTTCATTTTTGGATTAATCACTTAACAGGAAAAATATACTTGTGACAACTGATAAGAAGCACGATGGAGCCAAGGATCTTGAATTCTTGATAATCGCTAATAGATTCTCCATTTCCAATATTTCAGCACAGACTCTGCTTTAACAATTAACTTCCTTCCTAACCTGCCAGAACACTGTGCCATGTAAAAGATGGAGAATGACCAACGTAGCATGCATAAACAGAGCATTTACGATAATACTTGGCCTTGCAAATTCTTTCCAAAATCGAGTCCGGAACATTTAACACTCTCCAACACTTTAAAGAGGGGGGGGGGGGGGGGGGGGGGGGGGTGAACACTCTCTAACCTTGCTTAGAGCACTAGCAATGGGGGGTGTAAACACCCCTCAGTTGCAATTATACAACCAAATCCTCAAAAATAATGCCCTAACCGGATATGGGTTTTTATAAATTTTTGCATCCTGTGAACAGTTGGTTCTTCTATATAGAGCCAACTGTAGCACAGGATGTAAAAAAGAAAAATGTTATTTTATTCCTCTCTCTCTTGTCTCTAACTCTCTTGTCTCTTCTCACTCTCTCTTCTCTGTGTCTTTTTCTCTTTCTCGGTGGATTTGGTGGTATGGGGCATAGATTTTGGTGGTTAAGGTTTGAATTGGTGGCCGGGTTTTGAATCAGTGGCTAAGCCTTGGGTTTCCTCTTGGTGGTTTTGGCGGCGTTGGGCTTTGGTTTCGGGCTGGGGCTTGAATCGGCGGCGTTGGGCTTTGGTTTCGGGTTTGGGACTTGAATCGGTGGCGGGCGGCGTGGGTGTGGTGGCTTGGGTTGAAATCAATGGGTTTAAATTTGTAGTGGCTTTCTCGATGGTTGTGGGTTGCTGCAGGCGTAGGTGTGGAGGCTTAGGTTGAATCGGTGTGGAGATTGGGTATTTTGGCTTGAGTTCTAATGGTGTGGTTGGGTTTTTGGTTGGTTTTGTGTTTCGGTGGTGTGGATTGGCAATTGGTTTTGTTGGTTGATTTTAGTGTTTCAGTGGTGGCTGAGTTTCAATTGTAGGTGGTTGTTAGCGACGCTGGGTTTGTTGAGGTGGTGCGGCGGTGGCGGGTTCTGTGGTTTTGGATGATTTGATTTGGGTTTGTTGTAATTTTATTTTGTTGGTTTTGTGTGATTTTGGAATGGGTTTGTTGGGATTTTGCTATGTTTGTTTTGGGTCTGGATTCTTGTTGATTTTGGTATAGATAGATTTAGTGGATTTTTAAAGGGATGGATTTGGTTGCTAGGCTTTTGGTATGGAGTTGGTTGCTGGGAACACTGAAAGGAGAGGAAGACTTTGGTAGGCAGTAGCGGACTGGGAAAAAAAATAGATAAAAAGGAAGTGAGAGAAAGAATAAAATTTATATTATTTTAATGAGTTGTATGTAAAAATAGAAACTGGGATGTTGGGTGAGTTGTAAAATGAGATGGTATAATAGATAAAGTAGGTTTTGAGGGTGTAAAATAAAAACTTTTTTGCATCCCAGATGCTAATGCTCTTAGCCAACATAGCCAAGTTAAAAGATTAAGTTCTTGTAAACTTGATCCACCCTTATTTTTTGAAATACACAACTTATTCCACTTTGTCCCCATTAGTATGAATTCACCATCTTTGCAATCTCGTGACATATATTCTGTGGCAATTTAAAATAGCCCATCACATAGGATGGGATTGCTTGAATAACATAGTGAAAGATTCTATTTTTTAACTAGTATAACAAATTTTTTTATAAGTTCATAAAAAGAAATCGGTAGGTGTAATAATGCTAAATTACTCTTTTAAGTTTTTAACTAAAATCTCCTTTTAAAAAAGTTGTTGTTGTTGGTTTTTTTTTTAATATATATATATATATATATATATATATATATACACCAATAGAAAAGAACAGCAGCAGATTACAAAAGAGTTGGGTGAACCCAGCTGTGGTGGCCGGGGTTTTTGGTTGCTAGGCTTAGGGCTGTACATGGTGCGGTGCGGCTGGTTTCGGAAGGCTTTTTTGCGCCGCACCTATAGGGATGGGTTTTCCTCATCCCTGACCGCACCTCATCTGTGGAGGGTTTTGAATCGATCTACACAAGGTGCGGTGCAAGATACTGGTTTGGTACGGTTAGTTCGGTTAATTTCTCATTTTTTCAGGTACCAAACACAATGCAATTAACAACCCCAAACCACATCATGATCATTAAAAAAAAAAAAAAAAAAAAAAAAAAAAAAAAAAAAAAAACCCAAATATTCTATAAACAAAAAACAAAAAAAAAATACTACAAACAAATTCACAATATTTTCTCAAACACAACCCATTTCCAATCACAAAAAACCCAAACAAAAAACTAAACCAAACCCAAAAAAGATCAAACAAACACCATTGAAAATAAATTACATAAACAAACCTGATAGAAAGCATTGCATTTGTAAGGAGAAGCATCTAAACTCTGAAGTCAGAACATCACTAGAAACTTATGGAAGTTGAGGCGAGAGAAAGAGAAGAGCTATGAAGAACTGAAGATTTTGCTGGGACTGCGAGTCTGAGAGAGGGAGACTGACAAGAGTGAGGGAGAGAAAGAGAGGAGATGGGTAAATAATCCTAGGGTTTAAAATTATAATAGTTTATAATAGTAAAACGTCGTCATTAGTAGCTTATAATAGTTTTTTTTTTTTTTTAATCTGATGATAAAACGACGTCGTTTTGGATCTGGTATTAAAATTTAATATCAGGCACTAAAATGACGTCGTTTTAGTGGCATATTATATATTAAAAAAAAAAAAAAAAAAAAACCTAACTTTTTTTCTTAACTTACCTAGCGCTGTTTCCTTGTTCTTCTTCTACCTTGCTTTCAGTTTTCATGTCTACCTATCTTTTTTTTCTTAACTTTTTTTTACACTAATACATATATTTTAAATCATAGTGTGTGTGTGTGTGTGTGTGTATACCGGTGTAGTGCGGTTTCTCGTCGGAGTGGAAAATAGCCACCGCTCGCCGCACCGGTCGTCCTCGGTTTGCCCATATCACCATCGATCAATGCAACGAATACCTGCAGAGAGGCTTGGAAATGGTCAGATCGGTTCGGTGCCAGTCTGTTTCATCGGCGTCGGTTAGATCTTGAACAGGCCTAGCTAGGCTAGCTAACCTATACAATGAGCTTAAGATGACCCTTGGAACAAAAGCAGCTTTACACACAAAATCCTGCTGTTAAAGGGCCGCAATATCAGCAACCATAGTTCTATCCTTCCAACCATTTGGACATTTCAAGTTACAAGCCTGAACTATTCCTTTGCTACTAGACAGAAACAAAATTCTACCAAAACCAAGATTTTTAGCTATCAACACAGCCTCCACTAAAGCTTCTTGCGTTGCTCCAACTGCTGTTGCTGCTGCATTACTAGCACCACCCTTGAAAAATGGTCAAGGCTTGAAAGGTGTTGGCTTCATAAGTTAGGGCTGTTCTACCACTTCTTCTTGTTTTAGCTCCTGATATTTTGATGATCACCTCCCAATGCCCTCCTATGCTCTAGCTGACTGAATTAGTTCTTGTGGATTTCTACCCAGATTCCTTTCCATGCTGAAAGCTTCCTTAAACCTACAAAACAATCTTTAAGCAGTGAGAATAACTTCCAAAGGGTTAGGATTTTCGCCTTCATGAGTAACAAGATTCCTGTGATTCCAGATGGTCCAAAGAAAGGTGAAGATAGCTTGCAAGTAGTCCATCATATCTTGCTTCAAATTTTTATATCTAATCAGTAATTTGCTAAGCCATTGCTGGACAAAAGCGGCTCCTAATTCAGATGTGTGTATTGCCAAAGGGGAACCATGCCAGCATGCTCTAGCAAAAGAATAGTAAAGGAACAGGTCGGAAAAGGATTCATCCTCTTCCTTGCACATTGGGCAAGTACTGGTAGTTGCAATACCTCTGCTCCTAAGTGTAAGATAGGTGGGGAGGCTATCATGCATTAACTTCCACACAAAAAGACTGATTTTATGAGGTACCTTCACTTTACAAAGAAGATTCCACACCTCTGTTAGAATCAGGTAAGGCCTAAGGTGTAGGGAGGAGTTTTGAACAAAGTCCTTAAGGAGAAGCTTATAAGCATTATTAACCTTGTACCCCCCTGAGCTTGAGTGTTTCCATAGAAGTTTATCTGAGACAGTCCTTGTCTTAGAGATGGGAATTCCAAGGATATTAGCACATTGAGGAGGTGGATAAATTTTTCTAACCAGATCAGCCTTCCAAATCCTATTATTATGGTCAATAAGGCAACAACAGTACCAATAACCAGGTTTGGATTTTGCAGATTTTAGGTAGGGCATTTGAACCAGTTGGGGTGCTTTAGGGGATGTTAGATCCATCATCAACCCACCATCTAGCTTCCTTCAGATTTGAATTTTCCTATTTTATAATGTTTCTCCAAAACCAAGAATGGTGGGGTTTGGGAGAGCATTCATGTATAGAGCACCTAGGGAAATATTTAGATTTAAGGGTCTTTGCTAGCAAGGATTGGGGTTTTTGACTTATTCTCCAAAACTGGGAGGCAAGCATGGATTGGTTGATTAATTTGAATTTTTTTTAGACCAATACCCCTTTCTGATTTGTTCATACAAACTGTATCCCAATTTAACATATGCATTTTTTTAACCCCTTCATCATGACACCACCAAAAGTCTCTAATAATAGAATCCAATTTCTTGCAAATAGTATCAGGGACTTTGAAGCATGAAAAAGTGTACAAGGGATTGATTGAAGGACAGAGGAAATAAGAGTAGTTCTACCAGCCTGGGAAAGAAGCTTTGCTTTCCATCCCTGTAACTTAGAAGTTAATTTGTCCACCAAGAAATGGAAGTTAGTTGCACTCTTCCCCCTTAATTTAAAATCTAGGCCAAGGTATTTGCTAGGGGTATAAACCAAATTAACTTGTAAAGACCTTGCAAGAGAGATTTGATCATCACTTGACATATTGGGGGAGCAGAAAAGATCTGATTTAGCTAGATTTATACTTTAACCTGAGAGAGCACAATACCAGTTGAGGATCCTTTGGATACAATCTAGAGATCTATTATCCTTTTTGAAGAAGAGAATGGCATCATTAGCAAAGAAAAGGTGTGTAAAGCTGCATCCATTCCTACCTATTCTAATCCCTAAATCTCTTTCCTTTGTTTAGCTTCTAAAAAGGAGAGGGAAAGAACATTTGCACATAAAAGAAAGAGATTAGGGGATATGGGATTCGCTTGCCTTAAGCTTTTGGAAGGTGTAAAAGACTATGTAATACAACCATTAACCAGCAAGGTGTATTGCACTATTGTAACACACTCCATAATCCACCCAACCCAATTAGGACTAAAGTTCATAGCCAACAGAACAACCTTCAGAAAGTTCCAATCCATCCTATCATAGGCTTTACTCATGTCAATCTTTAGAGCCCCAAAACAACCTTTCCTACCTTTCATTTTGCCTAACATGTCAAAGATTTCATGTGCAATTAAAATGTTATCAGAGTTATTCCTCCCTTTAATAAAGGCATTTTAAAGGGGATGAGGTAGTCCATGAAGGGTTTAAGCCTATTAACTATAATTTTGGAAATAACTTTGTATATGACATTGCATAAGCTAATAGGCCTAAAATGGTTGACATTCTCAGGACAAGAGTTTTAGGAATAAGAGTAATGAATGTTTGGTTGAGTGTTTTGAGTAAAGAACCAATATGGAAGAAGACTTGAACTTAGTTGAAGATGTCATTTTTCACCAAGTCCCAATACTCATAATAGAAAAAGGCTGGAATTCCATCTGGTCCTGGTGATTTGAAGGACCCAAGTTGGAAGATGGTGAATTCAATCTCTTCATTTGTCACTGGTGTGGTAAGAGCCAAATTCTATTGGTTGGATATCTGTGGAATAGGCAAGGTTCTGATCTCCTTAAGAATATGGTCAACATCAGTAGTAGTGGTCCTCCCATAAGATTGCTTGAAGCATTGTAAGAGCAGTTATTCAATTCCTCCCTGATCTTCAATTACTTCACCATCATCAGTTTTTAGTTGTAAGATCCTACTCCTTGCTCTTCTTTGCTTCACCATAGTTTGGAAATATCTCGTATTTCTATCTCCCAGAACCACCAAATTGCATCTAGCCTTCTGAGACCACATTACTTCCTCTCTGTGCATAAGTGTTTCAAGTTCCTCTCTAAACAGTTTTTCCTTTCTGACATCGTCAACTGTGTGAATAGAATTTTGGATGGATTGCAATTGATCTTGTTTGAGCCAAATGTCATTCTCAACTTTACCAAAAACTTGCTTGTTCCAACTGATGAGATCTTTCCTTACACTTGAAAGTTTATTCTTCAGCTAGTATTCTTTAGAACCAACTACCTTAAAATTCCAAGCTTTCTGGACAACTTCTTTGCATGTAGGGTGTGTCATGCACATTCTCTCAAATCTGAAAGGTCTACGCCTGAAAGATTGGTTGATTTCAAAATCCAACAAAATAGGACCATGGTCTGATCGAACAATAGGAAGATTTCTAAGAGAGTAACCAAGGTAGGCATTCACCTAATCCACACTAGCAAATGCCCTATCAAGCTTTTCCATTACAAAATCTTCCCCATCCCTCCTATTCATCCAATTTGTTAACTAAAAAAACAAAAACCTTACTCTTTTTTTTTTTTTTTCTCTCTTATAGAAAAAAAAAATGTAACCAAAAGATAAGCTTATTTCATAATTTGTATTAAGAAGTTGTATCATTTTAAATTTTGAATTTGATAGTAGAAAAAGTATATGAGTGAGAATATGGGTTGTTAATGGGCTGGCCCCCCATTTTTACTTGGGCCATAGGCATAATGGGTTAGGCATAGCAGGTTATTAACTACTTAGCGAGTTGTTAACTACTTAACGGGTTGGGTCAAGCTGGGCCGAAAGAGAAAATCCCAACCCATGATCTTACTCGTGGTCAATTCTTATTTTGTCTTTAGTAGGCAGGGGTACCGGGTTGGGTCTAATGGGCTACCATGGGCTTGTATTAGCATCTTATCTTATTATTTTTTATAAGTAAAGAATCAATTTTTTATAAGAGAGGAATTAATCTATTTTTTTCAAGGAAAAAAAAATCTAAAAATTTGAAACTTGTTTAAAATTTTTTACATTCAAATCTATTTAATTTTTTGTTTCGTTGATGGGAGCCTTTTTTTTTTTTTTTTAAATATTATTATTATTATTATTATTATTATTATTATTATTATTATTAAATATTTTCTTCTATCTTTTTGACCTGTTTTTACAAGACTTGACAACAACAAAAGCCTATATGATTAAGTACACATAACATTAATAACAGCCCAACTTTTAGCTCATAATTGTAATCCGTGTTTTTAGAGGTTGTAATGCATTGTAATGCCTCAAGCTTTAAAAAAAAAAAAAAAAAAAAAGGATCAAATTTTTTGGACCCCCACATGCCTCACCTACCCCATTCACTACCACCACACATCACACTCCCTTATCTCCCTCTTTGTTCGGTCAACTAAGGCTTCGTTTAGGAGTTCATAAGGGAATGAAATGAAATGATCATAAGGGAATGAAAAGTAATGGAATGTATTTAAGTAAGGGAAATAGAATGGAATTAAGTAACCTTAATTGGATGTTTTAAAATAAAGGAATGGAAAGGAATAAAAATGAATGGAATGTAAGTAATCTTGTTTGGGAGTAACATAAAGGGAATAGAATGGAATGAATTCATTTTATGATAATATTACTATTATACCCATATTTTAAAATAAAGGGTTGAATATATAGGGGTATTTGGGGAGTTTAGTAAAAAATTCATTAAATATAATTTCGTTCCCTCCCATTTCTCCCAATTTCGGGGGAATGAAAATTTGAGATTTTAAGGGAATAGAGAGGAATGAGTGTTCCCTCCTACCCATTCCATTCCCTCCCACTTAAACTCTCAAAAAGGGGAATGGATTTCATTCCCTTCATTCAAACTCCCAAACAAGGGAATGGAGGAAAATTCTAAAATTATTCTTTTCATTTATTTCCATTTCATTCCATTCTCTCCTCCTAAATGAAGACTAATGGCTTTCTACACTTTCCTTTTTTTCCATTTCAGACAAACACAACACACTTCTCTGTTTCTCCCTCACACTCTCCCACTGGTCCCCACTCCTCACCACCACCTTCACCATCTTTTTTCCACCGAGATTTACCAGAAAAATCCATAGAAATCTCTACGGCATTTTCTTCTCTTTTATTTAAGGTAAAAACTCCTAATTGTTTTGGTGGATTTTTATACTTTTGCCAGAGATTCTCTTATCTAAGCTTTTGGAGTGATAATCTTGTGTTTATGTATATAGTTTTGATTTTTTGGACTTATTTGATAAGTGGGTTTATGGTTTTACAAATGGTGGCTGTCTAAGGTTTACTTATGGTGGAAATTTAGGGGTTTGGATTCTATCATGTGATAGTTGGTAAATCTAATTTTTCATTACTATTGAGTTTATTTGGAGCTAGTTGAAGATTTAAAATTCTTTTCTTGGTAGATATTGTGATTTTGTTTCATGGGTCTCTCTTGATGATGATGTGTAAATCTTATGGAAGTTACTAATAAATTGTTAAGATTTTAGTATTAGGGAGATGATCTTGAATTAGTTAATTTTATAAATTGGAGTCTATACCTTGTAAATAAAATTGTTGAGAAACTTTGCAAGTGGAATACATTACCTGTGAGGTTAAATACTTAGGTTTGCCTAATTAATTTCTTATTTAGTGATCTCTAATTTGTAGCTAGATGCAATGTCAAGCTTTATGCTTATTGTAATAGGTTTGCTTGGTACTATTTAGGTTCTGGCTAATCTCCTTTAGAGCTTGGAGAATTAGACTTTTGCGGGTTAAGGTAAGTAGCTTTTTAATGAGATTTTTGGAAAATAATAACATGACATGAAACATTGTTTTTGGGTTAAATAGATTTTGAAAAATTATTTGTGAAACTATATTTTTCTAAAAAGTGCTGTCTTGTGGCCCTATTACATATGATTATATATGAAAAGTGCATCATGTTTAATATTGCATATGGGGAAATGCATGAATATGTGGCATGGAAAGGAAAAGCATCTTTGAACTTCTTTGATAATAGCTTTCATAATTTGTGGTATTATTTGGAAATACTAAAGATGTTTTGTCTTAACTTGTATTATTTGGGAAATTGATAGAAAACCTTATTGCAAGGAATGATTTTAAGGACCTTGAGAATTTTATGGATATCTTGGTTATTGGGAAATTTTATGAAACTACTTGGAAAGTAAACTACGTATTTTGAATACATTTAATTTGTTAGCTTCTGATGTGATTTTACATTGTACCACAATATTGTGATTACCTCATCTTTGTGGCAACGCTTGTGTAACGCTAGATTACCCCGTCTTTGTGATGACAAGTTAGGATAGAGCCATTCACTTTGCATGATGCAGGTAAATCCTTGAATGTGTGAGGGAGGCTCCAACCTATAGGGCCAAAAGACCACATGCAAAAGGGGTACTATATGGCGTGTTCTTCCCTGTTGCCCATGGGAGAGAGAAGTAAATCCTTGAGGGTATGGATGAGACTAGGTAGGGCCAATAGAACACATGCAAAAGAGGTACTATATGACGCATTCTCCCCTACTAGCCATGGGCAGGAGAGGTGAATTCTTGAGGGTGTGGGTGAGGCTACTACCTATGAGGCCAATAGACCACATGTCAAAAGAGGTACATATCATGCTAGTGGTTTATGGGTTTTGACTTGTCTCTATGGCGGTATAATGTCTTTGTGACATTTCCGTCTTTGTGGTGGCCTGTCATATGGCTTGGGTTGGCCTTTTAGGTTTTTGGAACAATGTTGTTATGCTTACGCTATATATATATATATTATGTGGTTTCATGGTGATCATTTTTTTTAAGCTTTGGGTGGCATTATTTAATCATTCATATCATGTTATTATTGGAAATGATCTTGTAGTATTCAGTTAGAAATTCCTATACTATAACATGTTTTGTAAACTATTTATCATCATGAAATTTGCATTTCCCTCACCCCCATTAATTATGCTAGGAGAAATTACACTTTACTATCTTAAATTATACCCTAATTTACACTTTGCACTCTAAACTTTTGGAATGCAAGTTTTGCACCCTAAACTATGACTCTTGTTACACTTTGCACCCCAATGTTAAATTTGCAGTTAACTTGGATGGAAATCCAAAGTTTAAGATGCAAAGTGTAATCAAGAGAATAGTGTAGGAAGGTAAAGTGTAATTTCTTATTTGTTTTTAAGGGATTGAGAAGAGGGGCAATTTGGTCTTTTTACATAATGTCATACTTTTCCATCTAAGTTAACAGTAAACTTAACGTCAGGGTGCAAAGTATAACAAGGGTCATAGTTTTGGTTGCAAAATGTGCATTCGAAAAGTTTAGGGTGCAAAGTGTAATCTAGGGTATAGTTTATGATGGTAAAATGTAATTCTCCCAATTATGCTACTTATTGGACTCCATCTCATCCCATTCTTTCATAAACTTTTTCAGAGTACACAAAGATTATTTTGAGATAGGTTTTTATGGCTAGTAATAGTTAGACTAACTACCGATAGAGGTTGGATTTTTGTAATGGTGATCTTTAGATGATGTACATCTTAGAGTAGACTTGATTCATTTTTTTTTATATCTAATAGTGGTTATGACTTTTATTTCCACTGATGGGACAAGTTATTGATGTGTAATTATATTAATTCAGGCCTTCATTCTTTTGTAGCCAAATGGTTATTATAAGTTGTTGAGAACTCTTTTTTTGGCCCACATGGCATTACTTCATTGGCAACCCATGCCGCATCAACATATTATTGATTTTTTAGGTAAATCTCTTTAAAAACCAAAATAAGCTCATATCTCATTCAACTACATGGATTAGGCTCACATGGCCCGTGAGATCCTTACTTCAGGATGTGAATTCGTGGTCCACATTTCCTCTTCATCAATTGGGATCATAACCCCACGACATCATCAACATCAACATATAGATCGGGCTTAAGTAATGAATCAAAGCTCACGACTCATATTACCTCTCTTACACTAATGGCAAGCGGCTTCTTCAACAAGAGCCCATATTTATGATAGGCCACAAACGAATTGACACCTTGTGATAAATTAACCAATTAATTTAGCCAAGTGAATTAATTAAGTTAATTAACATGCAATTGCGTGGCAGCACAAACAAATCACCAATATACTAATTATGCAGCGGAAAAATAAATAACACGGTGATTTGTTTACAAATAGGGAAAATCTTGCGGCAAAAACCCCACCGGGTGATTTTCAGGTCACCACTCTCGAAACTCCACTATTATCACAACAAGCAGTTACAAGTAAAGGAATCTCAAGTACCTTATCAACCTACAGTTGAAACCTTACCCCAATACCCAATTGGACTTGTTCTGTAGTGACAGTTCCCCTTTTGATGCACGGCTCCCAAGTACGTGACTAACCAATTTGATGTGCGGATCTCAGTACGCGGCTTACGCCTTTGCACGAATCCAAGTACGTGACTAACTCCACAACAACCCCTTGATTGTTGTAGTTGATTTGCATCAACTTCACATAGAAACACCAATAAGATCTTTAATGTTGGTGCAAGAGACTTTGCTTGGTTACAAAACCCAAAGGCGTACAAGAAACACAGCAAGAACTCTTTCTTCTGTAGGAGGAGGCTAGGGTTTCAAAAAGAAAACCTTATGAAGCTCTCTAGGGTTTTGTTTTTCTTTTTTTACCTCCTTTAAATAGGAGTTTAATGGGCTTTCCTATTCCAAATAGGTTTACACAAACCTTGGGCTTTCCTAGTGCAATAAGGATTATACAAACCCATAAACAAATAGCCTTTTAGAATAAAACGTTGCAGGCTATAATCTAAATCCCGTAAGCTCGATCGATCGAGGCATCTGTCGAGCTTGAATGAATCTCGACAGATTGAGCATCTATTAAGCAGGTATCGAGATTTGCAAATTTGCACTTTTCTTGAACGGTTCTTTAGTAGTCTTCATGTCTTCAATTTAACCACTTGTAATAATCATCTTGAACCTACTTAGATTTACCCAAGTACAAGTAAAGTGCGTTTTGTCAAAGGATATGCCAATTACATAAAAATATGTCCCCAACAATCTCCCCCTTTGGCAATCTGTGACAAAATCACAAGAGTACATTGAATGTCCTAGAATACATTCTACTCAAGATTACAGAATAAACAAGCCTAGTCTAAAACATCTGAACTTGGGAAGTTGCTGCAAGAAGAAGATTCAAAATCTTGACTTGGCACTAAACAAAACACATCAAGGTACCATGTGGAAAATAATGACAAGTTAAATAAACAAGAAATATGTGTATAAAGAGAGAAAAGAAACAACACATGTGAGATAAAGAGTGAAACACATACATCATCATCAAATAGAGAAACAACACATGATGTATGTAAATGGTTACAAAACCAAAATATACACAACACAAAAATATATCAATATCAATGTGTATCAAACTAACTCTCCCCCTAAGTTAGTTACATCAAAAACTTTCTTCCTTTTAACATGAAGTTCTCCCCCTAAGTTTATTACTCCCCCTAATGAATGACATTCAATTCTCAAATTTCTCCCCCTTTTTGACACGATTTTCAAAGGGCATAAGGAGCCAAAAGACATGCTAGGAGATAGACAGAAAATTGACACAGAGGGAACGAGGAGAAAAAAGAACCATAGACCTACAAGAAAAGAAAAACAAGATGCTATGGACACAAAGGAAAAAAAATGCAAAACAAAAAAATGAAATGCATGCAAGGGGATCTTGATGGATCGAGAGGTGTCGAACAAAATATACGTTGACAGATGAAGCTGTCAAGGATCTGTCGAAGAACAATTCAACAGAAGAGATAATAAACAAGCTCGATCGATTCACCAGCTGTCGAGAAGCTATCGAGAAGACAGGAGATTTCTCGATCAATCCACCAGGTGTCAAGGATGTGTAGAGATTGCGATAAGAAAAAGCTTGAGAGGCTCGACAGATAGCTAGGTATTGATGAGATGTTGAGGAGGTGTCGAGCCAACTTTTAAAAACAGTTTTTCAAGAAGAGAAAAACACAGACATGAATGCAATCCAACATGCAACTCAACAATGATCCAATCAGCATAATAAACTCTCAAAATCATCTCTTAACAACAATTTTAGCACATGGATCTCAAAAACACACACACACACTAAACAAGTCTAACCAATTTTACATTTCAAAAACAAATTAAGACAGTTTAGTGAGCATACATAAGCATATGTAAAACCTAGTGATGGCCAAATCACATTGTACCTGCGCATGTATCAAGAGTAGCAAAGAATATTGCGTGTTGTATGTGAAAAACATCGCAAGAATGCATAAGTGTATACATGTTATGACGATTTGAGATATGAGAAAATCACTTTAACTCACACAATCATAATTATTTGATGGAGACTATCACCTTCGAGATACATCCTATAAATCTCACATCTCCTAGAATACACGCTTGCAATCATTTTTAAAGCATTTTTGATCTTTTTGCATTTTATTTTCTTTGCATATATATTTTTTTTATTTATTTAGCATATCATGCATGGGCATATAAGAGATAGAAAAAAAATACCCAATGATATTTGACATTCCAATTTTGCTATGCCGAAGCACACAAATGTCATAGACACTACACTTTTGCTATGCCAAAGCATACGGGTGTCATTCATGATTGGCGGACAACAGTGGTGAGATGGTTATTTATGCCTTTCTCTTAGGATTTTCTAGTCCTACCAATAAAAAAGAGTGATATGAGTGTCAAGTATAAGAAATCACTTAACCTTACTCATCACAAACACAAGCCAAAAAAGCTCACTTGCTTAGTTGTGCATAGAGATGCTCATCTGAACTACAAGAGATGCTCATCTAAACTACAAAAGATGCAAAGTTTAGAAAACTTTGTTTCAATGGCCATCCAAGATACATAAGTACCAATGTACACAAAACACACACTGTTTTTGTATTTTTCTGATTTTTCAATTTTTTTTTATTTTAAAAACAAAAAATAAGCAAAACTGAAAATAAACAAACAAAAACAGACAAACACATGAAAGCATGAAAGAAAGATGCATATGCATGAATGCATGATAGAAGGGTGCAGATGCATAAAAGCATGATTCCAAAAACAGATAAGAAATCAAGCAAAGAAAGTCCAACTTTAGATAGAAAGAATTAAAGCAGAGGACAAACAGAAAAGACAATTAAGTCTTAGGCTCCTTTCTCACCCACACAACACGAGTCTTTGGCCATGAAGATGAAAAGACACGTGTCCTAGTATGACTACTAAAGGACATGGAGGAATTAGAATTCCCCTAAAATTGAGTCAAAAAGCTCAAAATTTTTAATAACTTATCAAGAATAGGTACAGAGCCTTTAGACAAAGGATAATACCTATTTGACACTCGCTTATGAGGAAACAATTTCAAACAATAAGGACGAGTGTGACCTGAAGCAACACAATGGTGACAAACATGAGTAGTTTTAGAACTACTCGGTTTCCTAGAAGGAGGTCTAACCTTAGAGGTTGACAGAGTTCTTAACTTAGGACAATTTGGCCTAATATGACCAACAATATGACAATGATGACAAGTGGTGACAAATTCAGAATTTTTATTCAACCTAAGAGGAGTTTTAGACATAGGTTTAGAAACTTCAAGGTTAACATCAAATTGTTTACCTTTGTCTATCCTAGCAATATTAGCTTTCAACTCTTCATTATTCCTTTTGAATAGGGGAATATAAAGATCTTTTTCTTTTGAGTTAGGCTCAACAACAAGTTTGGCTCTAGTTAATTTTTCAATTTCAGTTTTAAATTCAACTAGTTGCTCTTCCAAACTATTAATTTTGTCCACTTGAGATGAAATTTGATTTTTAAAATTTTCATTCAAATTATTGGCTTCATCCAATTTTGCAATCAAATCATCTTTTTCAAGCTTTACCTTTTCAAATTTAGCTTTTAATTTTGTAGAACATTTAAGAGATTTCATACAAAAATTATAAAGCTTGCAATAGGCATCTTGAATATCATCATCATCATTTGACATAAAATCATGCAAATCAAAACAATCAAGAGTTTCCATGACAACAGGGGTCAATGGATCACACAGCAAAAATTAAAACCTAATCAGAGTGTGCCTGCTCTGATACCACTTGATAGGCCACAAATGAATTGACCCCTTGTGATAAATTAACCAATTAATTTAGCCAAGTGAATTAATTAAGTTAATTAACATGCAATTGCGTGGCAGCACAAACAAATCACTAATATACTAATTATGCAGTGGAAAAATAAATAACACGATGATTTGTTTACGAATGGGGAAAACCTTGCGGCAAAAACTCCACCGGGTGATTTTCAAGTCACCACTCCCGAAACTCCACTATTATTACAACAAGCGGTTACAAGTAAAGGAATCTTAAGTACCTTACCAACCTACAGTTGAACCCTTACCCCAATACCCAATTGGACTTGTTCTGTAGTGACAGTTCTCCTTTTGATGCACGGCTCTCAAGTACATGACTAACCAATTTGATGCGCGAATCCCAGTACGCAGCTTACTCCTTTGCACGAATTCAAGTACGTGACTAACTCCACAACAACCCCTTGATTGTTGTAGTTGATTTGCAGCAGCTTCACATAGAAACACCAATAAGATCTTCAATGTTGGTGCAAGAGACTTTGCTTGGTTACAAAACCCAAAGGCGTACAAGAAACGCAGCAAGAACTCTTTCTTCTGTAGGAGGAGGCTAGGGTTTCAAAAAGAAAACCTTATGAAGCTCTCTAGGGTTTGGGTTTTCTTTTTCCACCTCCTTTAAATAGGAGTTTAATGGGCTCTCCTATTCCAAATAGGTTTACACAAACCTTGGGCTTTCCTAGTGCAATAAGGATTATATAAACCCATAAACAAATAGCCTTTTAGAATAAAACGTTGCAGGCTATAATCTGAATCCCGTAAGCTTGATTGATCGAGGAATCTATTGAGCTTTAATGAATCTCGACAGATCGAGCATCTATCGAGCAAGTATCGAGATTTGCAGATTTGCACTTTTCTTGAACGGTTCTTGAGTAGTCTTCATGTCTTCAATTTAACCATTTGTAATGATCATCTTGAACCTACTTAGATTTACCCAAGTACAAGTAAAGTGCATTTTGTCAAAGGATATGCCAATTACATAAAAATATGTCCCCAACAATTTACACAAAATAAACAAAACCTGAGGTACGTCATCTCATCTTCGGCTTATGATCCAAGCTCATAAATCTCTTTGGAGAAATTTTGGGAGTCGTGGTTTGGAAGGCTAAGAGGTATGTTCTGATAAAGCTCTAGCAGTTTGAAGTTGATAAAAGGGATATGTTGCTTGGCGTATCTTCTCCAACTCCTTGAACTCTGACGAGTCCGTGTGTAGCGGGTAACATATGGTAAGCATCTCTTATCACATAACACTTTAGATGATAAAATTCCCCATTGCTCTTTTCCTAAACACATCTCCATGCTCTTCTCCTACAAAATCTTTCCTCTTGGAAACCAATCTCTACAACTTCTCCAAAGGTGATAATCTCATATTTTTACTATCTTTAACATTCATATCTCTCATACTGCCATATATCATACATATTACAAATACTACATCCCACAAAATATCTATATCTTTTACCATCTCCACACTTCTCAAGAGACATCAAACACTTATACTAAAAGCCCTTCTCATGGAAGGCATAAACTTCTAATGCTAAACCTTTCTCCTAGAAGGCACAAATACTCCATACAAAAGCCCTTCTCATGGAAGGCAACACTATTTATAGCTTCACAACAACTAAAAGAGCATTGTCAAGCTTAACCAGCCCCTACATAGCAGGGCATACTCTCTCTACCTTCAGTTGCACCCATTTTCCCCCCTCAATCTTGAAGTTATCATGACAAACTGCCTCTCTACCACTGGGGTTACTCTGCTGGGATATTATTAGCTCATTGACGCTATACAGCTGGGGCTACAAACCGTACAAAGATGAGTGACTTTGCTTCCATATCTTTAAATTTATATCATTAAGTACATGATTACTTCACATTTAAATACATATTACTTTATTCCAACAACTATTACAACTATTAACTAAGGCTTAAACTCATTTAATGCACGATAAAAGGGGCAAGCTTAACTAGCCTCTACCACTGGCATTCTGCTGGAATCCCATCAGCTCACTGATGCTACACAGCTGGAGCTATAAACCATACAAAGATAAGCAACTTTGCTTCCATATCTTTAAATTTACATCATTGAGTAAATGATCACTTTACCTCTAAATAAATTACTTTATTTCAACTATCATTTCAATTACTAATCAAAGCTATCATATCAAACGCATATTATATATTTATTCGACCATTATCGTGATTCTTAGACTTTGGCTTTAATGGTTTTGTAGACTTAAAAATACGCTGGTAGCCATTGGACCACATGGCCCAATGTTGAGTTCCGGATGCAACTCCCCAAACAGAACCCGGGCCTAGTAAGGTCATCCCTCCAACGGACCACATATGGCTGGGCAACCAAAAAAGGCCCCCGACCATAAGTATTGCATAGAGTTCTGACTTACTTTGGGAGTATCTTTAATGAAATTATTATGAAAATTCTTGATGTTGATACTTGGTATGAATTGTTTGGACTGAATTGTCAAAAAGGAAAAAACTACAGGTATCTTTGGGATGTATTTTTCATGCTTTGGACCATTTTGGGTTTAGGGCGTGACATGCATGAACTCAAGTGTGATTAATTTCACATGTTAGCCTAATTGTTTATTAGCAAGTTCTAGTTAGCTGAACTAGTAATACCTATTGTTATCAAATAAGAGACTTGGGGATTTAAACCTAGCACACCATAAAATGACTGGTGTCTAAACCTAAAATAAAGTGTAATCATCATAAAATGGATGACATAGATTGAAATTCTATTGTATCCATAAAAAAGTCTTTAATTCTATCTACAAGTGGGGATGGCATTTTAAATCAAATATTAATAAATTAATAAAACAATTGAGTGGCACGGGTACCCTTGAGTGCCACCTAGGATGGTGGAGGGAAAAAAAAAAAAAAAAAAACTGTCCTAGAGTGGGGGTGGGGGAAAGGGGAGGAACGGGTGTGGGGAAAAGTGGTGGTAGAGAAAAATAAAAAACCAACCTTGTACCTATCATGTTATCATTCCTACGTGGAAGATCAATATGCTTGCTAGGTGATTATGTGTTTTTTTTTTTTTTTTTTTGATGAACAAGAATTTTATTCATAAAACAAAGACAGACTTACAAAGAGGAAATAAGAGCTTCACCCTTAATGATAAGCTCAAAGCAAGGATGGCCAAATCCAACATCAAAAGACTCAAAAACATTGTTCAAAAAGAACCACTTAGCTAGAGAGTGAGTTGCTTTATTTGCCCCCTAGGGATCCAGCTAACCTGATAGCCATGGATAAGCGAAATCAAGTTGAGAATTTCATTGCAAATACCTCTAATTCTCTAGGGAACCTTTTTGCAAGAAGGTGCTGGTGCATTGACACAGTCTTTTGAGTCACTCTCCATGATCATAGCAGCTGCTTCAAATCTTTTTGCTAAGCTTAAGGCCCATTTAATGGCTTCTACCTCTGCCAGGAGAGGGAGGTTGGTGTATGCTCTCTTAGCACAAGCAAATACCACTTCCCCTCTCCAATCTCTAGCAACAACTGCAATGGAGGGGCCACCATCCTTGAAAGAAGCATCAACATTTATCTTGATTAAATCTCTTGGGGGTTTCTTCCACCTTTGTACTGGTTTCAACATTTGGAAGCCCGAATGGTTTGCCATGGACATTTTGTGCTCAACTATGGTCTTATCAACTTTTTGGCAGAGCTTAAAAGGATTATTTTCTTGGCTTTCAAAGATAGCTTGGTTTCTAACTCTCCAAATGGCTTCACAAATAACAACCCCAAATAATAGGAATTAACCCCTCTTGATCCCCTCAATATTGGCTTCAGAGGGAGGATTAAGGAAAACAACAATGAGATGAGAAGGAGAGTTTAAGTTTAGATTTTCTAACCTTAGTCTTTATTGGGAGTTAAACCAAACAGCTCTCGTAAAGGGGCAAAAGATAAAGAGATGGAGGCTTGATTCTTCAACATCCTTGCACAGAGGGCAAAGGACATCATCTAAATCATAGAATCTAGCTAAACAAGCTTTAGTAGGTAGGCAATTTGCTGCTATATGCCACAGGTGCAATTTAAGCCTTTCATGGATTTTTGACTTCCAAATGAGGCCACGAAATGCATCTTGATTTGTGGGAGGGCTAATATTCCTACTTAACCAATAAGCAGATTTGACTAAAAACTCCCCTGACTTATTAGAGATCCAGATCCAGCAATCTTTTAGAGCAATCCATGAGAGGGGAATTTTTTGAATGAGCTGGGTTGTGGACTCATCAAGAGTATTTCTAATTTTGGTAAGATCCCAGCCTTCTTGGTTGACTAATTGTGAAACAATAAGTGCCATTTTGAGGTTGGTCCCCTCCCTTGGACTCAGAATGAAATTAGGAAGATCTGGAATCTAAAGGTCCTCCCAAATTCTAATTATGTTTCCATTTCCTACCAAAATGCAAGCATTGCGAGCAAGCAGAGATTTTGTACCTTCTAAGCTTCTCCATATCTTGGAGGGAGACCCCACAGTCTTATGGTTTAGCCAATTACCCCTAATTTTGTATTTTGCTCTGAGCACTTTTACACATAGACAGTCTTTTTCTGAAAGGATCCACTGTGCCAATTTGGAGAGGAGAGCTTGATTGAAATCCCAAAATTTTCTAAATCCCAAACCTCCTTCCTTTTGGGGCCAACATAAAGACGACCAAGCTATGGGCGTCAGGAACGACCTAGAATTAGATTTTAGGTTCCACCAAAACCGTCTAACAACAACATCCAAACGATTGCAAAGCTCTCTAGGAAATTGAATGGCTGTCATTGAATAGGTTGGAATGGCTTGTGCAACTAATTTGATAAGGGTTACTCTACCTTGCCAGGATAAGTTTTTGCTTTTCCAACCAGAGAGTTTATTTTCTAACTTCTCTTTGATTGTGTTTAGATCCCTGGAACTACTTGCCGAGAGCAAAAGAGGCACTCCCAAGTATTTTGAGTTTGGAGGAAGTTTGTTTATACCCTAATAGCTTTTAATTTGATTTAAAAATTGTTGGCTGACTCCTTTGGAAGGAAAAACCCCAGACTTTTCCACACTGATGACCTATCCAGACTAGTAACAATATTTCTCCAAAAAAAAATTTAGAACATTAAGCTCAAACATTTTAGCTTTACAAAAGAAGATTAAATCATCAGCATAACAAAGTTTGGAAATAGGAGGGGCATTACCTGAGACTTTGACAGCAGACAGAAGACCAAGAGGGATTTCTCTGTTGATTAGCCTAATTAGCACTTCACTACCTAAGATGAAAAGATATGGGGATATAGGATCCCCCCGTCTGATCCCCCGGGAAGGGATAAAGCTTGGTCATTGGCCACCATTGAGTAGAATTGAGAATTGGATAGTAGAAAGGCATTGTTTGATCATACTTGTGAATTTAGCACTAAACCCACATGCTTTGAGCACAAAAATTAAGAAGTTCCACTCTAAATGGTCATAAACTTTTTGAAAATCCAGCTTGACCCCCAAAAAACCTTTCTTTTTTCGTGTTTTTTTAAAACTGTGCACTACTTCTTGAGCAAGGGCCATATTTTCTGTTATCCAGTGATTTGGCACAAAAGCTACTTGAGTAGGATCCACCATTTTTGATAGGAGATGTCTTAGCCTATTTATGATGATTTTGGAAATCATCTTATAGCACACATTGCATAGACTAATAGGCTGAAATTGGCTAAAATTACATGCTCCATTTTTCTTTGGAATGAGAGAGATGAAGGTTTGATTAAACTCTTTAAGCAACCATCCATTTCTAGAAAAATTTTGGGTGGCTGACACAATTTGATCCCCTACGGTCTCCCAATAGTGTATGTAGAAAGCGCTGGAAAACCATCTGGCTTGGGGGCTTTAAGAGATTTCATCTCCAACATAACTTTTCATATTCGTCTCTTGTTGGCACCCTGCACAGTTCTTCAATTTTGATATTTGAGATGCATGGCTCTATTAAGTTTTCTAGATTTTTCGGAATATTTGGAGACCCAGTTTGATATAGAGCCTTAAAGTTCTCAATAAAATACTTCTGAATGTCTGCCCCATCATTTATCCAAGAACCATCCTCCAATTTGATCTCTTGAATACAATTTCTTCTTCTTTTGATTAAAGTAGAGAGATGAAAGAAGTGAGTATTCCTATTACCCTTTCTTATCCATAGCTCTCTAGATTTTTGTTTCCACTTTAGATCCTCCCTTGCCAATCATTCATCCAGTTCTAAATTCATAGAAGATTCAAGCTCCAAGCTCCAAATTTTCTTTTGTGGCTTCTAAACTCTGAATTTGTGCTATCTTCTGCTCCAACTCTTTAATTCTCTCTCTTGAATTTCCAAAACAGCTCTTATTCCATCTTTTTAGGTCCCTCTTAGTTGCATCCAACTTTTTGGCCAACTTAAGGCTTTTTGGGCTGTCTACTCTCGTTTTGCCAAGCATTTTCTACTATTTCTTTACTTGTTTCTTCCCTAGTCCACATAGCCTCAAAACGAAAAGGCTTGTTAAGATTTGAGTTTGTTAGGTTCTAAAAACTTAGGATTTTATGTATTTAGAACTCTAATGTGTATTGTTGGCAAACCATGATCAAAACATGTTGTTTAGTCTTGTTTAGGCTTGCTCAAAGTTGTGTCTTTTATGTAAAGTTGGAATTGAGTGGCTGCAAAAATATTTGTTACTTTCAGCCTAGCTCAATCGATCGAAACTTAGACTCGATCGATCGAAAGTCGGCCAGATTGTTTTTCCTGCAGAATTTCCAACTCAACCTAACTCCTAAAACGTTTAGGGTTTTATATTTTTGCCCTAGGTATAAAAGGAAAACCCTAGCCACGTTTTAAGGCTTGCTCATGTTACTCAGATTGCGGTTTGTGTGAATCTCTTGTGAGATCCTTGAGGAGCTTTACTTCACATAAACTTAGGGTTATCAAGAAGAAGATTACTTCAACATCTTGATGATCATTCAGTTGCTGCCATAAGAGCTTAAAGATACACAAGCGGGTGTGCTTGTAATTGCTGGAGAATCCAAGAAAGAAGGAGTCCGTGGATTTGGAGTTTGCACGTGGTCGTGTCAGTAAGTTTTACTGGTGGGTAGCAATAGGATGTTAGTAGTCTAAGTCCTATTGTATGAACTTCGATTCTTTCATATAGTGGATTCAAGTTTACCTTGAGGATAGCTAAGTTAAATCCTCCCTAGATTTTTACCGGTGTGGTTTCCTGGCTCATCATATCATTATGTTATTTATATTTCCGCTGCTATATACTTAATATGAATGTTTTGATTGTGATAACCTAGATATGCATAATTTGACTAAGTTAATCACTAGGTTAATCCAATTGTTGTTTTAAGGGATCTAAAAACCTAACAGAGTTCTTCATATGAGTATCTAAGAGGATTGGGTTGTGATCAAAATTTGCATTGACAAGATGCCAAATGCATGCCTTAGGGAAGAGAGTTTGCCATTCTTGATCACACAAGCACTGGTCTAACCTCTGCCTAATATTTGCAAGACCTTCACGTCTATTGGACCAGGTAAAGGACGGACCAATGAAATCAAGATCAATGGCACCCGTATTATTTATAAATTCCTTGATACTGTTAACTGAGCTTTCCCCTACATGTCGTCCCCCTTTTTGTTTTCCTTTGAGCTCTTGATGCTATTAAAATCACCCAACACTACCCAAGGCCCTGAAAAAGACTTTGCCAAGTCTTCCACCTTTGCCAAAAAATTTTCCTTTTGGCTCTCCAAGGAGGACCATATACACAGAACAACATCCATGGAGATCTTTCTGGGTCAAAGTAGATTAGTGAAGCAATTACATTGTTTTCTGAATAGACAACCTCCATATCAACGCCCATTCTCCAAAACAAAGCTAAACCCCCTGCTCGTCCATTGGCTTCCACATAAAAACAGTCAAAGAAGTTTAATTGGGTTTTGATTTTATTAATTCTAGGAGATTTGACTTTTGTTTCAGATGAGAACACCAGATTCGGGTTTGATAATCGTATCAGCTCCTTAGGAGCTCTAATTTTTGAATCTCTACCTATACCTCTACAATTCCAAGCTAAAATATGCATGGTGAGAAGGATGGAAACCTCTGCTTGACTACTCAACCAGCAAAGTATAACAAAAAGACCAAGACCCAGCATAAACTAAGCGAAATAGAAGGGGAAGCATAAAGCTTATTGATTCAGAACAATGATCCACTCACTGACTGTGGACTTTGGGCTACTCCAACAAACGAACGGCAAACAACCAGCTGTACAGAGACAGCAAACAAGACCCACTGAGAAGCAAGGATGGCCACCTCCCTGTGCAAACTCACGAGAAACGGCAGGGGAGCTTGAGCGCACGATAGCAAGGAAAGCTTATCTTACGCCCAGAGAGAAAACGGACTTAATTATTCCCAACTATCTCAATCTTTTTTTCTTTTTCTTTTTTCATTATTATACATCAAACATAATATATCTTTGATTAAAAAAAATCATAATATACCATGTCATAATTACAAAAAAAAAAAAAAATTATATAAAATTTGTTGCGACTAGAATTATTGTTGCATAATAAAATATCCCTCACACAAAAAATCTTTCCATCATTATAGGCAATTTGCTTGACTCCAATGGCTTTCATTACCTGGGAATTCTGGCCTTTTGCCCTTAATTTTTAAAAATTTTGGCAATATACCCCTATTTCAAAATTATATAGGGGCGTGCCCCTACTTCGATACTCTATTACCTTAAAATTGAGTTTCAATTAAATACTCGATTCATAGAAAATCAAGTTATGCCCGATCAAACTTAAAAAAAAAAAAAAAAAATAGAACTCGAGTTTCAGGAAATCGAGTTCCATGTAAAAAAATTTTTAAGTGTGACCGCCCCATATTCAGGGAGATCTATAGTAGCGTTTTTAAGCCCTATAGTGACGTTTTTAAGGCCTATAGCGGTGTTTTCCTGCAAAATTTTTTTTATAAGTCTGATTGCCCCATACTAGGTTTTAGGGAAACCTATAGTGGCGTTTTTAATCCCTATAGTGACGTTTTTAAGCCCTATATCAGCGTTTTCTTGCAAAAATTTTTTTTTATTACTCTGATTGTCCCATACCAGGTTTAGGGAGTCCTATAGTGGCGTTTTTAAGCTCTATAGTGACATTTTTAATCCCTATAGTGGTGTTTTAAAACTCGATTTCCATAAAATCAAGTTCCATGCAATTTTTTTTTTTTTTTTTTTTTAAGTTTGATCGGGCATAACTCAATTTTCTACGAATCGAGTATTGCATTGATACTCGATTTTATGGTAATCGAGTATCAAAATAGGGACATATTCCTATATAGTTTTGAAATAGAGGCAAATTGCTAAATAAATAAATAAAAAATGAAGGGCAAAAGGCTAGAATTCCCTTCATTATCTGGTACAAATTCCTTGAGCGCACGTCAGCAGTGAGACTTTTCTTTATATCATTACTGGCAACTGCACGTCTGTGTCCGTGCCTTCTTTTTTTTTGGTTTATATTGTCTTATCTTTATAGCTTTTGTATTCTCGATAAAAGAAACCAAAAACTTAGACATTTCGATTTTCGAGTGCATTATCAAGGTTCTAATCATTTTGTAGTTTCTTCCTCAAGACTTTTCAAGTCTTCCCTGCCCCACTTCTCATGAGTAGACAGCAACTTTACTGGTATTGACCATTCGTGATTTGTGGTCATCATCCAACTAAAACGATGGTATTAACTATTAAGTAATGAATTTCGTACCCTAGTGACCTCTCCTTCTCCCTCTTCCTCCTATCTAGTCCTCTTCTTCTTCTTTCATTTACTGGTTCTTCTTATTAATCTTTGTTTTCCTAGCCAATATTGTTGTGTTTCACTTTTGTCAGATAAATGAGATTTTGTTAGAAGACAAAAGACTTTATCAATTGAGTCAATTGAAACTCATGATAAAAAATCTTACGTTTTGGTCTATTAATATTTATGTGATGTAAAACATACCACTAATTCCTAGATCATAGTAAGTGTTATAAGTCAAATAGCAAAAAATCCAGAAAGTAGGAGTTAGTAGGTTGACAATGACGAAATTGTATGAAATTTGATGACATAAGTAACCCCATCATTGATAATTTAATAAATTGTGATAATGTATTTAAAATGTTTTTTTTTTTTAAAATGATATATGATTTTTTTATTAACTAAATTAATTACTAAAAAATAGTACTTTAACACTAATAAGATTTTCATTGAGTAATATTTTTCTTTTTAGAAGTCTTTTAGTTATAGGACTATAATAATAGTAGAAGAACATGGCAATTAATTAGAATATTTACTTAGCGTGAAATTACCATTTTTAAGACCCAATTTTTATTATATAATATATAATATTTAAATAAGAAATTTCCCAAACCAGTCATTATAGGCTGTTGATTGAGTCAATAACAAATTGGAGGTATTGAGTCTAGGTAGTTCTTTAGCATGATGGTTAAAAAAACAATAAGTCCACATAGGCAAACTCTCTCATAATTTTTTGCATTAATGCTAAGGTGAAAAATTCTCAATATATGGTAAACAATAAATTGCTATCAACAATGGGCTCAAGGGAAATTAATAAAAAATTATCACCTCAAACAGATGTTAAATTGTTATATATGAAAGGTTTTTGTTAAATTATCGATTCTTCTAGAAACTAAAACTTGAGGTTTTACATGAGAGATTGAGTAAATAAGATTTTAAATGGTAAAACTTCATGCTTTAATATTATGTTAAAATCTATTCTCCCAAAAAAATTAAAATATTGAAAAACAATATATTTAATTATTTAACCATATAATTCTAATAGTTTTTGCATAAAAAAGTTTTTAATTTTAACGTTTTAAACTGCTTTTCTTTTAGAAAAAAGTTTTAAACTACTTTTAGCTTTATATATATATATATATATATATATTTTTTAAGAAAAAGGCTAATAAAATTATTAAGAAAAACTGGCAATAGTGGATTAAAAGCATATCATTGAGGTATGGATGACACCAATAAAATATTAATTAACCTAGTTACTAATAAAATATTATCCTAACTAAGTTGTGGGCTATAGAATTTCCTTGTTGACATGCATCAGCTACAGGATGGCCCAAAGGCCAATTTCATGGGCAAACATCAATGCGCGGACAGCGACCAACGCTCAACCAAAGCAACTGAACGAGGAAGAACAATCTTAATAATTGGTGGGCCTCTCTTTTTAATTTTTTATACTCTCTAAAGTATCGATAATAATGCCTGCATTCAACTAATAAAAGATCTTTATTCGATGAAATCCCTAAAAACAAGAAAGATGTCTCCCACAGTCCCACTAAGATCATCTTCTCAAGTGCCACTCACTGAAAGAAAAAGAAAAGAAAATGGGGGTAGATAGCTTGATCATTGCCCTAGCTCAATAATGAGTTAATTTACCTTTATAAAGTAGGAATAAGAGGAGATTTTCCTCCTCTCATTTCTTTTTCCACCTCACTTTGTTTCTTGCTCCCATGAGGAACCTCTCGATGCTCACACTCACACCTATCCTTTCCATCTTCTGCTTAGTCTTCCTTTTTTATCATATTACACTTGCTTCTTTCACAGCTCCTCGTTATGTCCCCGTTGATGATATTACCCTCGACTGTGGCAGTGCCACTTCAAACACTTCGAAGAATATGGATGGGCGAGACTGGAGTGGAGACTTTCAGTCCAAGTTCTTTCCCAAAGACGAACATAATCTCAAATCTAATACCTCTCAAGCTCCAAAAGAAGGCACCATAACAAAAGCTCCCTACATGACTGCACGTATATCTTATTCTCAATTCACGTACGTGTTTCCAGTTACCCTGGGCCCGAAATTCGTTCGGTTGCACTTTAACCCAGTTTCTTACTGTTAAAAATACTGAATGTTTGTATTGTATTTCATAATCAAGAAATATACATGTGTGCCTTTATATAGGAGGCGTATGTGTGCGGTGCAGGTAAGTATATGTGTGCGGTACAAGTAAAGTGTAGTACAAGTATAAGTGTGCTAAATAAGTAAACTAGTTGGGCCTAAAGCCCATAACATAATATACATTAACAGCCCCCCTCAAACTCAAGGTGGATGTGAGACCAGCTTGAGGTTGTCAACCAAATCACGAGTGCGTCCCTTAGGAAATGACTTGGTGAAGATATCTGCAAGTTGATCTTTGGAGGAGATGGAGAAAAGCTTGAGAGCACCATGGACAAGATGATAACGGATAAAATGACAATCAATCTCGATGTGTTTAGTTCGTTCATGGAAGACATCATTGTGAGCAATATGAATGGCACTCTGGTTATCACAATAAAGAGGAGTAGTAGAGGCTGTGGACACACCTAAATCCTTAAGAAGCCATCGTAGCCAAAGGAGTTCAGATGTGGTATCAGCAAGAGCACGATATTCTGCTTTAGTACTGGAGCGGGCCATGAAAGTTTGTTTCTTACTTCACCAAGAAATCAAAGAAGAACCAAGGAGAAAGTAATAACCTGTAGTGGACCTGCGATCAGTAGGATCTCCTGCCCAATCAGCATCAGAGAATGCACGGAGTACAAGAGGAGACTGAGCAGAGTAGAAAAGATCATGAAAGAGAGTGCCCTTCAGGTATCGAAGAATGCGCAGAACAGCAGCATAGTGAATTGATCTTGGAGCAGACAGATACTGGCTCACTTGATGAACAGCAAAGGAGATGTCTGGATGAGTAACTGTGAGATAAACTAGGCTGCCGGCTAATCATCTGTAAAGAGAGAGATTAGACAATAGTTTCCCCATCGAGGGTGTCAAATGCGTATTAAACTCAACTGGAGTGTCAGCAGTTTTGCTGTCAGTGAGTCCAGCTCGAGACAAAAGATCAGAAGCATACTTGGCTTGAGTAATATAAAAACCATCAGTGGAATGAGTAATTTCAAGACCCAAGAAATAGCTGAGATGTCCAAGATCTTTCATCTCAAACTGCTGACTGAGAAAATCCTTGAGTTCTTGAATGCCACTGAGGTCATCACCAGTTATGATCATATCATCCACATATAGAAGAAGCAAAATGGTGCCTTTATTAGTACGACGAAGAAATAAGGCAAAATCATACGGACTGGCAGGGTAACCCAAGCGAAAGATTGTGGAGCTGAACTTGGCAAACCAAGCTCGTGGAGCTTGTTTAAAGCCATAAAGTGCACGTCGAAGGTGATAGACCTTGTTTGATTCAACAGAGAGACCAGGCGGAGGTTGCATATAGACTTCTTCACTCAGATCCCCATTAAGGAAGGCATTTTTAACATCCATCTGAAAAAGATCCCATTTACTAGCAGCAGCAACAGCTAAGAGAGCATGAACAGATGAGATACGAGCCACTGGAGCAAAGGTCTCTTCATAATAAATCCCAAACTCCTGTGTAAAACCTTTTGCAACAAGACGAGCCTTGTAGCGCTCAATAGACCCATCAGAGCGAGTCTTGATCTTATAGATCCACTTACAACCAACCACAGACTGACCAGGAGGGAGAGTGACCAGATCCCAAGTCTGGTTTTTGGTTAATGCATCAAGTTCCTCTTTCTTTGCAATCTGCCATAAAGGGTCAGTGGAGGCCTCACGATAGGTCTGAGGCTTGTGAAGAATAGCAAGGGTAGTGTAACAATGATAGTCAAGTAAATGTGCAGGAATAGATCTTACCCGGGTTGAGTGGCGAGGTGGAATGTCTTGAGAAGGATCTTCAGGCGGAGCAGGAGCATGGGGCCCAGGCTCAAGGTGGGGTAGCTCGTCATCAACCTGCTCATCTTCAACCTGTCTAGGAGAAGCATAAAAAATATCTGGGGAGAAATCCAAAGGAGGATCAAAAGTATTTGTAGAAGGAACATGAGACTCATTTGGAAAGATTTCTGAAATAGAGGAGATAGTCAGGGAAGTACGAAAGTGAGAAAGTTCAACAAACAATCGGTGTTCCCAAAAGACAACATTACGAGAAACACGAATGCGATGAGAGACAGGATCATAACACCTATACCCTTTTTGAGTTTCACCATAGCCAAGGAAACAACAAAGTCTAGATCGAGGCTCAAGTTTGTTGTGCTCATGGGGTTGAAGAAGAACGAAACAGGCAGATCCAAAGGAGCGAAGGTGATGATAGTCAGGGGGTGACCCAAACAGACGCTTATACGGAGTTTGATTATGGATGACAGTGCTTGGAATGTGATTAATCGCATGAACAGCATGAAGAGCAGCTTCACCCCAAAATGGGGCAGGAATTTTAGCAGAAAGAAGGAGAGCACGAACAGTGTCAAGAATATGACGAAGTTTTATTTCGGCTCGACCATTTTGCTGAGAGGTACCTGGACAAGTTAGATGATGTACAGTGCCATAGGAATGTAACAGAGCTTGAAATGCATATTGAGTATATTCAAGAGCATTATCAGATCGAAAAGTTTTGATACGTTTGGAGAATTGTGTTTCAACCATTTTTGCAAAGTTGCTGTATATTGGTAATATTTCAGAACGAGATTTCATAGGAAATATCCAACTATAACGAGAATAATCATCAATAAAAACAACAAAATATCAAGATCCACCAATACTGGCAACAGGAGAAGGTCCCCAAACATCAGAATGAATTAACTCAAAAATACTATTAGAAATGGATTCACTGTTATTGAAAGGAAAAGCTGGCTGTTTTCCTAACTGACATGAAGTATAATCAAAATTGTCTTTGGACACAGAACCCAACAGACCCTTAGAAACTAACTGTTGTACCCAAGAAGATGGTGCATGACCAAGACGAGAATGCCAAAGTGCGAGAGATGGTAAGAAAGAAACTGCAGCAGCTGCAACAGCAACAGAAATAGGAGCAACAGGTGGAAGATGAAGATTATCCACGAGAAACATACGCCCAACTCTAGGACCGGTCCCAAGCTCTTGCCCCGTCCTTGGATCCTGCACAATACACCCAGAATAGTAAAAAATAAGGCAATAACCTAGTTCAGCTAATTGTCTCACAGAACATAAATTATAGGATAGGTCAGGTACATGGAAGACTCCAGGAACAGAAAGGTTAGAGGTCGAAAACAAAACCTAGACTATTCCCATGCATGGTGGAACCGTCAACTATATGAATATTTAGAGGATGTGGTGCAGGGTCAAGTTTGGAGAATAAGGACGAGTGAGGTGACATGTGATTGCAACAGGCAAAATCAAAAAGCCAAGTTTGAGACTTACCAGGTAGAACTGAGAGAGCAGTGGAAAGAGATGCATTACCAGCCATACGAACAGCCTGAGCTATGATCTCCCGTAGTTCAGTGGGGGAGAGGTTGATAGTGGATCCAGAAGATTAGGACTCAGCTGAAATGGAAGCCATCGGCGGAGCAGGCTCAGAGTTAGCAACAGCAGCAGTAGATTTGTTGCGACGGTAACAAGTCTCAATGGTGTGGCCAGGGCGCTTGCAATAATTGCAAAACTTTTTGTTAGTCTGCTTGCGGCGATTGCTAGAGCTAGAGGAATCACCTGATTGCTGAGGTTGCTCTATGAGTGGAGCAGAAGGAGTAATAGCCAAAAAATTGAACTTGTTCTGAGCTTGAAGAGTTGCAAGACGAGTTTCTTCTCTAACCAACTCATTCACAGCAGTATCAAGAGAGGGAGCAGGATTGCGATTCAGAAGCTGACCTCGAATGGGTTCAAAATCCTTGTGAAGTGACATCAGGAATTCATAGAGGCGAAATTCATCTCTAATGGAAGCATATTGCTGAGCATCCTTGGAGCATGCCCAAATTGGATTAGAAAGGTCAATTTGGTCTTAAATGAAGCGAAGCTGATCATAGTAGTCATTGATGGATTGCCCTAGTTCTTGCCTGAGCTGATGCAATTCAACCACTAACTGATATTTCATGGATCCGTGAGTAGTAGAGTACCTTTTGGCCAACATATCCCATGCTTATTTTGCATCATCAAAACTGCCCAACAGATTGGAGATGGAGGGAATGGAAGTGTTCCGAATCCATGTGAGGATCATATGGTTGTGACTATCCCATTCAATCATGCGACCAAGGAAGACAGCATCTTCTTCACTTGCTCCCTTGATAGGAATGGTAATTGCACCAGTACAATAATGCCAGAGCATGCGACCCTTAAGAAAACTGCGCATAACTTGAGACCAAGATAAGTAATTCTTGTTCCCCTCCAATACAGTATTGATGGGGCGAGGAAGAAAAACATCCTTTTTATCCATTTAGAAACACAATATGCAAAAACAGACTACAAAAATGAAATCTACGCGAAAAACTGGGTAAGGAGAACCTGGACTGAAAAGTCAACCCTGAAAAGTCAACGGTCAACGGCCTGGTCAAAGTCAACGGTCAGCGTAGATGACGTCAGCAGGATGACGTGGCGATGACGTCAGCAGGTGACTGGATGCTGACGTAAGCTAGGGCTGACGTGGCACTGATGAAGTTACGGGTGACGTCAACCTGAAGCTTGAGACGGCGCGTGGGAGCGCGTGGGCTGCTGAAGCAGAACCTGTTGGCGGCGCGTGAGGGCGCATGGCAACTCTGATGGCTGCGAGGCTTTCACCAACTTGTAGATCGGAGGAAGACGATCTTAGTGATGCTTGCAGAAATTTGATCAGAGCAATATTCACTAGGGTGACGGTACGTGCAGTGGTCTGTACGGTGTGGGACTCCTCAATGGCAGCGGTTGCAGGTCCAGAACCCAAAGGCAACGGCTGGAAGACGTCAGAGGTTCAACAGCAAAAAGCTGTGGCGACTGTTGTGACGATGGAAGTGTAATTGAGAATGGAGTAACACTAATAAGGACAAAACTGCTAAGAAAATGGTTAGAGCAGTGGCTCTGATACCATGTTAGAAATACTGAATGTTTGTATTGTATTTCATAATCAAGAAATATACATGTGTGCCTTTATATAGGAGGCATATGGTAAGTATATGTGTGCGGTACAAGTAAAGTGTAGTACAAGTACAAGTGTGCTAAACAAATAAACTAGTTGGGCCTAAAGCCCATAACATAATATACATTAACACTTACTATGGTTTTGCGGGGTCTAAGGCCTGTCTCACTGTCAAAGCAGGTTCGTTCACCTTACTTACAAACTTCACTACTTCCATTATTCTTGCTGATTCTCTGCAAAACCAGATTGTAAAAGAGTTCTGCATCAATGTTGCAGCAAATCAAAAATTGAATCTAACCTTCATCCCTTTTTCAACTACTTCGATTAATTTCTATGCTTTCATTAATGGAATTGAGATTGTGTCCATGCCTGAAAACCTGTATTACAATCCAAAAGGTGCACCCATAAACCCACTTTATGTAGGCCAAAGTCCTACGTTCTACATAAGCAACAACATGGCACTCGAGATGGTTTATCGATTAAACGTGGGTGGGAACTTGATATCACCAACAGAAGACACTGGCTTAATTAGAAAATGGTCCCCGGATATAAAGTACTTCAAAAATTCAGGCTCAACTATTCATAATGCATCTTTCATACCCAGCTACCCTAAAATAGCAAATTACACAGCACCAGATGATGTATATCGGTCTGCAAGGACAATGGGCTTAGATAGCAACAAGAACAAGATTTCTAATTTGACGTGGGAATTACCAGTTGATTCGGGATTTCATTACCTGCTGAGGCTCCATTTCTGGGAAATAGACAACTTATATACTTCGTTGGCCAAAGACGGTTCATCATATATATAGACTATTTGTTAGCCGAATTGGGTGCTGATGTTATATTGTGGACTGATGAACGCGTTACGCCTTTTTACAAGGACTATGTAGTAAAAATCCAAAAGAAGGGAGTTGAGGACAACAACCATCTTCTCTCCATTGATCTACACCCTGATATAGGAGCTACTTCTGACGATGCAATTTTAAACGGTGTGGAAGTGCTCAAACTGAGCAACCCAGATGGTAACCTCACAGGACCTAATCAAATGCTGCCCTCTCTACCTGCTACCTCTTCAACCAAGGAGTCCAAAACAAAGAAAACAGTATTCATTGCAATTGGAAGTGGTGTGGGGGTCTTAGTGGTACCCACTGAAGACGGCCAAATACCACCATTTTCAAAAATTTGTAGCAAAAAAGTACTGTTTCGGAACTAAATTGGAACTCGAGTTTACCAAGCTCGAGTATACATTATTTTTTTTTTATTGCACAAATTCCAGGTTAGCAGCGCCATGGTGGAATGAAACTAGGAACTCGAGTTTACTAAACTCGAGTACCGTTTAGAACTCGATTTTAGTGAGCTCGAGTACATAAAAAGTGGTAGATTTCCATTTAGTTCCGAAACAGTGCTTTTTTGCTACAAATTTTTTAAAATGGTGGTATTTGGCCATTTTCACCCACTTTAGTGTGTTGCATGGTTCTCTTGAAATTAAGGAAGTCCGGGCACTACGTTTATTATTATCAACTATCAAAGTGCTGTTGTTGGCATGATCCATACAAAGGAAAGACAACAAGGAAGAAGGCTTCATCATTACCTGAAGAACTATGCCACCACCAAATCAAAATAGTGATTGATAACTTCCACCAAGAACTGATTATTCTGTTGGGACCCAAATAATATTATCAACAATATTAGCAATTCAAAATAACAATCACACAAATATTTACGTGGAAAACCTTTTCTCTTTTAAGTGAAACAATCACGAGACAAACTCCAAATAATTTCACTATTATCAAATCAATTACAATAATTCTTGTATATGTCTCACGACTAAAGAAAAATCTCTTTTGTTTTTCTTTGCTCTCTCACACACACTAATTATCTCTTTCAAAAGCAGCAATCCTTTTACTCTCTCCTTTTTATTTTCTTCTCCACGCACAACCCTCTCTTGGCTGTCTTCTTTTTCTCTAAGTGGCTCCCTCTTAGCTGCTCTCTCTTCTTTTTCTTTCTAGTGCGGCTTCCTCTTTCTCTGCTCTTACACATACTCTCTTTCTATCTTCTCAAAGGCAGCAGTACCTTACTCTCTCCTTCCTCTTGTGTTCCTTTTAAGCGAAAATTCATTTTCTCTCTCTTGGTTTCACGCTCTATTTTTCCTCTCCTCATAAGGAGGACCCTTGGGTTAAAGCCATCAAATTTTTTGTAACATTATCTATTTATAAGACTCTTTTTCTATTCCCTCTTGGACTAGGGATACATTACCTCTTTAACAAGGAGTCTATTTCCTCTTAGACTAAGAATACATTACCTCTTTAACAAGGAATAGACTTCCTTCGACATCAAGGAATAGTCTTTTCTTCTATAACAAGGAAACTCAAATTAATTTTTCCTTCTTCAATTATAAAACTTAATTGACTTTCCAAGTCACAATTGGAATTTAAGGCAATTTCCCAACATATCGGCCGAGGTGGTTTTGGGTATGTATATAAGGGTTTCATCAATGAGAGTATGATTGTGGCAATCAAGCGCTTGAACCCTGAGTCTCGATAAGGTGCTCGGGAGTTCAGGACTGAGATCAAGATGCTTTCTCAACTTCGCCATGGCCACCTTGTTTCTCTTATAGTATTAACCAACTCAACCATACTCATTTATATGTAAATAATACAATAAGGGTCTGTTTGATTGGAGGAGTGGAAAAGTGGGAGGATAGAAAATGGTGGGAGGATAGAAAAGATTTTAATTTCTCTATTTTTTGTTTGGTTGGGAGTGGAAAAGTGAAGGGATGGAAAAAGTGAGTTTGTATAAATTTACTCATACACCATTGTTAAAAAATGATGGCCAATTAAAACAAAAAAGTGACAAACAACCAAAAAAAAAAGCAATCACCCAATTTATTAAAAACTAAAAATCATGTCAAGTTAAACAAAAAAAAAAAAGAAGAAAAAAAAGAAAAGAAAAACAAAACAACTATCACACCCACAGCCCAGAAAAAAGAAAAAAAAGGCAATGTCCAGGAAAAAGAAAAAGAAAAAGAAAAAAAAAAGAGGCAACGTGCCCACCCACAGCCTAGGAAATCAAAAAAAAGAAAAAAAGAAAAAAAAAAGCAACATCTAGGAAAAAAAAAAGGAACTAGACATGGGCATTTTTGTTCATTAAGCAGTCCTATTTTCTTCCTTTAGTTTTCTCTCCATTTTGGGGAGAAAACTTTTTCTTGGGCCAGGGGAGAAAACACCCAGGCACACCATTTATTTTCTGTCCTCCCTACCCAACCAAACACATTTTAAAACGTTTTCTTTCCTATTTTCTCTCCAAAGTTTTCCATCCACCCTATTTCACTCCCAAACAAACACACCCTAAGTGTCTACTTAACCAATAAAATGTTTGAACAATCACCAACATTACTATTTTTTTCTTGAATCACTAACTTTATAAAAAAAAATTAATTATTATAACATGATAACAATATGCACATATATAATAAATCCTATATATTTCTTAATTATTAAATTATATAAAGTCATATTATATTTATACTATATATGCACTCATTCACATATAACATTATAACGAAAATAATAAATAAATAACACACAATTCATACCGAACACACACTCACATACAATATATAATATAAATTTATAATAAAGAGAGAGACGCTCACAACTTACAAACGCTTACACTTTACTTTTAGAGTTGGAGATACATAAATAGTTAGATAGGGAAGAGAGATGAGATGAGATTCATGAGAGAGAGAGAGAGAGAGAGAGAGAGAGAGAGAGAGAGAGATGTGATTTGTATTGTTGTTTGGCTTTGAGATAGGTCGATCTGTGTTTTTTTTTGATTTTGAGTTAGGCTAATCTATGATTAGTATGTGACCAGGTGGTGGTAGTGCAAGATTTAAGCCAGAGTGTGAAATTATTTTAAGGGTAAATTAAATAAGTAAAAAAATCATTTTATATATAAATTTTTTTCAAGTCAGAAGTACATGTACAGCCGTCCCTGAATTAGGGTTTAATAAAAGTTAAGTTCATGTGAAAATAATATTTTTCTAAATATGACATTTTAAAGTGTTTTTTAGAAAAGCGATGAAATTTTTTCATTGACATTAAATTAAAATAAATGCTCTCCTGATATATAACCATAGGTTAATATTAATATAATATCTGGTTAGTGCCTTTTGGATGAAAAACCAATAGCAAACTGTTGGCAAATTAAAAATGTAATTTGCCTTTCACTCGATGTTTATATATTTGAGTTAGATACTTGGTTTCACTCTCCAACTAGCTCTAACCGATTGTGATGAACATTCTGTCTTTAGTAAAACAGAAAACAAAAGTGTTGAGATTAGAGAATGCTGATTTGTATGAATTAACTAAGCTTTATGTATAAAGAACCTTCTTTCTTTAGTGTACATTTGACAAAAATTATTTTACTAACTTATTTTACTATTCAGTTTATTTTTTATACTATTCATGGGTCTTACTGCACTTTTTAGTACTATTCATTCACTATAAAACATGCAGGTCTTAGGCCGTATTTTAAAAAGCGCGGCTACAGATGGGATAAAGTCTCGATTTTAAAAAACGCTGCTTAAGTTAGTCATATGAAGCCGCGTTTCATACGTGCAGCTATAGCCCATGTCTAGAGCCACGTTTTTAGTGTGTATAGCTGCGTTTTTCTGGGTGGAGTTATTGCCACGTTTAAAAAATGCGGCTATAAGACCTTCCTTCTTTTTCTTTTTCTTTTTTTTTTTTAATTTTTTTTTTTAAATCTTAATCATCGCGCGTTTAAAAACCCCCAGCTTCAGCTTCCCTAAAGCCGTGTTTATAAAACACGGCTTTAAATTCAGTCTAAAGTCGCGTGCTTAAAACGCGGCTTTAGTTTGGGATGGGGCCGCGTTTCTTAAATGCGGCTTCAGATTTTGCCTATAGCCGCAAGTTAAAAATGCAGCTTTAGGCATTGTAGAAATAATATACTAAAAACAAAATGCCTCAGTCTCCAATCGCTCTCATTCAATAATTCGACACATCTCTCTCTCTCTCTCATGCTCTCTGGTATGTTTGTCTCTCTCTTTCTCAAATTGTTTTTCTTTTTGTTTGGCTTCTTTAATTAGGGTTTAGATCTACCAATTATTTATTTATTTATTTTTTTGTGTGGATTAGATTTCTGCTTGGTTTGTAGGTTTTGTTATATAGGGTTTGGTATTTGGGTTCTAGGGGTTTTAGGGTTTTTTTTTTATTTATTTTTATTTAAATTTTGGCGAAATGGATTCAAGTAGAAGAGTGGTAGAGTCATATTGGAGATCTAGAATGATCGACGGTGCCACTTCGGACAAGGACAAGGTGACTCCGGTGTACAAGCTCGAAGAGATCTGCGAGCTTCTCAGATCATCGCATGTGAGTATTGTGAAGGAGGACTCAGAGTTTATACTTATGCGCCTCGAAAACAAGAGCCCCATTGTTAAGCAAAAGGTAATAATTGTGATTATGAATTTGGGTTTTCAATTGGTGGTGTTTGGATTTGGGGAATGGGTTTGGTAGTAGATTTGGGGGGTTCTTAAAATCTTGGGGAATTTTTATTTTTATTTTTATTTTTTTGTTTGGTTGCTGGGAAAGTGAGGGGAAATAGAGAATTAAGAATTTGGGTTTGGGGAAATAAGGTTTTAAATAAGGCAGTCAGTTTCTTCTTAGATCATGAAGGAAGTATTCTTTCCTTCGTTTAATTTTGCAAAAAGGAACTATTTTTTATTTATAGAATTTTAATTTTTCTTAAGAGTCTTTGTTCTTTTTGTAATTTTTGTAATTCGTTAGGCTAATTGGTCTTACTGTTCTATTTCAGTTAATTTTTACCTTTATCTACAGTATTTTCAGTAAAAAAATTTTAGTTTTAACAAAATAAGCAGATCCCAAATGGACCCTTAAAAAAAAAAAAAAAAAAAAAAGAGTAGAGATTAGAAAATGCTGTTTGGTATGAAATAACGAAGGATATATATTCTATCGAAAGTCGATTTCTTTTCTTTTTCTTTTTTTTTTCTTTTTTTTTTTTGTTGCTATAAAGAAATCAGTCATATATATACTATAAAAATTCTTTTCCACTTGCAAATTTTCTAATAATTGATGTCACCTTTTCTAGTGTAATGTGATACGTTTTATTTGGCGTTATTATTTCAGTTCTCACCAAACAGTACTCACCCACTTCTTTAATATTAACTCTTTTTAATTTGGAATAATAATAATAAAAAAAGAAAACTCTTTTTAATTTAGAATAAAAATTGTTAATTTTTTTTTATGTTTTTTTTTTTTTTTTCATTTAGATGCTAAAATGACATTTTTAAAATTAAAAAAAAAAATTATGAGTTTCAGTTAGCTCAACTGGTAAAGTCTCTAACGGTTGAATAAGATATCTGAGGTTCAATCCCTGTCTACACCAAAAACTGATTGGTGTCTTGGTTTGATAATAACGTCAAGTTAAAACTCTCTAGAAAAAATATTTTATTTTAATAACCACGTTAGCTTAATGATAAGGATCAAATTGACTGCAAATTGAAAATAACAAAGACTAAATTAACTATGACATCAAAGTATAGGGACCAAAATGGTATTTTCTACATATTTTAACTGTTGAGAAGGAAGAAAAAAAAAAAAAAAAGAAGCCTTACACATAAATGTATAAAACTTATGCTAGTTAGGATAACTACTAGCCTTAGGAGGCCCCGTTTAGTAAGCCCAATTAGTCAGATTCTATAGCCCAATACTTGTGTTCAATCCATAATATGGTTATTTAAGATATAATATCAAACACCACCACACACTCTTGGTGCGGTGGTCACTCCACAAGTATAAATGTTTGTGGGGTGTTGGAGGCAAAGGTCGGAGTTCCAGTTTCAAGGAGGGAGCTTTACACACATATAAACTTAGATTATGTTAGAGTAGATATTCTATCTTGTAAGAAAAAAAAAAAAAAAAAGGATATAATATCAAACAATAGCTCTAGAGAATAGGGTTACAACAAATTTCATAATTACTGGCGACACAAGTTGTTATTGATTGATTAAAAAGTGTTGTTAGTGATGGGCTTAAATAAGAAGTGATAAAAATTTGAAAACTCAATTATAATGAAATTTTTTGTATTTGTAGCATTACTTAATATCAAATTGTAGAAATCTCAGCATGAAGAGATGAATTCTTATTGAATTAGCACTTGACACGAGGGTGTACAATGTAATATTGTATCTTGATGATGTGATTTCTTTCTTGGATGAAAAATGCAAATTCACCCTTGGATCAAATCTAAACTTGAATAAGCATGGGCAAAGCAGAAGAGTCGAGCTATGAGGACAATAGCTCGCAAGGCTACAGCAAAAATTGCCTTTCCCCCATTGATGTCCTTTTCCACTGAAAAAACAAAAACAAAAACAAAACAAAAAATGGAAAAAAATAAAAACAAAAATACATATACCTCTCACTTTTTAAAGTAGTAGGATTTGAAAAGTACTTTCTCTTTCAATAAAGTCCAACAAATTGTTCTATTAGAGCATCCACAATGATGGTGCTAAAAAGCTATTTTTAGCACCACCATATACAAAAAGGGTGTTGCAATGGTGGTGGTATAGGTAAATTTTTTACCTACATTGATACAGTGCACAGCTATATATGGCTGTGCACTGTAGCTGAAAGCTAAAAAAAATTAATTTTTTTTTCTACCTCCTATTAAAATATTATTTATTTATTTGTTTATTTTTTTTTTCTATTTCTTTTACTCATCCCGTCAGATCTATCACCTCTCTCTCTCAACTATCTCAACTCTCACAATTCTTACCTCTCTCTCTCAACTCTCACCTCTACCGAGAGTCTCACCACCGCTGGCCCACCCCAAAGCTCAACGTCACTAGCCCACTCCCCCGACCCATGCTGCTGACCCACGTTGCTGGCCCACTCCGCCAACCTAAGCCACAGACCCATCTTGCCCTTGATCTGATTTTTGGGTTCATGGGTTGCAGTGTTGATATGGTTTGGGTTTTTGGTCACGGTGGTTGATTGAGTTTGATTTGGGCTTTTGGTTAGGTTGATCACAATGGACTAGCGGTGGTTGTTTAAGTTTGATCTGGGTTTTTGGTTGGGTTGATTACTGTGGTTTTTGTCAACTGTGGATGATCTAGTGGGCTTTTGGTTGGGTTGATCATAGTGGGTTTTTTTATTTTTGATTGGTTGTCGGTGGTGGATCATGGTGGTTCTGGGTTTTGATGGTACTGTGGGTGATGTGAACTAGTGGGTGATCATGGTGGTTCTGATGGTTGCTATGGGTTGTGGATGATCATCGTTGTGCTGTGGGTTATAGGGAAATTAATTTTTATTGGGTTTGATATATTATTTTATTGGGTTTTATGTTAAAACAAAATATTATTGTTACACTAGATAATTATTTGCTATCATGATGATTGAGAAATTATTTTAGTAAAAAAAAAAAAAAAATTGTATAAGTATAATTTGGGGTTAAAAAAAAAAATTACTTGTTACACTAGACGATTATTTGCTATCATGTGGTGGCGGTGGCAGCAGTGGCGGCGGTAGTGGCAGCGGTAGCGGTTGCGGTGGTTGTGATTGCTGTTTATTGTAGTGGATATATTATTTTATTGTAGTAGATTTATTATTTTATTGTGATGTTTATATTATTTTATTGAGTTGAAATTTAAAATAGATCCACTGATGCTGGATGTTTGTAAAGTGAGTAGGTAAAATAGATAAAATAACTTTTTATGGTGCCAAATAGCTAAAAAAATGGCTCTACCAATGTGAATGCTCTTACATTTTGTATATTTAGGATTCAATTCAAATTTGAAAAGAAAAAATTTTTCCATTTTGCGCTTTTCTCTCTCCCTCTCTTATAACTTTTTATAGGTTCCGCTCCATTTATAGTGGGGCATCTATTTAACTAAAAACAAAAACAACTGATACAAGACATGGCCTAACAGTGAATTGACAATTATCAAAACAATGTAACATATCTGTAAAAATTGGAAATGAAAGATATATGTACTTAGGGTAGAAAAAAAAATAAAGATTAAGTATTGTACAAATTCTTAAAATGAATTGGAATCTTGAGAATCATTTAGCTAGTTAAAAAATAAAATGAATTAAACATAGGCGACTAATTAATATAGGAGTCTAATGCATTATAATGACTATGTTGACAACGCATGGTGACATAGCACAAGGCCAGCCAAGCCTAAGGGTTCATTTCACATATGCCATAATGTTGTAGCAAAATTCTCATGTGCTAGGTTGTTAGAATTTTGGGGGGAAAAATAGATACTAGCACATGCACACGATAAATTTTTGGAAGATGTTAAAAGTAGGTCAAAATGGCACAATAGCACTGTTTACCAAAATATATATATCAATCTACCACTGTTTCGAAAATATGTAGGGATCTACCACTTTTTGGGTATTTGAGTTTGGGGAACTTCAAACTTGAGTTTTCCATGGTACTCGAGTTCCATGAACTTGAGCTTCATCAAAAAATTTCAGCAATTTTGAAGGCTATTTCTTCAAAGAAATTGAGTTTATGAAACTCAAGTTACACGGCAAACTCGAGTTTTACAATCTCGAATTTCAAAAAGGTATTAAATTGCTAAATATTTCACAAACAGTAGTCTATTGCAAAATATTTTGCAAAAGAGTAATATTCGGCCGTTAATTCTCTTCTTAAAAAAAAAATTACGTACTTAATTAAAAGTAGCATGTGATTAATGTATTACAATTATATTCTATTGGTTCATGCAAATATGTCTCTTCCCAAGAAATTCACGTTTTGCCTATAAATACCCTTGGACTTTTATTTAAACAATGCATAATTTTTATCTCCACAGACACAATTATGTAGTCTTTGATCACCACCCTAACGGGGCTGCCATCCATGTTTAGGACAAACAATACAGTCCATCAAAAATGCTCTTAGTCATTCAACCCCTAATTTAGTTCTGTCATTGGTCAAACTCCTCTTCGGTTTTTCATTACCAAATCTATCTTCCTTCGCTAATAAAGCTCCACTCTCTCTCTCTACCTCCAGCCTCTTCACCTTCATATCCAATGAGCTCCAAAAAAACAAAAAATCTCATCCAAATTTAAAAACGAAAAAACTATATTTTAAAAAGGATATTGGGGGATCAGAGGTCATATTTAGGTGGGTGGGTTGTGTGTGTGGGGATCTGGTAGGATGTGTGTAGGTGGATTGAGTTGTGAAAGGTGATTTTTTTTTTTTTTTTTTTTTTTTTTCATTTTACGTTTTAGCTGAAAATATTTTCCATCAAAAAACAATTTACAATGAAAAAAATGGAGTAGTTATAATTTTTTTGGTCTGCAAATATTCTTGCACTTGCACGGTCTTGCCATCAATCATGTGTTGGGGCCCACGTGTTGTAAGAGGGCTATTGTATACACTAGAAGAATATCCATTTTTCCTAATATGGAGGGTTATGAAATGAGATATGAGTTCCGAAAGTGGGTTTCTTAGAGCATTCTTGTTAGTTGTTCTATAAAAATGTCATTTTGACACATAAAAAAGCCTATTTTATTATTTTACTACATCATTTTACAATATCTCTTACATCACATGTTTTATTCTTCAATTCTATACATTAAAATAATATTTATAACACATTAAAATAATATATTAACTCCTCAACAACAACAACAACAACAACAACAACAACAACGACACAACCACCACTGCCGCAACAACAACCACTGCTTCAACAACAGAACCTATAGCCACGACCGACACAAACCCATTACCAAACTCATACCCGCAACAAATCCACAGCCACCACCAGCGCCACAAACCCACAACCACCACCGGCATAGACCCTTAGCCACCAACACCACAAATTCACAGCCACCATTGCCGGAATCCTCCCACAAATTAAAATTCAAAACCATCAAATTAAAAAAAAATAAAAAAATAAATGCAAATCCCCACATCAAGGTTTGATATGCGCTGAACGCTGAGTAGAGGGCGAGAGGGAGGGCAGAGAATGCTGATCCAAAACGCCGACCCACAACCCACACAACCACTGCCGAATCCACCATCAAATCACAACAAAAAGAAAAAGAAAAGAAAAGAAATCACTGCGACAGAGATCAGTCTGGCTCGATGCTCTAGCCTAGGTTTCGTCGGAGAAGGAGGCAAAGATGTCAAGCAGAGGGGGAGAGAGAGAGAGAGAGAGGGAGTAGAGAAATGGTTTGATGTTTATGCAAGAATGAGAAAACAGGGAAGAGAGAAAATAAAAAGAAAAGAAAGAGGGCCCCACTTGAATAAAAAAATAATATATGTTTTACAATTAGTGAACAGTGCGATCTCAAATTTAAGATTGCACTGTTTATTAATGCCAAATATTTTGGCATTTAAAACACCTGATGATAGTGGTTTTTTAGTGTTTGGTGTGTCAAATGCCAAATATTAGGCATTTGACACACCTGATGAGAATATTCTTATATATATCTTATTAAATATGTTATTTTCCTTTTTTTATATTTATTTATTTTTATAGAAGAAATATGTTATTTTCCTAAATCTACGCTAAGTGGCAAATCATTTTTATTAGGTTTTTAATAGAAAAAGGGAATAATGAAAACTAATTTTCAAATTGAGCTTAGGGAAGTGTCACACAAGAAATACCTTAAATTTATTTTCTTTGGCCCATAAGACTTTTTAGTGTGCTCACCCTAGGTCAATGGTCTGCACATTTTTCTAAATTAAAAAAAAAAAAAAAAAAAAAAAAAAAAAAAAAAAAAAGACTTACGCATGCGTAACCAACATATAATTTTAATGGGATTTTAATACTAGGTAAATTTCGTTCTCAAACAAAAAATACTAGGCAAATTTCCTGCTTTAGGAGTTCTTTTTTTTTTTTTTTTTTTGAGAGAAAAGGGGGGCGGGGGGAACACAACATCGGTCTTAAAATATTATTTCTGGTTTGTTTTTTAATATAGTTCTTTCTTTGAGCATAAGGTACAAGAACATGTCCACTTCTTCAAACTGTCCTTGCACAACGAGTGTTTGCATTATTTATTTTTTTATTTTTGATGGAAAGAGTGCTTGCATTATTGATCCTATAGTTACTTTTCTTTTTTAATTGAACCACTATTTGGCAAAAAATAAAAAGAAAGTGAAAGTGAAAGTGAAAGCACTTGTAGCATTATGGTTCTTCAACAGATTTCAGTTACAAACTTCTCAGGTGTGGTATATGGTCCACACCTACTTAGATCCGGCAATTGCACTTCAATACGTGGCAAGGCATTGTACTCAGAGGCTCCAAAAAAACAACCTAGCTTTGGTGATTTGACCCACTTCAGCCCCACCTTCTCACTTAAAAATCTAAGAAGCTCTTTATGTGATGTACTTTTGTTCCAAAATGTTGGACACGATTGCCCCATCTCACCTTTCTTCCTTGGTCTTGACACCACCTGATTTTCTCCAACACATAGTGGAACTTCCTCATTAATCATGACCCCGTGGCCTCCATCATCAGCAATTTCTTGCAACTCCTTTGCAAACTCAAGAGCCCTCAACACTTCAACCATTTTGGGTCTTTGATCTCTAACTTCACACACACATTTATATGCAATATTTGCATACATCTTCAAAGACACTGGTGACATTTGATCAATCAGATGAGGATCAATGATCTTGTCAAGTGTACCTTCTTCAAAGCACGAATGAGCCCAATATGCCAAACTTTGTTGCTCATCATTTAGGTCCATATCCACGGCTTGTCTAGCACACAGCACCTCAAACAACACCACCCCAAACCCATAAACATCAGACTTTACAGATAGACGACGAGTATAAAAATACTCTGGATCCATATACCCGAATGTACCCTTCACTTCAGTGGTGACGTGGCTATGTGACAGTCCTGTAGGGCCCAATCGTGAAAGCCCAAAGTCTGAAACTTTGGGTATCCAATTTTGGTCCAAAAGAATGTTGCTGGTCTTGACATCGCGGTGTATGATTGCGTGCTCCTGACCTTCATGAAGGTACAATATTCCCTGAGCGGCACCAATGCAAATCTCCAACCTCTGCTTCCACGACAATGGAGGATTATCTGTTTTGTAAAGATGATCACGAAGTGCTCCGTGAGTCATTAACTCATATACAATAATTTTGACTCGTTCATCGTTGCAGTAACCGATCAACGAGACCAGGTGGGGGTGGCGAAGCCTTGAAAGCATTTCGACCTCTGTCTGAAATTCGCGAAACCCTTGACTTGAAGTTGGTCCGAAAACCTTGATCGCAACTGGGGTGTGTTCATGATCGATGTATCCTCTCAATACATAACCACAGCCGCCTTTTCCAATGATAAGATCCCGGTCAAAGTTGTTTGTGGCAGTCTTGATTTCTTGGAGAGTGAAGCGACGGCCGACAGCTTGTAGAATTGGCGGTGATTCACTTTTGATGGACTTTGTTCTCATCCTTCGCCAGATAATTGTTAAGCCCAAGAGAAATATGACAGATATAACACCTACAGTGGCTTCAATGAAGATTACTGATTTTGTGCCGCTCTTGGAATTCTTGTAAGGTAGTGGTTGTGGGGCAGGTGATTTGAGCGGAGATGTGGAAGGGGAAGGGGAAGGAGGGTGTGGAACTTCAGGATTGGGAACTGCGAGATTGGCATCAGAGTTATTCAATTTGAACAACTCGAGACCATTGAGGATAGCATCAGAATAACCAGAGCTTGAATTAGCATTAGGACGAAGCTCTATAAAGAGAGGGGTCTTAACATTACTCTTTTTATTTGGTATCATTACAACGTAGTCCCTATATACCGGAATGCCTTGCCCACCGCTCCAAGTGATAACATCAGCAGAAATCTCCACTGTCTTATTTCTTATGGAAATTCGGAACCCTTTGTTACTTCTCTGTTTTACCTCCGGTTGGATTTTGCAGAAGTGGAATCTCACGAGGTATTTGAACCCCGAGTCCACTGGCAATCTCCAAGTAAGATTGTACCGTTTGTTGTCTTCGGATGTTCTTGTAGTTCGGGCGGTCTGATAGACTTCCTTTGGTGCTGTGTAAGGAGGTATGCTTGTGTAGTTGATCTGAATTGCCCCATTACTAATAGAGTTTACATTTGAAGCAAGAAAGAAGTCGGTGTCATTAAGCCATCTCCGAAAAAGCTTGCCGGAGTCATTTATTGGTGAAATGGAGTGCCCACCTACGTTTAGTCGGTAAATCATCTCAAGAGCACTGTTGTTTTGGATATGGAACTGAGAGTTATGGCCAACAAGACGTACACCTTTATCCCCAAATTGACTGTAGTAAAGGCTGGTAGGCATCGAGACAATTTCAATCCCATTTAAAAATGCATATGAAGTATTTATAGATGGAGTGAAGGTTATGTTCAGTGTCTGATTCTGCAGCACATTCACGCAAAATTCTTTGACAAGGGTTTTTGATCCTATACTGAAGTTGCTAAGTAGAGTGAAGGGACCAGTAGTAACAGTGAAAAAGGCCATAGACATATCAAAATTATCATGGTATGTAGAAGGGTTAAAGTACAATCTTATGAATTTTTGGCCAGGACTAACACGAAATGTGTAGGTGAATTGAGAACGAAAGATTCGAGCGGTTTTGTAAGGGTCATGATCAATGGATGAGCCATGGGGATTGGAGAGTATAAAGGTGTTTTTAGATTGTTCTAAGGAAACAAATTTTGAGTGAATACCTACATCTCCAGTCCACTCTCGGCCATCTGGGTCAGTTGAGATGCCGGAGGAGCCACAGTTAAGCATGATATCATTGATGGAGGAGTATGTAGGGGAGGGCTTAGCAGTGACTGTAATTGTTAGGTAATTAAAGAAGGAGGACACTGAGAATAGGTAAACGTAAAATCTATAAGAGTTTAGCATGGTAGACACTGACAAAACTTAGAAGTGTATGCGAAGCTGCGACTGCGAGCGATATAAAAGATGTACATCGGAGTAGAAGTGTACATAGCATTGCGCGGGGAAGCCCGCGTGGATGGTCAAGAGAACCGTGTGGTTTCTTTTTGGACATAGAGATGGCTACAATTATTCTTTGGAAATGGGAGATTGGTGACTCTTGGTCCTCTAAGAGAGCCAAAAGGTGGGACTACTCAGTTGATTAGTAAAAGTATTCGTCAAAAAGCTCACTATGTATAATATTTTTAATTATTAGTCAAAAGCACACTAAAACTAAAGTTACAAAGAGTGTGGAAAACTAACCAGCACGTGAAAGAAGTTCTTTATTATTGCCACAAAGATGCTGGAGTTGATCTTCAAACCTTAAAGCAATAATGCAAATAACAAAACAAAGAGTTGGGTTGTTGTTGGCATAGTAACAATTTAAATTTTACGTGTTAGTCTCAAATAAATATATTTTTTTAAAGAGTTTCAGCCCATGGTGAGAGTACTTGATGATACAAACTCTTGGTGCACAGATAATGCTCAGGCAGCTGACATCATAGTTGGGTTTTATACAAGGCTGCTCACATCCGAAAGACCAGCCAATGCCCATGGTATTTTGGAAGTGATACAACCTTTAGTCATTGAGGATATGAATACCAACCTGACTAGAGATTTTACTAAACAGGAGGTTGATCTTGCCTTGAAGGAGATGGCCCCACTTAAGGCTACGGGACCTGATGGTATGCCCCCTCTCTTCTTTCAATCTTTCTGGCCCTTGATTGGTGATGATGTCTCTAAAGCTGTCCTAGATTGTTTAAATTTCTGTCACATTCCAAAAGAGTTTAATTACACTTGTGTTACTCTTATTCCCAAAGTGAAGAATCTTGAATTTTTTTTTGAGTTTAGACCAATAAGTCTTTGCAATGTAATTTATAAATTGATTTCAAAGGTTCTAACTAATCGTTTGAAACTTTTGTTGCCATCTATTGTTTCTGAGAATCAAAGTGCTTTCCAAGCTGGGCGGGTGATCACAGATAATATCCTTATGGCTTTCGAAACTTTACATGACATGAAAACTCAGCAAAATGGTTCTACAGGTTTTATAGCTCTTAAGCTTGACATGAGCAAGGCTTATGATCGAGTCGAATGGTCTTTCTTGGAATGCTTGTTGAGAAAGATGGGTTTTCACAGTAGATGGATTGATCTTATGATGGAGTGTATTACTACTATCTCTTACTCCATTTTGATTAATGGGGAGCCTTCACAAACCATCCACCCTAGTAGAGGATTGAGACAGGGGGACCCTCTATCTCCTTACCTCTTCCTTCTCTGCGCTGAGGGTTTACATGGTTTAATTTCTAAAGCTGCTACTTCTGGTGATATTAGAGGCATATCTATCTGTAGAAATGACCCTAGATTAACCCACTTATTTTTTGCAGATGATAGCTTGCTTTTCTGCAAAGCATCGGTCCAGGAATGTACACACATCCAAAACCTTCTTACTATTTATGAAGAAGCTTTTGGAAAAAAGCTGAATAAAGAGAAAACCACACTGTTTTTCAGTAAAAACACGGATAGTGAGGTCCAAGACTCCATTAAAGATCTCTTAGGGGTACTTGAGATTAAGCAGTATGAAAAATACTTAGGCTTACCATCTTTTGTGGGTAGGCATAAGAAAGCAAGCTTGGCCTACATTAAAGATTAGGTATGGTCTAAGTTCTAAGGGTGGAAAGAGAAGCTCCTTTCCCAAGATGGTAGGGAAGTTCTTTTAAAGGCAATGGTACAAGTGATCCCCGCTTACTCTATGAGTTGCTTTAAACTTCCCACTACACTTTGTCACGATATAGAGATTATGATTAGAAAATTTTGGTGGGAAGCTTGGCCTACATTAAAGATCGGGTATGGTCTAAGTTCTAAGGGTGGAAAGAGAAGCTCCTTTTCCAAGCTGGTAGGGAAGTTCTTTTAAAGGCAGTGGTATAAGTGATCCCTGCTTACTCTATGAGTTGCTTTAAACTTCCCACTACACTTTGTCACGATATAGAGATTATGATTAGAAAATTTTGGTGGGGCAAATGTGGTACTAGGAGGTGTATTCATTGGGTAAAATGGTGTATTTTGTGTAGGCCAAAATATATTGGAGGCATGGGTTTTCGGGAGCTCCAAAAATTTAACGACGCCATGTTAGCCAAGCAAGTTTGGCGCCTATTACAAAATCAAGACTCTCTATTTTTCAGGTTCTTTAAATCAAAAATTTTCCCACATGGGCCAATTTTTGATGCTAAGGAAAATAAAAGGGTCTTTTGCTTGGAAGAGTATTTTGAAAAGGAGAGAACTCATTAAATGTGGATTGAAATGAAGGATTAAGAATGGTTCTCAGGTGCGAATTTCCCATGATGCTTGGTTGCCTGGGTCTCGGCAAGGCAAAGTCCTCTCCCTTGCCATAGAAAGCCATGCAAATGCCATGGTCTCTAGCTTAATTAACCATGTTGACAGGTTCTGGAAGGTGGCAGAGATTGATAGCTTATTTCTACTCGAAGAGGCAGCTACCATCAAGGCCATTCCACTTAGCTTGTTTGATTAGGATGAACTTCCTTTCTGGCCTTACACCTGTGATGGAGTCTTCTCGGTCAAGTCGGGTTATCATCTTCTAATGGAACAAGACGAACCGGAGCTTCTAGACACACCTAATGGTGGGGTAAACTCAAATGTTTGGAAAGCTATTTGGAGTATTCATGTTCCAAACCGGGTTAAATCTCTTGTGTGGCGAGTTGGGACCAATTCTCTGCCTACACAGGTGAACTTGGTTCAAAGGTAAATCTTGACTGAAGTTTTGTGTCCAGAATGCAAGGTACAACAAAAGGACACGTTGCATGCCCTTTGGTCTTGCCCGAATCTAAAGGATACGTGGAAAGTGCATTTCAGTAAGCTAATGACAGAAACGGGTACCTGCTCTAGTTTCTTCGAGATTCTTGAACGTGCTTCAGTAGAAAAGTCTTCATTTGATCTTTTTGCTATAATGATCTCTGAAGTTTGGCAGCATCGAAACGAGGTCAAAGTGGGTGAGACTGTTGACGCTCAGTCAGATTCCTCCTAAGGCGTATGGTGCTCTCCAAGAATTTCAGCAACTACGCCCCATTCATACTAAAATTCCAAGGACAGCCTTTGTAGTAAAATGGAGGCCTCCTAGTGCGCCATGTGTGAAGGCAAACTTCGACGGCGCAATTTTCTCACAAGATGGACTAGCTGGCATCGGCATGATAATCTAGAATGAACAGGGGTTAGTTATGGCTGCTCTCTCACAACAAATTTCATCACCTGCTTCAGTGGAGATGGTGGAAGTGCTAGCGGCTTGCCGAGCTTTGGTGTTTGCTAAGGAACTCGAGTTTGATAAGGTGGTTGTGGAAGGTGACTCTAAAACAATTATTACTGCTATTCTTGGTGACTACATGGATTATTCTTATATGGGTCATGTATTGCAAGATATTAAGTTTATGTTTTCCAACTTTTCCTTTATTTCAGTTAAGCACATTCATAGAGAAGGGAACTGTGTTGCCCATAAACTCGCTAGAAGGGCTGCCAGAAGTCCTTTTCTTGTCTAGATGGAGTCTGTTCCTCCAGATGTTCTTGATGTTTACCAGCTTGATCTTTTAAGGCTACAATAATATACTCTTTACCCTGTCAGGGATTTTTCTCAAAAAAAAAAAAAAAAAAAAAGTTTCAGCCTATGGTGTCCACTCTTAAAGATAGCTCTTTATCATTAAACCAAGACATTAATCAATTTTTGGTGTAGGCGGGAATTGAACTCCAAATCACTTATTCAACTATCAGAGACTTTACCAGTTGAGCTAACTGGAACCCATAGTCTCAAATAAATTTTGAAAGCACTATCATAATTTCCAAGATAATTAAACACTTAATTATAAACCCATGTTTTATTTATTTTTTATTTTTTACAAGACTCCTATCTTAAGCACACATTCTCAACCAATTAGTAGTGTATGAAACATAAATTAAAAAAATAACCCATAATGCATGGTTAACGTGAGTCAACCAAATAATAGACACCTAGCACGCGCACATGCCACAGAGAGAGAGAGAGAGAGAGAGAGAGTATTAAGCATGAAAATTGTAAATATACTGGGCAATGATATTACTACATGGAGGTTATGGGAAATTATTTTCCAACCCTTGAAGTGCATCTAAAAATACTTGCGAGTAATTTGTCATACTCTCCCAATTAAGTCCCAACTTGTGTATTTAAACGTAAACTTCATATCAAAATCACACGCTGACAATCTCAATGACTAAAGTATAGACATGAACTATGAGTTCTCTGTACAACTTGCATATATTATGTATAAATATAGATATATGGACAATTTGATTTGTAGCTAGTTTTTAGTACTATACTACAATGCGTTTTGACAAACAGTTTCAGCCATAGTGCTGAAGCATAAGGTCTCTCTCTCATTCTCTAATCAATTTTAGCATGTATTTATTCAACAAACACAAAATTTTCGGTAGTTCTTAAAAAGCAAAAGCCAAGCTAGCACTAAGAAGTGCAAACCTAGCCAAGAAAATCCAGGTAAAAGCCCTTAAAGTGAATGCGATATTTGAGCAATGGACAATTTGATATTTAAAAAGAAAGTTATTGCAGTTAATCAAGGTAAACAAGAAATATTTATTATCAAATCTGAAATTTCTTATTGATACTATATTTGGATAGATAAACTTGAAGTTCAATGGAAAAGGGTTAAGCCGGATGGATATTTGGAGGTGAATTTTTGTCATATTATTTTCAATTATCATATATTGATCCATGTTTTCATATGCGACGTGTGGGATGTATACTTGACCAAATCATGGTCACTGGGGATGAAAAAAATTCAAGCAAAATGTAAGCAAAGTATACTGTAAGGCCGTTATTGATACCCAATTTATCGATACATTTTTTCTACAAGCTCAATTCAAGTATCATATTTTTATTTTATTTTTTTAAGCATGGCTCAAACTCATGCAACTTATTGGAAAAATTGAAGAAGAGTGGTTTAGAAGGTATGCGTCGATTTCCTTCGGACTTTTTGCATGAGCCAAACTCAAGCGTGATACCAAGTGGGCAAGGGACGTTGGTAGCACCTCAAGTTCATGAAGGAGATCTTGTATCCTAAATTTCCATCCCCAAAAGAACTTTTATACTCTGGCTAACTATGACCCAAAGTTTTTATCTTAATCTATTTTTCCCTTTAAAACATAGTTGGCTCTCTTTGGCCAACTCTAGTTGCTAGCCTTTGCTTAGGTGAGCCTCCCAAGAGTCTGAAACAACTAAAAATGAGGAGCCAACGGGGACTTAGTCAAATCTTTCTTTAATTATGCATAAAGCAATCTAATTCTTAAACCCAATTAAAGCAAATCTGAACCAAATATCAATTTAGTACTTAGGAGGTCCAAAGCCTCTCTCCTTGCCCAAAACCAGTCAATAAAAGCACCTAAAACTCAATATAAAAGGCCCCAATTAGATTCAAAACTTGTCAACCATGTTTTACCCCTAGAGCTAAAATTTTAGAGCAAAAGCTCATTCAACCAGCCAAACATTCTCACAATTCTAAAGCTTGGGGGTGCAAAATATGGGCACAAGAGAACTTTCCCTCTCTTCCTCACGACCTCTCTCAATTTACTCTTCTCGCTAAATGTGGATCAAAGTTTCAAACCTATTGTTTTCATGTATTTTTCTGCACTTTTGTTATTAAACTTTAAAGCAAAAACCTATTCAACCAAGATGCATTCTCACAATTCCAAAACTTGGGGGTGGAAATATGGGTATAGGGGAACCTTCCCTCTCTTCCCCACGACCTCTCTCAATTTCCTCTTCTGGCTGATTATGGGTCAAAGTTTCGGATTTGGTTTTTTTTTTTTTTTTTAATTTACATTTTCTTGTATTCCAACTCATTTTGATTTCTCACTTGTTAAAGCACCATTAGCCTCTACTCACTAAATATTGGAAATTTTGTTTTGATACTCTCCACAAACAATCACTTCTAAGGAACCTAAGGGGAGATTTAGATTGTTTTTGCATTTTTGGCCCTTGTTGCAAAACGTCCCCAACAACTATTAACATGACATATCAATTTCACTGTAGGACTTATAGAAAGGATGAGCATGTTAAGATCATGCCCAAACCTCCGAGATGAAATCTTATGCATAAAGATATACTGTACACATGACCCTTTGAAAAATGTTATAGCACCAAGTGGATGTTCAATATCACTCTAAGAGCGTATTTAAAAAAGGGCAAACCACCTAAGCCGCAATTTAGAAAATAGTCGTTGACAATGTTGAGCATCGAAGATTATTAAATCAAATTAACATGTACAAAAGAACCATGAAACACCGGCAAAAATTGCGAAACAGTCTATTTTTGGGAAAAAATTAGGCGCGTGGCATGCGTTCAAAGTTATTTAGTAAGTTGGACTCTTTTTGAAAGTCAAGTTTGGCAAACTCGACTTTGGGCTGGAAAACGAACACTATAGTGGCATTTTTTTTTAGTGTCGTTTTCTATAAACGCTGTTATAGGCACTAAAAACGCCACTATAGTGTTCGTTTTCCAGCCCAAAGTCGAGTTTGCCAAACTCGACTTTCAAAAAGAGTCCAGCTTCCTAAATAACTTTGAATGCATGGCACACGCCTAATTTTTTCCCAGAAGTAGACTGTTTCGTAATTTTTTCCATGAAACACCCATCATTACAATATCTTTTTTCAAGATAATGTGTAACAACATTGAACAATTTCACATAAAAAAGTTCAATTATCTACATTTCCAATTAACAGCACGCATATGAAGCATCACATAAGATCACAAACTTTACAGGTGAAGGTAAGGTGAAAGTTTTTTGGCATGTGATTGTACTAATAATGAATATTTGAATTGTATAAGGCCTTCTCAGAGGTTTTCTTAATTCCCTAAAGCTTTATCTGTATAGTAAGTGACACAATATTATATTTGGTCAGACTTCACTGGATCAAACTTGAAAATATAACCACACAAAAAAAAGAAAAAAAAAAGAAGAAGAAGAAGTAACATTAAAGTTATTTCATCACAAGCCAATGAAATTCACAGCATGTGAAGGGGAATATTCATGAAATTCTCAAATCTATGAGATGCAAAAATAGAGAAAAAAATATGCTAAAAAAAAAAAATATCACACAAGACAATATTTACGTGGTTCAGAAATGTATCTACGTCCACAGAGTTGCAAGGATTTCACTATTTTCAGGAAAAAATACAAGATGCGACAATTCAATTTTCTGTCTAAAAAACAACATAAAACCCTAATTTCCAAAACAACAGTTTTTTTATTCTACAACTTACGTTGATAGGCCCAAGCTTTCGCTCCATGGACTAAGCTTAAAAAAATCTCCCATTAAAAACCGTAACAATATTATTTCGGGTCGGTTCAAAATCCAGATCAAACATAACTAAGCTCCACAAAGCCTAGCAACATGCTCAACTGTTCAAAGCTTCTGTACAATGTAAGTAAACTTGCCTTATAGCAAATATTTGACTATCTCACTCTTGACTCTTCTATGCCATACAGCCCAAGAAGAAGAAAATAATACATGAATGGTTAAGAAAAGTATCAAGGAAGGTAATTTTGGATCCTTCTCTAAACTCGAAAGCACCTACCTTAAAAAAGGCATTTGGAATGGTGTTAGCCACAAAATCAAGAACAAAGCCTCCAACTATCGCTCTCAATAGTCCACAAATAATTGTAATGCCACCAAATATCATATTTGCATTGCTCTGCATTATAGTCCGCATGGAACCTTATTTCGGATGTTGTTAGAAATGAGCAATGAGCCTCTTATTTGATTTCCCTTTAAACCTGGAATCAAGAGGGGCACTGTCAGTAAAGTTACAATTACGATGTAAAAGACATTACAATAAATCAAATTTGCATCATAAATTCGTGCATTGCAACTAACAAGTAATAACCAATTTAATTATTTATAAAAAAAAATTAACAATGGTTCAATATTGCCTCAAATTCCTAATTAGTTTGGTTTGGATCTCATTGAAGTAGAAGGGAAGGTTTTTCCTTAGTGTGGAAAATGAGGAGTTTATTTGGTGTGGAAGACAATGATTCTCCTTGATATTAGAAAGAAAAATATTCATTATTGAAGAAGTAATGAATATTTCTTATCCATCAAGGAATGAGTTTGTTTTGTTTTGTTTGTTTGTTTGTTTTGTTTTGTTTTGTTTTGTTTTGTTTTTTTTGTTTTTTTTTTTTTTTTTTTTTTTTTTTTTGAGGAAACAGTAATACTTATTAGAACACATGAACACGAAAGTAATATATAGAGTTTTTTAAACAAGCTTATAATATATTATATAACCAAAGTACCACTACAAAAGGGCCTAACCTTTGTAGTAGTAGCCTGGGGTTATAATGACTAAAACTCTAGCACACACAACCCATGTAGGATAAACATCCCTATTTTTTTTTTTTTTTTTTTTTAGGAAACAGTAATACTTATTAGAACACAAGAACACAAAAGTAGTATATAGAGTTTTTTGAAACCTTATAAATAGGCACTATAGCAAAGGGTTTGGTAGCTTATGACAATGTTTCTCCCATATAGGGAGAGGAAAAAAACTGCTAGAAGAATATAAGTGGGTTTCTCAGAGTAATTTGGTAGATTTTTGGGGGGTTGAAATTAAGATTACTCATGGTTGTGTGTAGAGAGTTTATTTGTTTTGTGAGTGTATATAAGAGAGTTATTGGGTGTATTGGGGCTTTGGGTTTATGAGTGTTGAACAATGTTGTTGTAATCCATATCATTGATAATGGATATTTTGGTTAGCCTTGCCTATGGATATGGGCATGGAGTTGGATGAATCACATTAAATATTGTTGTCTTTTGTCGATGTTTTATTTTCTTGTTTATGTGAATGCGCTTGTGCAAGACTCAAATCACAATAATTGATGTTAGGGCTTCCGTTGTTGCATAACAATTGGTATCAAAATTCAAGGTTGGATATTGGTGAATTTAAAGAGAAAATTATGTTTAGTGCATCTTTAACGTTGGTTCAAGGTAGATGTGCACACAAGTTTTGGCTTAGATGTGGAATCAATGATCAAATTGTTCAAGGAAAGCTTGCTTGGATTAAGGAAAAGTTCTTTCGATAAAGAATGAAGATTGCATGATGTAATTTGAGTCAATGTGGAGATTTGTTGAAGTTGCCTCAAATTCCTAATTAGTTTTGGTTTGGGTTTCCTTGATGTAGAAGGGAAGATTTTTCCTTGGTGTAAAAGGGAAGGTTTTTCCTTACTGTCGTAGAAAATGAATTTACTTGGTGTGGGAAACAAGGATTCTCCTTGACATAAGAGGCAAAATGTTTCTTATTAAAGAAGTAATGAGTATTCCTTAATTATTCCATTGTCGGAGATTGGAGCTCTAGTAGCTTACTTTGCTTTCATTCTCTCGGATAATGGTACCGAATTTGCCTCTAGAGCAAAATCGCAACAAATCAAAGCAAAACTCTCTTCGTGTTATGTTGACAATCACACTTGATGGTCCTAAAAAATTAACTCAGGAACCAAATAAATGATGAAAACCCACAGAACTTGCCTCCTTAAAAGAATCACATCAAGCTCAAAACCCTAGTGTAAAGTTGTAATTTACAACTATATGTTTTGTTGGCTTTAATTCCGTGCTAAACTTGATTCTAATTTTATTCAATCTTTTATACCATGTATTTATTGTGGGATTTAATTGTAAGGGTTGTGTGATAGAGAGAGAGAGAGAGAGTGTTAAGACTCAAGCAAATTGAAGACTGAAGAGTTTTTGCGGGTAGCTCGCGACTAAGCATCATGCGAAATGATGCATGTGCCCTGCATATGACTGGAATGCAAAGAGTTAGGATAGGATGGAGACAGTTGTGTTTCGCGAGTAGCTCGAAGGGAAGACCTTCTCACGAGACACCCGCGAAACATTCTGTTTTGCCAGACTGTATTATCTGATACATATTTTCTGTATCCACACTATATATACCCACATTACCCACTAATGTTGAGGAGTGCTTCAGAGAGAAAATCCTAGCCACAAATCTTGAGAGTTAGAGATTGTTATACCTACAATCCTCTACACAATTGCTTGTGAATTTTCCTCAACTCCTACCTCTCCATTTCCATACCATTGAAAGGTTGATAACCCAAACACTTACCACACCCTTTCAAAGTGTTCAGTGAGATTTTACTGCTGCTGGGAAGCGTTGGAAGAAGCCAAGGATGACAGATGCAACATGGAGCTTGTTGTGGGATCCGGAGAGCTAGACAAGACACGGTTCTGAGAAGCCTTGTTGGAGTAGGAGCTTGGAGGGCTTAGGTATATCGGGTAGATTAGGCTTGGAGGGTTTCTTGCTAACCCATGTATCTTAACTGATTGTCTAGTAGATCGATTATCGCTTGGAGGGCGGCGAAGAGGTTTTTTGCAGAGTTCTTCGGTTTCCACTTCGATAACACATCGGTGTGTTATCTTGTGTTTGCATTTCTTCCCTACTTTTTTACCTTTCATTTTACTGTTGTGTTTGCATGTTTATCCGCTCGCATTTACTCTATTCCGCACTTAGTTTTAAGTTAAAGTAAAATCTATCGAGCAGTAACTTTAATTTAGGGGCCTAAACAGCTCTTGTGTTTTCAACACAATTTTTGAGCATTCAATTGGTATCAGAGTGGGTACACTTGTATTGGTTTCATTACCTAAGTGTGATCCTTAACCCCGTGTGTGTTTTACAACGGATAGTGTTTTGTATTCTTCTATGGATGTTTGTGAGTGTAACATGCCATGTGTTTGTGAAAATGCCTCTATGATTGTTAATCTTCATAATTGTGATGACATGTTACTTGAATCTATGGGTGTTGTTGACAAACTCTTGAAAAAATGAGCTTAGAAATTTCATAAGAATTTGAGCAAGTTTCATTGTGAAAAGGATGATTTGATTGCTAAGCTCAATGAATCCAATAAATTGGTTGAAAAGTATAAAAAGCTTGCTGAAAATTCTCTTGAAAAGCTGAAAGAGTTTGAATGTTTGAATATGGACTTGGATGCTAAACTTGTTTTATCTAACAACTAGTTGATGATTTTAAATGTGAAAATGAATCTCTTAAGATGCATGCCAAGTGTTTGATTGCTGAACCTGTTGCTAAAAAGGAAGATAATATATGTTGCAATCATGCTGTGGTACCCGATTTTGTCCCTATTGTGAGTTCTACCTCTAAAGACAAATCGGTGTACATTCCCTCATACAAAAGAAACCAAAAAGTGGAGGGAAAGGCTCTTAGGCCTAAGCCTCTGTTTAGGTCCCATCCTAGAGAATTGAGTGGATCTAAGTTTTTTCCTACTTGCCACTATTGTGGCGTAAGTGGTCATATAAGACCTCAATGTCATAAGTTGAAGAGAGAACAAACCCATGTTGCTAGATCCCTTCCCAAAAGGCCTAGTGGACCTAAACACATTGTTTGTGACCATTGTGGTGCCTTTGGTCATCTTAGACCTCATTGCTCTAAGTTTCAAGCTCTTAAAAGAATCAAAAGAAAAGAGAAACTTAAGCTTCTTGGAAGTTACGCTTTGCATGCTAAACTGGATTTGAGTGAAAATAGCATGTTGTTGAAGAAAGTGTTTAATGCTCTTAACTCCTTGTCTATGTGCATCTCTGGTTCTTATTCTTCCAACCCTTGTCTCACTTCTCATGAGACATTCATTCCAAACAATTGTTCCTTTTGGATGAGGAAGGGTTCCTATGGTTGAGCTTATGCTCTTTTGGTCCTTAATCTAATTCTTTCGATATTTGTAGGACCCTTTATGCATTAGATGCTTCATTATCATGCATTTGTGCATCTTGCATCTCTTTATATGCATTGTTTTTGTTTTTGTTTTTGATCTTACTTTTATGTCTTTGTTTTATGTGTGTAAAAATCCAAAACCACATAAAAAGTGAAAATTTTAAAAGTTTGATCATATATGTTTGAGCACATTTCACATATGAGTTTGGCCTAGTACCTTCGTACTAATGGCGTAATGCATTTACGAGCTTAGCTTGTTCTGTATGCACATATATTTGTGTGGGAGAAATCTTGAAAACTATGTGTGATTGTTGTAAATAGGTCTTCAAGCTTGTCATGAATGATTGTTCAATAATCTTGATGGTCTTGATACTTGCATAAACTTGTGTCTATATCTCTTCCCACCTTTATTTTTATGTTTTTGCTTAAAGAGCTCAACAAATGTAAATCTCCAAATGAAAAGAGATAATGAGCTGCAAAAGCCTGTCGCACATACTAGTATTTGACTAGGAAAAAGGGAAAGCGACTTTTGTTTTGAAATGTATGGTGCTCAAAAAACCAAAGGCTAACTCTCAATGTTGAAATATCAAAAATTTCAAGCACCGATCTCAAAAAGAGATGTATTATCCAAAAATGATAAAATGTTATGATTTATGCAGAAGCCAAATGAAAAGCTTCTAAGTTTTGTAATCATTCTCTTGTGGGAGGTCATATATGCTCATTTTTATAATTGAGATTGTTCACTTGACTTAGTACCAGTTGTGTATGACTTGATTGAATTGATCATTGAAGCTCCGCTCTGGTCTAAGGACTATTCCACATTTGATACTCACCCACAACACACAAGACTTTGTTCAAATAATGCTTATATCATTTGTGTGATTGTACATGTTCAAATGTGATGTGTATGCTCAAGTACTTGCTGATCAAACCCAAAAAGATTTTTGAGTGTTTTATATGTTTTTGAAAGTGATTTTATACTTTCGTGTTTTTAGTTTTTGTTCAAAATGCATTTTTGTGTTTTTCTTCAAAAACTGGTTTAGAGGCTGTTTTGCGAGAAGCTCGCGACTTAGAGCTTCCTGCAAAATGTGCTTAAGGGAAATTAAAAAGTCACTTTTTCATTCAGAGAGTCTCGCTACTGCCACACGAGTATTTCGTTACTAAACCTTTCTCGCGAAATGGTTTTTAGGCAAAAACTGGAAATTTTTCAATGTCATACAAAGGCTACCGTGACTGTCTCGCAATTGTTTCGCGACTAAAGGCTTCTCGTGAAAGCTTCAGTGTGTCTCACGACTAATCTCGCAAATTTCTAACCTGCGAAAAATGCGTGTTTTCAGTTTTTATGTAGTAGATGTGACAGTTTTTCAAAAGCACCTCACTTCCCTCACACTGCCTCTCTCGAACCCCCTTCAACCCAAATATCATTTTCTTTCAAAAACCCAACTTTTTCAAGATAATCTCTACTCAATCTCTTTAAGGTATGTATTTTTAACACTCTTTTCATCTTTTATTCTTTGATTATGCAGATTTTAGATTAAGGTTTTGAAAATTGGGAATTTTCGAAAAAGGGGTTAGGGTTCTTATTTTTGTGAAATTGTTTTCAAAATTTTGATTAGGCTAAGTCCCATTTGCTGTGTTTGTATCTGTGTTGCCCCCATATGGCATTCTAAGCATGTATTGAGGCAAATTTCGTCCTGTTCATGCATTTTTTCATAGGTGTTGCTCACTGTTGCATGTTAGGTGTTTGGCAGAATGTCCAAGTGACATTCTTGTGTTGAATTGGACTCAAATGAGTTCCAATACTTGGGATTCTTTTTTATTGAACATGCTAGACATGTTTTGATCAATGGGAGTGTGTTTTACACACTTTAACCTTTTTGTGCCTCAATGTCATGACATGCACACACTAGGCATCCTTTAGGCACACACCATGCACCTCATGCTACTCTCACATGCATCAGCACATGCACAGTCACTTAAATTCATGCATTGTGCTTATGCTTACATGTTTTAACTGTTATAGCATGTTGTTCTGAGTTGTTTATACTCTATTTTAAGTTGTTTTACGCTTGATTTAGACTAACTTGAATCTAATAAAGTTTTATGTTCTGTTTGTGTTTGTGCACATGTTTCTTTTCTGTTCTATGTTCCCTTGTGCAGATGTTTCCTACCAAACATTCCGCGACCAAGAAATCCACAAAACGTGCTCGCACAGATTCTGACAACTTCAAGTCTATGGAGGTAGATTTGAAGTACAATGATTGCTACAAAAGAGCAACAATTATCATGGAAAGGTTTGTCAAGCTGGATACCCTTGAGGACACCTTCATACCTGAAGTGTTCAAGGAAAGGACGTGGACAAAGCTCTTGAATCCGGTTGGAGTTGTCTACTCAGAGATCATAAGGGAATTTTTCTCAAATGCAAGTGTGGAAGGGGATCATATAGATTGTTGGGTGAGAAACAAAGAGTTTGTCATCACTAAGGAGCGCATTCAGGAGTTCTTAGAAGTTCGTCCTCCTTCACTACCAATTACAGTCCAATATGAGGATCGCTTGGACTCTATAGAGGAGATGGTGTTGACTCTTGGTGGTACACTTAAGAAGACCTCCATGAACACAATTCCGTTTAATCCGGAGATGAGGACCTTAGCTTATGTGATGATCCATAATCTTTACCCGGTCACCAACAACATGACATTGTCCACTCCAAGGACAATCTTCTTGTATGATCTCTTTACTCACAAGGAGATTGATATATGTGGTCACATCTTCCATCTATTGAAGAAGAGCATTGAGAAGCAGAATTCTAGAATAGTCATGCTATTCCCCTCACTCATAACGGGCCTCATTGCAAAATCTAGGCTCAAACTTCCGAGTGGCCTCACTATGGTTCAGAGGGATTATCCTATTGGTGCACACACAGTGACTAGGAGCACAACTCACATCAAAGGATCCAAAACAGGTGTGTATACGATACCACGGGATCGTACTGAGGACGAGGGTGGTGATACAGATGAGGAGATTGACAGATTCACTACTGCTCTAGAGACTTTAGTTCAGCCATCATCTTCAGCACCAGCTCAAGGATCAGACAGACTTGATCGCCTTCTATCTAAAATGGACTAGATGTCTACCGTGCTTAACTCACATGTGTAGCACACTACAAACCAGTTTGCCTATATTCAGGGCCAGATCACTACTTTATCCTCACAGATTGATGATTTGTCCATGTCGCAGGGATCAGATTCAGGGTCTGATCAGTTCTAGCCTCTTTGGCCATTCTAGTCAAAAAGGGGGAGAAATTTTTGAGGGGGAGCTTGCACAGTTAAGGGGAAGCATAGCTTAGACCTTAGATACATTGGTTCATTACAGGCGGTTTAGCTTTATTTTTGTTTTGATTTAAACTATTTCAACATCTATAACTCTTGAATAGTTATTTTTACTGCTTTTGTTTAAAGCTTTAGTACATTGTTCTTAATTTCAATTTAATATTCAATATTTGTGTTTATCTCAAAGCTTTGTAGCATTTTTTTATTTCTTTTAAGATATTGCTAATATGTCTTAAGTACCTCACTCTTGTGCCCTAGTAGGATCTTGTTTCCTAGATGCAAACACTACGAGTATTTTGCATTGGTTAAGTGTTGGACATGCAATTAATCCTGGTGATTGATCTTAATTGCATTGCATGTCCGGATAAACATTTACTAGCTAAATGTTCATTGTAGTCATTTTCTAATTACTGTTCTTGTATGATCAAGATATGCTTACATGCTTTATAGTATTTACAAACTTGATTGCATTTTACTTGCTCATGTACGTACCATGTATTCAACTTGTCATAAGCTTAATAAAAGTTTTGTTTGTGTGCAAGTGTTTCAGGTTACAGGTATATACGTGCAAGTGCTTCACAACTTCTAGATTAGGTGTGAGTGAGTTTTGCCACTGTTCTTAAACTCTCGTTTAAGTCTAGAGTCTGTTTTAGGGGTTTTGTCACAGGAATAGACAAAGGGGGAGATTGTAAAGTTGTAATTTACAACTATGTGTTTTGTTGGCTTTAATTCCGTGCCAAATTTGACTGTAATTTTATTCAATCTTTTATACCCTGTATTTGTTGTGGGATTTAATTGTAAGGGCTGTGTGATAGAGAGAGAGTGTGTGAAGACTCAAGCAAATTAAAGACTAAAGAGTTTTTGCGGGTCGCTCGCGACTAAGCATCCCGCGAAATGATGCATGCCCTGCACATGACTGGAATGTAAAGAGTCAGGACAGGATGGAGACAGCTGTGTTTCGCGAGTAGCTCGCGGGTAAGGCCTTCCTGCGAGACACTCACGAAACATTTTGTTTTGCCAGACTATATTATTTGATACACACTTTCTATACCCACACTATATATATTCACATTACCCACAAATGTTGAGGAGTGCTTCAGTGAGAAAACCCTAGCCAAAAACCTTGAGAGTTGGAGATTGTTATATCTACAATCCTCTACACAATTGCTTGTGGATTTTTCTCAACTCCTACGTCTCTATTTCCATACCATTGAGAGGTTGATAGCCCAAACACTTACCACACCCTTTCAAAGTGTTCAGTGAGATTTTGGTGCTGCTGGGAAGCATTGGAAGAAGCCAAGGATGGCAGATGCAATATGAAGCTTGTTGCGGGATCCGGAGAGCTAGACAAGACACTGTTCCGAGACGCCTTGTTGGTGTAGGAGCTTGGAGGGCTTAGGTACATCGGGTAGATTAGGCTTGGAGGGTCTCTTGCTTTTTTAACTTTCAAACTTTGAATATTGATGTCTTTAGGTGTTACACATTTTGCATGGCAAATAGGGCCAAGGATGGGGGTTAAATCCTTCTCCCGAAATGGGTTCAGGGGTAAGGATTGGGTATTGGAAGACCTTGCTCTATTTATATATACAAATTTTAAAAATTATTTTATCAGTTTTTATTTATACTACAAATATACTTTTTAACTTTCAAACTTTATATATTGATGTCTTTTGATGTTATATTATTAAATTAATATATTTATGATAAAGATTTAAATTTTTTATAATTTATAATTGTTGTATTGTTATTTTTTAATTATTTATGATTTTTAATACTTGAATTATTGTATTGCTATGTTTTATAAAACTTTTATAATATTAGAACTCAATTGTTTTTGTTTTTATTTTTTATGTTTATGAGTTTTTATTTATTTTTTTAAATAAATTGAGAGTGCAGGGGACAGGTGTGGGAAAAAATGGCAGGGGCGAGAAAAAAAAAAAAAAAAAATTCTGTCTATACCTATTCTGTTGCCATTCCTATGTGGAAGGTCAAATATGCCAGCCAGGTTGGTATGTGAATTTTTTTTTTTTTCAATTATACATCAAGCATAATATATCTTCATTCGTCAATAATAATAAAAAAATCTTAATATACCATGTCATAATTATGAAAAATTTATAAAAATTTGTTGTGACTAGATAGAATTATTATTGCATAAAATATCCATCATATCACAAATCTTCCACAAGACAATTTGCTTGACTCTAAAGGACTTCATTATCTAGTGCAATTTCCTTGAGGGCGTGGAACACATGTTAAGCAGTGAGCCTTTTCTGCCGAAGGCCACATTTCTTCTTTGTATCCACGTATTCTTTTGTTCGTTTATGATCTTATCTTTTTGTTCATAAAATAAATAAATAAATAAATAAAAAAGATCTTATCTTTTTAGCTTTTTGGTATTGACCATAAAAGAAACCAAAAACATAAACATTTGGAGTGCATTATCACTTTTCCAATCATTTTGGACTTTCTTCCTCAAGACTCCCAAGTCTTCCCTGACCCACTCCTCTTATTTTTCTTGTTCTTTTTATTACTCTATGTTTTCTCTGCCACGGTTGCCCCTTTCTTTCTTTTATTCTTTCTTTTTTATAGGAAAAAGTTAATAAATATCCTAAAGTCAATATTTATTTTTTTATAAGAAAAAAATATTTTTTAATAATTTTTTTTAAAATTTTTCCATGAAAGTAATATAAAAACTTTTCTAAAATAGTTCATTCACAAATGGCCTAAGGGCATCTATTATAACCAGACCATTTGTTTTATGTTAGACAACAATCTTCTTCTTTTGTACTAGTTATAAAACTGATACCATGAATCCTCTTAATTAATTCTAGTTTATTTTGGTGTGTTTTGGTCAATTTCAACTTGTATTGGGATTTCACGTGTAACGATTGATATAATTTTGTTCATTCTCTATATGTGACAGAGAGAAATTTATAGGAAAAAAATTGGTAGATTATTAATGACAGATAAAAAAATAATGTTAGTAATGAGTCTAGATAAGAACTAATAAATCCTTGCCTACTTAGTATTTCTAGGGTTTTTTTTTTTTTTTTTTTTTTGGGTGCCTGTAACTTATGTTGTGTGTACAAATGTAAGCGAGACTTCAAATTTTCATCATAAAAGATGAGTTTTATTTTTTATTTTTAAGGAAATGAGTGGTCCCCCATTTTTCTATTTTTTTCTTAATTTCTCTTCTCTCATTCTTTTCTATTGTATTTGATATTGTATGAAATAATTTATTTTTTAATTTTTAATTTATATAATATAAAATTGATATAATTGTCACATATTTGAATATATTGTATTATAAATATTTATAAAAAAAATTGTGGTAATTCCCATAAATAATTTTGTAATATTCTTTTATAATCAGAACATAATTGACTAATTTGGTAAATATTATGAAAGGAACAGGATGAGGACTACACAATAATTTTCCGCATACCAGACTATCAGTTATCAGTTATCACCATCATTACTCACGCGGAAAGAATAGTCTCGACATCATATTATAAATAAATCAACTTGTCCAAATTGAACGAATTATATCAATTATCACATTCTTTTGTAATAACTCACTCACACTCGTTCTCCCTGTCTCTACTACAATGAGCAACACGAATCTTTGCACCACAGTCCTACCATGTTTAACTTTCACAACTCTTTACCTCGCCTTCTTGCTGCTCCACTTGTCCAACACATTAGCCATTAACTCTCCGTCTCCTTACAAACCAGTCGATAATATTATCCTTAACTGTGGCTTCTCTGACTATTCGACTGCATTAGATGGTCGGACCTGGACTGGAGATGTCAATTCAAAATTTTTCCCTCAAGAACTATCACAAAACCAGGACTCCATAGCCACAAACTCAGCTAAGCAATCCTCATCTGCTTGGCAAGTACCCTATACCACTGCCCGCTTGTCTGTCTCCCCATTCATCGTGATATGAAGAGTACACATATCTTATTAGACGATCAGTGGTTGGCCAAGGTGTCTGATTTCGGGTTGTCAAAATTTGGTCCCATTACGTCTAAGTCCCATGTTAGTACAGTGGTTAAGGGTACATTCGGATATTTGGACCCGGAATATTATCGCTTTCAACAACTAACTGAGAAGTCTGACGTGTACTCCTTTGGTGTGGTGTTGTGTGAAGTGTTGTGTGTAAGGCCACCAATCATACGTACGACTTAGGATCATCCAATGGGTCTAGCAGCATGGGTCCTGCAGTGCTATCACAATGGAAAGCTTGATCAAATTGTTGATCCATCTTTGAAGGATGAAATTGAACCAGAATGCTTGAAGAAATTTGGCAAGATTGTAGTGAATTGTTTGCTTGACAATGGAACTAAAAGACTACCAATGAATGATGTGGTTGGGGGTCTTGAGTTAGCATTGGAGTTGCAAGAAAGTGCAGAAAAAGATGTCAAGCTTGATTTCTCAGAAGAAATTGACATGAAGGACTTTGATGAGCAAGCTTTGATCCCTATGTCCGATGTCAATGAAAGTGATGACATGATTTTTAGTAGCAGTGGAAAAGTATCGAGTACTAATGGCAGTAGTCAAGTGACTGTAGTAAGTCGGGGAAGTTTTGCTAGTAAGGATTCAGATGGATTGATGTCCCCCAGGGCAGTGTTTTCTGAGATTATGGATCCTAAAGGTCGATAAACAAAGGAAAAAAAAAAAAAAAAGTTGCTAGTTAATTTTTAATATGTTGGATCGTAACTGCCAAAGTCCTTACTTAATTTCCTCCTTGAATTATGAAATTTTGAATTTGTGGAACATTCCATAATTTGCTATTGAGCCTTAGTCTTTTAAGTTCAAATGACAAGCACTCTAAACAAAATACTCACCCGATTTTTTGTGGCAATCCAAATATGACACATGCCCCACCTTTTTGTGGCAATGCCTCTGCGGGGATTCCATGGGTTTTGCATCATCTCGTGAAGTGATCTGCAGATAAGTTTTTCCCTGTCTTTTGTAATGTTTAGTTGCTGTTTATATTTTGGGTGTAGTGGAAGACTAGTTCTGTTTTTGTGTTGTTGTAATTGTTTCTGTTTGGTCCTGTGTTACCTTCAGGGTCTTGCTACTCTGGTTTAGTTTGTTTGAACTCAATTTTTCTGTGTCTGTACGTTTCCTTTCATTAATAAAATTCCCCTGTTATGCGAAAATATATATATATATATATATATATCTGGAACATCAAACTATGACAGTGGTATCTGCAATATTTTAGCAACATAATTAGGCATAAAAGCATGATATAAAAGCTCCAAATTCCACCAATGCGTATCCCTATTAATTAGATCGTAGCCACCTTCATATTTGGATTAATCACTTAACAGGCAAAATATACTTGTGACAACTGATAAGAAGCACGATGGAGCCAAGGATCTTGAATTCTTGATAATCGCTAATAGATTCTCCATTTCCAATATTTCAGCACAGACTCTGCTTTAACAATTAACTTCCTTCCTAACCTGCCAGAACACTGTGCCATGTAAAAGATGGAGAATGACCAACGTAGCATGCATAAACAGAGCATTTACGATAATACTTGGCCTTGCAAATTCTTTCCAAAATCGAGTCCGGAACATTTAACACTCTCCAACACTTTAAAAGGGGGGTGGGGGGGCTTTTTCTTTTAGAAGGTAACACTCTCTAACCTTGCTTAGAGCACTAGCAATGGGGGGTGTAAACACCCCTCAGTTGCAATTATACAACCAAATCCTCAAAAATAATGCCCTAACCGGATATGGGTTTTTATAAATTTTTGCATCCTGTGAACAGTTGGTTCTTCTATATAGAGCCAACTGTAGCACAGGATGTAAAAAAGAAAAATGTTATTTTATTCCTCTCTCTCTTGTCTCTAACTCTCTTGTCTCTTCTCACTCTCTCTTCTCTGTTTCTTTTTCTCGTTCTCGGTGGATTTGGTGGTATTGGGCATAGATTTTGGTGGTTAAGGTTTGAATTGGTGGCCGGGTTTTGAATCAGTGGCTAAGCCTTGGGTTTCCTCTTGGTGGTTTTGGCGGCGTTGGGCTTTGGTTTCGGGCTGGGGCTTGAATCGGTGGCGTTGGGCTTTGGTTTCGGGTTTGGGACTTGAATCGGTGGCGGGCGGCGTGGGTGTGGTGGCTTGGGTTGAAATCAATGGGTTTAAATTTGTAGTGGCTTTCTCGATGGTTGTGGGTTGCTGCAGGCGTAGGTGTGGTGGCTTAGGTTGAATCGGTGTGGAGATTGGGTATTTTGGCTTGAGTTCTAATGGTGTGGTTGGGTTTTTGGTTGGTTTTGTGTTTCGGTGGTGTGGATTGGCAATTGGTTTTGTTGGTTGATTTTAGTGTTTCAGTGGTGGCTGAGTTTCAATTGTAGGTGGTTGTTAGCGACGCTGGGTTTGTTGAGGTGGTGCGGCGGTGGCGGGTTCTGTGGTTTTGGATGATTTGATTTGGGTTTGTTGTAATTTTATTTTGTTGGTTTTGTGTGATTTTGGAATGGGTTTGTTGGGATTTTGCTATGTTTGTTTTGGGTCTGGATTCTTGTTGATTTTGGTATAGATAGATTTAGTGGATTTTTAAAGGGATGGATTTGGTTGCTAGGCTTATGGTATGGAGTTGGTTGCTGGGAACACTGAAAGGAGAAGAAGACTTTGGTAGGCAGTAGCGGACTGGAAAAAAAAAATAGATAAAAAGGAAGTGAGAGAAAGAATAAAATTTATATTATTTTAATGAGTTGTATGTAAAAATAGAAACTGGGATGTTGGGTGAGTTGTAAAATGAGATGGTATAATAGATAAAGTAGGTTTTGAGGGTGTAAAATAAAAACTTTTTTGCATCCCAGATGCTAATGCTCTTAGCCAACATAGCCAAGTTAAAAGATTAAGTTCTTGTAAACTTGATCCACCCTTATTTTTTGAAATACACAACTTATTCCACTTTGTCCCCATTAGTATGAATTCACCATCTTTGCAATCTCGTGACATATATTTTGTGGCAATTTAAAATAGCCCATCACATAGGATGGGATTGCTTGAATAACATAGTGAAAGATTCTATTTTTTAACTAGTATAACAAATTTTTTTATAAGTTCATAAAAAGAAATCGGTAGGTGTAATAATGCTAAATTGCTCTTTTAAGTTTTTAACTAAAATCTCCTTTTAAAAAAGTTATTGTTGTTGGTTTATATATATATATATATATATATATATATATATACACCAATAGAAAAGAACAGCAGCAGATTACAAAAGAGTTGGGTGAACCTAGCTGTGGTGGCCGGGGTTTTTGGTTGCTAGGCTTAGGGCTGTACATGGTGCGGTGCGGCTGGTTTCGGAAGGCTTTTTTGCACCGCACCTATAGGGATGGGTTTTCCTCATCCCTGACCGCACCTCATCTGTGGAGGGTTTTGAACCGATCTACACAAGGTGCGGTGCAAGATACTGGTTTGGTACGGTTAGTTCGGTTAATTTCTCATTTTTTTCAGGTACCAAACACAATGCAATTAACAACCCCAAACCACATCATGATCATTAAAAAAAAAAAAAAAAAAAAAACCCAAATATTCTATAAACAAAAAACAAAAAAAATACTACAAACAAATTCACAATATTTTCTCAAACACAACCCATTTCCAATCACAAAAAACCCAAACAAAAAACTAAACCAAACCCAAAAAAGATCAAACAAACACCATTGAAAATAAATTACATAAACAAACCTGATAGAAAGCATTGCATTTGTAAGGAGAAGCATCTGAACTCTGAAGTCAGAACATCACTAGAAACTTATGGAAGTTGAGGCGAGAGAAAGAGAAGAGCTATGAAGAACTGAAGATTTTGCTGGGACTGCGAGTCTGAGAGAGGGAGACTGACGAGAGTGAGGGAGAGAAAGAGAGGAGATGGGTAAATAATCCTAGGGTTTAAAATTATAATAGTTTATAATAGTAAAACGTCGTCATTAGTAGCTTATAATAGTTTTTTTTTTTTTTTAAATCTGATGATAAAACGACGTCATTTTGGATCTGGTATTAAAATTTAATATCAGGCACTAAAATGACGTTGTTTTAGTGGCATATTATATATTAAAAAAAAACCTAACTTTTTTTCTTAACTTACCTAGCGCTGTTTCCTTGTTCTTCTTCTACCTTGCTTTCAGTTTTCATGTCTACCTATCTTTTTTTTCTTAACTCTTTTTTTTACACTAATACATATATTTTAAATCATAGTGTGTGTGTGTGTGTGTGTGTGTGTGTGTGTATACCGGTGTAGTGCAGTTTCTCGTCGGAGTGGAAAATAGCCACCGCTCGCCGCACCGGTCGTCCTCGGTTTGCCCATATCACCATCGATCAACGCAGCGAATACCTGCAGAGAGGCTTGGAAACAGTCAGATCGGTTCGGTGCCAGTCTGTTTCATCGGCGTCGGTCAGATCTTGAACAGGCCTAGCTAGGCTAGCTAACCTATACAATGAGTTTAAGATGACCCTTGGAACAAAAGCAGCTTTACACACAAAATCCTGCTGTTGAAGGGCCGCAATATCAGCAACCATAGTTCTATCCTTCCAACCATTTGGACATTTCAAGTTACAAGCCTGAACTATTCCTTTGCTACTAGACAGAAACAAAATTCTACCAAAACCAAGATTTTTAGCTGTCAACACATCCTCCACTAAAGCTTCTTGCGTTGCTCCAACTGCTGTTGCTGCTGCACTACTAGCACCACCCTTGAAAAATGGTCAAGGCTTGAAAGGTGTTGGCTTCATAAGTTAGGGCTGTTCTACCACTTCTTCTTGTTTTAGCTCCTGATATTTTGATGATCACCTCCCAATGCCCTCCTATGCTCTAGCTGACTGAATTAGTTCTTGTGGATTTCTGCCCAGATTCCTTTCCATGCTGAAAGCTTCCTTAAACCTACAAAACAATCTTTAAGCAGTGAGAATAAGTTCCAAAGGGTTAGGATTTTTGCCTTCATGAGTAACAAGATTCCTGTGATTCCAGATGGTCCAAAGAAAGGTGAAGATAGCTTGCAAGTAGTCCATCATATCTTGCTTCAAATTTTTATATCTAATCAGTAATTTGCTAAGCCATTGCTGGACAAAAGCGGCTCCTAATTAAGATGTGTGTATTGCCAAAGGGGAACCATGCCAGCATGCTTTAGCAAAAGAATAGTAAAGGAACAGGTCGGAAAAGGATTCATCCTCTTCCTTGCACATTGGGCAAGTACTGGTAGTTGCAATACCTCTGCTCCTAAGTGTAAGATAGGTGGGGAGGCTATCATGCATTAACTTCCACACAAAAAGACTGATTTTATGAGGTACCTTCACTTTACAAAGAAGATTCCACACCTCTGTTAGAATCAGGTAAGGCCTAAGGTGTAGGGAGGAGTTTTGAACAAAGTCCTGAAGGAGAAGCTTATAAGCATTATTAACCTTGTACCCCCCTGAGCTTGAGTGTTTCCATAGAAGTTTATCTGAGACAGTCCTTGTCTTAGAGATGGGAATTCCAAGGATATTAGCACATTGAGGAGGTGGATAAATTTTTCTAACCAGATCAGCCTTCCAAATCTTATTATTATGATCAATAAGGTCAACAACAGTACCAATAACCAGGTTTGGATTTTGCAGATTTTAGGTAGGGCATTTGAACCAGTTGGGGTGCTTTAGGGGATGTTAGATCCATCATCAACCCACCATCTAGCTTCCTTCAGATTTGAATTTTCCTATTTTATAATGTTTCTCCAAAACCAAGAATGGTGGGGTTTGGGAGAGCATTCATGTATAGAGCACCTAGGGAAATATTTAGATTTAAGGGTCTTTGCTAGCAAGGATTGGGGTTTTTGACTTATTCTCCAAAACTGGGAGGCAAGCATGGATTGGTTGATTAATTTGAATTTTTTTTAGACCAATACCCCTTTCTGATTTGTTCATACAAACTGTATCCCAATTTAACATATGCATTTTTTTAACCCCTTCATCATGACACCACCAAAAGTCTCTAATAATAGAATCCAATTTCTTGCAAATAGTATCAGGGACTTTGAAGCATGAAAAAGTGTACAAGGGATTGATTGAAGGACAGAGGAAATAAGAGTAGTTCTACCAGCTTGGGAAAGAAGCTTTGCTTTCCATCCCTGTAACTTAGAAGTTAATTTGTCCACCAAGAAATGGAAGTTAGTTGCACTCTTCCCCCTTAATTTAAAATCTAGGCCAAGGTATTTGCTAGGGGTATAAACCAAATTAACTTGTAAAGACCTTGCAAGAGAGATTTGATCATCACTTGACATATTGGGGGAGCAGAAAAGATCAGATTTAGCTAGATTTATACTTTAACCTGAGAGAGCACAATACCAGTTGAGGATCCTTTGGATACAATCTAGAGATCTATTATCCTTTTTGAAGAAGAGAATGGCATCATTAGCAAAGAAAAGGTGTGTAAAGCTGCATCCATTCCTACCTATTCTAATCCCTAAATCTCTTTCCTTTGTTTAGCTTCTAAAAAGGAGAGGGAAAGAACATTTGCACATAAAAGAAAGAGATTAGGGGATATGGGATTCGCTTGCCTTAAGCTTTTGGAAGGTGTAAAAGACTATGTAATACAACCATTGACCAGCAAGGTGTATTGCACTATTGTAACACACTCCATAATCCACCCAACCCAATTAGGACTAAAGTTCATAGCCAACAGAACAACCTTCAGAAAGTTCCAATCCATCCTATCATAGGCTTTACTCATGTCAATCTTTAGAGCCCCAAAACAACCTTTCCTACCTTTCATTTTGCCTAACATGTCAAAGATTTCATGTGCAATTAAAATGTTATCAGAGTTATTCCTCCCTTTAATAAAGGCATTTTAAAGGGGATGAGGTAGTCCATGAAGGGTTTAAGCCTATTAACTATAATTTTGGAAATAACTTTGTATATGACATTGCATAAGCTAATAGGCCTAAAATGGTTGACATTCTCAGGACAAGAGTTTTAGGAATAAGAGTAATGAATGTTTGGTTGAGTGTTTTGAGTAAAGAACCAATATGGAAGAAGACTTGAACTTAGTTGAAGATGTCATTTTTCACCAAGTCCCAATACTCGTAATAGAAAAAGGCTGGAATTCCATCTGGTCCTGGTGATTTAAAGGACCCAAGTTGGAAGATGGTGAATTCAATCTCTTCATTTGTCACTGGTGTGGTAAGAGCCAAATTCTATTGGTTGGATATCTGTGGAATAGGCAAGGTTCTGATCTCCTCAAGAATATGGTCAACATCAGTAGTAGTGGTCCTCCCATAAGATTGCTTGAAGCATTGTAAGAGCAGTTATTCAATTCCTCCCTAATCTTCAATTACTTCACCATCATTAGTTTTTAGTTGTAAGATCCTACTCCTTGCTCTTCTTTGCTTTACCATATTTTGGAAATATCTCGTATTTCTATCTCCCAGAACCACCAAATTGCATCTAGCCTTCTGAGACCACATTACTTCCTCTCTGTGCATAAGTGTTTCAAGTTCCTCTCTAAACAGTTTTTCCTTTCTGACATCGTCAACTATGTGAATAGAATTTTGGATGGATTGCAATTGATCTTGTTTGAGCCAAATGTCATTCTCAACTTTACCAAAAACTTGCTTGTTCCAACTGATGAGATCTTTCCTTACACTTGAAAGTTTATTCTTCAGCTAGTATTCTTTAGAACCAACTACCTTAAAATTCCAAGCTTTCTGGACAACTTCTTTGCATGTAGGGTGTGTCATGCACATTCTCTCAAATCTGAAAGGTCTACGCCTGAAAGATTGGTTGATTTCAAAATCCAACAAAATAGGACCATGGTCTGATCGAACAATAGGAAGATTTCTAAGAGAGTAACCAAGTTAGGCATTCACCTAATCCACACTAGCAAATGCCCTATCAAGCTTTTCCATTACAAAATCTTCCCCATCCCTCCTATTCATCCAATTTGTTAACTAAAAAAACAAAAACCTTACTCTTTTTTTTTTTTTTTTCTCTCTTATAGAAAAAAAAAATGTAACCAAAAGATAAGCTTATTTCATAATTTGTATTAAGAAGTTGTATCATTTTAAATTTTGAATTTGATAGTAGAAAAAGTATATGAGTGAGAATATGGGTTGTTAATGGGCTGGCCCCCCATTTTTACTTGGGCCATAGGCATAATGGGTTAGGCATAGCAGGTTATTAACTACTTAGCGAGTTGTTAACTACTTAACGGGTTGGGTCAAGCTGGGCCGAAAGAGAAAATCCCAACCCATGATCTTACTCGTGGTCAATTCTTATTTTGTCTTTAGTAGGCAGGGGTACCGGGTTGGGTCTAATGGGCTACCATGGGCTTGTATTAGCATCTTATCTTATTATTTTTTATAAGTAAAGAATCAATTTTTTATAAGGGAGGAATTAATCTATTTTTTTCAAGGAAAAAAAAAATCTAAAAATTTGAAACTTGTTTAAAATTTTTTACATTCAAATCTATTTAATTTTTTGTTTCGTTGATGGAAGCCTTTTTTTTTTTTTTTTTTTTTTTTAATATTATTATTATTATTATTATTATTATTATTATTATTATTATTAAATATTTTCTTCTATCTTTTTGACCTGTTTTTACAAGACTTGACAACAACAAAAGCCCATATGATTAAGTACACATAACATTAATAACAGCCCAACTTTTAGCTCATAATTGTAATCCATGTTTTCAGAGGTTGTAATGCATTGTAATGCCTCAAGCTTTAAAAAAAAAAAAAAAGGATCAAAATTTTTGGACCCCCACATGCCTCACCTACCCCATTTACACTCCCTTATCTCCCTCTTTGTTCGGTCAACTAAGGCTTCGTTTAGGAGTTCATAAGGGAATGAAATGAAACGATCATAAGGGAATGAAAAGTAATGGAATGTATTTAAGTAAGGGAAATATAATGGAATTAAGTAACCTTAATTGGATGTTTTAAAATAAAGGAATGGAAATGAATAAAAATGAATGGAATGTAAGTAATCTTGTTTGGGAGTAACATAAAGGGAATAGAATGGAATGAATTCATTTTATGACAATATTATTATTATACCCATATTTTAAAATAAAGGGTTGAATATATAGGGGTATTTGGGGAGTTTAGTAAAAAATTCATTAAATATAATTTCGTTCCCTCCCATTTCTCCCAATTTCGTGGGAATGAAAATTTGAGATTTTAAGGGAATAGAGAGGAATGAGTGTTCCCTCCTACCCATTCCATTCCCTCCCACTTAAACTCTCAGAAAGGGGAATGGATTCCATTCCCTTCATTCAAACTCCCAAACAAGGGAATGGAGGAAAATTCTAAAATTATTCTTTTCATTTATTTCCATTTCATTCCATTCTCTCCTCCTAAATGAAGACTAATGGCTTTCTACACTTTCCTTTTTTTCCATTTCAGACAAACACAACACACTTCTCTGTTTCTCCCTCACACTCTCCCACTGGTCCCCACTCCTCACCACCACCTTCACCATCTTTTTTCCACCGAGATTTACCAGAAAAATCCATAGAAATCTCTACGGCATTTTCTTCTCTTTTATTTAAGGTAAAAACTCCTAATTGTTTTGGTGGATTTTTATACTTTTGCTAGAGATTCTCTTTATCTAAGCTTTTGGAGTGATAATCTTGTGTTTATGTATATAGTTTTGATTTTGTGGACTTATTTGATAAGTGGGTTTATGGTTTTACAAATGGTGGCTGTCTAAGGTTTACTTATGGTGGAAATTTAGGGGTTTGGATTCTATCATGTGATAGTTGGTAAATCTAATTTTCCATTACTATTGAGTTTATTTGGAGCTAGTTGAAGATTTAAAATTCTTGTCTTGGTAGATATTGTGATTTTGTTTCATGGGTCTCTCTTGATGATGATGTGTAAATCTTATGGAAGTTACTAATAAATTGTTAAGATTTTAGTATTAGGGAGATGATCTTGAATTAGTTAATTTTATAAATTGGAGTCTATACCTTGTAAATAAAATTGTTGAGAAACTTTGCAAGTGGAATACATTACTTGTGAGGTTAAATACTTAGGTTTGCCTAATTAATTTCTTATTTAGTGATCTCTAATTTGTAGCTAGATGCAATGTCAAGCTTTATGCTTATTGTAATAGGTTTGCTTGGTACTATTTAGGTTCTGGCTAATCTCCTTTAGAGCTTGGAGAATTAAACTTTTGCGGGTTAAGTTAAGTAGCTTTTTAATGAGATTTTTGGAAAATAATAACATGACATGAAACATTGTTTTTGGGTTAAATAGATTTTGAAAAATTATTTGTGAAACTATATTTTTCTAAAAAGTGTTGTCTTGTGGCCCTATTACATATGATTATATATGAAAAGTGCATCATGTTTAATATTGCATATGGGGAAATGCATGAATATGTGGCATGGAAAGGAAAAGCATCTTTGAACTTCTTTGATAATAGCTTTCCTAATTTGTGGTATTATTTGGAAATACTAAAGATGTTTTGTCTTAACTTGTATTATTTGGGAAATTGATAGAAAACCTTATTGCAAGGAATGATTTTAAGGACCTTGAGAATTTTATGGATATCTTGGTTATTGGGAAATTTTATGAAACTACTTGGAAAGTAAACTACGTATTTTGAATACATTTAATTTGTTAGCTTCTGATGTGATTTTACATTGTACCACAATGTTGTGATTACCTCATCTTTGTGGCAACGCTTGTGTAACGCTAGATTACCCCGTCTTTGTGATGACAAGTCAGGATAGAGCCATTCACTTTGCATGATGCAGGTAAATCCTTGAATGTGTGAGGGAGGCTCCAACCTATAGGGCCAAAAGACCACATGCAAAAGGGGTACTATATGGCGTGTTCTTCCCTGTTGCCCATGGGAGAGAGAAGTAAATCCTTGAGGGTATGGATGAGGCTAGGTAGGGCCAATAGAACACATGCAAAAGAGGTACTATATGACGCATTCTCCCCTACTAGCCATGGGCGGGAGAGGTGAATTCTTGAGGGTGTGGGTGAGGCTACTACCTATGAGGCCAATAGACCACATGTCAAAAGAGGTACATATCATGCTAGTGGTTTATGGGTTTTGACTTGTCTCTATGGCGGTATAATGTCTTTGTGACATTTCCGTCTTTGTGGTGGCTTGTCATATGGCTTGGGTTGGCCTTTTAGGTTTTTGGAACAATGTTGTTATGCTTACGCTATATATATATATATATATATTATGTGGTTTCATGGTGATCATTTTTTTAAGCTTTGGGTGGCATTATTTAATCATTCATATCATGTTATTATTGGAAATGATCTTGTAGTATTCAGTTAGAAATTCCTATACTATAACATGTTTTGTAAACTATTTATCATCATGAAATTTGCATTTCCCTCACCCCCATTAATTATGCTAGGCGAAATTACACTTTACTATCTTAAATTATACCCTAATTTACACTTTGCACTCTAAACTTTTGGAATGCAAGTTTTGCACCCTAAACTATGACTCTTGTTACACTTTGCACCCCAATGTTAAATTTGCAATTAACTTGGATGGAAATCCAAAGTTTAAGGTGCAAAGTGTAATCAAGAGAATAGTGTAGGAAGGTAAAGTGTAATTTCTTATTTGTTTTTAAGGGATTGAGAAGAGGGGCAATTTGGTCTTTTTACATAATGTCATAATTTTCCATCTAAGTTAACAGTAAACTTAACGTCAGGGTGCAAAGTATAACAAGGGTCATAGTTTTGGTTGCAAAATGTGCATTCGAAAAGTTTAGGGTGCAAAGTGTAATCTAGGGTATAGTTTATGATGGTAAAATGTAATTCTCCCAATTATGCTACTTACTGGACTCCATCTCATCCCATTCTTTCATAAACTTTTTCAGAGTACACAAAGATTATTTTGAGATAGGTTTTTATGGCTAGTAATAGTTAGACTAACTACCGATAGAGGTTGGATTTTTGTAATGGTGATCTTTAGATGATGTACATCTTAGAGTAGACTTGATTCATTTTTTTATATCTAATAGTGGTTATGACTTTTATTTCCACTGATGGGACAAGTTATTGATGTGTAATTATATTAATTCAGGCCTTCATTCTTTTGTAGCCAAATGGTTATTATAAGTTGTTGAGAACTCTTTTTTTGGCCCACATGGCATTACTTCATTGGCAACCCATGCCGCATCAACATATTATTGATTTTTTAAGTAAATCTCTTTAAAAACCAAAATAAGCTCATATCTCATTCAACTACATGGATTAGGCTCACATGGCCCGCGAGATCCTTACTTCAGGAGGTGAATTCATGGTCCACATTTCCTCTTCATCAATTGGGATCATAACCCCACGACATCATCAACATCAACATATAGATCGGGCTTAAGTAATGAATCAAAGCTCACGACTCATATTACCTCTCTTACACTAATGGCAAGCGGCTTCTTCAACAAGAGCCCATATTTATGATAGGCCACAAACGAATTGACACATTGTGATAAATTAACCAATTAATTTAGCCAAGTGAATTAATTAAGTTAATTAACATGCAATTGCGTGGCAACACAAACAAATCACCAATATACTAATTATGCAGTGGAAAAATAAATAACACGGTGATTTGTTTACAAATAGGGAAAATCTTGCGGCAAAAACCCCACCGGGTGATTTTCAGGTCACCACTCCCGAAACTCCACTATTATCACAACAAGCGGTTACAAGTAAAGGAATCTCAAGTACCTTACCAACGTACAGTTGAACCCTTACCCCAATACCCAATTGGACTTGTTCTGTAGTGACAGTTCCCCTTTTGATGCACGGCTCCCAAGTACGTGACTAACCAATTTGATGTGCGGATCTCAGTACGCGGCTTACGCCTTTGCACGAATCCAAGTACGTGACTAACTCCACAACAACCCCTTGATTGTTGTAGTTGATTTGCATCAGCTTCACATAGAAACACCAATAAGATCTTTAATGTTGGTGCAAGAGACTTTGCTTGGTTACAAAACCCAAAGGCGTACAAGAAACACAGCAAGAACTCTTTCTTCTGTAGGAGGAGGCTAGGGTTTCAAAAAGAAAACCTTATGAAGCTCTCTAGGGTTTGGTTTTTCTTTTTTTTACCTCCTTTAAATAGGAGTTTAATGGGCTTTCCTATTCCAAATAGGTTTACACAAACCTTGGGCTTTCCTAGTGCAATAAGGATTATACAAACCCATAAACAAATAGCCTTTTAGAATAAAACGTTGCAGGCTATAATCTAAATCCCGTAAGCTCGATCGATCGAGGCATCTGTCGAGCTTGAATGAATCTCGACAGATTGAGCATCTATCGAGCAGGTATCGAGATTTGCAAATTTGCACTTTTCTTGAACGGTTCTTTAGTAGTCTTCATGTCTTCAATTTAACCACTTGTAATGATCATCTTGAACCTACTTAGATTTACCCAAGTACAAGTAAAGTGCGTTTTGTCAAAGGATATACCAATTACATAAAAATATGTCCCCAACAATCTCCCCCTTTGGCAATCCGTGACAAAATCACAAGAGTACATTGAATGTCCTAGAATACATTCTACTCAAGATTACAGAATAAACAAGCCTAGTCTAAAACATCTGAACTTGGGAAGTTGCTGCAAGAAGAAGATTCAAAATCTTGACTTGGCACTAAACAAAACACATCAAGGTACCATGTGGAAAATAATGACAAGTTAAATAAACAAGAAATATGTGTATAAAGAGAGAAAAGAAACAACACATGTGAGATAAAGAGTGAACACATACATCATCATCAAATAGAGAAACAACACATGATGTATGTAAATGGTTACAAAACCAAAATATACACAACACAAAAATATATCAATATCAATGTGTATCAAACTAACTCTCCCCCTAAGTTAGTTACTTCAAAAACTTTCTTCCTTTTAACATGAAGTTCTCCCCCTAAGTTTATTACTCCCCCTAATGAATGACATTCAATTCTCAAATTTCTCCCCCTTTTTGACACGATTTTCAAAGGGCATAAGGAGCCAAAAGACATGCTAGGAGATAGACAGAAAATTGACACAGAGGGAACGAGGAGAAAAAAGAACCATAGACCTACAAGAAAAGAAAAACAAGATGCTATGGACACAAAGGAAAAAAAATGCAAAACAAAAAAATGAAATGCATGCAAGGGGATCTTGATGGATCAAGAGGTGTCGAACAAAATACACGTTGACAGATGAAGCTGTCAAGGATCTGTCGAAGAACAATTCAACAGAAGAGATAATAAACAAGCTCGATCGATCCACCAGCTGTCGAGAAGCTATCAAGAAGACAGGAGATTTCTCGATCAATCCACCAAGTGTCAAGGATGTGTAGAGATTGCGATAAGAAAAAGCTTGAGAGGCTCGACAGATAGCTAGGTATCGATGAGATGTTGAGGAGGTGTCGAGCCAACTTTTAAAAACAGTTTTTCAAGAAGAGAAAAACACAGACATGAATGCAATCCAACATGCAACTCAACAATGATCCAATCAGCATAATAAACTCTCAAAATCATCTCTTAACAACAATTTTAGCACATGGATCTCAAAAACACACACACTCACTAAACAAGTCTAACCAATTTTATATTTCAAAAACAAATTAAGACAGTTTAGTGAGTATACATAAGCACAAGTAAAACCTAGTGATGGCCAAATCACATTGTACCTGCGCATGTATCAAGAGTAGCAAAGAATATTGCGTGTTGTATGTGAAAAACATCGCAATAATGCATAAGTGTATACATGTTATGACGATTTGAGATATGAGAAAATCACTTTAACTCACACAATCATAACTATTTGATGGAGACTATCACCTTCGAGATACATCCTATAAATCTCACATCTCCTAGAATACACGCTTGCAATCATTTTTAAAGCATTTTTGATCTTTTTGCATTTTATTTTCTTTGCATATATATATTTTTTATTTATTTAGCATATCATGCATGGGCATATAAGAGATAGAAAAAAAATACCCAATGATATTTGACATTCCAATTTTGCTATGCCGAAGCACACAAATGTCATAGACACTACACTTTTGCTATGCCAAAGCATACGGGTGTCATTCATGATTGGCGGACAACAGTGGTGAGATGGTTATTTATGCCTTTCTCTTAGGATTTTCTAATCCTACCAATAAAAAAGAGTGATATGAGTGTCAAGTACAAGAAATCACTTAACCTTACTCATCACAAACACAAGCCAAAAAAGCTCACTTGCTTAGTTGTGCATAGAGATGCTCATCTGAACTACAAGAGATGCTCATCTGAACTACAAAAGATGCAAAGTTTAGAAAACTTTGTTTCAATGGCCATCCAAGGTACATAAGTACCAATGTACACAAAACACACACTGTTTTTGTATTTTTCTGATTTTTCAAATTTTTTTTATTTTAAAAACAAAAAATAAGCAAAATTGAAAATAAACAAACAAAAACAGACAAACACATGAAAGCATGAAAGAAAGATGCATATGCATGAATGCATGATAGAAGGGTGCAGATGCATAAAAGCATGATTCCAAAAACAGATAAGAAATCAAGCAAAGAAAGTCTAACTTTAGATAGAAAGAATTAAAGCAGAGGATAAACAAAAAAGACAATTAAGTCTTAGGCTCCTTTCTCACCCACACAACACGAGTCTTTGGCCATGAAGATGAAAAGACACGTGTCCTAGTATGACTACTAAAGGACATGGAGGAATTAGAATTCCCCTAAAATTGAGTCAAAAAGCTCAAAGTTTTTAATAACTTATCAAGAATAGGTACAGAGCCTTTAGACAAAGGATAAGACCTATTTGACACTCGCTTATGAGGAAACAATTTGAAACAATAAGGACGAGTGTGACCTGAAGCAACACAATGGTGACAAACATGAGTAGTTTTAGAACTACTCGGTTTCCTAGAAGGAGGTCTAACCTTAGAGGTTGACAGAGTTCTTAACTTAGGACAATTTGGCCTAATATGACCAACAATATGACAATGATGACAAGTGGTGACAAATTCAGAATTTTTATTCAACCTAAGAGGAGTTTTAGACATAGGTTTAGAAACTTCAAGGTTAACATCAAATTGTTTACCTTTGTCTATCCTAGCAATATTAGCCTTCAACTCTTCATTATTCCTTTTGAATGGGGGAATATAAAGATCTTTTTCTTTGAGTTAGGCTCAACAACAAGTTTGGCTCTAGTTAATTTTTCAACTTCAGTTTTAAATTCAACTAGTTGCTCTTCCAAACTATTAATTTTGTCCACCTGAGATGAAATTTGATTTTTAAAATTTTCATTCAAATTATTGGCTTCATCCAATTTTGCAATCAAATCATCTTTTTCGTTCAAATTTAGCTTTTAATTTTGTAGAACATTTAAGAGATTTCATACAAAAATTATAAAGCTTGCAATAGGCATCTTGAATATCATCATCATCATTCAACATAAAATCATGCAAATCAAAACAATCAAGAGTTTCCATGACAACAGGGGTCAATGGATCACACAGCAAAAATTAAAACCTAATCAGAGTGTGCCTGCTTTGATACCACTTGATAGGTCACAAATGAATTGACCCCTTGTGATAAATTAACCAATTAATTTAGCCAAGTGAATTAATTAAGTTAATTAACATGCAATTGCGTGGCAGCACAAACAAATCACTAATATACTAATTATGCAGTGGAAAAATAAATAACACGATGATTTGTTTACGAATGGGGAAAACCTTGCTGCAAAAACTCCACCGGGTGATTTTCAAGTCACCACTCCCGAAACTCCACTATTATTACAACAAGCGGTTACAAGTAAAGGAATCTCAAGTACCTTACTAACCTACAGTTGAACCCTTACCCCAATACCCAATTGGACTTGTTCTATAGTGACAGTTCTCCTTTTGATGCACGGCTCTCAAGTACATGACTAACCAATTTGATGCGCGGATCCCAGTACGCAGCTTACTCCTTTGCACGAATTCAAGTACGTGACTAACTCCACAACAACCCCTTGATTGTTGCAGTTGATTTGCAGCAGCTTCACATAGAAACACCAATAAGATCTTCAATGTTGGTGCAAGAGACTTTGCTTGGTTACAAAACCCAAAGGCGTACAAGAAACGCAGCAAGAACTCTTTCTTCTGTAGGAGGAGGCTAGGGTTTCAAAAAGAAAACCTTATGAAGCTCTCTAGGGTTTGGTTTTTCTTTTTCCACCTCCTTTAAATAGGAGTTTAATGGGCTCTCCTATTCCAAATAGGTTTACACAAACCTTGGGCTTTCCTAGTGCAATAAGGATTATATAAACCCATAAACAAATAGCCTTTTAGAATAAAACGTTGCAGACTATAATTTGAATCCCGTAAGCTTGATCGATCGAGGAATCTATTGAGCTTTAATGAATCTCGACAGATCGAGCATCTATCGAGCAGGTATCGAGATTTGCAGATTTGCACTTTTCTTGAACGGTTCTTGAGTAGTCTTCATGTCTTCAATTTAACCACTTGTAATGATCATCTTGAACCTACTTAGATTTACCCAAGTACAAGTAAAGTACATTTTGTCAAAGGATATGCCAATTACATAAAAATATGTCCCCAACAATTTACACAAAATAAACAAAACCTGAGGTACGTCATCTCATCTTCGGCTTATGATCCAAGCTCATAAATCTCTTTGGAGAAATTTTGGGAGTCGTGGTTTGGAGGGCCAAGAGGTATGTTCTGATAAAGCTCTAGCGGTTTGAAGTTGATAAAAGGGATATGTTGCTTGGCGTATCTTCTCCAACTCCTTGAACTCTGACGAGTTCGTGTGTAGCGGGTAACATATGGTAAACATCTCTTATCACATAACACTTTAGATGATAAAATTCCCCATTGCTCTTTTCCTAAACACATCTCCATGCTCTTCTCCTACAAAATCTTTCCTCTTGGAAACCAATCTCTACAACTTCTCCAAAGGTAATAATCTCATATTTTTACTATCTTTAACATTCATATCTCTCATACTGCCATATATCATACATATTACAAATACTACATCCCACAAAACATCTATATCTTTTACCATCTCCACACTTCTCAAGAGATATCAAACACTTATACTAAAAGCCCTTCTCATGGAAGGCATAAACTTCTAATGCTAAACCTTTCTCCTAGAAGGCACTAAGATCTCATATCAAATCCCTTCTCATGGAAGGCACAAATCCATCTTACATAAAGCCCTTCTCTTAGAAGGCACAAATACTCCATACAAAAGCCCTTCTCATGGAAGGCAACACTATTCATAGCTTCACAACAACTAAAAGAGCATTGTCAAGCTTAACCAGCCCCTACATAGCAGGGCATACTCTCTCTACCTCCAGTTGCACCCATTTCCCCCCTCAATCTTGAAGTTATCATGACAAACTGCCTCTCTACCACTGGGGTTACTCTGCTGGGATATTATTAGCTCATTGACGCTATACAGCTGGGGCTACAAACCGTACAAAGATGAGTGACTTTGCTTCCATATCTTTAAATTTATATCATTAAGTACATGATTACTTCACATTTAAATACATATTACTTTATTCCAACAACTATTACAACTATTAACTAAGGCTTAAACTCATTTAATGCACGATAAAAGGGGCAAGCTTAACTAGCCTCTACCACTGGCATTCTGCTGGAATCCCATCAGCTCACTGATGCTACACAACTGGAGCTATAAACCATACAAAGATAAGCAACTTTGCTTCCATATCTTTAAATTTACATCATTGAGTAAATGACCACTTTACCTCTAAATAAATTACTTTATTTCAACTATCATTTCAATTACTAATCAAAGCTATCATATCAAACGCATATTATATATTTATTCGACCATTATCGTGATTCTTAGACTTTGGCTTTAATGGTTTTGTAGACTTAAAAATACGCTGGTAGCCATTGGACCACATGGCCCAATGTTGAGTTCCGGACGCAACTCCCCAAACAGAACCCGGGCCTAGTAAGGTCATCCCTCCAACGGATCACATATGGCTGGGCAACCGAAAAAGGCCCCCGACCATAAGTATTGCATAGAGTTCTGACTTACTTTGGGAGTATCTTTAATGAAATTATTATGAAAATTCTTGATGTTGATACTTGGTATGAATTGTTTGGACTGAATTGTCAAAAAGGAAAAAACTACAGGTATCTTTGGGATGTATTTTTCATGCTTTGGACCCTTTTGGGTTTAGGGCGTGACATGCATGAACTCAAGTGTGATTAATTTCACATGTTAGCCTAATTGTTTATTAGCAAGTTCTAGTTAGCTGAACTAGTAATACCTATTGTTATCAAATAAGAGACTTGGGGATTTAAACCTAGCACACCATAAAATGACTGGTGTCTAAACCTAAAATAAAGTGTAATCATCATAAAATGGATGACATAGATTGAAATTCTATTGTATCCATAAAAAAGTCTTTAATTCTATCTACAAGTGGGGATGGCATTTTAAATCAAATATTAATAAATTAATAAAACAATTGAGTGGCACGGGTACCCTTGAGTGCCACCTAGGATGGTGGAGGGAAAAAAAAAAAAAAAAAACGGTCCTAGAGTGGGGGTGGGGGAAAGGGGAGGAACGGGTGTGGGGAAAAGTGGTGGAAGAGAAAAATAAAAAACCAACCTTGTACCTATCATGTTATCATTCCTACGTGGAAGATCAATATGCTTGCTAGGTGATTATGTATTTTTTTTTTTTTTTTTTTTTTTTGATGAACAAGAATTTTATTCACAAAACAAAGACAGACTTACAAAGAGGAAACAAGAGCTTCACCCTTAATGATAAGCTCAAAGCAAGGATGGCCAAATCCAACATCAAAAGACTCAAAAACATTGTTCAAAAAGAACCACTTAGCTAGAGAGTGAGCTACTTTATTTGCCCCCTAGGGATCCAGCTAACCTGATAGCCATGGATAAGCGAAATCAAGTTGAGAATTTCATTGCAAATACCTCTAATACTCTAGGGAACCTTTTTGCAAGAAGGTGCTAGTGCGTTGACACAGTCTTTTGAGTCACTCTCCATGATCATAGCAGCTGCTTCAAATCTTTTTGCTAAGCTTAAGGCCCATTTAATGGCTTCTACCTCTGCCAGGAGAGGGAGGTTGGTGTATGCTCTCTTAGCACAAGCAAATACCACTTCCCCTCTCCAATCTCTAGCAACAACTGCAATGGAGGGGCCACCATCCTTGAAAGCAGCATCAACATTTATCTTGATTAAATCTCTTGGGGGTTTCTTCCACCTTTGTACTGGTTTCAACAATTGGAAGCCCGAATGGTTTGCCATGGACATTTTGTGCTCAACTATGGTCTTATCAACTTTTTGGCAGAGCTTAAAAGGATTATTTTCTTGGCTTTCAAAGATAGCTTGGTTTCTAACTCTCCAAATGGCTTCACAAATAACAACCCCAAATAATAGGAATTAACCCCTCTTGATCCCCTCAATATTGGCTTCAGAGGGAGGATTAAGGAAAACAACAATGAGATGAGAAGGAGAGTTTAAGTTTAGATTTTCTAACCTTAGTCCTCATTGGGAGTTAAACCAAACAGCTCTCGTAAAGGGGCAAAAGATAAAGAGATGGAGGCTTGATTCTTCAGCATCCTTGCACGGAGGGCAAAGGACATCATCTAAATCATAGAATCTAGCTAAACAAGCTTTAGTAGGTAGGCAATTTGCTGCTATATGCCACAGGTGCAATTTAAGCCTTTCATGGATTTTTGACTTCCAAATGAGGCCACGAAATGCATCTTGATTTGTGGGAGGGCTAATATTCTTACTTAACCAATAAGCAGATTTGACTAAAAACTCCCCTGACTTATTAGAGATCCAGATCCAGCAATCTTTTAGAGCAATCCATGAGAGGGGAATTTTTTGAATGAGCTGGGTTGTGGACTCATCAAGAGTATTTCTAATTTTGGTAAGATCCCAGCCTTCTTGGTTGACTAATTGTGAAACAATAAGTGCCATTTTGAGGTTGGTCCCCTCCCTTGGACTCAGAATGAAATTAGGAAGATTTGGAATCTAAAGGTCCTCCCAAATTCTAATTATGTTTCCATTTCCTACCAAAATGCAAGCATTGCGAGCAAGCAGAGATTTTGTACCTTCTAAGCTTCTCCATATCTTGGAGGGAGACCCCACAGTCTTATGGTTTAGCCAATTACCCCTAATTTTGTATTTTGCTCTGAGCACTTTTACACATAGACAGTCTTTTTCTGAAAGGATCCACTGTGCCAATTTGGAGAGGAGAGCTTGATTGAAATCCCAAAATTTTCTAAATCCCAAACCTCCTTCCTTTTGGGGCCAACATAAAGACGACCAAGCTATGGGCGTCAGGAACGACCTAGAATTAGATTTTAGGTTCCACCAAAACCGTCTAACAACAACATCCAAACGATTGCAAAGCTCTCTAGGAAATTGAATGGCTGTCATTGAATAGGTTGGAATGGCCTGTGCAACTAATTTGATGAGGGTTACTCTACCTTGCCAGGATAAGTTTTTGCTTTTCCAACCAGAGAGTTTATTTTCTAACTTCTCTTTGATTGTGTTTAGATCCCTGGAACTACTTGCCGAGAGCAAAAGAGGCACTCCCAAGTATTTTGAGTTTGGAGGAAGTTTGTTTATACCCTAATAGCTTTTAATTTGATTTAAAAATTGTTGGCTGACTCCTTTGGAAGGAAAAACCCCAGACTTTTCCACACTGATGACCTATCCAGACTAGTAACAATATTTCTCCAAAAAAAAATTTTAGAACATTAAGCTCAAACATTTTAGCGTTACAAAAGAAGATTAAATCATCAGCATAACAAAGTTTGGAAATAGGAGGGGCATTACCTGAGACTTTGACAGCAGACAGAAGACCAAGAGGGATTTCTCTGTTGATTAGCCTAATTAGCACTTCACTACCTAAGATGAAAAGATATGGGGATATAGGATCCCCCTGTCTGATCCCCCGGGAAGGGATAAAGCTTGGTCATTGGCCACCATTGAGCAGAATTGAGAATTGGATAGTAGAAAGGCATTGTTTGATCATACTTGTGAATTTAGCGCTAAACCCACATGCTTTGAGCACAAAAATTAAGAAGTTCCACTCTAAATGGTCATAAACTTTTTGAAAATCCAGCTTGACCCCCAAAAAACCTTTCTTTTTTCGTGTTTTTTTAAAACTGTGCACTACTTCTTGAGCAAGGGCCATATTTTCTGTTATCCAGTGATTTGGCACAAAAGCTACTTGAGTAGGATCCACCATTTTTGATAGGAGATGTCTTAGCCTGTTTATGATGATTTTGGAAATCATCTTATAGCACGCATTGCATAGACTAATAGGCTGAAATTGGCTAAAATTACATGCTCCATTTTTCTTTGGAATGAGAGAGATGAAGGTTTGATTAAACTCTTTAAGCAACCATCCATTTCTAGAAAAATTTTGGGTGGCTGACACAATTTGATCCCCTACGGTCTCCCAATAGTGTTTGTAGAAAAGCGCTGGAAAACCATCTGGCTTGGGGGCTTTAAGAGATTTCATCTCCAACATAACTTTTCATATTCGTCTCTTGTTGGCACCCTGCACAGTTTTTCGTTTTTGATATTTGAGATGCATGGCTCTATTAAGTTTTCTAGATTTTTCGGAATATTTGGAGACCCAGTTTGATATAGAGCCTTAAAGTTCTCAATAAAATACTTCTGAATGTCTGCCCCATCATTTATCCAAGAACCATCCTCCAATTTGATCTCTTGAATACAATTTCTTCTTCTTTTGATTAAAGTAGAGAGATGAAAGAAGTGAGTATTCCTATCACCCTTTCTTATCCATAGCTCTCTAGATTTTTGTTTCCACTTTAGATCCTCCCTTGCCAATCATTCATCCAGTTCTAAATTCAAAGAAGATTCAAGCTCTAAGCTCCAAATTTTCTTTTGTGGCTTCTAAACTCTGAATTTGTGCTATCTTTTGCTCCAACTCTTTAATTCTCTCTCTTGAATTTCCAAAACAGCTCTTATTCCATCTTTTTAGGTCCCTCTTAGTTGCATCCAACTTTTTGGCCAACTTAAGGCTTTTTGGGCTGTCTACTCTCGTTTTGCCAAGCATTTTCTACTATTTCTTTACTTGTTTCTTCCCTAGTCCACATAGCCTCAAAACGAAAAGGCTTGTTAAGATTTGAGTTTGTTAGGTTCTAAAAACTTAGGATTTTATTTATTTAGAACTCTAATGTGTATTGTTGGCAAACCATGATCAAAACATGTTGTTTAGTCTTGTTTAGGCTTGCTCAAAGTTGTGTCTTTTATGTAAAGTTGGAATCGAGTGGCTGCAGAAATATTTGTTACTTTTAGCCTAGCTCGATCGATCGAAACTTAGACTCGATCAATCGAAAGTCGGTCAGATTGTTTTTCCTGCAGAATTTCCAACTCAACCTAACTCCTAAAAGGTTTAGGGTTTTATATTTTTGCGCTAGGTATAAAAGGAAAACCCTAGCCACGTTTTAAGGCTTGCTCATGTTACTCAGATTGCGGTTTGTGTGAATCTCTTGTGAGATCCTTGAGGAGCTTTACTTCACATAAACTTAGGGTTATCAAGAAGGAGATTACTTCAACATCTTGATGATCATTCAGTTGCTGCCATAAGAGCTTAAAGATACACAAGCGGGTGTGCTTGTAATTGCTGGAGAATCCAAGAAAGAAGGAGTCCGTGGATTTGGAGTTTGCACGTGGTCGTGTTAGTAAGTTTTACCGGTGGGTAGCAATAGGATGTTAGTGGTCTAAGTCCTATTGTATGAACTTCGATTCTTTCATATAGTGGATTCAAGTTTACCTTGAGGATAGCTAGGTTATATCCTCCCCAGATTTTTACCGGTGTGGTTTCCTGGCTCATCATATCATTATGTTATTTATATTTCCGCTGTTATATACCTGATATGATTGTTTTGATTGTGATAACCTAGATATGCATAATTTGACTAAGTTAATCACTAGGCTAATTCACTAGGTTAATCCAATTGTTGTTTTAAGGGATCTAAAAACCTAACAGAGTTCTTCATATGAGTATCTAAGAGGATTGGGTTGTGATCAAAATTTGCATTGACAAGATGCCAAATGCATGCCTTAGGGAAGAGAGTTTGCCATTCTTGATCACACAAGCACTGGTCTAACCTCTGCCTAATATTTGCAAGACCTTCACGTCTATTGGACCAGGTAAAGGACGGACCAATGAAATCAAGATCAATGGCACCCGTATTATTTATAAATTCCTTGATACTGTTAACTGAGCTTTCCCCTACATGTTGTCCCCCTTTTTGTTTTCCTTTGAGCTCTTGATGCTATTAAAATCACCCAACACTACCCAAGGCCCTGAAAAAGACTTTGCCAAGTCTTCCACCTTTGCCAAAAATTTTTCCTTTTGGCTCTCCAAGGAGGACCATATACACAGAACAACATCCATGGAGATCTTTCTGGATCAAAGTAGATTAGTGAAGCAATTACATTGTTTTCTGAATAGACAACCTCCATATCAACGCCCATTCTCCAAAACAAAGCTAAACCCCCTGCTCGTCCATTGGCTTCCACATAAAAACAGTCAAAGAAGTTTAATTGGGTTTTGATTTTATTAATTCTAGGAGATTTGACTTTTGTTTCAGATAAGAACACCAGATTCGGGTTTGATAATCGTATCAGCTCCTTAAGAGCTCTAATTTTTGAATCTCTACCTATACCTCTACAATTCCAAGCTAAAATATGCATGGTGAGAAGGATGGAAACCTCTGCTTAACTACTCAACCAGCAAAGTATAACAAAAAGACCAAGACCCAGCATAAACTAAGCGAAATAGAAGGGGAAGCATAAAGCTTATTGATTCAGAACAATGATCCACTCACTGACTGTGGACTTTGGGCTACTCCAACAAACGAACGGCAAACAACCAGCTGTACAGAGACAGCAAACAAGACCCACTGAGAAGCAAGGATGGCCACCTCCCTGTGCAAACTCACGAGAAACGGCAGGGGAGCTTGAGCGCACGATAGCAAGGAAAGCTTATCTTACGCCCAGAGAGAAAACGGACTTAATTATTCCCAACTATCTCAATCTTTTTTTCTTTTTCTTTTTTCATTATTATACATCAAACATAATATATCTTTGATTAAAAAAAATCATAATATACCATGTCATAATTACAAAAAAAAAAATTATATAAAATTTGTTGCGACTAGAATTATTGTTGCATAATAAAATATCCCTCACACAAAAAATCTTTCCATCATTATAGGCAATTTGCTTGACTCCAATGGCTTTCATTATCTGGGAATTCTGGCCTTTTGCCCTTAATTTTTAAAAATTTTGGCAATATACCCCTATTTCAAAATTATATAAGGGCGTGCCCCTGCTTCGATACTCGATTACCTTAAAATTGAGTTTCAATTAAATACTCGATTCATAGAAAATCGAGTTATGCCCGATCAAACTTAAAAAAAAAAAAAAAAAATAGAACTCGAGTTTCAGGAAATCGAGTTCCATGCAAAAAAATTTTTAAGTGTGATCGCCCCATATTCAGGGAGATCTATAGTAGTGTTTTTAAGCCCTATAGTGACGTTTTTAAGGCATATAGCGGTGTTTTCCTGCAAAATTTTTTTTATAAGTCTGATTGCCCCATACTAGATTTTAGGGAAACCTATAGTGGCGTTTTTAATCCCTATAGTGACGTTTTTAAGCCCTATAGCAGCGTTTTCCTGCAAAATTTTTTTTTTATTACTCTGATTGTCCAATACCAGGTTTAGGGAGTCCTATAGTGGCGTTTTTAAGCTCTATAGTGACATTTTTAATCCCTATAGTGGTGTTTTAAAACTCGATTTCTATAAAATCAAGTTCCATGCAATTTTTTTTTTTTTTAAGTTTGATCGGGCATAACTCAATTTTCTACGAATCGAGTATTGCATTGATACTCGATTTTATGGTAATCGAGTATCAAAACAAGGACATATCCCTATATAGTTTTGAAATAGAGGCAAATTGCTAAATAAATAAATAAAAAATGAAGGGCAAAAGGCTAGAATTCCCTTCATTATCTGGTGCAAATTCCTTGAGCGCACGTCAGCAGTGAGACTTTTCTTTATATCATTACTGGCAACTGCACGTCTGTGTCCGTGCCTTCTTTTTTTTGGTTTATATTGTCTTATCTTTATAGCTTTTGTATTCTCGATAAAAGAAACCAAAAACTTAGACATTTCGATTTTCGAGTGCATTATCAAGGTTCTAATCATTTTGTAGTTTCTTCCTAAAGACTTTTCAAGTCTTCCCTGCCCCACTTCTCATGAGTAGACAGCAACTTTACTGGTATTGACCATTCGTGATTCGTGGTCATCATCCAACTAAAACGATGGTATTAACTATTAAGTAATGAATTTCGTACCCTAGTGACCTCTCCTTCTCCCTCTTCCTCCCATCTAGTCCTCTTCTTCTTCTTTCATTTACTTGTTCTTCTTATTAATCTTTGTTTTCCTAGCCAATATTGTTGTGTTTCACTTTTGTCAGATAAATGAGATTTTGTTAGAAGACAAAAGACTTTATCAATTGAGTCAATTGAAACTCATGATAAAAAATCTTACGTTTTGGTCTATTAATATTTATGTGATGTAAAACATACCACTAATTCCTAGATCATAGTAAGTGCTATAAGTCAAATAGCAAAAAATCCAGAAAGTAGGAGTTAGTAGGTTGACAATGACAAAATTGTATGAAATTTGATGACATAAGTAACCCCATCATTGATAATTTAATAAATTGTGATAATGTATTTAAAATGTTTTTTTTAAAAAATGATATATGATTTTTTTATGAACAAAATTAATTACTAAAAAATAGTACTTTAACACTAATAAGATTTTCATTGAGTAATATTTTTCTTTTTAGAAGTCTTTTAGTTATAGGACTATAATAATAGTAGAAGAACATGGCAATTAATTAGAATATTTACTTAGCGTGAAATTACCATTTTTAAGACCCAATTTTTATTATATAATATATAATATATGAATAAGAAATTTCCCAAACCAGTCATTATAGGCTGTTGATTGAGTCAATAACAAATTGGAGGTATTGAGTCTAGGTAGTTCTTTAGCATGATGGTTAAAAAAACAATAAGTCCACATAGGCAAACTCTCTCATAATTTTTTGCATTAATGCTAAGGTGAAAAATTCTCAATATATGGTAAACAATAAATTGCTATCAACAATGGGCTCAAGGGAAATTAATAAAAAATTATCATCTCAAACAGATGTTAAATTGTTATATATGAAAGGTTTTTGTTAAATTATCGATTCTTCTAGAAACTAAAACTTGAGGTTTTACATGAGAGATTGAGTAAATAAGATTTTAAATGGTAAAACTTCATGCTTTAATATTACGTTAAAATCTATTCTCCCAAAAAAATTAAAATATTGAAAAACAATATATTTAATTATTTAACCATATAATTCTAATAGTTTTTGCATAAAAAAGTTTTTAATTTTAACGTTTTAAACTGCTTTTCTTTTAGAAAAAAGTTTTAAACTACTTTTAGCTTTATATATATATATATATATATATATATATTTTAAGAAAAAGGCTAATAAAATTATTAAGAAAAACTGGCAATAGTGGATTAAAAGCATATCATTGAGGTATGGATGACACCAATAAAATATTAATTAACCTAGTTACTAATAAAATATTATCCTAACTAAGTTGTGGGCTATAGAATTTCCTTCTTGACATGCATCAGCTACAGGATGGCCAAAAGGCCAATTTCATGGGCAAACATCAATGCGCGGACAGCGACCAACGCTCAACCAAAGCAACTGAACGAGGAAGAACAATCTTAATAATTGGTGGGCCTCTCTTTTTAATTTTTTATACTCTCTAAAGTATCGATAATAATGCCTGCATTCAACTAATAAAAGATCTTTATTCGATGAAATCCCTAAAAACAAGAAAGATGTCTCCCACAGTCCCACTAAGATCATCTTCTCAAGTGCCACTCACTGAAAGAAAAAGAAAAGAAAATGGGGGTAGATAGCTTGATCATTGCCCTAGCTCAATAATGAGTTAATTTACCTTTATAAAGTAGGAATAAGAGGAGATTTTCCTCCTCTCATTTCTTTTTCCACCTCACTTTGTTTCTTGCTCCCATGAGGAACCTCTCGATGCTCACACTCACACCTATCCTTTCCATCTTCTGCTTAGTCTTCCTTTTTTATCATATCACACTTGCTTCTTTCACAGCTCCTCGTTATGTCCCCGTTGATGATATTACCCTCGACTGTGGCAGTGCCACTTCAAACATTTCGAAGAATATGGATGGGCGAGACTGGAGTGGAGACTTTCAGTCCAAGTTCTTTCCCAAAGACGAACATAATCTCAAATCTAATACCTCTCAAGCTCCAAAAGAAGGCACCATAACAAAAGCATGACTGCACGTATATCTTATTCTCAATTCACGTACGTGTTTCCAGTTACCCTGGGCCCGAAATTCGTTCGGTTGCACTTTAACCCAGTTTCTTACTGTTAGAAATACTAAATGTTTGTATTGTATTTCATAATCGAGAAATATACATGTGTGCCTTTATATAGGAGGCATATGTGTGCGGTACAGGTAAGTATATGTGTGCGGTACAAGTAAAGTGTAGTACAAGTATAAGTGTGCTAAATAAGTAAACTAGTTGGGCCTAAAGCCCATAACATAATATACATTAACAGCCCCCCTCAAACTCAAGGTGGATGTGAAACCAGCTTGAGGTTGTCAACCAAATCACGAGTGCGTCCCTTAGGAAGTGACTTGGTGAAGATATCTGCAAGTTGATCTTTGGAGGAGACGGAGAAAAGCTTGAGAGCACCATGGACAAGATGATAACGGATAAAATGACAATCAATCTCGATGTGTTTAGTTCGTTCATGGAAGATATCATTGTGAGCAATATGAATGACACTCTGGTTATCACAATAAAGAGGAGTAGCAGAGGCTGTGGACACACCTAAATCCTTAAGAAGCCATCGTAGCCAAAGGAGTTCAGATGTGGTATCAGCAAAAGCACGATATTCTGCTTCAGTACTGGAGCGGGCCACGAAAGTTTGTTTCTTACTTCACCAAGAAATCAAAGAAGAACCAAAGAGAAAGCAATAACCTGTAGTGGACCTGCGATCAGTAGGATCTTCTGCCCAATCAGCATCAGAGAATGCACGGAGTATAAGAGGAGACTAAGCAGAGTAGAAAAGACCATGAAAGAGAACGTCCTTCAGGTATCGAAGAATGCGCAGAACAGCAGCATAGTGAATTGATCTTGGAACAGACAGATACTGGCTCACCTGATGAACAGCATAGGAGATGTCTGGACGAGTAACTGTGAGATAAACTAGGCTGCCGGCTAATCGTCTGTAAAGAGAGGGATTAGAAAATGGTTTACCCCCCGAGGGTGTCAAATGCGTATTAAACTCAACTGGAGTGTCAGCAGTTTTGCTGTCAGTGAGTCTAGCTCGAGACAAAAGATCAGAAGCATACTTGGCTTGAGTAATATAAAGACCATCAGTGGAATGAGTAATTTCAAGACCCAAGAAATAGCTGAGATGTCCAAGATCTTTCATCTCAAACTGCTGACTGAGAAAATCCTTGAGTTCTTGAATGCCACTGAGGTCATCACCAGTTATGATCATATCATCCACATATAGAAGAAGCAAAATGGTGCCTTTATCAGTACGATGAAGAAATAAGGCAAAATCATACGGACTGGCAGTGTAACCCAAGCGAAAGATTGTGGAGCTGAACTTGGCAAACCAAGCTCGTGGAACTTGGCAAACCAAGCTCGTGGAACTTGGCAAACCAAGCTCGTGGAGCTTGTTTAAAGCCATAAAGTGCACGTCGAAGGTGATAGACCTTGTTTGATTCAACAGAGAGACCAGGCGGAGGTTGCATATAGACTTCTTCACTCAGATCCCCATTAAAGAAGGCATTTTTAACATCCATCTGAAAAAGATCCCATTTACTAGCAGCAGCAACAGCTAAGAGAGCACGAACAGATGAGATACGAGCCACTGGAGCAAAGGTCTCTTCATAATCAATCCCAAACTCCTGTGTAAAACCTTTTGCAACAAGATGAGCCTTGTAGCGCTCAATAGACCCATCAGAGCGAGTCTTGATCTTATAGATCCACTTACAACCAACCACAGATTGACTAGGAGGGAGAGTGACTAGATCCCAAGTCTGGTTTTTGGTTAATGCATCAAGTTCCTCTTTCTTTGCAATCTGCCATAAAGGGTCAGTGGAGGCCTCACGATAGGTCTGAGGCTCGTGAAGAGTAGCAAGGGCAGTGTAACAATGATAGTCAAGTAAATGTGCAGGAATAGATCTTACCCGGGTTGAGTGGCGAGGTGGAATGTCTGGAGAAGGATCTTCAGGCAGAGCAGGAGCAGGGGGCCCAGGCTCAAGGTGGGGTAGCTCGTCATCAACCTGTTCATCTTCAACCTGTCTAGGAGAAGCATAAAAAATATCTGGGGAGAAGTCCAAAAGAGGATCAAAAGTATTTGTAGAAGGAACATGAGACTCATTTGGAAAGATTTCTGAAATAGAGGAGATAGTCAGGGAAGTACGAAAGTGAGAAAGTTCAACAAACAATTGGTGTTCCCAAAAGACAACATTACGAGAAACACAAGGGCGATAAGAGACAGGATCATAACACCTATACCCTTTTTGAGTTTCACCATAGCCAAGGAAACAACAAAGTCTAAATCGAGGCTCAAGTTTGTTGTGCTCATGGGGTTGAAGAAGAACGAAACAGGCAGATCCAAAGGAGCGAAGGTGATGATAGTCAGGGGGTGACCCAAACAGACGCTCATACGGAGTTTGATTATGGATGACAGTGCTTGGAATGTGATTAATCGCATGAACAGTATGAAGAGCAGCTTCACCCCAAAATGGGGCAGGAATTTTAGCAGAAGGAAGGAGAGCACGAACAGTGTCAAGAATATGATGAAGTTTTATTTCGGCTCGACCATTTTGCTGAGAGGTACCTGGACAAGTTAGATGATCATAGGAATGTAATAGAGCTTGAAATGCATATTGAGTATATTCAAGAGCATTATCAGATCGAAAAGTTTTGATACGTTTGGAGAATTGTGTTTCAACCATTTTTGCAAAGTTGCTGTATATTGGTAATATTTCAGAACGAGATTTCATAGGAAATGTCCAACTATAACGAGAATAATCATCTATAAAAACAACAAAATATCAAGATCCACCAATACTAGCAACAGGAGAAGGTCCCCAAACATCAGAATGAATTAACTCAAAAATACTATTAGAAATGGATTCACTGTTATTGAAAGGCAAAGCTGGCTGTTTTCCTAACTGACATGAAGTACAATTAAAATTGTCTTTGGACACAGAACCCAACAGACCCTTAGAAACTAACTGTTGTACCCAAGAAGATGGTGCATGACCAAGACGAGAATGCCAAAGTGCGAGAGATGGTAAGAAAGAAACTGCAGCAGCTGCAGCAGCAACAGAAACAGGAGCAACATGTGGAAAATGAAGATTATCCACGAGAAACATACGCCCAACTCTAGGACCGGTTCCAAGCTCTTGCCCCGTCCTTGGATCCTGCACAATATACCCAGAATAGTAAAAAATAAGGCAATAACCTAGTTCAGCTAATTGTCTCACAGAACACAAATTATAGGATAGGTCAGGTACATGGAAGACTCCAGGAATAGAAAGGTTAGAGGTCGAAACAAAACCTAGACTATTCCCATGCATGGTGGAACCGTCAGCTATATGAATATTTAGAGGATGTGGTGCAGGGTCAAGTTTGGAGAATAAGGACGAGTGAGGTGACATGTGATTGCAACAGGGAGAATCAAAAAGCCAAGTTTGTGACTTACCAGGTAGAACTGAGAGAGCAGTGGAAAGAGATGCATTACCAGCCATACGAACAGCCTGAGCTATGATCTCCCGTAGTTCAGTGGGGGAGAGGTTGATAGTGGATCCAGAAGATTGGGACTCAGCTGAAATGGAAGCCATCGGCGGAGCAGGCTCAGAGTTAGCAACAGCAGCAGTAGATTTGTTGCGACGGTAATAAGTCTCAATGGTGTGGCCAGGGCGCTTGCAATAATTGCAAAACTTTTTGTTAGTCTGCTTGCGGCGATTGCTAGAGCTAGAGGAATCACCTGATTGCTGAGGTTGCTCTATGAGTGGAGCAGAAGGAGTAATAGCCAAAAAATTGAACTTGTTCTGAGCTTGAAGAGTTGCAAGAGGAGTTTCTTCTCTAACCAACTCGTTCACAGCAGTATCAAGAGAGGGAGCAGGACTGCGATTCAGAAGCTGACCTCGAATGGGTTCAAAATCCTTGTGAAGTGACATCAGGAATTCATAGAGGCGAAATTCATCTCTAATGGAAGCATATTGCTGAGCATCCTTGGAGCATGCCCAAATTGGATCAGAAAGGTCAATTTGGTCTCAAATGAAGCGAAGCTGATCATAGTAGTCATTGATGGATTGCCCTAGTTCTTGCCTGAGCTGATGCAATTCAACCACTAACTGATATTTCATGGATCCGTGAGTAGTGGAGTACCTTTTGGCCAACATATCCCATGCTTATTTTGCATCATCAAAACTGCCCAACAGATTGGAGATGGAGGGAATGGAAGTGTTCTGAATCCACGTGAGGATCATGTGGTTGTGACTATCCCATTCAATCATGCGACCAAGGAAGACAGCATCTTCTTCACTTGCTCCCTTGACAGGAATGGTAATTGCACCAGTACAATAATGCCAGAGCATGCGACCCTTAAGAAAACTGCGCATAGCTTGAGACCAAGATAAGTAATTCTTGTTCCCCTCCAATACAGTATTGATGGGGGCGAGGAAGAAAAACATCATTTTTATCCATTTAGAAACACAATATGCAAAAACAGACTACAAAAATGAAATCTACGCGAAAAACTGGGTAAGGAGAACCTGGACTGAAAAGTTAACCCTAGAAAGTCAACAGTCAACGGCCTGGTCAAAGTCAACGGTCAGTGTAGATGACGTCAGCAGGATGACGTGGCGATGACGTCAGCAGGTGACTGGATGCTGACGTAAGCTAGGGCTGACGTGGCACTGATGACGTCACGGGTGACGTCAACCTGAAGCTTGAGACGGCGCGTGGGAGCGCGTGTGGCGTGTGGGCTGCTGAAGCAGAACCTGTTGGCGGCGCGTGAGGGCGCGTGGCAACTCTGATGGCTGCGAGGCTTTCACCAACTTGTAGATCGGAGGAAGACGATCTTAGTGATGCTTGCAGAAATTTGATCAGAGCAATATTCACTAGGGTGACGGTACGTGCAGTGGTCTGTACGGTGTGGGACTCCTCAACGGCAGCAGCTGCAGGTCCAGAACCCAAAGGCAACGGCTGGAAGACGTCAGAGGTTCAACGGCAAAAAGCTGTGGCGACTGTTGTGACGGCGGAAGCGTAATTGAGAATGGAGTAACACCAATAAGGACAAGACTGCTAAGAAAATGGTTAGAGCAGTGGCTCTGATACCATGTTAGAAATACTGAATGTTTGTATTGTATTTCATAATCAAGAAATATAAATGTGTGCCTTTATATAGGAGGCATATGTGTGTGGTACAGGTAAGTATATGTGTGCGGTACAAGTAAAGTGTAGTACAAGTACAAGTGTGCTAAACAAGTAAACTAGTTGGGCCTAAAGCCCATAACATAATATTCATTAACACTTACTATGGTTTTGCGGGGTCTAAGGCCTGTCTCACTGTCAAAGTAGGTTCGTTCACCTTACTTACAAACTTCACTACTTCCATTATTCTTGCTGATTCTCTGCAAAACTAGATTGTAAAAGAGTTCTGCATCAATGTTGCAGCAAATCAAAAATTGAATCTAACCTTCATCCCTTTTTCAACTACTTCGATTAATTTCTATGCTTTCATTAATGGAATTGAGATTGTGTCCATGCCTGAAAACCTGTATTACAATCCAAAAGGTGCACCCATAAACCCACTTTATGTAGGCCAAAGTCCTACGTTCTACATAAGCAACAACATGGCACTCGAGATGGTTTATCGATTAAACGTGGGTGGGAACTTGATATCACCAACGGAAGACACTGGCTTAATTAGAAAATGGTCCCCGGATATAAAGTACTTCAAAAATTCAGGCTCAACTATTCATAATGCATCTTTCATACCCAGCTACCCTAAAATAGCAAATTACACAGCACCAGATGATGTATATCGGTCTGCAAGGACAATGGGCTTAGATAGCAACAAGAACAAGATGTCTAATTTGACGTGGGAATTACCAGTTGATTCGGGATTTCATTACCTGTTGAGGCTCCATTTCTGTGAAATAGACAACTTATATACTTCGTTGGCCAAAGACGGTTCATCATATATATAGACTATCTGTTAGCCGAATTGGGTGCTGATGTTATATTGTGGACTGATGAACGCGTTACGCCTTTTTACAAGGACTATGTAGTAAAAATCCAAAAGAAGGGAGTTGAGGACAACAACCATCTTCTCTCCATTGATCTACACCCTGATATAGGAGCTACTTCTGACGATGCAATTTTAAACGGTGTGGAAGTGTTCAAACTGAGCAACCCAGATGGTAACCTCACAGGACCTAATCAAATGCTGCCCTCTCTACCTGCTACCTCTTCAACCAAGGAGTCCAAAACAAAGAAAACAGTATTCATTGCAATTGGAAGTGGTGTGGGGGTCTTAGCGGTACCCACTGAAAACGGCCAAATACCACCATTTTCAAAAATTTGTAGCAAAAAGTACTGTTTTGGAACTAAATTGGAACTCGAGTTTACCAAGCTCGAGTATACATTATTTTTTTTTTATTGCACAAATTCCAGGTTAGCAGCGCCATGGTGGAATGAAACTTGGAACTCAAGTTTACTAAACTCGAGTACCGTTTAGAACTCGATTTTAGTGAGCTCGAGTACATAAAAAGTGGTAGATTTCCATTTAGTTCCGAAACAGTGCTTTTTTGCTACAAATTTTTGAAAATGGTGGTATTTGGCCATTTTCACCCACTTTAGTGTGTTGCATGGTTCTCTTGAAATCAAGGAAGTCCGGGCACTACGTTTATTATTATCAACTATCAAAGTGCTGTTGTTGGCATGATCCATACAAAGGAAAGACAACAAGGAAGAAGGCTTCATCATTACCTGAAGAACTATGCCACCACCAAATCAAAATAGTGATTGATAACTTCCACCAAGAACTGATTATTCTGTTGGGATCCAAATAATATTATCAACAATATTAGCAATTCAAAATAACAATCACACAAATATTTACGTGGAAAACCTTTTCTCTTTTAAGTGAAACAATCACGAGACAAACTCCAAATAATTTCACTATTATCAAATCAATTACAATAATTCTTGTATATGTCTCACGACTAAAGAAAAATCTCTTTTGTTTATCTTTGCTCTCTCACACACACTAATTATCTCTTTCAAAAGCAGCAATCCTTTTACTCTCTCCTTTTTATTTTCTTCTCCACGCACAACCCTCTCTTGGCTGTCTTCTTTTTCTCTAAGTGGCTCCCTCTTAGCTGCTCTCTCTTCTTTTTCTTTCTAGTGCGGCTTCCTCTTTCTCTGCTCTTACACATACTCTCTTTGTGTCTTCTCAAAGGCAGCAGTACCTTACTCTCTCCTTCCTCTTGTGTTCCTTCTAAGCGAAAATTCATTTTCTCTCTCTTGGTTTCACGCTCTATTTTTCCTCTCCCCATAAGGAGGACCCTTGGGTTAAAGCCATCAAATTTTTTGTAACATTATCTATTTATAAGACTCTTTTTCTATTCCCTCTTGGACTAGGAATACATTACCTCTTTAACAAGGAGTCTATTTCCTCTTAGACTAAGAATACATTACCTCTTTAACAAGGAATAGACTTCCTTCCACATCAAGGAATAGTCTTTTCTTCTATAACAAGGAAACTCAAATTAATTTTTCCTTCTTCAATTATAAAACTTAATTGACTTTCCAAGTCACAATTGGAATTTGAGGCAATTTCCCAACATATCGGCCGAGGTGGTTTTGGGTATGTATATAAGGGTTTTATCAATGAGAGTATGATTGTGGCAATCAAGCGCTTGAACCCTGAGTCTCGATAAGGTGCTCGGGAGTTCAGGACTGAGATCAAGATGCTTTCTCAACTTCGCCATGGCCACCTTGTTTCTCTTATAGTATTAACCAACTCAAGCATACTCATTTATATGTAAATAATACAATAAGGGTCTGTTTGATTGGAGGAGTGGAAAAGTGGGAGGATAGAAAATGGTGGGAGGATGGAAAAGTGGGAGGATAGAAAAGATTTTAATTTCTCTATTTTTTGTTTGGTTGGGAGTGGAAAAGTGAAGGGATGGAAAAAGTGAGTTTGTATAAATTTACTCATACACCATTGTTAAAAAATGATGGCCAATTAAAACAAAAAAGTGACAAACAACCAAAAAAAAAAAAAAAAAAAAGCAATCACCCAATTTATTAAAAACTAAAAATCATGTCAAGTTAAACAAAAAAAAAAAGAAAAAAAGAAAAAAAAAAGAAAAGAAAAACAAAACAACTATCACACCCACAGCCCAGAAAAAAGAAAAAAAGGCAATGTCCAGGAAAAAGAAAAAGAAAAAAAAAAAAAAAAGAGGCAACGTGCCCACCCACAGCCTAGGAAATCAAAAAAAAAAAAAGAAAAAAAAAAAGCAACATCTAGGAAAAAAAAAGGAACTAGACATGGGCATTTTTGTTCATTAAGCAGTCCTATTTTCTTCCTTTAGTTTTCTCTCCATTTTAGGGAGAAAACTTTTTCTTGGGCCAGGGGAGAAAACACCCAGGCACACCATTTATTTTTTGTCCTCCCTACCCAACCAAACACATTTTAAAACGTTTTCTTTCCTATTTTCTCTCCAAAGTTTTCCATCCACCCTATTTCACTCCCAAACAAACACACCCTAAGTGTCTACTTAACCAATAAAATGTTTGAACAATCACCAACATTACTATTTTTTTCTTGAATCACTAACTTTATAAAAAAAAATTAATTATTATAACATGATAACAATATGCACATATATAATAAATCCTATATATTTCTTAATTATTAAATTATATAAAGTCATATTATATTTATAATATATATGCACTCATTCACATATAACATTATAACGAAAATAATAAATAAATAACACACAATTCGTACCGAACACACACTCACATACAATATATAATATAAATTTATAATAAAGAGAGAGACGCTCACAACTTACAAACGCTTACACTTTACTTTTAGAGTTGGAGATACATAAATAGTTAGATAGGGAAGAGAGATGAGATGAGATTCATGAGAGAGAGAGAGAGAGAGAGAGAGAGAGAGAGATGTGATTTGTATTGTTGTTTGGCTTTGAGATAGGTCGATCTGTGTTGTTTTTTGATTTTGAGTTAGGCTGATCTATGATTAGTATGTGACCAGGTGGTGGTAGTGCAAGATTTAAGCCAAAGTGTGAAATTATTTTAAGGGTAAATTAAATAAGTAAAAAAATCATTTTATATATAAATTTTTTTCAAGTCAAAAGTACATGTACAGCCGTCCCTGAATTAGGGTTTAATAAAAGTTAAGTTCATGTGAAAATAATATTTTTCTAAATATGACATTTTAAAGTATTTTTTAGAAAAGCGATGAAATTTTTTCATTGACATTAAATTAAAATAAATGCGCTCCTGATATATAACCATAGGTTAATATTAATATAATATCTGGTTAGTGCCTTTTGGATGAAAAACCAATAGCAAACTGTTGGCAAATTAAAAATGTAATTTGCCTTTCACTCGATGTTTATATATTTGAGTTAGATACTTGGTTTCACTCTCCAACTAGCTCTAACCGATTATGATGAACATTCTGTCTTTAGTAAAACAGAAAACAAAAGTGTTGAGATTAGAGAATGCTGATTTGTATGAATTAACTAAGCTTTATGTATAAAGAACCTTCTTTCTTTAGTGTACGTTTGACAAAAATTATTTTACTAACTTATTTTACTATTCAGTTTATTTTTTATACTATTCATGGGTCTTACTGCACTTTTTAGTACTATTCATTCACTATAAAACATGCAGGTCTTAGGCTGTATTTTAAAAAACGCGGCTACAGATGGGATAAAGTCTCGATTTTATAAAACGCTGCTTAAGTTAGTCATATGAAGCCGTGTTTCATACGTGCAGCTATAGCCCATGTCTAGAGCCACATTTTTAGTGTGTAGAGCTGCGTTTTTCTGGGTGGAGTTATTGCCACGTTTAAAAAATGCGGCTATAGGACCTTCCTTCTTTTTCTTTTTCTTTTTTTTTTTTAATTTTTTTTTAAATCTTAATCATCGCGCGTTTAAAAACCCCCAGCTTCAGCTTCCCTAAAGCCGCGTTTATAAAACACGGCTTTAAATTCAGTCTAAAGTCGTGTGTTTAAAACGTGGCTTTAGTTTGGGATGGGGCCGCGTTTCTTAAACGCGGCTTCAGATTTTGCCTATAGCCGCAGGTTAAAAACGTGGCTTTAGGCATTGTAGAAATAATATACTAAAAACAAAATGCCTCAGTCTCCAATCGCTCTCATTCAATAATTCGACACATCTCTCTCTCTCTCTCATGATCTCTGGTACGTTTGTCTCTCTCTTTCTCAAATTGTTTTTCTTTTTGTTTGGCTTCTTTAATTAGGGTTTAGATCTACCAATTATTTATTTATTTATTTTTTTGTGTGGATTAGATTTCTGCTTGGTTTGTAGGTTTTGTTATTTAGGGTTTGGTATTTGGGTTCTAGGGGTTTTAGGGTTTTTATTTTTATTTTTATTTTTTATTTAAATTTTGGCGAAATGGATTCAAGTAGAAGAGCGGTAGAGTCATATTGGAGATCTAGAATGATCGACGGTGCCACTTCGGACAAGGACAAGGTGACTCTGGTGTACAAGCTCGAAGAGATCTGCGAGCTTCTCAGATCATTGCATGTAAGTATTGTGAAGGAGGACTCAGAGTTTATACTTAAGCGCCTCGAAAACAAGAGCCCCATTGTTAAGCAAACGGTAATAATTGTGATTATGAATTTGGGTTTTCAATTGGTGGTGTTTGGATTTGGGGAATGGGTTTGGTAGTAGATTTGGGGGGTTCTTAAAATCTTGGGGAATTTTTATTTTTATTTTTATTTTTTTGTTTGGTTGCTGGGAAAGTGAGGGGAAATAGAGAATTAAGAATTTGGGTTTGGGGAAATAAGGTTTTAAATAAGGCAGTCAGTTTCTTCTTAGATCATGAAGGAAGTATTCTTTCCTTCGTTTAATTTTGCAAAAAGGAACTATTTTTTATTTATAGAATTTTAATTTTTCTTAAGAGTCTTTGTTCTTTTTGTAATTTTTGTAATTCGTTAGGCTAATTGGTCTTACTGTTCTATTTCAGTTAATTTTTACCTTTATCTACAGTATTTTCAGTAAAAAAATTTTAGTTTTAACAAAATAAGCGGATCCCAAATGGACCCTTAAAAAAAAAAAAAAAAAAAGAGTAGAGATTAGAAAATGCTGTTTGGTATGAAATAACGAAGGATATATATTCTATCGAAAGTCAATTTCTTTTCTTTTTCTTTTTTTTTCTTTTTTTTTTTTTTTTTTTGCTATAAAGAAATCAGTCATATATATACTATAAAAATTCTTTTCCACTTGCAAATTTTCTAATAATTGATGTCACCTTTTCTAATGTAATGTGATACGTTTTATTTGGCGTTATTATTTCAGTTCTCACCAAACAGTACTCACCCACTTCTTTAGTATTAACTCTTTTTAATTTGGAATAATAATAATAAAAAAAGAAAACTCTTTTTAATTTAGAATAAAAATTGTTAATTTTTTTTTTTATGTTTTTTTTTTTCATTTAGATGCTAACATGACATTTTTAAAATAAAAAAAAAAAAATTATGAGTTTCAGTTAGCTCAACTGGTAAAGTCTCTAATGGTTGAATAAGATATCTGAAGTTCAATCCCCGTCTACACCAAAAACTGATTGGTGTCTTGGTTTGATAATAAAAAACTATTATCAGGAGCGGACATCAAGTTAAAACTCTCTAGAAAAAATATTTTATTTTAATAACCACGTTAGCTTAATGATAAGGACCAAATTGACTGCAAATTGAAAATAACAAAGACTAAATTAACTATGACATCAAAGTATAGGGACCAAAATGGTATTTTCTACATATTTTAACTGTTGAGAAGGAAAAAAAAAAAAAAAAGAAGCCTTACACATAAATGTATAAAACTTATGCTAGTTAGGATAACTACTAGCCTTAGGAGGCCCCGTTTAGTAAGCCCAATTAGTCAGATTCTATAGCCCAATACTTGTGTTCAATCCATAATATGGTTATTTAAGATATAATATCAAACACCACCACACACTCTTAGTGCGGTGGTCATTCCACAAGTATAAATGTTTGTGGGGTGTTGGAGGCAAAGGTCGGAGTTCCAGTTTCCAGGAGGGAGCTTCACACACATATAAACTTAGATTATGTTAGAGTAGAAATTCTATCTTGTAAAAAATAAAAAATAAAAAAAATAATATCAAACAATAGCTCTAGAGAATAGGGTTACAACAAATTTCATAATTACTGGCGACACAAGTTGTTATTGATTGATTAAAATGTGTTGTTAGTGATGGGCTTAAATAAGAAGTGATAAAAATTTGAAAACTCAATTATAATGAAATTTTTTGTATTTGTAGCATTACTTAATATCAAATTGTAGAAATCTTAGCATGAAGAGATGAATTCTTATTGAATTAGCACTTGACACGAGGGTGTACAATGTAATATTGTATCTTGATGATGTGATTTCTTTCTTGGATGAAAAATGCAAATTCACCCTTGGATCAAATCTAAACTTGAATAAGCATGGGCAAAGCAGAAGAGTCGAGCTATGAGGACAATAGCTCGCAAGGCTACAGCAAAAATTACCTTTCCCCCATTGATGTCCTTTTCCACTGAAAAAACAAAAACAAAAAAAAAAAAAAAAATGGAAAAAAATAAAAACAAAAATACATATACCTCTCACTTTTTAAAGTAGTAGGATTTGAAAAGTACTTTCTCTTTCAATAAAGTCCAACAAATTGTTCTATTAGAGCATCCACAACACCACCATATACAAAAAGGGTGTTGCAATGGTGGTGGTATAGGTAAATTTTTTACCTACATTGATACAGTGCACAGCTATATATGGCTGTGCACTGTAGCTGAAAGCTAAAAAAAATTAATTTTTTATTCTACCACCTATTAAAATATTATTTATTTATTTGTTTTTTTTTTTTTTTTCTATTTCTTTTACTCATCCCGTCAGATCTATCACCTCTCTCTCTCAACTATCTCAACTCTCACAATTCTTACCTCTCTCTCTCAACTCTCACCTCTACCGAGAGTCTCACCACCGCCGGCCCACCCCAAAGCTCAACGTCACTAGCCCACTCCCCCGACCCATGCTGCTGACCCACGTTGCTGGCCCACTCCGCCAACCTAAGCCACAGACCCATCTTGCCCTTGATCTAATTTTTGGGCTCATGGGTTGCAGTGTTGATATGGTTTGGGTTTTTGGTCACGGTGGTTGATTGAGTTTGATTTAGGCTTTTGGTTAGGTTGATCACAATGGACTAGCGGTGGTTGTTTAAGTTTGATCTGGGTTTTTGGTTGGGTTGATTACTGTGGTTTTTGTCAACTGTGGATGATCTAGTGGGCTTTTGGTTGGGTTGATCATAGTGGGTTTTTTTTATTTTTGATTGGTTGTCGGTGGTGGATCATGGTGGTTCTGGGTTTTGATGGTACTGTGGGTGATGTGAACTAGTGGGTGATCATGGTGGTTCTGATGGTTGCTATGGGTTGTGGATGATCATCGTTGTGCTGTGGGTTATAGGGAAATTAATTTTTATTGGGTTTGATATATTATTTTATTGGGTTTTATGTTAAAACAAAATATTATTGTTACACTAGATAATTATTTGCTATCATGATGATTGAGAAATTATTTTAGTAAAAAAAAAAAAAAAAATTGTATAAGTATAATTTGGGGTTAAAAAAAAAATTTACTTGTTACACTAGACGATTATTTGCTATCATGTGGTGGCGGTGGCAGCAGTGGCGGCGGTAGTGGCAGCGGTAGCGGTGGTTGTGATTGCTGTTTATTGTAGTGGATATATTATTTTATTGTAGTAGATTTATTATTTTATTATGATGTTTATATTATTTTATTAAGTTGAAATTTAAAATAGATCCACTGATGCTGGATGTTTTGTAAAGTGAGTAGGTAAAATAGATAAAATAACTTTTTATGGTGCCAAATAGCTAAAAAAATGGCTCTACCAATGTGAATGCTCTTACATTTTGTATATTTAGGATTCAATTCAAATTTGAAAAGAAAAAATTTTTCCATTTTGCGCTTTTCTCTCTCTCTCTTATAACTTTTTATAGGTTCCGCTCCATTTATAGTGGGGCATCTATTTAACTAAAAACAAAAACAACTGATACAAGACATGGCCTAACAGTGAATTGACAATTATCAAAACAATGTAACATATCTGTAAAAATTGGAAATGAAAGATATATGTACTTAGGGTAGAAAAAAAAATAAAGATTAAGTATTGTACAAATTCTTAAAAGGAATTGGAATCTTGAGAATCATTTAGCTAGTTAAAAAATAAAATGAATTAAACATAGGCGACTAATTAATATAGGAGTCTAATGCATTATAATGACTATGTTGACAACGCATGGTGACATAGCACAAGGCCAGCCAAGCCTAAGGGTTCATTTCACATATGCCATAATGTTGTAGCAAAATTCTCATGTGCTAGGTTGTTAGAATTTTGGGGGGGAAAAATAGATACTAGCACATGCACACGATAAATTTTTGGAAGATGTTAAAAGTAGGTCAAAATGGCACAATAGCACTGTTTACCAAAATATATATCAATCTACCACTGTTTCGAAAATATGTAGGGATCTACCACTTTTTGGGTACTTGAGTTTGGGGAACTTCAAACTTGAGTTTTCCATGGTACTCGAGTTCCATGAACTTGAGCTTCATCAAAAAATTTCAGCAATTTTGAAGGCTATTTCTTCAAAGAAATTGAGTTTATGAAACTCAAGTTACACGGCAAACTCAAGTTTTACAATCTCGAATTTCAAAAAGGTATTAAATTGCTAAATATTTCACAAACAGTAGTCTATTGCAAAATATTTTGCAAAAGAGTGGTATTCGGCCGTTAATTCTCTTCTTAAAAAAAAATTACGTACTTAATTAAAAGTAGCATGTGATTAATGTATTACAATTATATTCTATTGGTTCATGCAAATATGTCTCTTCCCAAGAAATTCACGTTTTGCCTATAAATACCCTTGGACTTTTATTTAAACAATACATAATTTTTATCTCCACAGACACAATTATGTAGTCTTTGATCACCACCCTAACGGGGCTGCCATCCATGTTTAGGACAAACAATCCAGTCCATCAAAAATGCTCTTAGTCATTCAACCCCTAATTTAGTTCTGTCATTGGTCAAACTCCTCTTCGGTTTTTCATTACCAAATCTATCTTCCTTCGCTAATAAAGCTCCACTCTCTCTCTCTACCTCCAGCCTCTTCACCTTCATATCCAATGAGCTCCAAAAAAACAAAAAATCTCATCCAAATTTAAAAACGAAAAAACTATATTTTAAAAAGGATATTGGGGGATCAGAGGTCATATTTAGGTGGGTGGGTTGTGTGTGTGGGGATCTGGTAGGATGTGTGTAGGTGGATTGAGTTGTGAAAGGTGATTTTTTTTTTTTTTTTTTTTTTTTTTTTCATTTTACGTTTTTAGCTGAAAATATTTTCCATCAAAAAACAATTTACAATGAAAAAAATGGAGTAGTTATAATTTTTTTGGTCTGCAAATATTCTTGCACTTGCACGGTCTTGCCATCAATCATGTGTTGGGGCCCACGTGTTGTAAGAGGGCTATTGTATACACTAGAAGAATATCCATTTTTCCTAATATGGAGGGTTATGAAATGAGATATGAGTTCCGAAAGTAGGTTTCTTAGAGCATTCTTGTTAGTTGTTCTATAAAAATGTCATTTTGACACATAAAAAAGCCTATTTTATTATTTTACTACATCATTTTACAATATCTCCTACATCACATGTTTTATTCTTCAATTCTATACATTAAAATAATATTTATAACACATTAAAATAATATATTAAATCCTCAACAACAACAACAACAACAACAACAACGGCACAACCACCACTGCCGCAACAACAGAACCTATAGCCACCACCGACACAAACCCATTACCAAACTCATACCCGCAACAAATCCACAGCCACTACCAGCGCCACAAACCCACAACCACCATCGGCATAGACCCTTAGCCACCAACACCACAAATTCACAGCCACCATTGCCGGAATCCTCCCACAAATTAAAATTCAAAACCATCAAATTAAAAAAAAATTAAAAAATAAACGCAAATCCCCACATCAAGGTTTGATATGCGCTGAACGCTGAGTAGAGGGCGAGAGGGAGGGCAGAGAATGCTGATCCAAAACGCCGACCCACAACCCACACAACCACTGCCGAATCCACCATCAAATCACAACAAAAAAGAAAAGAAAAGAAAAGAAATCACTGCGATAGAGATCAGTCTGGCTCGATGCTCTAGCCTAGGTTTCGTCGGAGAAGGAGGCAAAGATGTCAAGCAGAGGGGGAGAGAGAGAGAGAGAGAGGGAGTAGAGAAATGGTTTGATGTTTATGCAAGAATGAGAAAACAGGGAAGAGAGAAAATAAAAAGAAAAGAAAGAGGGCCCCACTTGAATAAAAAAATAATATATGTTTTACAATTAGTGAACAGTGCGATCTCAAATTTAAGATTGCACTGTTTATTAATGCCAAATATTTTGGCATTTAAAACACCTGATGATAGTGGTTTTTTAGTGTTTGGTGTGTCAAATGCCAAATATTAGGCATTTGACACACCTGATGAGAATATTCTTATATATATCTTATTAAATATGTTATTTTCCTTTTTTTATATTTATTTATTTTTATAGAAGAAATATGTTATTTTCCTAAATCTACGCTAAGTGGCAAATCATTTTTATTAGGTTTTTAATAGAAAAAGGGAATAATGAAAACTAATTTTCAAATTGAGCTTAGGGAAGTGTCACACAAGAAATACCTTAAATTTATTTTCTTTGGCCCATAAGACTTTTTAGTGTGCTCACCCTAGGTCAATGGTCTGCACATTTTTCTAAATTAAAAAAAAAAAAAAAAAAAAAAAAAAAAAAAAAAAAAAAAGACTTACGCATGCGTAACCAACATATAATTTTAATGGGATTTTAATACTAGGTAAATTTCGTTCTCAAACAAAAAATACTAGGCAAATTTCCTGCTTTAGGAGTTCTTTTTTTTTTTTTTTTTTGAGAGAAAAGGGGGGCGGGGGGAACACAACATCGGTCTTAAAATATTATTTCTGGTTTGTTTTTTAATATAGTTCTTTCTTTGAGCATAAGGTACAAGAACATGTCCACTTCTTCAAACTGTCCTTGCACAACGAGTGTTTGCATTATTTATTTTTTTATTTTTGATGGAAAGAGTGCTTGCATTATTGATCCTATAGTTACTTTTCTTTTTTAATTGAACCACTATTTGGCAAAAAATAAAAAGAAAGTGAAAGTGAAAGTGAAAGCACTTGTAGCATTATGGTTCTTCAACAGATTTCAGTTACAAACTTCTCAGGTGTGGTATATGGTCCACACCTACTTAGATCCGGCAATTGCACTTCAATACGTGGCAAGGCATTGTACTCAGAGGCTCCAAAAAAACAACCTAGCTTTGGTGATTTGACCCACTTCAGCCCCACCTTCTCACTTAAAAATCTAAGAAGCTCTTTATGTGATGTACTTTTGTTCCAAAATGTTGGACACGATTGCCCCATCTCACCTTTCTTCCTTGGTCTTGACACCACCTGATTTTCTCCAACACATAGTGGAACTTCCTCATTAATCATGACCCCGTGGCCTCCATCATCAGCAATTTCTTGCAACTCCTTTGCAAACTCAAGAGCCCTCAACACTTCAACCATTTTGGGTCTTTGATCTCTAACTTCACACACACATTTATATGCAATATTTGCATACATCTTCAAAGACACTGGTGACATTTGATCAATCAGATGAGGATCAATGATCTTGTCAAGTGTACCTTCTTCAAAGCACGAATGAGCCCAATATGCCAAACTTTGTTGCTCATCATTTAGGTCCATATCCACGGCTTGTCTAGCACACAGCACCTCAAACAACACCACCCCAAACCCATAAACATCAGACTTTACAGATAGACGACGAGTATAAAAATACTCTGGATCCATATACCCGAATGTACCCTTCACTTCAGTGGTGACGTGGCTATGTGACAGTCCTGTAGGGCCCAATCGTGAAAGCCCAAAGTCTGAAACTTTGGGTATCCAATTTTGGTCCAAAAGAATGTTGCTGGTCTTGACATCGCGGTGTATGATTGCGTGCTCCTGACCTTCATGAAGGTACAATATTCCCTGAGCGGCACCAATGCAAATCTCCAACCTCTGCTTCCACGACAATGGAGGATTATCTGTTTTGTAAAGATGATCACGAAGTGCTCCGTGAGTCATTAACTCATATACAATAATTTTGACTCGTTCATCGTTGCAGTAACCGATCAACGAGACCAGGTGGGGGTGGCGAAGCCTTGAAAGCATTTCGACCTCTGTCTGAAATTCGCGAAACCCTTGACTTGAAGTTGGTCCGAAAACCTTGATCGCAACTGGGGTGTGTTCATGATCGATGTATCCTCTCAATACATAACCACAGCCGCCTTTTCCAATGATAAGATCCCGGTCAAAGTTGTTTGTGGCAGTCTTGATTTCTTGGAGAGTGAAGCGACGGCCGACAGCTTGTAGAATTGGCGGTGATTCACTTTTGATGGACTTTGTTCTCATCCTTCGCCAGATAATTGTTAAGCCCAAGAGAAATATGACAGATATAACACCTACAGTGGCTTCAATGAAGATTACTGATTTTGTGCCGCTCTTGGAATTCTTGTAAGGTAGTGGTTGTGGGGCAGGTGATTTGAGCGGAGATGTGGAAGGGGAAGGGGAAGGAGGGTGTGGAACTTCAGGATTGGGAACTGCGAGATTGGCATCAGAGTTATTCAATTTGAACAACTCGAGACCATTGAGGATAGCATCAGAATAACCAGAGCTTGAATTAGCATTAGGACGAAGCTCTATAAAGAGAGGGGTCTTAACATTACTCTTTTTATTTGGTATCATTACAACGTAGTCCCTATATACCGGAATGCCTTGCCCACCGCTCCAAGTGATAACATCAGCAGAAATCTCCACTGTCTTATTTCTTATGGAAATTCGGAACCCTTTGTTACTTCTCTGTTTTACCTCCGGTTGGATTTTGCAGAAGTGGAATCTCACGAGGTATTTGAACCCCGAGTCCACTGGCAATCTCCAAGTAAGATTGTACCGTTTGTTGTCTTCGGATGTTCTTGTAGTTCGGGCGGTCTGATAGACTTCCTTTGGTGCTGTGTAAGGAGGTATGCTTGTGTAGTTGATCTGAATTGCCCCATTACTAATAGAGTTTACATTTGAAGCAAGAAAGAAGTCGGTGTCATTAAGCCATCTCCGAAAAAGCTTGCCGGAGTCATTTATTGGTGAAATGGAGTGCCCACCTACGTTTAGTCGGTAAATCATCTCAAGAGCACTGTTGTTTTGGATATGGAACTGAGAGTTATGGCCAACAAGACGTACACCTTTATCCCCAAATTGACTGTAGTAAAGGCTGGTAGGCATCGAGACAATTTCAATCCCATTTAAAAATGCATATGAAGTATTTATAGATGGAGTGAAGGTTATGTTCAGTGTCTGATTCTGCAGCACATTCACGCAAAATTCTTTGACAAGGGTTTTTGATCCTATACTGAAGTTGCTAAGTAGAGTGAAGGGACCAGTAGTAACAGTGAAAAAGGCCATAGACATATCAAAATTATCATGGTATGTAGAAGGGTTAAAGTACAATCTTATGAATTTTTGGCCAGGACTAACACGAAATGTGTAGGTGAATTGAGAACGAAAGATTCGAGCGGTTTTGTAAGGGTCATGATCAATGGATGAGCCATGGGGATTGGAGAGTATAAAGGTGTTCTTAGATTGTTCTAAGGAAACAAATTTTGAGTGAATACCTACATCTCCAGTCCACTCTCGGCCATCTGGGTCAGTTGAGATGCCGGAGGAGCCACAGTTAAGCATGATATCATTGATGGAGGAGTATGTAGGGGAGGGCTTAGCAGTGACTGTAATTGTTAGGTAATTAAAGAAGGAGGACACTGAGAATAGGTAAACGTAAAATCTATAAGAGTTTAGCATGGTAGACACTGACAAAACTTAGAAGTGTATGCGAAGCTGCGACTGCGAGCGATATAAAAGATGTACATCGGAGTAGAAGTGTACATAGCATTGCGCGGGGAAGCCCGCGTGGATGGTCAAGAGAACCGTGTGGTTTCTTTTTGGACATAGAGATGGCTACAATTATTCTTTGGAAATGGGAGATTGGTGACTCTTGGTCCTCTAAGAGAGCCAAAAGGTGGGACTACTCAGTTGATTAGTAAAAGTATTCGTCAAAAAGCTCACTATGTATAATATTTTTAATTATTAGTCAAAAGCACACTAAAACTAAAGTTACAAAGAGTGTGGAAAACTAACCAGCACGTGAAAGAAGTTCTTTATTATTGCCACAAAGATGCTGGAGTTGATCTTCAAACCTTAAAGCAATAATGCAAATAACAAAACAAAGAGTTGGGTTGTTGTTGGCATAGTAACAATTTAAATTTTACGTGTTAGTCTCAAATAAATATATTTTTTTAAAGAGTTTCAGCCCATGGTGAGAGTACTTGATGATACAAACTCTTGGTGCACAGATAATGCTCAGGCAGCTGACATCATAGTTGGGTTTTATACAAGGCTGCTCACATCCGAAAGACCAGCCAATGCCCATGGTATTTTGGAAGTGATACAACCTTTAGTCATTGAGGATATGAATACCAACCTGACTAGAGATTTTACTAAACAGGAGGTTGATCTTGCCTTGAAGGAGATGGCCCCACTTAAGGCTACGGGACCTGATGGTATGCCCCCTCTCTTCTTTCAATCTTTCTGGCCCTTGATTGGTGATGATGTCTCTAAAGCTGTCCTAGATTGTTTAAATTTCTGTCACATTCCAAAAGAGTTTAATTACACTTGTGTTACTCTTATTCCCAAAGTGAAGAATCTTGAATTTTTTTTTGAGTTTAGACCAATAAGTCTTTGCAATGTAATTTATAAATTGATTTCAAAGGTTCTAACTAATCGTTTGAAACTTTTGTTGCCATCTATTGTTTCTGAGAATCAAAGTGCTTTCCAAGCTGGGCGGGTGATCACAGATAATATCCTTATGGCTTTCGAAACTTTACATGACATGAAATCTCAGCAAAATGGTTCTACAAGTTTTATAGCTCTTAAGCTTGACATGAGCAAGGCTTATGATCGAGTCGAATGGTCTTTCTTGGAATGCTTGTTGAGAAAGATGGGTTTTCACAGTATATGGATTGATCTTATGATGGAGTGTATTACTACTATCTCTTACTCCATTTTGATTAATGGGGAGCCTTCACAAACCATCCACCCTAGTAGAGGATTGAGACAGGGGGACCCTCTATCTCTTTACCTCTTCGTTCTCTGCACTGAGGGTTTACATGGTTTATTTCTAAAGCTGGTACTTCTGGTGATATTAGAGGCATATCTATCTGTAGAAATGACCCTAGATTAACCCACTTATTTTTTGCAGATGATAGCTTGCTTTTCTGCAGAGCATCGGTCCAGGAATGTACACACATCCAAAACCTTCTTACTATTTATGAAGAAGCTTCTGGAAAAAAGCTGAATAAAGAGAAAACCACACTGTTTTTCAGTAAAAACATGGATAGTGAGGTCCAAGACTCCATTAAAGATCTCTTAGGGGTACTTGAGATTAAGCAGTATGAAAAATACTTAGGCTTACCATCTTTTGTCGGTAGGCATAAGAAAGCAAGCTTGGCCTACATTAAAGATTAGGTATGGTCTAAGTTCTAAGGGTGGAAAGAGAAGCTCCTTTCCCAAGATGGTAGGGAAGTTCTTTTAAAGGCAATGGTACAAGTGATCCCCGCTTACTCTATGAGTTGCTTTAAACTTCCCACTACACTTTGTCACGATATAGAGATTATGATTAGAAAATTTTGGTGGGAAGCTTGGCCTACATTAAAGATCGGGTATGGTCTAAGTTCTAAGGGTGGAAAGAGAAGCTCCTTTCCCAAGCTGGTAGGGAAGTTCTTTTAAAGGCAGTGGTACAAGTGATCCCCGCTTACTCTATGAGTTGCTTTAAACTTCCCACTACACTTTGTCACGATATAGAGATTATGATTAGAAAATTTTGGTGGGCCAAATGTGGTACTAGGAGGTGTATTCATTGGGTAAAATGGTGTATTTTGTGTAGGCCAAAATATATTGGAGGCATGGGTTTTCGGGAGCTCCAAAAATTTAACGACGCCATGTTAGCCAAGCAAGTTTGGCGCCTATTACAAAATCAAGACTCTCTATTTTTCAGGTTCTTTAAATCAAAAATTTTCCCACATGGGCCAATTTTTGATGCTAAGGAAAATAAAAGGGTCTTTTGCTTGGAAGAGTATTTTGAAAAGGAGAGAACTCATTAAATGTGGATTGAAATGAAGGATTGAGAATGGTTCTCAGGTGCGAATTTCCCATGATGCTTGGTTGCCTGGGTCTCGGCAAGGCAAAGTCCTCTCCCTTGCCATAGAAAGCCATGCAAATGCCATGGTCTCTAGCTTAATTAACCATGTTGACAAGTTCTGGAAGGTGGTAGAGATTGATAGCTTATTTCTACTCGAAGAGGCAGCTACCATCAAGGCCATTCCACTTAGCTTGTTTGATTAGGATGAACTTCCTTTCTGGCCTTACACCCGTGATGGAGTCTTCTCGGTCAAGTCGGGTTATCATCTTCTAATGGAACAAGACGAACCGGAGCTTCTAGACACACCTAATGGTGGGGTAAACTCAAATGTTTGGAAAGCTATTTGGAGTATTCATGTTCCAAACCGGGTTAAATCTCTTGTGTGGCGAGTTGGGACCAATTCTCTACCTACACAGGTGAACTTGGTTCGAAGGTAAATCTTGACTAAAGTTTTGTGTCCAGAATGCAAGGTACAACAAAAGGACACGTTGCATGCCCTTTGGTCTTGCCCGAATCTAAAGGATACGTGGAAAGTGCATTTCAGTAAGCTAATGACAGAAACGGGTACCTGCTCTAGTTTCTTCGAGATTCTTGAACGTGCTTCAGTAGAAAAGTCTTCATTTGATCTTTTTGCTATAATGATCTCTGAAGTTTGGCAGCATCGAAACGAGGTCAAAGTGGGTGAGACTGTTGACGCTCAGTCAGATTCCTCCTAAGGCGTATGGTGCTCTCCAAGAATTTCAGCAACTACGCCTCATTCATACTAAAATTCCAAGGACAGCCTTTGTAGTAAAATGGAGGCCTCCTAGTGCGCCATGTGTGAAGGCAAACTTCGACGGCGCAATTTTCTCACAAGATGGACTAGCTGGCATCGGCATGATAATCTAGAATGAACAGGGATTAGTTATGGCTGCTCTCTCACAACAAATTCCATCACCTGCTTCAGTGGAGATGGTGGAAGTGCTAGCGGCTTGCCGAGCTTTGGTGTTTGCTAAGGAACTCGAGTTTGATAAGGTGGTTGTGGAAGGTGACTCTAAAACAGTTATTACTGCTATTCTTGGTGACTACATGGATTATTCTTATATGGGTCATGTATTGCAAGATATTAAGTTTATGTTTTCCAACTTTTCCTTTATTTCAGTTAAGCACATTCATAGAGAAGGGAACTGTGTTGCCTATAAACTCGCTAGAAGGGCTGCCAGAAGTCCTTTTCTTGTCTAGATGGAGTCTGTTCCTCCAGATGTTCTTGATGTTTACCAGCTTGATCTTTTAAGGCTACAATAATATACTCTTTACCCCGTCGGGGATTTTTCTCAAAAAAAAAAAAAAAAAAAAAAGTTTCAGCCTATGGTGTCCACTCTTAAAGATAGCTCTTTATCATTAAACCAAGACATTAATCAATTTTTGGTGTAGGCGGGAATTGAACTCCAAATCACTTATTCAACTATCAGAGACTTTACCAGTTGAGCTAACTGGAACCCATAGTCTCAAATAAATTTTGAAAGCACTATCATAATTTCCAAGATAATTAAACACTTAATTATAAACCCATGTTTTATTTATTTTTTATTTTTTACAAGACTCCTATCTTAAGCACACATTCTCAACCAATTAGTAGTGTATGAAACATAAATTAAAAAAATAACCCATAATGCATGGTTAACGTGAGTCAACCAAATAATAGACACCTAGCACGCGCACATGCCACAGAGAGAGAGAGAGAGAGAGAGAGAGAGAGAGAGAGAGAGAGAGTATTAAGCATGAAAATTGTAAATATACTGGGCAATGATATTACTACATGGAGGTTATGGGAAATTATATTCCAACCCTTGAAGTGCATCTAAAAATACTTGCGAGTAATTTGTCATACTCTCCCAAGTCCCAACTTGTGTATTTAAACGTAAACTTCATATCAAAATCACACGCTGACAATCTCAATGACTAAAGTATAGACATGAACTATGAGTTCTCTGTACAACTTGCATATATTATGTATAAATATAGATATATGGACAATTTGATTTGTAGCTAGTTTTTAGTACTATACTACAATGCGTTTTGACAAACAGTTTCAGCCATAGTGCTGAAGCATAAGGTCTCTCTCTCATTCTCTAATCAATTTTAGCATGTATTTATTCAACAAACACAATTTTCGGTAGTTCTTAAAAAGCCTAGCACTAAGAAGTGCAAACCTAGCCAAGAAAATCCAGGTAAAAGCCCTTAAAGTGAATGCGATATTTGAGCAATGGACAATTTGATATTTAAAAAGAAAGTTATTGCAGTTAATCAAGGTAAACAAGAAATATTTATTATCAAATCTGAAATTTCTTATTGATACTATATTTGGATAGATAAACTTGAAGTTCAATGGAAAAGGGTTAAGCCGGATGGATATTTGGAGGTGAATTTTTGTCATATTATTTTCAATTATCATATATTGATCCATGTTTTCATATGCGACGTGTGGGATGTATACTTGATCAAATCATGGTCACTGGGGATGAAAAAAATTCAAGCAAAATGTAAGCAAAGTATACTGTAAGGCCGTTATTGATACCCAATTTATCGATACATTTTTTCTACAAGCTCAATTCAAGTATCATATTTTTATTTTATTCTTTTAAGCATGGCTCAAACTCATGCAACTTATTGGAAAAATTGAAGAAGTGTGGTTTAGAAGGTATGCGTCGATTTCCTTCGGACTTTTTGCATGAGCCAAACTCAAGCGTAATACCAAGTGGGCAAGGGAGGTTGGTAGCACCTCAAGTTCATGAAGGAGATCTTGTATCCTAAATTTCCATCCCCAAAAGAACTTTTATACTCTGGCTAACTATGACCCAAAGTTTTTATCTTAATCTATTTTTCCCTTTAAAACATAGTTGGCTCTCTTTGGCCAACTCTAGTTGCTAGCCTTTGCTTAGGTGAGCCTCCCAAGAGTCTGAAACAACTAAAAATGAGGAGCCAATGGGGACTTAGTCAAATCTTTCTTTAATTATGCATAAAGCAATCTAATTCTTAAACCCAATTAAAGCAAATCTGAACCAAATATCAATTTAGTACTTAGGAGGTCCAAAGCCTCTCTCCTTGCCCAAAACCAGTCAATAAAAGCACCTAAAACTCAATATAAAAGGCCCCAATTAGATTCAAAACTGGTCAACCATGTTTTACCCCTAGAGCTAAAATTTTAGAGCAAAAGCTCATTCAACCAGCCAAACATTCTCACAATTCTAAAGCTTGGGGGTGCAAAATATGGGCACAAGAGAACTTTCCCTCTCTTCCTCACGACCTCTCTCAATTTACTCTTCTCGCTAAATGTGGATCAAAGTTTCAAACCTATTGTTTTCATGTATTTTTCTGCACTTTTGTTATTAAACTTTAAAGCAAAAACCTATTCAACCAAGATGCATTCTCACAATTCCAAAACTTGGGGGTGGAAATATGGGTATAGGGGAACCTTCCCTCTCTTCCCCACGACCTCTCTCAATTTCCTCTTCTGGCTGATTATGGGTCAAAGTTTCGGATCTGGTTTTTTTTTTTTTTTTTTTAATTTACATTTTCTTGTATTTCAACTCATTTTGATTTCTCACTTGTTAAAGCACCATTAGCCTCTACTCACTAAATATTGGAAATTTTGTTTTGATACTCTCCACAAACAATCACTTCTAAGGAACCTAAGGGGAGATTTAGATTGTTTTTGCATTTTTGGCCCTTGTTGCAAAACGTCCCCAACAACTATTAACATGACATATCAATTTCACTATAGGACTTATAGAAAGGATGAGCATGTTAAGATCATGCCCAAACCTCCGAGATGAAATCTTATGCATAAAGATATACTGTACACATGACCCTTTGAAAAATGTTATAGCACCAAGTGGATGTTCAATATCACTCTAAGAGCGTATTTAAAAAAGGGCAAACCACCTAAGCCGCAATTTAGAAAATAGTCGTTGACAATGTTGAGCATCGAAGATTATTAAATCAAATTAACATGTACAAAAGAACCATGAAACACCGGCAAAAATTGCGAAACAGTCTATTTTTGGGAAAAAATTAGGTGCGTGGCATGCGTTCAAAGTTATTTAGTAAGTTGGACTCTTTTTGAAAGTCAAGTTTGGCAAACTCGACTTTGGGCTGGAAAACGAACACTATAGTGGCATTTTTTTTAGTGTCGTTTTCTATAAACGCTGTTATAGGCACTAAAAACGCCACTATAGTGTTCGTTTTCCAGCCCAAAGTCGAGTTTGCCAAACTCGACTTTCAAAAAGAGTCCAGCTTCCTAAATAACTTTGAGTGCATGCCACACGCCTAATTTTTTCCCAGAAGTAGACTGTTTCGTAATTTTTTCCATGAAACACCCATCATTACAATATCTTTTTTCAAGATAATGTGTAACAACATTGAACAATTTCACATAAAAAAGTTCAATTATCTACATTTCCAATTAACAGCACGCATATGACGCATCACATAAGATCACAAACTTTACAGGTGAAGGTAAGGTGAAAGTTTTTTGGCATGTGATTGTACTAATAATGAATATTTGAATTGTATAAGGCCTTCTCAGAGGTTTTCTTAATTCCCTAAAGCTTTATCTGTATAGTAAGTGACACAGTATTATATTTGGTCAGACTTCACTGGATCAAACTTGAAAATATAACCACACAAAAAAAAAAAAAAAAAAAAAAAGAAGAAGAAGTAACATTAAAGTTATTTCATCACAAGCCAATGAAATTCACAGCATGTGAAGGGGAATATTCATGAAATTCTCAAATCTATGAGATGCAAAAATAGAGAAAAAAATATGCTAAAAAAAAAATATCACACAAGACAATATTTACGTGGTTCAGAAATGTATCTACGTCCACAGAGTTGCAAGGATTTCACTATTTTCAGGAAAAAATACAAGATGCGACAATTCAATTTTCTCTCTAAAAAACAACATAAAACCCTAATTTCCAAAACAACAGTTTTTTTATTCTACAACTTAGGTTGATAGGCCCAAGCTTTCGCTCCATGGACTAAGCTTAAAAAAATCTCCCATTAAAAACCGTAACAATATTATTTCGGGTCGGTTCAAAATCCAGATCAAACATAACTAAGCTCCACAAAGCCTAGCAACATGCTCAACTGTTCAAAGCTTCTGTACAATGTAAGTAAACTTGCCTTATAGCAAATATTTGACTATCTCACTCTTGACTCTTCTATGCCATACAGCCCAAGAAGAAGAAAATAATACATGAATGGTTAACAAAAGTATCAAGGAAGGTAATTTTGGATCCTTCTCTAAACTCGAAAGCACCTACCTTAAAAAAGGCATTTGGAATGGTGTTAGCCATAAAATCAAGAACAAAGCCTCCAACTATCGTTCTCAATAGTCCACAAATAACTGTAATGCCACCAAATATCATATTTGCATTGCTCTGCATTATAGTCCGCATGGAACCTTATTTCGGATGTTGTTAGAAATGAGCAATGAGCCTCTTATTTGATTTCCCTTTAAACCTGGAATCAAGAGGGGCACTGTCAGTAAAGTTACAATTACGATGTAAAAGACATTACAATAAATCAAATTTGCGTCATAAATTCGTGCATTGCAACTAACAAGTAATAACCAATTTAATTATTTATAAAAAAAAATTAATAATGGTTCAATATTGCCTCAAATTCCTAATTAGTTTGGTTTGGATTTCATTGAAGTAGAAGGGAAGGTTTTTCCTTAGTGTGGAAAATGAGGAGTTTATTTGGTGTGGAAGACAATGATTCTCCTTGATATTAGAAAGAAAAATATTCATTATTGAAGAAGTAATGAATATTTCTTATCCATCAAGGAATGAGTTTTGTTTTGTTTGTTTGTTTGTTTTGTTTTGTTTTGTTTTGTTTTTTTTTTTTGTTTTTTTTTTTTTTTTTTTTTTTTTGTTGAGGAAACAGTAATACTTATTAGAACACACGAACACGAAAGTAATATATAGAGTTTTTTAAACAAGCTTATAATATATTATATAACCAAAGTACCACTACAAAAGGGCCTAACCTTTGTAGTAGTAGCCTGGGGTTATAATGACTAAAACTCTAGCACACACAACCCATGTAGGATAAACATCCCTATTTTTTTTTTTTTTTTTAGGAAACAATAATACTTATTAGAACACATGAACACAAAAGTAGTATATAAAGTTTTTTGAAACCTTATAAATAGGCACTATAGCAAAGGGTTTGGTAGCTTATGACAATGTTTCTCCCATATAGGGAGAGGAAAAAAACTGCTAGAAGAATATAAGTGGGTTTCTCAGAGTAATTTGGTAGATTTTTGGGGGGTTGAAATTAAGATTACTCATGGTTGTGTGTAGAGAGTTTATTTGTTTTGTGAGTGTATATAAGAGAGTTATTGGGTGTATTGGGGCTTTGGGTTTATGAGTGTTGAACAATGTTGTTGTAATCCATATCATTGATAATGGATATTTTGGTTAGCCTTGCCTATGGATGTGGGCATGGAGTTGGATGAATCACATTAAATATTGTTGTCTTTTGTCGATGTTTTATTTTCTTGTTTATGTGAATGCGCTTGTGCAAGACTCAAATCACAATAATTGATGTTAGGGCTTCCGTTGTTGCATAACAATTGGTATCAAAATTCAAGGTTGGATATTGGTGAATTTAAAGAGAAAATTATGTTTAGTGCATCTTTAACGTTGGTTCAAGGTAGATGTGCACACAAGTTTTGGCTTAGATGTGGAATCAATGATCAAATTGTTCAAGGAAAGCTTGCTTGGATTAAGGAAAAGTTCTTTCGATAAAGAATGAAGATTGCATGATGTAATTTGAGTCAATGTGGAGATTTGTTGAAGTTGCCTCAAATTCCTAATTAGTTTTGGTTTGGGTTTCCTTGATGTAGAAGGGAAGATTTTTCCTTGGTGTAAAAGGGAAGGTTTTTCCTTACTGTAGTAGAAAATGAATTTACTTGGTGTGGGAAACAAGGATTCTCCTTGACATAAGAGGCAAAATGTTTCTTATTAAAGAAGTAATGAGTATTCCTTAATTATTCCATTGTCAGAGATTGGAGCTCTAGTAGCTTACTTTGCTTTCATTCTCTCGGATAATGGTACCGAATTTGCCTCTAGAGCAAAATCGCAACAAATCAAAGCAAAGCTCTCTTCGTGTTATGTTGACAATCACACTTGATGGTCCTAAAAAATTAACTCAGGAACCAAATAAATGATGAAAACCCACAGAACTTGCCTCCTTAAAAGAATCACATCAAGCTCAAAACCCTAGTGTAAAGTTGTAATTTACAACTATATGTTTTGTTGGCTTTAATTCCGTGCTAAACTTGATTCTAATTTTATTCAATCTTTTATACCATGTATTTATTGTGGGATTTAATTGTAAGGGTTGTGTGATAGAGAGAGAGAGTGTTAAGACTCAAGCAAATTGAAGACTAAAGAGTTTTTGCGGGTAGCTCGCGACTAAGCATCATGCGAAATGATGCATGTGCCCTGCACATGACTGGAATGCAAAGAGTTAGGATAGGATGGAGACAGTTGTGTTTCGCGAGTAGCTCGAAGGTAAGACCTTCTCACGAGACACCCGCGAAACATTCTGTTTTGCCAGGCTGTATTATCTGATACATATTTTCTGTATCCACACTATATATACCCACATTACCCACTAATGTTGAGGAGTGCTTCAGAGAGAAAATCCTAGCCACAAATCTTGAGAGTTAGAGATTGTTATACCTACAATCCTCTACACAATTGCTTGTGGATTTTCCTCAACTCCTACCTCTCCATTTCCATACCATTGAGAGGTTGATAGCCCAAACACTTACCACACCCTTTCAAAGTGTTCAGTGAGATTTTACTGCTGCTGGGAAGCGTTGGAAGAAGCCAAGGATGACAGATGCAACATGGAGCTTGTTGTGGGATCCGGAGAGCTAGACAAGTCACGGTTCCGAGAAGCCTTGTTGGAGTAGGAGCTTGGAGGGCTTAGGTATATCGGGTAGATTAGGCTTGGAGGGTTTCTTGCTAACCCATGTATCTTAACTGATTGTCTAGTAGATCGATTATCGCTTGGAGGGCGGCGGAGAGGTTTTTTGCAGAGTTCTTCGGTTTCCACTTCGATAACACATCGGTGTGTTATCTTGTGTTTGCATTTCTTCCCTACTTTTTTACCTTTCATTTTACTGTTGTGTTTGCATGTTTATCCGCTTGCATTTACTCTATTCCGCACTTAGTTTTAAGTTAAAGTAAAATCTATCGAGCAGTAACTTTAATTTGGGAGTCTAAACAGCTCTTGTGTTTTCAACACAATTTTTGAGCATTCAATTGGTATCAGAGCGGGTACACTTGTATTGGTTTCATTACCTAAGTGTGATCCTTGACCCCGTGTGTGTTTTACCACAGATAGTGTTTTGTATTCTTCTATGGATGTTTGTGAGTGTAACATGCCATGTGTTTGTGAAAATGCCTCTATGATTGTTAATCCTCATAATTGTGATGACATGTTACTTGAATCTATGGGTGTTGTTGACAAACTCTTGAAAAAATGAGCTTAGAAATTTCATAAGAATTTGAGCAAGTTTCATTGTGAAAAGGATGATTTGATTGCTAAGCTCAATGAATCCAATAAATTGGTTGAAAAGTATAAAAAGCTTGCTGAAAATTCTCTTGAAAAGCTGAAAGAGTTTGAATGTTTGAATATGGACTTGGATGCTAAACTTGTTTTATCTAACAACTAGTTGATGATTTTAAATGTGAAAATGAATCTCTTAAGATGCATGCCAAGTGTTTGATTGCTGAACCTGTTGCTAAAAAGGAAGATAATATATGTTGCAATCATGCTGTGGTACCCGATTTTGTCCCTATTGTGAGTTCTACCTCTAAAGACAAATCGGTGTACATTCCCTCATACAAAAGAAACCAAAAAGTGGAGGGAAAGGCTCTTAAGCCTAAGCCTTTGTTTAGGTCCCATCCTAGAGAATTGAGTGGATCTAAGTTTTTTCCTACTTGCCACTATTGTGGTGTAAGTGGTCATATAAGACCTCAATGTCATAAGTTGAAGAGAGAACAAACCCATGTTGCTAGATCCCTTCCCAAAAGGCCTAGTGGACCTAAACACATTGTTTGTCACCATTGTGGTGCCTTTGGTCATCTTAGACCTCATTGCTCTAAGTTTCAAGCTCTTAAAAGAATCAAAAGAAAAGAGAAACTTAAGCTTCTTGGAAGTTGCGCTTTGCATGCTAAACTGGATTTGAGTGAAAATAGTATGTTGTTGAAGAAAGTGTTTAATGCTCTTAACTCCTTGTCTATGTGCATCTCTGGTTCTTATTCTTCCAACCCTTGTCTCACTTCTCATGAGACATTCATTCCAAACAATTGTTCCTTTTGGATGAGGAAGGGTTCCTATGGTTGAGCTTATGCTCTTTTGGTCCTTAATCTAATTCTTTCGATATTTGTAGGACCCTTTATGCATTAGATGCTTCATTATCATGCATTTGTGCATCTTGCATCTCTTTATATGCATTGTTTTTGTTTTTGTTTTTGATCTTACTTTTATGTCTTTGTTTTATGTGTGCAAAAATCCAAAACCACATAAAAAGTGAAAATTTTAAAAGTTTGATCATATATGTTTGAGCACATTTCACATATGAGTTTGGCCTAGTACCTTCGTACTAATGGCGTAGTGCATTTACGAGCTTAGCTTGTTCTGTATGCACATATATTTGTGTGGGAGAAATCTTGAAAACTATGTGTGATTGTTGTAAATAGGTCTTCAAGCTTGTCATGAATGATTGTTCAATAATCTTGATGGTCTTGATACTTGCATAAACTTGTGTCTATATCTCTTTCCACCTTTATTTTTATGTTTTTGCTTAAAGAGCTCAACAAATGTAAATCTCCAAATGAAAAGAGATAATGAGCTGCAAAAGCCTGTCGCACATACGAGTATTTGACTAGGAAAAAGGGAAAGCGACTTTTGTTTTGAAATGTATGGTGCTCAAAAAACCAAAGGCTAACTCTCAATGTTGAAATATCAAAAATTTCAAGCACCGATCTCAAAAAGAGATGTATTATCCAAAAATGATAAAATGTTATGATTTATGCAGAAGCCAAATGAAAAGCTTCTAAGTTTTGTAATCATTCTCTTGTGGGAGGTCATATATGCTCATTTTTATAATTGAGATTGTCCACTTGACTTAGTACCAATTGTGTATGACTTGATTGAATTGATCATTGAAGCTCCGCTCTGGTCTAAGGACTATTCCACATTTGATACTCACCCACAACACACAAGACTTTGTTCAAATAATACTTATGTCATTTGTGTGATTGTACATGTTCAAATGTGATGTGTATGCTCAAGTACTTGCTGATCAAACCCAAAAAGATTTTTGAGTGTTTTATATGTTTTTGAAAGTGATTTTATACTTTCGTGTTTTTAGTTTTTGTTCAAAATGCATTTTTGTGTTTTTCTTCAAAAACTGGTTTAGAGGCTGTTTTGCGAGAAGCTCGCGACTTAGAGCTTCCTGCAAAATGTGCTTAAGGGAAATTAAAAAGTCACTTTTTCATTCAGAGAGTCTCGCTACTGCCACACGAGTATTTCGTTACTAAACCTTTCTCGCGAAATGGTTTTTAGGCAAAAACTGGAAATTTTTCAATGTCATACAAAGGCTACCGTGACTATCTCACAATTGTTTTGCGACTAAAGGCTTCTCGTGAAAGCTTCAGTGTGTCTCACGACTAATCTCGCAAATTTCTAACCTGCGAAAAATGCGTGTTTTCAGTTTTTATGTAGTAGATGTGACAGTTTTTCAAAAGCACCTCACTTCCCTCACACTGCCTCTCTCGAACCCCCTTCAACCCAAATATCATTTTCTTTCAAAAACCCAACTTTTTCAAGATAATCTCTACTCAATCTCTTTAAGGTATGTATTTTTAACACTCTTTTCATCTTTTATTCTTTGATTATGCAGATTTTAGATTAAGGTTTTGAAAATTGGGAATTTTCGAAAAAGGGGTTAGGGTTCTTATTTTTGTGAAATTGTTTTCAAAATTTTGATTAGGCTAAGTCCCATTTGCTGTGTTTGTATCTGTGTTGCCCCCATATGGCATTCTAAGCATGTATTGAGGCAAATTTCGTCCTGTTCATGCATTTTTTCATAGGTGTTGCTCACTGTTGCATGTTAGGTGTTTGGCAGAATGTCCAAGTGACATTCTTGTGTTGAATTGGACTCAAATGAGTTCCAATACTTGGGATTCTTTTTTATTGAACATGCTAGACATGTTTTGATCAATGGGAGTGTGTTTTACACACTTTAACCTTTTTGTGCCTCAATGTCATGACATGCACACACTAGGCATCCTTTAGGCACACACCATGCACCTCATGCTACTCTCACATGCATCAGCACATGCACAGTCACTTAAATTCATGCATTGTGCTTATGCTTACATGTTTTAACTGTTATAGCATGTTGTTCTGAGTTGTTTATACTCTATTTTAAGTTGTTTTACACTTGATTTAGACTAACTTGAATCTAATAAAGTTTTATGTTCTGTTTGTGTTTGTGCACATGTTTCTTTTCTGTTCTATGTTCCCTTGTGCAGATGTTTCCTACCAAACATTCTGCGACCAAGAAATCCACAAAACGTGCTCACATAGATTCTGACAACTTCAAGTCTATGGAGGTAGATTTGAAGTACAATGATTTCTACAAAAGAGCAACAATTATCATGGAAAGGTTTGTCAAGCTGGATACCCTTGAGGACACCTTCATACCTGAAGTGTTCAAGGAAAGGACGTGGACAAAGCTCTTGAATCCGGTTGGAGTTGTCTACTCAGAGATCATAAGGGAATTTTTCTCAAATGCAAGTGTGGAAGGGGATCATATAGATTGTTGGGTGAGAAACAAAGAGTTTGTCATCACTAAGGAACGCATTCAGGAGTTCTTAGAAGTTCGTCCTCCTTCACTACCAATTACAGTCCAATATGAGGATCGCTTGGACTCTATAGAGGAGATGGTGTTGACTCTTGGTGGTACACTTAAGAAGACCTCCATGAACACAATTCCGTTTAATCCGGAGATGAGGACCTTAGCATGTGTGATGATCCATAATCTTTACCCGGTCACCAACAACATGACATTGTCCACTCCAAGGACAATCTTCTTGTATGATCTCTTTACTCACAAGGAGATTGATATATGTGGTCACATCTTCCATCTATTGAAGAAGAGCATTGAGAAGCAGAATTCTAGAATAGTCATGCTATTCCCCTCACTCATAACGGGCCTCATTGCAAAATCTAGGCTCAAACTTCCGAGTGGCCTCACTATGGTTCAGAGGGATTATCCTATTGGTGCACACACAGTGACTAGGAGCACAACTCACATCAAAGGATCCAAAACAGGTGTGTATACGATACCACGGGATCGTACTGAGGACGAGGGTGGTGATACAGATGAGGAGATTGACAGATTCACTACTGCTCTAGAGACTTTAGTTCAGCCATCATCTTCAGCACCAGCTCAAGGATCAGACAGACTTGATCGCCTTCTATCTAAAATGGACTAGATGTCTACCGTGCTTAACTCACATGTGTAGCACACTACAAACCAGTTTGCCTATATTCAGGGCCAGATCACTACTTTATCCTCACAGATTGATGATTTGTCCATGTCGTAGGGATCAGATTCAGGGTCTGATTAGTTCTAGCCTCTTTGGCCATTCTAGTCAAAAAGGGGGAGAAATTTTTGAGGGGGAGCTTGCATAGTAAAGGGGAAGCATAGCTTAGACCTTAGATACATTGGTTCATTACAGGCGGTTTAGCTTTATTTTTCTTTTGATTTAAACTGTTTCAGCATCTATAACTCTTGAATAGTTATTTTTACTGCTTTTGTTTAAAGCTTTAGTACATTGTTCTTAATTTCAATTTAATATTCAGTATTTGTGTTTATCTCAAAGCTTTGTAGCATTTTTTTGTACTTTTAAGATATTGCTAATATATCTTAAGTACCTCACTCTTGTGCCCTAGTAGGATCTTGTTTCCTAGATGCAAACACTACGAGTATTTTGCATTGGTTAAGTGTTGGACATGCAATTAATCCTGGTGATTGATCTTAATTGCATTGCATGTCCGGATAAACATTTACTAGCTAAATGTTCATTGTAGTCATTTTCTAATTACTGTTCTTGTATGATCAAGATATGCTTACATGCTTTATAGTATTTACAAACTTGATTGCATTTTACTTGCTCATGTACGTACCATGTATTCAACTTGTCATAAGCTTAATAAAAGTTTTGTTTGTGTGCAAGTGTTTCAGGTTACAGGTATATACGTGCAAGTGCTTCACAACTTCTAGATTAGGTGTGAGTGAGTTTTGCCACTGTTCTTAAACTCTCGTTTAAGTCTAGAGTCTGTTTTAGGGGTTTTGTCACAGAATAGACAAAGGGGGAGATTGTAAAGTTGTAATTTACAATTATGTGTTTTGTTGGCTTTAATTCCATGCCAAATTTGACTGTAATTTTATTCAATCTTTTATACCCTGTATTTGTTGTGGGATTTAATTGTAAGGGCTGTGTGATAGAGAGAGAGAGTGTGTGAAGACTCAAGCAAATTAAAGACTGAAGAGTTTTTGCGGGTCGCTCGCGACTAAGCATCCCGCGAAATGATGCATGTGCCCTGCACATGACTGGAATGTAAAGAGTCAGGACAGGATGGAGATAGCTGTGTTTCGCGAGTAGCTCGCGGGTAAGGCCTTCCTGCGAGACACTCGCGAAACATTCTGTTTTGCCAGACTATATTATTTGATACACACTTTCTGTACCCACACTATATATATTCACATTACCCACAAATGTTGAGGAGTGCTTCAGTGAGAAAACCCTGGCCAAAAACCTTGAGAGTTGGAGATTGTTATATCTACAATCCTCTACACAATTGCTTGTGGATTTTTCTCAACTCCTACGTCTCTATTTCCATACCATTGAGAGGTTGATAGCCCAAACACTTACCACACCCTTTCAAAGTGTTCAGTGAGATTTTGGTGCTGCTGGGAAGCATTGGAAGAAGCCAAGGATGGCAGATGCAATATGAAGCTTGTTGCGGGATCCGGAGAGCTAGACAAGACACTGTTCCGAGACGCCTTGTTGGAGTAGGAGTTCGGAGGGCTTAGGTACATTGGGTAGATTAGGCTTGGAGGGTCTCTTGCTTTTTTAACTTTCAAACTTTGAATATTGATGTCTTTAGGTGTTACACATTTTGCATGGCAAATAGGGCCAAGGATGGAGGTTAAATCCTTCTCCCGAAATGGGTTCAGGGGTAAGGATTGGGTATTGGAAGACCTTGCTCTATTTATATATACAAATTTTAAAAATTATTTTATCAGTTTTTATTTATACTACAAATATACTTTTTAACTTTCAAACTTTATATATTGATGTCTTTTGATGTTATATTATTAAATTAATATATTTATGATAAAGATTTAAATTTTTTATAATATATAATTGTTGTATTGTTATTTTTTAATTATTTATATTTTTAATACTTGAATTATTGTATTGCTATGTTTTATAAAACTTTTATAATATTAGAACTCAATTGTTTTTGTTTTTATTTTTTATGTTTATGAGTTTTTATTTATTTTTTTAAATAAATTGAGAGTGCAGGGGACAGGTGTGGGAAAAAATGGCAGGGGCGAGAAAAAAAAAAAAAAAAAATTCTGTCTATACCTATTCTGTTGCCATTCCTATGTGGAAGGTCAAATATGCCAGCCAGGTTGGTATGTGAATTTTTTTTTTTTCAATTATACATCAAGCATAATATATCTTCATTCGTCAATAATAATAAAAAAATCTTAATATGCCATGTCATAATTATGAAAAATTTATAAAAATTTGTTGTGACTAGATAGAATTATTATTGCATAAAATATCCATCATATCACAAATCTTCCACAAGACAATTTGCTTGACTCTAAAGGAATTCATTATCTAGTGCAATTTCCTTGAGGGCGTCGAACACATGTTAAGCAGTGAGCATTTTCTGCCGAAGGCCACATTTCTTCTTTGTATCCACGTATTCTTTTGTTCGTTTATGATCTTATCTTTTTGTTCATAAAATTAAAAAAAAAAAAAAAAAAAAAAAAAAAGATCTTATCTTTTTAGCTTTTTGGTATTGACCATAAAAGAAACCAAAAACATAAACATTTGGAGTGCATTATCACTTTTCCAATCATTTTGGACTTTCTTCCTCAAGACTCCCAAGTCTTCCCTGACCCACTCCTCTTATTTTTCTTGTTCTTTTTATTACTCTATGTTTTCTCTGCCACGGTTGCCCCTTTCTTTCTTTTATTCTTTCTTTTTTATAGGAAAAAGTTAATAAATATCCTAAAGTCAATATTTATTTTTTTATAAGAAAAAAATATTTTTTAAATAATTTTTTTTAAAATTTTTCCATGAAAGTAATATAAAAACTTTTCTAAAATAGTTCATTCACAAATGGCCTAAGGGCATCTATTATAACCAGATCATTTGTTTTATGTTAGACAACAATCTTCTTCTTTTGTACTAGTTATAAAACTGATACCATGAATCCTCTTAATTAATTCTAGTTTATTTTGGTGTGTTTTGGTCAATTTCAACTTGTATTGGGATTTCACGTGTAACGATTGATATAATTTTGTTCATTCTCAATATGTGACAGAGAGAAATTTATAGGAAAAAAATTGGTAGATTATTAATAACAGATAAAAAAATAATGTTAGTAATGAGTCTAGATAAGAACTAATAAATCCTTGCCTACTTAGTTTTTTTTTTTTTTTTTTTTTGGGTGCCTGTAACTTATGTTGTGTGTACAAATGTAAGTGAGACTTCAAATTTTCATCATAAAAGATGAGTTTTATTTTTTATTTTTAAGGAAATGAGTGGTCCCCCATTTTTCTATTTTTTTCTTAATTTCTCTTCTCACATTCTTTTCTATTGTATTTGATATTGTATGAAATAATTTATTATTTAATTTTTAATTTATATAATATAAAATTGATATAATTGTCACATATTTGAATATATTGTATTATAAATATTTATAAAAAAAATTGTGGTAATTCCCATAAATAATTTTGTAATATTCTTTTATAATCAGAACATAATTGACTAATTTGGTAAATATTATGAAAGGAACAGGATGAGGACTACACAATAATTTTCCGCATACCAGACTATCAGTTATCAGTTATCACCATCATTACTCACGCGGAAAGAATAGTCTCGACATCATATTATAAATAAATCAACTTGTCCAAATTGAACGAATTATATCAATTATCACATTCTTTTGTAATAACTCACTCACACTCGTTCTCCCTGTCTCTACTACAATGAGCAACACGAATCTTTGCACCACAGTCCTACCATGTTTAACTTTCACAACTCTTTACCTCGCCTTCTTGCTGCTCCACTTGTCCAACACATTAGCCATTAACTCTCCGTCTCCTTACAAACCAGTCGATAATATTATCCTTAACTGTGGCTTCTCTGACTATTCGACTGCATTAGATGGTCGGACCTGGACTGGAGATGTCAATTCAAAATTTTTCCCTCAAGAACTATCACAAAACCAGGACTCCATAGCCACAAACTCAGCTAAGCAATCCTCATCTGCTTGGCAAGTACCCTATACCACTGCCCGCTTGTCTGTCTCCCCATTCATCGTGATATGAAGAGTACAAATATCTTATTAGACGATCAGTGGTTGGCCAAGGTGTCTGATTTCGGGTTGTCAAAATTTGGTCCCATTACGTCTAAGTCCCATGTTAGTACAGTGGTTAAGGGTACATTCGGATATTTGGACCCGGAATATTATCGCTTTCAACAACTAACTGAGAAGTCTGACGTGTACTCCTTTGGTGTGGTGTTGTGTGAAGTGTTGTGTGTAAGGCCACCAATCATACGTACGACTTAGGATCATCCAATGGGTCTAGCAGCATGGGTCCTGCAGTGCTATCACAATGGAAAGCTTGATCAAATTGTTGATCCATCTTTGAAGGATGAAATTGAACCAGAATGCTTGAAGAAATTTGGCAAGATTGTAGTGAATTGTTTGCTTGACAATGGAACTAAAAGACTACCAATGAATGATGTGGTTGGGGGTCTTGAGTTGGCATTGGAGTTGCAAGAGAGTGCAGAAAAAGATGTCAAGCTTGATTTTTCAGAAGAAATTGACATGAAGGACTTTGATGGGCAAGCTCTGATCCCTATGTCCGATGTCAATGAAAGTGATGACATGATTTTTAGTAGCAGTGGAAAAGTATCGAGTACTAATGGCAGTAGTCAAGTGACCGTAGTAAGCCGGGGAAGTTTTGCTAGTAAGGATTCAGATGGATTGATGTCCCCCAGGGCAGTGTTTTCTGAGATTAGGGATCCTAAAGGTCGATAAACAAAGGAAAAAAAAAAAAGTTGCTAGTTAATTTTTAATATCTCCGATTGTAACTGCCAAAGTCCTTACTTAATTTCCTCATTGAATTATAAAATTTCGAATCTGTGGAACATTCCCTAATTTGCTATTGAGCCTTAGTCTTTTAAGTTCAAATGACAGGCACTCTGAACGAAATACTCACCCAATTTTTTGTGGCAATCCAAATATGACACATGCCCCACCTTTTTGTGGCATTGCCTCTACGGGGATTCCATGGGTTTTGCATCATCCCGTGAAGTGATTTGCAAATAAGTTTTTCCCGGTCTTTTGTAATGTTTAGTTGCTGTTTATGTTTTGGGTGTAGTGGAAGACTAGTTCTGTTTTTGTGTTGTTGTAATTGTTTCTGTTTAGTCCAGTGTTGTCTTCAGGGTCTTGCTACTCTGGTTTAGTTTGTTTGAACTCAATTTTTCTGTGTCTGTGCGTTTCCTTTCATTAATAAAGTTCTCCTGTTATGCGAGAAAAAATATATATATATCTAGAACATCAAACTGTGGCAGTGGTATCTGCAATATTTAAGCAACATAATCAGGCATAAAAGCATAATATAAAAGCTCCAAATTCCACCAATGCGTATCCCTATTAATTAGATCGTAGCCACCTTCATATCTGGATTAATCACTTAACAGGCAAAATATTCTTGTGACAACAGATAAGAAGCACGATGGAGCCAAGGATCTTGAATTCTTGATAATCTTGAATAGATTCTCCATTTCCAATATTTCAGCACAGACTCTGCTTTAACAATTAACTTCCTTCCTAACCTGCTAGAACACTGTGCCATGTATAAGATGGAGAATGACCAACATAGCATGGATAAACAGAGCATTTACGATAATACTTGGCCTTCCAAATTCTTTCCAAAATCAAGTCCGGAACATTTAACACTCTCCAACGCTTTAAAAAAAAGAAGGGGGGGGGGGGGGGGGGGGGGTGTGGGGAGGTGGGGTTCCTTTTTCTTTTAGAAGGTAACACTCTCTAACCTTGCTTAGAGCACTAGCAATAGGGGGTGTAAAAACCCCCCCAGTTGCAATTTTACAACCAAATCCTCAAAAATAATGCTCCATCCGGGTATGGGTTTTTATAAATTTTTGCATCTTGTGAACAGTTGGTTCTTATATATAGAACCAACTGTAGCACAGGATGTAAAAAAGAAAAATGTTATTTTATTCCTCTCTCTCTCTTGTCTCTACTCACTCTCTCTTCTCTGTTTCTGTTTCTCTCTCTCTCTCTCGGTGGATTTGGTGGTACTAGGCGTAGATTTTGGTGTCTGAGGTTTGAATAGGTGGCCGGGTTTTGAATCAGTGGCTAAGCCTTGGGTTTCCTCTTGGTGGTTTTGGCGGCATTGGACTTTGGTTTCGGGGCTGGGGCTTGAATCGGTGGTGTTGGGCTTTGGTTTCGGGCCTGGGACTTGAATCGGTGGCGGGCAGCATGGGTGTGGTGGCTTGGGTTGAAATCGGACGGCATGGGTTGGTGGCAATTTCGGTGGGTTTAAATCAGTGGCTTTCTCGGTGGTTGTGGGTTGTTGCTGGCGTGGGTGTGGTGGCTTGGGTTGAATCAGTGTGGAGATTGGGTATTTTGGCTTGGGTTCGGATGGTGTGGTTGGGTTTTTGGTTGGTTTTGTGTTTCAGTAGTGTGGATCGGCAATTGGTTTTGTTAGTTGATTTTAGTGTTTCGGTGGTGGTTGAGTTTCAATTGTAGGTAGTTGTTAGCACTGCTGGGTTTGTTGTGGTGGTGCGGCGGTGGCAAATTCTGTGGTTTTGGATGATTTGATTTGGGTTTGTTGTAATTTTTTTTTTTTTGGTTGGTTTTGTATGATTTTGGAATGGGTTTGTTGGGATTTTGCTATGTTTTTTTTGGGTATGGATTCTTGTTGATTTTGGTATAGATAGATTTAGTGGATTTTGGAAGGGATGGATTTGGTTGTTGGGCTCGTGGTATGGAGTTGGTTGCTAGGAGCACTGAGAGGAGGGGAAGATTGGTAGGCAATAGCAGATTGGGAAAAAAAAAAAAGATAAAAGGGAAGAGAGAGAAAGAATAAAATTTACATTATTTTAATGAGTTGTATGTAAAAATAAAAATTGGGATGTTGGGTGAGTTGTAAAATGAGATGGTATAATAGATAAAGTAGGTTTTGAGGGTGTAAAATAAGAACTTTTTTGCATCCCGGATGCTAATGCTCTTAGCCAACATAGCCAAGTTAAAAGATTAAGTTCTTGTAAACCCGATCTGCCCTTATTTTTCAAAATACACAGCTTATTCCACTTTGTCCCCATTAGTATGAATTCACCATCTTTGCAATCTCGTGACATAAATTCTGTGGCAATTTAAAATAGCCCATCACATAGGATGGGATTCCTTGAATCACATAGTGAAAGATTCTAATTTTTAATTAGTATAACAAATTTTTTGATAAGTTCATAAAAAGAAATCGGTAAGTGTAATAATGCTAAACTGCTCTTTTAAGTTTTTAACTAAAATCTCCTTTTAACAAAGTTGTTTTTTTTTTTAATATATATTTTTAAATACCAATAGAAAAGAACAGCAGTAGATTACAAAAGAGTTGGGTGAACCCAGCTATGGTGGCCGGGGTTTTTGGTTGCTTGGCTAGCTAACCTATACACTGAGCTTAAGATGACTCTTGGAACAAAAGCAGCTTTACACACAAAATCCTGCTATTGAAGGACCGCAATATCAACAACCTTAGTTCTATCCTTCCAACCATTTGGAAATTTCAAGTTACAAGCCTTAACTATTCCTTTGCTAGTAGACAAAAACAAAATTCTACCAAAACCAAGATTTTTAGCTATTAGTGTAGCCTCTACTAGAGCTTCTTGCGTTGCTCCAACTGCTATTGCTGCTGCACTACTAGAACCACCCTTGAAAATGGTCAAGCCTTGAAGGGTGTTGGCTTCATAAGCTAGGGCTGTTCTACCAATTCTTCTTGTTTTAGCTCCTGAGATTTTGATGATCACCTTCCAATGCCCTCCTATGCTCTGGCTGACTGAATTAGTTCTTGTGGATTTTCTGCCCTCATTCCTTTCCGTGCTGAAAGCTTCCTTAAACCTGCAAAACAATCTTTGAGCAGTAAGAATAACTTCCAAAGGGTTAGGATTTTTGCCTTCATGAGTAACAAGATTCCTGTGATTCCAGATGATCTAAAGAAAGGTGAAGACAGCTTGCAGGTAGTCCATCATATCTTGCTCCAAATTTTTATATCTAATTAGTAAATTGCTAAGCCATTGCTAGACAGGAGCAGCTCCTAATTCAGATGTGTGTATTGCCGGAGGGGAACCATGCCAGCATGCTCTAGCCAAAGAACAGTAAAGAAACATGTGGGAAGATGATTCATCCTCTTCCTTGCACATTGGGCAAGTACTGGTAGTTGCAATACCTTTACTTCTAAGTGTAAGATAGGTGGGTAGGCTATCATGCATTAACTTCCACACAAAAAGACTGATTTTATGAGGTACCTTCACTTTCCAAATAAGATTCCACACCTCTGTTGGAATCAAGTAAGGCCTTGAGTGTAGGGAGGAGTTTTGAACAAAGTCCTTAAGGAGGAGCTTATAAGCATTTTTAACCTTGTACCCCCTTGAGCTTGAGTGTTTCCATAGAAGTTTATCTGAGACAGTCCCTGTCACGCCCCAAACCCGATACCCGGATTTGTGACCATGACCGGCATGCTAATATCAAGCCTAAACCTGATATTAACAAGAACCAACTTAATTTTTTACAAAACTTTTACCAAAAGCTTCCCTCTTTCTTTACTTTCTTCTCTCTTTACTTTTTGATATAACTTTTCATTTGATATTCAGAGCATCTACATTGTACTCCAAATATAACATAATCCACCAGTCATTCAATCTTCACATTTTCACATAATACATTTCTTATTGCTTTAAGGTATACAGCCTTCATTAGATCCTAAAATACACAATATTACAAACTAACATCAAATTACTAATTCAGAATCTATACATTTAAAACTAAACCTAGCTCCTTCCAAAACTCGACTAAAACTCCCTCTGCTCCAAAATAAACCTGTTAACTGAAAGAGTGGAAGGGGTGAGCTACACAGCTCAGTAAAGGTAAGATATATGAGAATTCAATAAGAATGCATGTAAATCCATTCATTTCATTTTATACTTATTCAGATAGGAGAACAACTTTTCATGCATAGTATTTTATATTATATATAATAATAACTTATATGCTTCTCGTAGGAAAATAATTGTTCTCATTTTTCTTATCAGAAAAATATTATCGAACCCTTTCGGATTGAATTTCTTTCATTTCTTACAAAGTCACCTTATATATTTTCATTACAAAATAATCATTTTAACTTAAATCAAATAATCGGTAACTTTGTCTTGAATTGGAAGCATCTTACAGAACAATAAAACTGTCCTTCATAAACTTCTTCTTGTAAAATATTATAACTTCATAATTATAAAACTTAACGTTTCATAAAGAAAATAGATATCTAATAACTTCTTAGCGTAAATTTGTACTTTCATCAGAAACTTTATCTTTATAGCATAACAGAATTTCAGAAACTTTTATCTTTAATGAACAGCTTTCTTTTCATCAGAAACTTCTTCTTTTCATGAGAGCTTTTAACTTTCTACAATGCATTTAACAAAATAATTCTCTCAGGATAAATAACATAATATAGCTGTTCATACGTAACTTATTGGTTAGTCCATATCTGATAAGTCTGTACAGAGAAGGCCTCATCACATTTGAGTGACCTCGTGTGTATGATATTGTCCCCTTTGGGAGGCCTGATGGCACATCCCCTCCAGGTTTTGTTCCTCCCCGCTGTCCGTACACATTGGGGAGAAGGCCTTAGAGTTACGGGCAACCCCATTTCCTCTACTGTAAATGGCCTAGAGTTACGGGCAGCCCCATTTCCTCTATTTTAAATGGCCAAACAGATAACATTTTTCCATGGAAAGCCAGTAATTAACCCCTACTGACCGAGTTCAGATCACCAGAGAACATAACCCAAAAACATTTCATACTTATTCATCATACTGAATTTTCTTATTTTGCATAACATTTCATAATAAAAGCCTTTCCATTGTTTTCTTCATCATCTTCGTGGAATTAATAATAGCATCAATATGCTTAAATCATATACATAAAGTTTCGGAAAAACTCACGAACATATATTGTTTGATAATGCTTACATGCCATATCTCTAATCAAAAACATTTTAATGCATAATATACTTTAAAATAACCTGATGACTTACCAAATACTCATATAACTTATCCCTTACCTGAAAGCAGAGGAACCGAGAGCCTAAAGTCGAAGGAGCTTAGACTTGGCGACTGGTAACACCTAAACCAAAATCAAAACTTATTACTATCCTTAATTTTCCTTATCATAAACTTACACACTTATCTCAAAGCCTATTTCTTAGAATCAAGGAAATCCTAATTCCCACCTCAACGAGGTTCCCACAAACATATTATGCACACATCAACAAATAATGTACCAACCTAAAGAAATGTCATCATATCTCCATAGGAGCCAACTTCATTTCAAAATGTACTTTGAGCTTAGGGCCATAATGCATGCATAAATATACACTGTTTTAAGCATTGTCATGTAACCATAAACACACATAAGGCAACATACGCATGCTAAACAAAATAGCTTCATATATACAACCGTCGAATGGTTTAGAAATCCTCCTTTAGGGTTCTAAACCTTGAATCAAGTTATACAAAAATTAATCTATGATCTAGACATATCATATGATGAGCATAATAAATTATAGCCCAAAACATTCACCCTAGCTTGAGAATTAAATCCTCAAAGTTGGGCATGTCCATTACTGTTCACTGTTTTATTCCAGCAGCGTATGCCTCATTGGTAAAATACAAATGAGCTATCTAAACACATACAATTATCATGAAATTTTACAGGGAAATTCCCCTGTATGTCCAGTATATACCATAAAAATTTCGGAGTCAAAACATAAACCCATGATTTATTAAAAATAATACAATACAACATGTTCAAATCTGTCCTGGCAGAAACTCATGCAACTTAGAAATTACACCATTATTTTCCTACTCATCCAAATACTGTGAGACCACTTCCATAACAATCCTACATGTCTTAGGGTTCATAAAAACTACTCCTAACATCCTAATTCACAAAACATGATTTAATACAGAATTTTCTTTTTGTAAACAACAAATCTGTCACAGGGACAGCTTCAGTGCATGTTCTTTCTAAAATCATCAACAAATAGCAATTGACCTTAATTTCATTTGGGTATTTTTATACCTATAGTATACCTATTAAAATATGTTAATAAGCATTCAATAGTCCATAACACCATCACTCTTTCAATTTACAAAAACAGAATCACAGGTTCAGTCTCACAAATCAGAACAGAGGATAAAGAATGAAAATAAACAACCAATCATACTATCCAAGTACACAAAATCAGATGAAGTTTTAATTACTTACCCACAAAACCTTAGTGTTAGGCTCTTAATTTCATCTTTAGAGAGGAATATTTTGTCTTGGTGAGAGAGGGAGGGCTGCCGTGTAAGAGCAAAGAGAGAGGAGAGAAACAAGAACAAAGAAGGAGGAAAAAGAAGTAGAGAAAGAGGGCTGGACTTCTGATCTGATGCAGCCAAGGAAATCAGAAAAGTGAGAAGACTTTTGGGGCACAAAAGGAGATAAGAGGTGTGAATAATTGGGGTGGGATACGTGGGATGCTAGGAAGAAAATATCACACCCCCTTTTTCCAACTTTTGACAATTCTTGCATTCACACTCACTTTTCTACAAAAATAATTCTTGCATATACATATATACATATATACATATATATATATATATATATATATATAAAGTTATATCCATCACACTAAGAGAGCATATATGTTCTAGTTTCTTAAGAAAGTCAAGAAAGAAGTGAGGTGGCTCTTGGTGATTGCATGGCCACCAAGTCTTGGTCTTTTCCTTGTCAAGATGCATGAAACTTTGGCTTTACTTGTGTTGAATTCCCATTGGTTGCATGGGTGGAATTCCTACTATACTATCCCATATATCATGCTTAATTAAAACACCTACAACCATATATATATATATATATATATATATATCATCACTTAACCACTTAATATAGTCCAACAACTATATATATATATATATTTATATCTCATAACTTAATCACTTAATATAGTTTTGTTCATACTTAGTATGTATTTATAATACAAATAACCATTCCATTATTTATTTTCTTTACAATTCTTATTCAAAGGTATTATAAAATAATATACTTATTAAATACTCTTATATTAATTTAGAAAGTAAGTGATTAAAATAATAATTAACCACTTGAACATATAGATTAATTATAAAATTGGGTCGGGGTGTTACAGTCCCTGTCTTAGAGATGGGAATTCCAAGGATATCAGCATATTGGGGAGGTGGATAAATTTTTCTAACCAGATCAGCCTTCCAAATCCTATTATTATGGTCAATGAGGTCAGCAACATTACTAGTAACTAGGTTTGGATTCTGTAGATTTTAGGTAAGGCATTTGAACCAGTTGGGGTGCTTTAGGGGATGTTAGATCCATCACCAACTCACCATCTAGCTTCCTTCAGATTTAAATTTTCCTGTTTTATAATGTTTCTCCAAAACCAAGAATGGTGGGGTTTGGGAGAGTATTCATATATATAGCACCTAGGGAAATTTAGATTTAAAGGTCTTTGCTAATTAGGGTTGGGGTTTTGGACTTATTCTCCAAAACTAGGAGGCAAGCATGGATTGGTTGATTAATTTGAATTTTTTAAGACCAATACCCCCTTCTGATTTGTTCCTACAAACTGTATCCCAATTCAACATATGTATTTTTTTAACCCCTTGATCATGACCCCACCAAAAGTCTGATAATAGAATCCAATTTCTTGCAAATAGCATCAAGGACTTTAAAGCACGAAAAAGTATACAAGGGGATTGATTGAAGGACAAAGGAAATAAGAGTAGTTCTGCCAGCCTGGGAAAGAACCATTGCTTTCCATCCCTGTAACTTAGAAGTTAATTTGTCCGCCAAGAAATGGAAGTTAGCTACCCTCTTCCCCCTTAATTTAAAATCTAGGCCAAGGTATTTGCTAGGGGTATAAACCAAATTAACCTGTAAAGACCTTGCAAGAGAGATTTGATCATCACTTGACATATTGGGGGAGCAAAAAAGATCAGATTTAGCTAGATTTACACTTTGACCTGAGAAAGCACAATACCAGTTGAGGATCCTTTGGATACAATCTAGAGATCTATTATCCTTTTTGAAGAAGAGAATGGCATCATCAGCAAAGAAAAGGTGTGTAAAGGTGCATCCATTCCTACCTATTCTAATCCCTAAATCTCTTTCCTTTGTTCAGCTTCTAAAAAGGATAGGGATAGAACATTTGCACATAAAAGAAAGAGATAAGGGGATATGGGATCCCCTTGCCTTAAGCCTTTAGAAGGTGCAAAAGACTGTGTAATACAACCATTGACCAACAGGGTGTATTGCATTGTTATAACACACTCCATAATCCACCCAACCCAATTAGGACTAAAGGTCATGGCCAACAGAACAGCCTTCAGAAAGTTCCAATCCAGCCTATCATAGGCTTTACTCATTGATAGGCCAAGAATGTATTAACCCCATTGGTAAATTAAACAATTAATTAGCAATTAATTAGGTTCAATTACATGCAATAAGCATGGTAGCAAAAAAAAATCACCAAATAACTAGATGCAACAGAAAATAAATTTGACACGGGTGATTTGTTTACAAATGGGGAAAACCTCCGAGGCAAAACCCCACCGGTGAATTTAAGGTCACCACTCCCGAGAATCCACTATTATCAAAACAAGCTATTAAAAGTAAAGGAATCCTAGTACCTTATACCAACCTACAATTGAACCTTTACCCCAATACACAATTGGACTTGTAATGTAGTGACAATCTCTCCTTTTAATGCATGGCTCCAAGAACGTGAATAACCAATTGATGCACGGATCCCAGTACGTGACTAACACACCAACTTGAGAAGAAAGTTGGCTGCAAAGTTCTTTAGTTCATCCACATGATGAAGATTGAGAAGCTCCTAGGTCATAAAACCCTACGGCATACAAACGCAGCAGCTTCTTCAAGAGAAAGATAAACTAGGGCAAATTGTCTCTGGTCACAATATGCTTGCAACAAGTGCAACAACCTTCTGGCGGCTATTAAAATAATCCTTATATATATCTAGGGTTGTGAGAAAGGAAAACCTAAACACGTAGCTCGGATATGCGTGAAAAACAGTTTTGAAAAACTGATTTTCGTAATTCTCAATAGATACTGCTGTCAAGCTTATCTGTCGAGCTTCGCATTTTAAATCTTGATAGATACATCTGTCAAGCTATCTGTCAAATTTTAAAACATAGCACTTCTTCACTTGATTCTTGGACAGATTTGCGTGGCTTCAATACTTGGACTTGAACTCTTGTTCCTTGAAGTATTAAACACATCCTAGATCTACCTAATTACAAGTAAAGTGCATTTTGTCAAAGGATTAGCCAATTCTAAATGACATATGTTCTTAATATGATCCACATATGTCCTAACACTCATGTCAATCTTTAAAGGCCCAAAACAACCTTTCCTACTCTTCATTTTGCCTAACATATCAAAGATTTCATGTGAATTAAAATGTTATCAGAGATGTTCCTCCCTTTAATGAAGGCATTTTGAAAGGGGGTGATGAGGTAGTCCATGAAGGGTTTAAGCCTATTAACTATAATTTTGGAAATAACTTTGTATATGACCTTGCATAAGCTAATAGGCCTAAAATGGTTGACATTCTTAGGACAAGAGCTTTTAGGAACAAGAGTGTTTTGAGTGAAGAACCTGTATGGAAGAAGGCTTGAACATAGTTGAAGATGTCATTTTTCACCAAGTCCCAATACTCCTGATAGAAAAAGGCTGGAATTCCATCTGGTCCAGGTGATTTGAAGGATCCAAGTTGGAAGATGGTGAATTCAATCTCTTCATTTGTCACTAGTGTGGTAAGAGCCAAATTATGTTGGTTGGATATCTATGGAATAGGCAAGGTTCTGATCTCCTCAAGAATATGGTCAACATCAGTTGTAGTGGTCCTCCCATAAGATTGCTTGAAGTGTTGTAAGAACAGTTGTTCAATTCCTCCCTGATCTTCAATTACTTCACCATCATCAGTATTTAGTTGTAAGATCCTACTCCTTGCTCTTCTTTGCTTCACCACAGTTTGGAAATACATCGTATTTCTATCTCCTAGAACCACCCAATTGTATCTAACCTTTTGAGACCACATTACTTCCTCTTTGTGCATAAGTGTTTCAAGTTCCTCTCTAAACAGTTTTTTCTTTCTGACATCGTCAACTATGTGAATAGAATTTTGGATGGATTGCAATTGAGCTCGTTTGAGCTGAATTTCATTCTCAACTTTACCAAAAACTTGCTTGTTCCAACTGATGAGATCTTTCCTCACATTTGAAAGTTTATTCTTTAGCTGGTATGCCTTAGAACCAACTACCTTAAAATTCCAAGCTTTCTGGACAACTTCTTTGCATGTAGGACGTGTCATCCACATTCTCTCAAATTTGAAGGGTCTACGCCTGAAGGATTGGTTGATTTCAAAATCTAGCAAAATAGGACCATAGTCTGATCGAACAATAGGAAGATTTCTAAGAGAGTAACTAGTGTTGGCATTCACCCAATCCACACTAGCAAATGCCCTATCAAGCCTTTCCATTACAAAATCTTCCCCATCCCTCCTATTCATCCAATTTGTTAACTAAAAAAACAAAAACCTTACTCTTCTTTTTTCTTTTTCTTTTTTTCTTTCTTTTTAATTTTTATAGAAAAAAAAATGTAACCAAAAGATAAGCTTATTTCATAATTTGTATTAAGAAGTTGTATCATATTAAATTTTGAATTTGATAGTAGAAAATGTAGATGAGTGAGAATATGGGTTGTTAATGGGCTGGCCTCCCATTTTTACTTGGCCCATGGGCACAATGGGTTAGGCATAGAAGGTTGTTAACTAGTTAACGGGTCGGGTCAAGCTAGGCTGAAAGAGAAAATCTCAGCCCATGATCTTACTTGTGGGCAATGCTTATTTTGTCTTTAGTAGGCAAAGGTACCGGGTTGGGTCTAATGGGCTACCATTGGCTTGTATTAGCATCTTATTTTATTTTTTTTATAAGTAAAGAATCAATTTTTTATAAGGGAGGAATCAATCTATTTTTTTCAAGGAAAAAAAAAACAAAAAATTTGAAACTTATTTAAAAAAATTTACGGTCAAATCTATTTAATTTTTTGTTTTGTTGATGGAAGCCTTTTTTTTTTTTTTTTTTTAATAATTATTATTAAGGCTTTAAATGGTTTTTATTTTTTATTTTTTGTTTTTTAATAAAAAAAGTCCAATGGTTAAATCAAAAGTTGCTAGACTATATATATATTAAACTAAGTTTAACATAATCACTTTAAGTATCTTAGTGGTTAGGAGTGTTCTCTTAAAAAATTCCTCTATAATGTTACAATTACCATGTAAAAGATATTACAATAAATCAAACTTGCTTTATGAGTTCGTGCATTACAACTAACAAGTAATTACCAATTTAATTATTTAACAAAAAATAAGAATAACCAATGTTAGTTAATTAAAATTATAAGTGTTTCTGCTAGTTTATGTAGGAAGTTCACAACATGGGGGAGCTAGATGCATAAGAAAACCTGGGGTAATAAATAAAAAAAAAAAAACCACTATTTGTCATTTGGAGAAACACAATCACACATAAATAGTTTCTTCTATCTTTTTGACATGTTTTAACAAGACTTGACAACAACAAAAGCCCATATGATTCAGTACACAGAACATTAATAATAGCCCAGCTTTTAGCTCATAATTGTAATCCCGTGTTTTCAGAGGTTGTAATGCATTGTAACACCTCAAGCTTAAAAATAAAATTAAAAAAAAATTTAAAAAAAAAAGATCAAATTTTTTGGACCCCCACATACCTCACCTACCCCATTTCATTGCCACCACACATCACACTCCCTTATCTCCCTCTTTGGCCGGTCAACTAAGGCTTCGTTTGGGAGTTCATAAGGGACTAAAATGAAATGATCATAAGGGAATGGAAAGTAACGGAATGTATTTAAGTAAGGAAAATGAATGAAAAAAAATGGAATGGAATTAAGTAACCTTAATTAGATGTTTTAAAATAATGGAATGGAAAAAAAAATGAACGAAATGTAAGTAATCTTGTTTGGGAGTAACATAAAGGGAATGGAATGAATTCATTTTATGATAATATTACTATTATACCCATATTTTAAAATAAAGGGTTGAATATATATGGATATTTTGGGAGTTTAGTAAAAAATTTGTTAAATTTAGTAAAAAATTCATTAAATCTAATTTCGTTTCCTCCCATTCCTCCAAATTTCGGGGGGATGGAAATTTGAGATTTTAAGGGAATAGAGAGAAATGAGTGTTCCCTCCAACCCATTCCATTCCCTCCCACTTAAACTCTCAAAAAGGGAAATGGATTCCATTCCCTTCATTAAAACTCCCAAACAAGGGAATGGAGGAATATTCTAAAATTATTCTTTTAATATATTTCCATTTCATTCCATTTTCTCCTCCTACATGAAGACTAATGGTTTTCTACACTTTTCTTTTTTTTTCCATTTCATACAAACACAACACACTTCTCTTTTTCTCCCTCACACTCCCACCGGTCCCCACTCCTCACCACCACCTTCACCATCTTTTCCAGCGAGATTTACCAAAAATCTCCTTAGAAATCTCTAAGGCATTTTCTTCTCTTTTATTTAAGGTAAAAACTTCTTATTTTTCGGTGGATTTTTATACTTTTGCTAGAGATTCTCTTTATCTAAGCTTTTGGAGTGATAATCTTGTGTCTATGTATATAGGTTTTGATTTGGTGGACTTATTTGATAAGTGGGTTTATGGTTTTACAAATGGTGGTTGTCTAAGGTTTACTTATGGTGGAAATTTAGGGGTTTGGATTCTATCATGTGATAGTTGGTAAATCTAATTTTCCATTATTATTGAGTTTATTTGGAGCTAGTTGAAGATTTAAAATTCTTGTCTTGGTAGATATTGTGATTTTGTTTTATGGGCCTCTCTTGATGATGATGTGTAAATCTTATGGAAGTTACTAATAAATTGTTAAGATTTTAGTATTAGGGAGATGATCTTGAATTAGTTAATTTTATAAATTGGAGTCTATCCCTTATAAATAAAATTGTTGAGAAACTTTGGAAGTGGAATACATTACTTGTAAGGTTAAATACTTAGGTTTGCCTAATTAATTTCTTATTTAGTGATCTCTAATTCGTAGCTAGATGCAATGTCAAGCTTTATGCTTATCGTAATAGGTTTGCTTGGTACTGTTTAGGTTCTAGCTAATCTCCTTTGGAGCTTGGAGAATTAGACTTTTGTGGGTTAAGGTAAGTAGCTTTTTAATGAGACTTTTCAAAAATAATAACATGACATGAAACGTTGTTTTTGGGTTAAACACATTTTGGAAAATTATTTGTGAAACTATATTTTTCTAAAAAGTGTTGTCTTGTGGCCCTATTATATATGATTATATATGAAAAGTGCATCATGTTTAATATTGCAAATGGGGAAATGCATGAATATGTGGCATGGAAAAGAAAAGCATCTTTGAACTCCTTTGGTAATAGCTTTCATAATTTGTGGTATTATTTGGAAATACTAAAGATGTTCTGTCTTAACTTGTATTATTTGGGAAATTGATAGAAAATCTTATTGCAAGGAATGATTTTAATGACCTTGAGAATTTTATGGATATCTTGGTTATTGGGCAATTTTATGAAACTACTTGGAAAGTAAACTACGTATTTTGAATACATTTAATTTGTGAGCTTCTGATGTGATTTTACATTGTACCACAATATTGGTGATTACCTCGTCTTTGTGACAATGCTTGTGTGATGTCAGATTACCCCGTCTTTGTGATGACAAGTTAGGATTGAGCCACTCACTTTGCATGACGCAGGTAAATCCTTGAATGTATGGGTGAGGCTCCTACCCATAGGGCCAAAAGACCATATGCAAAAGGGGAACTATATGGCGCATTCTTCCTATTGTCCATGGGAGGGAGAAGTAAATCCTTGAGGGTGTGGATGAGGCTAGGCAGGGCCAATAGAACACATGCAAAAGAGGTACTATATGACGCATTCTCCCCTGCTGGCCATAGGCGGGAGAGGTGAATTCTTGAGGGTGTGGGTGAGGTTGCTACCTATGAGGCCAATAGACCACAGGTACATATCATGCTAGTGGTTTGTGGGTTTTAACTTGTCTCTATGGTGGTATAATGTCTTTGTGACATTTCCGTCTTTGTGGTGGCTTGTCATATGGCTTGGGTTGGCCCTTTAGGTTTTTGGAACAATGTTGTTATGCTTACGCTATATATATATATATATATATATTATGTGGTTTCATGGTGATCATTTTAATTTGAAGCTTTGGGTGGCATTATTTAATTATTCTTATCATGTTATTATTGAAAATGATCTTGTAATATTCAGTTAGAAATTTCCATACTATAACATGTTTTGTAAACTATTTATCATCATGAAATTTGCATTTCCCCCATCCCCATTAATTATGCTAGGAGAAATTACACTTTACCATCTTAAATTATACCAGAAATTACACTTTACCATCTTAAATTATACCCTAAATTACACTTTGCACCCTAAACTTTTCGAATGCAAGTTTTGCACCCTAAACTATGACTCTTCTTACACTTTGCACCCTAATGTTAAGTTTGCTGTTAACTTGGATAGAAATCCAAAGTTTAGGGTGCAAAGTGTAATCGAAAGAATAGTTTAGAAAGGTAAAGTGTAATTTCTTATTTGTTTTTAAGGGATTGAGAAGAGGGGAATTTGGTATTTTTACATGATGTCATACTTTTCCATCAAAGTTAATGGTAAACTTAATGTCGGGGTGCAAAGTGTAACAAGGGTCATAGTTTTGGTTGCAAATGTGCATTCGAAAAGTTTAGAGTGCAAAGTGTAATTTGGGATATAGTTTGGGATGGTAAAATGTAATTCCCCCGATTATGCCACTTACTGGACTCCATCTCATCCCATTCTTTCACAAACTTTTTTAGAGTAGACAAAGATTATTTTGAGACAGGTTTTTGTGGCTAGCAGTAGTTAAGCTAACTACTGATAGAGGCTGGATTTTTGTGATGGTGATCTTTAGATGATGTACATCCTAGAGTAGGCTTGATTCATTCTTTTATATCTAATAGTGGTTATGACTTATATTTCCACTGATGGGACAAGTTATTGATGTGTAATTATATTAATTCAGACCTCTATTCTTTTGTAGCCAAATGGTTATTATAAGTATTGCATAGAGTTCTGACTTACTTTCGAAGTATCTTTAATGAAATTATTATAAAAATTCTTGATGTTGATACTTGGTATGAATTGTTTGGACTGAATTGTCAAAAAGGAAAAAACTACAGGTATCTTTGGGATGTATTTCTCATGCTTTGGACATTTTTGGGTTTGGGGCGTGACATGCATGAAATCAAGTGTGATTAATTTCACATGTTAGCCTAATAATTTATTAGCAAGTTCTAGTTAGTTGAACTGGTAATATCTATTGTTATCAAATAAGAAACCTGGGGATTTGAACCTAGCACACCATAAAATGACTGGTGTCTAAACCTAAAATAAAGTGTAATCATCATAAAACGGATGTCATATATTGAAATTCTATTATATCCATAAAAAAGTCTTTTAATTCTATCTAAAAGTTGGGACAGCATTTTAAATACATTTATCTCCCCAATCCCCACCTTGAATAGGGTAGATTTTATTCATCCCTTATGGCAAATAAGGTTGGGAATGGGGTTAAATCCTTCCCCCTAAATCATTATCAAGTGCAAATTCCTTAAGCGCACGTCAGTAGTGAGACTTTTCCTTATATCATTACTAGCAACTGCACGTCTGTGTCCGTGCCTTCTTTTGTTGGTTTGTATGAAGGGTAATTACACATAACCCACCTGTGGTTTGGGCAAAAATTACTTTTCCTACCCGTGGTTTGAAAAGTATCACTTAACTCACTTGAGGTATGTTTCCGTCAATCTCCATAACCCACCTCAGTCCCAGCCATTACAAAAACACCTCTTAACCCTGAAACACAACATAACGCGAATCAAAACACCCAAAACTCAGAAACTTTTCGAGAGAGAGACCTGTGGTGAGATCAACGTGTTCTTCATGGTTTGGAGTGTCTAGAGGGGGAGAAAACACAAGTTTCGCAACATCAAAGCTAGGGGAAGGTATGTGTGACTGCTATTGATCTGCATTTGCGTTCTTGATAGCATTTTTTACTACGACCCACCCACGTAGTTAGGGTTTGTACAATTTTCTCAAAATTGGTGTATGTTAAATGTGCATTTTGCTATTTATATGTAGAATCGCATAGGATTTAGCTAATGTACTGCTATGGTTGTTTATATAATGCGTATACTTGAAAGAATCAAGTTTATTTGTTAGTGATTACACTTGTTTGTGAACTGTGGGTGGTGTGGTCCCTATGAATTTGTTGGGAATCTGGTTTTGCATGTGCTATATGTGGTCCTTTAGCCATGTGTTGTCTCTTTTGGCTTGTTGTCGTTTTCAGCATGTCAGTATGTAAACAAACTACTTATTTTAAACAAACTACTAAATTTAAACAAACTACTTATTTTAATTGTAGATGGTTGACTTCACATTTGACATTGAAATTCATGTTGGGGGATGTTTTGTGGAGGACCCAGCCCTTAAATATGTGGGTGGGTCTGTACATACATTGACAGAGATTGACCTTGATAAGTTGAGTTTCTTTGAAATTCAAGATTTATGCGATCTAGTTAGTGCTCCTAAAGAACATAGTAGATATAGGTATTTACTTCCTGAAGGTAATGTAAAGGATGATATAAGGGACATGGAAACAGATACAGATGTAGTGAACATGACTACCCTTCATAGGGCATGGCCAGCCAACAAAATCATAATCTATATTGACATAGATGGAGCCACTGGCAGTTGAGCATCCTGATGGAGGGGGAGTGGCAAATGATGGTGTAGGTGGTGATGGAGAAAGGGATGAAATAGATGTGGAAAGTGATTATGATGAAGAAGAAGATGATGATGAGAATGTTAAGGATGTTGAGGTTGGTGATAGAGTTGAAGAACAGGATGCTGAGGTTAATGCAAGGATTGAAGAATAGAATGTTGAAGGAGATGATGATGATAATTGGCTATATGAAGGCCTAAAGGGGGATGACTTTAATGATGACATATTTATTGCTTCAAACTCATCTCCACAAGGTTCTGCTCCAAAATCAAGTGATGCTCCCAATACAGCCCCAGAATCAAGCAATGCACCCCATGCAGACCCTGAGTGGGCTAAGCTAGCTCTTGAGGATGACCTGGTAAGCATGGATGGGTCTGATGATGAGCAGGTACCTGAGCAACCAAAGTTTAATGCTAAGAGTGACATGAGAAATGTTGTACTGAAGAAGGAGATGAAGTTTCCTAATGCAAAGGTGTTCAAAGTTGCTTTGAGGGAGTATGCAATTAAAAAACCTATTAACATCAAATTCAAGCTTAATGAAAGGACCAAGATATCAATTCACTGTAAGAATGAGTGTGGGTGGAGATGTTATGCATCTCAAATAAGTGGAGAGCTAACATTTTAGATTAAGACCTTGACTGATGAATGTACTTTCCCCAAGTCTTTTAAAAATAGCCAAGCAACATCAGCTTATGTTACTAATAGGTTCATTAAGGATTTTAGCAAAAATCCAATTTGGGAGGTGAGTGGTGTACACAACCATGTGATGCAAAATTTATTTGTTGACCTAAGTGTAAGCCAAGTGTATAGGTTAAAGAGAAAGGCAAAGGATTTGATCAATGGAGATAAGCAACTGCAGTATGGTATCCTTAGGGACTATGCACAAATGATAAACATTGTAGACAAAGGGAGTAGGGTTATACTACAGACAAAAATGGCTAATGAGACTTCCCAGCCAAAATTTAAGAGGATGTATGTTAGGTACAATTCTCAGAAGGTAGGATTTTTAGGTGGATGCAAGGCATTTATAGGTTTAGATGGTTGTCACATAAAGCACAGATTTGGAGGGCAAATCTTATCTACCACTGCCAAGGATGCAAATGACAACATTTTTCCAGTAGCCATGGCTGTTATGGAATAAGAAAACAAGGAGTCTTGGATATGGTTTTTGGAAATTTTTGCTGATGATATAGGGAGGCTAGAGAAGCTTTAATTGGTATTCATTTCTGATAGGCAAAAGGTATGCAAGTTTTGTTCAATTACACTTGAACTAACATGTTTTGTTTGTTTGCTGAACTAACATGTTTTGTTTGTTTGTTTGGCTATTTTCAGTGGCTTATACCTGTAGTAGAGACACTATTCCCTACTGTGGAGCATATATACTGTGTGAAACACATCTACAACAATTTCAAAGTAGATCACAAGGGTTTGAAGCTGAAGGATGCATTGTGGATGTGTGTTGATGCCACAACAGTAAGAGAGTTTGAGAGATGCATGCAGTACATAAAGGATTTGGATGAAAAGGCATATGAGTATCTTGCAAACATTGAACTTGCACAGTGGACAAGGTCACACTTCACTCCTAGGGCCTTAACAAATTGTTTGGTAAATAACTTGAGTGAGTCTTTTAACTCAATGATATTGAAGTCTAGGGACAAGCTTATCTTGTCAATGTTGGAGTGGATTAGGGTTAGACTTATAACTAGGCTTTACATAAAATGGGAAGGGATACAGAAGTATGCTGGAAAGTTGTGTCCAAGCATACAAGATAAGTTGGAGAAATTGAAAGTTGAAAGCAAGCCATTTAGTGCTACCCCAACTGGCAGTTTCCATTATGAGGCAGCTAGTCAGTATGAGAGGCATGTAGTTGATCTTGTCAAGAAGACATGCAACTGTAGGTATTGGGATTTAAATGGCATTCCATGCAAACATGCCATAATAGCCATTTATACAAACATTGGGACACTAGAAACCTACACCCACCCATGCTATCACAAAGAAACTTACATGGAGATATACAAGGAGGTACTTCCCCCCATGCCTGGCCAGTTAGAATGGGCTGAGATTGGACAGCTTGCTCCCCTAGCACCTCACATATACAAACCACTAGGCAGTCCACCCAAGCAAAGAATGAGGGCTCCTGATAAGCCTAGGAACCCTTACAGAGCAAGTAGGCTAAACAGACCTGTAAGGTGTGGGAAATGCAAAAAGGAAGGGCATAACTCAAGAGGGTGCAAGGTTGGCATCACTGGGGAGACACCATGGCAGAGGAGATAGAGGCTTGAAAGAGAAAAAGTTGTAAGTAATTGAGATTTAAATGGCAAAAAAACAAAAAACTTGTTTTTAAACTTACAAAGGTATTAATGTTCTGAAATTGGGTTTTGTTGTAGGTAAGGGGAAGGGTGCCTGCACCTAGTACTAGATCTGGATCTGCACCTCAGGCTACACCCCAGCCACCTTCCCAGCAGCCTACCCAGACTTACAACATGAGGTTTGCCACTCAGCCTTCATCCTCACAACAAGGAAATCAAGCTAGGCCATATCACATGAGAGTAGGATGGTTCTCTTCCTCACAACCATAGTTTCACACACCTAGGGAGACCTGGGATACCTTACCAAGTTCTTCACAGGTAACTTAGTTGAGTTACCTCTTTCCTAGATGGTTGTGTAGACTGGGATATTTTTTAACAAGTGGATTTATCTTTTATTTTTTAGCCTTCACCTGCAAATAGGAGCACTGGTGGTGTGAGGACTAGAGGATAGCTTGCTGCACAAAGGCCACCAAAAATGAATTCAGTGGGTGGAAAGAGTAAAGGCAAGAAATGAAGCTAGTGGGACACATGCCAACATTGGGAGTAAAGCTAGTGGGAACATGTGGGCTTGCAGCTAGTATTTTTTGTGAAGTCCACTGCTGGCTTTTTGTAATTATCAATTAGTGTAAAAAACAATCACTTTTTGTAATTATCATATATATATATGTGTGTGTGTGTGTGTGTGTGTGTGTGTGTGTGTATGTATATGTAGTTGACCTTGGAATGTGTTTTTTTGTAATTTACTAGAAGTTAAGGTACAATACACTCCAGGTTGTTATTATGGTATGAAATTTTGTGGTATTAGATGGAAGTTGTGGTATTATGGTATGGAAGTTGTGGTATTTATTCAATTCAGTTTGTATGGAACATTATTTGTCCAAAACAGTTTGTATGGAACATAATTTGTCCAAACTAGATTATATGTAAGTTTTATTATTGCTGCTACAGATTGTGCCCAAGTAGATTTTTCTAATACAGAGTGTATGGAAGTTGTTATTGTGAAATGGTTGTTATGGTATGTGCAGGTAACTGTATAGAACATTATTTGTCCAAAGAGGGTTATATGGAAGTTTATTTATTGCTACTACAGATTGTGTCCAAGTAGATTTTTTCAATACAGAGTGTATGGAAGTTGTTATTGTGGAATGGTTGTTATGGTATGCGCAGGTCATTGATAATTGACCAATACTTCTTTCATTATATGCCCAGAGACTAGTGGCATGACCAATACTTCTTTCATTGAATGATTGATATGGTATGCACAAAACCATACTCAATAATTGACCAATTCTTTATTCATTGACACATCAAAACATTACATCAGTAGGCTAGTGCTATTACAATGCAAATTCATTAACACCATTGCCATAACTATCTCTACTAACCAATTAACTACTTTAGGGCAACAACCTAGGTCTCTTCACTCCAGAGAACTCAATTGAGCCAAAACACAACAACAACAACATAACAATAACAAAAAAGATCCATGACAAAATGCATGCAAACTTCCACATTCTCTGCTTCTCTTCAGCAAACATGGCATTTTCCTTAGCTTTTGCACAGACAGCTTGAGCCTTTCTCCCCCTCTCCTTGGCTTTGGCTTCATCTTCAAGAGCCTTTTCTACCATTTACCTAGCTTCTTCTGCCATTTCCAAAGTCCCTCTCATTGGCAAGTTGGAGAGCACTTTGAAGCCTAGACATCCTCTCTAAAGCCAAAGGTGCAGTTTCATTCCCACGAAGACAGGTTGGGTTATCAAGCCAAACAAAGAAAGGACACTTAGGACCAACCTTATAATGGCTACAACCCAAGAACCTCATTACAAAATTGTACAAACTCAAACTTGTTCTCAAAACACAAGTCTGCTCATTGCACATATGCCCACATAAACCCGAGAAATTACCACTTGATGAAGACATATCAACAAAACACGATTCCTAGGAAGCCCAAATTTAGAGTTTCACACAGTAAGTTGGCACTTGAACAAAATTTGAAACCCTAAGTCGAGAACAAACACAAATACCTTGATTTTCTTTATCGAAACTACCTCCCTTAGCTTCGATGTTGCGAAACTTGTGTTTTCTCCCCCTCCAAGCACTCCAAACCATGAAGAACACATTGATCTCACAACAAGTCTCTTTCTCGAAAAGTTTCTAAGTTTTTGGTGTTTTGATTCGCGTTATGTTGTGTTTTGGGGTTTAGAGATATTTTTGTAACGGCTGGGACTGAAGTGGGTTACGGAGATTGACGGAAACATATCTCAGGTAGGTTAAGTGATACTTTTCAAACCACGGGTAGGCAAAGTGATTTTCGCCTAAACCACAGATGGGTTATGTGTAATTACCCCTTTATATTATCTTATCTTATCTTTATAGCTTTTGTATTCTCCATAAAAGAAACCAAAAACTTAGACATTTCGATTTTCGAGTGCATTATCAAGTTTCTAATCATTTTGTAGTTTCTTCCTTAAGACTTTTCAAGTCTCCCCTGCCCCACTTCTCATGAGTAGACAACAACTTTACTGGTATTGACCATTCGTGATTCGTGGTCATCATCCAACTAAAACGATGGTATTAACTATTAAGTAATGAATTCCTCACCCTAGTGGCCTCTCCCTCTCCCACTTCCTCCTATCTAGTCCTCTTCTTCTTCTTCTTTCATTTTCTTGTTCTTCTTATTAATCTTTGTTTTCCTAGCCAATATTGTTGTGTTTTACTTTTGTCAGATAGACAAGATTTTGTTAGACAACAAAAGACTTTATCAATTAAGCCAATTGAAACTCGTGATAAAAAAATCTTATGTTTTGGAATTCCTAGATCATAGTAAATGCTACAAGTCAAATAGCAAAAAATCTAGAAAGTAGGAGTCAATAGGTTGACAACGACGAAATTGCATGAAATTTGATGCAATAAGTAACCCCATCATTGATAATTTAATAAATTGTGATAATTTATTTAAAATCTTTTTTTAAATGATATATGATTTTTTTTATTAACAAAATTATTTACTAAAAATAGTACTTTAACACTAATAAGATTTTCATTGAGTAATATTTTTCTTTTTAGAAGTCTTTTAGTTATAGGACTATAATAATAGTAGAAGAACATGGCAATTAATTAGAATATTTACTTAGCGTGAAATCACCATTTTTAAGACCCAATTTTTATTATATAATATATAATATTTAAATAAAAAATTTCCCAAACCAGTCATTATAGGCTGTTAATTGAGTCAATAACAAATTGGAAGTATTGAGTCTAGGTAGTTCTTTAGCATGATGGTTAAAAAAACAATAAGTCCACATAGGCAAACTCTCACAATTTTTTGCATTAATGCTAAGGTGACAAATTCTCAATATATGGTAAACAATAAATTGCTATCAACAATGGGCTCAAGGGAAATTAATAACAAATTATCACCTCAAACAGATGTTAAATTGTTATATATGAAAGGTTTTTGTTAAATTATCGATTCTTCCAAAAACTAAAACTTGAGATTTTACATGAGAGATTAAGTAGATGAGATTTTAAATGGTAAATCTTCAAACTTTAATATTATGTTAAAATCTCTTCTCCCAAAAAAATTAAAATATTGAAAAATAATATATTTAATTATTTAACCATATAATTCTAATAGTTTTTGTATAAAAAAATTTATACTTTTAACGTTTTAAACTACTTTTCTTTAAGAAGAAAGTTTTAAACTACTTTTAGCTTCTTCTTTTTTTCTTGAGAAAAAGGCTAATAAAATTATTAAGAAAAATTGGCTATAGTGGATTAAAAGTATATCATTGAGGTATGGATGAATATTCTTCATCCACACCAAAAAAATATTAATTAACCTAGTTACTAATAAAATATTAACCTAAATAGTTTGTAAGCTATAGAATTTCCTTGTTGACATGTATGGGAGAAATTTACCGTCGCATCAGCTACAAGATGGCCAAAAGACCAATTTCATGGGCAAACACCAATGCTCGGACAGCAACCAACGCTCAACCAAAGCAACTGAACGAGGAAGAACAATCTTAATAATTGGTGGGCCGCTCTTTCAAAATTTTTATATTCTCTCTAAAGTATCGGTAATAATGCCTGCATTCAACTAATAAAAGATCCTTATTCGGTGAAAACCCTAAAAACAAGAAAGATGTCTCCCACTAAGATCATCTTCTCAAGTGCCACTTACTGAAAGAAAAAGAAAAGAAAATGGGGGTAGATAGCTTGATCATTGCCCTAGCTCAATAATGAGTTAATTTACCTTTATAAAGTAGGAATAAAAGGAGATTTTCCTCCTCTCATTTCTTTTTCCACCTCAATTTGTTTCTTGCTCCCATGAGGAACCTCTCGATGCTCACACTCACACCTATCCTTTCCATCTTCTGCTTAGTCTTCCTTTTTTATCATATCACACTAGCTGCTCCTCGTTATGTCGATTGTGGCAGTGCCACTTCAAACATTTCAAAGGATATGGATGGGCAAGTGGAGTGGAGACTTTCAGTCCAAGTTCTTTCCCAGAGACGAACATAATCTCAAATCTAATACCTCTCAAGCTCCAAAAGAAGGCACCATAACAAAAGCCCCCTACAAGACTGCACGTATATCTTATTCTCAATTCAACTACGTATTTCCACTCCCCGCTGGCCGGAAATTCGTTCAGTTGCACTTTAACCCGGTTTCTTACTTTGAGGGGTCTAAGGCCTTTTTCACTGTCAAAGCAGGTTCGTTCACCTTACTTAGAAACTTCACTACTGCTGTTATTCTTGCTGATTCTTTGCAAAACCAGATTGTAAAAGAGTTCTGCATCAACGTTGCAGCAAATCAAAAATTGAATCTAACCTTCATCCCTTTTTCAACTGCTTTGAGTAATTTCCATGCTTTCATTAATGGAATTGAGATTGTGTCCATGCCTGAAAACCTGTATTACAGTCCAAAACGTGCACCCATAAACCCACTTTATGTAGGCCAAAGTCCTACTTTCTACATAAGCAACAACATGGCACTCGAGATGGTTTATCGATTAAACGTGGGTGGGAACTTGATATCACCAACGGAAGACACTGGCTTATTTAGAAAATGGTCTCCGGATATAAAGTACTTCAAAAATTCAGTCTTAACTATTCATAATGCATCTTGATAGACCACAAATTGAATGACCCCTTGTGATTTAAACTAATTAATTAATTTAGCCAAGTTATTAATTAATCAATTTATCATGCAAACGCGTGGCAGCACAAACAAATCACCAAAACTAAATATGCAGCGGAAAATAAATAACACGGTGATTTGTTCACGAATGGGGAAAACCCTAACGGCAAAAACCCCACCGGGTAATTTTCAGGTCACCACTCCCGAAACTCCACTATTATCAAATCAAGCGGTTACAAGTAAAGGAATCCCAAGTACCTTACCAACCTACAGTTGAACCCTTACCCCAATACCCAATTGGACTTGATCTGTAGTGACAGTTCCCCCTTTTGATGCACGGCTCCCAAGTACGTGACTAACCAGATGCGCGGATCCTAGTACGCGACTTCAAACACCAACTTTAGGAAGAGAGGTTGGCTGCAAAGTTCTTCAAATCATCCTATGCGATGAAGATCAGGAAGATGCTTGGTCACAAAACCCTATGGTGCAAATACATAGCAACTTCTTGAAGAAAGATGAACTAGGTCAAGAACTTCGTCTTAGATCATAATTTGCTTGAACAAGGATTGCTCAATGCTTATGCAACTTGTGTCTATGTTGACAGCTCTTAAAACACTCCATTTATATGTTTAGGGTTAGAAGAAAAGAAGGCCCAAAAACACATTCACGGATCCCAAGAAAATCAGATTGGAATTCTGACTTTTTAATTCTCGACAGATAGCAGGTGTCGAGGTAGCTATCGAGCAAGTGTCGAGCTTTAAAATCTGTGCACTTCAGCTTGCTTTTTCTTGGACAGACTTGATGACTTCAATACTTGATCTTGAAACCTTGTTTCTTGAAGTATTAAAAACACCTAGAACTACCCAATTACAAGTAGAGTGCGTTTTGTCAAAGAATTAGCCAATTTACATAAAGTATGACATATGTTCTTAACATGTGAACACATATGTCCTAACAATCTCCCCCTTTGGCAATCCGTGACAAAATCACAACAAACAAATGAACATATGAGAGAAGTCATAAATCACTCAACTCATATTCACTTGTTGAATACAATAAAATCTATCCTAACACAAACTCTTGAAAAACTTTGCAAGAAGAGAGTTTATGACAAGTAGATTTTGACAACCTGTATTTCTGAAACACTTTAAACAAAACTCATCAAGGCATCTTGTGTGAAACAGAAATAATTAGATTGTATACAAGTATAAAGAAACATGTGTCTAAAGATAGAAAAGAAACAACACATGAAGAGATAGGTGAAAAAGAAACATACATCCATATATATAGAAAGATAAGTACAATGTGGGTCCGTTTGGATAGAGCTTATTGTTGCTGAAAGTTGGTGAAAGTTGCTGAAAACACTGTAGCAAAATAATTTTTAAATGTGTGAATAGTGCAGCGGGACCCATTTTTAATGAAAAAGTTGATAAAAAGTGAAATTTGTGGGTCCCATTTACTGTTCATGGGACCCACCGAACTGAAAAAGGGAGTTAAAAGTCAAAAACAACGGCTACTGTTTATGAACAGTAGCCGTTGTCTCCCAAAAAGCAGGTGCAGCAGCCCAAAAAAAAAAAAAAAAAAAAACAAAACCCAAAACGCAGAAACGCAGGAATAAGTGATTTGCTGTGCTATCCAAACTGATACTGTATGTAAACTGGTCACAAGACCTCATATACAAGATCAATGTATCTAACAAGAATAGAAAAGAAGAGATACATCAAAACCTCACTACATCCCTCAAAAATATGAACACTCCCCCTATCAAAAATGTCCTATACTAACTCTCCCCCTATGATGACTACTCTCATAGTCCAAACCTACTCCCCCTTTTTGTCACGAATGACAAAGGGTAAAGTGTCATGTAGACATCTCATCAGTAGAGCTAGCATCTCCATCATCATCATCCGAAGCATCATCGTCATCACCATCATCATCATCCGAAGCATCATCGTCATCACCATCATCATCATCATCCTCAGCATCAGAATCTGAAGCGACTAGAGGAGGTGGTGGAGGAGAAGCCTCAGAAGCAAAACCACCCATGGTCGCCTGCCGTCGTGCAATACGACCAACACGAACGTTCACCTGATACAACTCAGTGGTGAGTGTATCGAGGCGAGCATCCATGCGCTGCAGCTGCGCCATGATATCTCCAAGAGATACATCGCCTGAAGAAGGAAGAGGAGTCGATGTAGATGGAGCTGATCTGGATGGAGCTGAACGGGAGGGCGGAGTGGAATCCGGCTGTCGCGACCTAAACTGCGCCTCACTACGTTTTACGGTAGCGGCATCTATGGCAGATATGTGTGTGAAGTGGTCGGACACAGGGAAAGGGATGGAAAAATGGCATAGTATCCTCGTGATAGTGGAAGGAAAGATGAGCTTATCACGGGACGCCGAATCTAAATGAACATCTATGATAGAGAAAATGAAGTGAGAAGGAAAATCTATCGTAAGATGCTCAAGTAGAGATAGCAAGAAACGAGCACGAGGCTCTGTGATAGAGTTATAGTGAGAGAGAGGATGAAGTACAAAAGTCATCACCATGTTTAGGAACCTAGGACCTTTAACAAAACGTCTACATGATATATACTGATGCTTACCCCACTCAGCAGGGCGGTCACAAAAAGCAAAAATGAGCTCATCCTTGGACACAGTCCTCAGTCACTCACATGTAGGATAGTCAGGAAACTCTATCCTAGGGACTCTAAGCACATCCGCAACTAGCTGCGGTGTGACAGCAATGCGCGTACCTCGAACACGAGTATGAAAAAGAGGTACTGAACAATCAATCCCGTACATGTTGGAGTAAAACTCCTGAATCAGTACGAGAGGACAAGTGACCGGGACGTCACACAGTGACTCCCATCCCCTACTGTGAATGACAGAGGGAAGGTCAGTGTCGGCGAAGTCCACCAAAATGACTTGGCGTTTCGAATGAACACCTCGTCTAAAAAAGTTCTCAGTAAATGCCTTGTGGGCATCTCCATCACGGAACCGAAGGTTAAAAGGAGCAGTATCAGAAGAAGAGGAAGCTCCAGAACACAGAGGGTTTCGAGCTGGAGTGGATTTACGTTTGGGTGCCATAGACACTACTAACGTAAAAGAATGAGAATAAGATAGAGAGGGAGACAATCAGAAAAGTCCCAAACAGTTCAAATATGATAATATCTTGAACAAAAAGTACGTATGCATGGGAATGCATGATCATGTGACATGCAAACATAAAAAGCATCATGGGCTTAGCCCAATCCAAACCTAGCAGCACACATACAAGAAACACACATCTAAATGCATGAAAATATCATTCTAATGCACATGGAATGCAATGTATGACATTTTAAAATCATTTGAGTGAAAAACCAACCCAAAATTTCAAGAAAAACTCATCAATTTTGAAAAACCCCAAAATTTTCAAAAACTTCAAAACCTAAGTTTCAAAATCATGAAATGCATGAAGAATGAAGGATAAAAAGATCATACCAAGTGATTTGAAGCAAGGAAGGGCCGAAAATCACGTTGGATGAAGGTTTTGAGTGAGAAAAGTGGTTTTGGGAGATGAAAAGCCTCGGACAGATCGAAGAGAGATCGAGAAATGAGAAGAAAATCGCGACAGGAGCTTATATAGACACCTCAGTAAATCTCGAGAGCTGAGGTGTCGAGAAGTATCGAGGATGCTGTTGAGGTAGGTGTCGAGGAATTGGCCTTCGACAGATGAAGGTGTCGAGATGGTGTTGAGGTACAAGACCAATTTCAAAGACCAGAAGCTCGAACGATCGACTAAGTGTCGAGGAGGTATCGAGGAGACAGAAACTTTCTCGATTGATCCACCAGGTGTTGAGGATGTGTCGAGATTGCGATAAGAAACAGGCTTAGAAGCTCGACAGATGATCAGGTATCGAGAAGGTGTCAAGGAGGTGTCGAGCCAGTAGTGAAAAGCAGTTTTTCGAGAAGTGAAAAACACAGACATGAATGCAATCAAGACAAACACTTCAACCATGATCCAATCAACATAAAATGCTCTCAAAAATCATCTTTCAATTGAAATTTAAGCACATGGATCTCCCAAAAACTCACACACACACTAAACAAGTCTAACAAATTTTATATTTCAAAAATAAGTCATAACAGTTTAGTAAGCATACAAAAGCACATGTAAAACCTTTATGATGGCCAAATCACATTGTACCTGCACATGTATCAAAAGTAGCAAAGAATATTGCGTGTTGTGTGTGTAAAACATCGCAAGATTGCATATGTGTATACATGTTATGACGATCTGAGATATGAGAAAATAACTTTAACTCACACACAATCATAACTGTTTGATGGGGACTATCACCTTTGAGGTACATCCTATACTCCCACATCTCCTAGAATACACGCTTGCAACCATTTTTAAAACATTTTAATCTTTTTGCTTTTTATTTCTTTGCATATTTTCTTTTTAAACATATCATACATGGGCTTATGAGAAAGAAAAGAAATACCCATTGATATTTTGACATTTCAATTTTGCTATGCCTAAGCACACAAATGTCATTGACATCACACTTTTGCTATGTCGAAACATACAGATGTCATTAATGATTGGCGGGCAATAGTGGTGAGATGGTTATTTATGCCTTTCTCTTAGGATTTTCTAGTCCTACCCGTCAAAAAGAGTGATATGAGTGTTAAGTTTAAGAAATAACCTAATCTTACTCATCACACACATGAGCCACAAAGCTCACTTGCTTAGTTGTGCATAAAGATACTCATCTAAGCTACAAGAGATACAAAGTTTAGAAAACTTTGTTTCATTGGCCATCCAAGGTACACAAGTACCAAAGTACACAAAACACAAACTGTTTTTGTATTTTTCAATTTTTCATATTTTTTTAATTTTATATCAAAAACAAAATAAACAAAACTGAAAGTAAACACACAAAAACATGTTAACAAAGCAAAACAATGCATAAAACTAGATGCAAATGCATAAGAAAGAGGAAGAAGAGAGGGAAAATCAATCCACGGAAATAACACCAATGTTTTGACGAAGGAATTCAAAACGTTTGCTGTCAAGAGGTTTGGTAAACAAATCAGCCTTCTGATCATCGGTGTTAATAAACTCAAGAGTGAGAGTACCATCTTCGACAAGCTCCCTAATGAAGTGATGTCGAATCTCTATATGTTTGGTTCGAGAATGTTGAACTGGATTCTTAGAGATGTTTATGGCATTGGTATTGTCACAATAGATAGAAAGATGATCTTGACAAATACCATAATCACGAAGGAGTTTTTGCATCCAGAGGAGTTGTGTGCAACAGCTACCAGCAGCAATGTACTCAGCTTCTGCAGTGGATAAGGAGATGGAGTTCTGCTTTTTGCTCATCCAAGAGACAAGATTGTTGCCTACATAAAAACAACCCCCCGAAGTACTCTTCCTATCATCAGCATTCCTAGCCCAATCCGCATCAGAATATCCAGCTAAGACATTATTAGTGTCCTTGCTGTACCACACACCGAACTCAGTGGTAGTTTTGACATACTTTATAATTCTTTTTAAAGCAGTCATATGTGATTCTTTGGGATTAGCTTGATATCTAGCACACACTCCAACACTGTAACTGATGTCAGGCCTACTAGCAGTAAGGTAAAAAAGACTACCTATCATGCTTCTATAAAGAGAAGGATCAACACTCTTGCCTAACACATCTACAGTGAGTTTAACATTAGGGCTCATAGGGGTACGAACAAAACTAGCAGAATCCAAGCCAAATTTTTTCACAAGATTCTTAGCATACTTAGATTGAGAAAGAAATATACCTAAATCTTGCTGACGAATTTGCAATCCAAGGAAGTGAGTCAGTTCTCCAATCATGCTCATCTCGAACTCGGCTTGCATGAGCTTTGAGAAGTCATGAGCAAGTTCATCCTTAGTCGACCCAAAGATGATGTCATCAACATACACTTGAGCAACTATCAACTCGCCATCTTCCTTTTTGATGAAGAGAGTTTGGTCAGCTTTTCCTCTTGTGAACCCATGCGACACCAGATATTGTGTGAGTCTGTCATACCAAGCTCTAGGGGCTTGCTTCAACCCATAAAGTGCCTTTTTGAGATACAACACATGATCCGGAAAGTATGGATCAATGAATCATTTTCGTTGAGCCACATAGACATCCTCTTTAAGTAGCCCATTCAAAAAGGCGGTCTTTACATCCATCTGATAAAGTTTGAATTTCAGTTGACATGCTAGGGCAAGCAGAATTCTGATGGACTCCATACGAGCAACTGGGGCAAATGTTTCATCATAGTTTACTCCTTCCATTTGAGTGTATCCTTGAGCCACAAGTCGAGCCTTGTTTCGAATCACATTGCCTTCTTCATCGGTCTTGTTACGAAAAATCCACTTTGTACCAATGATATGCTCGCCCTCCGGTCTAGGTACAAGAGTCCAAACATCATTCCTCTGAAACTGGAGCAGTTCATCATGCATTGCTTCAACCCAACTTTCATCTTGTAGTGCTTCCTCCACTTTCTTGGGTTCAACCTGTGACAAGTAGCAAGAATAAGACACAAAGTTAGCAACACATTTATCAACTGTTCGTTTCCTTAACGTGAGTTCATTCAAATTTCCCACAATAACTTCTGGACGATGATTCAATTTAATCCTGGAGGAAGGTCTTTTTTCCTGACGAGATTCAGAATCAGGTGAAGTCGGAATTTCTGTAGACTCTTCCACAACACTGGGAGTACCGGGAGCATTAGGAGATGCAGGTTCTCGGTCAACAATGTCTTGAACTTCCGTAGGTTCAGGGGGAAGAATTTCCTTGGGAAGTTCATCAATGCCTTTCTCAGAAATGGAATCTGAAGACTCATCAATGACAACATTTACAGTCTCCATTACCTTCATAGTCCTTTTGTTGTATACCCGATAGGCCTTGCTGGTAGAAGAGTAGCCTAGAAATATACCTTCATCACTCCGAGAGTCAAACTTTCCCACATTCTCTCTATCCTTGAGGATGAAGCAAGTGCTACCAAAGATTCTGAAATACTTTACATTTGGCTTTCTTCCTTTCCACAACTCATAGGGAGTCTTTTTGGTACCGGGTCTGAAGTACACCCTATTCACTGTATGACATGCAGTGTTTATGGCTTCTCCCCACAGGTTTCGAGCCACATCTTTGTTATGCAACATGGCTCTGGCAATCTCTTGAATAACTCTATTCTTTCTTTCTACCACACCATTCTGTTGAGGTGTAATAGGTGCAGAGAATTCTTGAGATATACCTGATTTTAAGCAGGACGATTCCATGTATGAGTTCTCAAATTCTTTACCATGGTCACTTCGAATTCGATCAATCTTCAAATTCTTTTCATTCTGCAGTCTTGTGCACAAGGCCTCAATGTGCCCGGGAGCATCAGACTTGGATCGAAGTAAGATGACCCAAGTGTATCTGGTAAAGTCATCTACCACCACCATGATATATCTCTTACCACCAAGAGACTCAGTTTTGGTTGGACCCATAAGATCTAAATGCAACAATTCCAACGATCTGGAGGTAGCGGATGCCTGAGTGCTTGGATGCTTAGCTTTTGTCTGTTTCCCAAGTTGACATGGTCCACATATCACATTGCTCATTCTACTAAGCTTTGGTATCCCCAAGACAGATTCATGCTTAGAGACAATGGATAGATGCTTGTAACTAGCATGTCCCATCCGTTGGTGCCATAGATCTTCATTTGGCAATCGAATGCTATTACACATTATGTCAGCATCAGGAACCAATCCATAACAATTGTCCAAAGTACGAACCCCACTGATGAGCTTCTTTCCAGACTCATCCATGACAAGACACTTTCCTTTTGAGAACAGCACCATGAAGTCTTGATCACATATCTGACTTATGCTTAGTAGATTCACCCTTAGGCCTTCTACATAGAGAACATTTGCAATGTCCGGCAGTCCTGGTAGAGATATGATTCCTTTCCCTTTAATCTGTGACTTGCTTCCATCACCAAACGTCACATTACCACCTTTCTTAGGCTCAAAGATCTTGAAGAGAGATCGATCTCCAGTCATGTGTCTTGAGCAGCCACTTTCAAGATACCAAAGGCATGTATCCATTACTTTGAATGCAGACTTCATCATGAAACACACTTCATGCTTGGATGACAAATCAGAGGGAATGGTTCTGTCTCTCAACTTCCTTCTACTAGCTAAGCCTTTAACTTTTACTCTTCTCAGACAAACTCCTTTGCACATTTTCATTCTGAGACAGTCTAGTTTCTTCTTAGCCAAACTGAGATCTTTTACCATAGTCATTATAAGTGAATTCAAATAACTTTTAGACTTGTGTTTTCTGAGGCACTCAAACAAATAGTGATTAGAAAAACAAGATGTATTTGAAAACATAGATCTCTTGAAGCCGGTCATATCCATGACAAACAGGGGTCAATGGATCAACACAGCAAAGATTAAACCTAATCAGAGTGTGCCTGCTCTGATACCACTTGATAGGCCACAAATTGAATGACCCTTTGTGATTTAAACTAATTAATTAATTTAGCCAAGTTATTAATTAATCAATTTATCATGCAAACGCGTGGCAGCACAAACAAATCACCAAAACTAAATATGCAGCGGAAAATAAATAATACGGTGATTTGTTCACGAATGGGGAAAACCCTAACGGCAAAAATCCCACCGGGTGATTTTCAGGTCACCACTCTCGAAACTCCACTATTATCAAATCAAGCGGTTACAAGTAAAGGAATCCCAAGTACTTTACCAACCTACAGTTGAACCCTTACCCCAATACCCAATTGGACTTGATCTGTAGTGACAGTTCCCCCTTTTGATGCACGGCTCCCAAGTACGTGACTAACCAGATGCGCAGATCCCAGTACGCGACTTCAAACACCAACTTTAGGAAGAGAGGTTGGCTGCAAAATTCTTCAGATCATCCTATGCGATGAAGATCAGGAAGATGCTTGGTTACAAAACCCTATGGTGCAAATACACAGCAACTTCTTGAAGAAAGATGAACTAGGTCAAGAACTTCGTCTTAGATCACAATTTGCTTGAACAAGGATTGCTCAATGCTTATGCAACTTGTGTCTATGTTGACGGCTCTTAAAACACTCCATTTTTATGTTTAGGGTTAGAAGAAAAGAAGGCCCAAAAACACATTCACGGATCCCAAGAAAATCAGATTGGAATTCTGACTTTTTAATTCTCGACAGATAGCAGGTGTCGAGGTAGCTGTCGAGCAAGTGTCGAGCTTTAAAATCTGTGCACTTCAGCTTGCTTTTTCTTGGACAGACTTGATGACTTCAATACTTGATCTTGAAACCTTGTTTCTTGAAGTATTAAAAACACCTAGAACTACCCAATTACAAGTAGAGTGCGTTTTGTCAAAGGATTAGCCAATTTACATAAAGTATGACATATGTTCTTAACATATGAACACATATGTCCTAACACATCTTTCATACCCAACTACTCTAAAATAGCAAATTACACAGCACCAGATGATGTATATCGGTCTGCAAGGACAATGGGCTTAGATAGCAACAAGAACAAGATGTCTAATTTGACATGGGAATTACCAGTTGATTCGGGATTTCATTACCTGGTGAGGCTTCATTTCTGTGAAATAGACAAACTTATATACTTCGTTGGCCAAAGACGGTTCATCATATATATAGACTATTTGTTAGCCGAGTTAGGTGCTGATGTAATATTGTGGACTGATGAACGCGTTACTCCTTTTTACAAGGACTATATAGTAAAAATCCAAAAGAAGGGAGTTGAGGACAACGTCCATGTTCTCTCCATTGATCTACACCCTGATACAGGAGCTACTTCTGACGATGCAATTTTAAACGGTGTGGAAGTGTTCAAACTGAGCAACTCAGATGGTAACCTCGCAGGACCTTGTCAAATGCTGCCCTCTCTACCTGCTGCCTGTACAACCAAGGAGTCCAAAATAAAGAAAACAGTATTCATTGCAATTGGAAGTGGTGTGGGGATCTTAGTGGTACTCACTTTAGTGTGTTGCATGGTTCTCTTGAAACTAAGGAAGTCCGGGCACTATGTTTATTATTATTGATAGGCCACAAATTGAATGACCCCTTGTGATTAAAACTAATTAATTAATTTAACCAAGTTATTAATTAATCAATTTATCATGCAAAAGCATGGCAGCAAAAACAAATCACCAAAACTAAATATGCAGCGAAAAAATAAATAACTCGGTAATTTGTTCACGAATGGGGAAAACCCTAACGGCAAAAACCCCACCGGGTAATTTTCAGGTCACCACTCCCGAAACTCCACTATTATCAAATCAAGCGGTTACAAGTAAAGGAATCCCAAGTCCCTTACCAACCTACAGTTGAACCCTTACCCCAATACCCAATTGGACTTGATCTGTAGTGACAGTTCCCCCTTTTTTATGCACGGCTCCCAAGTACGTGACTAACCAGATGCGCAGATCCCAATACGCTACTTCAAACACCAACTTTAGAAAGAGAGGTTGGTTGCAAAGTTCTTCAGATCATCCTATGCGATGAAGATCAGGAAGATGCTTGGTCACAAAACCCTATGGTGCAAATACACAGCAACTTCTTGAAGAAAGATGAACTAGGTCAAGAACTTCGTCTTAGATCACAATTTTCTTGAACAAGGATTGCTCAATGCTTATGCAACTTGTGTCTATGTTGACGGCTCTTAAAACACTCCATTTATATGTTTAGGGTTTGAAGAAAAGAAGGCCCAAAAACACATTCACGGATTCCAAGAAAATCAAATTGGAATTCTGACTTTTTAATTCTCGACAGATAGCAGGTGTCGAGGTAACTGTCGAGCAGGTGTCGAGCTTTAAAAACTGGGCACTTCAACTTGCTTTTTCTTGGACAGACTTGATGACTTCAATACTTGATCTTGAAACCTTTTTCTTGAAGTATTAAAAACACCTAGAACTACCCAATTACAAGTAGAGTGCGTTTTATCAAAGGATTAGCCAATTTACATAAAGTATGACATATGTTCTTAACATGTGAACACATATGTCCTAACAATTATCAACTATCAAAGTGCTGTTGCTGGCATGATCCATACAAAGGAAAGTCAACAAGGAAGAAGGCTTCATCATTACCCGAAGAACTATGCCGCTGGTTCTCAATAGACCAAATCAAAATAGCGACTGATAACTTCGAACAAGAACTGATTATCGGCCAAGGTGGTTTTGGGTATGTATATAAGGGTTTCATCGACGAGAGTATGATTGTGGCAATCAAGCGCTTGAACCCTGAATCTCAACAAGGTGCTCGGGAGTTCAGGACTGAGATCGAGATGCTTTCTCAACTTCGCCATGGCCACCTTGTCTCTCTTATTGGATACTGCAATGATGACGGTGAGATGATCCTCATCTACGAATACATGACAAATGGTACTCTCAGTGACCATCTATTTGACACCAAAAACGATCCTCTCACGTGGAAACAAAGACTCGAGATATGCATTGGGTCCGCATGTGGTTTGCACTACCTCCACACATGCATGAAAAACCCTATTATCCACCGTGATGTGAAGGCCACCAATATTCTATTGGATGACAAATGGGGGGCTAAGGTTTCAGATTTTGGATTGTCCAAAATGGGTTTGGATCAAGCCGCTGTTGCCACCAATGTTAAGGGTACACCGGGATATTTGGATCCCGATTATGCAAGGCGTCTGCAAGTGAATGAGAAAACCGATGTGTACTCTTTTGGTGTGGTGTTGTTGGAAGTGTTATGTGGCCGAAAGGCAGTGAATTCAAAACTCGGGCAGGAGCAATTGCATCTACCCAGCTGCAGGGGCGGACCTACAGTAGGGCAGGGGGGGGCCATTGCCCCCCCCCCCCCCCCCCCAACCCAAAAAAAAAAAAAAAAAAAGCTAGTATATATATATGTTGAAATTTTGAATTTTTGTCCTAATAGCCCCCCAATTAAATAAAAAAAAAAACTGGTATACATATGTAATTAGAAAAATTAAGATTTGCCCTTAAATATATATATATTTTTGGATCTCCTCTGAAATAGCGTCAAGTTCCATTTTGATAAATGTGTTGAAATGTTTAAGAAACACTTATTTTATATGTAGTATTTTGTTGAATATGAAATAAACGTTAGTTTTTATTTTCATAAAAAAAATTTGTTTTAAGCTTTGGCCCCCCTCAAGTTTGAATCCTAGTTCCGTCCCTGCCCAGCTGGGCTCGGAAATGCATTGAAAATGGGACCATTTATGAGATCATTGATCCATATCTAAAGGGGAAGATTGCACCAGAATGCTTCAAGGTCTACGTGGAGGTTGCAGAGAGTTGTGTGCGTGATCATGGGATCCAACGGCCTACGATGAACGTTGTGATGGAAAGGCTAGAGTTTGCATCAGATTTGCAACAGAATGCAGACGCAGAGCAGGAAAAAATCAATCCTAGTGGTGATATTACCTATCAGGAGGTGAGATCATTCCGTGTTTCTCAAAACATCAACGTTCACAATGTTGGACCCATGTTGGAATCGGAAACTGGTGATGGGCTATCTACGTTTAATAGTGGATTGTCAACTAATCGAAGTCTTGATTCTGATAGTGTGACTGGCACAAGTCGGGACATCTTCACGAATAACTCCAACGCTACAACTTAAGGTATCTTATACGTATTTAGTTCGAGGATCAAGCTCTGATAAGGAGCTTAATGAAAGAAAGAAGGTTATGGGTGCGTTCTGAGATGTATGTGACTCAACTTTGTTAGTCTATCACTTTTTGCTTTCCAGTTCATGTTCGAGTATTTTACTTATCTTTATTCTGTATCATGGGTGGGGGTTGTGAAATGTATATATTTTGCATTAGCATTTGATGCTGTACAGGGCCTTAGACAAGAACTTTGTTTTTTTTTTTTTTAATTAATTTTTTAAATAATCAAAATATGCTATTAATTCTGCAGCTCAATCCCTACTAATATCACAATACAGCAGACCTGTAATTATTTCTCACTTTTTGTTTTATAACTGAAAATTTATTATTCGTTTCTTTTAATTTTGCTGATGAGATTTTAAATTTTACTAAGCAAGATCACAAACATTTTAGTTTTGATTGCGTGGATGATCAGCATAACTGCATAAGTGTACCTACTCATTAAGGATAACTAAGTGTAGGATTTGCATTTTTGTGAAGAATTTGCTTAAAAGAGCTGCTTGTGTCACTCATCTGGATGTCAGAATTTATATTTATAAGTTTTCAATGTAGGAATGGGAATTAATCAAGTTTAGTAAGTTTTCGGACTTAACCTGACTCTAATAGTACAGTGTGTGAATTTTAAAATTTATTTTTGGGTTCAAATATTTAAATCTGCTATTTTTGAGGAGAAATTGGATTTTACCGCATAGGTATAGCTGAATTTGACCTAATTTTGTATTCAAATAACTAAAATAAATTTATATTACAAATTTAAATGTGTTTCCAATATAACGTCATATTTTGAATGACATAGTAGCATCTACACCAATAATGACAAGAAATAAAATATACACTATGAAATGGATTTTATTAATTTCATTTGAATGGAGAGAGAGAGATATATATATATATATATATTTTTTTTTTAATTTTTATAAATAAGTAAAATTAAGTGCACTTGATGTCCAAGGTATTCCCATCCAGTTTAGAGCCTGTGGCGATAAGGTGGTTTGATGGTCTAAAGGCAGTTTCCATTGATTCCTTCAAGGAACTTACTCAAGCATTTGGATCCCGCTTTATTATGTGCAACAGGGTTCCTCGGCCTTTAGCTTTCTTGTTGTCTTTGTCCATGAGGGAAGGAGAAACTCTGAAAACATATTCGGACAGATATTGGGAGATGTTCAATGAGATAGATGGTGATTTTGACGATATAGCCATTAGGGGGGGACAAGCGCTTGTTGGATGTCGGAGCAGAAGAAATGTTAGAATTAGGGACTCTCCCAATTGTGCCGAAACCAATATAGTCAACAAAGGATTTTTGTACTCTTCTCCAATAGCCAGCATAACCGCTGGAGGCAAAAACTCCTCTTTGGGAATTAGGCACTATAAACTGAGGACTTCTTTGCAACCAATAGGAGAAGGATTGGGGTCTCAAAAAGGGGTCCAAGGAAGCGAGAGAGGGTACTATGTCCTTGAAGGACGGGGGAATGTCCTGATCAAAACTGAATTGCCGAAGTACCCGATGTGCTGAGTAATGAGTATACCTGAGGCCACTTAAAGAGGGCACGAGAAGCCAGGAAGGACTAATACAAGCTAGGTAGGCTAAACTACCCTCATCACCACGACACAAATCAAAAGTGTTTCCTGTAGAAGTAAGGAAAGAAGACAGCACAGAATCACAAGTAAAACCAGGGCTGAACTCCCGAGGAGAACGCCAATGTAAATGTTCTGCCTGATCAAACAACTCAATCAAGTTAAGGCTGCCACCTTTCAGGCTAAGCCAACGGAAGATAATAGGGTGGCTATCGGTTTAACTACCACAAAGACCTTTAACCACATCAAGGGATCCCTGGAACTTGTCTTTCACAAACTTCAAATTTTTACACTTTGCTAAAGTGACCGAAGAACGATCCCACATAAATACCTGGAGGATGACGCAATGGAGAGAAAAAGTGATTACATAACAAGAGTCGCTCTCGACTTCATCTCCATGAAGCTGATCCAGTTGAGAGTAGACATGGCTCAAGAACATGAGGGCTAGAGGATACTAAGCCCTGGGCCAACCTAATCGCCAATGGAAAGAGAGCAGACTTGGTCCCATACCCAGGGAACTCACTGAACAGAAACCTGCTAAGACAGAATGCAAGGAACCCAGCTCACCTGACTTCCTTGCCTTTCTCGTGCGAAAGGCTCATAACCCACCTACCCATCCTGGCCAGCTTCCCACCAGGAGAAGCAGTATGCCCACCAAAATGGCTGAATAACTTGTCTTCTACCTTGAGATCCTTTTCAGAAAGAGCAATATCAAAAGGATTCTCATCCCCGAACACCGAGAGGAGGAAGTTGTTGACCACGTCCTCTAGGGTGATTGTCAGCTCCCCAACAGAGAAGAAAAAAGTGTGAAGAGAAGGACACCAACGGCGTACCAGGTGCCTAAGACCTTTAGCGTCTCTAAAACCCTCAAGATTCCTAGAGATTGCCACTACTTTTAGAATCCCGATGTGCTCCAGATGACCCACGAACTCCTCATCAGAGAGTTCCTTATCCATCTAGATGGGCCAGCCTTGGATCTTCCCAGCGACGAAATCGAAAAAGATGGGAACCACCTCTCGAAGTCCCCACCTAATCTGGAGATCAAAAATCTCTCTAGGGTCTAGGACTTGAGCAGAACCGGTGAAACTTGCCTGACCAGAGAATACCCAGGCGTGAGTGGATGGAGGGGCCTCACCATGGGACACCTGAGGGAAGAATAGACTAGGGGTGTACCAAGGGTCCCATAAAGGAAAGGCAGGGCACCCAGTGACCTCATGAGACTCGCCCTGTGCAGAACCAAAGGAACCCTCACCTTCAAAGGGGCTGGGAATACGCTCTCTTCTTTATCGAGAAGAAGAGGAAACCATCAGAACAATGGGTATATTGGAAGTAAGGAGAATTAGAAGAAAAAAAGGAAAAGAAAAAAGAACAGAGAGTAGCAGATTCATTAAAAGAGAGAGAAAATAGACCAGGGAATGGAAGATTCAGGGAAGTAAAGAGATAATATGAAGCGCCTGCAATAAAGACACAAAGAGCAATTAGAAAAGACAATGTATGGAAAGACGCGCCAATTGCCAAAAATTTAATTTAAAGGGGGAAGCGATATTAGCAGTTATTAATGAGAGTTACGGGGAACATAAAAGTGGGTGGAGGAAGTTTTTACTCTATAACTCAACTGCCACATCCCGTATAAAGGGGGGAAGTTACAAGAGAAAGAAGCAAAAAAAAAAAAAAAAAAAAAAACAAGATACCGAAGGCCGAAAATGAAATATCAGGATCCCCAAAGAAGGATCAAGACAGAAGGATCCTACAGAAATACAACAACTCATGCGTGGGCTACAGGCAACCCACGAGCTCAGGGGGCTAAATGTTGAGGTTCAAAAAAATCACAGCCCAAGGGCCAAAGAAATAACACATTAGGCTAACCTAATGAGAATTAAAACTAGAGAAATAAAAGAGCTGGGATCCAAAGACCCATGAGGGAACAGGCTTTAAAATTCATAAAGCAAATGAAAGGCTTAGCCGGCCAAGATCAGTAAGCCAAAAAAAGCCCAATAGGAAGAACTGGGCCAGGATCCTAGAGACTGCCAGGGGCCCAGGATCCCTAGGACACACAACACAGCCTAAATAGGATTAAAACGGCTTAAAGGAAAGTACCAAAAAGCACAAAGAGTGAAGGACAGATGGGTCCTTCTCAAGCACCTAGTAATACAGTAAGAAATCAGAAGGTATAAAGCAACCATTCATGAACAAAGGAGCGGTACATCAAGGAACCCAGAATGAGAAACTATAAGTGGAAGTGGCTGGAAGGAAACTTTCAACCTAGCAGTAAAAGATTCCAACTACTTAGGAAAAATGACAAGCAAAGAGGGCAGCCAAAGGTTGAAAAGGTGAAAAAGGCTAATAGCTAAGGTCAACAACGTGAGGGGGTCTCGGAATAGAAAGTCAGTAAGAGGCTTTCAGCTTGGCAGCACCAAAAGGAGAAAGTTATGAGGAAGAAGGAAAGGACCAGCCCTCTGGGTAACTGACACAGCACGAGTTCTGGCACTCAGGGAGGGGCAAAAGAGAGAAATCACTAGTATCCCGGAGCCCTAGAGTCACAGTATAAAAGGAAGAAGCAACCAACATTGAAGGGGGCAGGCAGTAAGAATATCATAACAGAATCATTAAGAGAACTCTATCAAATTCAAGAAAAAACAAATAAACATCTCCTGGTATCCCAGAAATAGCCACTATAGCACATACTCGGATTCAAATTTTGCAAGTCTTAGAGGTTTGAATAGCCATCAAAATCTGTAATTTTTAAGTTTATTTGAACCTTGTATCATGTCTTAGTGAGCACACTGTAACCATAATAAAAAAAATTAATAAAGTGCCTCTCATTAATCTGAGGATCCCTAACCATTGTTTTGTGTATTTCTTGATTATTTTGCATTCCTTTGCTGTTTTCGTTGTCATTCAATACAGATATTTTCGCTTGTTAGTTTATTTGTGTTGTAGGAAACATGCCCTGTGCACCACTTGGTTCTTAAACAGTCCCTTAATTGTGGTGAACCAAGCCCAGTCCACCAAACCACAATTATTCGGCCCAGGATTCATGGGCTTGTGTGTTAAAGAAAAAAAGGCATTCTCACATCTTTGTCCATGAGGGAAGGAGAAACCCTGAAAACGTATTCGGACAAATATTGGGAGATGTTTAATGAGGTAGATGGTGATTTTGACGATGTAGCCATTAGTACTTTCAAGCTCAGCCTACCTTTGAGCATGGCTTAAGGAAATCTTTGACTGGGAAACCTGTTACTAGAATATGCCAACTCATGGATTAGATTTATAAGTATAAGAAAGTTGAAGAGGACCAGCAACAAGACAAAGGAAAGGGCAAAGTTATCCCTCAGGAGAGGAGGGACTTCAGTTCAGACCGTTACAATAATAATAGACCCTAGAGGGATTTTGCTAGGCAATCCGAGCCTACAGCTCCTCAAATGGTGAACACTGTATTCCAAGAACCGGTGCATCAAGTTTTAAAGAAGATCAAGAACGAGCCATACTTTAAATGGCCAAACAAAATGAGTGAAGACCCTTTGAGATGCAACCAAAGCCTTCATTACCAATACCACCAAGAGCGGGGACATATCATCGAGGACTGCCGAATATTGTGGAACCATCTAGAGCAACTGGTCAAAGAGGGGAGGTTGCAACAATTTCTGTACCGTCCCAAAGAACAAGGAGTCCAGTCAAGGTCAGGGGCTCAGGGGAATGTTCCTTAAAGGCCCCCATTAGGTACAATCAATGTCATTTTTACTGCACCTAGGAGGACTGGTTCCCATCTTTCTAAGGTGATGTCTATAGCTAGAACGCTAGCCAAGGACTCCAACTCTAGGTCGAAGAGAGCTAGATTGGAAATTCGACCTTCGTTGAGTTTTTTGGATGAAGATAAGATTGGAACCATCTAACCACATGATGACGCTTTGGTGGTCACCCTCAGAATAAGGGGTATGATGTGAAGAAAGTAATGGTGGACCAGGGCAATTGTGCAGAGATCATATATCCTGACTTGTATAGAGGACTAAACTTAAAACTTGAAGATCTGACAGCCTATGATTCACCTTTGGTAAGTTTTGATGGGAAGGTTGTTATTCTGAAGGGATAGATTAGGTTGCCCGTATAGGCAGGTTCAGAGGTAGTAGAAGTGGACTTCATAATGGTGGATGCATACTCCCCCTACACGGCCATTGTGGCCAGACCCTAGCTTCATACCTTAGGTGCTGTTTCTTCAACTCTACATCAAAAGGTGAAGTATCTGTTAGGAGACCAGATTGAGGAATTGGTAAGGAACCAATTTATAGCTAGACAGTGCCTTGTGTCTGCAATTTTTCATCAACCGGCAGTTAAGTCTTCGACCTCGGTTAAGGAAGACTTATAGTAGTCAAAGTTTCTAGAATTACCTACGAAGGGGCCAACCGTGGAGGCCAAATGTGAATATTTAGAGAAATTTGTCGTAGGTGATGATCCGGAGAAGTTTTTTCATGTTGAAGCTTAGCTACCACCTCAGGAGAAAGGGGAGTTGGTAGAATTTCTTAAGAAGAACATTGATGTTTTCGCTTTGAATGCTTACAAGGCTCTAGGGGTGGATCCGAGCTTCATTTGCCATAATTTGAATGTCAGTTCATTTGTCACCCCCAAGAAGCAACCACTTCGGTGTTCATTTAAGGAACACTTTGATGCTGTCAAGGACGAGGTGATGAAACTTAAGCATGCTGGGGCTATTAAAGAGGTTTTTTACCTTAAATGGTTGGCTAACACAGTGGTGGTAAAGAAGAAGACTAGGAAATGGTGCATATGTGTAGATTTTACAGACTTGAACAAAACCTGCCCAAAGGACCTTTTCCCTATGCCTCAGATTGACCAGCTAGTGGGAGCAATTGTGGGCCATCCTCGAATGAGCTTTTTGGATGCCTTTCAAGGGTACCATCAGATACCTTTAGCTTTAGACAACCAAGAGAGGACAATATTTGTCACTTCTATTGGAAATTACCATTATAAGGTGATGCCCTTTGACTTGAAGAATGCAGGGACTACTTACCAGAGGATGATAACCAAGATGTTTAAGCCACAGTTAGGGAAAAACATTGAAATTTATATCAATGATATGGTGGTAAAGAGCAAGGCAGAGTCCGAGCATGTTAATGACCTCAGAAACATTTTTGCTATCCTAAGGAAACATAAGCTATGACTTAATGCTTCCAAGTGTTCTTTTGGTGTCGGATCAGGGAAGTTCTTAGGCTACATGGTCACACACCGCGGAATTGAAGTCAATATCGACCAGATTAAGGCAATCAACAATCTGCAACCACCTCAGAATCCCAAAGAGGTCTTAAAGCTTACAAGGATGACCGCTACTCTAAACCGATTCATCTCTCGGTTAACAGATAGGTGTAAGCCTTTCTTTCAATTATTGAACAAGTTGAAGGGGTTTGAATGGACTGAGGAGTGTGTCCTAGCTTTCTTGCAGTTGAAGGAATATCTGTCTCGGCCACCTACCATGTCCAGACCCGAGGTGGATGAGGTTTTGTTTCCTTACATTACAGTGGCCTCCCACGCTGTGAGTTTGGTGCTAATATGGGTTATTAATGGTGTACAAAGGCTGGTTTATTATGTAAGCAAGTCACTACATGAGGCGGAGGTTCGCTACTTACCACTGGAAAGGGCCATTTTGGCTGTGGTGCACTCCATGCGTAAGCTTCCCCACTATTTTTAGTCACACACAGTTGTTGTCCTAACCCAACTCCCACTCAGGTCTCTACTTCAGAGTGCTGATTACACAGTGAGAATTTCAAAGTGGGGCACAATTTTAGGGGTCTTTGATATCAAATACATGCCTCACACATTTGTCAAGGGCTAGGTCCTTGTCGACCTAGTAGTTGAGTTTACTGAAACCCCAGTAGAAGAGAGGGTAGAGGAACAGAACATGGATGGAAAATCAGTTGGAGTAATCTCCGTACAAGAACCTCTATCCTGGAAGGTCTATGTTGATGGTACAGCTAATCATAGAAGATCTAGAGTAGGGCTGGTGATGATATCCCTAGAGAGGATCACGATTAAGAAATCCCTGAAACTAGGCTTCTCGGCCACAAACAATGAAGCTGAGTATGAAGTTTTGCTGTTAGGGATGGCCATGATTCATAAAATGGGTGGAAAAGCAGTGGAGGTATTCTCTGATTCGAGGCTGGTTGTGGGCCAAGTCCAAGGAAAGTTAGAAGCTAGAGATCCTAGGATGTAGGAATACTTAAACCAGGTTAGACATTTACAATCTGGGTTTAAGTCTTTTAATTTATCACAAGTTCCTAGAAGTAGAAATACTCATGCGGACTCTCTTGCCACACTCGCAACATCCTCAACACAAAGCCTACCTCGGGTGATCCTTGTTGAGGATTTATGTAATCCTATTGAGGTAAAAAGAAGTATGGTTCACGTTCATCAAATAAGGGTGGGTCCTAGCTGGATGGACCCTATTGTACTATTTCTCAAGGAGGATGTCCTACCCAAGGATAAGTCAGAAGCTGATAAAATACAAAGAAAAGCTCCTTGGTTCTAGTTGTTCAAGCTCCAAAAATTGTATAAGAGATCATTTTTCGGCCCATATTTGCTATGCATACACCTTGAAACAATGGAGTTGCTCCTAAAACAATTACACGAAGGAATTTATGGAAGCCACATGGGAGGCAGATCTTTATCACACCGGGCCCTCACACAAGGCTATTGGTGGCCGAATATGCAAAAAGGAGCACAAGACTATATGAAAAAGTGTGACTAATGCCAGAGGTTTGCCCCAAACATTCACCAACCCGGGGGAGGGGGAGGAGTCCTTAATCCTTTGTCCAGTCCTTGGCCTTTCGTTCAATGGGGCTTGGATATTGTAGGTCTTTTCCCTAAGGCAACAAGGAATAAGAGGTATTTGTTGGTCGACACAGATTATTTCACCAAGTGGGTTGAAACTGAACTACTGGTGAATATCAGAGACTTGGATGCCAAGAAATTCATTTGGAAAAATATTGTCACATGGTTTAGAATCCTTCGTACCCTCATTTCGGACAACGGATTGCAGTTTGATAGCAAGGCATTTAGGAGATACTACTGTGACCTAAGCATAATAAACAGGTATTCCACCCCGGCATATCCCTAGGGAAATGGACAGACTGAAGCTGTCAATAAGGTCATAGTGAGTGGGCTTAAAAAGAGATTGGACGACGCAAAGGGAAAATTGGTGGAAAAGTTGCCACATGTTCTCTGGACATACCGAACTACACCTTGTAGGTCCATTAGGGAGACGCCTTTCTTAATGACTTATGGGGCTGAGGCTGTCATTCCTCTAGAGACTGGGTTCCCCATGATGAAAATGAGTTCCTTCACTTAGAGTAGCAATAATGGCCTATTGGAGAAAAGCTTAGATTTAATTGAAGAACAGAGGGAAAGCACCATGGTCCAATTAGCTTACTATCAACACAAGTTCAAGCAAGGATACGATGCCAATGTGAAGCTAAGGCCACTAACAGTGGGAGACTTGGTCTTAAGAAAGGTTTTAGGAACTGTGAAGAATCCAACGTGGGGAAAGTTGAGACCCAATTGGGAGGGACCCTATCGTATCACATCAGTGGCCGGAATATGTGTATATTATCTTGAAAATATAGAGGAAAAGGCTTGTTGAGGTTCAAAATAATTAAGAAAGCCACAAATAGGCCCAAAGAGATAGAAATGACATTGGGCTTATTTCACACAAAAGAAGAAAAAATAATAAAGGGTGGGCTCTCACAATAAAGAAAAAAGAGAAGAAAGAAAGGAAGGGGAAAAGACCCAGAGGGTTGGAATCCAGAGGAAAGGCCCAAAATCAGGCAGAACCAGCAAACCAGAAAAAGCCCAGGAGGAAGAACTAGGTCGGGATCCCAGAAGCCTCCTAGAGGCAGGGGATCCCTTGACGCGCGAAGTAGGATCACGGCAAAACAATTAAAGATAGATAAGAGACAAAGGGCACGAAGACCTTATGACCCAGAAACACAGTGGAAGTATAGAGTAAAACACAGGAGCCTGGTTCCGACCATTTGGAGAAAGAGATAAGGAAAAGTACAACTGGAAAAAGCTGGAGCGCTGAGAAGAAAAAGCCAAAAGACCTCAGGCCAGCCAACGGAAAATCTGGAAATAGAAAGGAGCTGAGGGACTTTCATCTGGTCGCAACAAAAAGCAAGAAACTGTGAAGAAAATGGAAACGACATGATCCTGAAGCAACCAAGCACGGCACAAACTTTAAGCGGCAAAAGGGAGAAATCGTTAGTACCCCGGAGCCTGAAGCTGTGCTATAAAGAGAGGACGATTAGACCATTTCAAGAGAGGATTGGACGATTGTTTTTTCTAAAGTCTCATAAAGTTGCAGAAGAGACTCTGTAAACTTAAAAGGAAAACAGAAGAACCACCCCCGGTATCCAAGAACAGCCACTACAGTACATGCTCGGATTCAACAAGTTCAAATTTTGCAAGTCTTTGAAGTTTGAATAGCTATCAAAGTCTGTAATTTATGAACTCAGTTGAACCTTGCACCACGTCTTAGTGAGCATTGTAATCACAACTAAGGAAATTAATACAATTCACCTCACTAATTAGAGAATCCCTAACTTGTTCTTACGTTATATTCCACTTGTCATGCATTTCCTTTACAGTTAAAATGTCATTCAATACGAATATTCTTGTTTTGTTAGCTATTTGTATTGTAGGGAGCTTATTTTGTGCACCACTCGGTTCTTAAACAGCCTTTTAGCTGCGGTGAACCGAGCCCAGTCCACCAAGAATACTTGGCCCAGGAACTTTGGGCCACAGTGCTGAGAAGAAAAAAGCACTCTCACATTTTGGCGACTCCACTGGGGACTGGGTAAAGAAAAGGGAAGAAGCAATCCCTTCGTAAAAGATGCCTCCAAGACAAAGGAATAGTAAAGGTGTAAATATGCCACCCACGGCCTCTGAGCCCGTGGGAGAAAATGAAGTGGCCTTCAGACAAAGAGGCGAGGTGCCCCTAACAGAGCACGAGGCCATGTCAGAACAGAGGAATGCAATGCAGGAGCTAGACCCTATGGCTCAAATGACCGCAATGTTAAAGGACTTGCAACAAGAAGTTCACCTTCTCAAAGAAGGCAAGACGCAAGAAGTCAAAGACAATGCCCCCCATGTGGGCAACCAAGATAGAACCCAGCCAGAGGGAGGGTCAGCAGTGGGATGAGGAACTAACCCCCAATACCTAACACTGGCAGATGTCAGTGCCCTCCTGGACCAAGAAAGGGAAAAACTTTCCAGGACCCCTAAGCAATTTTCTCGGGATCCCTCATTCCCACCAGAACTCCTTGGCAAGCCATACCTCAAGGGATATGAGCCACCAAAGTTCCATCCTTTTGATGGAAGGAATGGAAGTGCAGTAGAACACGTGAGTAGGTTTGTCCACACTATGGGCCCCTACGCAGGAGACCGGGAGCTATGCCTAAGAGAGTTTGCTAAGTCCCTAGTGGATAGAGCGTACACTTGGTACACCACACTGTGACCTGGGTCCATTAAGACCTGGGACGAAATAATGGAAAGATTTTGTGCAAAATATTACCCTGGTGAGGACAAGGTCACTTTCCAAAGCCTTCAGATGGTGAGGCAGAGGCCTGGAGAGGATCCTGTCCAGTTCATTAAAAGATTTGAAGATGTGTCCCTAGACTGTTATGGGGACCATGAAGAAAAGGAGCTTGTGGAGACTTGCATCTCTAACATGCTTTTCGATTACAGACTCAACCTCAAAAATTTATGTATCACATAGTTCGCTGACCTGTTACAGAGAACAAGAAGGACAACACAAACTATGAGGGCGAAGAGGGCGCCAGCATCCCAAGCCATGACAGCATCGGTGGGAGAAAAAAGGAAGAGGCCTGATGGAAAAATGTTCGAGGAACCACCGGTAATCCCATGTATTGTAGAAGAATTAAACCACGTCCTGGACAAATGGATCGAGGATGGAGTGGTTAGGCCATTCACTGTGTCCAGGCCACCAACCGAGGAAGAAAGGAAAAATCCTTTGTTTTGTAGGATTCATAATTATGTTAAGCATTCTACCAAGGATTGCTGGACCCTCCACAGGCTTTTTCACAGGAAACTAAGAGAAGGAACCTTGGAGCTCACCCAGAAGGAACCAGAAGTACAAAGAAACCCCCTGCCCAACCACAAAGGAAAGGGAGTGGTAGCTGTGGTAATCCATGGGAACCCGGCAGAAGCAGAAGAGCCAGGAGGATCCTTCCACCCAAACACAGTCAGGACCCTTCAGAAGAATCCCAAGTTCAGATCACTATTCAATCAGCTGGGGTTTGGACCAGAAGCGAGGAGGGTGGCCACAGAATCTCTCATAACTATAGCAGCAGATTCAGGAATGGAATGTTTCACGGCAGAATCACATGCCAGTCGAGCTTTCCTGGAAACAACCAATGACATAACCTTCACTGACGAAGACATGGAGGTTGTGCATCCAGACCACCGTAGACCTCTTTACCTAATGGCCACCATAAATGGTGTCCAAATCAGAAGAGCACTGGTGGACACGGGGGCATCACTCAACCTCATAGCCCTGAGTACCTTGGAAGCCGTGGGCCTAGTTGGAAGGAGGATACTGGGGGCTCCCATGGAGATAACTGGATTTGGAGGATCAGCAGAATTAACCGAAGGATATATACAGCTAGCCCTAAGGGTGGGGCCAATAGTAGCCTTGACCAGATTTCACGTAATCAACTCAGAAGTATCCTACCATATACTTCTGGGACGGCCATGGCTCCATAAGCACCGCCTTATACCATCCACGTACCATCAGTGCGTTAAGGGGAGATTGAATGGGAGGCCTGTAAGGATCCCTGCCAACCATAACCCTTTCAGCCAAGGAGAAGTAAACTTTGTAGAAATAATGTTTTATGATGAGTTAGAACCTGATGATGAGAGTCCTATGCCAGGGACCCTAGGAACACCTATCTTGGAAAAAGAAGAAAGAGGAGGTACCCATGACTTGAGAGACCCCTTGAAGAGAAAAAGGCAAAAGAAGGAGCCTAGCACCCTAGGATCCCGAGAGTGTGTAGTAGTACGGGAACTCGAGGGAAGATTAATATATCGTTTGTGAAGGTGCGCGGGACCTGGGTGCATCGTGCAGGAAGATCCCGGACCACCAGAATGTATGATAGCCCAGGAGGAGGTCCTAGAGAAACCAGTCAAAGAAACACAAATCCAGCCTGAGGAAGAATTACAGGAAGTAAACTTGGGGGCTGAGCTGGGATCCCAGAAGCCTGTTTTCATCAGTAGTCAGTTGGCAACACAAGAAAGGGGGCCACTGGTGGCTTTGCTCAAAGAATACACAGATGTGTTTGCATGGACCTATGATGAGATGCCTGGTCTAAATCCTGGGTTAGTGGTCCATGCCCTCAATGTGGACCCAGGAGTTAAACCAATAATCCAACCAGCCAGGGTCTTTCACACTGATGTAGAAGCCCAGATAACTCAAGAGGTCAAGAAGTTGCTAGCAGCTGTTTTTATTAAGTCCATTCAGCACCCCAGATAGCTTTCTAACATAGTACCTGTGAAGAAAAAGAATGGCCAGATCCGTTGCTGTGTAGACTTCCGCAACCTAAATAAAGCATGTCCTAAAGATGAGTTCCCTCTGCCTAATATTGACCCCCTTGTGGATTCAGCTGCAGGAAGTTCCATGTTCTCATTCATGGACGGGTATAGTGGGTACAACCAGATTCGTATGGCTGCCAAGGATGCCGAGAAGACAGCATTTAGGACACCAATCGGAAATTTTTATTACACTGTAAAGCCCTTTGGCCTCAAAAATGCAAGAGCCACATACCAGCCAACCATGACAGCCATCTTCCATGACATGATGCATGAGGAAATGGAAGACTATGTGGATAATATTGTGGTCAAGTCAAAAACTAGAACAGGACCTTCAGGTACTTGAACGAGTTTTCAAAAGATGCAGAGAATACAAGCTATGCATGAACCCCACGAAATGTGCCTTTGGAGTATCTGCAGGAAAGTTCCTCGGGTTCCTAGTATATCATAGAGGCATAAGTGTAGATCCAGCCAAAGCTGCAGCCATTGCTACTATGAAAAGGCCAACAACAGTGAGGGAGCTCAAAAGCTTCCTAGGAAGGGTCTCCTACATCAGGAGATTCGTACCAAGGCTGGCTTCAGTCACAGGGGGCTTATCCAAGCTATTAAAGAAAGAAACTGAGTTCACCTGGGGAGCAGAACAGCAGGAAGCCTTCCAAAGGGTCCAACAGATCATGAATCATCTGCCCACTCTTCAGGCACCAGTATGTGGGCGACCCTTGCTATTATACTAGGCATCAAATGCCCAAGCAATAGGAGCCCTAATGGCGCAAGAGGATGATGGTGGGAACGAGCAACCTGTTTACTATGTGAGCAAAACACTCAAGGATGCCGAAACCAGGTATCCCAGGATAGAAAAGGCTTGCTTAGTGGTTATTTACGCATTCCAGAGGCTGAAGAAGTACTTCTTCTTAGGATTGGTGCCCTTAAATCCTATTGTAAGATGCTATGTATGATATTAAGTGTGACATTGTGTTTGACATTATGTATGACTTAATATTATGTTTAATAAATTTGTTTTATTATTATCTGAAATAATGGTAACATGAATATTCGGACATTATCATATAGTCCATGAGATGCATAGTATGTGATTTATGTGAAGAGTCACAGAAGATATAAATCACAAGTTCTTTGTAAACTCAGAATTTTAGTTCGTAGTCGGTGATGAAATTGGGCATTTCATCTGCAAAGACTATAACCTATCAATTACGATGATTTGTCTTGATCATGGAAGTGGAGACTTCTAGTTGATGTGTTAATATGTTTTAAGAGTTAAGACATATTGAACTGGACCACCATGAGATTTATTATTTGCCTAAGGACTGTCAAATGAATAATAAATTTCATGACTTGTATTTGCATGAACTCTTAATCCTGAGAGAATAATGGACCTGATCATAAGATGTAGGTTGCTTTGATATATTAGGAGTGAGATCTAAAGTAATGGTCAAAACCTCAGTGTGTTGGGCAGCCACATTAAGTGTTGATGGAACATGTATTCTCAAGATGGAATTCATAGTCTCTTAATGGAGATATAAAGTATTCCCTTGAGATAAGTTTAATGAGTTTGTTATTTAGAGAGTTAGGCCTAACCACTTTAGTAAGTAGTTACTAAAGTACATATTTATGGAATTGGATTTCATGAATATATAATGAATAATATTAAAGGATTAAACCGGGTACTTAAGGATCAAGATGTAGTAATTTACAAAGTGGCAGTCTATATTAATAACTTTGTATTACTACGAATATTTTATGAAGGGATTGCATGTATAATAAAGTCTTGGGATATAATATATATAGATAAGACCTAGAGTGCAACTATATTTATATAGTGGTATTAAATATAGTTAATGGTAACTTTGGGCTTGTCAAGAGTTGACAGAAAAGCCTAAGGCCCATTGGAGCTAGTGTTTTATTGGTCCCTTTTGGTCCCACTCCAAGCCACATACCTAAGCCCAAATTGGTAAGGCCCAAAAGGCCAGCCCAATTAGATATATTGGTTAGATACAAAGGGAAAAACGTACAAAAAATAATTGGTAAGAAAAACATCATAGTAATGGTGTGGAAGTGAGTTTTTGGTACTCACTAGTCATCCCTTTGTTACCAATTTGAGAGACCACACATCTTGGGCGATTAGTGGAATTGGAGTGAAGATTAAGAGTATTCCCAAGTGCTTCAATCTTCGGTTTTGGAATTCACCACTTCAAGGTACGATCTCTTGTTCTCAAATTCTGAAATTTACTTTATGCATGTTAACAATATAGAATGAAGTAGATCCGTTCAAAACTTACTTTTCCGCTGCGCACTCATTTAATTCCATCACTTCTCAGCCCACCAAATCCTTTTAGTGACTAAGTCACATCCCATAAAAGCACTCCTGCATCAGCCCCTCCTAACAGGGAGAATAGCACAGTGGCTGGTCCTACTTTCTCAATATGACATAGGCTTCAAGACCCCTAAGGCCGTCAAAAGTCAAGCCATAGCTGACCTCCTGGCACAGTTCCCAGGGAAGGAGGAAAGCTCACTAAGTGAAGAGATCCCAGGTGAGGTAGCAGTAGCAGAAATCCCGGGAAAGAAATGGACAATGAGATTCGATGGATCAGCTACAGCAACCTCAAATGGGGTAGGAATTGTACTGAGCTGTGAAAATGAGGACACCATACCTCTATCTTTCAAGCTTGGTTTCTCCTGCTCCAATAATGCAGCTGAGTATGAGGCGTACTTAACCGGGTTAACTATAGCACTCAGTATTGGGGTGAAACACATGAGAATACTGGGAGATTCCAATCTTATGGTCTCTCAGGTGAAGGGTGACTTTGCACTAAGGGAGCAAAGTTTGGCAGCCTACAGGACATGGGCACAGAGGCTGGGGCAGGAATTCCTGACCTTTAGCATAGAGTACACGCAGAGAAGTGAAAACAGGTTTGCAGATGCGCTTGCCACCCTAGGATCCTAAGTACCATTCAAGGGAAAAGACATTCTGGTCAGAATAGGAAGGCAGGAGCATTCCATCTTTAAAATCCTCCAACAGCTATCCCTCGGAGAGTCTAAGCAATGGGACTGGAAGAGCGAAGTGAAAGAAAAAATGAAAGAAACAAGATCCGGAGGGAATGTCAAGGAACTGAGGGACTACGCTCTAATAGAAGGAGAACTATACAGGAGACTGCCCGGAGGGATCCTATCCAGATGTATCAATGAGAAAGAAGGGAAGCTAAGGTTGGAAGAGCTACATACCCAAGTCTGCGGGACCTCAGAAAAGATCAGTCTATACAGGAGGATGCAGCGCATGGGGTACTACTGGCCAGATATGAGCAAAGAGGCATCAACTATACAGGAAAAATGTCAAGAATGCCAACCTTTGGTGGACAAGGAAGAAAGCTACGCTGTATTTGTTACAGAAGATTGGAGGACCCCTTTTATGGAATACTTGGCTCAAGGGATCCTACCAACTGACAGGACGCTGGCCCACCAGCTCAAGAAGCTCGCAGTCAGATATTTCTTGCAGAATGGGGTCCTATTCAAAAGGAGATACAGTGGAGATCCCCTAAAATGCCTGGGACCAAGGGAAGCCAGGGAAATGGTCAGGGAAGTCCATTCTGGTGATTGTGGAAGTCATCCAGGAAAGAGGAGGCTCTATAAACAGTTACTACTGTTGGGATATTACTGGCCAACAATGAAGAAGGACTCCGAAGAGATAGCCAAAACCTGCCACGCATGCCAAGTCCTTGGAGATGTAATCCATACTCACCCAAGTACGTTACAGGATATGACAACCCCATGGCCTTTCCACACTTGGGGGCTTGATCTCATAGGACCTATAAATCCTCCATCCAATGGTTATATATGGATCCTGGCAGCCACTGAATACTTTACAAAATGGGTAGAGGCCATCCCCTTGAAGAAGGCCACCGGAGCAGCTGTAGCAAACTTCATTCAAGGTCATATCATTACAAGGTTTGGGATCCCCAGGAGGTTGATCAGTGACAATGGGACCCCATTCATAAATAAAGACATGAAGGGGTTAACTGAGGCTTACTACATCAAGCATGGAAGGTCTACACCGTACTACCCATAAGGAAATGGCCAGGCAGAGGCCACTAATAGGGTGATATTGAAGATCCTTAAAAAAATGAAGTAAGAATATGGAGGAAAATGGAGTGACCACCTGGCAGATGTACTTTGGGCATGTAGGAGCTCTGTGAAAACAGCCACATGATTTTCACCATTCTCCCTGGTCTATGGAACAGAAGCCATCAGCCCAGTAGAATTAATTGTTCCCACACCAAGAGTAGTACTTGAGGAAAGTCCGGAGGACACCGAGGACGCAAACAATGAAAGAAGGTTAGCAGACCTAGAAGGGGTAGAGGAAGAAAGAGAGCTAGCCAAGAGAAGAAGGCAGAGGTACCAGTAAAGGATGACAAGAGCATATGCACAAGCAGTACGCCCGTGGACTTTCACTAAAGGGCAGTTGGTACTAAGGACAGCAGAACATGTGAGAAGAAACCTACTGAGACCCTCCAAATTTGCCCCAAAGTGGGAAGGACCTTACATCATCAGGGAGGCCTATGATAGTGGGTACTACTACCTTACAAAGGAAGATGGGACAATCTTGACAGAGCCCATAAATGGGAAGTGGCTGAAACAATACTACGCATGAGAAGGAGGTCTCAGTACACCGGAATCCTTTTGCCAAACTCTCCAACCTGTTAAGTGTTTTCCTTCTTTCATATATTATTATTATAGTAATTTTGTTCAAGAACTCGAGGTAGAAGGACATTCTATGATCCTTACTATCTTTGTTAGATTTGCTGTGTTCCTTGGATGACATTTATGTTCAATGAAATTTCTTCTTTTTCTCAGTTATTAAATCCTAAGCATCACAGAAGTCCTAACACGGACAAAATCAGGGGAGGATACCTAAGGAAATCTTCTTGCATAACCTAGGATCACCCCACAGATAACTACAAACAGTTGAATTTAAATACATGGTCTAGGACCTCAAGCATATACTGAGGATACCTAGCCCAGTACTCAAAAAAAAAAAATCTTGCCAAGATTCATGAGCTGGGACAAGTAAAAATACATTGCTCAACGTACCCAGTTCAGTACTTGCGCAACTAGGAAGAAAAGGGAAAATACCTGGGGAAATCTTTTGATGCGTAACCCAGGATCACCCCATAGATAGCTGCAAAGTAGCCAAGTTTCAAATACATGGTCTGGGATCTCAAGCATATACTGAGGATACCTAGCCCAGTACTTGATGAAAGGAAAAAAAAGAAAACCCTGCCAAGTTCATGAGCTAGGACAAGAAAAATAATATGTTGCCAAATGTACCCAGTTCAGTACTTGCGCAATAAAAAAAAAAAAAAAAAGAGGAGTGGGTACCTAGCTGAAACCTGCAACAAAACTTATGGGAATCACAGGCCAGGACTCAGTAAAAAAAAAAAAAAAAGAAGACGAGAAAAGAAGATCCACATGCCAGTAGAAGCAACACTTAGAAGCCATACTGAAGCACAAGTACAGGGAAGCAGTCTCAAAACACAAGTGCAGATCTAAACAAGAAAAAAGAGAGCCGAAAAGCATTGTCCAATCAAAGAAATAGAAAATTTATACAACCCCAAATTGTTCATAATATCCAAGTAGCTAAAAAAAAAAAAAAGAAAACTAAGAAAGGAGGCCAGCCAACAAGGAGCCATTCGAGGGAAGAGCAAGGACAGCCGAAGAAGAAAGAACCCTCTGCCTTTTGACCTTCAGATCTTGCAAAGTCTTGTGAGCATGAGCTAAAGCCTCCTCAGCAGCAGCAATCTCAGCATCAATGCTTTTAGAAGCTTGCCTCTGGAAAAGCGCTTGGGCTAATGATCGCAGATACTCTAGCAAAAAGGACAGGTTGAACTTGGCTTCCAAGAGATCCTGAACAACTCCCCTCCATTCCAAGAGCTTTTCCTCAGAAAGAAAGTCTAGCGAAGAATCTCTCAAAGAAATCAACACGACGCACAGCAGCTCCATCAGAATGTTCCCCAAAAATACTCATCCTCTGAAACCAAGGGTAAAGTCCCCATGACTTTTAAACAGCCTTTCTAGCAGTGGTAGACCTTCCACAGGCACTGAGAACCACAAGAAGCTGCCATAGGAGGACCCGAAATGGTAGAAGTGACTGGCAGGGAGGCTGTTGAACTCTAGAAGATCAAAGCGAGCCAAAAAGGTGGGAAGCCTTGAAGCAGGATCTGAAACGACCACCTCTGGAGCCTTCCCCCTTGCTGCATCATTGCCTGGGGTCCCAAAAGAACCTTCAACCCCCTGAATAACATAAGGGTGAGCAACCTGAGCAGATCCTACACCCCCCTCAGGAGCCACGAGTTTAGGATTTTTGGTATCAACTCCTGCAAAAAAAAAAAAAAAAAAAAAAAAAAAAAAAAAGAGGAACAAAAGGGGTAGAGGAGAAACCAGTATCAGCCTCTTGGGGCGGAGTTCCCTCCTCTTGCTCCTCTGACTTCTTGAAGGACTCTGGGAAAGAACACATGGCAAGTTGAAGAAAAGGTGAGGAAGCCTCAGCAAAACGGCTAAAAGAAGGCGGAGACACAGGGGGCTTCGCCATAACAAAAAAAATAAATAAATAAGAAAAGGGCAGAAAGAGAGAAAGAATGCAGTAAAGACAATCAACACCCCACCTTCAGAATCCTCCGATTCCAAAGAAGTAGCAGCACCAGAGGCAGATCTCGCAGTGGCTTGGCCTGGAAAGAAAAAAAAAAGGGGAAAAGAAGAGGAGGAATTAAAAAAAAAAAAAAAAGGGGTGCAAAAGAGATAAAGCTAAGAGGCTATATAAAAGAAAAGAAAGGCTCACCTGTTTGCCCGGATGATGATGCGCCTTCCAAAGTCCTTGTACTTAACCCAGTCTGAGGTAACACGGTCTTGACAGAACTGGGAATTTGTTCAAACTGAGCACCTGGGGATGCGGGAAGCTTGGGAGCCTTAGGATCCTGGACATCCTGCATTGGTTGCCCGGTCTCCTCAGCTATGCCACCACTGGAAGCCTCCTCCTCCCTACTCTGGAGTGCAGCTGCAGCCATCTCCTCCTCCAAAGTCTCACCAACCGCAGGGGGAGGAACCTCAACCTAAAAAAAAAAGGAGATGGGGAACAACATAAAAAAAAAAAAAAAGAAAAAAAAAAAGAGAATGCATGAACAATAGGGCAGCACGGGTATATAACACTTGTGAAAGGAATATGAGGAAGCAGCAAAAGACACAGATAAGGAAAACCATACCACATCTTCACCAGAAGATTGCGTCTACCCTTTCTAGGATCTAGCTTACGCTTGGACTGCAAGAAAAGCAATCACTCATTAGTTCAAAAAAAAAAAAAAAAGGAAGAAACAACAAAACTGCAATTTAAAAGAGCAAAGGAGGAAAGAGGCCTTGCCCTTCTCTCTCTTTCAACAGGGTCTCCAGGTCTCTGTTGTTTACTACAGGTACGTCCAGAGGGTCCCGAGGAACCATGAACTGAAGGACTTACAGGAGCCTGGGGAAAAGAAGACTCTACCTTAGTCTTCACCCGGCCCCTTATGGCCAAAGGTTGCTCCACTTCCTTCTCCTCAGCAAGTATCAACTGTTTATGGGATTTCCCAGTCTTCTTCTTCTTCTTTGACTTAGGGCCAACATCCTCTACACTCTTTTCAGCCATGGCCTCCTTCAACTTTTCCTGTTTAATTGTTTTCCCTTTACTCATGCCAACAGGGGAACTGGCACTTATGGCCTCTACTGCCCCTTTCTTAATTGGCACCCTAGCAGAAGCACCAACAACAAGGTCACACCCCAACCAGTTCTCTGGGAAATCCTATGCATAAGTCACCCAGCCTTCCCTGGAAGCATGCCATTCTGCAAAACCAGTTTTGCTGCTCACAGCAGTAGAAACAACACCAGCAGTAGGCAGGGACAGACGCCTATTGGATGTTAGGGCAGAAGAAATGCCAGGGTTGGGTACTCTCTCAATCGTCTCAGAACCAGCATAATCAGCAAAGGACTTCTGAACCCTCCTCCAATAACCAGCATAGCCATTGGAGGCAAAACCTCCTCTCTGAGAGTTAGGCACTACAAACTGAGGACTTCGTTGTGACCAATAGGAGAAGGCCTGAAGTCTCATAAAAGGATCCAAGGAAGGAAGAAAAGGAACTATGTCATTAAACACTGGGGGAATGTCCTGATCAAAGCTGAACTGCCGAAGTACTCGATGCGCCGAGTAATGGGTGTACCGTGGGCCAGTCGAAGAAAGCATAGGAAGCCTGGAAGGACTAATGCAAACCAAGTAGGCTAAGCTACCTTCATCACTGCGACGTAAATCAAAAGTATTCCCTGTAGAAGTCAGAAAGGGAGATAACACAGAATTGCAAACAAAACCGGGGCCAAACTCCCGGGGGGAGCGCCAATTCAAATGGCCTGTTTGATCAAATAACTCAACCAAGTTAAGATTGCCACCTTTTAGACTCAGCCAACGGAAAATAATAGGGTGGCTGTCAGTGGAGCTGCCACAAAGCCCTTTTACCACATCAGGGGATCCCTGAAACTTATCTTTCACAAACTTTAAATTCCTACATTTTGCTAAAGTAACTGAAGAACGATCCCACATAAATACCTAAAGAATGGCACAACGAAGTGAAGAAGTGATGACATAACAAGAATTACCCTCAGCCTCATCTCCATGAAGTTGATCCAATTGAGAATAAACATGGCCCAGAAACATGGGGGCTAGAGGATATAAAGCGCCCTGAGCCAACTTAATTGCCAAAGGAAAAAGAGTGGACTTGACTCCATACCCGGGGAACTCGCTGAACAGGAACTTGCTAAGCCAGAATGCAAGGAACCCAGCACGCCTGACTTCCTTATCCTTCTCACGCGAAAGAGTCATAACCCACCTGCCCATCCTAGCCGGTTTCCCACCAAAAGAAGCAGTGCGTCCACCAAAGTGAGCAAATAATTTTTCTTCCACTTCGAGATCCTCGTCAAAAAGCTTAATATCAAAGGGGTTTTCATCCTCAAGCACCGGAAGGAGAAAATTGCGGACCACATCCTCCAAGGTAACAGTCAGTTCACCAACAGAAAAGGAGAAAATGTTCAGAGCAAGACACCAGCGGCGCACCAAGTGCCTAAGGCCTTTGGCATCTCTGAAACCCTCAAGATTTCTGGAAATAGCCACTGCCCTCAGGACGCCGGCACGCTCCAAGCGGTCCACAAACTCCTTGTCAGAAAGTTCATTATCCACCCAAATGGGCCAGCCTTGAATCTTTCCAGCGACAAAATCAAAGAAGATGGGGACCGCTTCTCGAAGTCCACGCCTGATTTGGAGATCAAAAATCTCCCTAGGGTCTGGAGCTTGTGCAGAACCAACAAAACCCGCTGGACCAGAGAAAACCCAGGTGTGAGGGGATGGAGGGGTCTCGCCATGGGACACCCGAGGAAAGAATAAGCTAGGAGTATACCAAGGGTCTCGCAAAGGAAAAGCAGGGCGCCCAACGACAGACTCATCTTGCGCAGAACTAGAGGAGCCCTCACCTTCAAAGGGACTAGGAATACGCTCCTTTCTTTTTCGAGAAGAGGAAGAAGCCATTGAAGTAGTGGGTATCTGGAAAGAAGAAAGAAGATGGTGACGAGACTGATCAAAAGAAAAGAAAAAGGCTGGGAACAGAAGACTCAGGTAGACAAGGAAAAAAGAGTAATGAGAAAATGCTAGAATAAGGCTGGGAACAGAAGACTCAGGTAGACAAGGCAAAAAGAGCAATGAGAAAATGCTAGAATAAAGGAATAAGAACGGTTAGAGGAGACAATGTGTGGAAAGACGCGCCAGTTGCCAGAAATTAAATTTAAAAGGGAAGAAGTTATCAGCGCTTATTAATGAGTGTTATGGGAAACGTAAAAGTAGGTGGTGAGAGTTTTATTTCAACTCAACTGCCACGTCTCACGAAAAAGGAAGGAGTTACAAAAAGAGAAGCAAAGGAGCCAGGATACCAAAGAAATGGAAGATCAGGATCCCCATAGAAAGATCAAAACAAGAGAGAATCCTGCAGAAATACTCACGCATGGGCTGCAGGCAACCCATGAGCTCGGGGGGCTAAATGTTGAGGTTCAAAATAATTAAGAAAGCCACAAATAGGCCCAAAGAGATAGAAAAGACATTGGGCTCATTTCACACAAAAGAAGAAAAAATAATAAAGGGTGGGCTCTCACAATAAAGAAAAAAGTGAAGAAAGAAAGAAAGGGGAAAAGACCCAGAGGGTTGGAATCCAGAGGAAAGGCCCAAAATCAGGTAGAACCAGCGAACCAGAGAAAGCCCAGGAGGAAGAACTTGGTCGGGATCCCAGAAGCCTCCCAGAGGCAGGGGATCCCTTGACGCGCGAAGTAGGATCACGGCAAAACAATTAAAGATAGATAAGGGACAAAGGGCACGCGGACCTTGTGACCCAGAAACGCAGTGGAAGTACAGAGCAAAATGCAGGAGCCTGGTTCCGACCATTTGGAGAAAGAGACAAGGAAGAGTACAATTGGAAAAAGCTGGAGCGCTGAGAAGAAAAAGCCAAAAGACCTCAGGCCAGCCAACGGAAAATCTGGAAATAGAAAGGAGCTAAGGGACTTTCATCTGGTCGCAACAAAAAGCAAGAAACTATGAAGAAAAAGGAAACGCCATGATCCTAAAGCAACCAAGCACGGCACAAACTTTAAGGGGCAAAAGGGAGAAATCGTTAGTACCCCGGAGCCTGAAGCTGTGCTATAAAGAGAGGACGATTAGACCATTTCAAGAGAGGATTGGATGATCGTTTTTTCTAAAGTCTCATAAAGTTGCAGAAGAGACTCTGTAAACTTAAGACGAAAACAGAGGAACCACTCCCAATATCCCAGAACAGCCATTATAGTACATGCTCGGATTCAACAAGTTCAAATTTTGCAAGTCTTTGAAGTTTGAATAGTTATCAAAGTCTGTAATTTATGAATTCAGTTGAACCTTGCACCACGTCTTAGTGAGCATTGTAATCACAACTAAGGAAATTAATACAATACACCTCACTAATTAGAGGATCCCTAACTTGTTCTTACGTTATATTCCACGTGTCATGCATTTCCTTTACTGTTAAAATGCCATTCAATACGAATATTCTTGTTTTGTTAGCTATTTGTATTGTAGGGAGCTTGTTTTGTGCACCACTCGGTTCTTAAACAGCCTTTTAGCTGCGGTGAACAGAGCCTTGTCCACCAAGAATACTTATTTGGCCCAGGAACTTTGGGCCACAGTGCTGAGAAGAAACAAGCACTCTCACAAGGCTGTACCATGCCCCTGGAATGTACATAACCTTAGAAGATATTATTATTAATGAAGGTTTTCTTCACCCTATTTGGGTTTGTTATATTATGCGTCATACGTTCCTGGCATCTATCTAAGTATCAAACAGAAACTTGGTCATGCCTGGATCCTCGAACCACATACCTTGGGAGAATTGATAACTTTTAATCATTATATTAAGTATTAAATGGAACCTTAGCTATGCCTGGATCCTCGGACCTCATGCTTTAGGAAAATTAGTACTCCTTGACATCTATCTAAGTATCAAACAGAACGTTGGTCATGCCTGGCTCCTCGGACCATGTACCCGAGGTAAAACAAGTGTTTCTTATGGATTACTTAAATGTCAATTGTGATCAGCTACTCTAAACAACAAAGATCTTCGTAGTGGTAACAGACTCAAGTGGATGTTCATGAGCATCACTTAAAGCATTTACAGGCTTACTTGCATTTGTTCAAAGGGTTGATTATCCTTTTGCTCCTTTAAACTTACCAATAAATAAAGAACAGAGCAACTTTAAACCTGTATGCAAGTTATATTACTGTGTATTTTCTTGAAGTTGAAATTATACCTTGCCGAGGTGGTGGACTTAGTAAATTTCACCTATTTTTGCTACTGATCAGATGAAATGGGAGAAATTTTCTATTACTCAAGAATATTAGTGAGAAAAGTTTTATTTTGTTACTACTTTTATTAAGTGTTAAATAAAATAGAAATCATATCAACTTCAATATGTGAATTACAGGAAGAATGAAAATGCCCATAACTTTCATTAATGAACGCTTTAAAATAAGGCAGATCAAATACAAAGAGTCAAGTTGATTACAAATTGTAAAAAAAAAAAAATAAAAATAAAATAAAATAAAAGACAACCTATTGCTTCATTTTTATTGCAAGTTTTTCTTTTGCATTCTTGGAAGGTTGGGTATCTGCTGTCGTGGTGGACACTTGGGCCTTGTCTTTGGGATCCTCTTTTAGGGGTATGGCAAAAGTTTCCAACACCAGCTCTATGCTTTGAGAAGTTTTTTTTTTTCCTTAGAGGGATCCTTTGGAGCAAGTGAAGGTAGGTCAACACCTTGCACTACTTCTTTATTGACATCCCCTGCTTTGGTATTGTCCTTGGCCTACTCTGCCTCCTTTGAAGAAGTGTTGGCTGTAGGAGGAGCTTTGGGTGGGCTGCCTTGGATTTCACCTACCTCCGAGGACACTAGGTTGGCCTTAGAGTCCGAAGAGCTTAGAGGGCGTATAGCTAGGGGTTAGTAGATGCTTTTTGCTTTCCTAAGCATGGAAGAAGCCTCAAACCCGGCTTGGTTGAGGGCTTCATCTCATACCAGGGCACAGTAAGTCCTACATACTCCAGGGACCTCAGCTCTAAGGGCATCCTCGGTCTCGGCTACCCCAACGTCATATCCGTGTTGCTCTGCTTCCTCTTTAGCCTGCTCTGCCTCCTCATTGGCCTTCTCAGCTAGAGCCCTAGCCTTCTCAACCTCCTCCAATTTCATCTTCAATGCAGCAATTTGATTTTTGGAGGCGGCCAGCTGATCCTCGACATTGCGCAGCATCAACCTTTGGCTTTTAGCTTACTTCTCAGCATTCTCAAGAGTAGCTATTGCATATTTTCTCTCTTTTTCCTCCTTCTGCAACTTCTTCTTGAGCTCTTGGTTGCTCCTTTCAACTACATTAAAGGCCTCCACGGCGGCATTACGCCTCCGTTCCTCCTCTTTCCTCTGCTGATGGTAGTAGTTGGTCATCTCCTTGGCCCGGAAGGAGGCTTGAACAGCCTGCTAAGAAGAAGAAGAAGAAGAAGAAGAAGAAAAAAAAAAAAAAAAAAAAAAAAAAAAAGGGAAAAGGACATACCATGGTAAGATATCTTTTAAGACTAAGGAAAACCTCATGTCTCCTCATATCTCACAACTCGGCCATATCCTTGGGGAGCAGCAAAGCCTACTCCACCGCGTCAACCAAACAGCCGGCAACTTCACTGTGGAAATCCCGGATGGAGGCATTGGCTAGTAGAGGTTCCCCATTCAGCATTGGTGTAAGAAGCTAGGCTAGAGGCCCGACTTGTGGATCACTTCTCTTTTCGATGCCCCTCTACCCTACTTTGGCTTGTTTAGCCACCCTCTGAGCCTTGTCCTCGTGAGGGGGGAGGGTTTTTCCAGCTTCCATCACTTCTTTCCCTTTTGGCTCTCGTTTCCTCTTTAGGTCAATCGGTTGGAAGGGGAGGGCAGGGTAGGTGGAGGAATGGGAGGCTTAGTCTGGTTGCCTTCATAGGTACATGCCTCCTTGGTTAGGATTCCAATAGCTCCTAGAGAGTTAACCTCTGCTTCCTTTGATAGCTCCTAGAGAGTTAACCTTTGCTTCCTTTGATTTCCCATCTCATCTAACGAGGTTGTAACTCCTTCAAGGTGACTAGATTGATGGTACTGTGGGTGATGTGAACTAGTGGGTGATGTGAACTAGTGGGTGATCATGGTGGTTCTGATGGTTGCTATGGGTTGTGGATGATCATCGTTGTGCTGTGGGTTATAGGGAAATTAATTTTTATTGGGTTTGATATATTATTTTATTGGGTTTTATGTTAAAACAAAATATTATTGTTACACTAGATAATTATTTGCTATCATGATGATTGAGAAATTATTTTAGTAAAAAAAAAAAAAAAAATTGTATAAGTATAATTTGGGGTTAAAAAAAAAAATTACTTGTTACACTAGACGATTATTTGCTATCATGTGGTGGCGGTGGCAGCAGTGGCGGCGGTAGTGGCAGCGGTAGCGGTGGTTGTGATTGCTGTTTATTGTAGTGGATATATTATTTTATTGTAGTAGATTTATTATTTTATTATGATGTTTATATTATTTTATTAAGTTGAAATTTAAAATAGATCCACTGATGCTGGATGTTTTGTAAAGTGAGTAGGTAAAATAGATAAAATAACTTTTTATGGTGCCAAATAGCTAAAAAAATGGCTCTACCAATGTGAATGCTCTTACATTTTGTATATTTAGGATTCAATTCAAATTTGAAAAGAAAAAATTTTTCCATTTTGCGCTTTTCTCTCTCTCTCTTATAACTTTTTATAGGTTCCGCTCCATTTATAGTGGGGCATCTATTTAACTAAAAACAAAAACAACTGATACAAGACATGGCCTAACAGTGAATTGACAATTATCAAAACAATGTAACATATCTGTAAAAATTGGAAATGAAAGATATATGTACTTAGGGTAGAAAAAAAAATAAAGATTAAGTATTGTACAAATTCTTAAAAGGAATTGGAATCTTGAGAATCATTTAGCTAGTTAAAAAATAAAATGAATTAAACATAGGCGACTAATTAATATAGGAGTCTAATGCATTATAATGACTATGTTGACAACGCATGGTGACATAGCACAAGGCCAGCCAAGCCTAAGGGTTCATTTCACATATGCCATAATGTTGTAGCAAAATTCTCATGTGCTAGGTTGTTAGAATTTTGGGGGGAAAAATAGATACTAGCACATGCACACGATAAATTTTTGGAAGATGTTAAAAGTAGGTCAAAATGGCACAATAGCACTGTTTACCAAAATATATATCAATCTACCACTGTTTCGAAAATATGTAGGGATCTACCACTTTTTGGGTACTTGAGTTTGGGGAACTTCAAACTTGAGTTTTCCATGGTACTCGAGTTCCATGAACTTGAGCTTCATCAAAAAATTTCAGCAATTTTGAAGGCTATTTCTTCAAAGAAATTGAGTTTATGAAACTCAAGTTACACGGCAAACTCAAGTTTTACAATCTCGAATTTCAAAAAGGTATTAAATTGCTAAATATTTCACAAACAGTAGTCTATTGCAAAATATTTTGCAAAAGAGTGGTATTCGGCCGTTAATTCTCTTCTTAAAAAAAATTACGTACTTAATTAAAAGTAGCATGTGATTAATGTATTACAATTATATTCTATTGGTTCATGCAAATATGTCTCTTCCCAAGAAATTCACGTTTTGCCTATAAATACCCTTGGACTTCTATTTAAACAATACATAATTTTTATCTCCACAGACACAATTATGTAGTCTTTGATCACCACCCTAACGGGGCTGCCATCCATGTTTAGGACAAACAATCCAGTCCATCAAAAATGCTCTTAGTCATTCAACCCCTAATTTAGTTCTGTCATTGGTCAAACTCCTCTTCGGTTTTTCATTACCAAATCTATCTTCCTTCGCTAATAAAGCTCCACTCTCTCTCTCTACCTCCAGCCTCTTCACCTTCATATCCAATGAGCTCCAAAAAAACAAAAAATCTCATCCAAATTTAAAAACGAAAAAACTATATTTTAAAAAGGATATTGGGGGATCAGAGGTCATATTTAGGTGGGTGGGTTGTGTGTGTGGGGATCTGGTAGGATGTGTGTAGGTGGATTGAGTTGTGAAAGGTGATTTTTTTTTTTTTTTTTTTTTCATTTTACGTTTTTAGCTGAAAATATTTTCCATCAAAAAACAATTTACAATGAAAAAAATGGAGTAGTTATAATTTTTTTGGTCTGCAAATATTCTTGCACTTGCACGGTCTTGCCATCAATCATGTGTTGGGGCCCACGTGTTGTAAGAGGGCTATTGTATACACTAGAAGAATATCCATTTTTCCTAATATGGAGGGTTATGAAATGAGATATGAGTTCCGAAAGTAGGTTTCTTAGAGCATTCTTGTTAGTTGTTCTATAAAAATGTCATTTTGACACATAAAAAAGCCTATTTTATTATTTTACTACATCATTTTACAATATCTCCTACATCACATGTTTTATTCTTCAATTCTATACATTAAAATAATATTTATAACACATTAAAATAATATATTAAATCCTCAACAACAACAACAACAACAACAACGGCACAACCACCACTGCCGCAACAACAGAACCTATAGCCACCACCGACACAAACCCATTACCAAACTCATACCCGCAACAAATCCACAGCCACTACCAGCGCCACAAACCCACAACCACCATCGGCATAGACCCTTAGCCACCAACACCACAAATTCACAGCCACCATTGCCGGAATCCTCCCACAAATTAAAATTCAAAACCATCAAATTAAAAAAAAATTAAAAAATAAACGCAAATCCCCACATCAAGGTTTGATATGCGCTGAACGCTGAGTAGAGGGTGAGAGGGAGGGCAGAGAATGCTGATCCAAAACGCCGACCCACAACCCACACAACCACTGCCGAATCCACCATCAAATCACAACAAAAAAGAAAAGAAAAGAAAAGAAATCACTGCGATAGAGATCAGTCTGGCTCGATGCTCTAGCCTAGGTTTCGTCGGAGAAGGAGGCAAAGATGTCAAGCAGAGGGGGAGAGAGAGAGAGAGAGAGGGAGTAGAGAAATGGTTTGATGTTTATGCAAGAATGAGAAAACAGGGAAGAGAGAAAATAAAAAGAAAAGAAAGAGGGCCCCACTTGAATAAAAAAATAATATATGTTTTACAATTAGTGAACAGTGCGATCTCAAATTTAAGATTGCACTGTTTATTAATGCCAAATATTTTGGCATTTAAAACACCTGATGATAGTGGTTTTTTAGTGTTTGGTGTGTCAAATGCCAAATATTAGGCATTTGACACACCTGATGAGAATATTCTTATATATATCTTATTAAATATGTTATTTTCCTTTTTTTATATTTATTTATTTTTATAGAAGAAATATGTTATTTTCCTAAATCTACGCTAAGTGGCAAATCATTTTTATTAGGTTTTTAATAGAAAAAGGGAATAATGAAAACTAATTTTCAAATTGAGCTTAGGGAAGTGTCACACAAGAAATACCTTAAATTTATTTTCTTTGGCCCATAAGACTTTTTAGTGTGCTCACCCTAGGTCAATGGTCTGCACATTTTTCTAAATTAAAAAAAAAAAAAAAAAAAAAAAAAAAAAAAAAGACTTACGCATGCGTAACCAACATATAATTTTAATGGGATTTTAATACTAGGTAAATTTCGTTCTCAAACAAAAAATACTAGGCAAATTTCCTGCTTTAGGAGTTCTTTTTTTTTTTTTTTTTTTGAGAGAAAAGGGGGGCGGGGGGAACACAACATCGGTCTTAAAATATTATTTCTGGTTTGTTTTTTAATATAGTTCTTTCTTTGAGCATAAGGTACAAGAACATGTCCACTTCTTCAAACTGTCCTTGCACAACGAGTGTTTGCATTATTTATTTTTTTATTTTTTATGGAAAGAGTGCTTGCATTATTGATCCTATAGTTACTTTTCTTTTTTAATTGAACCACTATTTGGCAAAAAATAAAAAGAAAGTGAAAGTGAAAGTGAAAGCACTTGTAGCATTATGGTTCTTCAACAGATTTCAGTTACAAACTTCTCAGGTGTGGTATATGGTCCACACCTACTTAGATCCGGCAATTGCACTTCAATACGTGGCAAGGCATTGTACTCAGAGGCTCCAAAAAAACAACCTAGCTTTGGTGATTTGACCCACTTCAGCCCCACCTTCTCACTTAAAAATCTAAGAAGCTCTTTATGTGATGTACTTTTGTTCCAAAATGTTGGACACGATTGCCCCATCTCACCTTTCTTCCTTGGTCTTGACACCACCTGATTTTCTCCAACACATAGTGGAACTTCCTCATTAATCATGACCCCGTGGCCTCCATCATCAGCAATTTCTTGCAACTCCTTTGCAAACTCAAGAGCCCTCAACACTTCAACCATTTTGGGTCTTTGATCTCTAACTTCACACACACATTTATATGCAATATTTGCATACATCTTCAAAGACACTGGTGATATTTGATCAATCAGATGAGGATCAATGATCTTGTCAAGTGTACCTTCTTCAAAGCACGAATGAGCCCAATATGCCAAACTTTGTTGCTCATCATTTAGGTCCATATCCACGGCTTGTCTAGCACACAGCACCTCAAACAACACCACCCCAAACCCATAAACATCAGACTTTACAGATAGACGACGAGTATAAAAATACTCTGGATCCATATACCCGAATGTACCCTTCACTTCAGTGGTGACGTGGCTATGTGACAGTCCTGTAGGGCCCAATCGTGAAAGCCCAAAGTCTGAAACTTTGGGTATCCAATTTTGGTCCAAAAGAATGTTGCTGGTCTTGACATCGCGGTGTATGATTGCGTGCTCCTGACCTTCATGAAGGTACAATATTCCCTGAGCGGCACCAATGCAAATCTCCAACCTCTGCTTCCACGACAATGGAGGATTATCTGTTTTGTAAAGATGATCACGAAGTGCTCCGTGAGTCATTAACTCATATACAATAATTTTGACTCGTTCATCGTTGCAGTAACCGATCAACGAGACCAGGTGGGGGTGGCGAAGCCTTGAAAGCATTTCGACCTCTGTCTGAAATTCGCGAAACCCTTGACTTGAAGTTGGTCCGAAAACCTTGATCGCAACTGGGGTGTGTTCATGATCGATGTATCCTCTCAATACATAACCACAGCCGCCTTTTCCAATGATAAGATCCCGGTCAAAGTTGTTTGTGGCAGTCTTGATTTCTTGGAGAGTGAAGCGACGGCCGACAGCTTGTAGAATTGGCGGTGATTCACTTTTGATGGACTTTGTTCTCATCCTTCGCCAGATAATTGTTAAGCCCAAGAGAAATATGACAGATATAACACCTACAGTGGCTTCAATGAAGATTACTGATTTTGTGCCGCTCTTGGAATTCTTGTAAGGTAGTGGTTGTGGGGCAGGTGATTTGAGCGGAGATGTGGAAGGGGAAGGGGAAGGAGGGTGTGGAACTTCAGGATTGGGAACTGCGAGATTGGCATCAGAGTTATTCAATTTGAACAACTCGAGACCATTGAGGATAGCATCAAAATAACCAGAGCTTGAATTAGCATTAGGACGAAGCTCTATAAAGAGAGGGGTCTTAACATTACTCTTTTTATTTGGTATCATTACAACGTAGTCCCTATATACCGGAATGCCTTGCCCACCGCTCCAAGTGATAACATCAGCAGAAATCTCCACTGTCTTATTTCTTATGGAAATTCGGAACCCTTTGTTACTTCTCTGTTTTACCTCCGGTTGGATTTTGCAGAAGTGGAATCTCACGAGGTATTTGAACCCCGAGTCCACTGGCAATCTCCAAGTAAGATTGTACCGTTTGTTGTCTTCGGATGTTCTTGTAGTTCGGGCGGTCTGATAGACTTCCTTTGGTGCTGTGTAAGGAGGTATGCTTGTGTAGTTGATCTGAATTGCCCCATTACTAATAGAGTTTACATTTGAAGCAAGAAAGAAGTCGGTGTCATTAAGCCATCCCCGAAAAAGCTTGCCGGAGTCATTTATTGGTGAAATGGAGTGCCCACCTACGTTTAGTCGGTAAATCATCTCAAGAGCACTGTTGTTTTGGATATGGAACTGAGAGTTATGGCCAACAAGACGTACACCTTTATCCCCAAATTGACTGTAGTAAAGGCTGGTAGGCATCGAGACAATTTCAATCCCATTTAAAAATGCATATGAAGTATTTATAGATGGAGTGAAGGTTATGTTCAGTGTCTGATTCTGCAGCACATTCACGCAAAATTCTTTGACAAGGGTTTTTGATCCTATACTGAAGTTGCTAAGTAGAGTGAAGGGACCAGTAGTAACAGTGAAAAAGGCCATAGACATATCAAAATTATCATGGTATGTAGAAGGGTTAAAGTACAATCTTATGAATTTTTGGCCAGGACTAACACGAAATGTGTAGGTGAATTGAGAACGAAAGATTCGAGCGGTTTTGTAAGGGTCATGATCAATGGATGAGCCATGGGGATTGGAGAGTATAAAGGTGTTCTTAGATTGTTCTAAGGAAACAAATTTTGAGTGAATACCTACATCTCCAGTCCACTCTCGGCCATCTGGGTCAGTTGAGATGCCGGAGGAGCCACAGTTAAGCATGATATCATTGATGGAGGAGTATGTAGGGGAGGGCTTAGCAGTGACTGTAATTGTTAGGTAATTAAAGAAGGAGGACACTGAGAATAGGTAAACGTAAAATCTATAAGAGTTTAGCATGGTAGACACTGACAAAACTTAGAAGTGTATGCGAAGCTGCGACTGCGAGCGATATAAAAGATGTACATCGGAGTAGAAGTGTACATAGCATTGCGCGGGGAAGCCCGCGTGGATGGTCAAGAGAACCGTGTGGTTTCTTTTTGGACATAGAGATGGCTACAATTATTCTTTGGAAATGGGAGATTGGTGACTCTTGGTCCTCTAAGAGAGCCAAAAGGTGGGACTACTCAGTTGATTAGTAAAAGTATTCGTCAAAAAGCTCACTATGTATAATATTTTTAATTATTAGTCAAAAGCACACTAAAACTAAAGTTACAAAGAGTGTGGAAAACTAACCAGCACGTGAAAGAAGTTCTTTATTATTGCCACAAAGATGCTGGAGTTGATCTTCAAACCTTAAAGCAATAATGCAAATAACAAAACAAAGAGTTGGGTTGTTGTTGGCATAGTAACAATTTAAATTTTACGTGTTAGTCTCAAATAAATATATTTTTTTAAAGAGTTTCAGCCCATGGTGAGAGTACTTGATGATACAAACTCTTGGTGCACAGATAATGCTCAGGCAGCTGACATCATAGTTGCGTTTTATACAAGGCTGCTCACATCCGAAAGACCAGCCAATGCCCATGGTATTTTGGAAGTGATACAACCTTTAGTCATTGAGGATATGAATACCAACCTGACTAGAGATTTTACTAAACAGGAGGTTGATCTTGCCTTGAAGGAGATGGCCCCACTTAAGGCTACGGGACCTGATGGTATGCCCCCTCTCTTCTTTCAATCTTTCTGGCCCTTGATTGGTGATGATATCTCTAAAGCTGTCTAGGATTGTTTAAATTTCTGTCACATTCCAAAAGAGTTTAATTACACTTGTGTTACTCTTATTCCCAAAGTGAAGAATCTTGAATTTTTTTTTGAGTTTAGACCAATAAGTCTTTGCAATGTAATTTATAAATTGATTTCAAAGGTTCTAACTAATCGTTTGAAACTTTTGTTGCCATCTATTGTTTCTGAGAATCAAAGTGCTTTCCAAGCTGGGCGGGTGATCACAGATAATATCCTTATGGCTTTCGAAACTTTACATGACATGAAATCTCAGCAAAATGGTTCTACAAGTTTTATAGCTCTTAAGCTTGACATGAGCAAGGCTTATGATCGAGTCGAATGGTCTTTCTTGGAATGCTTGTTGAGAAAGATGGGTTTTCACAGTATATGGATTGATCTTATGATGGAGTGTATTACTACTATCTCTTACTCCATTTTGATTAATGGGGAGCCTTCACAAACCATCCACCCTAGTAGAGGATTGAGACAGGGGGACCCTCTATCTCTTTACCTCTTCCTTCTCTGCACTGAGGGTTTACATGGTTTATTTCTAAAGCTGGTACTTCTGGTGATATTAGAGGCATATCTATCTGTAGAAATGACCCTAGATTAACCCACTTATTTTTTGCAGATGATAGCTTGCTTTTCTGCAGAGCATCGGTCCAGGAATGTACACACATCCAAAACCTTCTTACTATTTATGAAGAAGCTTCTGGAAAAAAGCTGAATAAAGAGAAAACCACACTGTTTTTCAGTAAAAACATGGATAGTGAGGTCCAAGACTCCATTAAAGATCTCTTAGGGGTACTCATCCAAATACTGTGAGACCACTTCCATAACAATCCTACATGTCTTAGGGTTCATAAAAACTACTCCTAACATCCTAATTCACAAAACATGATTTAATACAGAATTTTCTTTTTGTAAACAACAAATCTGTCACAGGGACAGCTTCAGTGCATGTTCTTTCTAAAATCATCAACAAATAGCAATTGACCTTAATTTCATTTGGGTATTTTTATACCTATAGTATACCTATTAAAATATGTTAATAAGCATTCAATAGTCCATAACACCATCACTCTTTCAATTTACAAAAACAGAATCACAGGTTCAGTCTCACAAATCAGAACAGAGGATAAAGAATGAAAATAAACAACCAATCATACTATCCAAGTACACAAAATCAGATGAAGTTTTAATTACTTACCCACAAAACCTTAGTGTTAGGCTCTTAATTTCATCTTTAGAGAGGAATATTTTGTCTTGGTGAGAGAGGGAGGGCTGCCGTGTAAGAGCAAAGAGAGAGGAGAGAAACAAGAACAAAGAAGGAGGAAAAAGAAGTAGAGAAAGAGGGCTGGACTTCTGATCTGATGCAGCCAAGGAAATCAGAAAAGTGAGAAGACTTTTGGGGCACAAAAGGAGATAAGAGGTGTGAATAATTGGGGTGGGATACGTGGGATGCTAGGAAGAAAATATCACACCCCCTTTTTCCAACTTTTGACAATTCTTGCATTCACACTCACTTTTCTACAAAAATAATTCTTGCATATACATATATACATATATACATATATATATATATATATATATATAAAGTTATATCCATCACACTAAGAGAGCATATATGTTCTAGTTTCTTAAGAAAGTCAAGAAAGAAGTGAGGTGGCTCTTGGTGATTGCATGGCCACCAAGTCTTGGTCTTTTCCTTGTCAAGATGCATGAAACTTTGGCTTTACTTGTGTTGAATTCCCATTGGTTGCATGGGTGGAATTCCTACTATACTATCCCATATATCATGCTTAATTAAAACACCTACAACCATATATATATCATCACTTAACCACTTAATATAGTCCAACAACTATATATATATATATATATTTATATCTCATAACTTAATCACTTAATATAGTTTTGTTCATACTTAGTATGTATTTATAATACAAATAACCATTCCATTATTTATTTTCTTTACAATTCTTATTCAAAGGTATTATAAAATAATATACTTATTAAATACTCTTATATTAATTTAGAAAGTAAGTGATTAAAATAATAATTAACCACTTGAACATATAGATTAATTATAAAATTGGGTCGGGGTGTTACAGTCCCTGTCTTAGAGATGGGAATTCCAAGGATATCAGCATATTGGGGAGGTGGATAAATTTTTCTAACCAGATCAGCCTTCCAAATCCTATTATTATGGTCAATGAGGTCAGCAACATTACTAGTAACTAGGTTTGGATTCTGTAGATTTTAGGTAAGGCATTTGAACCAGTTGGGGTGCTTTAGGGGATGTTAGATCCATCACCAACTCACCATCTAGCTTCCTTCAGATTTAAATTTTCCTGTTTTATAATGTTTCTCCAAAACCAAGAATGGTGGGGTTTGGGAGAGTATTCATATATATAGCACCTAGGGAAATTTAGATTTAAAGGTCTTTGCTAATTAGGGTTGGGGTTTTGGACTTATTCTCCAAAACTAGGAGGCAAGCATGGATTGGTTGATTAATTTGAATTTTTTAAGACCAATACCCCCTTCTGATTTGTTCCTACAAACTGTATCCCAATTCAACATATGTATTTTTTTAACCCCTTGATCATGACCCCACCAAAAGTCTGATAATAGAATCCAATTTCTTGCAAATAGCATCAAGGACTTTAAAGCACGAAAAAGTATACAAGGGGATTGATTGAAGGACAAAGGAAATAAGAGTAGTTCTGCCAGCCTGGGAAAGAACCATTGCTTTCCATCCCTGTAACTTAGAAGTTAATTTGTCCGCCAAGAAATGGAAGTTAGCTACCCTCTTCCCCCTTAATTTAAAATCTAGGCCAAGGTATTTGCTAGGGGTATAAACCAAATTAACCTGTAAAGACCTTGCAAGAGAGATTTGATCATCACTTGACATATTGGGGGAGCAAAAAAGATCAGATTTAGCTAGATTTACACTTTGACCTGAGAAAGCACAATACCAGTTGAGGATCCTTTGGATACAATCTAGAGATCTATTATCCTTTTTGAAGAAGAGAATGGCATCATCAGCAAAGAAAAGGTGTGTAAAGGTGCATCCATTCCTACCTATTCTAATCCCTAAATCTCTTTCCTTTGTTCAGCTTCTAAAAAGGATAGGGATAGAACATTTGCACATAAAAGAAAGAGATAAGGGGATATGGGATCCCCTTGCCTTAAGCCTTTGGAAGGTGCAAAAGACTGTGTAATACAACCATTGACCAACAGGGTGTATTGCATTGTTATAACACACTCCATAATCCACCCAACCCAATTAGGACTAAAGGTCATGGCCAACAGAACAGCCTTCAGAAAGTTCCAATCCAGCCTATCATAGGCTTTACTCATTGATAGGCCAAGAATGTATTAACCCCATTGGTAAATTAAACAATTAATTAGCAATTAATTAGGTTCAATTACATGCAATAAGCATGGTAGCAAAAAAAAATCACCAAATAACTAGATGCAACAGAAAATAAATTTGACACGGGTGATTTGTTTACAAATGAGGAAAACCTCCGAGGCAAAACCCCACCGGTGAATTTAAGGTCACCACTCCCGAGAATCCACTATTATCAAAACAAGCTATTAAAAGTAAAGGAATCCTAGTACCTTATACCAACCTACAATTGAACCTTTACCCCAATACACAATTGGACTTGTAATGTAGTGACAATCTCTCCTTTTAATGCATGGCTCCAAGAACGTGAATAACCAATTGATGCACGGATCCCAGTACGTGACTAACACACCAACTTGAGAAGAAAGTTGGCTGCAAAGTTCTTTAGTTCATCCACATGATGAAGATTGAGAAGCTCCTAGGTCATAAAACCCTACGGCATACAAACGCAGCAGCTTCTTCAAGAGAAAGATAAACTAGGGCAAATTGTCTCTGGTCACAATATGCTTGCAACAAGTGCAACAACCTTCTGGCGGCTATTAAAATAATCCTTATATATATCTAGGGTTGTGAGAAAGGAAAACCTAAACACGTAGCTCGGATATGCGTGAAAAACAGTTTTGAAAAACTGATTTTCGTAATTCTCAATAGATACTGCTGTCAAGCTTATCTGTCGAGCTTCGCATTTTAAATCTTGATAGATACATCTGTCAAGCTATCTGTCAAATTTTAAAACATAGCACTTCTTCACTTGATTCTTGGACAGATTTGCGTGGCTTCAATACTTGGACTTGAACTCTTGTTCCTTGAAGTATTAAACACATCCTAGATCTACCTAATTACAAGTAAAGTGCATTTTGTCAAAGGATTAGCCAATTCTAAATGACATATGTTCTTAATATGATCCACATATGTCCTAACACTCATGTCAATCTTTAAAGGCCCAAAACAACCTTTCCTACTCTTCATTTTGCCTAACATATCAAAGATTTCATGTGAATTAAAATGTTATCAGAGATGTTCCTCCCTTTAATGAAGGCATTTTGAAAGGGGGTGATGAGGTAGTCCATGAAGGGTTTAAGCCTATTAACTATAATTTTGGAAATAACTTTGTATATGACCTTGCATAAGCTAATAGGCCTAAAATGGTTGACATTCTTAGGACAAGAGCTTTTAGGAACAAGAGTGTTTTGAGTGAAGAACCTGTATGGAAGAAGGCTTGAACATAGTTGAAGATGTCATTTTTCACCAAGTCCCAATACTCCTGATAGAAAAAGGCTGGAATTCCATCTGGTCCAGGTGATTTGAAGGATCCAAGTTGGAAGATGGTGAATTCAATCTCTTCATTTGTCACTAGTGTGGTAAGAGCCAAATTATGTTGGTTGGATATCTATGGAATAGGCAAGGTTCTGATCTCCTCAAGAATATGGTCAACATCAGTTGTAGTGGTCCTCCCATAAGATTGCTTGAAGTGTTGTAAGAACAGTTGTTCAATTCCTCCCTGATCTTCAATTACTTCACCATCATCAGTATTTAGTTGTAAGATCCTACTCCTTGCTCTTCTTTGCTTCACCACAGTTTGGAAATACATCGTATTTCTATCTCCTAGAACCACCCAATTGTATCTAACCTTTTGAGACCACATTACTTCCTCTTTGTGCATAAGTGTTTCAAGTTCCTCTCTAAACAGTTTTTTCTTTCTGACATCGTCAACTATGTGAATAGAATTTTGGATGGATTGCAATTGAGCTCGTTTGAGCTGAATTTCATTCTCAACTTTACCAAAAACTTGCTTGTTCCAACTGATGAGATCTTTCCTCACATTTGAAAGTTTATTCTTTAGCTGGTATGCCTTAGAACCAACTACCTTAAAATTCCAAGCTTTCTGGACAACTTCTTTGCATGTAGGGCGTGTCATCCACATTCTCTCAAATTTGAAGGGTCTACGCCTGAAGGATTGGTTGATTTCAAAATCTAGCAAAATAGGACCATAGTCTGATCGAACAATAGGAAGATTTCTAAGAGAGTAACTAGTGTTGGCATTCACCCAATCCACACTAGCAAATGCCCTATCAAGCCTTTCCATTACAAAATCTTCCCCATCCCTCCTATTCATCCAATTTGTTAACTAAAAAAACAAAAACCTTACTCTTCTTTTTTCTTTTTCTTTTTTTCTTTCTTTTTAATTTTTATAGAAAAAAAAATGTAACCAAAAGATAAGCTTATTTCATAATTTGTATTAAGAAGTTGTATCATATTAAATTTTGAATTTGATAGTAGAAAATGTAGATGAGTGAGAATATGGGTTGTTAATGGGCTGGCCTCCCATTTTTACTTGGCCCATGGGCACAATGGGTTAGGCATAGAAGGTTGTTAACTAGTTAACGGGTCGGGTCAAGCTAGGCTGAAAGAGAAAATCTCAGCCCATGATCTTACTTGTGGGCAATGCTTATTTTGTCTTTAGTAGGCAAAGGTACCGGGTTGGGTCTAATGGGCTACCATTGGCTTGTATTAGCATCTTATTTTATTTTTTTTATAAGTAAAGAATCAATTTTTTATAAGGGAGGAATCAATCTATTTTTTTCAAGGAAAAAAAAAACAAAAAATTTGAAACTTATTTAAAAAAATTTACGGTCAAATCTATTTAATTTTTTGTTTTGTTGATGGAAGCCTTTTTTTTTTTTTTTTTTTTTTAATAATTATTATTAAGGCTTTAAATGGTTTTTATTTTTTATTTTTTGTTTTTTAATAAAAAAAGTCCAATGGTTAAATCAAAAGTTGCTAGACTATATATATATTAAACTAAGTTTAACATAATCACTTTAAGTATCTTAGTGGTTAGGAGTGTTCTCTTAAAAAATTCCTCTATAATGTTACAATTACCATGTAAAAGATATTACAATAAATCAAACTTGCTTTATGAGTTCGTGCATTACAACTAACAAGTAATTACCAATTTAATTATTTAACAAAAAATAAGAATAACCAATGTTAGTTAATTAAAATTATAAGTGTTTCTGCTAGTTTATGTAGGAAGTTCACAACATGGGGGAGCTAGATGCATAAGAAAACCTGGGGTAATAAAAAAAAAAAAAAAAACCACTATTTGTCATTTGGAGAAACACAATCACACATAAATAGTTTCTTCTATCTTTTTGACATGTTTTAACAAGACTTGACAACAACAAAAGCCCATATGATTCAGTACACAGAACATTAATAATAGCCCAGCTTTTAGCTCATAATTGTAATCCCGTGTTTTCAGAGGTTGTAATGCATTGTAACACCTCAAGCTTAAAAATAAAATTAAAAAAAAATTTAAAAAAAAAAGATCAAATTTTTTGGACCCCCACATACCTCACCTACCCCATTTCATTGCCACCACACATCACACTCCCTTATCTCCCTCTTTGGCCGGTCAACTAAGGCTTCGTTTGGGAGTTCATAAGGGACTAAAATGAAATGATCATAAGGGAATGGAAAGTAACGGAATGTATTTAAGTAAGGAAAATGAATGAAAAAAAATGGAATGGAATTAAGTAACCTTAATTAGATGTTTTAAAATAATGGAATGGAAAAAAAAATGAACGAAATGTAAGTAATCTTGTTTGGGAGTAACATAAAGGGAATGGAATGAATTCATTTTATGATAATATTACTATTATACCCATATTTTAAAATAAAGGGTTGAATATATATGGATATTTTGGGAGTTTAGTAAAAAATTTGTTAAATTTAGTAAAAAATTCATTAAATCTAATTTCGTTTCCTCCCATTCCTCCAAATTTCGGGGGGATGGAAATTTGAGATTTTAAGGGAATAGAGAGAAATGAGTGTTCCCTCCAACCCATTCCATTCCCTCCCACTTAAACTCTCAAAAAGGGAAATGGATTCCATTCCCTTCATTAAAACTCCCAAACAAGGGAATGGAGGAATATTCTAAAATTATTCTTTTAATATATTTCCATTTCATTCCATTTTCTCCTCCTACATGAAGACTAATGGTTTTCTACACTTTTCTTTTTTTTTCCATTTCATACAAACACAACACACTTCTCTTTTTCTCCCTCACACTCCCACCGGTCCCCACTCCTCACCACCACCTTCACCATCTTTTCCAGCGAGATTTACCAAAAATCTCCTTAGAAATCTCTAAGGCATTTTCTTCTCTTTTATTTAAGGTAAAAACTTCTTATTTTTCGGTGGATTTTTATACTTTTGCTAGAGATTCTCTTTATCTAAGCTTTTGGAGTGATAATCTTGTGTCTATGTATATAGGTTTTGATTTGGTGGACTTATTTGATAAGTGGGTTTATGGTTTTACAAATGGTGGTTGTCTAAGGTTTACTTATGGTGGAAATTTAGGGGTTTGGATTCTATCATGTGATAGTTGGTAAATCTAATTTTCCATTATTATTGAGTTTATTTGGAGCTAGTTGAAGATTTAAAATTCTTGTCTTGGTAGATATTGTGATTTTGTTTTATGGGCCTCTCTTGATGATGATGTGTAAATCTTATGGAAGTTACTAATAAATTGTTAAGATTTTAGTATTAGGGAGATGATCTTGAATTAGTTAATTTTATAAATTGGAGTCTATCCCTTATAAATAAAATTGTTGAGAAACTTTGGAAGTGGAATACATTACTTGTAAGGTTAAATACTTAGGTTTGCCTAATTAATTTCTTATTTAGTGATCTCTAATTCGTAGCTAGATGCAATGTCAAGCTTTATGCTTATCGTAATAGGTTTGCTTGGTACTGTTTAGGTTCTAGCTAATCTCCTTTGGAGCTTGGAGAATTAGACTTTTGTGGGTTAAGGTAAGTAGCTTTTTAATGAGACTTTTCAAAAATAATAACATGACATGAAACGTTGTTTTTGGGTTAAACACATTTTGGAAAATTATTTGTGAAACTATATTTTTCTAAAAAGTGTTGTCTTGTGGCCCTATTATATATGATTATATATGAAAAGTGCATCATGTTTAATATTGCAAATGGGGAAATGCATGAATATGTGGCATGGAAAAGAAAAGCATCTTTGAACTCCTTTGGTAATAGCTTTCATAATTTGTGGTATTATTTGGAAATACTAAAGATGTTCTGTCTTAACTTGTATTATTTGGGAAATTGATAGAAAATCTTATTGCAAGGAATGATTTTAATGACCTTGAGAATTTTATGGATATCTTGGTTATTGGGCAATTTTATGAAACTACTTGGAAAGTAAACTACGTATTTTGAATACATTTAATTTGTGAGCTTCTGATGTGATTTTACATTGTACCACAATATTGGTGATTACCTCGTCTTTGTGACAATGCTTGTGTGATGTCAGATTACCCCGTCTTTGTGATGACAAGTTAGGATTGAGCCACTCACTTTGCATGACGCAGGTAAATCCTTGAATGTATGGGTGAGGCTCCTACCCATAGGGCCAAAAGACCATATGCAAAAGGGGAACTATATGGCGCATTCTTCCTATTGTCCATGGGAGGGAGAAGTAAATCCTTGAGGGTGTGGATGAGGCTAGGCAGGGCCAATAGAACACATGCAAAAGAGGTACTATATGACGCATTCTCCCCTGCTGGCCATAGGCGGGAGAGGTGAATTCTTGAGGGTGTGGGTGAGGTTGCTACCTATGAGGCCAATAGACCACAGGTACATATCATGCTAGTGGTTTGTGGGTTTTAACTTGTCTCTATGGTGGTATAATGTCTTTGTGACATTTCCGTCTTTGTGGTGGCTTGTCATATGGCTTGGGTTGGCCCTTTAGGTTTTTGGAACAATGTTGTTATGCTTACGCTATATATATATATATATATATATATTATGTGGTTTCATGGTGATCATTTTAATTTGAAGCTTTGGGTGGCATTATTTAATTATTCTTATCATGTTATTATTGAAAATGATCTTGTAATATTCAGTTAGAAATTTCCATACTATAACATGTTTTGTAAACTATTTATCATCATGAAATTTGCATTTCCCCCATCCCCATTAATTATGCTAGGAGAAATTACACTTTACCATCTTAAATTATACCAGAAATTACACTTTACCATCTTAAATTATACCCTAAATTACACTTTGCACCCTAAACTTTTCGAATGCAAGTTTTGCACCCTAAACTATGACTCTTCTTACACTTTGCACCCTAATGTTAAGTTTGCTGTTAACTTGGATAGAAATCCAAAGTTTAGGGTGCAAAGTGTAATCGAAAGAATAGTTTAGAAAGGTAAAGTGTAATTTCTTATTTGTTTTTAAGGGATTGAGAAGAGGGGAATTTGGTATTTTTACATGATGTCATACTTTTCCATCAAAGTTAATGGTAAACTTAATGTCGGGGTGCAAAGTGTAACAAGGGTCATAGTTTTGGTTGCAAATGTGCATTCGAAAAGTTTAGAGTGCAAAGTGTAATTTGGGATATAGTTTGGGATGGTAAAATGTAATTCCCCCGATTATGCCACTTACTGGACTCCATCTCATCCCATTCTTTCACAAACTTTTTTAGAGTAGACAAAGATTATTTTGAGACAGGTTTTTGTGGCTAGCAGTAGTTAAGCTAACTACTGATAGAGGCTGGATTTTTGTGATGGTGATCTTTAGATGATGTACATCCTAGAGTAGGCTTGATTCATTCTTTTATATCTAATAGTGGTTATGACTTATATTTCCACTGATGGGACAAGTTATTGATGTGTAATTATATTAATTCAGACCTCTATTCTTTTGTAGCCAAATGGTTATTATAAGTATTGCATAGAGTTCTGACTTACTTTCGAAGTATCTTTAATGAAATTATTATAAAAATTCTTGATGTTGATACTTGGTATGAATTGTTTGGACTGAATTGTCAAAAAGGAAAAAACTACAGGTATCTTTGGGATGTATTTCTCATGCTTTGGACATTTTTGGGTTTGGGGCGTGACATGCATGAAATCAAGTGTGATTAATTTCACATGTTAGCCTAATAATTTATTAGCAAGTTCTAGTTAGTTGAACTGGTAATATCTATTGTTATCAAATAAGAAACCTGGGGATTTGAACCTAGCACACCATAAAATGACTGGTGTCTAAACCTAAAATAAAGTGTAATCATCATAAAACGGATGTCATATATTGAAATTCTATTATATCCATAAAAAAGTCTTTTAATTCTATCTAAAAGTTGGGACAACATTTTAAATACATTTATCTCCCCAATCCCCACCTTGAATAGGGTAGATTTTATTCATCCCTTATGGCAAATAAGGTTGGGAATGGGGTTAAATCCTTCCCCCTAAATCATTATCAAGTGCAAATTCCTTAAGCGCACGTCAGTAGTGAGACTTTTCCTTATATCATTACTAGCAACTGCACGTCTGTGTCCGTGCCTTCTTTTGTTGGTTTGTATGAGGGGTAATTACACATAACCCACCTGTGGTTTGGGCAAAAATTACTTTTCCTACCCGTGGTTTGAAAAGTATCACTTAACTCACTTGAGGTATGTTTCCGTCAATCTCCATAACCCACCTCAGTCCCAGCCATTACAAAAACACCTCTTAACCCTGAAACACAACATAACGCGAATCAAAACACCCAAAACTCAGAAACTTTTCGAGAGAGAGACCTGTGGTGAGATCAACGTGTTCTTCATGGTTTGGAGTGTCTAGAGGGGGAGAAAACACAAGTTTCGCAACATCAAAGCTAGGGGAAGGTATGTGTGACTGCTATTGATCTGCATTTGCGTTCTTGATAGCATTTTTTACTACGACCCACCCACGTAGTTAGGGTTTGTACAATTTTCTCAAAATTGGTGTATGTTAAATGTGCATTTTGCTATTTATATGTAGAATCGCATAGGATTTAGCTAATGTACTGCTATGGTTGTTTATATAATGCGTATACTTGAAAGAATCAAGTTTATTTGTTAGTGATTACACTTGTTTGTGAACTGTGGGTGGTGTGGTCCCTATGAATTTGTTGGGAATCTGGTTTTGCATGTGCTATATGTGGTCCTTTGGCCATGTGTTGTCTCTTTTGGCTTGTTGTCGTTTTCAGCATGTCAGTATGTAAACAAACTACTTATTTTAAACAAACTACTAAATTTAAACAAACTACTTATTTTAATTGTAGATGGTTGACTTCACATTTGACATTGAAATTCATGTTGGGGGATGTTTTGTGGAGGACCCAGCCCTTAAATATGTGGGTGGGTCTGTACATACATTGACAGAGATTGACCTTGATAAGTTGAGTTTCTTTGAAATTCAAGATTTATGCGATCTAGTTAGTGCTCCTAAAGAACATAGTAGATATAGGTATTTACTTCCTGAAGGTAATGTAAAGGATGATATAAGGGACATGGAAACAGATACAGATGTAGTGAACATGACTACCCTTCATAGGGCATGGCCAGCCAACAAAATCATAATCTATATTGACATAGATGGAGCCACTGGCAGTTGAGCATCCTGATGGAGGGGGAGTGGCAAATGATGGTGTAGGTGGTGATGGAGAAAGGGATGAAATAGATGTGGAAAGTGATTATGATGAAGAAGAAGATGATGATGAGAATGTTAAGGATGTTGAGGTTGGTGATAGAGTTGAAGAACAGGATGCTGAGGTTAATGCAAGGATTGAAGAATAGAATGTTGAAGGAGATGATGATGATAATTGGCTATATGAAGGCCTAAAGGGGGATGACTTTAATGATGACATATTTATTGCTTCAAACTCATCTCCACAAGGTTCTGCTCCAAAATCAAGTGATGCTCCCAATACAGCCCCAGAATCAAGCAATGCACCCCATGCAGACCCTGAGTGGGCTAAGCTAGCTCTTGAGGATGACCTGGTAAGCATGGATGGGTCTGATGATGAGCAGGTACCTGAGCAACCAAAGTTTAATGCTAAGAGTGACATGAGAAATGTTGTACTGAAGAAGGAGATGAAGTTTCCTAATGCAAAGGTGTTCAAAGTTGCTTTGAGGGAGTATGCAATTAAAAAACCTATTAACATCAAATTCAAGCTTAATGAAAGGACCAAGATATCAATTCACTGTAAGAATGAGTGTGGGTGGAGATGTTATGCATCTCAAATAAGTGGAGAGCTAACATTTTAGATTAAGACCTTGACTGATGAATGTACTTTCCCCAAGTCTTTTAAAAATAGCCAAGCAACATCAGCTTATGTTACTAATAGGTTCATTAAGGATTTTAGCAAAAATCCAATTTGGGAGGTGAGTGGTGTACACAACCATGTGATGCAAAATTTATTTGTTGACCTAAGTGTAAGCCAAGTGTATAGGTTAAAGAGAAAGGCAAAGGATTTGATCAATGGAGATAAGCAACTGCAGTATGGTATCCTTAGGGACTATGCACAAATGATAAACATTGTAGACAAAGGGAGTAGGGTTATACTACAGACAAAAATGGCTAATGAGACTTCCCAGCCAAAATTTAAGAGGATGTATGTTAGGTACAATTCTCAGAAGGTAGGATTTTTAGGTGGATGCAAGGCATTTATAGGTTTAGATGGTTGTCACATAAAGCACAGATTTGGAGGGCAAATCTTATCTACCACTGCCAAGGATGCAAATGACAACATTTTTCCAGTAGCCATGGCTGTTATGGAATAAGAAAACAAGGAGTCTTGGATATGGTTTTTGGAAATTTTTGCTGATGATATAGGGAGGCTAGAGAAGCTTTAATTGGTATTCATTTCTGATAGGCAAAAGGTATGCAAGTTTTGTTCAATTACACTTGAACTAACATGTTTTGTTTGTTTGCTGAACTAACATGTTTTGTTTGTTTGTTTGGCTATTTTCAGTGGCTTATACCTGTAGTAGAGACACTATTCCCTACTGTGGAGCATATATACTGTGTGAAACACATCTACAACAATTTCAAAGTAGATCACAAGGGTTTGAAGCTGAAGGATGCATTGTGGATGTGTGTTGATGCCACAACAGTAAGAGAGTTTGAGAGATGCATGCAGTACATAAAGGATTTGGATGAAAAGGCATATGAGTATCTTGCAAACATTGAACTTGCACAGTGGACAAGGTCACACTTCACTCCTAGGGCCTTAACAAATTGTTTGGTAAATAACTTGAGTGAGTCTTTTAACTCAATGATATTGAAGTCTAGGGACAAGCTTATCTTGTCAATGTTGGAGTGGATTAGGGTTAGACTTATAACTAGGCTTTACATAAAATGGGAAGGGATACAGAAGTATGCTGGAAAGTTGTGTCCAAGCATACAAGATAAGTTGGAGAAATTGAAAGTTGAAAGCAAGCCATTTAGTGCTACCCCAACTGGCAGTTTCCATTATGAGGCAGCTAGTCAGTATGAGAGGCATGTAGTTGATCTTGTCAAGAAGACATGCAACTGTAGGTATTGGGATTTAAATGGCATTCCATGCAAACATGCCATAATAGCCATTTATACAAACATTGGGACACTAGAAACCTACACCCACCCATGCTATCACAAAGAAACTTACATGGAGATATACAAGGAGGTACTTCCCCCCATGCCTGGCCAGTTAGAATGGGCTGAGATTGGACAGCTTGCTCCCCTAGCACCTCACATATACAAACCACTAGGCAGTCCACCCAAGCAAAGAATGAGGGCTCCTGATAAGCCTAGGAACCCTTACAGAGCAAGTAGGCTAAACAGACCTGTAAGGTGTGGGAAATGCAAAAAGGAAGGGCATAACTCAAGAAGGTGCAAGGTTGGCATCACTGGGGAGACACCATGGCAGAGGAGATAGAGGCTTGAAAGAGAAAAAGTTGTAAGTAATTGAGATTTAAATGGCAAAAAAACAAAAAACTTGTTTTTAAACTTACAAAGGTATTAATGTACTGAAATTGGGTTTTGTTGTAGGTAAGGGGAAGGGTGCCTGCACCTAGTACTAGATCTGGATCTGCACCTCAGGCTACACCCCAGCCACCTTCCCAGCAGCCTACCCAGACTTACAACATGAGGTTTGCCACTCAGCCTTCATCCTCACAACAAGGAAATCAAGCTAGGCCATATCACATGAGAGTAGGATGGTTCTCTTCCTCACAACCATAGTTTCACACACCTAGGGAGACCTGGGATACCTTACCAAGTTCTTCACAGGTAACTTAGTTGAGTTACCTCTTTCCTAGATGGTTGTGTAGACTGGGATATTTTTTAACAAGTGGATTTATCTTTTATTTTTTAGCCTTCACCTGCAAATAGGAGCACTGGTGGTGTGAGGACTAGAGGATAGCTTGCTGCACAAAGGCCACCAAAAATGAATTCAGTGGGTGGAAAGAGTAAAGGCAAGAAATGAAGCTAGTGGGTACACATGCCAACATTGGGAGTAAAGCTAGTGGGAACATGTGGGCTTGCAGCTAGTATTTTTTGTGAAGTCCACTGCTGGCTTTTTGTAATTATCAATTAGTGTAAAAAACAATCACTTTTTGTAATTATCATATATATATATATATGTGTGTGTGTGTGTGTGTGTGTGTGTGTGTGTGTATGTATATGTAGTTGACCTTGGAATGTGTTTTTTTGTAATTTACTAGAAGTTAAGGTACAATACACTCCAGGTTGTTATTATGGTATGAAATTTTGTGGTATTAGATGGAAGTTGTGGTATTATGGTATGGAAGTTGTGGTATTTATTCAATTCAGTTTGTATGGAACATTATTTGTCCAAAACAGTTTGTATGGAACATAATTTGTCCAAACTAGATTATATGTAAGTTTTATTATTGCTGCTACAGATTGTGCCCAAGTAGATTTTTCTAATACAGAGTGTATGGAAGTTGTTATTGTGAAATGGTTGTTATGGTATGTGCAGGTAACTATATAGAACATTATTTGTCCAAAGAGGGTTATATGGAAGTTTATTTATTGCTACTACAGATTGTGTCCAAGTAGATTTTTTCAATACAGAGTGTATGGAAGTTGTTATTGTGGAATGGTTGTTATGGTATGCGCAGGTCATTGATAATTGACCAATACTTCTTTCATTATATGCCCAGAGACTAGTGGCATGACCAATACTTCTTTCATTGAATGATTGATATGGTATGCACAAAACCATACTCAATAATTGACCAATTCTTTATTCATTGACACATCAAAACATTACATCAGTAGGCTAGTGCTATTACAATGCAAATTCATTAACACCATTGCCATAACTATCTCTACTAACCAATTAACTACTTTAGGGCAACAACCTAGGTCTCTTCACTCCAGAGAACTCAATTGAGCCAAAACACAACAACAACAACATAACAATAACAAAAAAGATCCATGACAAAATGCATGCAAACTTCCACATTCTCTGCTTCTCTTCAGCAAACATGGCATTTTCCTTAGCTTTTGCACAGACAGCTTGAGCCTTTCTCCCCCTCTCCTTGGCTTTGGCTTCATCTTCAAGAGCCTTTTCTACCATTTACCTAGCTTCTTCTGCCATTTCCAAAGTCCCTCTCATTGGCAAGTTGGAGAGCACTTTGAAGCCTAGACATCCTCTCTAAAGCCAAAGGTGCAGTTTCATTCCCACGAAGACAGGTTGGGTTATCAAGCCAAACAAAGAAAGGACACTTAGGACCAACCTTATAATGGCTACAACCCAAGAACCTCATTACAAAATTGTACAAACTCAAACTTGTTCTCAAAACACAAGTCTGCTCATTGCACATATGCCCACATAAACCCGAGAAATTACCACTTGATGAAGACATATCAACAAAACACGATTCCTAGGAAGCCCAAATTTAGAGTTTCACACAGTAAGTTGGCACTTGAACAAAATTTGAAACCCTAAGTCGAGAACAAACACAAATACCTTGATTTTCTTTATCGAAACTACCTCCCTTAGCTTCGATGTTGCGAAACTTGTGTTTTCTCCCCCTCCAAGCACTCCAAACCATGAAGAACACATTGATCTCACAACAAGTCTCTTTCTCGAAAAGTTTCTAAGTTTTTGGTGTTTTGATTCGCGTTATGTTGTGTTTTGGGGTTTAGAGATATTTTTGTAACGGCTGGGACTGAAGTGGGTTACGGAGATTGACGGAAACATATCTCAGGTAGGTTAAGTGATACTTTTCAAACCACGGGTAGGCAAAGTGATTTTCGCCTAAACCACAGATGGGTTATGTGTAATTACCCCTTTATATTATCTTATCTTATCTTTATAGCTTTTGTATTCTCCATAAAAGAAACCAAAAACTTAGACATTTCGATTTTCGAGTGCATTATCAAGTTTCTAATCATTTTGTAGTTTCTTCCTTAAGACTTTTCAAGTCTCCCCTGCCCCACTTCTCATGAGTAGACAACAACTTTACTGGTATTGACCATTCGTGATTCGTGGTCATCATCCAACTAAAACGATGGTATTAACTATTAAGTAATGAATTCCTCACCCTAGTGGCCTCTCCCTCTCCCACTTCCTCCTATCTAGTCCTCTTCTTCTTCTTCTTTCATTTTCTTGTTCTTCTTATTAATCTTTGTTTTCCTAGCCAATATTGTTGTGTTTTACTTTTGTCAGATAGACAAGATTTTGTTAGACAACAAAAGACTTTATCAATTAAGCCAATTGAAACTCGTGATAAAAAAATCTTACGTTTTGGAATTCCTAGATCATAGTAAATGCTACAAGTCAAATAGCAAAAAATCTAGAAAGTAGGAGTCAATAGGTTGACAACGACGAAATTGCATGAAATTTGATGCAATAAGTAACCCCATCATTGATAATTTAATAAATTGTGATAATTTATTTAAAATCTTTTTTTAAATGATATATGATTTTTTTTATTAACAAAATTATTTACTAAAAATAGTACTTTAACACTAATAAGATTTTCATTGAGTAATATTTTTCTTTTTAGAAGTCTTTTAGTTATAGGACTATAATAATAGTAGAAGAACATGGCAATTAATTAGAATATTTACTTAGCGTGAAATCACCATTTTTAAGACCCAATTTTTATTATATAATATATAATATTTAAATAAAAAATTTCCCAAACCAGTCATTATAGGCTGTTAATTGAGTCAATAACAAATTGGAAGTATTGAGTCTAGGTAGTTCTTTAGCATGATGGTTAAAAAAACAATAAGTCCACATAGGCAAACTCTCACAATTTTTTGCATTAATGCTAAGGTGACAAATTCTCAATATATGGTAAACAATAAATTGCTATCAACAATGGGCTCAAGGGAAATTAATAACAAATTATCACCTCAAACAGATGTTAAATTGTTATATATGAAAGGTTTTTGTTAAATTATCGATTCTTCCAAAAACTAAAACTTGAGATTTTACATGAGAGATTAAGTAGATGAGATTTTAAATGGTAAATCTTCAAACTTTAATATTATGTTAAAATCTCTTCTCCCAAAAAAATTAAAATATTGAAAAATAATATATTTAATTATTTAACCATATAATTCTAATAGTTTTTGTATAAAAAAATTTATACTTTTAACGTTTTAAACTACTTTTCTTTAAGAAGAAAGTTTTAAACTACTTTTAGCTTCTTCTTTTTTTCTTGAGAAAAAGGCTAATAAAATTATTAAGAAAAATTGGCTATAGTGGATTAAAAGTATATCATTGAGGTATGGATGAATATTCTTCATCCACACCAAAAAAATATTAATTAACCTAGTTACTAATAAAATATTAACCTAAATAGTTTGTAAGCTATAGAATTTCCTTGTTGACATGTATGGGAGAAATTTACCGTCGCATCAGCTACAAGATGGCCAAAAGACCAATTTCATGGGCAAACACCAATGCTCGGACAGCAACCAACGCTCAACCAAAGCAACTGAACGAGGAAGAACAATCTTAATAATTGGTGGGCCGCTCTTTCAAAATTTTTATATTCTCTCTAAAGTATCGGTAATAATGCCTGCATTCAACTAATAAAAGATCCTTATTCGGTGAAAACCCTAAAAACAAGAAAGATGTCTCCCACTAAGATCATCTTCTCAAGTGCCACTTACTGAAAGAAAAAGAAAAGAAAATGGGGGTAGATAGCTTGATCATTGCCCTAGCTCAATAATGAGTTAATTTACCTTTATAAAGTAGGAATAAAAGGAGATTTTCCTCCTCTCATTTCTTTTTCCACCTCAATTTGTTTCTTGCTCCCATGAGGAACCTCTCGATGCTCACACTCACACCTATCCTTTCCATCTTCTGCTTAGTCTTCCTTTTTTATCATATCACACTAGCTGCTCCTCGTTATGTCGATTGTGGCAGTGCCACTTCAAACATTTCAAAGGATATGGATGGGCAAGTGGAGTGGAGACTTTCAGTCCAAGTTCTTTCCCAGAGACGAACATAATCTCAAATCTAATACCTCTCAAGCTCCAAAAGAAGGCACCATAACAAAAGCCCCCTACAAGACTGCACGTATATCTTATTCTCAATTCAACTACGTATTTCCACTCCCCGCTGGCCGGAAATTCGTTCAGTTGCACTTTAACCCGGTTTCTTACTTTGAGGGGTCTAAGGCCTTTTTCACTGTCAAAGCAGGTTCGTTCACCTTACTTAGAAACTTCACTACTGCTGTTATTCTTGCTGATTCTTTGCAAAACCAGATTGTAAAAGAGTTCTGCATCAACGTTGCAGCAAATCAAAAATTGAATCTAACCTTCATCCCTTTTTCAACTGCTTTGAGTAATTTCCATGCTTTCATTAATGGAATTGAGATTGTGTCCATGCCTGAAAACCTGTATTACAGTCCAAAACGTGCACCCATAAACCCACTTTATGTAGGCCAAAGTCCTACTTTCTACATAAGCAACAACATGGCACTCGAGATGGTTTATCGATTAAACGTGGGTGGGAACTTGATATCACCAACGGAAGACACTGGCTTATTTAGAAAATGGTCTCCGGATATAAAGTACTTCAAAAATTCAGTCTTAACTATTCATAATGCATCTTGATAGACCACAAATTGAATGACCCCTTGTGATTTAAACTAATTAATTAATTTAGCCAAGTTATTAATTAATCAATTTATCATGCAAACGCGTGGCAGCACAAACAAATCACCAAAACTAAATATGCAGCGGAAAATAAATAACACGGTGATTTGTTCACGAATGGGGAAAACCCTAACGGCAAAAACCCCACCGGGTAATTTTCAGGTCACCACTCCCGAAACTCCACTATTATCAAATCAAGCGGTTACAAGTAAAGGAATCCCAAGTACCTTACCAACCTACAGTTGAACCCTTACCCCAATACCCAATTGGACTTGATCTGTAGTGACAGTTCCCCCTTTTGATGCACGGCTCCCAAGTACGTGACTAACCAGATGCGCGGATCCTAGTACGCGACTTCAAACACCAACTTTAGGAAGAGAGGTTGGCTGCAAAGTTCTTCAAATCATCCTATGCGATGAAGATCAGGAAGATGCTTGGTCACAAAACCCTATGGTGCAAATACATAGCAACTTCTTGAAGAAAGATGAACTAGGTCAAGAACTTCGTCTTAGATCATAATTTGCTTGAACAAGGATTGCTCAATGCTTATGCAACTTGTGTCTATGTTGACAGCTCTTAAAACACTCCATTTATATGTTTAGGGTTAGAAGAAAAGAAGGCCCAAAAACACATTCACGGATCCCAAGAAAATCAGATTGGAATTCTGACTTTTTAATTCTCGACAGATAGCAGGTGTCGAGGTAGCTATCGAGCAAGTGTCGAGCTTTAAAATCTGTGCACTTCAGCTTGCTTTTTCTTGGACAGACTTGATGACTTCAATACTTGATCTTGAAACCTTGTTTCTTGAAGTATTAAAAACACCTAGAACTACCCAATTACAAGTAGAGTGCGTTTTGTCAAAGAATTAGCCAATTTACATAAAGTATGACATATGTTCTTAACATGTGAACACATATGTCCTAACAATCTCCCCCTTTGGCAATCCGTGACAAAATCACAACAAACAAATGAACATATGAGAGAAGTCATAAATCACTCAACTCATATTCACTTGTTGAATACAATAAAATCTATCCTAACACAAACTCTTGAAAAACTTTGCAAGAAGAGAGTTTATGACAAGTAGACTTTGACAACCTGTATTTCTGAAACACTTTAAACAAAACTCATCAAGGCATCTTGTGTGAAACAGAAATAATTAGATTGTATACAAGTATAAAGAAACATGTGTCTAAAGATAGAAAAGAAACAACACATGAAGAGATAGGTGAAAAAGAAACATACATCCATATATATAGAAAGATAAGTACAATGTGGGTCCGTTTGGATAGAGCTTATTGTTGCTGAAAGTTGGTGAAAGTTGCTGAAAACACTGTAGCAAAATAATTTTTAAATGTGTGAATAGTGCAGCGGGACCCATTTTTAATGAAAAAGTTGATAAAAAGTGAAATTTGTGGGTCCCATTTACTGTTCATGGGACCCACCGAACTGAAAAAGGGAGTTAAAAGTCAAAAACAACGGCTACTGTTTATGAACAGTAGCCGTTGTCTCCCAAAAAGCAGGTGCAGCAGCCCAAAAAAAAAAAAAAAAAACAAACAAAACCCAAAACGCAGAAACGCAGGAATAAGTGATTTGCTGTGCTATCCAAACTGATACTGTATGTAAACTGGTCACAAGACCTCATATACAAGATCAATGTATCTAACAAGAATAGAAAAGAAGAGATACATCAAAACCTCACTACATCCCTCAAAAATATGAACACTCCCCCTATCAAAAATGTCCTATACTAACTCTCCCCCTATGATGACTACTCTCATAGTCCAAACCTACTCCCCCTTTTTGTCACGAATGACAAAGGGTAAAGTGTCATGTAGACATCTCATCAGTAGAGCTAGCATCTCCATCATCATCATCCGAAGCATCATCGTCATCACCATCATCATCATCCGAAGCATCATCATCATCACCATCATCATCATCATCCTCAGCATCAGAATCTGAAGCGACTAGAGGAGGTGGTGGAGGAGAAGCCTCAGAAGCAAAACCACCCATGGTCACCTGCCGTCGTGCAATACGACCAACACGAACGTTCACCTGATACAACTCAGTGGTGAGTGTATCGAGGCGAGCATCCATGCGCTGCAGCTGCGCCATGATATCTCCAAGAGATACATCGCCTGAAGAAGGAAGAGGAGTCGATGTAGATGGAGCTGATCTGGATGGAGCTGAACGGGAGGGCGGAGTGGAATCCGGCTGTCGCGACCTAAACTGCGCCTCACTACGTTTTACGGTAGCGGCATCTATGGCAGATATGTGTGTGAAGTGGTCGGACACAGGGAAAGGGATGGAAAAATGGCATAGTATCCTCGTGATAGTGGAAGGAAAGATGAGCTTATCACGGGACGCCGAATCTAAATGAACATCTATGATAGAGAAAATGAAGTGAGAAGGAAAATCTATCGTAAGATGCTCAAGTAGAGATAGCAAGAAACGAGCACGAGGCTCTGTGATAGAGTTATAGTGAGAGAGAGGATGAAGTACAAAAGTCATCACCATGTTTAGGAACCTAGGACCTTTAACAAAACGTCTACATGATATATACTGATGCTTACCCCACTCAGCAGGGCGGTCACAAAAAGCAAAAATGAGCTCATCCTTGGACACAGTCCTCAGTCACTCACATGTAGGATAGTCAGGAAACTCTATCCTAGGGACTCTAAGCACATCCGCAACTAGCTGCGGTGTGACAGCAATGCGCGTACCTCGAACACGAGTATGAAAAAGAGGTACTGAACAATCAATCCCGTACATGTTGGAGTAAAACTCCTGAATCAGTACGAGAGGACAAGTGACCGGGACGTCACACAGTGACTCCCATCCCCTACTGTGAATGACAGAGGGAAGGTCAGTGTCGGCGAAGTCCACCAAAATGACTTGGCGTTTCGAATGAACACCTCGTCTAAAAAAGTTCTCAGTAAATGCCTTGTGGGCATCTCCATCACGGAACCGAAGGTTAAAAGGAGCAGTATCAGAAGAAGAGGAAGCTCCAGAACACAGAGGGTTTCGAGCTGGAGTGGATTTACGTTTGGGTGCCATAGACACTACTAACGTAAAAGAATGAGAATAAGATAGAGAGGGAGACAATCAGAAAAGTCCCAAACAGTTCAAATATGATAATATCTTGAACAAAAAGTACGTATGCATGGGAATGCATGATCATGTGACATGCAAACATAAAAAGCATCATGGGCTTAGCCCAATCCAAACCTAGCAGCACACATACAAGAAACACACATCTAAATGCATGAAAATATCATTCTAATGCACATGGAATGCAATGTATGACATTTTAAAATCATTTGAGTGAAAAACCAACCCAAAATTTCAAGAAAAACTCATCAATTTTGAAAAACCCCAAAATTTTCAAAAACTTCAAAACCTAAGTTTCAAAATCATGAAATGCATGAAGAATGAAGGATAAAAAGATCATACCAAGTGATTTGAAGCAAGGAAGGGCCGAAAATCACGTTGGATGAAGGTTTTGAGTGAGAAAAGTGGTTTTGGGAGATGAAAAGCCTCGGACAGATCGAAGAGAGATCGAGAAATGAGAAGAAAATCGCGACAGGAGCTTATATAGACACCTCAGTAAATCTCGAGAGCTGAGGTGTCAAGAAGTATCGAGGATGCTGTTGAGGTAGGTGTCGAGGAATTGGCCTTCGACAGATGAAGGTGTCGAGATGGTGTTGAGGTACAAGACCAATTTCAAAGACCAGAAGCTCGAACGATCGACTAAGTGTCGAGGAGGTATCGAGGAGACAGAAACTTTCTCGATTGATCCACCAGGTGTTGAGGATGTGTCGAGATTGCGATAAGAAACAGGCTTAGAAGCTCGACAGATGATCAGGTATCGAGAAGGTGTCGAGGAGGTGTCGAGCCAATAGTGAAAAGCAGTTTTTCGAGAAGTGAAAAACACAGACATGAATGCAATCAAGACAAACACTTCAACCATGATCCAATCAACATAAAATGCTCTCAAAAATCATCTTTCAATTGAAATTTAAGCACATGGATCTCCCAAAAACTCACACACACACTAAACAAGTCTAACAATTTTATATTTCAAAAATAAGTCATAACAGTTTAGTAAGCATACAAAAGCACATGTAAAACCTTTATGATGGCCAAATCACATTGTACCTGCACATGTATCAAAAGTAGCAAAGAATATTGCGTGTTGTGTGTGTAAAACATCGCAAGATTGCATATGTGTATACATGTTATGACGATCTGAGATATGAGAAAATAACTTTAACTCACACACAATCATAACTGTTTGATGGGGACTATCACCTTTGAGGTACATCCTATACTCCCACATCTCCTAGAATACACGCTTGCAACCATTTTTAAAACATTTTAATCTTTTTGCTTTTTATTTCTTTGCATATTTTCTTTTTAAACATATCATACATGGGCTTATGAGAAAGAAAAGAAATACCCATTGATATTTTGACATTTCAATTTTGCTATGCCTAAGCACACAAATGTCATTGACATCACACTTTTGCTATGTCGAAACATACAGATGTCATTAATGATTGGCGGGCAATAGTGGTGAGATGGTTATTTATGCCTTTCTCTTAGGATTTTCTAGTCCTACCCGTCAAAAAGAGTGATATGAGTGTTAAGTTTAAGAAATAACCTAATCTTACTCATCACACACATGAGCCACAAAGCTCACTTGCTTAGTTGTGCATAAAGATACTCATCTAAGCTACAAGAGATACAAAGTTTAGAAAACTTTGTTTCATTGGCCATCCAAGGTACACAAGTACCAAAGTACACAAAACACAAACTGTTTTTGTATTTTTCAATTTTTCATATTTTTTTAATTTTATATCAAAAACAAAATAAACAAAACTGAAAGTAAACACACAAAAACATGTTAACAAAGCAAAACAATGCATAAAACTAGATGCAAATGCATAAGAAAGAGGAAGAAGAGAGGGAAAATCAATCCACGGAAATAACACCAATGTTTTGACGAAGGAATTCAAAACGTTTGCTGTCAAGAGGTTTGGTAAACAAATCAGCCTTCTGATCATCGGTGTTAATAAACTCAAGAGTGAGAGTACCATCTTCGACAAGCTCCCTAATGAAGTGATGTCGAATCTCTATATGTTTGGTTCGAGAATGTTGAACTGGATTCTTAGAGATGTTTATGGCATTGGTATTGTCACAATAGATAGAAAGATGATCTTGACAAATACCATAATCACGAAGGAGTTTTTGCATCCAGAGGAGTTGTGTGCAACAGCTACCAGCAGCAATGTACTCAGCTTCTGCAGTGGATAAGGAGATGGAGTTCTGCTTTTTGCTCATCCAAGAGACAAGATTGTTGCCTACATAAAAACAACCCCCCGAAGTACTCTTCCTATCATCAGCATTCCTAGCCCAATCCGCATCAGAATATCCAGCTAAGACATTATTAGTGTCCTTGCTGTACCACACACCGAACTCAGTGGTAGTTTTGACATACTTTATAATTCTTTTTAAAGCAGTCATATGTGATTCTTTGGGATTAGCTTGATATCTAGCACACACTCCAACACTGTAACTGATGTCAGGCCTACTAGCAGTAAGGTAAAAAAGACTACCTATCATGCTTCTATAAAGAGAAGGATCAACACTCTTGCCTAACACATCTACAGTGAGTTTAACATTAGGGCTCATAGGGGTACGAACAAAACTAGCAGAATCCAAGCCAAATTTTTTCACAAGATTCTTAGCATACTTAGATTGAGAAAGAAATATACCTAAATCTTGCTGACGAATTTGCAATCCAAGGAAGTGAGTCAGTTCTCCAATCATGCTCATCTCGAACTCGGCTTGCATGAGCTTTGAGAAGTCATGAGCAAGTTCATCCTTAGTCGACCCAAAGATGATGTCATCAACATACACTTGAGCAACTATCAACTCGCCATCTTCCTTTTTGATGAAGAGAGTTTGGTCAGCTTTTCCTCTTGTGAACCCATGCGACACCAGATATTGTGTGAGTCTGTCATACCAAGCTCTAGGGGCTTGCTTCAACCCATAAAGTGCCTTTTTGAGATACAACACATGATCCGGAAAGTATGGATCAATGAATCATTTTCGTTGAGCCACATAGACATCCTCTTTAAGTAGCCCATTCAAAAAGGCGGTCTTTACATCCATCTGATAAAGTTTGAATTTCAGTTGACATGCTAGGGCAAGCAGAATTCTGATGGACTCCATACGAGCAACTGGGGCAAATGTTTCATCATAGTTTACTCCTTCCATTTGAGTGTATCCTTGAGCCACAAGTCGAGCCTTGTTTCGAATCACATTGCCTTCTTCATCGGTCTTGTTACGAAAAATCCACTTTGTACCAATGATATGCTCGCCCTCCGGTCTAGGTACAAGAGTCCAAACATCATTCCTCTGAAACTGGAGCAGTTCATCATGCATTGCTTCAACCCAACTTTCATCTTGTAGTGCTTCCTCCACTTTCTTGGGTTCAACCTGTGACAAGTAGCAAGAATAAGACACAAAGTTAGCAACACATTTATCAACTGTTCGTTTCCTTAACGTGAGTTCATTCAAATTTCCCACAATAACTTCTGGACGATGATTCAATTTAATCCTGGAGGAAGGTCTTTTTTCCTGACGAGATTCAGAATCAGGTGAAGTCGGAATTTCTGTAGACTCTTCCACAACACTGGGAGTACCGGGAGCATTAGGAGATGCAGGTTCTCGGTCAACAATGTCTTGAACTTCCGTAGGTTCAGGGGGAAGAATTTCCTTGGGAAGTTCATCAATGCCTTTCTCAGAAATGGAATCTGAAGACTCATCAATGACAACATTTACAGTCTCTATTACCTTCATAGTCCTTTTGTTGTATACCCGATAGGCCTTGCTGGTAGAAGAGTAGCCTAGAAATATACCTTCATCACTCCGAGAGTCAAACTTTCCCACATTCTCTCTATCCTTGAGGATGAAGCAAGTGCTACCAAAGATTCTGAAATACTTTACATTTGGCTTTCTTCCTTTCCACAACTCATAGGGAGTCTTTTTGGTACCGGGTCTGAAGTACACCCTATTCACTGTATGACATGCAGTGTTTATGGCTTCTCCCCACAGGTTTCGAGCCACATCTTTGTTATGCAACATGGCTCTGGCAATCTCTTGAATAACTCTATTCTTTCTTTCTACCACACCATTCTGTTGAGGTGTAATAGGTGCAGAGAATTCTTGAGATATACCTGATTTTAAGCAGGACGATTCCATGTATGAGTTCTCAAATTCTTTACCATGGTCACTTCGAATTCGATCAATCTTCAAATTCTTTTCATTCTGCAGTCTTGTGCACAAGGCCTCAATGTGCCCGGGAGCATCAGACTTGGATCGAAGTAAGATGACCCAAGTGTATCTGGTAAAGTCATCTACCACCACCATGATATATCTCTTACCACCAAGAGACTCAGTTTTGGTTGGACCCATAAGATCTAAATGCAACAATTCCAACGATCTGGAGGTAGCGGATGCCTGAGTGCTTGGATGCTTAGCTTTTGTCTGTTTCCCAAGTTGACATGGTCCACATATCACATTGCTCATTCTACTAAGCTTTGGTATCCCCAAGACAGATTCATGCTTAGAGACAATGGATAGATGCTTGTAACTAGCATGTCCCATCCGTTGGTGCCATAGATCTTCATTTGGCAATCGAATGCTATTACACATTATGTCAGCATCAGGAACCAATCCATAACAATTGTCCAAAGTACGAACCCCACTGATGAGCTTCTTTCCAGACTCATCCATGACAAGACACTTTCCTTTTGAGAACAGCACCATGAAGTCTTGATCACATATCTGACTTATGCTTAGTAGATTCACCCTTAGGCCTTCTACATAGAGAACATTTGCAATGTCCGGCAGTCCTGGTAGAGATATGATTCCTTTCCCTTTAATCTGTGACTTGCTTCCATCACCAAACGTCACATTACCACCTTTCTTAGGCTCAAAGATCTTGAAGAGAGATCGATCTCCAGTCATGTGTCTTGAGCAGCCACTTTCAAGATACCAAAGGCATGTATCCATTACTTTGAATGCAGACTTCATCATGAAACACACTTCATGCTTGGATGACAAATCAGAGGGAATGGTTCTGTCTCTCAACTTCCTTCTACTAGCTAAGCCTTTAACTTTTACTCTTCTCAGACAAACTCCTTTACACATTTTCATTCTGAGACAGTCTAGTTTCTTCTTAGCCAAACTGAGATCTTTTACCATAGTCATTATAAGTGAATTCAAATAACTTTTAGACTTGTGTTTTCTGAGGCACTCAAACAAATAGTGATTAGAAAAACAAGATGTATTTGAAAACATAGATCTCTTGAAGCCGGTCATATCCATGACAAACAGGGGTCAATGGATCAACACAGCAAAGATTAAACCTAATCAGAGTGTGCCTGCTCTGATACCACTTGATAGGCCACAAATTGAATGACCCTTTGTGATTTAAACTAATTAATTAATTTAGCCAAGTTATTAATTAATCAATTTATCATGCAAACGCGTGGCAGCACAAACAAATCACCAAAACTAAATATGCAGCGGAAAATAAATAATACGGTGATTTGTTCACGAATGGGGAAAACCCTAACGGCAAAAATCCCACCGGGTGATTTTCAGGTCACCACTCTCGAAACTCCACTATTATCAAATCAAGCGGTTACAAGTAAAGGAATCCCAAGTACTTTACCAACCTACAGTTGAACCCTTACCCCAATACCCAATTGGACTTGATCTGTAGTGACAGTTCCCCCTTTTGATGCACGGCTCCCAAGTACGTGACTAACCAGATGCGCAGATCCCAGTACGCGACTTCAAACACCAACTTTAGGAAGAGAGGTTGGCTGCAAAATTCTTCAGATCATCCTATGCGATGAAGATCAGGAAGATGCTTGGTTACAAAACCCTATGGTGCAAATACACAGCAACTTCTTGAAGAAAGATGAACTAGGTCAAGAACTTCGTCTTAGATCACAATTTGCTTGAACAAGGATTGCTCAATGCTTATGCAACTTGTGTCTATGTTGACGGCTCTTAAAACACTCCATTTTTATGTTTAGGGTTAGAAGAAAAGAAGGCCCAAAAACACATTCACGGATCCCAAGAAAATCAGATTGGAATTCTGACTTTTTAATTCTCGACAGATAGCAGGTGTCGAGGTAGCTGTCGAGCAAGTGTCGAGCTTTAAAATCTGTGCACTTCAGCTTGCTTTTTCTTGGACAGACTTGATGACTTCAATACTTGATCTTGAAACCTTGTTTCTTGAAGTATTAAAAACACCTAGAACTACCCAATTACAAGTAGAGTGCGTTTTGTCAAAGGATTAGCCAATTTACATAAAGTATGACATATGTTCTTAACATATGAACACATATGTCCTAACACATCTTTCATACCCAACTACTCTAAAATAGCAAATTACACAGCACCAGATGATGTATATCGGTCTGCAAGGACAATGGGCTTAGATAGCAACAAGAACAAGATGTCTAATTTGACATGGGAATTACCAGTTGATTCGGGATTTCATTACCTGGTGAGGCTTCATTTCTGTGAAATAGACAAACTTATATACTTCGTTGGCCAAAGACGGTTCATCATATATATAGACTATTTGTTAGCCGAGTTAGGTGCTGATGTAATATTGTGGACTGATGAACGCGTTACTCCTTTTTACAAGGACTATATAGTAAAAATCCAAAAGAAGGGAGTTGAGGACAACGTCCATGTTCTCTCCATTGATCTACACCCTGATACAGGAGCTACTTCTGACGATGCAATTTTAAACGGTGTGGAAGTGTTCAAACTGAGCAACTCAGATGGTAACCTCGCAGGACCTTGTCAAATGCTGCCCTCTCTACCTGCTGCCTGTACAACCAAGGAGTCCAAAATAAAGAAAACAGTATTCATTGCAATTGGAAGTGGTGTGGGGATCTTAGTGGTACTCACTTTAGTGTGTTGCATGGTTCTCTTGAAACTAAGGAAGTCCGGGCACTATGTTTATTATTATTGATAGGCCACAAATTGAATGACCCCTTGTGATTAAAACTAATTAATTAATTTAACCAAGTTATTAATTAATCAATTTATCATGCAAAAGCGTGGCAGCAAAAACAAATCACCAAAACTAAATATGCAGCGAAAAAATAAATAACTCGGTAATTTGTTCACGAATGGGGAAAACCCTAACGGCAAAAACCCCACCGGGTAATTTTCAGGTCACCACTCCCGAAACTCCACTATTATCAAATCAAGCGGTTACAAGTAAAGGAATCCCAAGTCCCTTACCAACCTACAGTTGAACCCTTACCCCAATACCCAATTGGACTTGATCTGTAGTGACAGTTCCCCCTTTTTTATGCACGGCTCCCAAGTACGTGACTAACCAGATGCGCAGATCCCAATACGCTACTTCAAACACCAACTTTAGAAAGAGAGGTTGGTTGCAAAGTTCTTCAGATCATCCTATGCGATGAAGATCAGGAAGATGCTTGGTCACAAAACCCTATGGTGCAAATACACAGCAACTTCTTGAAGAAAGATGAACTAGGTCAAGAACTTCGTCTTAGATCACAATTTGCTTGAACAAGGATTGCTCAATGCTTATGCAACTTGTGTCTATGTTGACGGCTCTTAAAACACTCCATTTATATGTTTAGGGTTTGAAGAAAAGAAGGCCCAAAAACACATTCACGGATTCCAAGAAAATCAAATTGGAATTCTGACTTTTTAATTCTCGACAGATAGCAGGTGTCGAGGTAACTGTCGAGCAGGTGTCGAGCTTTAAAAACTGGGCACTTCAACTTGCTTTTTCTTGGACAGACTTGATGACTTCAATACTTGATCTTGAAACCTTTTTCTTGAAGTATTAAAAACACCTAGAACTACCCAATTACAAGTAGAGTGCGTTTTATCAAAGGATTAGCCAATTTACATAAAGTATGACATATGTTCTTAACATGCGAACACATATGTCCTAACAATTATCAACTATCAAAGTGCTGTTGCTGGCATGATCCATACAAAGGAAAGTCAACAAGGAAGAAGGCTTCATCATTACCCGAAGAACTATGCCGCTGGTTCTCAATAGACCAAATCAAAATAGCGACTGATAACTTCGAACAAGAACTGATTATCGGCCAAGGTGGTTTTGGGTATGTATATAAGGGTTTCATCGACGAGAGTATGATTGTGGCAATCAAGCGCTTGAACCCTGAATCTCAACAAGGTGCTCGGGAGTTCAGGACTGAGATCGAGATGCTTTCTCAACTTCGCCATGGCCACCTTGTCTCTCTTATTGGATACTGCAATGATGACGGTGAGATGATCCTCATCTACGAATACATGACAAATGGTACTCTCAGTGACCATCTATTTGACACCAAAAACGATCCTCTCACGTGGAAACAAAGACTCGAGATATGCATTGGGTCCGCATGTGGTTTGCACTACCTCCACACATGCATGAAAAACCCTATTATCCACCGTGATGTGAAGGCCACCAATATTCTATTGGATGACAAATGGGGGGCTAAGGTTTCAGATTTTGGATTGTCCAAAATGGGTTTGGATCAAGCCGCTGTTGCCACCAATGTTAAGGGTACACCGGGATATTTGGATCCCGATTATGCAAGGCGTCTGCAAGTGAATGAGAAAACCGATGTGTACTCTTTTGGTGTGGTGTTGTTGGAAGTGTTATGTGGCCGAAAGGCAGTGAATTCAAAACTCGGGCAGGAGCAATTGCATCTACCCAGCTGCAGGGGCGGACCTACAGTAGGGCAGGGGGGGGCCATTGCCCCCCCCCCCCCCCCCCCCCCAACCCAAAAAAAAAAAAAAAAAAAAGCTAGTATATATATATGTTGAAATTTTGAATTTTGGTCCTAATAGCCCCCCAATTAAATAAAAAAAAAACTGGTATACATATGTAATTAGAAAAATTAAGATTTGCCCTATAATATATATATATTTTTGGATCTCCTCTGAAATAGCGTCAAGTTCCATTTTGATAAATGTGTTGAAATGTTTAAGAAACACTTATTTTATATGTAGTATTTTGTTGAATATGAAATAAACGTTAGTTTTTATTTTCATAAAAAAAAATTGTTTTAAGCTTTGGCCCCCCTCAAGTTTGAATCCTAGTTCCGTCCCTGCCCAGCTGGGCTCGGAAATGCATTGAAAATGGGACCATTTATGAGATCATTGATCCATATCTAAAGGGGAAGATTGCACCAGAATGCTTCAAGGTCTACGTGGAGGTTGCAGAGAGTTGTGTGCGTGATCATGGGATCCAACGGCCTACGATGAACGTTGTGATGGAAAGGCTAGAGTTTGCATCAGATTTGCAACAGAATGCAGACGCAGAGCAGGAAAAAATCAATCCTAGTGGTGATATTACCTATCAGGAGGTGAGATCATTTCGTGTTTCTCAAAACATCAACGTTCACAATGTTGGACCCATGTTGGAATCGGAAACTGGTGATGGGCTATCTACGTTTAATAGTGGATTGTCAACTAATCGAAGTCTTGATTCTGATAGTGTGACTGGCACAAGTCGGGACATCTTCACGAATAACTCCAACGCTACAACTTAAGGTATCTTATACGTATTTAGTTCGAGGATCAAGCTCTGATAAGGAGCTTAATGAAAGAAAGAAGGTTATGGGTGCGTTCTGAGATGTATGTGACTCAACTTTGTTAGTCTATCACTTTTTGCTTTCCAGTTCATGTTCGAGTATTTTACTTATCTTTATTCTGTATCATGGGTGGGGGTTGTGAAATGTATATATTTTGCATTAGCATTTGATGCTGTACAGGGCCTTAGACAAGAACTTTGTTTTTTTTTTTTTTAATTAATTTTTTAAATAATCAAAATATGCTATTAATTCTGCAGCTCAATCCCTACTAATATCACAATACAGCAGACCTGTAATTATTTCTCACTTTTTGTTTTATAACTGAAAATTTATTATTCGTTTCTTTTAATTTTGCTGATGAGATTTTAAATTTTACTAAGCAAGATCACAAACATTTTAGTTTTGATTGCGTGGATGATCAGCATAACTGCATAAGTGTACCTACTCATTAAGGATAACTAAGTGTAGGATTTGCATTTTTGTGAAGAATTTGCTTAAAAGAGCTGCTTGTGTCACTCATCTGGATGTCAGAATTTATATTTATAAGTTTTCAATGTAGGAATGGGAATTAATCAAGTTTAGTAAGTTTTCGGACTTAACCTGACTCTAATAGTACAGTGTGTGAATTTTAAAATTTATTTTTGGGTTCAAATATTTAAATCTGCTATTTTTGAGGAGAAATTGGATTTTACCGCATAGGTATAGCTGAATTTGACCTAATTTTGTATTCAAATAACTAAAATAAATTTATATTACAAATTTAAATGTGTTTCCAATATAACGTCATATTTTGAATGACATAGTAGCATCTACACCAATAATGACAAGAAATAAAATATACACTATGAAATGGATTTTATTAATTTCATTTGAATGGAGAGAGAGATATATATATATATATATATATATTTTTTTTTTTAATTTTTATAAATAAGTAAAATTAAGTGCACTTGATGTGCAAGGTATTCCCATCCAGTTTAGAGCCTGTGGCGATAAGGTGGTTTGATGGTCTAAAGGCAGTTTCCATTGATTCCTTCAAGGAACTTACTCAAGCATTTGGATCCCGCTTTATTATGTGCAACAGGGTTCCTCGGCCTTTAGCTTTCTTGTTGTCTTTGTCCATGAGGGAAGGAGAAACTCTGAAAACATATTCGGACAGATATTGGGAGATGTTCAATGAGATAGATGGTGATTTTGACGATATAGCCATTAGGGGGGGACAAGCGCTTGTTGGATGTCGGAGCAGAAGAAATGTTAGAATTAGGGACTCTCCCAATTGTGCCGAAACCAATATAGTCAACAAAGGATTTTTGTACTCTTCTCCAATAGCCAGCATAACCGCTGGAGGCAAAAACTCCTCTCTGGGAATTAGGCACTATAAACTGAGGACTTCTTTGCAACCAATAGGAGAAGGATTGGGGTCTCAAAAAGGGGTCCAAGGAAGGGAGAGAGGGTACTATGTCCTTGAAGGACGGGGGAATGTCCTGATCAAAACTGAATTGCCGAAGTACCCGATGTGCTGAGTAATGAGTATACCTGAGGCCACTTAAAGAGGGCACGAGAAGCCAGGAAGGACTAATACAAGCTAGGTAGGCTAAACTACCCTCATCACCACGACACAAATCAAAAGTGTTTCCTGTAGAAGTAAGGAAAGAAGACAGCACAGAATCACAAGTAAAACCAGGGCTGAACTCCCGAGGAGAACGCCAATGTAAATGTTCTGCCTGATCAAACAACTCAATCAAGTTAAGGCTGCCACCTTTCAGGCTAAGCCAACGGAAGATAATAGGGTGGCTATCGGTTTAACTACCACAAAGACCTTTAACCACATCAAGGGATCCCTGGAACTTGTCTTTCACAAACTTCAAATTTTTACACTTTGCTAAAGTGACCGAAGAACGATCCCACATAAATACCTGGAGGATGACGCAATGGAGAGAAAAAGTGATTACATAACAAGAGTCGCTCTCGACTTCATCTCCATGAAGCTGATCCAGTTGAGAGTAGACATGGCTCAAGAACATGAGTGCTAGAGGATACTAAGCCCTGGGCCAACCTAATCGCCAATGGAAAGAGAGCAGACTTGGTCCCATACCCAGGGAACTCACTGAACAGAAACCTGCTAAGACAGAATGCAAGGAACCCAGCTCACCTGACTTCCTTGCCTTTCTCGTGCGAAAGGCTCATAACCCACCTACCCATCCTGGCCAGCTTCCCACCAGGAGAAGCAGTATGCCCACCAAAATGGCTGAATAACTTGTCTTCTACCTTGAGATCCTTTTCAGAAAGAGCAATATCAAAAGGATTCTCATCCCCGAACACCGAGAGGAGGAAGTTGTTGACCACGTCCTCTAGGGTGATTGTCAGCTCCCCAACAGAGAAGAAAAAAGTGTGAAGAGAAGGACACCAACGGCGTACCAGGTGCCTAAGACCTTTAGCGTCTCTAAAACCCTCAAGATTCCTAGAGATTGCCACTACTTTTAGAATCCCGATGTGCTCCAGATGACCCACGAACTCCTCATCAGAGAGTTCCTTATCCATCTAGATGGGCCAGCCTTGGATCTTCCCAGCGACGAAATCGAAAAAGATGGGAACCACCTCTCGAAGTCCCCACCTAATCTGGAGATCAAAAATCTCTCTAGGGTCTAGGACTTGAGCAGAACCGGTGAAACTTGCCTGACCAGAGAATACCCAGGCGTGAGTGGATGGAGGGGCCTCACCATGGGACACCTGAGGGAAGAATAGACTAGGGGTGTACCAAGGGTCCCATAAAGGAAAGGCAGGGCACCCAGTGACCTCATGAGACTCGCCCTGTGCAGAACCAAAGGAACCCTCACCTTCAAAGGGGCTGGGAATACGCTCTCTTCTTTATCGAGAAGAAGAGGAAACCATCAGAACAATGGGTATATTGGAAGTAAGGAGAATTAGAAGAAAAAAAGGAAAAGAAAAAAGAACAGAGAGTAGCAGATTCATTAAAAGAGAGAGAAAATAGACCAGGGAATGGAAGATTCAGGGAAGTAAAGAGATAATATGAAGCGCCTGCAATAAAGACACAAAGAGCAATTAGAAAAGACAAAGTATGGAAAGACGCGCCAATTGCCAAAAATTTAATTTAAAGGGGGAAGCGATATTAGCAGTTATTAATGAGAGTTACGGGGAACATAAAAGTGGGTGGAGGAAGTTTTTACTCTATAACTCAACTGCCACATCCCGTATAAAGGGGGGAAGTTACAAGAGAAAGAAGCAAAAAAAAAAAAAAAAAAAAAAAAAAAAAAAAAAAAAAAAAAAAAACAAGATACCGAAGGCCGAAAATGAAATATCAGGATCCCCAAAGAAGGATCAAGACAGAAGGATCCTACAGAAATACAACAACTCATGCATGGGCTACAGGCAACCCACGAGCTCAGGGGGCTAAATGTTGAGGTTCAAAAAAATCACAGCCCAAGGGCCAAAGAAATAACACATTAGGCTAACCTAATGAGAATTAAAACTAGAGAAATAAAAGAGCTGGGATCCAAAGACCCATGAGGGAACAGGCTTTAAAATTCATAAAGCAAATGAAAGGCTTAGCCGGCCAAGATCAGTAAGCCAAAAAAAGCCCAATAGGAAGAACTGGGCCAGGATCCTAGAGACTGCCAGGGGCCCAGGATCCCTAGGACACACAACACAGCCTAAATAGGATTAAAACGGCTTAAAGGAAAGTACCAAAAAGCACAAAGAGTGAAGGACAGATGGGTCCTTCTCAAGCACCTAGTAATACAGTAAGAAATCAGAAGGTATAAAGCAACCATTCATGAACAAAGGAGCGGTACATCAAGGAACCCAGAATGAGAAACTATAAGTGGAAGTGGCTGGAAGGAAACTTTCAACCTAGCAGTAAAAGATTCCAACTACTTAGGAAAAATGACAAGCAAAGAGGGCAGCCAAAGGTTGAAAAGGTGAAAAAGGCTAATAGCTAAGGTCAACAACGTGAGGGGGTCTCGGAATAGAAAGTCAGTAAGAGGCTTTCAGCTTGGCAGCACCAAAAGGAGAAAGTTATGAGGAAGAAGGAAAGGACCAGCCCTCTGGGTAACTGACACAGCACGAGTTCTGGCACTCAGGGAGGGGCAAAAGAGAGAAATCACTAGTATCCCGGAGCCCTAGAGTCACAGTATAAAAGGAAGAAGCAACCAACATTGAAGGGGGCAGGCAGTAAGAATATCATAACAGAATCATTAAGAGAACTCTATCAAATTCAAGAAAAAAAAAATAAACATCTCCTGGTATCCCAGAAATAGCCACTATAGCACATACTCGGATTCAAATTTTGCAAGTCTTAGAGGTTTGAATAGCCATCAAAATCTGTAATTTTTAAGTTTATTTGAACCTTGTATCATGTCTTAGTGAGCACACTGTAACCATAATAAAAAAAATTAATAAAGTGCCTCTCATTAATCTAAGGATCCCTAACCATTGTTTTGTGTATTTCTTGATTATTTTGCATTCTTTTGCTGTTTTCGTTGTCATTCAATACAGATATTTTCGCTTGTTAGTTTATTTGTGTTGTAGGAAACATGCCCTGTGCACCACTTGGTTCTTAAACAGTCCCTTAATTGTGGTGAACCAAGCCCAGTCCACCAAACCACAATTATTCGGCCCAGGATTCATGGGCTTGTGTGTTAAAGAAAAAAAGGCATTCTCACATCTTTGTCCATGAGGGAAGGAGAAACCCTGAAAACGTATTCGGACAAATATTGGGAGATGTTTAATGAGGTAGATGGTGATTTTGACGATGTAGCCATTAGTACTTTCAAGCTCAGCCTACCTTTGAGCATGGCTTAAGGAAATCTTTGACTGGGAAACCTGTTACTAGAATATGCCAACTCATGGATTAGATTTATAAGTATAAGAAAGTTGAAGAGGACCAGCAACAAGACAAAGGAAAGGGCAAAGTTATCCCTCAGGAGAGGAGGGACTTCAGTTCAGACCGTTACAATAATAATAGACCCTAGAGGGATTTTGCTAGGCAATCCGAGCCTACAGCTCCTCAAATGGTGAACACTGTATTCCAAGAACCGGTGCATCAAGTTTTAAAGAAGATCAAGAACGAGCCATACTTTAAATGGCCAAACAAAATGAGTGAAGACCCTTTGAGATGCAACCAAAGCCTTCATTACCAATACCACCAAGAGCGGGGACATATCATCGAGGACTGCCGAATATTGTGGAACCATCTAGAGCAACTGGTCAAAGAGGGGAGGTTGCAACAATTTCTGTACCGTCCCAAAGAACAAGGAGTCCAGTCAAGGTCAGGGGCTCAGGGGAATGTTCCTTAAAGGCCCCCATTAGGTACAATCAATGTCATTTTTACTGCACCTAGGAGGACTGGTTCCCATCTTTCTAAGGTGATGTCTATAGCTAGAACGCTAGCCAAGGATTCCAACTCTAGGTCGAAGAGAGCTAGATTGGAAATTCGACCTTCGTTGAGTTTTTTGGATGAAGATAAGATTGGAACCATCTAACCACATGATGACGCTTTGGTGGTCACCCTCAGAATAAGGGGTATGATGTGAAGAAAGTAATGGTGGACCAGGGCAATTGTGCAGAGATCATATATCCTGACTTGTATAGAGGACTAAACTTAAAACTTGAAGATCTGACAGCCTATGATTCACCTTTGGTAAGTTTTGATGGGAAGGTTGTTATTCTGAAGGGATAGATTAGGTTGCCCGTATAGGCAGGTTCAGAGGTAGTAGAAGTGGACTTCATAATGGTGGATGCATACTCCCCCTACACGGCCATTGTGGCCAGACCCTAGCTTCATACCTTAGGTGCTGTTTCTTCAACTCTACATCAAAAGGTGAAGTATCTGTTAGGAGACCAGATTGAGGAATTGGTAAGGAACCAATTTATAGCTAGACAGTGCCTTGTGTCTGCAATTTTTCATCAACCGGCAGTTAAGTCTTCGACCTCGGTTAAGGAAGACTTATAGTAGTCAAAGTTTCTAGAATTACCTACGAAGGGGCCAACCGTGGAGGCCAAATGTGAATATTTAGAGAAATTTGTCGTAGGTGATGATCCGGAGAAGTTTTTTCATGTTGAAGCTTAGCTACCACCTCAGGAGAAAGGGGAGTTGGTAGAATTTCTTAAGAAGAACATTGATGTTTTCGCTTTGAATGCTTACAAGGCTCTAGGGGTGGATCCGAGCTTCATTTGCCATAATTTGAATGTCAGTTCATTTGTCACCCCCAAGAAGCAACCACTTCGGTGTTCATTTAAGGAACACTTTGATGCTGTCAAGGACGAGGTGATGAAACTTAAGCATGCTGGGGCTATTAAAGAGGTTTTTTACCTTAAATGGTTGGCTAACACAGTGGTGGTAAAGAAGAAGACTAGGAAATGGTGCATATGTGTAGATTTTACAGACTTGAACAAAACCTGCCCAAAGGACCTTTTCCCTATGCCTCAGATTGACCAGCTAGTGGGAGCAATTGTGGGCCATCCTCGAATGAGCTTTTTGGATGCCTTTCAAGGGTACCATCAGATACCTTTAGCTTTAGACAACCAAGAGAGGACAATATTTGTCACTTCTATTGGAAATTACCATTATAAGGTGATGCCCTTTGACTTGAAGAATGCAGGGACTACTTACCAGAGGATGATAACCAAGATGTTTAAGCCACAGTTAGGGAAAAACATTGAAATTTATATCAATGATATGGTGGTAAAGAGCAAGGCAGAGTCCGAGCATGTTAATGACCTCAGAAACATTTTTTCTATCCTAAGGAAACATAAGCTATGACTTAATGCTTCCAAGTGTTCTTTTGGTGTCGGATCAGGGAAGTTCTTAGGCTACATGGTCACACACCGCGGAATTGAAGTCAATATCGACCAGATTAAGGCAATCAACAATCTGCAACCACCTCAGAATCCCAAAGAGGTCTTAAAGCTTACAAGGATGACCGCTACTCTAAACCGATTCATCTCTCGGTTAACAGATAGGTGTAAGCCTTTCTTTCAATTATTGAACAAGTTGAAGGGGTTTGAATGGACTGAGGAGTGTGTCCTAGCTTTCTTGCAGTTGAAGGAATATCTGTCTCGGCCACCTACCATGTCCAGACCCGAGGTGGATGAGGTTTTGTTTCCTTACATTACAGTGGCCTCCCACGCTGTGAGTTTGGTGCTAATATGGGTTATTAATGGTGTACAAAGGCTGGTTTATTATGTAAGCAAGTCACTACATGAGGCGGAGGTTCGTTACTTACCACTGGAAAGGGCCATTTTGGCTGTGGTGCACTCCATGCGTAAGCTTCCCCACTATTTTTAGTCACACACAGTTGTTGTCCTAACCCAACTCCCACTCAGGTCTCTACTTCAGAGTGCTGATTACACAGTGAGAATTTCAAAGTGGGGCACAATTTTAGGGGTCTTTGATATCAAATACATGCCTCACACATTTGTCAAGGGCTAGGTCCTTGTCGACCTAGTAGTTGAGTTTACTGAAACCCCAGTAGAAGAGAGGGTAGAGGAACAGAACATGGATGGAAAATCAGTTGGAGTAATCTCCGTACAAGAACCTCTATCCTGGAAGGTCTATGTTGATGGTACAGCTAATCATAGAAGATCTAGAGTGGGGCTGGTGATGATATCCCTAGAGAGGATCACGATTAAGAAATCCCTGAAACTAGGCTTCTCGGCCACAAACAATGAAGCTGAGTATGAAGTTTTGCTGTTAGGGATGACCATGATTCATAAAATGGGTGGAAAAGCAGTGGAGGTATTCTCTGATTCGAGGCTGGTTGTGGGCCAAGTCCAAGGAAAGTTAGAAGCTAGAGATCCTAGGATGTAGGAATACTTAAACCAGGTTAGACATTTACAGTCTGGGTTTAAGTCTTTTAATTTATCACAAGTTCCTAGAAGTAGAAATACTCATGCGGACTCTCTTGCCACACTCGCAACATCCTCAACACAAAGCCTACCTCGGGTGATCCTTGTTGAGGATTTATGTAATCCTATTGAGGTAAAAAGAAGTATGGTTCACGTTCATCAAATAAGGGTGGGTCCTAGCTGGATGGACCCTATTGTACTATTTCTCAAGGAGGATGTCCTACCCAAGGATAAGTCAGAAGCTGATAAAATACAAAGAAAAGCTCCTTGGTTCTAGTTGTTCAAGGTCCAAAAATTGTATAAGAGATCATTTTTCGGCCCATATTTGCTATGCATACACCTTGAAACAATGGAGTTGCTCCTAAAACAATTACACGAAGGAATTTATGGAAGCCACATGGGAGGCAGATCTTTATCACACCGGGCCCTCACACAAGGCTATTGGTGGCCGAATATGCAAAAAGGAGCACAAGACTATATGAAAAAGTGTGACTAATGCCAGAGGTTTGCCCCAAACATTCACCAACCCGGGGGAGGGGGAGGAGTCCTTAATCCTTTGTCCAGTCCTTGGCCTTTCGTTCAATGGGGCTTGGATATTGTAGGTCTTTTCCCTAAGGCAACAAGGAATAAGAGGTATTTGTTGGTCGACACAGATTATTTCACCAAGTGGGTTGAAACTGAACTACTGGTGAATATCAGAGACTTGGATGCCAAGAAATTCATTTGGAAAAATATTGTCACATGGTTTAGAATCCTTCGTACCCTCATTTCGGACAACGGATTGCAGTTTGATAGCAAGGCATTTAGGAGATACTACTGTGACCTAAGCATAATAAACAGGTATTCCACCCCGGCATATCCCTAGGGAAATGGACAGACTGAAGCTGTCAATAAGGTCATAGTGAGTGGGCTTAAAAAGAGATTGGACGACGCAAAGGGAAAATTGGTGGAAAAGTTGCCACATGTTCTCTGGACATACCGAACTACACCTTGTAGGTCCATTAGGGAGACGCCTTTCTTAATGACTTATGGGGCTGAGGCTGTCATTCCTCTAGAGACTGGGTTCCCCATGATGAAAATGAGTTCCTTCACTTAGAGTAGCAATAATGGCCTATTGGAGAAAAGCTTAGATTTAATTGAAGAACAGAGGGAAAGCACCATGGTCCAATTAGCTTACTATCAACACAAGTTCAAGCAAGGATACGATGCCAATGTGAAGCTAAGGCCACTAACAGTGGGAGACTTGGTCTTAAGAAAGGTTTTAGGAACTGTGAAGAATCCAACGTGGGGAAAGTTGAGACCCAATTGGGAGGGACCCTATCGTATCACATCAGTGGCCGGAATATGTGTATATTATCTTGAAAATATAGAGGAAAAGGCTTGTTGAGGTTCAAAATAATTAAGAAAGCCACAAATAGGCCCAAAGAGATAGAAATGACATTGGGCTTATTTCACACAAAAGAAGAAAAAATAATAAAGGGTGGGCTCTCACAATAAAGAAAAAAGAGAAGAAAGAAAGGAAGGGGAAAAGACCCAGAGGGTTGGAATCCAGAGGAAAGGCCCAAAATCAGGCAGAACCAGCAAACCAGAAAAAGCCCAGGAGGAAGAACTAGGTCGGGATCCCAGAAGCCTCCTAGAGGCAGGGGATCCCTTGACGCGCGAAGTAGGATCACGGCAAAACAATTAAAGATAGATAAGAGACAAAGGGCACGAAGACCTTATGACCCAGAAACACAGTGGAAGTATAGAGTAAAACGCAGGAGCCTGGTTCCGACCATTTGGAGAAAGAGATAAGGAAAAGTACAACTGGAAAAAGCTGGAGCGCTGAGAAGAAAAAGCCAAAAGACCTCAGGCCAGCCAACGGAAAATCTGGAAATAGAAAGGAGCTGAGGGACTTTCATCTGGTCGCAACAAAAAGCAAGAAACTGTGAAGAAAATGGAAACGACATGATCCTGAAGCAACCAAGCACGGCACAAACTTTAAGCGGCAAAAGGGAGAAATCGTTAGTACCCCGGAGCCTGAAGCTGTGCTATAAAGAGAGGACGATTAGACCATTTCAAGAGAGGATTGGACGATTGTTTTTTCTAAAGTCTCATAAAGTTGCAGAAGAGACTCTGTAAACTTAAAAGGAAAACAGAAGAACCACCCCCGGTATCCAAGAACAGCCACTACAGTACATGCTCGGATTCAACAAGTTCAAATTTTGCAAGTCTTTGAAGTTTGAATAGCTATCAAAGTCTGTAATTTATGAACTCAGTTGAACCTTGCACCACGTCTTAGTGAGCATTGTAATCACAACTAAGGAAATTAATACAATTCACCTCACTAATTAGAGAATCCCTAACTTGTTCTTACGTTATATTCCACTTGTCATGCATTTCCTTTACAGTTAAAATGTCATTCAATACGAATATTCTTGTTTTGTTAGCTATTTGTATTGTAGGGAGCTTGTTTTGTGCACCACTCGGTTCTTAAACAGCCTTTTAGCTGCGGTGAACCGAGCCCAGTCCACCAAGAATACTTATTTGGCCCAGGAACTTTGGGCCACAGTGCTGAGAAGAAAAAAGCACTCTCACATTTTGGCGACTCCACTGGGGACTGGGTAAAGAAAAGGGAAGAAGCAATCCCTTCGTAAAAGATGCCTCCAAGACAAAGGAATAGTAAAGGTGTAAATATGCCACCCACGGCCTCTGAGCCCGTGGGAGAAAATGAAGTGGCCTTCAGACAAAGAGGCGAGGTGCCCCTAACAGAGCACGAGGCCATGTCAGAACAGAGGAATGCAATGCAGGAGCTAGACCCTATGGCTCAAATGACCGCAATGTTAAAGGACTTGCAACAAGAAGTTCACCTTCTCAAAGAAGGCAAGACACAAGAAGTCAAAGACAATGCCCCCCATGTGGGCAACCAAGATAGAACCCAGCCAGAGGGAGGGTCAGCAGTGGGATGAGGAACTAACCCCCAATACCTAACACTGGCAGATGTCAGTGCCCTCCTGGACCAAGAAAGGGAAAAACTTTCCAGGACCCCTAAGCAATTTTCTCGGGATCCCTCATTCCCACCAGAACTCCTTGGCAAGCCATACCTCAAGGGATATGAGCCACCAAAGTTCCATCCTTTTGATGGAAGGAATGGAAGTGCAGTAGAACACGTGAGTAGGTTTGTCCACACTATGGGCCCCTACGCAGGAGACCGGGAGCTATGCCTAAGAGAGTTTGCTAAGTCCCTAGTGGATAGAGCGTACACTTGGTACACCACACTGTGACCTGGGTCCATTAAGACCTGGGACGAAATAATGGAAAGATTTTGTGCAAAATATTACCCTGGTGAGGACAAGGTCACTTTCCAAAGCCTTCAGATGGTGAGGCAGAGGCCTGGAGAGGATCCTGTCCAGTTCATTAAAAGATTTGAAGATGTGTCCCTAGACTGTTATGGGGACCATGAAGAAAAGGAGCTTGTGGAGACTTGCATCTCTAACATGCTTTTCGATTACAGACTCAACCTCAAAAATTTATGTATCACATAGTTCGCTGACCTGTTACAGAGAACAAGAAGGACAACACAAACTATGAGGGCGAAGAGGGCGCCAGCATCCCAAGCCATGACAGCATCGGTGGGAGAAAAAAGGAAGAGGCCTGATGGAAAAATGTTCGAGGAACCACCGGTAATCCCATGTATTGTAGAAGAATTAAACCACGTCCTGGACAAATGGATCGAGGATGGAGTGGTTAGGCCATTCACTGTGTCCAGGCCACCAACCGAGGAAGAAAGGAAAAATCCTTTGTTTTGTAGGATTCATAATTATGTTAAGCATTCTACCAAGGATTGCTGGACCCTCCACAGGCTTTTTCACAGGAAACTAAGAGAAGGAACCTTGGAGCTCACCCAGAAGGAACCAGAAGTACAAAGAAACCCCCTGCCCAACCACAAAGGAAAGGGAGTGGTAGCTGTGGTAATCCATGGGAACCCGGCAGAAGCAGAAGAGCCAGGAGGATCCTTCCACCCAAACACAGTCAGGACCCTTCAGAAGAATCCCAAGTTCAGATCACTATTCAATCAGCTGGGGTTTGGACCAGAAGCGAGGAGGGTGGCCACAGAATCTCTCATAACTATAGCAGCAGATTCAGGAATGGAATGTTTCACGGCAAAATCACATGCCAGTCGAGCTTTCCTGGAAACAACCAATGACATAACCTTCACTGACGAAGACATGGAGGTTGTGCATCCAGACCACCGTAGACCTCTTTACCTAATGGCCACCATAAATGGTGTCCAAATCAGAAGAGCACTGGTGGACACGGGGGCATCACTCAACCTCATAGCCCTGAGTACCTTGGAAGCCGTGGGCCTAGTTGGAAGGAGGATACTGGGGGCTCCCATGGAGATAACTGGATTTGGAGGATCAGCAGAATTAACCGAAGGATATATACAGCTAGCCCTAAGGGTGGGGCCAATAGTAGCCTTGACCAGATTTCACGTAATCAACTCAGAAGTATCCTACCATATACTTCTGGGACGGCCATGGCTCCATAAGCACCGCCTTATACCATCCACGTACCATCAGTGCGTTAAGGGGAGATTGAATGGGAGGCCTGTAAGGATCCCTGCCAACCATAACCCTTTCAGCCAAGGAGAAGTAAACTTTGTAGAAATAATGTTTTATGATGAGTTAGAACCTGATGATGAGAGTCCTATGCCAGGGACCCTAGGAACACCTATCTTGGAAAAAGAAGAAGGAGGAGGTACCCATGACTTGAGAGACCTCTTGAAGAGAAAAAGGCAAAAGAAGGAGCCTAGCACCCTAGGATCCCGAGAGTGTGTAGTAGTACGGGAACTCGAGGGAAGATTAATATATCGTTTGTGAAGGTGCGCGGGACCTGGGTGCATCGTGCAGGAAGATCCCGGACCACCAGAATGTATGATAGCCCAGGAGGAGGTCCTAGAGAAACCAGTCAAAGAAACACAAATCCAGCCTGAGGAAGAATTACAGGAAGTAAACTTGGGGGCTGAGCTGGGATCCCAGAAGCCTGTTTTCATCAGTAGTCAGTTGGCAACACAAGAAAGGGGGCCACTGGTGGCTTTGCTCAAAGAATACACAGATGTGTTTGCATGGACCTATGATGAGATGCCTGGTCTAAATCCTGGGTTAGTGGTCCATGCCCTCAATGTGGACCCAGGAGTTAAACCAATAATCCAACCAGCCAGGGTCTTTCACACTGATGTAGAAGCCCAGATAACTCAAGAGGTCAAGAAGCTGCTAGCAGCTGTTTTTATTAAGTCCATTCAGCACCCCAGATAGCTTTCTAACATAGTACCTGTGAAGAAAAAGAATGGCCAGATCCGTTGCTGTGTAGACTTCCGCAACCTAAATAAAGCATGTCCTAAAGATGAGTTCCCTCTGCCTAATATTGACCCCCTTGTGGATTCAGCTGCAGGAAGTTCCATGTTCTCATTCGTGGACGGGTATAGTGGGTACAACCAGATTCGTATGGCTGCCAAGGATGCCGAGAAGACAGCATTTAGGACACCAATCGGAAATTTTTATTACACTGTAAAGCCCTTTGGCCTCAAAAATGCAAGAGCCACATACCAGCCAACCATGACAGCCATCTTCCATGACATGATGCATGAGGAAATGGAAGACTATGTGGATAATATTGTGGTCAAGTCAAAAACTAGAACAGGACCTTCAGGTACTTGAACGAGTTTTCAAAAGATGCAGAGAATACAAGCTATGCATGAACCCCACGAAATGTGCCTTTGGAGTATCTGCAGGAAAGTTCCTCGGGTTCCTAGTATATCATAGAGGCATAAGTGTAGATCCAGCCAAAGCTGCAGCCATTGCTACTATGAAAAGGCCAACAACAGTGAGGGAGCTCAAAAGCTTCCTAGGAAGGGTCTCCTACATCAGGAGATTCGTACCAAGGCTGGCTTCAGTCACAGGGGGCTTATCCAAGCTATTAAAGAAAGAAACTGAGTTCACCTGGGGAGCAGAACAGCAGGAAGCCTTCCAAAGGGTCCAACAGATCATGAATCATCTGCCCACTCTTCAGGCACCAGTATGTGGGCGACCCTTGCTATTATACTAGGCATCAAATGCCCAAGCAATAGGAGCCCTAATGGCGCAAGAGGATGATGGTGGGAACGAGCAACCTGTTTACTATGTGAGCAAAACACTCAAGGATGCCGAAACCAGGTATCCCAGGATAGAAAAGGCTTGCTTAGTGGTTATTTACGCATTCCAGAGGCTGAAGAAGTACTTCTTCTTAGGATTGGTGCCCTTAAATCCTATTGTAAGATGCTATGTATGATATTAAGTGTGACATTGTGTTTGACATTATGTATGACTTAATATTATGTTTAATAAATTTGTTTTATTATTATCTGAAATAATGGTAACATGAATATTCGGACATTATCATATAGTCCATGAGATGCATAGTATGTGATTTATGTGAAGAGTCACAGAAGATATAAATCACAAGTTCTTTGTAAACTCAGAATTTTAGTTCGTAGTCGGTGATGAAATTGGGCATTTCATCTGCAAAGACTATAACCTATCAATTACGATGATTTGTCTTGATCATGGAAGTGGAGACTTCTAGTTGATGTGTTAATATGTTTTAAGAGTTAAGACATATTGAACTGGACCACCATGAGATTTATTATTTGCCTAAGGACTGTCAAATGAATAATAAATTTCATGACTTGTATTTGCATGAACTCTTAATCCTGAGAGAATAATGGACCTGATCATAAGATGTAGGTTGCTTTGATATATTAGGAGTGAGATCTAAAGTAATGGTCAAAACCTCAGTGTGTTGGGCAGCCACATTAAGTGTTGATGGAACATGTATTCTCAAGATGGAATTCATAGTCTCTTAATGGAGATATAAAGTATTCCCTTGAGATAAGTTTAATGAGTTTGTTATTTAGAGAGTTAGGCCTAACCACTTTAGTAAGTAGTTACTAAAGTATATATTTATGGAATTGGATTTCATGAATATATAATGAATAATATTAAAGGATTAAACCGGGGTACTTAAGGATCAAGATGTAGTAATTTACAAAGTGGCAGTCTATATTAATAACTTTGTATTACTACGAATATTTTATGAAGGGATTGCATGTATAATAAAGTCTTGGGATATAATATATATAGATAAGACCTAGAGTGCAACTATATTTATATAGTGGTATTAAATATAGTTAATGGTAACTTTGGGCTTGTCAAGAGTTGACAGAAAAGCCTAAGGCCCATTGGAGCTAGTGTTTTATTGGTCCCTTTTGGTCCCACTCCAAGCCACATACCTAAGCCCAAATTGGTAAGGCCCAAAAGGCCAGCCCAATTAGATATATTGGTTAGATACAAAGGGAAAAACGTACAAAAAATAATTGGTAAGAAAAACATCATAGTAATTGTGTGGAAGTGAGTTTTTGGTACTCACTAGTCATCCCTTTGTTACCAATTTGAGAGACCACACATCTTGGGCGATTAGTGGAATTGGAGTGAAGATTAAGAGTATTCCCAAGTGCTTCAATCTTCGGTTTTGGAATTCACCACTTCAAGGTACGATCTCTTGTTCTCAAATTCTGAAATTTACTTTATGCATGTTAACAATATAGAATGAAGTAGATCCGTTCAAAACTTACTTTTCCGCTGCGCACTCATTTAATTCCATCACTTCTCAGCCCACCAAATCCTTTTAGTGACTAAGTCACATCCCATAAAAGCACTCCTGCATCAGCCCCTCCTAACAGGGAGAATAGCACAGTGGCTGGTCCTACTTTCTCAATATGACATAGGCTTCAAGACCCCTAAGGCCGTCAAAAGTCAAGCCATAGCTGACCTCCTGGCACAGTTCCCAGGGAAGGAGGAAAGCTCACTAAGTGAAGAGATCCCAGGTGAGGTAGCAGTAGCAGAAATCCCGGGAAAGAAATGGACAATGAGATTCGATGGATCAGCTACAGCAACCTCAAATGGGGTAGGAATTGTACTGAGCTGTGAAAATGAGGACACCATACCTCTATCTTTCAAGCTTGGTTTCTCCTGCTCCAATAATGCAGCTGAGTACGAGGCGTACTTAACCGGGTTAACTATAGCACTCAGTATTGGGGTGAAACACATGAGAATACTGGGAGATTCCAATCTTATGGTCTCTCAGGTGAAGGGTGACTTTGCACTAAGGGAGCAAAGTTTGGCAGCCTACAGGACATGGGCACAGAGGCTGGGGCAGGAATTCCTGACCTTTAGCATAGAGTACACGCAGAGAAGTGAAAACAGGTTTGCAGATGCGCTTGCCACCCTAGGATCCTAAGTACCATTCAAGGGAAAAGACATTCTGGTCAGAATAGGAAGGCAGGAGCATTCCATCTTTAAAATCCTCCAACAGCTATCCCCCGGAGAGTCTAAGCAATGGGACTGGAAGAGCGAAGTGAAAGAAAAAATGAAAGAAACAAGATCCGGAGGGAATGTCAAGGAACTGAGGGACTACGCTCTAATAGAAGGAGAACTATACAGGAGACTGCCCGGAGGGATCCTATCCAGATGTATCAATGAGAAAGAAGGGAAGCTAAGGTTGGAAGAGCTACATACCCAAGTCTGCGAGACCTCAGAAAAGATCAGTCTATACAGGAGGATGCAGCGCATGGGGTACTACTGGCCAGATATGAGCAAAGAGGCATCAACTATACAGGAAAAATGTCAAGAATGCCAACCTTTGGTGGACAAGGAAGAAAGCTACGCTGTATTTGTTACAGAAGATTGGAGGACCCCTTTTATGGAATACTTGGCTCAAGGGATCCTACCAACTGACAGGACGCTGGCCCACCAGCTCAAGAAGCTCGTAGTCAGATATTTCTTGCAGAATGGGGTCCTATTCAAAAGGAGATACAGTGGAGATCCCCTAAGATGCCTGGGACCAAGGGAAGCCATGGAAATGGTCAGGGAAGTCCATTCTGGTGATTGTGGAAGTCACCCAGGAAAGAGGAGGCTCTATAAACAGTTACTACTGTTGGGATATTACTGGCCAACAATGAAGAAGGACTCCGAAGAGATAGCCAAAACCTGCCACGCATGCCAAGTCCTTGGAGATGTAATCCATACTCACCCAAGTACGTTACAGGATATGACAACCCCATGGCCTTTCCACACTTGGGGGCTTGATCTCATAGGACCTATAAATCCTCCATCCAATGGTTATATATGGATCCTGGCAGCCACTGAATACTTTACAAAATGGGTAGAGGCCATCCCCTTGAAGAAGGCCACCGGAGCAGCTGTAGCAAACTTCATTCAAGGTCATATCATTACAAGGTTTGGGATCCCCAGGAGGTTGATCAGTGACAATGGGACCCCATTCATAAATAAAGACATGAAGGGGTTAACTGAGGCTTACTACATCAAGCATGGAAGGTCTACACCGTACTACCCATAAGGAAATGGCCAGGCAGAGGCCACTAATAGGGTGATATTGAAGATCCTTAAAAAAATGAAGTAAGAATATGGAGGAAAATGGAGTGACCACCTGGCAGATGTACTTTGGGCATGTAGGAGCTCTGTGAAAACAGCCACATGATTTTCACCATTCTCCCTGGTCTATGGAACAGAAGCCATCAGCCCAGTAGAATTAATTGTTCCCACACCAAGAGTAGTACTTGAGGAAAGTCCGGAGGACACCGAGGACGCAAACAATGAAAGAAGGTTAGCAGACCTAGAAGGGGTAGAGGAAGAAAGAGAGCTAGCCAAGAGAAGAAGGCAGAGGTACCAGTAAAGGATGACAAGAGCATATGCACAAGCAGTACGCCCGTGGACTTTCACTAAAGGGCAGTTGGTACTAAGGACAGCAGAACATGTGAGAAGAAACCTACTGAGACCCTCCAAATTTGCCCCAAAGTGGGAAGGACCTTACATCATCAGGGAGGCCTATGATAGTGGGTACTACTACCTTACAAAGGAAGATGGGACAATCTTGACAGAGCCCATAAATGGGAAGTGGCTGAAACAATACTACGCATGAGAAGGAGGTCTCAGTACACCGGAATCCTTTTGCCAAACTCTCCAACCTGTTAAGTGTTTTCCTTCTTTCATATATTATTATTATAGTAATTTTGTTCAAGAACTCGAGGTAGAAGGACATTCTATGATCCTTACTATCTTTGTTAGATTTGCTGTGTTCCTTGGATGACATTTATGTTCAATGAAATTTCTTCTTTTTCTCAGTTATTAAATCCTAAGCATCACAGAAGTCCTAACACGGACAAAATCAGGGGAGGATACCTGAGGAAATCTTCTTGCATAACCTAGGATCACCCCACAGATAACTACAAACAGTTAAATTTAAATACATGGTCTAGGACCTCAAGCATATACTGAGGATACCTAGCCCAGTACTCAAAAAAAAAAAATCTTGCCAAGATTCATGAGCTGGGACAAGTAAAAATACATTGCTCAACGTACCCAGTTCAGTACTTGCGCAACTAGGAAGAAAAGGGAAAATACCTGGGGAAATCTTTTGATGCGTAACCCAGGATCACCCCATAGATAGCTGCAAAGTAGCCAAGTTTCAAATACATGGTCTGGGATCTCAAGCATATACTGAGGATACCTAGCCCAGTACTTGATGAAAGGAAAAAAAAGAAAACCCTGCCAAGTTCATGAGCTAGGACAAGAAAAATAATATGTTGCCAAATGTACCCAGTTCAGTACTTGCGCAATAAAAAAAAAAAAAAAAAGAGGAGTGGGTACCTAGCTGAAACCTGCAACAAAACTTATGGGAATCACAGGCCAGGACTCAGTAAAAAAAAAAAAAAAAGAAGACGAGAAAAGAAGATCCACATGCCAGTAGAAGCAACACTTAGAAGCCATACTGAAGCACAAGTACAGGGAAGCAGTCTCAAAACACAAGTGCAGATCTAAACAAGAAAAAAGAGAGCCGAAAAGCATTGTCCAATCAAAGAAATAGAAAATTTATACAACCCCAAATTGTTCATAATATCCAAGTAGCTAAAAAAAAAAAAAAGAAAACTAAGAAAGGAGGCCAGCCAACAAGGAGCCATTCGAGGGAAGAGCAAGGACAGCCGAAGAAGAAAGAACCCTCTGCCTTTTGACCTTCAGATCTTGCAAAGTCTTGTGAGCATGAGCTAAAGCCTCCTCAGCAGCAGCAATCTCAGCATCAATGCTTTTAGAAGCTTGCCTCTGGAAAAGCGCTTGGGCTAATGATCGCAGATACTCTAGCAAAAAGGACAGGTTGAACTTGGCTTCCAAGAGATCCTGAACAACTCCCCTCCATTCCAAGAGCTTTTCCTCAGAAAGAAAGTCTAGCGAAGAATCTCTCAAAGAAATCAACACGACGCACAGCAGCTCCATCAGAATGTTCCCCAAAAATACTCATCCTCTGAAACCAAGGGTAAAGTCCCCATGACTTTTAAACAGCCTTTCTAGCAGTGGTAGACCTTCCACAGGCACTGAGAACCACAAGAAGCTGCCATAGGAGGACCCGAAATGGTAGAAGTGACTGGCAGGGAGGCTGTTGAACTCTAGAAGATCAAAGCGAGCCAAAAAGGTGGGAAGCCTTGAAGCAGGATCTGAAACGACCACCTCTGGAGCCTTCCCCCTTGCTGCATCATTGCCTGGGGTCCCAAAAGAACCTTCAACCCCCTGAATAACATAAGGGTGAGCAACCTGAGCAGATCCTACACCCCCCTCAGGAGCCACGAGTTTAGGATTTTTGGTATCAACTCCTGCAAAAAAAAAAAAAAAAAAAAAAAAAAAAAAAGAGGAACAAAAGGGGTAGAGGAGAAACCAGTATCAGCCTCTTGGGGCGGAGTTCCCTCCTCTTGCTCCTCTGACTTCTTGAAGGACTCTGGGAAAGAACACATGGCAAGTTGAAGAAAAGGTGAGGAAGCCTCAGCAAAACGGCTAAAAGAAGGCGGAGACACAGGGGGCTTCGCCATAACAAAAAAAATAAATAAATAAGAAAAGGGCAGAAAGAGAGAAAGAATGCAGTAAAGACAATCAACACCCCACCTTCAGAATCCTCCGATTCCAAAGAAGTAGCAGCACCAGAGGCAGATCTCGCAGTGGCTTGGCCTGGAAAGAAAAAAAAAAGGGGAAAAGAAGAGGAGGAATTAAAAAAAAAAAAAAAAGGGGTGCAAAAGAGATAAAGCTAAGAGGCTATATAAAAGAAAAGAAAGGCTCACCTGTTTGCCCGGATGATGATGCGCCTTCCAAAGTCCTTGTACTTAACCCAGTCTGAGGTAACACGGTCTTGACAGAACTGGGAATTTGTTCAAACTGAGCACCTGGGGATGCGGGAAGCTTGGGAGCCTTAGGATCCTGGACATCCTGCATTGGTTGCCCGGTCTCCTCAGCTATGCCACCACTGGAAGCCTCCTCCTCCCTACTCTGGAGTGCAGCTGCAGCCATCTCCTCCTCCAAAGTCTCACCAACCGCAGGGGGAGGAACCTCAACCTAAAAAAAAAAGGAGATGGGGAACAACATAAAAAAAAAAAAAAAGAAAAAAAAAAAGAGAATGCATGAACAATAGGGCAGCACGGGTATATAACACTTGTGAAAGGAATATGAGGAAGCAGCAAAAGACACAGATAAGGAAAACCATACCACATCTTCACCAGAAGATTGCGTCTACCCTTTCTAGGATCTAGCTTACGCTTGGACTGCAAGAAAAGCAATCACTCATTAGTTCAAAAAAAAAAAAAAAAGGAAGAAACAACAAAACTGCAATTTAAAAGAGCAAAGGAGGAAAGAGGCCTTGCCCTTCTCTCTCTTTCAACAGGGTCTCCAGGTCTCTGTTGTTTACTACAGGTACGTCCAGAGGGTCCCGAGGAACCATGAACTGAAGGACTTACAGGAGCCTGGGGAAAAGAAGACTCTACCTTAGTCTTCACCCGGCCCCTTATGGCCAAAGGTTGCTCCACTTCCTTCTCCTCAGCAAGTATCAACTGTTTATGGGATTTCCCAGTCTTCTTCTTCTTCTTTGACTTAGGGCCAACATCCTCTACACTCTTTTCAGCCATGGCCTCCTTCAACTTTTCCTGTTTAATTGTTTTCCCTTTACTCATGCCAACAGGGGAACTGGCACTTATGGCCTCTACTGCCCCTTTCTTAATTGGCACCCTAGCAGAAGCACCAACAACAAGGTCACACCCCAACCAGTTCTCTGGGAAATCCTATGCATAAGTCACCCAGCCTTCCCTGGAAGCATGCCATTCTGCAAAACCAGTTTTGCTGCTCACAGCAGTAGAAACAACACCAGCAGTAGGCAGGGACAGACGCCTATTGGATGTTAGGGCAGAAGAAATGCCAGGGTTGGGTACTCTCTCAATCGTCTCAGAACCAGCATAATCAGCAAAGGACTTCTGAACCCTCCTCCAATAACCAGCATAGCCATTGGAGGCAAAACCTCCTCTCTGAGAGTTAGGCACTACAAACTGAGGACTTCGTTGTGACCAATAGGAGAAGGCCTGAAGTCTCATAAAAGGATCCAAGGAAGGAAGAAAAGGAACTATGTCATTAAACACTGGGGGAATGTCCTGATCAAAGCTGAACTGCCGAAGTACTCGATGCGCCGAGTAATGGGTGTACCGTGGGCCAGTCGAAGAAAGCATAGGAAGCCTGGAAGGACTAATGCAAACCAAGTAGGCTAAGCTACCTTCATCACTGCGACGTAAATCAAAAGTATTCCCTGTAGAAGTCAGAAAGGGAGATAACACAGAATTGCAAACAAAACCGGGGCCAAACTCCCGGGGGGAGCGCCAATTCAAATGGCCTGTTTGATCAAATAACTCAACCAAGTTAAGATTGCCACCTTTTAGACTCAGCCAACGGAAAATAATAGGGTGGCTGTCAGTGGAGCTGCCACAAAGCCCTTTTACCACATCAGGGGATCCCTGAAACTTATCTTTCACAAACTTTAAATTCCTACATTTTGCTAAAGTAACTGAAGAACGATCCCACATAAATACCTAAAGAATGGCACAACGAAGTGAAGAAGTGATGACATAACAAGAATTACCCTCAGCCTCATCTCCATGAAGTTGATCCAATTGAGAATAAACATGGCCCAGAAACATGGGGGCTAGAGGATATAAAGCGCCCTGAGCCAACTTAATTGCCAAAGGAAAAAGAGTGGACTTGACTCCATACCCGGGGAACTCGCTGAACAGGAACTTGCTAAGCCAGAATGCAAGGAACCCAGCACGCCTGACTTCCTTATCCTTCTCACGCGAAAGAGTCATAACCCACCTGCCCATCCTAGCCGGTTTCCCACCAAAAGAAGCAGTGCGTCCACCAAAGTGAGCAAATAATTTTTCTTCCACTTCGAGATCCTCGTCAAAAAGCTTAATATCAAAGGGGTTTTCATCCTCAAGCACCGGAAGGAGAAAATTGCGGACCACATCCTCCAAGGTAACAGTCAGTTCACCAACAGAAAAGGAGAAAATGTTCAGAGCAAGACACCAGCGGCGCACCAAGTGCCTAAGGCCTTTGGCATCTCTGAAACCCTCAAGATTTCTGGAAATAGCCACTGCCCTCAGGACGCCGGCACGCTCCAAGCGGTCCACAAACTCCTTGTCAGAAAGTTCATTATCCACCCAAATGGGCCAGCCTTGAATCTTTCCAGCGACAAAATCAAAGAAGATGGGGACCGCTTCTCGAAGTCCACGCCTGATTTGGAGATCAAAAATCTCCCTAGGGTCTGGAGCTTGTGCAGAACCAACAAAACCCGCTGGACCAGAGAAAACCCAGGTGTGAGGGGATGGAGGGGTCTCGCCATGGGACACCCGAGGAAAGAATAAGCTAGGAGTATACCAAGGGTCTCGCAAAGGAAAAGCAGGGCGCCCAACGACAGACTCATCTTGCGCAGAACTAGAGGAGCCCTCACCTTCAAAGGGACTAGGAATACGCTCCTTTCTTTTTCGAGAAGAGGAAGAAGCCATTGAAGTAGTGGGTATCTGGAAAGAAGAAAGAAGATGGTGACGAGACTGATCAAAAGAAAAGAAAAGGGCTGGGAACAGAAGACTCAGGTAGACAAGGAAAAAAGAGTAATGAGAAAATGCTAGAATAAGGCTGGGAACAGAAGACTCAGGTAGACAAGGAAAAAAGAGCAATGAGAAAATGCTAGAATAAAGGAATAAGAACGGTTAGAGGAGACAATGTGTGGAAAGACGCGCCAGTTGCCAGAAATTAAATTTAAAAGGGAAGAAGTTATCAGCGCTTATTAATGAGTGTTATGGGAAACGTAAAAGTAGGTGGTGAGAGTTTTATTTCAACTCAACTGCCACGTCTCACGAAAAAGGAAGGAGTTACAAAAAGAGAAGCAAAGGAGCCAGGATACTAAAGAAATGGAAGATCAGGATCCCCATAGAAAGATCAAAACAAGAAAGAATCCTGCAGAAATACTCACGCATGGGCTGCAGGCAACCCATGAGCTCGGGGGGCTAAATGTTGAGGTTCAAAATAATTAAGAAAGCCACAAATAGGCCCAAAGAGATAGAAAAGACATTGGGCTCATTTCACATAAAAGAAGAAAAAATAATAAAGGGTGGGCTCTCACAATAAAGAAAAAAGTGAAGAAAGAAAGAAAGGGGAAAAGACCTAGAGGGTTGGAATCCAGAGGAAAGGCCCAAAATCAGGTAGAACCAGCGAACCAGAGAAAGCCCAGGAGGAAGAACTTGGTCGGGATCCCAGAAGCCTCCCAGAGGCAGGGGATCCCTTGACGCGCGAAGTAGGATCACGGCAAAACAATTAAAGATAGATAAGGGACAAAGGGCACGCGGACCTTGTGACCCAGAAACGCAGTGGAAGTACAGAGCAAAATGCAGGAGCCTGGTTCCGACCATTTGGAGAAAGAGACAAGGAAGAGTACAATTGGAAAAAGCTGGAGCGCTGAGAAGAAAAAGCCAAAAGACCTCAGGCCAGCCAACGGAAAATCTGGAAATAGAAAGGAGCTAAGGGACTTTCATCTGGTCGCAACAAAAAGCAAGAAACTATGAAGAAAAAGGAAACGCCATGATCCTAAAGCAACCAAGCACGGCACAAACTTTAAGGGGCAAAAGGGAGAAATCGTTAGTACCCCGGAGCCTGAAGCTGTGCTATAAAGAGAGGACGATTAGACCATTTCAAGAGAGGATTGGATGATCGTTTTTTCTAAAGTCTCATAAAGTTGCAGAAGAGACTCTGTAAACTTAAGACGAAAACAGAGGAACCACTCCCAATATCCCAGAACAGCCATTATAGTACATGCTCGGATTCAACAAGTTCAAATTTTGCAAGTCTTTGAAGTTTGAATAGCTATCAAAGTCTGTAATTTATGAATTCAGTTGAACCTTGCACCACGTCTTAGTGAGCATTGTAATCACAACTAAGGAAATTAATACAATACACCTCACTAATTAGAGGATCCCTAACTTGTTCTTACGTTATATTCCACGTGTCATGCATTTCCTTTACTGTTAAAATGCCATTCAATACGAATATTCTTGTTTTGTTAGCTATTTGTATTGTAGGGAGCTTGTTTTGTGCACCACTCGGTTCTTAAACAGCCTTTTAGCTGCGGTGAACAGAGCCTTGTCCACCAAGAATACTTATTTGGCCCAGGAACTTTGGGCCACAGTGCTGAGAAGAAACAAGCACTCTCACAAGGCTGTACCATGCCCCTGGAATGTACATAACCTTAGAAGATATTATTATTAATGAAGGTTTTCTTCACCCTATTTGGGTTTGTTATATTATGCGTCATACGTTCCTGGCATCTATCTAAGTATCAAACAGAAACTTGGTCATGCCTGGATCCTCGAACCACATACCTTGGGAGAATTGATAACTTTTAATCATTATATTAAGTATTAAATGGAACCTTAGCTATGCCTGGATCCTCGGACCTCATGCTTTAGGAAAATTAGTACTCCTTGACATCTATCTAAGTATCAAACAGAACGTTGGTCATGCCTGGCTCCTCGGACCATGTACCCGAGGTAAAACAAGTGTTTCTTATGGATTACTTAAATGTCAATTGTGATCAGCTACTCTAAACAACAAAGATCTTCGTAGTGGTAACAGACTCAAGTGGATGTTCATGAGCATCACTTAAAGCATTTACAGGCTTACTTGCATTTGTTCAAAGGGTTGATTATCCTTTTGCTCCTTTAAACTTACCAATAAATAAAGAACAGAGCAACTTTAAACCTGTATGCAAGTTATATTACTGTGTATTTTCTTGAAGTTGAAATTATACCTTGCCGAGGTGGTGGACTTAGTAAATTTCACCTATTTTTGCTACTGATCAGATGAAATGGGAGAAATTTTCTATTACTCAAGAATATTAGTGAGAAAAGTTTTATTTTGTTACTACTTTTATTAAGTGTTAAATAAAATAGAAATCATATCAACTTCAATATGTGAATTACAGGAAGAATGAAAATGCCCATAACTTTCATTAATGAACGCTTTAAAATAAGGCAGATCAAATACAAAGAGTCAAGTTGATTACAAATTGTAAAAAAATAAAAATAAAAATAAAATAAAATAAAAGACAACCTATTGCTTCATTTTTATTGCAAGTTTTTCTTTTGCATTCTTGGAAGGTTGGGTATCTGCTGTCGTGGTGGACACTTGGGCCTTGTCTTTGGGATCCTCTTTTAGGGGTATGGCAAAAGTTTCCAACACCAGCTCTATGCTTTGAGAAGTTTTTTTTTTTCCTTAGAGGGATCCTTTGGAGCAAGTGAAGGTAGGTCAACACCTTGCACTACTTCTTTATTGACATCCCCTGCTTTGGTATTGTCCTTGGCCTACTCTGCCTCCTTTGAAGAAGTGTTGGCTGTAGGAGGAGCTTTGGGTGGGCTGCCTTGGATTTCACCTACCTCCGAGGACACTAGGTTGGCCTTAGAGTCCGAAGAGCTTAGAGGGCGTATAGCTAGGGGTTAGTAGATGCTTTTTGCTTTCCTAAGCATGGAAGAAGCCTCAAACCCGGCTTGGTTGAGGGCTTCATCTCATACCAGGGCACAGTAAGTCCTACATACTCCAGGGACCTCAGCTCTAAGGGCATCCTCGGTCTCGGCTACCCCAACGTCATATCCGTGTTGCTCTGCTTCCTCTTTAGCCTGCTCTGCCTCCTCATTGGCCTTCTCAGCTAGAGCCCTAGCCTTCTCAACCTCCTCCAATTTCATCTTCAATGCAGCAATTTGATTTTTGGAGGCGGCCAGCTGATCCTCGACATTGCGCAGCATCAACCTTTGGCTTTTAGCTTACTTCTCAGCATTCTCAAGAGTAGCTATTGCATATTTTCTCTCTTTTTCCTCCTTCTGCAACTTCTTCTTGAGCTCTTGGTTGCTCCTTTCAACTACATTAAAGGCCTCCACGGCGGCATTACGCCTCCGTTCCTCCTCTTTCCTCTGCTGATGGTAGTAGTTGGTCATCTCCTTGGCCCGGAAGGAGGCTTGAACAGCCTGCTAAGAAGAAGAAGAAGAAGAAGAAGAAGAAGAAAAAAAAAAAAAAAAAAAAAAAAAGGGAAAAGGACATACCATGGTAAGATATCTTTTAAGACTAAGGAAAACCTCATGTCTCCTCATATCTCACAACTCGGCCATATCCTTGGGGAGCAGCAAAGCCTACTCCACCGCGTCAACCAAACAGCCGGCAACTTCACTGTGGAAATCCCGGATGGAGGCATTGGCTAGTAGAGGTTCCCCATTCAGCATTGGTGTAAGAAGCTAGGCTAGAGGCCCGACTTGTGGATCACTTCTCTTTTCGATGCCCCTCTACCCTACTTTGGCTTGTTTAGCCACCCTCTGAGCCTTGTCCTCGTGAGGGGGGAGGGTTTTTCCAGCTTCCATCACTTCTTTCCCTTTTGGCTCTCGTTTCCTCTTTAGGTCAATCGGTTGGAAGGGGAGGGCAGGGTAGGTGGAGGAATGGGAGGCTTAGTCTGGTTGCCTTCATAGGTACATCCCTCCTTGGTTAGGATTCCAATAGCTCCTAGAGAGTTAACCTCTGCTTCCTTTGATAGCTCCTAGAGAGTTAACCTTTGCTTCCTTTGATTTCCCATCTCATCTAACGAGGTTGTAACTCCTTCAAGGTGACTAGATTGAGGTTGGAGAGACTGGCCGAGGTCACCAGTTAATGTCCCAGGGGACAAGGGTTAGTTAAAAACCTCGTAGAGATTGTCTGAATCTGAGACGTCTACTACCTCCTTTCACCCCTCTTTTTCCTCGTCTTCTTCCTTACTAGTAGGTTAAGAGGAAGTAGCTTCACCGGATATGTGCTGAAGTGGAAAAGCTACTTTAGGCACACCTTCTAAGATGGGTTAAGTAAAGAGGGTGCCTTCTGGAACAGAAACACCTTCAAGGAGGAGAAAACTAGGGATGACTACACTTATCCTACGAAGACGGGGATCTTTAGCCTTTATAACGCACTTAGGCACTTGGAAGCTAGACGAGATCGGCGTGTATCCTAGGATCAGGTGAGCAGCTCGTAATTGACCATCCTTGTTCACAAACACCTTGTCTTGAAGGATTTTGTCTAGGCTATCCTTGTTGACCAGGTTGAAGTTCGGCTCAACAGCGCGTCTGTCTGCAAAACCATCAAAGAAATGAAGAAATGTTAGAATCAAGAACAACACAAATGAAAGGGAACAGGTTAATTAAAACAATCTTCCTAAGCCTAAAGTCCTACCTGGTTGCCCCTCTCTCGTCGGGCAGGGGATGCCATTATGCAATTCCCCTAACAAGATCAAGCAATCTTTTTTCAGCCCTTTGTTGGATTCAGGAAGGCATTGGATAAGCCTAACCTCAGGGTGCCTTGATTTCAAATAGTACCCTTGCCCCTTCAGATGGTAAAGGTTATAGATCTAGTTGACATCATGATGGGTCAGACCTAAACCCATTTTTTCATTAAGGGCCTTTATAGAATCTAAGATCCTAAACATATTAGGGGCACACTAAGTGGGAGCCAACCTATGAGCCCTAAGGTAATCTCTAGTAACTCCATCCATAGGGATTTTCATCCTTCCTTCTATGAACAAAATCATCGGGATCACTACTTCTCCCTCTTGCCTATCTTTATGCCATTGTCCCTCCTTACAGTACCTAATACCTACCCCTGGAGGGATCCTATACAGAGTTTTAAAGCTCTGTATTCCCTCCTCAGATTCTACCAAGCTTTTGAATCTACCCATTTCTAGAAGGGTTGGAAGAAACCTAAAGTGATTGAAAAGAAAAAATAGAGCCGAGGAAAGGAAAAGTGCGAAGAATAGAAAAATGTATGGAAAAGTAAAGTGTAAAGATTTATAAAGACTTACAAAAATAAGGAATGTGTCGTCGAACAGGCTTTTGGTATTTGTAGAAGCATAAGTAAGGTAAAAGCGTTGACAAGTTCAGTGTATGTGCGCTAAAAGCTAAGTGAATGCTAAAGTAAAGAAATTGTTTGATTTGAGTGATATTTATATCAAAGAGAGAGCTACAGAGTGGGAAAGTTCCCGCCCAAGTTCCAGCAGAATTCGCACCGTAGAACGTGGGGAACATAAGGCTGTAAAAATTTAATGAAAACTGCATCTCGTAAGCCGAAGCATTAGGAGTGTGTCTTGGGCAGTTCGAAAGGCGTCTTTATGAGTAGAGGTGGGACAAAATGTGCACAAAGCAAACATAGTGACGTCGAATCCTCCTTTCTTCCCGAGGAGCCAAAAAGAAGAATCTCGAGGGGCTATTGTAGGGATATCGAGCCTAGGAGTTCATTACCTATTTGTACATTGGGCCTGTGGCCCAAGCCAAGGAAAAGGGTTTGTTTGAGGATAAGGAAACTTTGTCAGAAGAGACTACGTTAGTAAATAAAGAAGTTGATCTTGGCCATAATGGCTCCACAGGATGGGCCAAGAATAAATGTCTCCTTGGCAAGCCTGAACCGAGGTTCGAAGAGGTAATTTGTTGTCCAGGATAATGTTCCAGGAAGTTCTATCGATGCGGATAAGCATTGTAGAGACATCAGACGAAGAGAAGTCCTAAAATATCTTAAGAGAAAGCTGCTGCCTTCGCATTAAATGCACTGTAGCTAACTCTCTGGCCGCATTAATGTGGAGGTGATGCCTAAATAGTGGATTTTAGCCTTACAACTACTACATGAAGACTTATAGGGGAGGTTGATGGGACAAGTATCAAGATCAACCATTCGACATGCACGTCGAAGGGGGAGATAAAAAGGGAAGATAGTATAAAAGAAGAAGGAGGCAGTGAAGTTGGGGGTTCGAAAAATCAAGAAAGAAACACTATAGCAATCTAAAAATAGACTTGTAACCATATTCAAGAGCATTATATAAGAACCAGTCTCCTCAGACTTTGCCGAGGACTTTTTTTCTTCAATTCAAACTTGTGTACTTTCATTCCTTTCTCATCAGCCTACTTAACTTGTTGTTTGATTGACTAAAACCCAGTTTTCCAATCCATTCTCTACAAATTCATTGTGTTGGACTTTTTGGGCCTAAGTCCATTCATACTTTGAGCTAGGAATTCAAATCTGGTCCCTAAAACACGCATTTTCACACATTTTTTCACCCACACTTATTTCCAAAAGAGTAATGCTACAGTCACAAATTATTTTACAACATTTTTACAAACTATTGATGTGGCAAATTCTTATTAGTTCTAATATGAGTCCACCACTGCTAACATCACATTTATATTTATCAATGATTATTTGAAAATTACTAAAGCTACATTAGTAGTTTGTAAAAATGTTGTAAAATAGTTTGTATCTGTAGCATTACTCTTTCCAAAAAATACAAACAACGTTACTAGAAATCTCTTACCAAATGGATCCATAACAAATATTTGTGACATAGTTTAGTATGTTGGGGAAAAAAAGTTTTTATTTTTTATTTTTTGCTAAAAATAACAAGTTTTCTAATTCGGTGAGCCTTCTAGTAAGTTCATCATCTTTAAAAGATTGATTTCAATCATAAATTGATGCTTTTTTTTTTCTAAGAAAACCGTTCACATGATAAAATAAACTCTACTGTAAATAAATTTTAAAAGCAATGTAATATAACAAATATATGATGTTATATATATAAATGAGATTGGTTCAAATCATACCTGGTGTAACTTTTGTAAAGTTATACCTATATTAAACCATTGATTTCTCACAAATCTAATGGTAGGAAAAATATTACTACCTCCGTCCCATTTTTTTTTTTTGTCCTCTATTTCATTTTGAGATGTCCCAAAATATTGTCCCGTTTCTAAAAATAAAAGTCATTAATTTACTAATGTTCCTATTATACCCCTATTAATTTACTAATTCAATTTTTTGATAAATTTTTTTAAGGGTAGTTTTGGAAACTTATACATTTTTAAAAGATAGACAAAACAATAAATGATGTTCCCTTAAAAAGTTTGACTTTTCAAACAGGACAAAAAAAATGGGACGGAGGGAGTAGTATTTATTGATTTCCAACTCAATTTTATCTAATTAATACTAGCATTTCTTTCTCTCTCTTATTTATTACATTTATAAGCATCTTAACATTCAGGGAGATAAAAAAGTATTATTACATTTATTGGCATCTTAACATTTAGGGAGATAAAAATCAATACCAATATTTTTTTACTTTAAGTTTTCCCTACTTATGGGCCAAGGCGACTTGATCATGCATGGTCTTCCTCGCCACCTTTGGGCAAGGCTACAGTGACTTTAGCTTACTTTTCCTTTTCCCATGGGCATGTAGTCAGTGAGGTAGTTGCAAACATTGAGGCTCTCGATTTCATTGAAATTGCTGAGTGTTATTGAAAATGTTCTTGTGATGGACATTGATAGATTCCTGCATTTGGGTTTGAGAGTTAATTGAGAGAGATAGAGATCGAAGAAGTTAGCTGATTTTTTTTTTTTTTTTTTTTTTTTGAGATCTAGAAGTTAGCTAATTAGTTTATGGTTTCATAGTTTCTTTAATTTTGGTTGTAATCCAATTTCATAGGTATCCGTGTGTGGTGGACCTTTTTGTATTTTGGGCTGAACTGTTCCTAACGTACTGTGGCTCAATAGTTCTGGGGTAAGAGAGTCAGGACTAGCTCAACTAAAACTCACCTTAAGCCAACTTGTGCACAAGTCAAGACCCCTTTATAAAGATTTTGATTACGTGTCCACGGCAGGGGATGCTGTCATAAAAACGTTATGGCATGAGAGACATAATATAACATGATAATAACAAGAGGTATTCTAACTAAAGTGCTCACTGCCAACCAAAGATAATATCTAAACAACTTTGCAACAGGAAAAACGGGATAATATAAGTATGGCAGAAATAAATTAGCAATAATGAAAAGAATAATGTTTTTTTTTTTTTTTTTTTTTTTGATAGGGAAAAGAATAATGTTAATGCTTAAACAATCATGCTAAAAGAGGGGAAGGGGATTAGTCTGCTAAACTTGGCTCCTTAGCAGATTTAAGTCCAAGAAGTGAACCAATCTCCAACGTGGGCAATCTCACAGAGAAATCTTTCCATAGAAATTGCCTACTTTAAAAGAATAGACTTAAGTGGCTAAATCTCGAATCCTTTAACTTGCTAGAGAGTAGGCTATTAAGAGGGAGAGAATGGAGTAGCCTATTGGTGCATGCCCTATCACGCTTTTGTTTTTCTCACTTCACTTCTTACTCTCTTATTTTCTTTCTTTTTGTTTATCCTCTCTGTTTTATTTTTTCTCAACTTTCTATTTCTCTCTTCTTTTTATGTTTCCTACTGTTCTTCTGTATTCTCCTGTTTTGTTTACTGTGCATAGCTAAAGCCTTTTTATACTACCTACCATGATAAGATTTATCATTTTACCCCTCAACTGCTTTTGGCCTGTTGTGGATGTCCTTCCTTGGCCACCCACCGGTCTGCTGGCTACCCTATGCTGGTTGCGCCACATTCCATTCCTGAACAAAGGGAGTTTTTTTTTTTTTCCTTGCTTACTGTAGCATTCCCATCCGAATAAGGGTTGGGTATTCTCTCTTATTAACTCCTATGATATGCACCTAGTGATTCCAGCTCATCTTTCCCTCTTTTTGGTGGTATGTCATCCCAACGGGATATCTCCTCCAAAAGAGGTTGAGCGGGAATCCCAAAATAGACTTCCCCCTTCTCCCCACCGCTAGACTATACATTCTCTTACCTTTGACCTATGGCCTACCGTCCCTGTATTGGCTGGGTACAAGTGGGTGGTGACTAGACCTTGTGCATGCTTTACTCCTATATGAGTCCATGGCTTGTCTGCTGTTCATGCGTTTGCCATTACCTACGGGTTTGTTTGGTCTTGCAGGGCATTTTGCTGCTTATTTTTTAACTCTTTGTGACGTGGATGAGTCATTGGGTCTTTATTCTTTGCATTTCATTTCTTCTTTGGGCTGGGTATTGCTTGGGCATGGGTCTTTTCTTCTTTAATTCATCCCTTGTCTCCTTTTACTTCTGGTTTATGGGTCAATTGGTATTCTTGCCACACCGCTGCACTACTTCTGCCTTGGTTTAGCTTAACTTGTGCTGGTTGGACCTCTTTTGGGCCTGTCATGTATTATTCCTTCTCTTAGTTCACGTCGCCCAGTATTTCTGTTGGGTCAATTCTCATATCATCTTGGATTTCCTCTGCCCATTTTATTCCTTTGGACATTCTCGGCCCGCTTCATTCCTTTCAGTATCCTTGGCCTATCTCATTCTTAAATAGGCTTTTGCTAAATCTTTTGGACTTCCCTGACCTAATTACCATATCTTTTACTTTTGGGGTTTGTTGGCCTTTGCACCAATCCCATTTACTAATTTCTCTCTTTGGGCTCCTCTGGCCCATCTTTGCTTGTTTTCTACTTCTTATGATTCCCATGAGCATATTACTTCCTTCTCTGGGCTCCCTTGAGCCCATTTGCTTTCTTTAGGGCCCTTTTTACTATTTCATAGGCCTGTGGACCATTATTCCTGCCATTTGGGCTTAATGGTTCTTTTTTACTTTGTTAATTCTTCTTCCTTCACCCCTTTCATATTGTTGGGCTTCTTCTTGTTATTGGGCCTTCTTGCCAAAGTGGACATCATCACCGTGATTTTGCAATTTTTTATCTCCCTAAATGTTAAGATGCTTACAAATGGTTATATGTAATAAATAAGAGAGATACAAAGATGAGTTCAAGTTACACCTTGTGTAACTTCAAAAAAGTTACACCCATTATAAATCATTGATATCTCACATATCTAATGGCAGAAAAAAAAAGCCTACTATTTATTTATTTCCAACTCATCTCATCTAATTAATACTAGCATTTTTGTACCTCTCTTATTTATTACATATAACCATTTATAAGCATCTTAACATTTAGGGAGATAAACAAATTGCAAAATTAGATACCTATGAAACTAGATTACATCCAAAATTAAAGAAGCTATGAAACCATAAAACTAATCAGCTAACTTCTAGTTCTCAAAAAAAAAAAAGAAAAAAAAAAAAAAAAATCAGCTAACTTCTCCGATCTCTATCTCTCTCGGTTAACTCTCAAACCCAAATGCAGGAATTTATCAATGTCCATCACAAGAAAATTTTCAATGATATCAGCAATTTCAGTAAAATCGAGAGCCTCAATGTTTGCGACTACCTTATTGACTACATGCCCATTGGCAAAGGAAAAGCAAGCCAAAGTCACTGTGGCCTTACCCAGAGGTAGCTTTTTAAGAGTTACACAGGTATAACTTAAACTTATTTCATATATAGAGAGAGAGAGAGAGAGAGAGAGAGAGAGAGGACTTCGTCAATGTACAAAGGAGAATTATTCTTGAAGAAAAGATACATTAATCATAACACACGCAGATAAATCGGTTCACACTCCTTACAAGAAGGAAACAAACAACAGACATAGGATATAGAAACACAGTGACGACCCCTACTGGGAGTTGCATCTGTAGGTGTTATGGCGTTTAAGACATCTATGATTGGAGCACTTATCTTCACAAGCTTTATCAGGCTTGTACACGGCATCTTCGCCTGGATGTTCTTTTGGTGGATCAGCAAGCATTCGGCTTATGTAGGGGTTCATCAGGTACTCCAACTCCACTTCGTCCTCGGTAAGGCATTCGCTGGGGTGGTCATCGCACCGGACAGACGCATTGCTCTTAACAAGGACAGCAGCACCACAACAATGTGCGTTAATGGGCATCAGCATCACAAAGAATGCCACAGGATATATCCCTCCCTTGGCCTTTTGAACTTCCATTATTTCAGGGTTCCTTTATCTCACCCCTACAAGTATAGCTACTTGATCTTACTTCACAGCTCTTTCTCACACATTGTAGTTGTATACCTTGAGAGGTGTACTTATAGTGATTATGAAAAGACACTAGTGATGAGTGATTACCAAACGAAGAAGAATAATGCACCAGAGAATATTAGTTTAATTCTATGATACTGTGTCATGCTTTTGTGGAATTCTTGTTCTATCCTTTTGTTACTTGGCTTACATGAAATTCGATTGAGGGTTTTATTTTTTCTGTTTAAAATAGCCAATATTTTTTATAACTTTCGATATAGGATGTTGTAATTAGGGCAGTAATTTTTTTTTTTTCAGGATTTTTTTTTTTTTAGCAAGACCATTAAGAAAATTAAATTAAACAGAATTTAATAAAAAAAGAACTTGAATATATTGAGTTAATGACACTAGAAAAAAAAAACACACAAATTCATGAAGTCATATTATATTTATACTATATATGCACACATTCACACGTAACATTATAACGAAAATAATAAATAAATAACACACAATTAGTACGTATCGAATACACACTCATATACTATATGTAATATAAATTTATAATAAAGAGAAAGACACTCACAGCTTACAAACACTCACACTTTACTCTTAGAGTTGGAGATATATAAATAGTTAAATAGGGAAGAGAGAGAGATGTGATTTGTATTGTTGTTTGGCTTTGAGATTGGTTGATTTGTGTTGTTTTTTGATTTTGTGTTAGGCTGATCTATGATTAGTATGTGATCAGGTGGTGGTGGTGCAAAATTTAAATCAGGGTGTGTAAAATTATTTTAAAGCTAAATTAAATAAGTAAAAAAAATCATTTTATATATAAATTTTTTTCAAGTCAGAAGTACATATGCAGCCGTCCCAGAATTAGAGTTTAATAAAAGTTAAGTTCTAGTGAAAATAATGTTTCTCTAAATATAACATTTTAAAGTATTTTTAGAGCATCTGCACCCCGGCTTGTAAAATTGCAAAATTGCTAAATTTTAGCATTCAGGCATTAAAAGTGAGTAGCATCCCGGCTCGTAAAATTGCAAAATTGTAAAAAAGTTTGGCATTGTGCTACAGTGCCATTGTACATTTACAATGGCACTGTAGCTGAATGGTATGTACTGTTTATAATATTTTAATACATTCTCTCTTCGGGATGTTGCTCACTATATCTTAACTCTCTCTTTCTGTTTTCTCACATCGACCCTCTCTCACTCTCTTCCTCTCTCACCATCGGTGCCTTACAAGTTGCCAATCTCACCGCCGCCAACCTTACATCCTGCCAACTTGCCACTAATCTCACCCTCGATGTCCAGATCTTGATCATCATCCTCCTTTCTCTCAATCTCAGCCTCTTTCACTCTCCCTGTTTTGGCTCTCTCTATCAAATGAACATGCAACCTGTCCACCACAGCCATCGCCGCCTCGCAGTCTTGCCCTCAAATCGGCGGCGTGGATTTCTGGTCACTGGCTTGGGTTTGCTGATTGGTGGCTTGGATTTGCTAATTGGTGGCTTGGGGTTGCTAATCGATGGCTTGTGGAGATCGGCAAGTCGGCGTGATGGGTTTGAAGTGATTTCCTCAATAGTGGGTTTGAAGTGGTTTTTTCTCTTGGTGTGTTTCTGGCAATTTTTTTGGTTTCTTGGCAATTTTTTGGCAATTTCCTCGATTGGTGGCAATGGTTTTTGGCAATTTTTTGTGTTTCTTTTCCTCTTGGTGGTTGTTTCTTGTGGTTGTTGTTGGTGGTGAGTTTGGTTGTGGTGGTGGTTGCTAGCTAGTGGTGTGGTGGTGGCAAGGTGGGTTTCTGGGTTTTCTTTTTTGGAACAGGATTTTTGGGTTTTTCTAAGAAGAGTACATTTTGTTGGTTATATATTTTAATGTGTAAATATATTATTTTAATGAGTAAAATAGGAAAAATAAAAGTTGGGATACTAAGAGTATTGTAAAATTGTATTGTATAATTGATAAAGTTGCTTTTTGGGATGGTAAAATATAGTAGAATTGAAATTTGGGATGCGAATGCTCTTAGAAAAGTGATGAAATTTTTTTCCTTGATATTAAAATAAAATAAATGCACTCCTGATATATAGCCATAGGTTAATATTAATATAATATCTTTTTTTTTTTTTTTTGATAAACACACTACAAACTTTTATTAATAAAACATCACAAACCAATTACATCTTGGATAAGAGCTTGCTGAATACAGCAAGGAATCTCTTCAATCCAAATTACATCATTGACAAAGCTTAGAGCTTGTCTTGCTAGAATATGTGCTGGCTTATTGCCTGATCTACGCACATGAGAAAATTTAACATCAATTTCAGCACCTAAGACATGAATGCCTTCCATAATAGCAGCAACAAATGTGGGTGGTTCTGAAATTCCTTTGAGAGCATTAGAAATCGTCAAGGAGTCACCCTCCAACAACCCATCTTGCAGCCCCAGGTGTCTAGCCAACAACATACCTGCTTCATAGGCTTTAGCTTCAACTTCAAGCACCTGCAATGGAGCTTTAATTTTTTTGCATAACGCTGCCATTAACCTTCCTTGCGAGTCTCTTATGACAACACCAATGCCAGCCAGGTTCTTTGTGGAATAAAAAGCACCATCCACATTTATTTTAAAGGAACCCGATGATGGAGGCAGCCAAGTCGATTGCATTTGAGTGTCAGATAAGTGCAGAAACCTGTTAGAAACAGCGCCACTGTTTGATTCAATTGCAGACCAATACTCTTGGAGATAAGTTGCTGCCCAAAGTGCCACAGCCAGACCTATTTTACCTTCACCCCCATGAAGAATTTCATTCCTATTACTCCATAATGCCCAAGCCATCATAACCAATCTTGAACATTTCTCCTCACCTGCTGCATTAGTCATCATCTCAAACCACAACAGATCCTGAAATGAATCAATATGGACATCCAAAGGCAGCAAATGTATTTTCGAAGCAACCCAAGCTACTTGTGCTTTCTGACAGCCCCAAAAAATATGTCCATTCGTCTCAGCCTTTTCCTTACAGCACACACACATGTCTTCATCAATTACATTGCGCCTCCTTAATTTAACTTTGGTCAGTAAAGTGTCACAACAAGCACGCCAACAAAAATGGCGCACTTTATGAGGGATGGGCAAAGACCAGAGTTGCTTCCAAAACTTCCTCAACGAACTACCATCAGAAGTAGTTCCACAGTTTGTAGATTTGAACAAACGCGCTGCTAAGTTATACGCACTCTTCACAGTGAAATTTTCGTTTGTAGTTTCAGCCCAAACAATTTTGTCTACTGGTAGAGTAGCACTCAAAGGAATTCTTTTGATTAATTCAGCTTCATGAGCAATAAAAAGGCTATCAATTACCTCGGATTTCCACTTGGCAGTAGAAGAATTAATCAAATCAGCAACCTTCATATCAGCATTCAAAAATATCCTCGGAGAAATTACACAATGAGATGAACCTCATGGCAGCCACCTATCTTGCCAAACCTTGATGTTTGCTCCATTGCCAACTCTCCTGTTAGGTTGTAAAGATTTAGGATTTTATGTATTTAGAACACTAATGGGTAATGTTGGCAAACCATGATCAAAACAATACATTTAGTCTTGTTTAGACTTGCTCAAAGTTGTGTCTTTTATGTAAAGTTGGAATCGAGTGGTTGCAGAAGTATTAGTGACTTTCGGCCTGGCTCGATCGATTAGATATTAGACTCTATCGATCGAAAGTCGCATATTAGCAAAATCAGCAAACGTAAAAATGCCATAACTTATTCGTTTGAAGCCCAAATCGCGAGCCATTTTTTCCAGTATTTAAAGGACATCATAAGCTAACCCTAGGTAGGGTTTTCAGAGCTTTTTAGAGAGATTAGAGTACCACTTGTGCTCTTTGGTATTTTAGGGTTTTGTACCCAAACCTCTCTAAGGTTGTTGCTCATATTGCTATTTTGTGTAAATCTCTTGTGAGATCTTTGAGGAGCTTTCCTTTATACAAAATTTAGGGTTTTCAAGGTAGAGATATTATTTACATCTTGATGATCAACAAAGTTGCTGCCATTGGAGCTTAAAGAATAACAAGCGTGGGTGCTTGTAGCTGATTGGAGAATCCAAGAAAGAAGGAGTCCATGGATTCGGAGCTTGCACGTGATCGTGTCAGTAAGTTCTACTGGTGGGTAGCATTAGGAAGTCAAGCGGGGAGCTTGTAAGTCCTTTTGTATAAACTTCAATTCTTTCATAGTGAATTCAGGTTTACCTTGAGAATAGCTAGGTCAAATTCTCCCCAGGTTTTTACCGTGTGGTTTCCTGGGTCATCATATCTTGTATTCTTTATTTTTCCGCTGCTATATATTCTTGATATGATAGTTTGATTGTGATAACCTAGATTTGCATAATTTGACTAAGTTAATCACTTGGCTAATTAACTAGGTTAATCTAATTGTTGTTTTAAGGGGTCTAAAAACTTAAAAAGTGGTACCAGAGCGGGTAGCTCTTCTGTTGTAGATCTTTTAATCTTTGAGCTGATCCTTGACCCCTGTTGTCATGGATAATTTGAAGTGTCTTTCTGCTCATGTTTGTGATGTTTTGAATAAAAAGGACACTATTGTTTCTGTTGATTTTTTTGATGCTTTTGAAACTCTTCGTAAGGAATTATCTAAATCTTTGAAAATTTCTAAGAAATTCAAGGAAGAGTTAAAAATGGCTAATCTTGAAAAAGAGGATTTGATTGTGAGATTAGATGAATCTAATAAAAAGAATGAGTTTTTGAGAAATCAAATTTCCTCTCAAGATGAGAAGATGAAAAGCTTGGAACAAGAGTTAGTTGAATCTAAAGCTAAAATTGAAAACTTGACTAGTACCAAGCCTGCTATTGATAACAGAAGTGTTTCTGTTTCTCTTAAGCCTAAAACTGAGAAAGTTTATATCCCTCCTTTTAAGAGAAATAATAAAGAAAAGGCTTATTGTGCTAGGTTAGACGAAGGTAAAAGTTCTGATGTAGATGCTGAAGTTTCTAAACCTAAGTCTAAACCTACTGTTAGAGAGCATAATAAATCTGTTTTTGTGCCTACTTGTCACCGTTGTGGTGTTGTTGGACATATTAGACCAAACTGTTCTTTGTTGAGGCAAAAACCAAAATCTAAGACTAGATTTGCTGTTAGGAATACTGATATTCCTAAATTTGTTCCTGTTTGCCACTTTTGTGGTGTCCGTGGTCACATTCATCCTAATTGTCATAAGTTGAAATTTAAACATTCTGTATTTCAATCTAGGATATGTGGTGATATTTCTCATGCCATAAGTCCAAATAAATTGTTTCATATGCTTTTGAAAAATTTAAGCTTGTTGGCTTGTGAAAGGAATTTGCAGAATTTTAGTCTTTCTCAGAAGATTGGTGTAATCCCTCAAATACACTCTGCTTTTTATGGATTTTCACCTACAAAGCCAAAGAATCGTGCTATATGGGTGAGAAAAGATTCTCTAAGGTGAGTGTTGTTGACTTGTCCCTATTTTAATTCTTTCAATTGTTTGTGGACATGTCTTGTTTCTGTTTTTGGTTGTTTTGTTTTGTTGTTTTTTTTTTATTTTTTTTTTTATTAAAAAAAATCCAAAAACATTGAAAAATTTCAAAAAGACAAAAATATTTTATTTTGAGTCTTGTTTTATTTTTCTTGAGGATTACATGAATTATGATATCTCTCTTTTGATTTAGAACATGCTTGACATTGTGATGAAACTTGAATAGCATGTGTTATAATAGTACTAAGCTATTTCTGATTTTGTATGAGTATGTACTAGTTTGAACATATACTCAAGGGTTAATTAAGACATTTGTTTATGTACCCTCTATAGCTTAGTGTAGCACTATCATGCATTGCATTTTGCATTGTTCATTTAGCATAATATGTGTTTTTTTTTTTTTTTTTTTTGGTCATTAATTTTTAAAACCAAAAAGATTTTTGTGTTTTGCATTATTTTTCTTGGATTTGAAATCAAGGATTGGCCATATTATTTTTACATGACATGTTTATGTACCTTGTTTAGCTTGGATGAGCTTATTTTATTGTACTCTACAAGTTTGAGTTTTGTAGCGCATGTTGTGTGGAAAGATGTTTATAGTTTTTGATCACTTTGTCTTAATCTTGAAATCACATGCCTTTGATTGTCAGACTTCATCCTTTTGAGAAAGGCATAAATAACCATCTCACCACTGTTCACTAGCCAATTATGAACACCTTAGTGCATATCGTAAGATTTTGTGCTCGTGAAAGTGTAGCACATGCACAAAAAGAACATAAGGTGTAGCGTCGGTTTAATTAATTGCTTAATGCTTAAAATTGGTGTGTACTATTAGGCTTGATGCCAAATCACATAATTAAAATTGGTGTGCACATTATCCCGGCTATTTAATAAGTTTCTGAACAATTAAAATTGGTGTGTATATTATGAGGCAAAATCAAGAAACTTACATGATTGCAAGCTTTTGTTCTAGGAGATGTGAGAGTTATATGATGTAACTCTTTTGGTGATAGTCTCTTTCAAATTCTATGTGATGAATTTTGTAGACTTTGTGTTTCATTTCTATTCACATATCACCTCACATGTATCTCAAGCTTTCGCTAGTTGCACACACTACACAAGTTACTCTTTGTTAAACTTGGTACATTGTATTGTGTGATCTTGTTGTGGCCATCCAAGATTAAAAGTTCCTTGATCTTAATGCAAAATGTGTTTAAAGTTTGAGAAATTGGAAATTCTAGAACTTGAATGTACCCGAATTGGGGATTTTGTTCAAATTGGCTTTATTTGATAAAATTGGCTTGTTGAATTGATGCAATTGATCATTATATTATGTATTCTAGCTTGTGTGATGATTAATTGGTCAAATTTTTCCTAAAATCTTAACAAGTGGTTTTTAAATTTTAGGGTTTTTGTTAGAAACTCTATGCTCAGGCCAATTTTGTGAAATTGAACTTAAAATTGAACTTAGTTTTACAGCATTAAAGCATGCATCATGACATATCTTTCCATGCATCATTTGTGTTTAGGATTCACATGCATTACATTGATTTTTGTATCCATCTTGCAGTTTTGCAGTCATATCTCTCTTTGTTTTCACACATAGCATGCATACACTTTGCTACATTAGGTACTCAACTTGATCAAAAAATTGATTGATAAATTTTTGAGCTATGTACTTTCTAGTATATGCCTTTTTTATGTGTGAATTGCAGAAAATATTTTTCTTAGGAGATATGATGGATAATCAATGTGCAAATATTTTCTCTACTCATGCAACTATTTATAGGTCACATAGTGTCATGTTTGCATTTATTGAAAGAGAGAATATTTTTCTTCATGTGTATCCTCACCTTAGTTTTTAACTTTGGTTTTTTTTTTTTCCCCACCCCCTTTATTTTTCTCTAAAACTTGTTTTGTTTTTCCTATTTTTATAGGGGGAGAAATTTTTTTTAACCTTTGTGGTTCATAGGGGGAGTTGTCTCTATTTTCTCTTACTCTGTTGCGTATGTTTTCTGTCTATCTTCTGTTTAGGTAGTCTTTGTCAATACGTGACAAAAAGGGGGAGACATATAGATGACCTGTTTGTTTTGTTTAAGGGGAGAATATAAATAAAAACTTTTTGTTGTATCTAACTTAGGGGAAGAGTTAGTTTACTTATGTTTTTCTTTCTGTTTCTTGTTCACTGCTCATTGATTTATATTTATGAGTTATTCATGATATATGTCTTTGTTTTGTGTTTTGTGAAGTCAAGAATTTATTTTGTTTACTTGTATTTTTTCCACACATGCGTTTATGCGTTTGTTGAGTGTTTCAGGAATATACAAGTTGATTCAATTGAGCTGCTGTCTATACTTGCAACTGATGGATAGTAGTTAGGATTGAATTTGTGTTATGAGCATTATGTTTGTAAAGGGCTTTTACTTTGAAAACTTTGAGCTTTTAGTTTGTATTTTGTCACGGATTGCCAAAGGGGGAGTTTGTTAGGTTGTAAAGATTTAGGATTTTATGTATTTAGAACTCTAATGTGTAATGTTGGCAAACCATGATCAAAACAATATGTTTAGTCTTGTTTAGACTTGCTCAAAGTTGTGTCTTTTATGTAAAGTTGGAATCTAGTAGTTGCAGAAGTATTAGTGACTTTTGGCCTGGCTTGATCGATCAGATATTAGACTCGATCGATCGAAAGTCACATATCAGCAAAATCAGCAAACGTAAAAAGGCCATAACTTATTCTTTTGAAGCCCAAATCGCGAGCCGTTTTTTCCAGTATTTAAAGGACATCATAAGCTAACCCTAGGTAGGGTTTTCAGAGCTTTTTAGAGAGATTAGAGTGCCTCTTGTGCCTCTTTGGTATTTTAGGGTTTTGTACCCAAACCTCTCTAAGGTTGTTGCCCATATTGCTGTTTTGTGTAAATCTCTTGTGAGATCTTTGAGGAGCTTTCCTTTCAACAAAGCTTAAGGTTTTCAAGGTAGAGATATTATCTACATTTTGATGATCAACAAAGTTGCTGCCATTGGAGCTTAAAGAATAACAAGCGTGGGTGCTTGTAGCTGATTGGAGAATCCAAGAAAGAAGGAGTCCGTGGATTCGGAGCTTGCATGTGATCGTGTCAGTAAGTTCTACTGGTGGGTAGCATTAGAAAGTCAAGCGGGGAGCTTGTAAGTCCTTTTGTATGAACTTCGATTCTTTCATAGTGGATTTAGGTTTACCTTGAGGATAGCTAGGTCAAATCCTCCCCAGGTTTTTACCGTGTGGTTTCTTGGGTCATCATATCTTATGTTCTTTATTTTTCTGCTGCTATATATTCTTGATATGATAGTTTGATTGTGATAACCTAGATTTGCATAATTTGACTAAGTTAATCACTTGGCTAATTAACTAGGTTAATCTAATTGTTGTTTTAAGGAGTCTAAAAACTTAACATCTCCATCTTAAACCTTCAATGACCAATCTTTGGGCCGAAATCAAACTCCTCCATGTATAAGATGGATTGTATCCAATCCAAGCATGAACAAAGTCACCTGTTGGGAAATATTTAGCCTTAAGGACCCTATAAAGGAGAGAATTACCACCCATTTGGACATGCCACCCCTGTTTCGCAAGCAAAGCCTTATTAAACCATTTTAAATTCTTGAAACCCATTCCACCATCACATTTAGGCTCACACATTTTCTCCCAACTAAACCATGCAATTTTCTTTTCCTCCTTTTTTTGACCCCACCAAAAATTCCTAATCATCCCCTTCAGATCATCACAAAGCGAATCTGGAATTTTGAAACAACTCATAGTGTAAGTTGGAATTGCTTGAGCCACAGCTTTTATTAAAACTTCTTTCCCTGCCTTGGAGAGCAATTGTTCCTTCCAACCTGCTAATACTTTTCCCAATTTCTCCTTAATAGCATTGAAAGTAGTTCTTTTATTTCTCCCCACCAAAGAAGGCAATCCAAGATACTTCTCATGTTGCTTAATTATTTGGGCTCTAAACCTATTCTTTATCTCCTCTTGAACTTCCCTTGGAGTATTGCCACTAAAAAACAAAGATGTTTTAGCAAGATTTAATTGTTGTCTAGAAGCTTTCTCATACATAGCAAGCAATCTTTGTAGTTCATAACACTCCTTTAATGTCGCCTTGCAAAAAATCAAACTATCATCTGCAAAAAAACAAATGAGACAATATTGGACTACCCCTACATATTTTTTTCTCCATCCATTTGACCTCTATCCACTGCTAATTGGATCAAAGCAGACAAGCCTTCTGCACACAAAAGGAAAAGGTAAGGTGACAAAGGGTCTCCTTGACGGATCCCCCTTGATGGAATAATGTGTCCCCTTGGTGTCCCATTAATTTTAATTGAATAAGTAACCGTAGAAACACATCTCATGATCAAACCCCTCATACGGTCAGCAAAGCCCAATTTCTCCATAACTTTGTCAAGCCAAACCCACTCTACCCTATCATAAGCTTTACTCATGTCTAATTTAAGAGCCATCTCCCAAACCATACCCCTCTTTTTTTGGCTAATATGATGCATGGTTTCAAAAGCCACCAAGACATTATCAGTAATCAACCTCCCATGGACAAAAGCACTCTGTATATCACTAATAATTGAAGGTAAAAACCGTTTCAACCTATTTGCAATAGCTTTTGAAGCAATCTTGTACACTACATTGCATAAACTAATAGGTCTATAGTATGTTATCTTTTTTGGCTCTTTAATTTTTGGGACAAGAGTTATGTGGGTTTCATTAAAGTTAGGTGGAGAAATAGCAAAGTTTAGAAAATTAATTATCGTTTTGGTGACCACCGCACTACTAGTGCTCCAAAAATGTTGAAAAAACAGAGAAGGCATCCCATCAGGACCCGGTGCCTTAAGTGGATACATTTGCTTCAAAGCTACATTCACTTCACACTCTACAAAAGGCCGAACCAGCCATTCATTCATTTCATGAATCACCTTAGGTTCCACAGCCAAGAGCAAATCAGAAAAATCCATCGGATTACTAGTAGAGAAAAGATCCCCAAAATACCCAATTGCTATCTCCTCCATTTTATCCTCTTCAATCTGCCATACCCCATCATTATCTAGCAAACCCTTCATTAAATTCTTTCTATGTCTAGCCGAAGCCTTGGCATGAAAGAAAGCTGTATTCCTATCACCATTTTGGAACCAATTTATCCTTGATCGTTGTCTCCACATGTCATCCTCTCTATCCAACCAACAATTCAGTTCAATTTGAGTATGTCTCAATGCTTCCACAACTTCCTTGGATGTGGGCTGCAACTCTAACCATTCTAATTTGGTTTGAAGCTCCCTAATAGTTCTTCCCACATGACCAAATTCCATAGCATTCCAAGAAGACAAGTCAACTTTGCACCTCTCCAAACAATTGTGAAGAACCCAATCTGACTCCATTAATTGACCACTTTCCCATGCATTCTTGACAACCGTTTCACACCTCAAGTCCTTCAACCACATTGATTCAAAACAAAATATTTTTTTATATCGCCTTATCTTCCATTGTTGAAACAAATGAAGTGATAGTGGAGAATGATCTGAAACCCAAGAAGATAAATGGTGAAGCTTAGCTATTGGATAAAGAGACATCCATTCCAAAGTAGCCAAAGCCCTATCTAATCTTTCTCGTATTTGAACCCCACTAGTTGTTTGATATAGCCAAGTGAACTTAGATCCAACGAAACCCAAATCACACAATCCACAATGATTAATAGTAGATACAAAATCTTCCATCTGTTTTCTTAGACGAATGCTTCCACCTTCCTTCTCCGAGAGACCCATAATCTCATTAAAATCACCAATGACCAGCTATGGTAAAGAAGACGTGCTTTTTAAATGCTTCAATTTCGTCCAAGATTCATGCCTTTTAGCTGTATCCGGATGACCATAGAAACTAGTTAAATGCCACCAACCAACTTCCCCTCCATTCACCCATGCATTAATATGATTTTAAGAAAAAGTCCTTACATCTACTTGCAACTCTTCTTTCCACAACAGAATAAGACCACCACTATTTCCAAGACTAGGAACCACAAAACAATTTTTCATTTTACATTTTTCCTTAATCAAATCCAGCCAATCTTTTTTCAGCTTTGTCTCCATAAGAAAGACAATAATGGGCTCTTCTTTATTCACTACCTTTGCCAAGGCATTAACTATTCGGAGGTTCCCAAGCCCCCGACAGTTCCAACTTAAAAGACTCATTGTGCTCGGCGAGGTTGCTGAGCAACCTCCGCCGTTAGAGAAGTGGAACATACCTCAAGCTTCTTCCTCTTTTCCCCTTCAAGAGAATGATCCTCCATTCTATCAATATGAGTAATTTTTTCTCTTATCACCAATGTCAAGACCTGCTACTGCCTTCTTTGCAGAAATTTCTTTTTTGAGAGTATGGGTTGCTTGTGAAGAGTTTCTGGAATAAACAGGACTTGTGGTTTCAGTATTCAACAATTCTCCTTGTGGATATTTCCTAGGCCTTCCACGTGTGCTCTTCTTTTCTTTTGGAGTAGAGTTTTGGCCAACATTAAATTCCTCAATCCGAATTGCCTCCAAAGAGTCCACATCATATCTGACTTTCTCCTTATTTAATCCTTGACATTCTTTTGACATGTTAATGCATGACTTGCCATGAGAAAAAATAGGAGCAGCGGCTGAAACAATTGCCTCCACAAAGTCCACATCATATCTGACTTCCTCCTTATTTAATCCTTGAATTTCTTTTGACACGTTAATGCATGACTTGGCATGAGAAAAAATAGGAGCAGCAGCTGAAACAACACCAAGTTGATCAGTTTTCAAGTTTGAAAGCACTGGAGAGGAGTTAATCGCTTGATCTAAAGCTTGTAACTGCTCCTTAAAATTTGGAACCACCCCTGCATTGTCCTTCACAGCCAGCAGCGTCTCAGATGGCTTCATCGAGGAAGAAACGTATTCATCATCATCCATAAACCCATCCTCACATCGAGGCACCAAGCTATTCTCATTTGTAGCATGAGAATCAGAAGAAGTGATAGTGTTTTCACAACCTTGATTCAGTCCTGGCAAACCATGAGAAGCCCAAGCATCTGAAGTAACACCACCAGCAACACCACTATTCACATCTTCATATCCTTTAACTTCAACAAAAGACTTTTTAGCCGGATTGAAAAAAGGAGCCTTGATCCACAGACCAAATTGCTATTCTGCTATAGTCAAAGTACTCTTGCTTCGCAGCCAAAGAGAACAGTCTTTATCATCATGAGAAACAGACCCACACCAGTAACAAATATTCGGCAACCTTTCATACATAAAAGCAACCCACCCTTCATTATCCTTATCCCAATAGATCTTCTTTCCCCTACATAAAGGCTTTGAGACATCAACAACCACTCTCACTCTCATGAAATTCGGCCCCAACATTTCTCCCAAATCTTTTGGTTTAATTACAGGTCCAATAGTCTGTCCAATATTGAAAGCCGTTTCAACAGTTTGGAGGGGAAAAGGTAAATTATGAATTTGTACCCAAAACGCTGTTGTTTGAAATCCCAACATGTGAATAGGAGCATAACCCTCAAATTTTTCAAAGACAACAAGATGCGTGTCAAAAGCCCACAGTTCACCTTGAATAACTCTTTCCACATCAACTTCCAATTCAAAAGCAAACAACAGAATGTTTTCACCACCCACAGTGACATTGAATCCTCCTTTTGTGCGCCATAAAGGGCTGAATGTTTTTGCAACAACCTCTACATTTAATGATCTACGGGTGAAAAATTTCCCTGCAAGTATAACATCTCTCTTCTTCCTTTCAATTCTCAGTGCAACCCGATTTTCTTCAGACTCTGACAAAGATAACTTCTTCCAACGAGTTGATAAATCCTCCATTAAAACAAGTAAAGTAGACAAAAGAAACAGATACTAACTAACATGATTTGAAACAACACAAATCTCCAAGTAGACAAATATACTTAAGAACCCACCTTCCTTCTCAAAGACAAGGGAAACCATATACTACAAGGAAGAGAAGCATAACTGCCACAAGAGAAGCCAAACTGCTCTTACTTGAGAACGTTTTTCAATATTTTATATGTTTAGTATTATTATAATATCTGGTTATTGCCTTTTGGATGAAAAACCAATGGAAAACTATCGGCAAACTGTCGGCAAATTAAAAATGTAATTAGCCTTTCACTCAATGTTTATATATTTGAGTTAGATACTAGGTTTCACTCTCCAACTAGCTGTAACCGATTACAATGAACATTCAGTCTTTAGTAAAACAAAATACAAAAGTGTTGAGATTAGAGAATGCTGATTGGTATGAATTAACTAAGCTTTATGTACAACGAACCTTCTGTCTTTAGTAAAACAAAAAACAAAAACAAAAAACAAAAGAGTATAGATTAAAGAATGCTGATTAGTATGAAATAACTAAGGATATATAGTATCCGTTTGGATACACGTTTCTGCGTCCATGTTTGTGCGTTTTACTCCTTTTTTTTTTTGGCACACGTTTTAGGAGCAAATAACACTGTTACAGCTACAATTCATGCACTGTTCATGAACAGTAACCGCAACTTTTGACTATTCTCTCGTGAATAGTACACCCGTGCACTATTTACGAGTCCGTATGTGCGTTTTACTCCTTTTTTTTTTTTTTGGCACACGTTTTTGGAGCAAATAACACTGTTACAGCTACTGTTCATGAACAGTAACCGCAACTTTTGACTATTCTCTCGTGAATAGTACACCCGTGTACTATTTACGGGTCCCACAAACTTCACTTTTCAACCACTTTTTCCTTTAAAATGGGTCCCACGGCACTATTCACACATTTAAAAATTATTTTGCTATAGTGTTTTCAGTTTTTAGTTTCAGCAAAATAAGTTCTATCCAAACGAACCTATATTATATCGAAAGTTCATTTCTTTTATTTTTATTTTTTATTTTTTGCTTTAAAGAAATCAGTCATATATTATATAAATTCTTTTCCACTTGCAAATTTTCTAATAATTGATGTCTTCTTTTCTAGTGTAATGTGATACATTTTATTTGGCATTATTATTTCAGTCCTCACCAAATAGTACTCACCCACATCTTTAGTATTAACTCTTTTTAATTTGGAATATTAAAAAAAATAAAATAAAAAACTCTTTTTAATTTGGAATAAAAATTGTTAATTTTTTTTTATTATGTTTTTCTTTTTTCATTTAGGTGTTGACATGACATTTTAAAATATCAAAAAAAAATTTATTGTAGGTTCCAATTAGCTCAATTAGTAAAGTCTCTGATGGTTGAATAAAGTATCTGAGATTCAATCCTCGCCTACACCAAAAATCGATTGGTGTCTTGGTATGATAATAAAGAGCTATCATTAGGAACGGATATCATAGATTGAAACTTTCTAAAAATATATTTTATTTTAATAACCGTGTGAGCTTCAAACGTGCCAGCAGAGTATACCATTTGCCACATAGGCATTTTCCATTAGTGAATTAACGATAATGATCAAATTGATTGCAAATTGAAAATAACAAAGACTAAATCAATTGTGACATCAAATTATAGGGACGAAAATTATATTTTCTACGTATTTTAACTATTGAAAAAAAAAAAAAAAAAAGGCCTTGCACATAAATTTATTAAACTTGGGCTAGTTAGGACAACTACTAGACTTAGGAGGCCCCGTTTAGTAAGCCCAATTAGTCAGATTCCACAGCCCAACACTTGATCGTGTTCGGTCTATAATATGGTCAATAGCTCTAGAGAATAGGGTTACAACAAATTTCACAATTACTGACATCGCATGTTGTTATTGATTGATTAAAAAGTGATGGACGTAAATAAGAAGCGATAAAAATTTGAAAACTCAATTATAATGAAATTTTTGTATTTGTGGAAATCTTAGCATGAAGAGATGAATTCTTATTGAATTAGCACTTGACACGAGGGTGTACAATGTAATATTGCATCTTGATGATGTGATCTCTTTCGTGGATGAAAAATGCAAATTCACTCTTGGATCAATTCTAAACTTGAATAAAAGGGCAAAGCAGAAGAGTTGAGCTATGGGGACAATAGCTCCCCGGGCTCCTGCAAAAACTGCCTTTCCCCATTGATGTCCTTTTCCTCTTAAAAAACAAAACAAAAGGAATACATATATATATACCTCTCACTTTTCTAAGTCGTAGAATTTGAAAATTACTTTCTCTTTCAATAAAGTCCAACAAATTGTTCTATTACATTTTGTATATTTAGGATTCAACTCAAATTTGAAAAGAAAAAAAAAATCCATTTTGCGTTTTTTTTTTTTTTTTTTCCTTTTCTTTTACAACTTTTTATAGGTTACGCTCCATTTATAGTCGGACATCTATTTAACTAAAAACAACTGATACAAGACATAGCCTAACAGTGAATTGTTAATTATCAAAACAATGTAACATATTTGTAAAAATTGGAAATGAAAGATATGTACTTAGGGTAGAAAAAAAAAAAAAGATTAATAAGTATTGTACAAATTCTTAAGAATTGGAATCTTGAGAATCATTTTTTTAGTTAAAAAATAAAATGAATTAAACGTAGGCGACTAATTAATATAGGAGTCTAATGCATTATAATGACTATGTTGACAACGCATGGTGACATGGCACAAGGCCAGCAGCGAAGCCTAAGGGTTCATTTCACATGTGCCATAATGTTGTTGTAGCAAAATTCACGTGTGCTATGTTGTTAGAATTTTTGAGGGAAAAATAGATACTAGCACATGCACATGCTAACTTTTTGGAAGATGTTAAAAGTAGGCTAAAATAGCACAATAGTATTGTTTACCGAAATATATATCAATCTACCACTATTTCGGAAATATGTAAAGATTCACTACTTTTTGGGTACTCGAGTTTTCCATGGTATTCGAGTTCATGGAACTCAAGTATCATGGAAAAATTTTGAAAATTTTTTATGGTACTCGAATTCCTTGAGCTAGAGTTCCATCAAAAAAATTTCAAAAATTTGTAAGGCTATTTTTTCAAAGAAATCAAGTTTGTGAAACTCGAGTTTGATGGCAAACTTGAGTTTCACAAACTCAAATTTCAAAAAGATAATAGATTGTTAAATATTTCACAATGGTATATTACAAAATATTTTGCAAAAGAGTAGTATTTGGAAGTTAAAAGTAAGTAAAAGTCAAGTACTTCTTCTCTTCTCTTCTCACAAAAAAAAAAAAAAAAAAAAAAAAAAAAAAAAAAAAAAAAGAAAAAAAAAAATGTCAAGTACTTCTTCTCTTCTCTTCTCACAAAAAAAAAAAAAAAAAAAAAAAAAAAAAAAAAAAAAAGATAAATTGCAAATTACACCCCTAACGTTTGAGGTTGCTTGGATTTTACACCCTGAAGTTTGGTTCCGTTAGCAATTCACCCCCTATGGTTAGTTTCTGCTGTTAATTGACACATCACCATGCTGACACATCAACAGCAGAAACTAATTGTAGGGGGTGAATTGCTAACGGAACCAAGCTTTAGAGTTTAAAATCCAAGTTCTAAAACGCTATGGTATAAAATCCAAATAACCTCAAACGTTAGGAGTGTAATTTGTAATTTACCCAAAAAATATAAATATAAATAAAAATTACGTGCTTAATTAAAAGTAGCATGTGATTAATATATTACAATTATATTCTATTGGTTCATGCAAATATGTCTCTTCCCAAGAAATTCACGTTTTGCCTATAAATACCCTTGGACGTTTATTTGAACAATACATAATTTTTATCTCCACAGACACAATTATGTAGTCTTTGATCACCACCCTAACGGAGCTGCCATTCATGTTTAGGACAAACAATCCGGTCCATCAAAACTGCTCTTAGTCATTCAACCCCCAATTTAGTTCTGTCATTGGTCAAACTCCTCTTCGGTTTTCCATTACCAAACCTATCTCCCTCCAAATTTGGTTTTCATTCACTAATCAAGCTCCACTCTCTCTCTACCTCCAATCTCTTCACTTTTATATCCAATGAGCCCCAAACAAACAAAAAATCTCATCCAATTTAAAAACGAAAAAAATATATTTTAAAAAGGATATGGGGGATTAGAGGTCACATTTAGGTGGGTGAATTGTGCGTATGGATCTGGTAGGATGTGTGTAGGTGGATCAAGGTTGTCAAAATCGGGATCCTACATAAAATCAAGGGAGGTAGGTAGGATCGTGGATCGTAAGATCGGATCATGGATCATAAGATCCTACCTATTTTCAGATTTTAAGCAAAAAACCTATTGATAGTGACTTTGTATGTTATATAATCACTTAAAATATGAATCCATCCATCAAAAAAAAATTACATCATAAAATGTAATTTGCACACACTATATCATTCTAACGAAACAAAATATATTTAACTTTTGACATAATGTATCTAAAAAGTTTAGTACATATTTAATTAGCAACTAAGTATCATCTACACATATGGAAAATGTTTTCCAAATTCTAAGTTCCAAATCTAAAATAAGTTAAGCTAATTATCATATAAAAACTAGCAAACTACAAATTTACAATATGTAATCCAAAAGAGAATTCTCAATCTAAGGTAAACTAGCTAATTACAAATATGAAATCCAAAAGAGAATTCACATTCTAAGGTTCTTCTAAACTAATCATTGTCATTGTCATATCTCATTTCATCATCTAAATATTTTAGGTTTTATTTTTGAAAACGTTAAACTTAAGTACTATAAGTTCTTTTGAGATTTTATGTTGACATAGGGGTAAATTTGGGACTTCAATTCATTGTTGGACTTCTGATAACCCATTGGGCATGTGGGTTTAGGTGGATTATCTTACCCAAATGAATCCCACTTAAAAAAAATAAATAAATAATAATAATAATAATAATTTCAAGCCAAATGGTAGGATTGGTAGGATCGGTAGAATCCCATATGATATTACGATCCTATGTGATCCTACACAATCCTACATACGATCCCACCATTTTTGCGATCCTGCTAGGATTTTAAACTTTTTTGTGAGGTGGGATTGTAAAATCGTGTAATTTTACGATTCGGATCGCGATTTTGACAACCATGAGGTGGATTGAGTTGTGAGAGGTGATTTTTTTTTTTTCTTTTTTTTTCTTTCATTTTACATTGTTTCAAACACTTTCAAAATGTAACTAAACACTACGGGAAAAAGGACATTTTCTCCTGAAAACATTTTTAACTAAAAATATTTTACATCAAAAAACAATTTACAATGAAAAAAATGGAATAGTTATAATTTTTTTGGTCTACAAATATTCTTGAACTCATGGCCCTGCCATCAATCATGTGTTGGGGCCCACATGTTGGGAGAGGGCTATTGTACACACTAGAAGTAGAATATCCATTTTTCCTAATATGGAGGGTTATGGAGTGAGATATGAGCTCAGAAAGTAGGTCCCTTATTTATATATATATATATATATATATATCTTATTGAATATGTTATTTTCCCTTTTTTTTTTTTTTTTTTTTATAGAAGAAATATGTTATTTTCCTAAGTCTACGCTAAGTGGCAAATCATTTTTATTAGGTTTTTAATAGAGAATGACAATAATGAAAACTAATTTTCAAATTGAGTCTGGTTAAGTGTTACACAATTTTCCACCGTCATACTATAATTCAAAGCCTAAAAGCTTGGTTAAGACTTTGCCTAAGGGGTTAATAGTTGATTCTTGGACCATTAAACCAAGAAATACCTTAAATTTATCTGCTTTGGCTCATAAGACCTTTTAGTGTGATCACCCTAGGTTAATGGTCTTACACATTTTTCTAAAAAACTAGTGTGTGTGGCACATGCAAGGCATGTGCTACCTTTTGAGTGAGAAAATTAAGATAAAATTTTTATTTGAAGAAGTATGAAACTATATACATAAAAAATGTATGTCATACAAACTTAATCTCATTCATATAAGAATTATGAAACCTATTTGCTAAAGGCAATACCTACTCATTAAAAACTTCTAAGAATGAAAACAGATATCATTATCTTAAGCAACTGAGTTTTACTAAAACCTTGTCACAATATTTAAATTTCTGCAATGAATGATGTCATATGTTACAATTGAAACTCTTTATTAAATACCTTCCACCATACACAATGAAAATTTTGTCATTAATAGTTTCTTCTTTGTTAGAACATATGTGTTTCACATGTTAGGAACATGTGTCACTATTTTGTGTAATTGGTTAATCTTTTGACAAAACACATTTTACTTGTAATTTGAAAGATCTAAGATGTGTTTGATGCTTCAAGAAATCTTGTTTCAAGTTTAAGTGTTAAAACCATGCAAGTCTGTTCAAGAATCAAGTGTGAAAGTGCTGCTCATTAAAGCTCGACAGCTAGTATCTATTGAGGCTCAAAGAGCTGTCTAAATCCCGTGGCTCGATAGCTACTCGACAGATAGGTATCTGTCGAGGTTTATGAAGTTCAGTTTTTCAGGACTGTTTTTCATCCAATTTGTGAGTATGTGTTTAGGCTTTCTTTTCTCACAACCCTAAACATATATAAAGATTTTTTTAAGGGCCGTCAATGGTGACATAAGTTGCATAAGTGTGGAGAAAAGTTTGTTCATGCAAATTGTGACCAGAGACAGAATTTGCCCTAGTTCATCTTTCTTATGAAGAAGCTGCTGTGTTTGTACACCGTAGGGTTTTGTGATCAAGGAGCTTCTTGATCTTCATCGTGTGATGAATTGAAAAACTTTGCAGCCAACATCTTTCTCAATTTGGTGATCAAGTCGCATATTGGGATCTGTGCAATTGGTTAGTCACGTACTGGGAGCCGTACATTGAAAAGGAGAAATTGTCATTACAAAACAAGTCTAATTGGGTATTGGGGTAAGGGTTCAATTGGTGATTTTTTTTACTACCACTCACTTTGCATGTTAATTTTATTAATTAATAAATTTGGCTAATTAATAAATTAATTCATCACAAGGGGTCAATATGTTTTTGGCCTATCATTCTTTATCATTTTACTTAAGTCTAGGTGCAATCTTTAACTTAATTAGTTTTTAATGAATACTTATTTTAGGCAAGAAAAAAGAGATAACAAAAGGCATGCGTCATTGAATTTTTCATTAGATAAATTATAAGTTTCGAAGATTTAAACCTGGAAAATCAATTTTTTGGTAACAAATAAAACACCTTATATTACTATTCCAACTTTTTAAGTATTACTACCATCTAAAACTCAAAATACGTGAATAAATTTTTTGGGATGTTAAAATTTAGCCACTACAAAATGGAATATTTTAAAAATCATAAGTTTTCATTAAGGTTTAATTGAGAGAATATAAATATGACATATTTGTTCTTTTCCAAAATATTAAGGGGGAAATTGCTCGATTTTAAAATTTAAGGAGAAATTGTGAACTACCCCAAATATAAAAGATGAAAAATGTTTTAATCCTAAGTTTTCGTGTTTTTTTTTTTTTTTTGTGGGTTTGTGTGTGTAAAACTATGTGTTTTTTACTTAAAATTATGCATAAAGAAAACAAAATAAATAAAAAATTCAACCCAAGAAAAATGTACTCAAAACAGTGAATTTTGGATCATCAAAAATTGACTAATAAAAAAAAGATTCGAGAAACATAAAGAATGGCACAACATTTTCATAATACCTTTATAACTTTATTATATTGTGACAACAATAAGGTGTCTTAACATTTTCACAAGAGAAATTTTATGTCCACAACATTTTCATTGCAAATCATAAATAATAGGTTGTTACGGGTTGTTATTAGTGGGCAAAATAGTAATTTCATTGGTAAGTTTATATTAGAATAAGAATTTACCATCTAAGATTTGTAATGAAAATGTTGTAAAAAAATGTTGTGGATGTAGCACTTTTTTTTTTTTTTACAATACCTTTATTTTTAGTTGTGGTTGGTTTCAGTATGATATTTTAATATTTTATTTCGACATATAAGGAATTAACACCTCAACAATTGTGAAAATATTATGGCAATTTATTATGTTAATAATAATAATAATAATAATAATAATAATAATAATAATAATAATAATAATAATATTATTATTATTATTATTATTATTATTATTATTATTATTATTATTATATAAGCAAGTTAAACGAAGATATTACCTACGAAAAAAAAAAGCAAAAAATAAAAATAAAATAAAATAAAAAAGAAGAAGAAGAAGAAGTTGCATGTAACAATGACTTCAAGACATTTTCATTAAAAATCATAAGTAGTAGTATGTTGTTATGGGTTGGTGGGAAATAAAAGTTGTAGGGACACGTTTTGCAGCCCAAGCCCATGGTGTAAGGGATCTCGGCCTAGTGAGCCCAATACAATAAATTTATTGAGAGTGGGTTGGAGAACTAGGCTCTAATGAATTTGACAACGGTTAGTATGGATTTAAAAGATGATCACACAAGGACAAGGAAAATAGAGTGGAATGGATCTAATGTCTGAGGAGGCAAGTCTCTCTATAAATCAGTTAAAATGGTTACCAATGCAATTTTGATTGCTACCGTATTCTTTCTCTCTTTTTTTCTGCCCCCCTCTCATGGAGGGTTTCTCTATATAGTTCCCTTCGGTCCATCTTGATCCTACACTTGTTGATCATTTAAGCCCTCACTTGAGTACCTGTCCCATCAGACACCTTCTCTAGCCTTCTGTGAGTCGTGGTGACCAAGGCAACACTGTTCAAGGGTTTTCTCCATATAAATATGGTCAGAAAAATAGCTGCAGTGTATTTAATGAGGTAGTGACAGTTTTTCTTTAGACATTCCTAAGTTTCCATCACTCTTTATATGTGTATGATGCCCGTCCTTATTGCTAGAATAAAGATTTGAGCCGCATTCGTCATATCCGAGGAGGGGTTCCTCCTTGGACCACCTTCCATTCGTTACTTATTTATAAGACTTTAAAATTGGAGTCCCCTATAATTATTTGTCATTTCTCAGACCAGTCTATGTCTTCGGACCAAGCCCAATGCCCAATATGTGATTCTGGACCTTTATCCCTACAATAGCACCTCAAAACTCCGATTTTTCCCTCTCATCCGAAGAGAAAATGTAGGGTTTTGATTTTTAAGAGACCAAACCAATTATTTCTCTAGCTTACATGCATGGAAGTGCCATTTTATACGCTTCATTACTGCTTCTGACGCTTCTGGGTCCGCGAATTGTAATTTATTGCTCCAGGCAACGCTTTGTTCCTCCGCATCCAACGGTGAGGCGCTCATCCAACGGTAGACATTTCTTCTAGAATTTTGAGCGGGATTATTCCCACTCGCTTTCTCCCTCTATATAAAGCCTTGAGGGAACTCGTTTTCTTCGTTACTTCACAAATTTTCAAGTGCTCCAAAGAATCTCAATGCTCGAACTCACAAAACACTCTAAATTCCTATGCCTCCGTAACTCTTTCCTTAAGAAATTTTCTAAAGGTTCAAGATTTGACACATTCACTTGTTTTCGTAAGTATCTACTTCTTCAAACTTTCTTTTTCTCCTTGGCTGAGTTCCTCGATCTTCTCCTTTTTTAGAAAACTTTCTCCTTGTCATCCACGTTTGCTTAAATGGGTAGATTTAAGCACTTAGTGGATTCTCCGACTGGTATGGAGGGTTTTAGGACCAAATACCATATCCCACAGGGAGTGGGCTTACAATATTGCCCCTCAGACCAAATACTTACCAATAGAGAGGTGGGAGAAGTTGTCATTCCCATGATTGCTTTTATAAAAAGAGGGATGACACTTCCCATGGGTAGGATAACCCGAGATTTGACGGAAATTTAGACCCCTTAAACAACAATAGGATTAACCTAGTTAATTAGCCAAGTGATTAACTTAGTCCAATTCATGCAAATCTAGGTTAACACAATTAAATAATCATATCAAGATATAAAGCAGTGGAAAAATAAAGAACACAAGATATGATGACCCAGGAAACCACACGATAAAAACCTGGGAAGGATTTGACCAAGTTATCCTCAAGGTAAACCTGAATCCACTATGCGAAAGAATCGAAGTTCATACAAAAGGACTTACAAGCTCCCCGCTTGACTTCCTACAGGGAGTGGGCTTTAGGACCAAATACCATATCCCACAGGGAGTGGGCTTACAATATTGCCCCTCAGACCAAATACTTACCAATAGAGAGGTGGGAGAAGTTGTCATTCCCATGATTGCTTTTATAGAAAGAGGGATGACACTTCCCATGGGTAGGATAACTCGAGATTTGATGGAAATTTAGACCCCTTAAACAACAATAGGATTAACCTAGTTAATTAGCCAAGTGATTAACTTAGTCCAATTCATGCAAATCTAGGTTAACACAATTAAATAATCATATCAAGATATAAAGCAGTGGAAAAATAAAGAACACAAGATATGATGACCCAGGAAACCACACGGTAAAAACCTGGGGAGGATTTGACCTAGTTATCCTCAAGGTAAACCTGAATCCACTATGCGAAAGAATCGAAGTTCATACAAAAGGACTTACAAGCTCCCCGCTTGACTTCCTAATGCTACCCACCAGTAGAACTTACTGACACGACCACGTGCAAGCTCCGAATCCACGGACTCTTTCTTTCTTGGATTCTTCAATCAGCTATAAGCTCCTACGCTTGTTATTCTTTAAGCTCCAATGGCAGCAACTAAGTTGATCATCAAGATGTTGATATTATCTCTACCTTGAAAACCCTAAGTTTTGTGCAAAGGAAAGCTCCTCTAAATCTCACAAGAGATTTACACAAAACAGAAAAGTATGAGCAACAATACAACAGGAGCAACTCACAAAAACGTGGCTAGGGTTTTGCCTTATATACCTATGGCAAAAACATAAAACCCTAAACATTTAGTAAGGTAGGGCTAAGTTGGAAATTCTGCAAAAAAACAATCTGGCCGACTTTCAATCGATCGAGTCTATTCTTCGATCGATCGAGCCAGGCCGAAAGTCACAAAGACTTCTGCAGCCACTCAATTCCAACTTTACAATAATTAATCAACTTTGAGCAAGTCTAAACAAGACTAAACATATTGTTTTGATCATGGTTTGCCAACATTACATATTAGAGTTCTAAATACATTAAATCCTAAGTCTTTAGAACCTAACAAACTCTCCCTTTGGCAATCCGTGACAAAACACAAATTAACAGCTCAAAGTTTACAAATAAAAAGCCCTTTACAAACAGTAATGCTCATAAAATACAATTCAATCCTAACTACTATCCATCAGTTGCAAGTGCAGACAGCAGCCAAATCAAATCAACCTGTATATTCCTGAAACACTCAACAAACGCATAAACGCATGTGTGACAGAAAAACAATAAACCAACAGATATGTAAACTAACTCTCCCCCTAAGTTAGATACACCAAAAAATAAAAACATTCTTGAAAGTTCACACAACACATAATAAAGACATATATCAATGAATAACTCATAAATATAAATCAATAAGTAATAAACACAGAATCAAGAAACATATATCAAAAAATGTATTTCCCAACAAGAATAGCCCAAAAATCAAAAAGAAAGTCTACACGGTGAAGCACCTAGATACAATCTAATATCAAAATAGCTCCACTAGCTCCGCAAAAACAAAGGAAAACTCCCCCTAATTACAAAAACTCCTCTACAAGTCTCCAAACTCTACTCCCCCTTTTTGTGACGGAATGCCAAAGGACAATCACATGTCATCATCAAAAGGAGGTGGTGAGGGTGAACGAAGATGCGCCAAGTCAGCTCTCAGAGCACGAATCTCATCAAGCAAGTCTACCAAAATCTGACCATGAGCTGCCTGAACGGTTGTGACAGTCTCCAAGGTACGACGTACATTGAAGTCATCCGAAAGAGGTGGAGGAACAGCAGCAGCAGCAGCATCAGTAGGATCAGGAATAGCCCCACGAGTAGGACCTGTAGAAGAAGAAGGAGGGGGTGCGGTACCAGAAGGCTCAGACCTAGAATGTTTAGAGCCAGCTCCAAGATGAGCAGCCCTTTGTCTAAGAAAAGACGCACCTATAGGAGCAATCACATGGACGGGCTTAGAAGAAGGGAAATCATCTAGACCAAGATGAAGCAAAATCCTATGAATAAAGATAGGATGGACAAGACCGTGAGATACTGATTAACTCCTATAAACTTCGTTCAAAGAACGAAGAAACAAGTCAGGAAAAATGATAGAAGCATCAGTGACAAGAGCATACAAAAATACACACCGCTCAAGAGGAATGGTGTGAAGATGAGAAATGGGCCAAAAAGAATGACACGATATCCTAAAGAAAAGATAGATAGTCTCAGGAAGCTCAGCAGTGGTGATCCGAGGATCAGAACCCCACTAGATAGAAGACCCAGTGATGTAAGACATGACATCATTCAACAAAGGAGACTCATCATAAGGGTAAATAGGGTGTTGGACCAAAGGTACCCCTAGAGCATCAGCCACTACCGTAGGAGTAATGACATACTCTACGCCTCGTATCCAATTCTTAACTAGAGTGTTGGAATCATAGACGCGGATAGAGATGTTCGAAAAGAACTCTCTAATCAGGGTAGCGAGAGGAGGAGGATCAGAAACATCCAACAAAGGCACCCAGCCCCAACACTCAAAATTTGCCCTAATAGCAGGATTAACCTCATCTAAGATAACAGAACGCTCAGCCCAAATTTTTCTTTGTAGGTTCAGCTTCTCAAAAATCTCTTGGTTTTTCTCACTCGAAAACCTCTCACGGTCAAAGGAAGGTGGGGGAGGAAAATGAGAGGGAACAGACCTATGGGCTCTAGTCCTCCTAAGCATGATGCTAAGGAAAGGACAAAGACACAAAGTAGAACCAAAAGAACAAAACAAAAAAAAAATCCAAGGGCAGACTGCAAATTAGCATAAAAATCGAATAAAAAATCTATATGATGCATGAACAATTAAAATGTCATGATGCATGTTCTAATGCAGTAAAAATTAAGTTCAATTAAAGGTTAGATTAACAAAATTGGCTTGAACATAGGGTTTCTAACAAAAACCCCAAAATTGAAATACCACATGTTGAACCTTTTTAAACAAATTGATGAATTGAGCATCACAAAACACAACACACAGATTATAATGCTCAATTACATCAAAACAACAAGCCAATTTCATCAATTTTAACCTAATTGAACAAAATCCCCAATTCGGATTCAATATAAGCCCTAGAATTTTCAATTTTTCACAAATCCCAAAATTGATCAAATTAAACCATCAATATTATGTTTATATCATGTCCCCACAAAAACCCATTGATCAATTACACAAAATAGGACTTGAATCAATAAAAATCCCAAATAGAAAAGGTCCGAAAATTTGAGTGGAAAATGCATGAAAAATGCATGAAAAATGAAAATAAACTCAAAAAGGAAGGGCAAAAGAGACTTACCGGCTTGAGGAAAGAGAATCTTTGCAAAAAATTCAAAGGAAAATGAAAAAAATTTGACTGTAAAGCCTTGCCTAGTCGGAGAGAGAAGAAAAGTTTGAAAAAACTTTTGAAAAGATGTTTTGAATCAGTCAAGAACAGTGTTTTAAAAAACCTGATTCGCAACATTCGATTGATCGAAAATCACATTCGATCGATCAAATCAATCCGAGACATTTAAATAAAATGAAGCACATTTTCGATCGATCAAAAAACAGAATGGATCGATCGAAACAGGCAGAGGCTCACAATTTTTTTTGGAAAAATCACAGTTTTTGAAGGACCAAGCACATTGTAACACAAACTCCTCAAAGCATGAACAAATGATGAACAAAATGCATGAGTATGAGATGAAGTCCTTTTTCAAAAACCCTAGTTTTAATCCCAATTTCAATCATTCTCCCTTGAATTCTCAAGCAACAAATATGTTGTGCATAATTCTCAAGATATTTTCAAACTTGGTTGGTCAGACCAAAAACACACAATAACATGTACAGTGTTTAACAAAGAGTAACTTGTGTAGTGTGTGCTACTAGCAAAAACTTGAGATACATGTGAGGTGATATGTGAATAGCAATTAAATAAAAAGTCTATACAATTCATCACATAGAATTTAAAAAAGACTATCACCTAAAGAGTTACATCATATAACTCCCACATCTCCTAGAACAAAAGCTTGCAATCATGTAAGTTTCTTGAATTTTTGCCTCTTAATTATCTGAATTGGCATCAAGCCTAATAGTACACACCAGTTTTAATTAAGTGAATTGGCATCAAGCCTAATAGTACACACCAATTTTAATTATGTGAATTAACTGAGGCTATATCTTATGTTCTTTTTGTGCATGTGCTACACTTTCTCGAGCACAAAATCTTATAATATGCACTAAGGTGCTCATGATTGGCTAGTGAACAGTAGTGAGATGATTATTTATGCTTTTATCAAAAAGATCAAGTCCTACAGTCAAATAACATGTGACTTCAAGATTAAGACAAAGTGATTAATAACCACAAACATCTTTCCCACACAACATGCACTACAAAGTTTCAACTAGTCAAGTGCAATAAATAAGCTCATCAAAGCTAAACAAGGTACATAAGACATGATATGTGTAAATAAATTGACCAACCTTGTTTTCAAAAACCAAGAAAAATAATGTCAAACATAGTTTTGCTTCCTCTTCTTTTCTTTTATTTATTTATTTATTAAAAGAGAAAACAAATAAATCATAGAATGAAATGCATGAATGTAATGCAATGCAAGTCCTAAAAAAAAACACAAATACCAAAGAACAATGGTCACAGAAGAATGAGCAATGAAGCACAAGGACCATGTCAAAAAGACTCAATTCGATCGAGTCTTTTACATCCAAAACCTTTTAGATGCACTACGAGCATTGGAGTTCTTATTCACATTCGAGTGATTCCCAACTCTAGGATTGGAATAAAGGTTTAACGCCTTTACCAATTCACCAATTAGTGCCATAGGATCTTGTGCTTGAGGCACAGGCACTTTTGGTTTGTTTGCTCTCTTAGCAGCTTGAAGCTTGTAACAGTTAGGACGAATGTGTCCAGACTTTCCACAATAATAACAAACCCAAACAGGTTTACAATGCATCTTGTCATTAGATTTGGTAGGCTCCTTAGGTTTAAACTCTCTCAAATCAACCCTAATCTTCTTAGGTGGTGAAACTTCTACAGGTTTGACAACCTCACTCACAGGGGGTTTAACAGTTTCACTCACAACCTCACTCACTGAAGGTTCAAAAGAAGATGAAGGAACAAAGATAGTGGAATGGGGTGCAGACACAGAGATGCTCTCAACAAAACCTAAACCAGATTTGTCAGAATGATACTTTTGAACACTCAACATTTGATCAAGTTTAGAACTAGCAGATCTAGCAACAGATAAATCAAGTTCTAATTTCTTTACTTTATCAATCAACATCATATTCTCAGTTTTCACATTGTTCAAAAGATCATTAGCATCAAACAACTTAACAAGCAAATTTTTCTTATCAAGCTCAAGAGATTCGATTTTCTTCAGGCCAAGTTCAACATTCATAGCATCCTTTGTAGCAACTTTGCAAAGTTTATTACAGGCCTCTTGAAGATCTGTGTCCTTAGAGAGTTCCTCATCAGAAGGGTTCTCCTCAGCAGATATGCTTTCATTGACTACAGCAGTAGCAGTGAAAGAAATGAAGTTTTCATCCTCGTCACATCCAGACTCATCATCAGAAACCTCATTATCACTAAGGGTTATAGCCATAGCTTTGCCCTTAGACCTCAAGAATGTTGGACATTCAGATTTAACATAACCATACCCTTGACAACCAAAACATTGAGAACCCAAAGAATTGTTGGAAGATTGACCTACTCTTTCTCTAGGTTTTTCAGTGTTGCTAACCTTAATGGGATCATTCTTCCTAAAATTTCTAGGTTCAGCAGTGTTTGTATTCCTTGCCCTTCTATTAGTATTCCTAAGAAAGTTTCTAAAGTTTTTGGCAACGTAAGCTATCTCTGTAGCAGAGAGCTCATCATCAAATCCACCAGCATCAACATCATCAACAGACTTAAGAGCCATTGATTTGGATTTGTTAATTTTGGGTAGGTCTAACTCATAGGACTGAAGAGATCCTACAAGTTCATCTACAGGGATGGAGTCCACATTCTTGCTCTCAGTAATGGTAGCCACTTTGGGTCTAAAGTCTTCAGTTAAAGATCTAAGAATCTTCCTAACAATTTTAGGTTGATCATAGACTTCACTCAAATTAAAAGCAGAATTAACAATATCATTCAGTTTGGCATAAAATTCATCAAAGGATTCATCATCAGACATCCTAATGCTTTCAAACCTAGAAGTCAATTGCTGCAACTTATTTATTTTGACAGCCTTTGTGCCTTCATGCACAGTTTGGAGGATTTTCCAAGCAGTATGAGCAACCTTAACATTTGAGATTCTCTTAAATTCCTCCATAGAAACAGTATTAAAGATGGCATTCATAACTTTGCTATTAAATGCAGCTACTTCTTTTTGAGAAGTTTGCCACTCACTCACAGGAGTAGTGGGCTTCTCCCATCCGTACTCAACGGAATTCCAAACTCTCTCATCAATGGATTTCAGGAATGCTTTCATCCTTACTTTCCAATAAGCATAGTTATTCCCATCAAAGTGAGGAGGAACAACAACAAAGTGTCCGTGTTCCATGACAACAGGGGTCAAGGATCAGCTCGGAGATCAAAAGATCTACAACAGAAGATCTACCCGCTCTGATACCACTTGATGGAAATTTAAACCCCTTAAACAACAATAGGATTAACCTAGTTAATTAGCCAAGTGATTAACTTAGTCTAATTCATGCAAATCTAGTTTAACATAATTAAATAATCATATCAAGATATAAAGTAGTGGAAAAATAAAGAACACAAGATATGATGACCCAGGAAACCACACGGTAAAAACCTGGGGAGGATTTGACCTAACTATCCTCAAGGTAAACCTGAATCCACTATGCGAAAGAATCGAAGTTCATACAAAAGGACTTACAAGCTCCCCGCTTGACTTCCTAATGCTACCCACCAGTAAAACTTACTGACATGACCACGTGCAAGCTCCGAATCCACGGACTCCTTCTTTTTTGGATTCTTCAATCAACTACAAGCTCCCACGCTTGTTATTCTTTAAGCTCCAATGGCAACAACTGAGTTGATCATCAAGATGTTGATATTATCTCTACCTTGAAAACCCTAAGCTTTGTGCAAAGGAAAGCTCCTCTAGATCTCACAAGAGATTTACACAAAACAGAAAAGTATGAGCAACAATACAACAGGAGAAACTCACAAAAACGTGGCTAGGGTTTTGCCTTATATACCTAGGGCAAAAACATAAAACCTTAAACGTTTAATGAGGTAGGGCTGAGTTGGAAATTCTGCAGAAAAAACAATCTAGCCGACTTTCGATCGATCGAGTCTATTCTTCGATCGATTGAGCCAGACCGAAAGTCACAAAAACTTTTGCAGCCACTCGATTCAAACTTTACAATAATTAATCAACTTTGAGCAAGCCTAAACAAGACTAAACATATTGTTTTGATCATGGTTTGCCAACATTACATATTAGAGTTCTAAATACATTAAATCCTAAGTCTTTAGAACCTAACAAGATTATCTACTCAACCACAGGTTATGCCCCCACCAGTGTGCTCCCAATATGTTTAGAGTCTTAGAGAGTGTAGATGCCCTAAATGACCAGATGAATCTTAGGCTTTCATGGCATGATGTCGCTCACATGTATGAGTGTCATTCTCATACTGGGGGGTATTACCTCAAATCTCGATCCGAAGAGGTGAGGTTGATATCTTGCCTTCCGAAGTCCAACAAAGGCTTGAAGGACGATTACCTGGTCGTCTCCGAGGAGTGGCACGACGGTCTTCATTGTCCAGTTAAGGCAGGAACACCAGGTGGGGTACCCAAGGATTAGGTCCTCTAGCAAGGACCTTAGCTTTCTTAGCTTTTCCTCTATTCATTCTAAGTCATTCGTGTCCTCGGACAATATTTGTCATTGATCTGACCATAATTTCCTTTTCAGATGTTTTTGCAAATAAAGATCACATTTCTCCAAAACTTAGCCACGTCAATGTTCTAGCGCTCAACTACTTGTTGAGGTCAGAAATATTTCCAAGTGAAGACGGACAGTTACGAGATGCTTACTTGATCCTAGATTACGTGCGCTTGTCGCGCACATTTCAAGATGTAGGCCAAGCAATAAGAGCAGGTAGCCTTAAGCTTTCTCGAATAAACATCTCTAGGCCTAGGTTCTTAGCTCGGAGAGACCTTCCCCCCGTTATACTGCTACCTCAATCTGCTCCTCAACCAGTAGTTGCTTTGAGAAAGGAGTCGGCCTCGTCCTGCCATTCCTTAGAGGCTGAGATCGACCAGTTCCACTTTGAAGAAGAGGAAGGGGCACCAGAAAGACCCGTAGAGCTCTCGGATTCTGAGACTGAGTCTGAAAGACTTTTCGCCATCCACCCAAGGTTAATAGTCGCTCGGCCGGACACTAGTTCTGAGGAAGAAGAAGGCAAGGACTTGAAGCCAAGAACCGGAATAAAGGGGGGTCAACTTCAAAAGAAGTTCCTAAGACCTAGGTTACTCCCAACCTTCCTCCTCCTCCCTCTCAGCTCCCTACTAACCTGAGCCTGAAGGCCAATCAGAACCTAAGGAAGAAAAGGCCAGTAGAGGTCTTGGAGGAAGGTGAGGTGGCACAACAGAATGGTGCCAAGTAACAGAAGAAGGCCAAGGACCCCCAGGACAAGAAGGCCCAATCCGTGGAAAGCCGGGGGGATGCTAAAGTGCGCCGAGGGCAGCGCTCTTGGGCCCCTCGACTAGAGGTGGAGGGTGCTCCCATTTCTTGGGACGCCACTATCTGGAAGTCTCAAAAGAGGTACGCCGGCATCCTCGCCAAGGCCCTAGAGCAACCCCTCTTCCTTCCTAGAGACATGGAGGGTCTCAGGCGTAATAAGCAGCCTGACCTCTTCATGTCATTGAAGAGGGACCTTGCGATGGTAAGTCAATCATTACTCTTTTTCATTAAGTACTGAATGTTCAAAATTGGGTATGAAACCACCTTTGAATTTTTAGACCCCAATTACAAAATTACCAATTCAAGTTTTATATCAAACAGTTAATGTGCGGAACATGATAACAAGCTTATAACATAATTGATAAACAATCTAAGCCAAATATAAATACATCCACGGCAGTAAATACAAGGCAAAGATAAAGGAAGGAAGATGCAAACACACGGACAACATAAGATGTGTTATCAAAAAGGAAACCGAAGCTCTCAGATTAAAATCTCTCCACCGCCCTCCAAGCGGTCAAATAATCCACTAAAGAATATAGTTGGGATACATGAACAGTAGAAGACCTTCCAACCCTAATCTACCCAAGTACCTAAGCCCTCCAAACTTCTTGCTCCAACGAGGTTACGCCGAACCTATTTCTTCTTTAGCTTACCGGATTCCGCTACTAGACCATAGCATCGACCAATGTAGATTGGTTCCTTCCTAACTGCTTCCCAAACAGGGCATTTTGGCGACTTGACCTCGCGACTGGGTTTAGTCGCGTGTTCAAGCCGCGAGCTAATAGCCTGGCCAGCTTGGGACTTTTGTCCTGTAGTGCAACAGCTGGCGCGACTCTTCAACTTCTGACATGCTTGGCACGTGTGCAACTTCTAGCGACTTGTAAGCCGCGAGTCACCCGCGAGATCCAGTCGCGAGATTCTGTTTCTTTGCACAATCTTGAGCATTTCTTCACACTCTCTCACTCACTACCCTTACAAGTTTCCCATCTAAATACAGGGTTACTAAGTGCTTAAATTACAAGCAAATTGACATGGAATAAAGCCAACAAGATGGTTGATTAAATTCAACCTTACAATCTCCCCCTTTGGCTATTCTGTGACAAAACCCTACAATAGACTCTAGACTCAAAGCGTGAGTTGGGAACAGTTGAACAAAACTCACTCACACCTAACTCTAGATTCTAAACAGCTCTTGAACATATGAACAAGTATCTCCTAAAACATAACAACATAGCAATATCATTGTATGCAGAAACACTTGAGATGCATATGGAGCAATAAAAGTATGATCAAGCAAAATAGAATAAAGCAATAGACCATGGCAAGATCAAACAAGCAATCACTATACAAAAGTGATCACTATGCTCATTCACACAAGGAATGAACATCTAGACATGCAAGGTGATAAACTCAATTGAAGAGTATCAATTGCAAGTCCAACACTCAACTAATGCATACAAACATATATGCATCTAGGAACAATCCTACAAGGCCACAAGAGTGATGTACTGAATTGAAATGCATAGCATTTAACATCAAGTACATAAGGCACAAAGCAAGGCTACAAAGCAAAGAGATTGCATTGCATGGTACAAACCATAAAAGCCTACAAAACGCATAAGTGCAAGGAAACAAACCCTTAAAGCTTACAAAAGCAACATGGGTACAAATCTATAAAATACTTCCCTATCATATCACTCCCCCTATCATGAATCATAGGAGTTGTGATGAACTTGGAACATATATACCTGTAACCTGAAATACTTGCACAAAACACATTAGACCCTCAAGGTAAAGCAAGTAATAAACAGACAAGTATAATGTAACAAGAAAATTGCGATCAAGTAAACATGATGTGAAACATGTGAGCAACTTGATCAAACACAAAACAGTCATAAAGAAATGACAGTCAAGACAAAGTTTTCTTATTAACACAATGTCTTCTCCCCCTTGGTATATGCATCTCCCCTATGGAATATCTCTCCCCCTACAAATGTGCACGAGGAATAGAATTTCTCCCCCTAAGATGTGCACAAGTGTCATATAGAAATGACAAAAACTCTCTGGTATACTTTCTAGAGTATACTCTCCCCCTTTTTGTCAAGAATAGACAAAGGGTCAAGGAGAAACGAGGGCAAGAGATGAAAGTATGAACAATGATAATGATGCATGAGGGGTGCAATGATGAATGAGAAAATGAAGCTCAATCCTAAGACATGACAAGCTAGGATGAAGAAACAATGTATGAACCAATGCATGACAAGGGTAGCAAGGTGTGTGCAAGAGAAGTGCAATGCATGACCAATGCATGAAAAATGCACATGTGGGGTAAGGTGTGTTAAATACACAACCAATGAACCAAACATGTTCCTGATGAGGAAACATGAGAAACTCCAAAGTTTGATACTCATTGGAGTCCAAACAAGTGAGAAAATTCCTAAGAGACATTTTATCAAACACCTAGTATGCACACTATGAAGAACAAAGTGAAACAATGCATGAACATCATGAAAACCACCCTTAATACATGTTCTTTTTGCCACAAGGGGCCAACATCCAAAGCAAAACAACAACAAAAACCAATCCCATACAAAAATTTTGAGAGAAAAATAAGTTTTTCTAACCCCTATGATGAAAAACTCAACCAAGAGCACAAAACTCTCCAAAACATAATCTAATGATCAAAAACAATGAAAAGAGTTCATAATTACCTTAGAGATGTTAATGGAATGAAAAGTCATTCAAATTGATTGAGTTTTGATATAAAAATAGTGAAAGAGGGGTTTAACAGAGGATGGGAGAGGTTTAAAACAAGTTTCCCACGAAAAGCCCTTTAAAAAGCTGTTTTTGGGCGTTTCGCGACTGAACGAGTGGCAAAGTTCAGTCGCAAAAATTTTGCAAGTCACGAGTGAGTCGCCAAAGCTTCTGGATGAAACTCATGACTAGGGTTGGCGACTGGCGAGTCGCGAGTGAGTCGCGAAAAACTCTGACGCCTGTTTTTCGATACAAAACATGTTTAAACACTGAAAGCACTAAACATGAACACAAAGAGTGATAAAAATCACTTCCAAATACATATAAAATGATCAAAAATCTTTTTAGATTGATCCATATATAGTTAAGCACACACACATTACATTTGAACAAGTACAATTGAACAAATGAATAAGACATTCATTGAACATTAGGCATGTGTGTTGTGTGTGTGTATCAAGTGTGGAATAGTACTTAGTCTAGAATGAAACTTCAATGATCAATTCAACCAAGTCATACACAACTAGTACTACGACAAGTGGTTTATCTCAATTATAGAAATGAACATATATGACCTCCTACAAGAAAATGATTACATATCTTTGAAGCTTTTCATTTGGCTTCTTTACAAATCATAACATTTGATCATTTTGAATCAATACATCTCATTTTGAGATCGATGCCTGAAATTTTCGATATTTCAATTTGATGAACAAGTCTTTGGCTTTTTGGGCATCATACAATTTCATAAAAGTCGCTTTCCCTTTTTCCTAGTCAAATACTAGTATATGCGACGGCTTTTGCAGCTTATTATCTCTTTTCATTTTGAGATTTACATTTGTTGAGCTCTTTAAGCAAAAAAATAAAAGAGTGGGAAGATATATAGGCACAAGTCTATGCATGTATCAAAACCAACATAACTATTGACTAATCATTCATGGCAAGCTTGAAGATCGATTTACAACAATCACACAAAAATGTCAAGATTTTTCCCACAAAGATATAAGTGCATAAAGAACAAGCTAAGCTCGTAAATGCACAAAGCCATTAGTACAAAGGTACAAGGCAAAACTTACATGTGATATGTGCTCAAACATATATGATCAAACTTTTTGAATTTTTCACTTTTTATGTGATTTTGGATTTTTACTCACACAAAACAAAAACATAAAAGTAAGATCAAAACAAAAGCAATGCATACAAATAAATGCACAAATGCACAAATGCATGAAGATATGACAATCAATGCATGAAGGGTCCTACAAAGATCGAAAGAATTAGATCAAGGACCAAAAGAGCAAAAACTCAACCATAGGAACCCTTCCTCATCCAAACGGAATGATTGTTTGGAATGAGTATCTCAAGAGAAGTGAGAAGAGGGTTGGAAGAATGAGAACCGGAAATGCACATAGTCAAGGAGTTAAGAGCATTAAACACTTTCTTTAACAACACGCTATTATCACTCAAATCCGGTTTACCCTTTTTAGCATAACTTCCTAGAAGCTCAAGTTTATCTTTTCTTTTAATTCTTTTAATAGCATGAAACTTAGAGCATTGAGGTCTTAGATGACCAAAGGCACCACAATGGTGACAAACAATGTGTTTAGGTCTACTAGACTTTTTGGGAAGGGATCTAGCAACATGGTTTTGTTCTCTCTTCAACTTATAACATTGAGGTCTTATATGACCAATCACACCACAATGATGACAAAGTTGGAACAAACTTAGATCCATCCAAAGCCTTAGGTTGAGACCTAAACAGAGGCTTTGACTTAACAGCATTTCTCTCCACTTTTTGATTTCTTTTATGTGGAGGAATGTACACCAATTTGTCCTTTGGGGTAGAACACACAATAGGCACAAAATCGGGTACCACAATATGATTGCAACAAATAATTTCATCCCTTTTAACAATAGGTTCGGCAATCAAACACTTGGCACGTATCTTAAGAGATTTATTTTCACATTTTAGCTCATCAACAAGTTTGTTAGACAAAACAAGTTTAGCATCCAAGTCCATATTCAAACATTCAAACTCTTTAAGCTTTTCAACAGAATTTTCAACAAGTTTCTTATATTTTTCAACTAATTTGTTGGATTCATTGAGCTTAGCAATCAAATCATCCTTTTCACAAAATAACTTGTTCAAATCCTTATTAAACTTCTTAGTCTTTTTCTTCAAGAGTTTAATGTTAGGAATATCAACAACATCCAAAGATTCATGTAACATAGCATCACAATTATGAGGATTATCACTCATGGAGGCATTTTCACAAACACGTGACATGCTACATTGATCATCAACCAAATCATACAAAAAGGCATACATAGCACAATCCATGGCAAATAAACACAAGGGGTTAAGGATCACACTTAGGTATTTAAACCACAACAAGTGTACCCGCTCTGATACCAATTGAATGTTCAAAATTGGGTATGAAACCACCCTTGAACGTTTAGACCCCAATTACAAAATTACCAATTCAAGCTTTATATCAAACAGTTAATGTGTGGAACATGATAACAAGCTTATAACAAAATTGATAAACAATCTAAGCCAAATATAAACACATCCACATCAGTAAATACAAGGCAAAGATAAAGAAAGGAAGATGCAAACACATGGACAACACACGATGTGTTATCGAAGGGGAAACTGAAGCCCTTGACGTAAAACCTCTTCGCCGCCCTCCAAGCGGTCAAATAATCCACTAAAGAATGTAGTTGGGATACATGAACAGCAGAACACCCTCCAAGCCTAATCTACCCAAGTACCTAAGCCCTCCAAACTTCTTACTCCAACGAGGTTACGCCGAACCTATTTCTTCTTTACCTTACCGGATTCCGCTACTAGACCATAGCATCAACAAATGTAGATTGGTTCCTTCCTAACTGCTTCCCAAAAGCACCAAATAAACTTTCTCACAGACGTGGGTGTGGTGAGATAAGGATTTGGTTAAAAACCTCTCAAGGGTATGACAATGGAGAGGAAGAAAGAAGAGGAATTCGTAGAGTCTCTAAGGTTAAGATTGTGGATGAATCAATCTTGTATTTCACTAGGGTTTCTCTCACAAAATTCTCTCTGGAAGCTCTCTACATATAGTGGGAATGAGGGGTATTTATACTATAATGAGAATGGAATGTAAAACGTCAGATTTTCCCAAACAGGGCATTTTGGCGACTTGACCTCGCGACTGGGTTTAGTCGCGAGTTCAAGCCGCGAGCTAACGGCCTGGCCAACCTGGGACTTTTGTCCTGTAGTGCAATAGCTGGCGCAACTCTTCAGCTTCTGACATGCTTGGCACATGTGCAACTTCTGGCGACTTGCAAGACGCGAGTCACCCGCGAGATCCAGTCGCGAGATTCTGTTTCTTTTCACAATCTTGAGCATTTCTGCACACTCTCTCACTCACTACCCTTACAAGTTTCCCACCTAAATACAGGGTTACTAAGTGTTTAAATTACAAGCAAATTGGCACGGAATAAAGCCAACATGATGGTTGATTAAATTCAACCTTACAAGTACTAAGCTATATATCCATTCATATGTGTTTGTATTCTTCATAACCCCTTTGATACTTTTATGCAGGTTACCCAACAAGTTTATGTCGCCGATGAGTAGCCCAGGAACGCTCAGGACAAGGCCAAAGCTGAGGCCCACTCTCGGCTGGAGGTCGAAAAGCAGTTAGGGGCTCTAAAGCAGGAGCAGACTGAGCTGTCCGAGCAGTTAAAAGAAGCGGCCAAAGCTTGCCAAAGTGCCTTGGCGGGTCTAAAAACCATGTAGAGGCAAGCCAAAAATCAACGCAAACAGTTGCACATAACTGAGATAAACCTGGCCATAGAAAAACAAACCGTAGTGGATCTCAAGGCCGAGCTGCAAAAGTCAAGGATGCAGCTCAGGTGGCCAGGGAAGCTGCTGAAGTCACAGTGAAGACGTCCTATGAGTGTGGGGTGCATGATACGGAGACTCAGCTGGCAGAGCAGGTGGCTGTTGTGTGCAGGGACTACTGCACCAATTCCTGGGGAGTTGCAGTGGACCAAGTGGGAGTTCCTGTAGACTCCGAGCTGATAAAGGCCGAGAATGTTTTCTTCCCAGAAGATATTCGAGAAGTTCCTCATGGGCAACTCCCTACCACTCAAGCTCTCCCTCCTGAAGCCAAAGTTCCTGAAGGGGCTGGAATGGGTAAGGAAACTCAACCACCTTTAAAGGCCAAGGCCTCCGAGGATGCCTTTACAATCAGGAATGCAGTCTCTCAGGCCAAGGATGCGGAAGCTAAGTCTAAAGCTGATGGCGTCCATTCCAAGGCTGCTGATCCTAAGAAAGACCCTCCCCAAGCCAATGCCTAGATGTAGGACTCTCTTTTGTATTATTATATATATATTTTTAATGTATATATACCTTTTGTAATGAAAATCTGCCATCAAACATCGTGTATTCTCCTTTCTGTTTAATGGAAAAGTCTTTTCTTCCTTTTATTCCCTGTACTTTCAACTAATATGCTTGAAAGATTATAACTATTGTCAATGGTATTGAACTGCTAACAATCTAAATAATATGGTTAAGTACCAGTAATAAAAAGGTTTAATATACAATTGTATTATGAATTGGATAAACAATCAAAGACTTTAACTTGCTCTAAGTTAGAAATCCAAGGAGCTAATTATAACCTGGAATCCGTTTTGACACTTAGTGAAAAACACTTAGAGAAGATGTCCCAGTATGTTAATTTCCCCATAACATCTGGTCCGAGGACTTCAGGCATGACTATGGTTCGTTTTAAACACTTATAAAAGATGCCATAGTGTGTTAATTTTCCCATAGCATCTGGTCCGAGGACTTCAGGCATGACTATGGTTCGTTTTAAACACTTATAAAATATGCCATAGTGTGTTAATTTCCCCATAGTATCTAGTTCGAGGACTTCAGGCATAACTATGGTTCATTTTAAACACTTATAAAAGATGTCATGGTGTGTTAATTTCCCCATAGCATCTGGTCCGAGAACTTCAGGTATGACTATAGTTCTTTTTAAACACTTATAAAAGATGTCATAATGTGTTAATTTCCCCATAGCATCTAATTCGAGGACTTCAAGCATGACTATGGTTCGTTTTAAACACTTATAAAAAAATGTCATAGTGTGTTAATTTCCCCATAGCATCTGGTCCAAGGACTTCAGGCATGACTATGGCTCATTTTAAACACTTATAAAAGACGCCATAGTGTTTTAATTCCTCATAGCATCTAGTCCAAGGACTTCAGGCATGACTATAGTTCGTTTTAAACACTTTTAAAAGATGCCATAGTAGAAAGCACAACACATTTATATAACAAATGAACATGTTGATAAAGGAAGCTATTATTAACAATAATACATTTTTAGGTTATTTACATTCCAAGGGCGTGGTATTATATGCTCATCTAAGTCTTCTAAAAAATACGCTCCTACATCAACCACCAAGGTGATGCGATAAGGTCCTTCCCAATTAGGCCCTACCTTTCCCCACGCTATGTTCTTTGCAGCACCCAAAACCTTTCTCAACACCAGATCACCAGGTGCCAATGGTCTCAGCTTCATGTTGGCATCATAACCCTACTTGAGCTTGTGTTGGTAGTATGCCAATTGAACCATTGCATTTTCCCTTCTCTTTTCAATCAAGTCTAAGCTCTTCTCTAGTAGTCCGTTGTTAGTGATCTGATTAAATGAGCTAGTTCTTAACGTTGGGAAGCCATTCTCCACAGGGATAACAACTTTGGCCCCATATGTCATTGAGAAAAGAGTCACCCCCGTCGACCTCCAAGGTGTGGTTCGGTACGTCCACAGGACATATGGCAGTTCATCCACCCACTTTCCCTTCATGTCGTCCAACCTCTTCTTGAGTCCACTTATAATGACTTTGTTAATAGTCTTGGCTTGCCCATTCCCTTGGGGATAGGCTGGGGTAGAATACCTATTTGTAATTCCCAAGTCACAGCAATATCTCCTGAAAGATTTGCTATTAAATTAAAGGTCGTTATCCGAGATGAGGGTATAAGGGACTCCGAATCATGTGACAATGCTCTTCCATTCAAACTTCTTGGCATCCACGTCCCTGATGTTTGCGAGAGGCTCGGCTTTAACCCACTTAGTGAAGTAGTCCGTGCCAACTAGGAGGTATCTCTTATTTCCTGCCGCCTTAGGGAAAGGGCTCATGATGTCTAAGGCTCATTGAGTCAATGGCCAGGGGCTGGACAGCGGATTAAGGACTCCCCTCGGTTGGTGTATGTTTGGTGTGAATTTTTGGCACTAGTCGTACTTCTTTACATATTCTTGTGTTTCCCTTTGCATATTTAGCCACCAATAGTCTTGAGTGATGGCTCCATGCGCCAAAGATCTACCTCCAGTGTGACTCCCGCAAATCCCCTCATGTAACTCCTCAAGGAGTAATTCTGTTGCCTCGGGTTGTATGCATAGCAAGAATGGCTCGAAAAAGGAGCATTTATATAGCTTTTGGTCCTCGGACAACCAGAACCGAGGGGCCTTTCTACGCACTTTGTCTGCTTCTGATTTCTCCTTAGATAAGGTGTCCTCTTTTAAGAACAGTACTATGGGGTCCATCCAGGTAGGCCCTACCATAACTTGGTGAACATAAACCACCTCTCTATTCATCTCTATGGGCTTGTACAGGTCTTCTACGAGGATGGCCCGAGGTAAGCTCTGCGCCGAAGAGGTAACGAGCGTGGCTAGGGAATTGGTGTGTGTGTTTCCACTCCTGGGGATGTGCAACAAGCTGAAAGATTCGAATTCTAATTGTAGGTGCCTAACCTGACTCAAGTACCCCTGCATTCTTTCATCCATTGCTTCAAATTCTCCTTTCACTTATCCGACGACCAATTTGGAGTCTGAGAACATATCTACAGCCTTTCCACCCATCTTTCGGACCATGGCCATTCCCATTAATGGAGGCTCATATTCAACTTCATTGTTGGTGGCTGAGAATCCCAACCTTAATGATTTTTCAATGGTGATCCTTTCGGGGGACACTAGTACTAACCTCACTCCAAAACCCCTTTGATTTGCTACGCCATCAACATACACTTTCCAGTATATAGGACCCTGTTGGGAGATCAAGGCAAACGATTTTCCGTCCATGTTTTTTGTATCCGTTTCTTCTTCAAACGGGGATTCAACAAACTCAACTACCAGATCCACGAGGACTTGACCCTTGATAGAAGTGCGAGGCATGTATTTGATGTCGAAAACCCCTAGGATTATGGCCCATTTAGCAATCTTCCCCGTGTAATCAGCACTCCGGAGCAGAGCTCTAAGCGGAAGCTGAGTTAGGACAATAACCGTGTGTGCCTGAAAGTAATGCGGGAGTTTGCATATGGAGTGTACCATTGCCAAAATAGCTTTTTCCAGCGGCAGATAATGTATCTCGACCTCATGTAGTGACCTGCTCACATAATAAACTGGCATTTGTGTGCCGCCATCAACTCATATCAGGACCAAGCTTACAGCATGAGGGGTCACGGCAATATAAGCAAACAGGACTTCGTCAACCTCGGGGCTGGACATAATAGGAGGCCGAGAGAGATAATCCTTAAACTGTTGGAAGGCCAAGGCACACTCCTCGGTCCACTCAAAACCCTTTCATTTATTCATCAGTAGGAAGAAGGCTCGGCACCTGTCCGCCGACCTAGAGACAAACCGGTTCAAGGCAGTAGTCATTCTGGTCAGTTTATAGACTTTCTTGGGATTCCGAGGTGGTTGTAAACTGTTGATTACTTTAATCTGGTCGGGGTTAACTCCAATTCCCATATGAGTTACCATGTAGCCTAGAAATTTGCCTGATCCCACCCCAAAAGAACACTTGGAAGCGTTAAGGCACAACTTATGTTTCCTCAGAATTTCAAATATGTTCCCGAGATCTCCTAAGTGCTCAGAGACTACCTTGCTTTTTACCACCATGTCATCTATATAGACCTCAATGCTCTTGCCCAATTGCGGTTCAAACATCCTAGTCATTATCCTTTGATAGGTAGACCCTGCATTCTTCAAACCGAATGACATCACTTTGTAGTGGTAGTTTCCTGTGGGAGTGACGAAAGCTATCTTCTCCTGATCATCCAGGGCTAGTAGTATTTGGTGGTAAACCTAAAAGGTGTCTAGGAAGCTCATCCGAGGATGGCCTACGGTTGCATCCACCAGTTGGTCTATTTTAGGCATAGAGAAAGGATCCTTTGGGTAAGCCATATTCAGATTTGTGAAGTTCACGCACACTCGCAATTTCCCAATCTTCTTCTTCACCATCACGGTATTGGCTAGTCACTCAGGGTAAAATACCTCCTTGATAGCCCCCGCCTGCTTTAGTTTCTTCACCTCATCTCTGATAGCATCAGAGTGTTCCCTAGACGAGTGCCGAAGAGGTTGCTTCTTAGGAATAATAGATGGATTAACATTTAGATGATGACAGATGAAGTTCGGGTCCACCCCCGGGGCTTTGTAAGCACTCCATGTAAAGACATCAATGTTTTTTCTAAGAAACTTTACTAGCTCTTCCTTCTCTAGAGGAGGTAGTTGAGCCCCAATCTGAAAGAATTTATCCAGATCGTCACCAATAACAACCTTTACCAAATCTTCACACTTTGCCTCCTCGGCCGACCCATTGACGGACAATGCCGGAGCTTTTAATTGCTATAAGCCCCCTTCGGCATGGGCCGAGGACTCGGCCTTGGGCTGATGCTGAATGGCAGCCACTAAGCATTGCCTAGCCACAGATTGATTTCCAAAGATCTCCTTAACCTGGCTCCCGGATGGGTATTTCATCTTCTAGTGTAGAGTAGAAGAAACGGCCCCTAGGGTATGAAGCCAACGCCTGGCCATAATGGCTGTGTAGGGTGAATAAGCATCCATCACGATGAAGTCTACCTCCACTACCTCTGAACTAGTCTGTACGAGTAGTCTAATTTGGCCTTTCGGGATGACGACCTTCCCATCAAAACTCACCAGGGGCGAGCTGTAGGGTGTTAGGTCCTCTGGTTTCAAGTTTAGCCCCTTATATAGATCAGGGTACATTATCTTGGCACCACTTTCTTGGTCCACCATTACCCTCTTCACATCATATCCCCCAATCCTGAGGGTAATCACCAAAACATCATTGTGGGGTTGAATGGTTCCGATTTTATCCTCGTCTGAGAAGCCCAAAACCGGTTGGATTTCTAGTCTAGCCTTCTTTGGCTTTTGATTAGCGTCCTTGACGGATAGCCTAGCCATAGACATCACTCTAGAAGGGCAGGACCCAGTTCTTCCTAGAGTAGCGAAGATGACATTTATCGTTCCCAAAGAGGGCCTTGAAGACTCATCTCTCTGAGATTCTGAGTTTGTCTGGCCCCCTTGACTACTAGAGTGGTGCAAGAGTTGCTTCAACTTTCCTTCACGGATGAGCTGGTCTAGGTGGTCCCACAGACTTCTACAATCTTCTGTGGTGTGTCCATGATCTTGGTGGTATTGGCAATAAAGGTTGTGGTTGCGTCTTGCAGGGTTTCCTGCCATTTTATTTGGTCATTTAAAGAATGGCTCGTTCCTAATTTTCTCTAGAATTTGATGCACTGCCTCTTGGAACACCTCATTGACCGCCTAAGCGTTAGTAAGCCTTGGCTGCTTGACATAGTCCCTTCTAAGCCAATTGTTGATGTATAGGTCTAACCTGAAATCCCTCCTCTCCTGAGGGATAGCCTTTTCCTTTCCTTTCCCCTGCTATTGGTCTTCCTCGACCCTTTTATATTTATCAATCCAGTCCATAAGTTGGCGCACGCTGGTGACAAGTTTGCCAGTTAGGGATTTCCTCAAACCGTGATCGGCCAGGAGGCCGAGCTTGAAGGTACTGATGGCCACATCATCAAAATCACCATCTATTTCGTTGAACATCTCCTAGTATCTATTCAAATATGTTTTCAGGGTCTCTCCCTCTCGTATGCTCAAAGATAGAAGGAAGGCTAAGGGCCGAGGAATCCTACTATAGGTGACGAAGCGAGAAGCAAACACTTGGGTGAGCTCCTTAAAGGAACTTATGGAATTTGCTTTCAAGCTGTCGAACCATCTCATCGCAACGAGTCCCAGATTGGATGGGAAAACCTTACACACCAAGGCTTCGTCCTTGGAATGGACAGTCATCCTTTGATTGAAGTGGCTTATGTGCTCCATGGGATCTGTTCTACCATTGTACATAGTGAAAGCAGACTGAGTGAATAATCGAGGCAGTCTTGCCCCCTCGATTTTGCGCGTGAACAGTGACTTCGAGATTTGGTTCAAGGCCCTACTCATAGTGACGTTTCCCATGCCTTTACGAGACAGGCTTTTGACCTTCCATTCACGATGGCGTTCCTCCTCATAGGAGAAAGATTCGCTAGGCGGGGTTCGAGACCTTCGCCTGTAGTTGACGTCCTTCTCGTCATTGGAAGAAACATCAGAGCTTGAGGGGGTTCATCTTCGCCGTGCATGGCGTAACTTCCTCTTTAACTGGTTTATTTCCAACTGCATGCCTCGGTTATGCTGGTCTTAAGAGATGTGACTTCTAACTTGAGTATGGCTTTTTCTAGTATGTGTAGTGTGCATGTTGCCTTCTCGATCCCCACTACGCTCGGGGCCGGTGAGAGGGTTTTCATGCTGGGATGCCATGGATTTTGCCTGGTGCGGACCTGAATCTACCATTGTTAACCGCTGCATTCACTATCACATAAGTTCTTCCCACAGACGGCGCCAATTGTAGGGACACATTTTGTAGCCCAAGCCCAAGGTTTAAGGGATCTTGGCTGAGTGAGCCCAATACATTAAATTTATAAAGAGTGGGTTGGAGAATTAGGCCTTAATGAATTTGACAACAGATAGTATGGATTTAAAAGATGATCACACAAGGACAAGGAAAATAAAGCAGAATGGATCTAATGTCCGAGGAGGCAAGTCTGTCTATAAATCAATTAAAATGGTTACCAATGCAATTTTGATTGCTACCGTATTCTTTCTCTCTCTTTTTTTCCCCCCTCTCATGGAGGGTCTCTCACATTATATATTCCATTTGGTCTATCTTGATCCTACACTTGATCATTTAAGCCCTCACTTGAGTACCTGCCCCATCAGACACCATCTCTAGCCTTCTGTGAGTCGTGGTGACCAAGACAACACTGTTCAGGGGTCTTCTCCATATAAATGAGGCAAGAAAAGTAGCTGCAGTGCATTTAATGCGGTGGTGGTAGTTTTTCTTCAGATATTCCTAAGTTCCCATCACTCTTTATATGTATATGATGCTCATCCTTATTATTGGAATATAGATTTGAGCTGCGTTCGTCATATCTGAGGAGGGGTTCCTCTTTGGACCACCTTCCATTCATTCCTTACTTATAAGACTTTAAAATTGGAGTCCCCCATAATTATTTGTCCCTTCTCGGACCAGTCTATGTCTTCACCCCTCTCATGGAGGGTCTCTCACATTATATAGTTCCCTTCGGTCCATCTTGATCCTATACTTGATCATTTAAGCCCTCATTTGAGTACTTATCCCATCAGACACCCTTTCTAGCCTTCTGTGAGTCGTGGTGACCAAGGCAACACTGTTCAGGGGTTTTCTCCACATAAATGAGGCAAGAAAAGTAGCTGCAGTGCATTTAATGCAGTGGTGGCAGTTTTTCTTTAGATATTCCTAAGTTCCTATCACTCTTTATATGTATATGATGCTCATCCTTATTGCTGGAATATAGATTTGAGCCGCGTTCGTCATATCCGAGGAGGGTTCCTTTTCGGACCACATTCCATTTGTTCCTTACTTATGAGATTTTAAAATTGAAGTCCCCCATAATTATTTGTCCCTTCTCGGACCAATCTATGTCTTCAGACCAAGCGCAAGACCCAATATGTGATTCTGGGCCTTTATCCCTACAAAAGTAATTTCATCATTGGTAAGTTTAAATTAAAATAACAATTTACCACTTAAAATTTGTTATGAAAATGTTGTGAAAAATGTTGTGGATGTAGTACTTTTTTTTTTTCACAATACCTTTATTTTTGAGAAATGATATGTCCACAACAAATTCTAAGTGGTAGGTTGTAATGGGTTATTATGGGTGGGCAAAAAAATCATTTAAGTTGTGAATTCAAATTAAAACTGATAACAACTTGCCACTTACGATTTATTTTGAAAATGTTGGTTTCAATATGATATTTTATTATTTTATTTTCACATAAAAAATTAACACCTCAACAATTGTGAAAATACTGTGACAATTTGTTGCGTTAGTAATTTTATTATTATTATATAAGCAAGTTTAAAAAATAATAATAATAATAAATAAATAAATAAAAGAAAGAAAGGCAAGTAACAGTGGGATTGAACAAACCAAATTACTATAGCACAAGCACTGTAGAGCTATACCATTCGCGCTTTTTATTTAAAAAAAAAAACTTACACATGCGTGTACCCCCCAACATATAATTTTAATGGGGTAAATTTTCTGCCTTCGGCCGGGAGCGGGGGGGGGGGGGGGGGGGACTAAACATCGGGCTCAAAATATTATTTCTGGTTTGTGTTTCATTCAATGTATCTCTTTCTTTGAGCATAAGGTACAAGAACATGTCCACCTCTTCAAACTGTCCTTGCAACCAAAAAGCAACGAGAGTGTTTGCATTTTTTTTTTTGATGGAAAGAGTGATTGCATTATTGATCCTATAGTTACTTTTCTTTTTTAATTGAACCACTATTTTGCAAGAAATAATAAGAAAAGAAAGTGAAAGTGAAAGCACTTGTAGCATTATGGTTCTTCAACTTTTGAGATTTCAATTACAAACTTCTCAGGTGTGGTATATGGTCCGCACCTACTTAGATCCGGCAATTGCACTTCAATACGTGGCAAGGCATTGTACTCAGAGGCTGCAAAAAAACAACCTAGCTTTGGTGATTTGACCCACTTCAGCCCCACCTTCTCACTTAAAAATCTAAGAAGCTCTTTCTGTGATGTACTTCTGTTCCAAAATGTTGGACACGATTGCCCCATCTCACCTTTCTTCCTTGGTCTTGACACCACCTGATTTTCTCCCACATATAGGGGAACTTCCTCACTAATCATGACCCCGTGGCCTCCATCATCAGCAATTTCTTGCAACTCCTTTGCAAACTCAAGAGCCCTCAACACTTCAACCATTTTGGGTCTTTGATCTCTATCTTCACACACACATTTATATGCGATATTTGCATACATCTTCAAGGACTCCGGTGACATTTGATCAATCAGATGAGGATCAATGATCTGATCAAGTTTACCTTCTTCAAAACACAAACTGGCCCAAGAGGCCAAACCTTGTTGCTCATAATCTAAGCCCATATCCACTGCTGGTCTAGCACACAACATCTCAAACAACACCACCCCAAATCCATAAACATCAGACTTTACAGTTAAATGGCTGGTCCAAAAATACTCGGGGTCCATATAACCAAACGTTCCCTTCACATCAGTAGTGACGTGGCTCATTGACAGTCTTGTAGGGCCCAATCTTGAAATCCCAAAGTCCGAAACTTTGGGTACCCAATTTTGGTCCAAAAGAATGTTGCTAGTCTTGACATCGCGGTGTATGATTGCGTGCTCCTCACCTTCATGAAGGTACAATATTCCCCGAGCAGCACCAATGCAAATCTCCAACCTCTGCTTCCATGACAATGGAGGATTATCTGTGTTGTAAAGATGATCATGAAGTGCTCCGTGGGCCATTAACTCATATACAATGATCATGACCCGTTCATCGTTGCAGTAACCTATCAAAGATACCAGATGGGGGTGGCGAAGCTTTGAAAGCATTTCGACCTCTGTCTGAAACTCATGAAACCCTTGTCTTGAAGTTCGCCCAAGAACCTTGATCGCAACTGGAGTGTGTTCATGATCGATATGACCTCTCCATACATGACCAAAGCCGCCTTTTCCAATGATAAGGTTCCGGTCAAAGTTGTTTGTGGCAGTCTTGATTTCTTGGAGAGTAAAGCGACGGCCAAGTGCTTGTAGAATCGGTGGTGTTTCGCTTTTGATGGACTTCGTTCTCATCCTTCTCCAGATAATTGTTAAGCCCAAGAGAAATATGACAGATATAACACCTACAATGGCTTCAATATAGATTACTGATTTTGTGCCGCCCTTGGAATACTTGAAAGGTAGTGGTTGTGGGGCAGGTGATTTGAGCGGGGAAGGGGAAGGAGGGTGTGGAACTTCAGGATTTGGAGCCGCGAGATTGGCATCAGAGTTATTCAATTTGAACAACTCGAGACCATTGAGGATAGCATCAGAATAACCAGAGCTTGAATTAGCATTAGGACGAAGCTCTATAAAGAGAGGGGTCTTACCGTTACTCTTTTTATTTGGTATCATCACAACATAGTCCCTATATACCGGAATGCCTTGCCCACCGCTCCAAGTGATAAAATCAGCAGAAATCTCCCCCGTCTTTTCTCTTATGGAAATTCGGAACCCATTGTTACTTCTCTGCTTTACCTCCGGTTGGATTTTGCAGAAGTGGAGTCTCACGAGGTATTTGAACCCCGAGTCCACTGGCAATCTCCAAGTAAGATTGTACCGTTTGTTGTCTTCGGATGTTCTTGTAGTTCGGGCGGTCTGATAGACTTCCTTTGGTGCTGTGTAAGGAGGTATGCTTGTGTAGTTGATCTGAATTGCCCCATTACTAATAGAGTTTACATTGGAAGCAAGAAAGAAGTCGGTGTCATTAAGCCATTTCCGAAAAAGCTTGCCGGAGTCATTTATTGGTGAAATGGAGTGCCCACCTACGCTTAGTCGGTAAATCATCTCAAAAGCACTGTTGTTTTGGATATGGAACTGAGAGTTATGGCCGACAAGACGTACACCTTTATCCCCAAATTGACTGTAGTAAAGGCTAGTGGGCATCGAGACAATTTCAATCCCATTTATAAATGCATATGAAGTATTTATAGATGGAGTGAAGGTTATGTTCAGTGTCTGATTCTGCAGCACATTCACGCAAAATTCTTTGACAAGGGATTTTGATCCTATACTGAAGTTACTAAGTAGAGTGAACGGACCAGTAGTAACAGTGAAAAAGGCCTTAGACATATCGGAATGATCATGGTATGTAGCAGGGTTAAAGTACAATCTTATGAATTTTTGGCCAGGACTAACACGAAATGTGTAGGTGAATTGAGAATGAAAGATTCGAGCGGTTTTGTAAGGGTCATGATCAATGGATGAGCCAAGGGGATTGGAGAGTATAAAGGTGTTATTAGATTGTTCTAAGGAAACAAATTTTGAGTGAATACCTACATCGCCAGTCCACTCTCGGCCATCTGGGTCAGTTGAGATGCCGGAGGAGCCACAGTTAACCAAGATATCATTGATGGAGGAGTATGTAGGGGAGGGCTTAGCAGTGACTGTAATTGTTAGGTAATTGAAGAAGGACACTGAGAATAGGTAAACGTAAAATCTACAAAAGTTTTGCATGGTAGACTGTGACAAAACTTAGAAGTGTATGCGAAGCTGCGACTGCGAGCGATATAAAACATGTACATCGGAGTACAAGTGTACATAGCAGTGTGCGGGGAAGCCCGCGTGGATGGTCAAGAGAACCGTGTGGTTTCTTTTTGGACATAGAGATGGCTACAATTATTCTTTGGAAATGGGAGATTGGTGACTCTTGGTCCTCTAATAGAGCCAAAAGGTGGGACTTCTCAATTGATTAGTAAAAGTATTCGTCAAAAAGCACACCATGTATAATATTTTTAATTATTAGTCAAAAGCACACTGACTAAAACTAAAGTTTCAAAGAGTGTGGAAAATTAACCAGCACGTGAAAGAAGTTCTTTATTATTGCCACAAAGATGCTGGAGTTGATCTTCAAACCTTAAAGCAATAATGCAAATAACAAAACAAAGAGTTGGGTTGTTGTTGGCATAGTAACAATTTAAATTTTACGTGTTAGTCTCAAATAGACATTGAAAGCACTATCATAATTTTCAAGATGAAAACACTTATAAACCCACGTTTGAAAAAAAAAAATTTTACAGGACACCTATCTTAAGCACACATTCTCAACCAATTAGTAATGTATGAAACTTATCTCATGGAGCTTGGCAATAAGGGCAAAACTAGAGCAATGACTCTCGTCAAACCAGAGGGCAAAGGGGGGGGGGGGGGGGGGAGCTGAGGGAAGATGGTAATAGTGTGTTATGACTCACTTATGTTATTCCTACATTCGATGTCAATAATAGGGCCCTCAACATCTTTTTTGATGAATAATAAAATTGTATTAAATAAAATAGAGCCCCAATGCATTGAATTTACAATTTAGTGAACAAGTGATTGTTTCTTGTTGCCATTCGAATGAATTGTGCAACAAGTTCTCTTTACATTCCCTTGGTGGCATGATCTATAATAAACCATCATTTGATAAAATTGAAAATCGTGCATTTTAAATGCCAAAACATCTTTTAATTACATTGCAAAGAGATGAATGTATGTAATTGAAAAGTTTTAATTTCGTTGCAAAGAGATTATGTATGTAATTGAAAAGTTCTTTAGAACCCATTGGACAACTCCCACCTTCAAAAAAAAAAAACTCCCACCTCAAAACTCCTGTATATGGAATCTCTCAATACAGAACAGAGGTTAAAAAAAGAGAGGTGCTACGTCCACAATATTTTTACAACATTTTTACAACAAATCATAGGTGGTTAGTTGTTATTCATTCAAATTTAAACTTAACACCAAGATTACTTTTTTGCCCCAACAATAACAACCAGTAACAACTTGCCACTTAAAATTTGTTGTAAAAATATTATAGATATATTATTTCTCTTAAAAAAAAAAAAAAAAAAAAAACTCCATAGTGCATGGTTAACATGAGTCAACCAATTAAATGCCACCTAGCACGCGCACATGCCACAGAGAGAGAGTATTAAACATGAAAATTTTAAATATACTGGGCAACGATATTACCGCATGGAGATTATGGGAAATTATTTTCTAACCTTTGAAGTGCATCTAAAAATACTTGCAAGTAATTTGTCATACTCTCCCAACTGGTGTATTCAAACGTAAACTTCATATCAAAATCATACACAGACAATCTCAACGGCTAAGGTATAAACATGAACTATGAGTTCTCTGTACAACTTGCATATATTATGTATAAATATACATATATGGACAATTTGATTTGTAGCTAGTTTTTAGTACTATACTACAATGCGTTTTGACAAACAGTTTCAGCCATAGTGCAGAAGCATTAGGTCTCTCTCTCATTCTCTAATCAATTTTAGCATGTACTTATTTAATAAACACAAAATTTTCGGTAGTTCATAAAAAGCAAAAGCCAAGCTAGCACTAAGAAGTGCAAACCTAGCCAAGAAAATCCAGGTAAAAGCCCTGAAAGTGGATGCCATATTTGAGCAACGGACGATTTGATATTTAAAAAGAAAGTTATTGCAGTTAATCAAGGTAAACAAGAAAAAATTATTATTAAATCAGAAATTGCTTATTGAAACTATATTTGGACAGATAAACTTGGAGTTCAATAGAAAAGGGATAAGCAGAATGGATATTTGTAGGTGAATTTTGTCATATTATTTTCAATTATCATATATTAATCCATGTTTTCATATGCGACGCGTGGTATGTATACTTGACCAAATCATGGTCACTAGGGATGAAAAACATTCAAGCAAAAGGCTAAGCAAAGTATAGTGTAAAACTGTTGTTGATACCCATTTTAGTGACACATTTTTTCTACAAGCTTAATTCATGAATTATATTTTTATTTTATTCCTTTAAGCATGGTTCAAGCCCATGCAACTTATTGGAGAAACTGAGGAAGTGTGCTTTGAAAGGTATGAGTCGATTTCCTTCAGACTTTTTGTATGAGCCCAACTTAAGCATGCCACCAAGTAGGCAAGGGACATTGGTAGCACCTCAAACTCATGGATTATGTTTTGTACCCTAAATTTCCACCCCAAAAGAGATTTTATACTCTGGTTGACTGTGGCCTAAAGTTTCTACCCTAACTCATTTTTGCCTTTAAAACATAGTTGACTCCTCCAGTTGTTAGCCCTCGCTTAGGTGAACCTCCCAAGAGTCTGGAACAACTGAAAATGAGGAGCCAATTAATGGGGGCCTAGTCAAATCTTTCCTTAATTATGCATTAAGCAAGCTAATTCTTAAACCCAATTAAGTAAGCAAATCTGAACCAAATATCAATTTAGAACTTAGGAGGTCCAAAGCCTCTCTCCTTGCCCAAAACTAGTCACTAAGAGCACCTGAAACTCAATATAAAAGGCCCCAATTAGATTCAAAATAGACCAACCATGTTTTACCCTTGGAGCTGAAACTTTAGAGTAAAAGCCTATTCAGCCAACTAACATTCTCACAATGCTGAAGCTTAGGGTGGAAACATAAGTACAAGAGAACCTTCCCTTTCTTCCTTACGACCTCTCTCAATTTACTCTTCTCGCTAAATGTGGATCGAAGTTTAAAACCTATTGTTTTTATGTATTTTTCTGCACTTTTGTTATTAATTTTAAAGCAAAAACCTATTCAACCAGGATGCATTCTCACAATTTCGAAACTTGGGGATGGAAATAGGGGAATAGGGGAATCTTCCCTCTCTTCCTCACGACCTCTCTCAATTTCCTCTTCTGACTGAATGTGGGTCAAAATTTCATATTTGTGTACTTTTTCTCAAGGTGGCCGATACCGTACCGTACTGGCCGGTACGGCTGATATTTACAATTTCGGTACATGCACCGGTACTGAAACACAACTATTTCGTACTGGTTTAAATACTAGTCGTACTGGCCGATTTTGAGCATATCGGCCGATACAGGAAAAAGCCTTTTTTTTTCTTTTTTTTTTCCTTTTTAGTTTTGTAATTTTTAAATTTTTTTAAGGGCAGAATGGTAACTTATTTGTACTATTTGTTTTCTTAGTATACAAGGAACAATTAAGCTTTTTTTTTTTTTTATTGTGTTTTTTTTTTTTTCTTTTAGTTGATGCTAAAGACTAAAATCATGCATAATTTTTTCTGAATTAAGGTAATGTTTTATGGAAACTTTTATTTTTATTATATATATATATATAGAAAATAGCAGTAAACCCGAAATGGTACACTAGTATTGACCAGTACCAAAATATATCGTTCTACTGGCCAAATCGATACAGCCTCCGGTACGAGATTGACTCCCTTACTTTTTCTCCATTTTCTTGTATTTGAACTCATTTTGATTTCCCTTTTGTTAAAGCACCAATAGCCTCTACTCACTAAATATTGGAATTTTTTGTCTTGATACTCCCTACAAATAATCACTTCTAAAGAAGCCAAGGGGAGATTTAGATTGTTCTTGTATTTTTGGCCCTTGTCGCTAAACGTCCCCAACAACTGTCAACATGACATATCAATTTCACTGCATGACTTATAAAAAGGATGAGCATATTAAGATCATGCCCAAACCTCCGAGATGAAATCTTATGCATAAAGATACACTGTACACATAACCCTTTGAAAAACATTACAGCACCATGTGGATGTTCAATATCACTCTTAGAGCATATTTAAAAAAGGGAAAACCACCTAAGCAGCAATTTAGAAAACATTTGTTGGCAATGTTGAGCATCGAAGATGATTAAATCAAATTAATTAACATGTACAAAATAACCATGATAGACGCATCATTACAATATCTTTTTGCAAGATAACGTGTCACAACATTGAACAATTTCACATAAAAAGTTCAATTATCTACATTTCCAATTAACAGCACGCATATGAAGCATCACATAAGATCATAAATTTTAGTGGTGAAGTTAAGGTGAAAATATTTTGGCATGATGTTTGTACATAATGAATATTTGAATTGTATAAGGCCTTCCTAGACGTTTTCTTAATTCCCTAAAGCTTCATCTGTATAGTAACTGACACGGTATTATATATATCTGGTCAGACTTCACTGGATCAAACTTGAAAATATAACCCCCCCCCCCCCCCCCCCAAAAAAAAAAAGAAGTAAAATTAAAGTTATTTCAACACAAGCCAATGAAATTCACAGCATGCTCAAATGTTCAAAGCTTCTGTACAATGTAAGTAAACTTGCATTATAACAAATATTTGATTATCTCACTCTTGACTCTTCTATGCCATACAACCTAAGAAGAAGAAAATAATACATGAATGGTTAAGAAAAGTATCAAGGAAGGTAATTTTGGGTCCCTATCTAAACTTGAAAGCACCAACCTTAAAAAAAGCATTTGGAATGGTGTTAGTCATAAAATCAAGAACAAAGCCTCTAGTTACCGTTCTCAATAGTCCACAAATAGCTGTAATGCCACCAAATATCATATCTGCATTGCTCTGCATTACAGTCCACATGGAACCTTATTTCAGATGTTGTTAACTTCATTCATAGAAATGAGCAATGAGCCTCTTATTTGATTTCCCTTTAAACCTGGAATCAAGAGGGGCACAATCAATAAAGTTACAATTACCATGTAAAAGACATCACAATAAGTCAAACTTGCTTCATAAATTCATGCATTGCAACTAACAAGTAATAACCAATTTAATTATTTATCAAAAAGAAAATATTAATAATTGTTCAATATTGCCTTGAATTCCTAATTAGTTTGGTTTGGATTTCATTGACATAGAAGGGAAAGTTTTTCCTTAGTGTAAAAAACGAGGAATTTATTTGGTGTGGAAGACAATGATTCTCCTTGACATTAAAAAGAAAAATATTCATTATTGAAGAAGTAATGAGTATTTCTTATCCATCAAGGAATGAGTTTGAAACTTTATAAATTGGCACTATTGCAAAGGGTTTGGTGGCTTATGCCAATATTCCTCCCATATAGGGAGAGGAAAAAAACTGCTAGAAGAATATTAGTGGGTTTCTCAAAAAGTAATTTGGTAGATTTTTGCAGGGTTGAAATCAAGATTACTCATGGTTGTGTGCAGAGAGTTTGTTTGTTTTGTTGTGTGCAAAGAGTTTGTTTGTTTTGTGAGTGTAAGAGAGTTATTGGATGTTTTGGGGCTTTGGGTTTATGAGTGTTGATTAATGTCATTATAATCCATACCATTGATAGTGGATATTTTGGTTAGCCTTGCCCATGGATATGGGCATGGAGTTGGATGAATCACACAAAATATTATTGTCTCTTGTGGATGTTTTATTTTCTTGTTATGTGAATGCGCTTGTGTGAGACTCAAATTACAATAATTGATGTTACAACTTCTGCTGTTGCATAACAATTGGTATTAAAACTCAAGGTTGGATCGTGGTGAAGTTAAAGAGAAAATTATGTCTAGTGCATCTTTGAAGTTTGTTCAAGGCAAATAAGCGCACAAGTTTTGGCTTAGATGTGGAATCAACGATCAAATTGTTCAAGGAAAGCTTGCTTGGATTAAGGCAGAGTTCTTTCAATAAAAAATGAAGATTGCTTGATGTAATTGGAGTCAATGTGGAGATTTGTTGGATTTCCTTGATGTAGAAGGGAAGGTTTTTCCTTGGTGTAAAAGGGAAGATTTTTCCTTAGCGTAGAAGAAAATGAATTTACTTGGCATGAAAAACAAAGATTCTCCTTGACATAAAGGAAAAATATTTCTTATTAAAGAAGTAATGAGTATTCCTTAATTATTCCATTGTCAAAGATTGGAGCTTTATTAGCTTACTTTGCTTTCATTCTCTTGGTTGATGGTACCAAATTTGCCTCTAGAGCAAATTTGCAACAAATCAAAGCTAGTTATCTTCGTGTTGTGTTGACAATCACACTTGATGGTCCTAAAAAAATTAACTCATTAGGAACCAAATAAATGATGAAAACTCACTGAATTGCCTCCTTAAAAGAATCACATCGAGCTTAAAATCCTAGAATACATAACTCACACACACAGTCATAGACACAGAATTTCTTCACATAGAGAGAGAGAGAGAGAGAGAGAGAGTACAATAAGTTAGGATACGGGATTTCAATTTTGTTCTTGAAAATTGAAATTATATCCAAGGACAATTTTGTAATTAAAAATATATTTTTTCCATAAATTATGATAATGTGAATTTTTTGGTAATCTTAGATTACCGTAATGTTAGGTAAAAATAAACAAACCAAACACTGTATGGAAACATTACAGTAATATGACTGAAATGTGTATCACATTATGGCGAATCAAATGTCCCCTAAGTAATATTGTGTTCACAATATCTTTATAATAATTCTACAACAAATCTTATGAGACAAGTTGCTACTGGTTATAATTTGACCTCATCACTAACATCATTTTTTTACTCATTAGTTACAGCTTGCTATGTAGAGATTTTTTCAAAAATGTTGGGAATGTATATTACTCTTTTACTTACAAACTTTAAATTTATGATGTCTTTTGGTGTTACCCATTTTGCATGGCAAAAAGGGCCAAGTATGAGGGCTAAATCCTTCCCTCGAAATGGGTTCGGGGGTAGGAGTGGGTATTGGAAGACCCTACTCTGATTATATATAAAAAATAAAAATAAAAATTATTTTTTAAATAATTTTATAGGTTTTTATTTATGCTACAAATATACTTTTTAACTTTCAAACTTTAAATATTGATGTCTTTTGGTGTTATGTTATTAAATTAATATTTCTATGATAAAGATTTAAATTTTTTTATAATTTTTAATTGTTGTATTGTTATTTTTTAATTATTTATGACTTTTAATACTTGAATTATTGTATTGCTATGTTTTAGAAATTTTTATAATATTAGAACTCAATTGTTTTATTTTTATTTTTTATGTTTATGAGTTAAAAAAAAATTAAAAAAAAAAAAAAAAAAAAAGGAGAGGGCAGGGGACAGGTGTGGGGAAAAATGGTGGGGAGCAAGAAATAAATAATAATAATAATAATAATCTATACCTATTCTGTTGCTATTCCTATGCAAGGTTGTTAAACCCGGACCGGACCGTACGGTCCGACCGGGAAACCCTCGAACCGTTCAGATCTGCGGTCCGTTTAAGGTGAAAAACCGTTCCATGCGAAAAAAGCATGGAACCGTCCGAACCGCGGTCCGACCGTCCGGTTCTGTGAACCGTGACCGGTTCGAACGGTTCAAGCGGGCTGCTCTGTTTCAAGAGAAAAACGGCGTCGTTTTGTCCCTTTTTTTTTTTTTTTTTTTTTTTTTTCCCCTAATACGGCGTCGTTTCACGTTTGGGACTGAATGAATAATAAGGGTTCATTCACGTTTGGAACGAAACCCTCTCAATCACTCTCTGCCTCTCTGCCTCTCTCCCTCACTCTCTCAAAACCTTTAACCCTCACTCTCTCGTCACTGCCTCTCTCCCTCGTCGCCGTCGCAGCCGCAGCTCAGCCCAGATCGCAGCTCACTCTCTACCTCTCCCTCACGCTCATCTCTGCCTCTCTCCCTCGTCTCCATCGCAGCTCAATCTCTGCCTCGTCGCCGTCGTTTGGTACTTGATCTTTCTATTTTTTTGTTCTATTAAATTTGCACTCTTTACTATTATTAAGTTTGGTACTGATGAAATGTATAATTGTGTTTTTGGTTTGATGAAATTGATTGGTTTGATGTTTGGAAGCTTTCATAATCCCCATCCAAGTAATGGATAATTTTGGTTTTCAATTTTGGCGTCCCAACTTCACAGCAACATGGGTATTGGTTGGGATTAGTAGTTATTGTTTTGGGTTTATTTTTTTGGAAGCTTTGTTATGCTGATTTTGTGTGTGGGATTCAGACCCATTAATTTCTTTCAGTTAAAATAAAAAATTATATTTAAGTTTTAAATATTATAGCTAGGATTGATATAGATCAGAGGTCAAATTTTCAAAATTCATAAATTGAACTACAAAAATGGTGATTGATTTAGTCTCTTGGGATAATCTGAATACCTTGACTCTGTCCGGAGATTAATTAGAGGATTGTTGTTACAATGAGCAAAGTGCTATAGGAAAATTGTATTGTTGTTAGAGGGTTGGTTTCCTAGGATAGCGCATTGTCTTTCTTTGTTGGATGTTTGCATTTGCGTGGGCTGAGATTTTCATTTTTATTTTTTTCTGTTTCAGTGGATTCCTGAATTGAGGCATTACACACTTGGAGTTCCAATAATCCTCGTTGGAACAAAGCTCGGTATGATTTTGATTTATTCTCAACATTCCATTTACGTGCATTCTTGATTGATACTGTTTGTAATCAGCTGTGTTTGTGGAATGTGGATGGAAGGTTGGTTGGGTACTTAATGACCAGTTTTTCAATATTTGAATCCTAGATTAGTTGGGTTTTTGCTTAAAGTCAAAGCCTTGATCAGATATTTTGGTAGTGTCTTTCTTAGGGCTTAGAATTGATTAGGTAGGACTGTTTACTCTCTTTTTTTTCCTATACTTTTCATAAATTACTATGGCTTCTTGTGGGTAAGTTTAATTACTCTGTGTATATTAGTTTGTTAATTTGACTCTGTGTATGACGTTGTGATTCTTTGACTATCTGTATTTCAAAAATTGATGGGTTTATGCGTGTTTGTTTGATTGGTTGTTTAGTCTTTTAGATTAAAATGGAAACAGAGACTGGGTCTACTCCATCACATGATGTTGATTCCAATGTAGTGGAGTCTAGCTCAAGAGTAAGGGAAAAGGTTGATCCGGCTTGGGAACATTTTAGCCTTGGGACGGATGAGAAGGGACGGAATACATTTACATGTGTGTATTGTAGGCATACATATAAAGGTGGGGGTATTAATAGGATGAAAAAACACCTTGCGGGGATAAAAGGTGATATTGGATCATGTAAAAAGGTTTCTCATGATGTGAGACACCAAATGTTAGAATATGTGAAGGAGTTTGAGTTGAAGAAAAAAGCTGAGAAACAACGTCAAGAAGAAATGTTTAGTGTGCCTTCCACAAATAGTGATATGCAAGAAGATGAAGATGTTCAAGAAGTATTTAGTAGTGGGTTGCCTAAAAAACCTGTTTTAGGTAAAAGAAAGGGTACAAACCCAATGGATAATTACTTTGCTCCAAGAACTACTCCAGGAGCTCAACCCGGTCTTAAAAGTGTGTTCCAAAGTAAAGAAAGGGTGAGGCAAGCTGATATGGCTATTGCAAGGTTTTTGTATGATAATTGCATTCCTTTTAATGTAGTAAATTCAGTGTACTACCAAAAGATGATTGATGCCGTAGCCGGTGCTGGTCCTGGTTACAAAGGTCCATCTTATCATGCTGTACGGGTCCCTTTGTTGAGGGATCAAAAGAAAGAGCTTCAGTTGTTGGTTGAGTCACAACGTAGGTATTGGGCAGAAGTTGGATGTACACTTATGGCTGATGGTTGGACAGATACTAGACATAGGTCATTGATTAATTTCCTTGTTTATTGTCCTAGGGGAATGGTATTTGTAAAATCAGTTGATGCCTCAGATATTGTGAAGAGTACTAGAAACTTGTTTAAATTGTTTGATGAAGTAGTTACATGGGTTGGTCCAAAAAACATAGTTCACATGGTTACTGATAATGCTTCCAATTATGTATCTGCCGGTAAATTGTTGTGTGAAAAGTATAAAACTATTAGTTGGTCTCCTTGTGCAGCACATTGCATGAATCTTGTGTTACAGGATATGGGAGACATGCCTCATGTGGATAGACTCAAAAAACGTGCATCCAAAATAACAGTTTTTATTTATAATCATGTGGCTTTGATTGCTTGGTTGAGGAAGAGACCTGGTTGGACAGATATTGTACGTATGGGAGCAACAAGATTTGCTACTACTTTCCTTTCATTTGGAAGCCTTTATGTGCATAAGCATGACTTGCAAGCCTTAGTGACTAGCAAGTTCTTTGTGGACAATAGATTAGCAAGAGAGTCAAAGGCAAAAGAAGTAGTTTCTATCATTTTGGATAATTCTTTTTGGGATGATATTAATGTTCTTGTCAAGATTTCATCGCCACTCATTCGTTTGTTACGGATTGTTGATTCTGATCAAAGGCCTGCAATAGGATATGTGTATGAGGGTATGCATAGAGCACGGTTGGGAATCAAGAAGATCTTTCGAATGAAGAAGCACTTGTACAAGCCATACACCTCAATTCTAAAAAACCGTTGGGACAAACATTTGCGTAAAGATCTTCATGCTGCTGCATATTGGTTAAATCCTGCTTTTCAATATGATGAGGAGAATTTTTGTCGGAAACCAGCAGTACATATGGCTGTTTTGGACTACATTGGGACAAAATATGATGGTGACAAAGAGAAGGTAATTAAGGAAACCCAATATTTTCGAGACCGTATTGGGAGCTTTGATAGAGATCTTGCATTGTCAACAAGCACGACCACTCATCCAGGTGAGAAGTAATTAGTTTTCTTTAATACTATAAACAAATCTTAGTTTTTTTTGTTCATGTTGAAAGTTAGTTTTGTCACTATAGTTAGAATAATTGAATTGATTATTCAATTGAAAGTTTTTTTGTTTATGTTGATTAATATTAGATTACGTTGTGTTGTGAAAATTAGATGAATGGTGGAAGTTGTGGGGTGCTGATGCTCCAAACTTGCAAAAATTGGCAATTAGAATTCTTAGCCAAACTTCTGCCTCTTCTGGATGTGAGCGTTGTTGGAGTTTATTTGACCAAATACATTCTAAGAGGAGAAATAGGTTGGAGCATCAAAGGCTCAATGATCTTGTGTTTGTTCATCATAACTTGCGATTGAGACATAGGTAATTAAATGTTATATCTTGTCATTATATTAATTTTTAAGAAGTCATTTATATAATGTAATTGTTAGTTACTAATTATGTTCAAATTCCAATAACGAGCATGACATTTTATGATGCAGGCTTTACAACAAAAAGTTTAATTTTGACCCCATTGATTATGCAAGTATCGACAAAACTGATTTTTGGGTATTTGTGGAAGAGGAAGACCCATATCTTAATTATGAAGAGTTGGAGAATGCAATTTATGAAGAGGGTGCGTATCCAGCAAGTGCAGAGCCTTCTTCTAATATTGAAGGTTAGTTTATATGTAAACAATTTAATAACCTATAGTGATTTTTCTTTTTCTTTTTTTCAAACTTTTGTAAACATCATAATGATTTTTCTTTTTATTTTGTTCAAACTTGTGTGTAGAATCTGTAGGTGATAGCAGTGAGGGTGAAGGAATTGATTTGGGAACATTTGGACAACCTATTGGCCCTCCTCCTGGATTTCCAGGGAATGATGATGAGCATGATAACTATCATGACATTGATGATTTATGATCATAATGACTCTGTTTGAACTTTGAAGCTCTATTTTGTAGTTTGAAGTTTTATTATTGTATTTTAGAAACAAGTTTTTATGTATTTTTGTAAGAAACAATATGTAGTTGTGTTTGTGTACTGTAACTTGGAAAACATTATTATGAGAAACAAGGTTGTACACGTAGTTGTATATGTATTATGAGAAACAATATGTAGTTGTATTTTGGATTGGTTCTGGTATTTTAAAAACTATTTGTGGACATTTTGAAAAACGTTTTGTTTTGTTTTGTTTGGATATGAAATAATAGAACAAACTTTCTGCACTCAGGACTTACTAAGAAATTCCTCATTAGGTGAAACTTGGGAGTTCCTTGTGGAATGGAACTACTCTATTTTGTTTAGTTCCTTGTGGAATGGAACAACGTGACTTTTTTCTAATTTCAAGTTACTTGAAGTTTCAGAATTTTCTTTCTTGCAATGTGTTTGTTAGTTTATCTGAGTGAAAATGTGTTCCTTTGAAGTTAGAATTTTGGACTGAATGAACAACAATAAGGCTGCTGGTGCTTTTAGTTTTTCAGTTTGTGAAAACAGGATTTTTCAAATTGATACAGTGGTAGACCCCATTTGCTTGCCTCGTTCAATTCTGTGGATCCCATTATTATCTGAATTATCTTTTCGTGCCTGCCTAACTGTTCTTATGTTTTATTTTTATTTTTATTTGATGTGTCGTCTATTTCTACAGTTGCCAATCTTTATTTTATTTATTAATTTTACTTTGTTGATTAGTGAAATTCATACTGTAGTAGAAATGCTTAGTGCTCTTGATTTAGACCCAATGTTCTTTCTTGGTAACTCAATTGGGGAATATTCAGAGCTTCTGAGTTATGATGCTTATCCAAGACTTAATTCACATTGAACAAAATGTAGGACACAATTTTTCTGAGGAAAACACTATTTTAGTTCATTTTTCTATTTTTTTTATTAATTTAATATTTTTATATATATTTAAAATAATTATTAAATTAATTATGACGTCATCACGGTTCGACCCCGGTTCGACCTCGGTTCGACCTTAAAACCCTTGAACCTCTCTCTTTTACGGTTCAATGAACGGTCCGGGTCTGAAAACCATGTTCCTATGTGGAAGGTCAAATATGCCAGCCAGGTTGGCATGTGATTTTTTTTTTTTTTTTTTTTTTAATTATACATCAAGCATAATATATCTTCATTCGTCAATAATAATAATAATAATAATAAATCTTAATATACCATGTCATAACTCATAATTATGAAAAATTTATAAATTTTTTTTTTCCACAATAATTCACTTTACTCTTAAAGGACTTCATTATTTAGTGCAATTTCTTTGAGGGCGTGGAAGTGTGGAACACATGTTAAGCAGTGAGCCTTTTCTGCCGAGACCACATTTCTTCTCTGTGTCCGTGTATTCTTTTGTTCGTTTATGATCTTATCTTTGTAGCTGTTTTGTATTGACCATAAAAGAAACCAAAAACATAAACATTTGGAGTCCATTATCACTTTTCCAACCATTTTGGAGTTTCTTCCTCAAGACTTCTCAAGTCTACCCTGCCCCACAATAATTTTCCGCCTACCAGACTATCAGTTATCAGTTATCACCATCATTATTTGCGCGGAAAGAATAGTCTCGACATGATATTATAAATCAACTTGTCCACTTGAACGAATTATGTCAATTATCACATTCTTTTGTACTAACTTTTTATTATTTTCGATTCTCAAAAAAAAAAAAAAAACTTTTTATTATTTTCTTTTGAAAATCTCTTACACTCCTCTTATTTTTCTTGTTCTTTTTATTAATCTTTGTTTTCTCTGCCACGGTTGCCCCTTTCTTTCTTTTATTATTATTTTATATATATATATATATAGGAAAAAGTTAATAAATATTCTTGTACAGTTACAATTTGGAGCCCAGGCCCAATGAAGAGTTGGGTCCAGATCCAAAGAGCCCGATCCAATAGATTTATAGAGATAGGATTGAAGAGCGGGGATTAGACAAGATTACCAACGGCTAAAATGGTTTTAAACTCAAACATACGAGTATACTACACATGAGAGCTGACCCCTGTTTAAACTGAGCAAGGCCTCCTCTATTGAATATTGTACAGCCCCGGTTATGCGGGCCTGTCTATGTGACTTGGGCCTTGGGCCAACAAGGGGGGTCACGGGCCCAACATCCGTCCCCCCGGGGCCTCAATCCAAGACCGCCTTCGAACAGGCCCGGCCCAAGCGCTATACGTGAACTCAATTCCCTATGCCGAACAGAAGTGTAACTGCTGAATTGACTGACAGGATTACTGTGCCGGACATCAATATGTTCGCCCGAATACACAGTGAAAGGATTGCCCGGCGATACCTTGGGAATAACGCTGCCGCGCACATTCACTATAGTGGGGATCATTCCCAAAGCCACTCCCACCTAAACACCCACTAAATCCTTCTGAGATTGGACCTCTCAATCCATTAACATTGGGACAATCAAGATCACCCCACTAACAATCACCTATAAATAGGAAATTGGAAGAAGGAACTGGGGTTGGAGAGTTTGGAGAGGAAAAAAAGAGAATAGAGGAAGTCAAGTGTAGATAAAAAAAGGAGAGAAAAGTGATCTCATTGGGTCTCAAAGCTGCGAACAACCCAGTGTAGGAATCACTATCCCACCACACAAATAGGTTGTGAGCCTAGGTGAGACTTGGCCCATAGAAGTCTCATCTTTTGGGAAGTCTCGTCTTTGCCGCGCACAAATATCATTTTCCACTCTTTTTTTTACAGTCACCCCCTCCCCTCTGCAAGGGGGGGGGGGGGTTGTTTACATTTTATATCTACTCTTAAGCCATCTTGATCGTCCACCTGTCGACCATCGGGGTTGCTACTTGAGTACCCGTCCCATCAGCCACCTTCTCTGGCCCTCTGAGTTGCTATTGCCAATGTAACACTGTTCAGGGGTCTCTTCCACATAAATGCGGTTAGGAAAGTGGTTGGTGAGCATTTAATGTGGAGGCAGTAGCTTTTCGATTGGACATTTATGGGTTCATCTTTTCCGCGATTGTAGGGGTCTTTCTTGTCAAAGAAGCCTTTTGATCAATCACCTGTACTGTGAGGAATAGTGCCGACCGAGATCTGATAACATCCGAGGGTGAGTTACCCTCGGACCATATTAAGCCACCCGTCAGGGGCATGGAATTCCCCCCTCGGATGTTCTAAGTTTAAGATAGGGCCCAAGGCCCAGCAGGCATTATAGGCTTCCACTCCTCACAATAGCCCCTCAAAATTTCTAGCTTTTCTCTCGCATCCAAGGGGAAAAAGAGAGATTTCGATCTTTGAAATTGACCAATCGAAGCATCCAGAGCCCTTGAGCTTACACGTGGAGGGCGTGGTTCTGTGCGTGTCATAATCGCAATTAATTGCTTCGGAATTCGCAAGGCTTCATTAATTGCTCCAAGCGGCGCTATGTCTCTTACATCCGTTGGTGAGGGATTGATCCAACGGCTAGCGTTTTCCCTCTAGTTTGGGCGGGATAACTCCCCCCAACTTTTCGCCTCCTATATAAAGCGCCAGAGGGATTCATCATTTTTTTCCCTATCTTAGAAACTCCCAGACTCTTAAGCGATAACTAGCGCTTCGGATTCTCAGATTGATCAAGTCGCCAAATGCCTTGCTACCTTTATCTCAGGAACCTTTGGGATTCCTCTTTACAGGATCTCGTGGATCCCCTTTTACCTTAGCCTGCGTAAGTCGAAAGTTCTTCTGGTTTATTGTTTCCCTGTCACCAAGTCTGCTCGGATCGTGATTCCCACTTTTTTAGTTTGCCAAGAAAATGGGTAGATTCAAGTGTTTAGTGAACTCTCGTGCAAAAATAGAAGCCTTCAAGAGAAAATATCACATACCCCAAGGGGTCAACCTACGCTACTGTTCAACGGAACAAATAGAATCTGACTGAAAAGTGGGGGAGGTGGTCATCCCCATGATTGCCTTTATAGAGGGAGGGATGACCCTCCCTATAGGCTCAGTAACTAGGGATTATTTGTTTAATCATAGATTGTGCCCCCACTAGTGCGCGCCCAACTTATTCAGAGTTTTAGGCAGCGTTGATGCTCTCAACGAGTATCTGGGTCTGCGGCTAACCTGGCATGACGTGGATCATATGTACGAGTGCCATTCCCAAAAATCCACTGGATATTACCTAAGATCCCGCTCGGACGTAGTAAGGATGATATCGTGTCTATCCAAGTCAAATAAGGGTATGAAGGATGATTTCCTCATAGCTTCAAGAGCATGGCACGATGGCGTTCATTGTCTAGTCCGAACAAGGGAACCAGGTGGGACACTTTAGGCCTTTTAGTGATAGATTTGAGCTCCCCACTCCTAACCTTGTGCTGTTTACCACCACCTTTTTTTTTTTTTTTTTTTTTTTTTTATGGTGTTTAACCGTTTTCTCTTGCTCGGCAGTTTTTGCAGATAGAAAGCACGTAGCCCCTCGACTCAGCTTGACCAACATCCAGGCTCTCAACTATCTGCTGCGATCCGAGATCTTCATGAGCGAGGACAGACAACTGCAGGCTGTCCACTTGATATTGGACTTCAAACCCATATCGAACACGTTTTTGGACGTCGGCAACGCTATAAAGGCGAATGACCGCCGCATCCATCGTATAGACGTATCTCGGCCAAACTTCTTAGCCGACTACGACCTTCCCCTGGTAGCGCACCCTACCCCCCTAGGTGCACCTTTGGCTGTCCAGCCGACCTACCAGATTCTTTCCGAAGCTCCTACAGTCGGAGAGGGGACTGCCTCTTCAAACCGTTCGCTTGACGAGGAGATTGACAAGTTCCAATTTGAAGAGAAGGGCCGGGGAACAAGAGTGATTTCATTATCAGATACTGAGGATGAGCCGGATCAGCATTCCAATGTTCAAGCTCCCTTTCTGGTAATTTCTCACTCAGAGGACTCCGTAAAGGAAGAGGAAGAAGAGATGTCATCGAACAAGGGTGGCACTACTCTGCGGGCGCTGATGGCAGCGAGGGGGAAAGGCTCCTCCTCGAAGGACGCCCCTAAGACCCAAACCACCACCAAATTCTCGCCTCCCCCTCCCCCTCCGGCGGCCTCGACCAACCAGCAGACAATCGCCGATATAAAAAAGAAGCGGAATGAAACAGAGGTACGGGAGGTGGAGGAGGACGAAGTGATCCTGTCGAGGGAGGCCAAGAAACCCAGACGAGCTAGGGACAAGCGGGCATCCTCTGTGGAGAGTAAATAGGGTTTTCAAGTCGCCGATGTGCGTCGGCCACCCTTAGTCTGGGCCCCCAAACTGGAAGTGGACGGCGCTCTTATACTTCCGGACGCCTCGATCAGGAGCTATCAGTGGGGGCAGGCAGGCTATATTGCCGAGGCCCTAGAGCAACCATTCCTCTTGTCGACGGACATGGTAAGTCTTTTAACCCTTGGTTGATCCGTTTACCAAAAATACTTGTTTGTTTTCTTCTTGGCTTTGATTCGGACACCTTGGATCCATTCGTGCAAATTACCCAACAGGTTTTCATAGCTAAGGAGTGGGTCAAAAGCAAAAGCAATCAAGCTCGCGTAGCGTCTGAATCTCGTGACGAGGTTGAAAAGGCTTTGGGCAAGCTCAAGGAGGAGCATGCTGAGCTCAACAAAAAGTTTATTATCTTGAAGAGGGAGCAGAACAACGTCGTGGCCGGCCTGAAAAGCGCTGAAACACAGGCCGAGGACCAGCGTAAGAGATTGCACCTCACTGAAATAGACCTGGCCACTGAAAAGCAACAAGTGCTGGACCTCAAGGCCAAACTAAAAAGGGCACACGAAGCAGCGCAATTGGCGAAAGAGGCTTTAGAGGCTGAGAAAAATGCTTCATACGCGCTCGGAGTAGAGGAGACACAGGCAAGGCTCACAGAAGAGTTCGTCGAGTTGTGTAGGGATTATTGCGCAATATCATAGCGTAAGGCCCTTTATATGGCGGGCGTCCCTGCGAACTCAGCTTGGAGGCAACCTGGGAGCATTTATTATGATCCTGAAATCCGCGAGGCCCTAGAGACTGCCCCTCCTGTCGCTGATCCTGCCTTAGAGAAGGACGAGCAACCCTCGGAGACCCAAGAAATGGAAAAGAATAAGGAAGCCAAGGGGGAACCAGCCAAAAACACTGCCAAGGCCAAGGAAAGTGTTACCTCTCAGCCGAGCCAGAGCGCAAACCCTACTCCGAAGGCGAAAATCTGATTTATTGTTGCTGTCATGCTTATGTTTTTTTTTTTTTTTTTTTTTTTTTGGTCCCTCTATCATATGACACTGTAACCCACTTTTTGATCAATGAATGAATCTTTCTTCTCTTTTATTTTGTTTCTTTCCTATGCGCACGTACACGCCTTGTCGCTTACCTGGATCTTATAAAAACTAGGGAAAATTTTGCAAACAACAATGACTTTGTTTAAACACTTGAGATAATTAAGAAACTAGCGTTAACGTCTCCATATCAGCTGATCCAAGGACTACAGGCCTGATGGGGAGTCAGTTTAAACACTTGGGATATTTAAGAAACTGGTGTTAACCTCTCCATATCAACTGGTCCGAGAACTACAGGCTTGATGGGGAGTCAGTTTAAACACTTGGGATAATTAAGAAATTGGTGTTAACCTCTCCATATTAGCTGATCTGAGGACTACAGGCCTGATGGGGAGTCAGTTTAAACACTTGGGATATTTAAGAAACTAGCGTTAACCTCTCCATATCAGCTGGTCCGAGGACTACAGGCCTGATGGGGAGTCAGTTTAAACACTTGGGATATTTAAGAAACTGGTGTTAACCTCTCCATATCAGCTGGTTCGAGGACTACAGACATGATGGGGAGTCAATTTAAACACTTGGGATATTTAAGAAACTGGTGTTAACCTCTCCATATCAGCTGGTCCAAGGACTACATGCCTGATGGGGAGTTAGTTTAAACTCTTGGGATAATTAAGAAACTGGTATTAACCTCTCCATATCAGCTGGTCTGAGAACTACAGGCCTGATGGGGAGTCAGTTTAAACACTTGGGATAATTAAGAAACTGGTAATCGAGAAACATACCAAAAAAGAAAATTCATTAGTAATAATATCTTTTTAAGTTGTTTCCATTCCACGGTCGTGGTATTACATGCTCGTCTAAATCTTCTAAGAAATATGCCCCAGTACTGGCCACCGAGGTGATACGATATGGCCCCTCCCAATTGGGTCCCAACTTCCCCTATGCTGGGTTCTTTGCAGCACCAATAACCTTCCTTAACACCAAGTCCCCAGGAGCTAGAGGCCTCGCTTTAACATTAGCGTCATATCTCCTCTTAAGCTTGTGCTCATAGTATGCCAGTTGGACCATCGCGTTTTCCCTCTTCTCTTTGATCAGGTCTAAATTTTTCTCCAACAAGTTGTTATTCGTGTCCGGACAGAATTAACTGGTTCTCAACGTCGGAAACCCGGTCTCTAGGGGGAATGATAGCTTCAGCTCCACAAGTCATTGAGAATGGGGTCTCACTAGTGGACCTACGAGGGGTGGTGTGGTACGTCCAAAGGACATGCGGCAACTCTTCCACCCATTTGCCTTTCGCATCGTCTAACCCCTTATTTAGTCCATTTACTATGACCTTGTTAACAGCCTCCGCCTGTCCATTGCCCTAAGGGTAGGCGGGAGTAGAATATCAGTTCGTAATTCCCAATTCGCCGTAGTATCTTCTAAATTCCCTACTGTCAAACTGTAAGCCATTGTCCGAGATAAGGGTCCGAGGGACCCCGAACCGAGTCACGATGTTTTTCTAGACAAATCTCTTGGCGTCCACGTCTCGGATGTTCGCCAAGGGTTCAGCTTCCACCCATTTGATGAAATAATCCATGCCGACCAATAGATACCTTCTGTTTCCAGCTGCTTTGGGGAAAGGGCCCATAATATCTAATCCCCACTAAGCGAACGGCCAAGGGCTGGAAAATGGGTTGAGGACTCCTCCAGGTTGATGTATGTTTGGGGCAAACTGCTGGCATTGATCACACTTCTTCACATACTCTTGGGCCTCCCTCTGCATATTCGGCCACCAATATCCTTGAGTGATAGCGCAGTGTGCTAGGGATCTACTGCCTGTATGACTTCCGCAAATTCCCTCATGGAGCTCTTCAAGGAGTGATTCGGTCGCTTCGAGATGCACGCATAGTAAATATGGCCCAGAGAAGGACCGTTTATACAATTTCTGGTCCTCGGACATCCAAAACCGCGCTGCTTTCCTTCGTACTTTGTCAGCTTCTGACTTTTCTTCCAGTAGCTTGTCTTCTTTCAAGAACAGCACTATTCGGTCCATCCAACTAGGCTCCATTCTCACCTGATGAACCTGAACCGCTTCTCCTAAAGGTTCAGTGGACCTGTTCAAATACTATACCAAAATAATCCAAGGAAGGCTTTAGGCTGAAAAGGTTGCTAGGGTGGCTAGAGAATCAGTATGGGAATTACTACTTCTGGAGATGTGTAGTAAACTGAAAGATTCGAACTCCGATTACAAGCGCCTAACCTGCCTCAAGTACTCTTGCATTCTTTCATCTCTCGCCTCGAATTCCCCCTTCACCTGGCTAACCACCAATCTAGAATCCAAGAACAATTCTATCCTTTTTCCACCCATTTTCCTAACCATAGCCATGCCCATCAATAGAGCTTCATATTCAGCCTCGTTATTTGTTGCCGTAAAATCTAACCTTAACGAATTTTCAATGATGATCCTTTCTAGGGACACGAGCACTAGCCCCACCCCAGAGCCCCTATGATTTGCTGCGCCATCGACGTACACCTCCCAGGGCGATGGGTCACGCTGAGCAATCAGGTAACCAATTTTCCATCCATGCCGTGTAGTAGGATTATCTCTTCTATAGAAGGCTCTGTAAACTCGGCCACCAGGTCTGCCAAAACTTGACCCCTAATTGAGGTGCGAGGCATGTATTTAATGTCAAAAGAATCGAGAATTGTTCCCTATTTGGCGATCCTTCCCGTGTAATCGGCGCTTTTGAGTGTGGCTCTAAGTGGAAGTTGGGTGAGGACGACAACTGTATGCGCTTGAAAGTACTGGGGTAACTTCTTTGTTCCGTGTACCACGGCCAGAACAGCTTTTTCTAAAAGCAGATACCAAATCTCAGCCTCGTGCAGTGACTTGCTCACATAGTAAACTGGTCGTTGTACACTGTCATCGACCTGTATCAACACTTGGCTCACGGCATAAGGGGCAACAGCAATATAGGCAAATAGGACCTCGTCTCTCTCAGGGTTGGACATTATAGGAGGCCGAGAGAGGTATTCTTTAAGTTGTTGGAAGGCCAAGGCGCATTCCTTAGTCCACTCAAACCCCTTCCACTTATTTAGCAATTGAAAGAATGGTCGGCACCTATCTGCAGAGCGGGAAATGAAGCGATTTAGGGCCGCGGCCATTCCGGTCAGCTTTTGGACTTCCTAGGGATTCCGAGGGGGCTGCAAGTCACTAATTGCTTTAATTTAGTCGGGGTTCACCTCAATTCCTCTATGAGTAACCATGTAGCCTAGAAACTTGCCTGATCCCACTCCGAACATGCACTTAGAGGCATTCAAACGTAGATTATGTTCTCTGAGGATTTCAAAAACGCTTTCGAGGTCTCCAATATGCTCAGACGTGATCTTGCTCTTCACCACCATATCATCAATGTAAACTACCATGCTCTTACCCAATTGAGACTCAAACATCCTCGTCATCATCCTTTGGTAGGTTACTCTGGCATTCTTTAATCTGAATGGCATTACTTTATAGTGGTAGTTCCCAATTAGGGTGACGAAAGCGGTTTTCTCCTGATCACCCTGGGCCAGCGGTATCTGGTGGTACCCCTGAAAGGCATCCAAGAAGCTCATCCGAGGGTGGCCGACTGTTGCATCTACCAACTGGTCAATTTTTGGCATGGGAAATGGATCCTTTGGGCAAGCCTTATTCAGGTCGGTGAAATCCATGCAAACTCACCACTTCCCGGTTTTTTTCTTTACTACCATAGTGTTGGCCAACCACTCGAGGTAGAAAACCTCTTTAATTGCTCCGGATCGTTTGAGCTTCGCCACCACCTCTCTGACTGCTTCTGTATGCTCCCTAGACGGGCGTCAGAGCGGCTACTTCTTAAGAGTGACGGCTGGGTTGACGTTTAGGCGATGGCAAATGAATTCTAGGTTCACCCTGGGGGCCTCTGTGAGGTCCCATGCAAATACGTCAATGTTTGATCTGAGAAATTCTGTCAGCTCTTCCTTCTCTCGAGGAGGCAGCTGGGATCCGACTTGAAAAAACTTCTCTGGATCATCACCAATAACGATTCTTGTCAAGCTTTCGCATTCTGCCCCCTCGGCTGGGTCCTCGGTATTTGGCACCGAGGATTTTAACTGCTATAAGCTCCCTTCTTTAAGAGCTTGAGGCTCGGCTCCAGGTGTATGGTGAATCGCGGCCACGAAGCATTACCTGGCCACCGATTGGTCTCCCAAAATTTCCTTAACCTTACCCTCGGACGAATACTTGATCTTCTGGTGAAGGGTGGAGGAAACAACCCCTAGTGTATGAAGCCAAGGTCTGGCCACGATGGCGATGTAGGGTGAGTATGAGTCCACCACAATAAAATCCACTTCCACCACTTCCTGGCCAGTTTGCACGGGCAACCTAATTTGGCTTTTCAGAGTGACCAATTTTCCATCAAAACTCACCAAGGGGGAGCTGTAGGGCATCAAATCCTCGGGCGACAGGTTCAGCCCCTTGTAGAGGTCAGGGTACATTATTTCGGCACCACTGCCGTAGTCTACCATTACCAAGGCATCGTCATGGGGTTAAATGGTTCCAATTTTATCTTCGTCCAAGAAGCCCAACACTGGCTGCGTCTCATTCTTAGTCCTTTTCGGCTCCTGGCCATAGTCATCAGGTGACAGCCACGCCGCAGACATTATCCTGGATGGGCAAGACCCTGTTCTTCCTGGTGCAGCGAAAATAACATTTATCGTGCCCAAAGGGGATCTTAAGAGATCATCCCTCCAAGGCCCTGAGTTTGACATACCCCCCTACCATCGGGGTGGTGTAGGAATTGCTTTAGCTTGCCCTCACAGACAAGTTAGTCCAGATGATTACACAGGCTTCTGCAGTCCTCTGTGGTGTGCCCATGGTCCTGATGGTATTGACAACAAAGGTTGTGGTTGCGCCTCTCAGGGTTTCCCACCATCTTATTTGGGCGTTTGAAGAATGGTTCATTTTTTATCATCTCCAGGACTCATTGCACTGGTTCTCGGAACACAGCGTGAACTGCCTAAACATCCGCCGACCCTGGTTGTCCGGTCAAATCCCTGTGGAATGGTCCGACCTGAAATCCCTCCGCTCTTGGGGATAACCTTGTCCTTTCCCTTTTCCTGTTGCTGGTCTTCCTCAACTCTTATATACTTGTCGATTATGTCCATCAACTGGCGCATGCTGGTGACTAGTTTACCAATCAAAGATTTTCTCAAGCCATGATTAATTGGAAGGCCGAGTTTAAAAGAGCTAATGGCCACCTTGTCAAAGTTGCCCTCCAGTTCATTGAACGTTTCCCAATACTTATCCGAATGGGCCTTCAAGGTCTCACCCTCTCGCATGCCCAAGGACAATAAGGAAGCCAAAGACCGAGGAGTTCTGCGGCATGTAACAAAGCGGGAACAGAATGCTTGAGTGAGATCGTGAAAGGAACTCAGAGAGTTTGTCTCCAAGCTGTCAAACCATCTTATCGCGACTGGCCCCAAGCTAGACGGGAAGATTTTGCACATTAAAGCTTCATCCCTGGAATGGATGGCCATTCTCTGATTAAAATGACTAATGTGTTCTACAGGGTCCGTTCTGCCATGGTAGATGGTGAACATTGGTTGATTGAAATGCCTAGGGAGCTTTGCCCTTTCGATGTTGCTCATGAAAGGTGACTTGGAGATTTGGCTCAAGGCCTTGCTCATGGCATCGCTTCCCACACCACGATGTGACGGGCTTCGTCTCCGACGTCGGTGATGGCTCTCCTTTTGATAAGAGAAAGACTCACTGGGTGGAGTTCGAGACCTCCGTTTATAATCGATGTCTTTCTCGCTATCAGAGGAAGAACCTGAGTCCGGAGAAACCCGCTTTCTCTTCACGTGGCGTAACTCCCTTTTTAACCGGTCGATTTCCAGTTGCATGTCCTTCCTGTCGTTTGCATGGGAGGCATGGTTTTCTTCCCCAGGGTGATTCTTGTTAGGGCATGTGGTGTGGGCATTTCCCTTGCGGTCACCTCTCCGCTCGAGATTGAGGAAAGGGTCACCACGGTCAAAGTCCCTTGATTCTACTGGTTGCGGATCTCAGTCTGCCATGGTTAACCGTTGTCCTGACTACCACACGAGCTCTTCCCATAAACAGCGCCAATTGTACGGTTACAATTTGGAGCCTAGGCCCAATGAGGAGTTGGGTCCAAATCCAAAGAGGCCGATCCAATAGATTTATAGAGAGTGGATTGAAGAGCGGGGATTAGACAAGATTACCAACTGCTAAAATGGTTTTAAACTCAAACATACGAGTATACTACACATGAGAGCTGACCCCTGTTTAAACTGAGTAGGGCCTCCTCTATTGAATATCCTTTTCCACTCTTTTTTTTACAGTCACCCCCTCCCCTCTACAAGGGGGGGTTGTTTACATTTTATATCTACTCTTAAGCCATCTTGATCATCCACCTGTCGACCATCGGGGTTGCTACTTGAATACCCGTCCCATCAGCTACCTTCTCTAGCCCTCTGAGTTGCTATTACCAATGCAACACTGTTCAGGGGTCTCTTTCACATAAATGCAGCCAGGAAAATGGTTGGTGAGCATTTAATGTGGAGGCAGTAGCTTTTCGATTGGACATTTCTGGGTTCATCTTTTCTGCGATTGTAGGGGTCTTTCTTGTCAAAGAAGCCTTCCGATCGATCACCTGTACTGTGAGGAATAGTGCTGACCGAGATCTGATAACATCCGAGGGTGAGTTACCCTCGGACCATATTAAGCCACCCGTCAGGGGCATGGAATTCCCCTCTCGGATGTTCTAAGTTTAAGATAGGGCCCAAAGCCCAGCAGGCATTATGGGCTTCCACTCCTCACAATCCTAAAGGTCAATGTTTAAAAAATATATTTTTTTTAAATTTTTATAAGCAAAAAAAATAACTAATTCTTTTTAATAATATTTTATATTTTCCAAGAAAGTGGTATAACAAATTTTCTAAAATAGTTTATTCACAAATGGCCTAAGGGCATCTATTAACCGCGAATCCTCTTAATTCTAGTTTATTTTGGTCAATTTCAACTTGTATTGAGACTTCACATGTAATGACTAATATGGTCTTGTTCATTCTCTATATGTGACAAAGAGAAATTTATAGGAAAAAAATTGGTAGATTATCAATGGCAAATAAAAAAAGGTAATTTTAGTAATAAGTCTAGATAAAAACTAATAAAATCTTGTCTACTCAATTTTTGTAAGGGTTTTTTTTTTTTTTTTGGTGTTTGTAACTTAGCTTGTGTGTACAAACGAAGCGAGACTTAAAATTTTCATCATAAAAGATGAGTTTTATTTTTTATTTTCAAGGAAATGAGTGGTCCCCCTTTTTCTATTGTTTTCTTAATTTCTCTTCTCTCATTCATTTTTGTTGTATTTGATATTGTATGAAATAATTTATTTTTTAATTTTTAATTTATATAATATAAAATTAATAAAATTGTCACATATTTGAATATATTGTATTATAAATATTTATAAAAAATAAAATAAAAATTGTGGTAATTCCTATAGGTAATTTTGTAATATTCTTTTCTAATCAAAACATAATTGACTACTTTGGTAAATAATAAGAAAGGAACAGGAGTGAGGACTACACAATAATTTTCTGCCTACCAGACAAACAGTTATCAGTTATCACATCATTACTCACGCGGAAAGAATAGCCTCCACATCATATTAAAAATAAATCAACTTGTCCACTTGAACGAATTATATCAATTATCACATTCTTTTGTAATAACTTTTTAATTATTTCCTTTTGAAAATAACTCACACTCGTTCTCCCTGTCTCTGCTACAATGGGCAACACGAATCTTTGCACCACAGTCCTACCATGTTTAACTTTCACAACTCTTTACCTCGCATTCTTGCTGCTCCACTTGTCCAACACATTAGCCATTAACTCTCCGTCTCCTTACAAACCAGTTGATAATATTATCCTTAACTGTGGCTCCTCTGACATTTCGACTGCATTAGATGGTCGGACCTGGACCGGAGATGTCAATTCAAAATTCTTCCCTCAAGAACTATCACAAAACCAGGCCTCTCTAGCCACAAACTCACTTAAGCAATCCTTATCTGCTTCCCAAGTACCCTATACCACTGCCCGCTTGTCTGTCTCCCCATTCACCTACATATTCCCAATCACTGCCGGCCAAAAATTCGTTCGACTATACTTCTACCCGGCTTCGTATGGAAATTTTGACCGGTCTAAAGCCCTCTTCTCTGTGAAAGTTGGACCTTTTACTCTTCTTAGCAACTTTAGCGCTTCACTTACTGCTGATGCCGATGGCGATCCTGGTGATACCATATATAGAGAGTTCTTTGTCAACATCAAGGAAGATGAGAAGCTGAACTTAACCTTCACTCCAAGCGATTCCAGTTCATTTGCTTTTGTCAACGGAATTGAAATCTTGTCCATACCCGCTAATCTCTATTACACTCCGTCTGACGTTGAAGGGCTCCAATTTATTGGCCAGCCGAACCAGTACCTCATCGGGAACAGAACTGCTCTCGAGATGGTATACAGAATAAATGTTGGAGGGAGCTACATCTCACCCACTGAAGACACTGGAATGTTCCGGAGATGGGAACCGGACGTGGAGTACTTGATACCCCGAAAATCTGCTTTACCAGTTAACATGACTATTGAATTAATCTTCGCCAAAATACCTCCGTACACTGCGCCGCAAACTGTCTACCGAACTGCGCGGACTATGGGGACGGAAAAAACTTTCAATAAGAACCACAATCTCACTTGGGAATTTCCTGTAGATTCTGAGTTTGATTATGCTGTGAGGCTACACTTCTGCGAGTTTCAACCAGAGTTGGTTGATTGGCACGACAGAGTGTTTCTTATTTTCATAGCAAATAAAACCGCTGAAAAAGCAGCCGACGTTATGGTTTGGAGTGGTCAGAGAAAAGGTGTTCCCGTATACAAGGACTACGCTGTGTCGATGGTTGGTAAAGAAGGCGATCGCGAGAAGAAAACCTCTCTATCATCCTACAAGCAAACCCGAAAGACTGGAAGACTACTTTCAATGATGCAATCTTGAATGGTATCGAAATCTTCAAAATAAGCGACCCCAGTGGCAATCTTGCAGGACCCAACACCAGCCCACTTCCATTAACTCCTCCAACGGCTGTGCCACCGAAAAATTTAGTAGAGGCCAAAAATTACAGAGCAACAATAATCGCCGTCGTTGGTGGTGCAGTTTCCAGCTTTACTATACTCTTGATTCTCGTAGTCTTGATTTTCCGACTAGCCAAAAGAGTCAATGATTCCGACAACTCAACAAAGGTAAGCGGGTCAACTCTACCGTGTAGTTTGTCTCGCTACTTCTCACTCCCTGAGATTAAATCGGCTACCAACAATTTTGACAATGAATTTATTATTGGTACTGGAGGGTTCGGTGATGTGTACAAAGGATACATTAATGGCGAGGTTACCCCAGTTGCAATCAAACGATTAAAATCAGGTTCTCAACAAGGAGCTCAGGAATTCAAAACAGAAATCGCGATATTGTCTCGACTCCGCCACCTCCATCTTGTTTCTCTGATTGGATATTGTGAGGATGGAAACGAGATGATACTCTTGTATGATTACATGGCTCATGGGACCCTTCGTGACCATCTCTATAACACCAAGTATCAGCCACTTGGAAGCAACGACTCCAAATCTGTATTGGTGCAGCACATGATTTGAACTACCTTCATACAGGCGCGACACATACAATCATTCATCGTGATATGAAGAGTACAAATATCTTATTAGATGATCAATGGTTGGCCAAGGTGTCTGATTTTGGGTTGTCAAAATTTGGTCCCATTATGTGAAGTCCCATGTTAGCACAGTGGTTAAGGGTATATATGGATATTTGGACCCAGAATATTATCGCTTTCAACAACTAACTGAGAAGTCTGACGTGTACTCTTTTGGTGGGGTGTTGTGTGAAGTGTTGTGTGGAAGGCCACCGATCATACGTACGACTGAGGAGCAGCCAATGGGTCTAGCAGCATTGGTCCTGCAGTGCTATCACAATGGAAAGCTTGATCAAATTGTTGGTCCATCTGTGAAGGGGGAAATTGAACCAGAATGTTTGAAGAAATTTGGCAAGATTGTAGTGAATTGTTTGCTTGACAATGGAACCAAACGACCATCAATGAATGATGTGGTTGGAGGGCTTGAGTTAGCATTGGAGTTGCAAGAGAATGCCGAAAAAGATGTCAAGCTTAATTGGACAGAAAAAACTGACATGAATGATGATGATAAGCATGCTCTGATCCCTATGTCCGATGTCAATGAAAGTGATGACATGATTTTTAGTAGCAGTGGAAAACTATCAAGTACTAATTTGCAATAGTCAAGTGACCGTAGTAAGCCGAGGAAGTTTTGCTAGTAAGGATTCAGATGGATTGATGTCCCTCAAGGCAGTGTTCTCTGATATTATGGATCCTAAAGGTCGATAAACAAAGTTAAAAAAAAATAAATAAATAAATAAAAAAATAAATTTTCTAGTTGAATTTTTAATATATGTGATCGTAACTGCCAAAGTCCTTACTTAATTTCCTCCTTGAATTATGAAACTTTGAATCTATGGAACATTCCCTAATTTGCTATTGAGCCTTAGAGCACTAGCATCTTGGTTTGTAAACCGGTTTCTATTTTACTATCTACAAAGTTATTTTATCTATTATACTAAGTCTCCGTTTGGATTGGGCTGAAGCTGAAACGCGCGCGTCGCGTTTCAGCTTTTTTTTTTTTTTTTCACGTGTTCAGCCCAAAATCGCAACTGTTTAGTCACTGTTGCGGTTACTGTTCATGAACAGTAGCCGCAACTTTTGACTTTTTCACACAAATTTTACTGTTCATGGACCCACAAATTTCACTTTTCAACAACTTTTTTATTAAAAATGGGTCCTACGGTACTATTTATACATTTAAAAATTATTTGCTATAGTGTTTTTCAGTTTTCAGTTTTCAGTTTTCAGCTGTATCCAAACGGACCCTAAGTTATTAACAGACTTTATAATACATCTTACGTCCCAATTTTTATTTTTACATTTAACCCATTAAAATAATATTAACTACACAATAAAATAATATTAAAAAACAGTCTATTTCTCTCTTCTCTCTAATTTCAGTCTCTTTCCTTTCCTTAAAAAAAAAAAAAAAAAAATCGTTCTCTTTCCATCTCTCTCTCAGCTATCCACAACCGAGCAACCCAACGCACCTCCCACCACCCACTACCCACCACCACCGTTGAGCAACCTAATCACAACACCCACCACCAAAGCCACCCATTTAATCACAAACCCAATACCTAATACCCAAACCCCAAAACCCAAACCACCGACCATCGCCACCCACTGCCAATCAACCTAGCGTCACCCACCACCGATCAACCTAGCACCACCCACTGCTGAGATTCAAACCCAAACTGAAACAAAACCCAATACCCATACTAAAACTCCAAATACCCAAACTGAAACTCAAAATACCCAAACAAAATTCCAAACCCAAACCATCTGCCGTCACTACCACCGCCGTCAGCAAAACACAACCATGCACCACCGAAACTTAAACCCCAGAACACAAACTTAACAACCCACGCAAAGCAACTCACTCGAAAACCCAACCACCATCACGAACAAAACCCAACCTTCGTCGATCTCTTCAACGTTCTGGTGCTCAAGAATAACTTTGATTCCTTCCTTCAGGTTCGTCTTGGTTACTTATCGATCACAAATATCACTTCTCATAGATCAGTGTTTCTTTGCTCAATGGGTTTTAGGCTTCAAATGGAGAGAAAGAGAGGGACGAGAGAGGAGAAGGGAGAGGGGTCTGGGTGGGTATGGTGATGAAGGAGAGAGACTTCTGGGTGGGTATGGTCGAATGGTGAGAGACAGAGAGAAAGCGACAGAAAGTAGAGACAAATGAATAAAATGATAAAAAATAAGTTTTGCATCTCGTGTCCAGTAGGTTTTATAAGAGCATCAGCAGTGGGGCTTGTATATGCCAAATGTTAGGAACATTTGGCATTTAAGCCCCAAAACTGCTCAACAATGGAAATGCCATATTGCATATGCTAAAATTTTTTTGAGATTTTGCTACAGTACCATCTCAAATGTAAGATGGTACTGTAGCTAAATGGTATAAAAAAAATAATTTTTTAATGCTTCCTCTCATTGAAATAATTTAACCGGCAATTTCTCTTTCCTCCCTCATTTTTTCTGTTTCTTTTCTCTCTCTTGCTTCTCTCTCTTTCTTTCTGCTCTCTTCTTCTTCTTTTTGCTCTCTGATTCTTCTCAATTTCTTCACTCTTTCCAGCAACTCTCTAATTGGCGTTGGGTTTTTAAATCGGCGGTGAGGTCCTAAATCGTTGGTGGGTCTCTAGATCAGCGGTGGGTCTCCATGTTTTTCCTTCTTCGGCAACTTTCTCTCTCTTTCATCATTCCTTCTCCACGTGGGTCAACAAAAACAACTTCCTTCAAGCTTCCCAGCGGCGAATCCGCTTCCTTCGAGCTTCGGTGGTGGTGGGTCTAGTTTTTGACCGTGGGTTGCTGTGTGTGTGTGTGTGTGTGTGTGTGTGTGTGTGTGTGTGTGTGTGCATGTGTGGTTTTTTTTTTTTTTTGTGGTGTTGATGGGCGGATAGGGTGGTGGTGGTTGTGTTGATGGTTGGAGGGCAGTAGGTGCAGCGGTGTGGTTCTGGTATTTTCTCTAGTGTTTTTTTTTTTTTTTTTTTTTGGTGGTGTTGATGAGCGGATAGGGTGGTGGTGGTTGTGTTGATGGTCGGAGGGCAGTAGGTGCAGCGGCATGGTTCTGGTATTTTCTTTGGTTTTTTTTTTTTTTTTTTTTTTTTTTTTTTTTGGTGTTGATGGGCAGATAGGGTGGTGGTGGTTGTGTTGATGGTCGGAGGGCAGTAGGTGCAACGGCGTGGCTCTGGTCTTTTCTCTAGGTTTTTTTTTTTTTTTTTTTTTTTTTACGGTAGTTTATGGGTTGCTGATGGTGGTGGTGGTGGTGTGCAGCGGTGGTGGTGATTGTGGTTCTTGGACAGAAGGAAAGAGAAAGAAAGAATAAATAACATATAAATAATATGTTGTATTGGATAATGTTAATTGTGAGATATATTATTTTATTGCGTAAAAATATTATTTTAATGAGTAGGATTGGGAAATAGAAGTTCGGATGTTGGAGAATTGTAAAATTGTATTGTATAATTGATAAAGTGACTTTTTGAGATGGTAAAATAAGATGAGATATAGAAACCGGATGGGGAAATAAGAACTGACTGTTCAAAGTTGGTATAATTTTTTAGAAATACACCACAAGATGTAAGTGTGTCTTAGCTTGTGAGTTGCTAAAATAGCAACTAGATGTTTTTTACACCCAATGCTAGTGCTTTTAGTCTTTTAAGTTCAAATGATAAGCACTCTGAACAAAGTAATCACCCGATTTTTTTGTAGCAATCCAAATATGACACATGTAGGACTGAGCAAGGACCTGGCCCACCTGAAAACCTGACCCGACCCGAACCGAACTGACCCAACAAGGTTTGGGCGGGTCTGAGAATATTCGGGTCGGGTTTCAGGTCTTAATTTCGGGTTATTTTCGGGTTCGGGTCGATATCGAGTCGGGCGTCGGGTTATATAAGTACATTAGTCTGAACCTGATTTTTGAAAAAAACCCTACACTCTGTTGTTGTTCTCTGCCTCCCTCAGCTTTCCGCCTCCCTCAGGGCCTTAGTTATCTTTGTGTAGGTTAGTGTTTGGTTTTAGATTTTGGATAGTGTTGTTATGTTTGTGTGTGTGTGATAGTGTTGTTGTGTTTGTGTGTGTGATAGTTTGAACCCCGATTCAATAGTGTTGTTGTGTTTGTGTTTTTTTCATATATTCTATCTGGGTTTGTGGCTAAAGCCTTCAAGTTTCAATTTATTTTTTTTTTTTTGCTTTCTGGGTTTACTCTCTTCACTCATTATACACAGTATTGGATTCTCCCGCAGTTTGTTGTTCTCTCTTTGAACAAGAACAAAAACAAAAACCCAGTTGGAGTTTTGTAGTTTCAAACCACCAGATCTGTCTCTACAGTGCTAGGTACGTGTAGTTCTTGTTTTCTCTGTACTTTTCACTCCAATTGGTGTTCTAGGTTTTGCTAAAGATAAGATTTTTTTTTATCAGTTTTTATTTGGGCTTTTCTAGTTGGGTTTTTAAACTAGGAAAGTTATGAATTTTCTCTGTTAAGTGCTTCATATTTTTAGTACACAAGAATTAACATTTAAGGGTGATTCTCTACGATAAGCTCCAGCAGAATGTATTTTTATTGTTTCAAGTGTTTTATTTTCAAGGCTAGGCTCAGTTATATATATAATGGTTTTTCTATGTTACATAAAATTTTAGAATGTTTAACCAATCATCGGAAGGTATTTTCAATTTATCGAATTTCGTCAACTTGTTTCGAATTTGTGACTATAAAAAAATATTGTTTGGTTTGAATTTTGGTTACATTATGTAGGGGGGATTGATAGGATTAGCTGCTGCCACAATCGGGTTAACTAGTGAGGCGGCTCAACATCTCGTGGTAACAACAATTATGCATCATTACTTTATAATATTGATAATTTGTTCAAAGGGTTTTTTGTTTTGCTGGCTTTTAACAATTGGGGTGGGGCAATTTGAACCCGGATATGCTATAGGTGCTGAATTGAAATGAGTCAAATCTTAGTGTAAATATATTAGCTTACCATGGCAGTGTGCTCTAAGAGTATGAACTGGCTGTAAATTGAAATGTTACTGATATTTGTTATAAGACTGCAGAATGGTTATTGCTTGACGTTGGTTACAGGATTTAGCCTTAGTTGTGTATGGCAGGCCAAGCAATCTTGAGGGAGATGGATTTATTTATTAAAAAAGAAAAGAATAAGAAAAGAAAATTAGCTTGGTTTTAGTATTGTTAAGTTTTAGTATTTTAGGCTGCTGGTGTAACATTTTGTCTGATCTGACTATTTGGGTGTTTGAGTTTCTGTAATGGGTTTTTTTGTTATTTAACATGGGTATTTGCGTATCTGTACAAGGTCTTTTTTTTTCATGTGTGCTAGTTGTTTAAGGTAATGAATGAACTGCTTCTTATCTCTGTTTTGTGTGGCACTAGGTCATGGATTCAATGGAGCATACACAACCTAATGTTGCCACTACAAGACCAACCATGAGACCTCCTCGTCCACCGTAGGTGATACCTTCTTCTAATCCTAATAAGAGAAAATCACCATCAATGGCTTGGGACCACTTTGAGATGTTTATAGATGAGGAAGGTGGAACTAAGGCAAGATGTATATATTGTAGCAAGGAGTACATGGCTGATAGCAAAATTTATGGGACATCTAATTTAAAAAACCATACACCTATTTGTCCTGAATATCTTTATAATGAATTGCATGATGGACAAGACCCATTGTCCAAGGATGTAGAGGAGGAAAATCTAGTGCCTAGGACTTTTACAAATGTTGTGGGTAGAAAAGTTCTTGCTGAGATGATCATATTGGATGAGCTTCCATTTAGGTTTGTAGAGAATCAAGGATTTAGAAGGTTTTGTAATGTCTTCCAACCTAATTTTAATATCGCATCTCGCTTCACGGTAGCTAAAGATGTGAGTTAGATTTATTTTGAAGAAAATGATAAGTTGAGAAATGCCTTGAGAGGCCGTAGGCTTTGCCTTACCTCTTTGTGTCATTTTATAGATGATGATTGGAAGCTACATAAAAGAATTCTGAATTTTTGTATTGTTGATAACCATAAGGGGAAAACCATTGGCAAAATGGTTGAATCTTGTTTAAAAGAGTGGAATATTAAAGGGATTTTCACCTTGACGGTGGATAATGCTTCCTCAAATGACGTAGCTATTAGTTACTTGAAAGAAGCTACTAATATGTGGAAAGATACTATTTTGGGGAATGAATTTGTTCATGTGAGGTGTTGTGCTCACATCCTGAATCTTATTGTGACCGATGGCTTAAAACATCATAATAAGTCAATTGATAGGGTGCGTCACACGGTTAGATATGTGAAAGCTTCTCCAAATAAGTTACAAACCTTCAAAAGGTGTGTGGAGAAAGTGAAAATAGAGTCAAAGGCTATTCTATGTTTGGATGTGGTCACTAGATGGAACTCTACCTATAAAATGTTGGAAAATGCTGAAAAGTTTGAACATGCATTCAAGCGGATGAAATATGAAGATCTTGATTATATTCTACACTTTCGGGATGGGGATTACGATAGGAGACCTCCAAATAAGGATGATTGGGAGACTTGTAGAAAATTTGTTAAGTTTTTGAAACTTTTTTATAATACCACAAAGAGGTTTTCAAGTTCCTTGTATGTGACATCAAATGCTTTCTTTGATGAGATATATATGATTAAAAGAAAGATAGATCTCTTTTCTAGGAGTGAGGACCATTTGTTGTACTCAATGGCAAAAACAATGAAAGAGAAGTTTGACAAGTATTGGAGGAGCGGGGAGGATTCATCAAAGAAGGGAAATGTGCTTTTGTATGTTGCTGTGGTGCTTGATCCTCGAAAGAAGTTAGATTATTTGAATTATTATTTATCAAATTTGTATGGGGAGAATGTTGCTAAGGTTATTACTGATCGTGTGCAACATGTATTGGAACGCTTGTATGAGCATTATAATTCAACTCATTCATCATATGTGTCTATACAAAGAGGGTTAAGGAGGACCAATAGCAAGTCAAGGGAAAGGGTAAGGTTATCCTTCAGGAGAAGAGGGATTTCAGGTCAGACCGCTACAACAATAGCAGACCCCGGAGGGATTTTGCAGGACAATCTGGGCCTACAACTCCTCAGGTGGTAAACACTGTATTCCGAAAACCGATGCATCAAGTTTTGGAGAAGATCAAGAACGAGCCATATTTCAAGTGGTCGAACAAGATGAGTGGAGACACCTTAAGGTGCAATCAGAGCCTTCATTGCCAATATCACCAAGAGAAGGGCCATACCACTGAGGACTGCAGGACTCTGTGGAACCATTTGGAGCAACTGGTTAGGGAAGGAAAGTTACAGCAATTTTTGTATCGTTCCAACGGGTAAGGGGACCAATCAAGGTCAGGAGCTCAGGGGAATGCTTTTTCAAGGCCCTCGATAGGCATAATCAATGTCATTTTCGCTACACTTGGGAGAACCGGTTCTCAACCTTCTAGGGTGATGTCTGTAACTTGGCTACCAACCGAGGACTCAAACATCGAACTAAAGAGGGCTAAGGTGAAGATCCAACCGGCACTGAGTTTTTCAAATAAAGACAAGATTGAAACCATCCAGCCACATGATGATGCTTTGGTGGTAACCCTCATAATATGGGGATATGATGTGAAAAGGGTAATGGTAGACCAGGGCAGTGGTGCTGAGATCATGTACCCTGACTTGTACAGAGAGCTGAACTTAAAGCCCGAAGATCTGGCAACCTATGATTCACCTTTGGTGAGTTTTAATGGGAAGGTTGTCATCCTAAGGGGCCAGATTAGGTTACCTGTGCAAGCAGGTTCAAAGGTGGTTGAAGTAGACTTCATTGTAGTGGACTCATATTCTCCGTACATGATTATAGTGGCAAGACCTTGGCTTCATTCCCTAGGGGCAGTATCTTCGACCCTGCATTTGAAAGTGAAGTATCCATCAGGGGATTGGGTTGAGGAGCTCATAGGGAGCCAGTCCATGGCTAAACAATGCCTTGTGGCTGCAATCATGCATCGGCCTGCAGTTGAGTCCTCGGCCTCTGCTGAAATGGGTTTATAGCAGTCAAAGTCTCCGGTGTTACCTGTAGATGGGCAAGCCGAGGAAGCGAAATGTGAGGATTTAAAGAAATTTGCCATAGGTAATGACCCAAAGAAGTTTTTCCAAGTTGGGGCTCAGCTACTGCCTGAGGAGAAGGAAGAGTTGGTGGAGTTTCTCAAGACAAATGTTGATGTGTTTGCTTGGAATGCCTACGAAGCTCCGAGGGTGAATCCATGCTTCATCTGCTATCATTTAAATGTCAATCCATCTGTCACCCCCAGGAAACAACCACCTCGGTGCTCATCTAAGGATCATTCTGACGCTGTTAGGGACAAGGTGATGAAGCTTAAGTAGGCTGGGCCTATTAAAGAGGTGTTCTACCCTGAATGGCTGGCTAATACAGTGGTGGTAAAAAAAAAAGACTACGAAATCGCGTGTATGTATAGATTTTACGGACTTGAATAAAGCCTGCCCAAAGGACCCCTTCCCCATGCCTTAGATTGATCAGCTGGGGGACGCAATAGTGGGCCATCCTCGGATGAACTTTTTGGACGCTTTTCAAGGCTACCATCAGATACCTTTGGCTCTAGACGACCAAGAGAGGACAACCTTTGTTACTCCTATCAGGAATTGCCATTACAAGGTGATGCCCTTTGGTTTAAAAAATGTAGGGGTTAGCTACCAGAGGATGATGACCAGGATATTTGAGCCATAGTTAGGAAAAAACATTGAGGTCTATATAGACGACATGGTGGTCAAGAGTAAGTTGGAGTCTGAGCACGTTAATGACCTCAGAAATATCTCTAAGATCTTGAAGAGACACAAGCTGCAACTTAATGCTTCCAAATGTTCATTTGGTGTCAGATCAGGGAAGTTCTTAGACTACATGGTTACACACCACGGAATTGAAGTCAACCCTGACCAAATTAAGGCAATCAACAACTTGCAACCACCTCAGAATCCCAAAGAGGTTCAGAAGCTAACAAGGATGACCGCTGCTCTAAACCGATTCATCTCTCGATCAGCAGACAGGTGTAGGCCTTTCTTTTAATTATTGAACAAGTGAAAGGGGTTTGAATGGATCGAGGAGTTTGTTTTGGCTTTCCAGTAGTTGAAAGAGTATCTTTCTCAGTCACCCATTATGTCCAGGCCTGAGATAGATGAAGTTCTGTTTGCCTACATTACAGTAGCCTCCCATGTAGTGAGTTTGGTGCTGATACGAGTTGATAATGGTGTGCAGAGGCCAGCTTATTATGTGAGCAAGTCACTGCACGAGGCTGAGGTCCGTTACTTACCACCAGAGAAAGCCATTCTGGCAGTGGTTCATGCTACACGTAAGCTCCCCCACTATTTCCAATCACACACAGTTGTTGTCCTGACCCAGCTTCCATTTAGATCTCTACTTCGGAGCGCTGACTATACAGGGAAAATTGCAAAATGGGGTACGATCCTAGGGGCTTTTGATATCAAATACATGTCTCGCATCTTTGTCAAGGGTCAAGTCCTCGTCGACCTGGTAGCCAAGTTTGCTGAAACCCCATTAAAAGAGAAAACAGAGGAACAAAACATAGATGAAAAATCGGTTGGTGCAATCTCCTTACAAGAACCTTTGTCCTGAAAGGTCTACGTTGATGGTGTAGCAAATCATAGAGGATCTAGAGTGGGGCTAGTGATGATATCCCCAGAGAGGATCACAATTGAGAAATCCTTGAGATTGGGCTTCTCGACCACAAACAATGAAGCTGAGTATGAAGCCCTGTTGGTAGGGATGACCATGGTTCAGAAAATGGGTGGAAAAGCAGTGAAGGTATTCTCTGATTCAAGGCTGGTTATGGGCCAAGTTCAAGGAGAGTTGGAAGCTAGAGATCCCAGAATATAGGAATATTTGAGCCAGGTTAGACATTTACAATCTGGACTTAAGTCTTTTAATTTATCACAAGTCCCTAGAAATAGAAATACATATTCGAACTCTTTTGCCACATTGGCAACCTCCTCAGCACAAAGTTTACCTCGGGTGATCCTTGTAGATGACTTATGTAAACCTATTGAGGTAAGAGGAAAGGTGGCTTACGTTCATCAAATAAGGGTGGGTCCTAGCTGGATGGATTCTATTGTATTATTCCTTGAGGAAGACGTTTTTCTCGAGAATAAGTCCAAGGTTGACAAAGTACGGAGGAAGGCTTCTCGGTTTTAGCTGTTCGAGGACCAAAAGTTGTATAAGAGATCCTTTTTTGGCCTATATTTGCTATGCATACACCCTGAAGCGGTTGAACTACTCTTACAAGAATTACATGAAGGAATTTGTGGAAGTCACACGAGGGGCAGATCTTTATCTCATAAGGCCCTCACACAAGGCTATTGGTGGCTAAATATGTAGAAAGAAGCACAAGACTATGTGAAGAAGTATGACCAATGCCAGAGATTCACCCTAAACATTCATAAACCTAGAGGGGTCCTTAATCCTTTGTCTAGTCCTTGGTCTTTCGCCCAATAAAGCTGGGATAGTGTAGGACATTTCCCTAAGGCAGCAGGGAATAAAAGGTATTTGTTAGTCGGCACGGATTATTTCACTAAGTGGGTTGAAGCTGAGCCAATGGCGAATATCAGGGATATGGATGCTAAGAGATTTGTTTGGAAAAATATTGTAACACAATTCGGGATCCTTAATACACTCATCTCGGACAATGGATTTCAGTTTGACAGTAAAGACTTTAGGAGGTACTGCTACGACCTGGGAATAACGAATAGATATTCCACTCCAGCTTATCCACAGGGAACAGACAGGTCAAGGCTGTTAATAAATTCATAGTGAGTGGACTTAAAAAGAGATTGGACTACGCAAAGGGAAGATGGGTGGAAGAGTTGCCACACGTCCTTTGGACATACCGGACTACACCTCGTAGGTCCACTAGGGAGACCCCTTTTTCAATGACTTATGGGGTTGAGGCTGTCATTCCTCTAGAGACTGGGTTCCCACGCTGAGAACAAATTCCTTCACTCCAAGAAGTAATGACGGACTATTAGAGAAGAGCTTAGACTTAATTGAAGAACGGAGAGAAAATGCCATGGCCCAATTGGCCTATTATCAACACAAGCTTAAGCAAGGGTATGATGCCAATGTAAAGCTAAGGCCATTGGCACTTGGAGACTTGGTCTTAGGAAAGGTTTTAGGAACTGCCAAGAACCTAGTGTGGGGAAAATTGGGACCCAACTGGGAAATGCCATATCATATAACATCGATAGCTGGAATAGGTGTGTATTATCTGGAAGATCTTGTGGAAAGGGCTGTACCACACCCCTAGAATATAAATAACTGTGCACGCCCTAAAACGAGGCTACTGGACTGTGACTCGCTTGGGCTCACAATCTATTTGTATTGTGAGCTTGGAATTCCTACACTGGGTCGTTCCTGTACTGAGACTGATCGAGAGCTCCTCTATTCCTTCTTTCCTATCTCTCTCTCTTCCCCTCTTTTCTCTCCAGTTTTTCAACAACCCCCTCTTTTCACAAGATCCTTGTATTTATAGTGAGATGCTAGTGGGATAGTGATGATTACGCTTGACGCTAGTGCATTTGGAGGTCCAATACAGATGATGATAAGTGGGTGTTTAGGTAGGAGTGGCTTTGGGAATGGTTCCCATTTCCTGACGTTAGGCGGGCACAATTCCTGGTCGCTGATGCTCGATCGTAGATTCCTTGGGCATAATAGGACTTCCCCGAGAAGTATCCTCGGGGGATGATGTAGCCTCAGAAAGCACGTGTGGGCGGCTAAGACCAAAATGCCCTCATCCGAGCGTGCCAAGAATGTAGGGCCCTAGTGGGCCTTAATGATCCAACAGGCCCAGGGAGTCTAGTGCCGTACATTAGCCCCTCCTTGATTTAACCCTCGTTCTCGGGGGTGAATCAAGGAACCTGAGGGGTCGATGGCCCGGCCAGAGAGATTTCCTCGGTCATTCACGTGCCTCTCAAAAGGCGCATTAAGTCTGATAGGCTGTCATTATTGCCTGACGTTTCGCGAACCGAGGCGGCGCGCGTGTGGCAGTTGACGTGACGATTCGTTGGGTTTCGCGCCGCCGGCTTATTAATTGCCATTTACTCCTCATTCATCCCCTATATATACCCCCCTCAGTCATTCCCCTTCACTTTTCGCATCCTTTAATCTTTTACCTTTCGTTTGGCTGAGCGCTTCTCTCTGTGAACTCTTTCTAGTTCAGGACCTCTCTCCCTTAGAGCCCCAAGTAAGTCCTCTTCCTTCTCCTCTCTGATTCTCTGTTTCATTCTTTTGCGCTCATAGATCATAGTTCTTCTTTCTAGAGGCTCTAGTATAGGAAATGGGTTATTCTTATCTCCTTTCTTCTGAGGCCGCTTTGGCTACCTTTAGGGCCGCTTTCAATGTGCCCGGGGACGTAGATATTGCGTATTGTCCCGAGGGTGATATAAACATCCAAAGGCGCCAAGGCGTCAATACTGTTTTCTTCCCATTAATGGCCATACTGGAGGGCGGGGTTAGATTCCCGGTTGATCCCCTTATCCTAAGAACCCTTAGGTTTTACGGTCTTTGCCCCGACCAACTCCCTTCCAACTTTTACCGGGTAGTGAGCTGTGTCAGTAGGCTAAACCATTTGTTCAGTCTAGAGTTAAACGAGCATGATATTAATTTTATGTACAGTTTATGTGGCAATATCAATTTAGATTACTATCTGAAAACTAGGGATATGAGGGTACGGCTAATCTCATGCCTACCTGATTCCAATAGAAATTCAGCCGGGGAATTTGTACGGGTGAGCGGCAACTGGTTTGCCGAGGAGCTCCCCTGCGCGTTTTCGCCGCGCGATGTAGGTCGGTACTAAGCACCCTTATTTTTTCCTTGTGTTTGATTCTCTCTCGAGTAATTCCTAATCAACTTTGTGTGGTTTTTATGCAGACAGTAAAAGATTCAAGCCAGACCGCCGAGTGGTGCACGTCCACGACCTAAATTTCGTGCTTAGGTCAGAAATCTTCGTACATTCGGACGGACAACTCCGAGCGTCGCATTTGATCCTCGGTGTCGACCCCGTCTACTCTACCTGGCAGGCATTCAGCCAGGCCCTATTGGTGGACAGCCCCTTGCTCTCCTACATCGACGTGCGCAACGCGAACTTTCTGCCTCTGAAGTTCTCAGTAGGGGAAGCACGTGATCTCGGGCCCCGGTACATTTGTTCGGACGAGCGCCATCCACTTCGCGACGAATCGGCTGAAAGGGTTTCGCGAGCGCTCCGAGAAAGAGCCCATCAACAAATCGAACCACAAGAACCCGTCCATCCCGAGGTTCCCGAAGAGGTAGAGGCTCCCGTTCAGGTGGTCCAAGGCGCCGTAGCCGAACAAGTTGATTCTTCTGAGACAGAATCCGACCACGGTTACGAAATGGTGATAAGGAGGACCATGACGATAAGTCGCTTTGTGCCCGGTGCGCGGCCAGTCGGTCAAACGCAGGAGAGTCCGAACCAACCACCTCAACCCCCTCCTGCCCAGCCGACTCGGGTGCGAAAAAGGCAGCGTACCGGGGAACAGACACAGACACGCACAAGCGGGGTCTCGGCTCGCCCTCCATCTGGGATTGTCATCCGCGAGCAGGTGACTCAGCCCCGGCCGGACGGCGCGTCAACCTCCCGGTCCGCCGCAATCTGGCAGCCCTCCTTCGTGTTGGACGGTGAGCCCCTCACCGAGACTGCCAGCCTCCGAGTCTGGGACAAGGGTCAGGGTGGCCGCGTTGCTCAGAGCTTGGCAAGCGGCCTACTCTTGCCCGAGGACGTCCATGCCTACGAGGAGGGGATGGAGGAGTCTGTGGGGAGGCGGCTCATATGGCTTACTATGGCGGTAAGAGTTTCTATAACTATGACACTTAGTTTCTCATCTATTCGTTTTTTGGTTTTACTTATGCACGGGGTTTTGTCACATTATGTACACAACCATTTGTTCAGGCCGCTCAGTTGTCCCAAATTGTGGATGGGAAACTGAAAGAACTCGCCGAAGATGCTGGGCGTGAAAAGGCCTTGAAGGATGTGGCTGAGGTCACTGCTGCGGAGAAGCTTAAAGCTGCGGAGGATGCGGAGAAGAGGGCTGCCGCGGCCGAGGAGGCGAGGGCTCGTGCCGAGGAAAAGAGCGCTGGGCTGGAAAAGTTGTTGGGGGACACCCAGCTGAAGTTAGCCGAGACAGAGAGCCTGAAGTCAACTCAGGAGGAGGAGCTGACGGACCTAAAAGCCGCGTTGGATGCTTGCGAAAGCAAGTGGTACAACGAGGGCTTTACTGACGCCGAGAACTCAGCGTAGCCGGTCATCCGACAAGCTCATAAGCTCGAGTTCGAGGAGGGGTGGTTGGCCGCACTCCGGGCCGCGGGGGTTCCCGAGGATTCTCCACTGCGGAACCCGAGAGAGATCTCGTTTCCGCCCCCAGCCGCACCCACACAGAACGTCCCTCATATTATTGATGAAGAGGAGACCTCCAGCATGCGGGCACTAGTGGAGGCCATTGATTCTCATGCCGAGCTAGCTGGCCTAGAGGTCACCGGCGATCCTTGGGCTGACCCTCCTTCAAGTTAATTGCCGAACAATTTATTTGCTTTTGATCACTTAGGTTTATTTTATTATAAAGGTATTGCCTAGGTCACCGGGTTGTGGTGACAAGACATTATTTTTCCTTGGTTTTTTATTGTGTTTTGAACATTTGGCGTTGCGCGGTTTCAATTAATGCTGTTACGTTACTTTCGTTTTATTTTTACACTGTTTATCGAATATGCATTATGGGCTTGTTTCCCAGATGGTGGGTTGTCTTTTCCCGAGGAACTCTGTTTTGTTCGGGGTGCACATTCAAAAATACTTTAGCTTTAGTTCTTCCAACCTCTCGGCGAATGTAGTCGGACTGGTAGAAAGGCTTCTGTCCTCGGAACGAATCCTAGTTTTAAGGCTCACATTTGCTCGGTGATAGGGATCGAACCGAGAAACACGTTTTAGTACTTAGTAAGATATTAGGTTTCCACCTGCTCAGTGATCGAGATCGAATCGAGAGACAGGTTTCTGTCCTTGGAAAAATATTAGGTTTCCACCTGCTCGGCGATTGAGATCGAACCGAGAGACAGGTTTCTGTCCTTGGAAAAATATTAGGTTTCCACCTACTCAGCGATTGAGATCGAACCGAGAGACAGGTTTCTGTCCTTGGTAAAATATTAGGTTTCCACCTGCTCGGTGATTGAGATCGAACCGAGAGACAGGTTTCTGTCCTTAGTAAATTGTAGGACTCCTATTGCCAATAACTTGCGCCAACAACTTCTTTCATTAATACCAGCAAATGTACAATTCAAACTGAACACGTGATTTATTAATGATAGAACCTCTTCAAGTTCTGAATGTTCCAGGGGCGAGGCAGTGGTCTCTCGTCTAGTTCCTCCAAGTAATACGCTCCTTCCCCGGCCGCCGCTGTAACTCTATATGGTCCTTCCCAGGTCTGTGCTAACTTGCCAGCATGGGTATCCCGCATGTGCCCTACTGCCCTTCTTAAAACCAGATCCCCGGCGTCAAACCTCCGTGCTCTCACGCTTCGGTTGTACCTTCTGGCTAGCTTCTGTTGGTACTCGGCCAGCCGGATAGTTGCTGCTTCACGGCGTTCGTCCAGCTGGTCTAAGTGCCGAGCTAACATCTCGTCGTTCGAATTGGGGTCGTATTTGACTACTCGTGCACTGCATATACTTACCTCGGTGGGTATAACTGCTTCTGCCCCATAGGTGAGAGAGAAAGGAGTCTCCCCCGTGGATCTTCTCGGTGTTGTCCGGTAAGCCCACAGGACGTTAGGTAGCTCCTCGGCCCAGTTCCCCTTTGCGCTATCCAGCCTCTTCTTAAGCCTGTTTACGATTACCTTATTGACAGCTTCGGCTTGACCATTGCTCTGCGGGTACGCCGGGGTGGAATACTTATTCTTAATGCCAATGTCCGTGCAGAATTCTCGGAATGCCCGGCTATCGAACTGCAGTCCATTGTCTGATACGACGGAATTTGGTACCCCGAACCTGGTGACGATGTTCTTCCACACGAACTTCTTCACGTCCACGTCCCGGATATTCGATAAAGCTTCGGCTTCTGCCCACTTAGTAAAGTAATCGACGGCTACGAGGACGAATCTTCGGTTGCCCGTCGCTCGGGGGAATGGCCCAAGTATATCCAGCCCCCACTGTGCGAATGGCCAGGGACTGCTGACCGGATTGAGATGGCCGGCGGGTTGATGGATCAGGGGAGCGTGTTTTTGACATTGCTCATAGTTGCGCACATATTCGGCGGCATCTTTCTGCATCTGAGGCCACCAAAACCCCTAAGTCATAGCCCGGTGAGCTAATGAACGCCCTCCTACGTGACTGCCACACACTCCTTCGTGTAGTTCTGTTAGAAGTTCGTGCACTTTGTCCGGATGTAAGCATAAAAGGTATGGTCCTCCGAAGGATCTCCGATACAACCTCCGGTCTTCTGATAACCAAAACCGAGGGGCCATCCTTCGGATTTTACTCCCCTCCTTCTCGTCAAGGGGGACCCGGTTCTCGGCCAAGAACCCAATGATAGGGTCCATCCAACTGGGTCCCTGCGTTTCAATAGCCGCGACTGCCGGATTTCTGGATAGCTTGATACTTGGCTCGGGAACTTGTTCTATTCTGATGAGCCGAGGCACATCCTCGGCTACTGATGACGCCAGCGTGGCGAGGGAGTCGGCGTGACTGTTATGTGTCCGAGCTACTTGTATAATCTTCACCGTTTCGAATCCGGCCATAATCTTCTTTACTCGTTCCAAATATGCCTTCATCCGAGGATCTCGGGCCTCGAAACTGCCATTAACTTGATTGACAATCAGCCGGGAATCTGAATAGACCTCAACGTCCTGGGCCCCCAAGCTTGAGGCTATGCTTAGCCCGGCTATCAGGGCTTCGTATTCTGCCTCGTTATTGGAGGCCTTAAACCTGAACCTGAAGGAATGCTCCAGGCGAATCCCCTCGGGTCCAATTGCTACGATCCCCGCACCAGCCCCCGTGGAGCTGGAAGCGCCGTCCACGTATACCTGCCATGAGCGGCGATTCGTCTGACAGACTATCTGGCATAAACCTCTGGGTGAAAACTCAGCCACGAAATCAACTAATACCTGCCCTTTTACAGCAGTCCTCGGCTTATACCGTACGTCAAAAGCCCCGAGCCTGGTCCCCCATTTCGCTATCTGCCCCGTGAAATCTGATCGTCTAAGTAATGACTACAAAGGATACTCGGTTAGGACATACACGGTATGGGCTTGGAAGTATTGCGGCAGCTTCCTAGTGGCATGCACTAGTGCCAAAACCAGCTTCTCCAATGGTAAGTATCTAGTCTCGGCGTCAACCAGAGTCTTACTGATGTAATACACGGGTTGTTGCACCCCCCGATCACTAAGTAGAACGGCGCTAACTGCGTGGTCAGTCACCGAGAGGTACATAAACAGGTCCTCTCCAGGTTCCGGGGCGGTCAGTATTGGCGCGTGTGTCAGGTACTCTTTCAAATCCTGGAATGCTTTTTCACACTCGGTGTCCCACTGGAACCCCTTCCACTTTTTAAGGAGCTGATAGAACGGACGGCAGCGATCGGAGAATCTAGAAATGAACCGGTTAAGGGCTGCCAGCATTCCGGTCAAAACCTGTACTTCCTTTGGGTTGCTCGGAGGCTTGAGCCGTTGCACGGCAACAATTTGGTCGGGGTTCACCTCTATTCCTCGGCTGGAGATCAAGTACCCCAAAAACTTCCCAGCCCCTACTTCGAAGGCACACTTTTCCGCGTTAAGGCGTAGTCTATGTTGCCGCAGTACCCCGAACACCCCTTGAAGATCCTCCACATGCTGCGTTTGTTGCCTGCTTTTCACTACAAGGTCATCAATATATACTTCCACCGTCTGTCCAATCTTGTCACGGAACATCCTTGTCATCATCCGCTGGTATGTTGCTCCGGCATTCTTCAAGCCGAACGGCATCACAGTGTAATGGTAATTGGCGTCGGGAGATATGAATGCAGTTTTCTCCTGATCCTCGCCGGCTAGGGCAATTTGGTGATAGCCTTGAAATGCGTCCAAGAAGCTCATTCTCGGATGTCCATACGTGGCGTCTACCAGCTGATCAATCTTGGGCATAGGGAACGGGTCCTTCGGACATGCTCGGTTCAAATCCGTGAAGTCCACGCAGACTCTCCATTTGCCGCTCTTCTTTTTAACCACCACTGTGTTTGCAAGCCATTATGGGAAGAAGATCTCCTTCACAGCACCTGCCTCCTTTAACCGTCGGACCTCGGCCCTAACAGCCTCGGCGTGTTCATTGGCTTTCCTCCTTGGTCTCTGTCTCTTGGGAGGGAATGAGGCATCCACGTTGAGCCTGTGGACGATAAACTCAGGGTCTACCCCCGGCGCTTCGTACGGACTCCATGCAAACACGTCTATGCTCCGAACAAGAAACAGAAGCAGCTCAACTCTCTCATGGGTTGTCAGACTGGCCCCTATCTGGAAGTGCCTATCCGTGTCCGGCAGTATTCTGACCTTTATCAATTCCTCGGCACAAGCATTCCCCGGATTCTCTCGGGGGTGCGGTAATTGCTATAACGGGGCCTCTTCGGCCTCTTTGTCACGTCGTGTATGCTGGCCTTCCCAGTTTGCTGCAGCTACTAGGCACTGCCTGGCCATTTGCTGGCTCCCTCTCACCACTGCGATACCCTGCTCGGTATGGAACTTGACCTTTACATGCAAGGTGGACGGCACAGCTTTCATGGCGTGGATCCATGGTCTTCCCAAGATTGCCGTGTACGGCGAGAAGGACTTAACCACTATAAAGGTGACTTTTACTTCCTTTCCCCCTACGACTACAGGCAACGAAATCCGCCCCTCCGGCATCACTATTCTTCCATCAAACGAGACTAGCGGCGCATTATACTTTCCCAAGTCCTGAGTCTTCAGTCCGAGTCCGTTAAACAGATCCAGATACATTACATCAGCCCCGCTGCCCTGATCTATCATCACCCTCTTCACGTCGAAACCACTTATCCAAGCAGTGATCACTAACGCGTCTTCGTGTGGTTGTATTGTACCCTCTAAATCGTCCTCCCCGAAGGTGATTGCCCCCTGGCCATACTTCGCTTTCTTTTCCGCTAGCCCCGCGTCCGGTGACTTTTTCGCAGGTGCTACTGTCAACACCCCTCTCCCCGTTACTGATTTATCCCATGGGGGTAAGAGTATCATCTCGATTACTCCGCGCGGCGGTTGCTGAGGGATGCCTTTCTGCCGACCTAAATGGCCAATTCCTTGGTCGCCGAGATTCACCACGTAATCCTTCAGATGCCCGGCCCGTACTAGCTGCCCCAAATGATCTTTCAGTACCCGGCATCGCTCGGTGGTGTGGCCTTTGTCCCTATGATAACTGCAGTACAAGTTCTGATTCCGCCGTGATGGGTCGCCGCCCATTTTATTTGGCCACCTGAAGTATGGCTCATTCTTGATTTTTTCTACTATCTGGTGCACTGGTTCCTTGAACGTTGCATTCACTTCCCCTGCCTGCCAGGATGGCTCCTGCGTTCTCCATTCCTTCCGAGGTCTCGGCTGGAAATTCCCCTGCCGGGGACGGTTTATTAATGGGGCCTTGCCTTTGCTTTGCAACCGATCATCTTCTAGGCGCTTGTACTCTTCGATACGCCTCATGAGCTGCCTCATGTCCTCGGGTGGCTTCTTTGTAAGTGATTCACGTAGTTCGGAATCCTCTGGTAAGCCCATCCGGAAGGTACTTGCCGCGATTTTCTCATTGCCCCCACCTATCTCGTTGTATAGCTCCCAGTACCTGCTGGAGTAACTACGAAGGGTCTCCCCCACCCCTATCCTCATTGATAGCAGGGCGTCGACAGGTTGCGGCACTCGGCTGCAGGTCACGAACCGAACACCGAACTCCTGAACTAGCTCGGCGAAAGAATAGATGGACTTCTTCCGTAGTCCGTTAAACCATCTAAGAGCGGTTGGGCCAAGACTGGAGGGAAACACCTTGCACATCAGTGCGTCATTATGCGAATGTAGGGACATCATGTGGATGTAGTGGCTGACGTGCTCTACCGGGTCCGTCTTTCCGTCATAGATGTTAAATGGTGGTCTCGGAAATTTTCTTGGCATCGTGGCCCGCTCAATTTCATCTGAGAAGGGGGACCTTGCTACCCTGCGCAAGGCGCGGCTCAGTGTGTCCATGGCAGCGTTCTGAGGCTTTTTCTCCTCGGGGGAATCCGACCCCTGGTCCTCATGATCATGCGACCGGGAGCGGTGTTGGCGATGATAGGGCTCCCGCGAATGCGGTCTCTCTCGGTGATTGTATGACTCGTGCGAACGCGAACACTCCCTTCGCCAATGGGACCCCAAAAGGCTGGCCCCCATGTCCCGGCGACCTCCTAATTCCTTGGTCCGCCTTTCGATATTGTCTCGTTCCCTCCTTCGTCGCCTGTCATCCGCTTCTAATTCAAATTCTCTCACCCGCCTGCATAGCCGCTCAATTTCCTGGTCCCTTTCGTCAAGCTGCCTGTGGCCCGGGGTGTCTGTCGCTGTCCGTTGCGTCTGATATGACCCCTCCCCAAGACCGGACATATCTTCCCGTTCACGCTCCCTGTCTTCTCGTCTCTTTTGCCTTCTTTCTCGCCAGGATGATCCCCGAGAAGACCCAACCGAACCAGCCTCGTCACCACTCCCCGAATGTCTCCCGGACATTGTCTGTATGTGAGTCTCAGTCGAACTACAGCTTTGTAGGCATTCCCACAGACGGCGCCAATTGTGCACGCCCTAGAACGAGGCTATTGGACTGTGACTCGCTTGGGCTCACAATCTATTTGTATTGTGGGCTTGGAATTCCTACACTGGGTCGTTCCTGTACTGAGACTGATCGAGAGCTCCTCTATTCCTTCTTCCCTATCTCTCTCTCTTCCCCTCTTTTCTCTCCAGTTTTTCAACAACCCCCTCTTTTCACAAGATCCTTGTATTTATAGTGAGATGCTAGTGGGATGGTGATGATTACGCTTGACGCTAGTGCATTTGGAGGTCCAATACAGATGATGATAAGTGGGTGTTTAGGTAGGAGTGGCTTTGGGAATGTTTCCCATTTCCTGACGTTAGGCGGGCACAATTCCTGGTCGCTGATGCTCGGTCGTAGATTCTCCGGGCATAATAGGACTTCCCCGAGAAGTATCCTCGGGAGATGATGTAGCCTCGGAAAGCACGTGTGGGCGGCTAAGACCAAAATGCCCTCATCCGAGCGTGCCATGAATGTAGGGCCCTAGTGGGCCTTAATGATCCAATAGGCCCAGGGAGTCTGGTGCCGTACAATAACTTAAGAATGTATTATTATTAATGAAAGCTCTCTTCACCATATTTGGGTTTGTTATATTGCGTGTCATGTGATCTATCTAAGTATGAAACAGAACCTTGATCATACCTGAATCCTCAGACCACATACCTTGAAAAAATTGATATCTTTTAATCATTGTTCTAAGTATTAAACAGAACCTTAGCTATGACTGGCTCCTTGGACCACATGCTTTGGGTAAATTAATACTCCCTAACATCTATCTAAGTATCAAACATAACCTTGGTTATACCTGGATCCTTGGACCACATACCTTGGGAAAATTGATATCTTTTAATCATTGTTCTAAGTATTAAACAGAACCTTAGCTATGCTTGGCTCCTCGGACCACATGCTTTGGGTAAATTAATACTCCCTGACATCTATCTAAGTATCAAACAGAACATTGGTTATGCCTAGATCCTCGGACCACATACCTTGGGAAAATTGATATCTTTTAATCATTGTTCTAAGTATTAAAAAGAATCTTAGCTATGCCTAGCTCCTCGGACCACATACTTTGGGTAAATTAATACTTTCTGACATCTATTTAAGTATCAAACAGAACCTTGGTTATGCCTGGATCCTCATACCACATACCTTGTGTAAATTGATATCTTTTAATCATTGGTACTTCCTATCATTTTTGACAAGTGTCCGGGCAAATCCTTGGTTTATCTCAGACTTTTTGGACTACATACTTAAGGTAAAATAAGTACTTCTTATTGATTACTTAAATGTCAAATATGATCAGTTACTCTGAACAACAAAAATAATCATTGTGGTAACAAACTCAAGTGGATGTTCATGAGCATCACTTAAAGCATTTACAGGCTTACCTGTATTTGCTTAAGAATTGATTATCCCTCTGCTCCTTTAAGCTTACTAATGAGTGAGGAGCAGAGTAAGTTTAAACCTATATGCAGGTTATATTACTATGTATGTTCTTAAAAGTTGAAATTATACCTTGCCGAGATGGTGGACTTAGTAGATTTCACCTATTTTGCTGCTGATCATATGAGATGGGATAAATTTTCTACTACTTATGCAGTTTAGCGGGAAGAGTTTTACCTCATTACTACTTTCATTAAGTGTTAGATAAGAAAGAAATCATATTAACTCCAATATGTGAATCACAGGAAGAAAGAATATACTCATAACTTTCATTAATAAAGGCCTTAAAGTAAGGAAGATAAAATACAAAGGGGTAATTTGGTTACAAATTTCAAAAACCAAAACAAAAAACAAAAAAACAAAAAAAACAAAAAAACAAAAAAACAAAAAGAAAAGAGAGAAAGAGAGCTATGCTAAAATCTACTTCTTTTTTATTACAATTTTTCCTTAAGGAGGGGCCTTGGATTGCTAGGCTATAGCCTCCGAGGATCCTTGGTTAGTGCCTTTGGAGTCACCCTTGGCAGGAAGTGGAAAAGATGCAAGGACAATTTCCATCCTGGGTGCCTCCTTGTCTTTAGTAGGACCCCGGGGAATAGCTGGGGGCTTGGTGGCATCAGGGGCCACTCCCTTGGCCACCTCGTCCTCTTTTTCATTTACCCCCAACTGCTCAGCTACCTCCAGAGGGCTGCTAGAGGAGGGAAGGACCTTCTCGGAGCTATTCTTCTCTGGATCAGCCACCTCGGTCAGAACGTCCAGTTTGGAGCTGTTGGAGGATGAGGCACGAATGGCTTGAAGGTAGTAGACGTTCTCTACCTTCCTAAGTATGGAAGAAGCCTCAACCCCAGCTTGGTTGAGGGCTTCATTCCATACTTGGAAGCAGTAAGTCCTACACACCTTAGGGACCTTAGCCCTGAGGGCATTCTCAGTCTCAGCCACACTTATGTCATACCCATGCTGTTCTGCCTCCTCCCTTGCCTTTTCAACCTCCTTCTTGGCCTTCTCAGCTTGAGCCTTGGCCTTTTCGACCTCTTCTAGTTTTTTCTTCAGGGAAATGATTTGCTTCTTGGAGGTGGCCAGCTGGTCCTCGGCATTTCGGAGAAGTATCCTTTGGCCCTTGACTTGCCTCTCCATGTTATCCAGAGCAGCGGTGGCACTTTTTCTTTCTTTCTCCTCCTCCAGCAGCTTGCTCTTCAACTCGTAGTTGCTTTTTTCAGCCACGTGAAAGGCATCCATAGCTGCTATCCTCCTCCCCTTTTCCTCCTTCATTTTTTGATAGGAATAGTTCACCATCTCTTCGTCCCTAAAAGTAGTTTGGATGGCCTGGAAAGGAAGAGGAGTACAGTTAAAAAAATAATAATAAAATAAAATAAAATAAAATAAAAAAACCTAACTTAAAAACTTACTTACCATGACCAAGTCCCTCTTCAGTCCAAGGAAGACTTTATGCTACCTCATAGATCTAAGGTCAGCTATATCCTTGGACAGTAGCAGGGATTGTTCCACCGCGTCTGCCACGTACCTAGCTGTGCCCTGCTAGAAATCTTTGATGGAGGCATCATTAAAAAGGGGAGCTCCATCTAGCTCAATGCGTGGGGCCCAGACAGGGTCTGCAGCTCGGTGGCCAACCCTTTTTTCTCCCTCAGTGGTAGACCTCGTTTTCGTCACCTTTGGCTGGTTGTCCTCCCTTTGGGGCTCGATCTCCTGAGGAGGTTGGTTTTTCCCAACCTCTACCACCTCCTTCCTCTTCTCCTCCCTCTTCCTTTTGTGGTCGGCTAGATCAACTCGGAAGGGTTGAGTGGGTGAAGGAGTGGGGAGCCTGGTCTAAGCAACTTTCCTAGGAGCATCTCTCCCCGGCTGGGACTCCAACAATTCTTAGAGGGTTGACCTCTGCCTACGTTGGATGCCCATATCAACAGATGTATCGGCAGGTTCTTGGAGAGGATTGGGTTGTGTTGAGGAAGGAGAGCCAAGATTACCAGGAAAGGTTTCTAGGGACAAAATTTCGTCAAAGACGTCGAATTCATCTACGGAATCGAATACTTCCACTACTTTTCTTCTTCTTCTTCTTCTTCCTTTATGAGGGTTGGATGAGAAGAAGTTCCTTCCTCGGCTATATGTTGTGGTGGCGGGGTGACCTTTGGGATGCCCTCTAGAATGGGAATGGTGGTGAAGGTGCCTTTTGGTACTTGGCCGGTAATCAGAAATCCTGGAGTTGCAACGCTGATTCACTATAGCCGAGGGTCCTTCGCTTTAATAACGCACTTAGGCATTAAGAAACTCTTGGAGATTGGGGTGTAGCCCAATATCAAATGGGCTACCCTAAGTTGGCCATCTGAGTGGACAAAGACCTCGGCCTTCAGGATCTTGTCCAAACTCTCCTGGTTTACAAGGTTGAAGTTGGGCATAGCAACGTGTGGGTTTGCAAAACATCAAGAAAGACAGAAAGACATCATTAGCAAAATGCAAATCAAAGGAAACTTTAGGTATAAACAAAAGTTAAAGAAAAAGAAAAGGGAAATAACTTTGAAATTGTGAATCTAATCCTAGAGCCCCACCTGGTTTCCCTTCCATTGTCGGACAAGGGAGGCCATCGTGCCACTCCTCTGATAGGATAAAAAAAAATCCTTTTTTAGGCCTTTATTGGAGTCGGGGAGGCATTGGACAAGCTTAACCTTAAAATACCTAGATTTTAGGTAGTACCCTTGCCCGGTTAGGTGGTGGAGGTTGTAAATCCAATTTATATCGTGGTGGGTAAGGTTTAAACCCATTCTCTCGTTTAGGGCGTCTACACAGCCTAATATTCTAAACATATTTGGGGCACACTGGGTAGGCGCTAACCTATGGGCCTTAAGATAATTCCTAGTGACTGTTCCCATAGGGACTCTCATCCTTCTTTCTATGAAGGCGATCATTGGAATTACTACCTCTCCCTCTCGCCTTTCTTCAAACCACTGTCCCTCCTTACAATATCTAACGCCTACTTCTGGAGGGATCCTATATTGAGCTTTGAAGCTCTGTAAACCCTCCTCAGAATCTACCAAGCTTTTGAATTTACCCATTCTTTGGAGGGAGTTGGAGGTATTGAAAAGATAATAAGAAGGAAAAGGAGACGAGGAGGAAAAGACACCAAGAAAAGAAAATTATACAAAAAGATAAAGTAAAGAGATTTATGAAGACTTACAAAAAGAAGAAAAGTATCCTCGCACGGGCTTTTGGTACTTGTAAGGGCACGAGTAAGTTGGGAAGGTTTACAAATTCAGTGTATGTGCCCTGGGGATGAAATGAATGCTAAGACAAGGTGAATGATTGATTTGAGGGGTATTTATACTAAGGAGAGAGCTAAGAGTAGGAAAATTCCTGCTCGGTTCCTAACGAAATCCTCAGCTGTTGGATTCGCATCACACCGTAGAATGTAGGGGACAGGGAGCCATAAGAATTTAATGAAGACGCGTCTCAAATGCCACAGCACCAAGAGCGTGCCTTGGGTAGTTAAAAAGGCGTCTTCGTAGGCAGAGGCGGGATGAAATGAGCACATAACAAATATAGTGACATCGAAATCCTCCTTTCTTCCTGAGGATCCAGAAAGAAGAATCTTGAGCGGTTATTATAGGGATATTGGGCCCAGGAGTTCATTATCTATTTTTTATATTGGACCTGTGGCCCAAGCCGAGGACGAGGGGTTGTCCGAGGAGGAGAAATCTTAGTCAGAAGAGACTGTGTTAGTAAATAAAGAGGTTAGTTTTGGTCATAATGGCTCAAGAGGGTGGGCTGAAGACAAATGCCTCCTCGGCCAGCCAAAGTCGAGGTCCGAAGAGGTAGTCTGTCGACCAGGGTAATGTTCCAAGAAGTTCTGTCGGTGCGGATAAGAATTGCAGAGACATCAGACAGGGAGGAGTCCTAAAATATTTTAAGGGAAAGCTGCTAGCACCGCATTAAATGTTCTGCAGCTAACTCTCTAGCCGCATTAATATGGAGGTGATACCTGAACAATGGTCTTTAGCCTTACAGCTACTACACAAAGACTTCAAGAAGGTGTTGATGGGACAAGTATCAACACCAACCATCTGGCCTACACGTGGAATGTGGAGATTAAAGGGGAAGATAGTATAAGAGAAGAAGGAGGCAATGAGAGAAGGGAGAGAGAAAACTAAGAGAAAAAACACTATAGTATTACGAACTGACTTTGTAATCAAACTTGAAAGAGATATATAAGAACAAATCTCCTTAGACTTTACTGAGGAAGATTATCTTCAGCATAAACCTGTCTAGTTTCATTCACTTGTCATCTGAATCTACTTTAGTGTTTGTCTAATTCATTAAAACCTAGTTTTCCAACCTATTCTTTGCAAATTCTTTGTTTTGGGCTTTTTGGGCCTAAGTCCATCCACCTTTTGGGCTAAGGACTGAAATCTGGTCTTCACAGTAAGTATTCATTGTAAGCCAAATTAACGACAATAGTTTACAAATTGAAGGTTGTACACAGAAAAATCACGAAACCTCTCAATCTCAAACAAATTTGTTTTCTCTGTGACACAAAATTTTCAATTTTGTAATATGTAATACATGACACACATAACAAAAAACAAAATGTATATACTTGAAATCAAAGCCAATAACAAAACGAAAGGTCAAACAAAAAACACAAACACACGCTCACAAAATCTCTAAATTAAAACCCATACCTCCAAACACTTAACTCACCAATGAACCCTCTTGGCTGGAACTCAAATTTTGCTCCCATAGTTGTGCAACGATGTAATCCCGAAGCAGCCTCCATTAAAGGCTTACGACCACATCAAATTACTATGAACACCCACCAAGACGTGTTGTAGATTTTTAACTTCATTCACTTTTTATAGTAGTAGTAGCAATCCAAAGCTCTTGTTAGAGATGTGGGTTTTTTTTTTTTTTAATTATTTTTTAAAAATAAGAATCTCACTTTCAAAATATATACATGTGTTACATATTTTTAACTTCCTTTAGTTATTTTAGTCGTAGTTATCAGAAACTCTTATCAAAGATAACATGGTTTATTTAAAATTTAAAAAAAAAAAAAAAAATCTGAATGAGGGTTTTTTTTTTTTTTTTTTTTTATAGGGCTGAACATGGGTTGGGTTAGGATGTGGTATCTGAAATTTTTTGGATTTTTTTTTTTAACTTCAGTTTTTTTAGTAGAGTAATTATCTGAAACTCTTGTCAAAGATAACATTTTTTTTTTTTAACAATCTAAACGTGGGTTGGGTTTGGATGTGATATTTGAAGTTTTTTGGATTTGTTTTTAACTTTCAATTTTTTAGCAGAGTAGTTATCCGAAACTTTTGTTATAGAATTGAAAGTGTTTTTTTTATTTTTTAATTTTTTTTATTTATTCGAAACTTTCTCTTTTATGGGAGTTATCAGAAACTTTTGTTATAGAATTGAAACTGGTTTTAAAAAAAAAATAATAATAATAAATATTTGAAAGTGGATATATATATATATATATATATTTTTTTTTTTTGTGTGAGAAACATTTGAACGTGGGTTTGAATGCGATATATATATATATATATATATATAATACATGTCTAACCCTACCATTTAAGTTTTACAAACTGGTAAATTTGAGGGTATTTTGGGTGTCAAAATTGGGTGTCAAAATTGAGGAATCCGAACAAAGAAAGTCCCTTAAATAGTAGTATAGATAACTATAATATTTTTTTATGGATATAATTATAACCATTCTACTTTTTCTGATCAGTTAGTTTAAGATTAGGTTATGCCCACCAATGGCCTATTGATACATGATTTTTTTTTTTTATGTTATTTTGATAAAGATGTTTAGGATTTAAATTCCTCTCCCTCTCCCCTACATAAAATGAATCTAAAAAAAATTAGCATATATTCATTAATGTGATCATAGTAACATATATAATTTTATAGGAGTAGTAACATGTGACCGTTTATCTTTTTTGTTGTCCTAAATTGCTTGTATTATTTCTCATAATTTTTTTAGTTTTTATTCCAAAATAAAATTAGAGTTATGTTAAGTCTTTTCTAATCATAAACTTAATTAACTCATTATTATAGGAGGTTGGCTGAACCAAACTTAAGAGTGTCGGTAGTTCAGCTATGTAATAGTTAGAAGCCAAAAAAAATACAAAATACAAAATACAAAATACAAAACAAAAAAAAAAAAATTTGCATACACAATTATATTTTTCAATTTTTTTTTATGGCAACTGAGTAATAAGTTCTCAATAGCAGATAATAAAGTTCTATTACTGATAGGCTAATGTGAAAATCAATAACAAGTTATCATCTCAAGAGTTCTGAAAATTGTTGCGTACCTAACATTATAAAAGGAATTTATTGTTTCAAGGTTTTAAATTATTTTTAACTTTCATAATAGGTCTCTCTTTTGAAATTTGTGTGTTATTTATGAAGGGTCTAACCTAGGTAGCGTACCAACCATGTTAGGACTTCTTATTTGATTACTTTCACCCTTAAAAAAATAATAAAAATCAAATTAAAAAAAAAAAAAAAAAAAAAAAAAAAAAAAAAAAAAACACTCTAATTTGATTACATTTTCTTAAGAGGCAAATAAGTGGACCACTAAGGTTAGCCTATGCTTAGGACCGTCCATCAATAACCCAACTTCGGCGAATCTGGCTGACCAATAAAAGGATTCAAACCAACTATTTAGATAGGGACAGATCTTGGGCTTTTGCTTTGGCGATATAATGGTGAGTTTTTGGCCCAATACTTTAGTGAAGTAAGGTAGGCCCAAAATAATTTGTAAAGGATATCTGTGATTCTGTGTATTTTTTTCGTTGATTAAGTAGGTTTTTTTTTTTTTTTGGGTGTAAAAAGAGCTGACTGATTAGGTGAAATATAGAAAGGTTAAAACATGTGGCATGTGGAAAAAATTGTCTCAATAACATGCAATAATTCAAAATAGTCTTTATCTATTAATATTTCTTTCCTTAATCCAAGCTTTAGCAGGTAATTGGGGATTGTGCTTGTAGGGAAAGCTTAGGTAGTCAAAGAACTTTGTACACCATGGTTCTATAAATAAACAAAGTTGATGTTCTCATGTTCTGAACAACGATATGGAAACACGAGAAAATACAATGTAAGAAAATTTGAGAATTGTTATGCAATCTCTTTATCAATTGAGGATATAAAATATATGAATTTTACTTTATTTTTTTATGCAAGATATTCGGAGGTTGCAATTATTGAATTGAATGATAGGAACCTTGCGGTCCCCACCTCAACTGAGTGATTGGCCAAAACTAAAGTGGGATGAAAATGAAAGTTAATAATGGAAAAATGATTGCTAAAATGAAGACAAAATTGCTAAAATGAGAAAAAGAAATGTAAATAAATAATCAAAGTGTTTGCCCATTGCCCACCACTTTTGCTTTATCCCCTTACAAATGCTATAATAATCTGATAGATTTCAGTTAATTCAATTGATAAAATCTCTAATAATTAAATAAGAGATTTGAGATTCAATCCCCACTTACACCCAAAACCGATTGGTGTCTTGATCTGATAATAAAGAGTTATCATTAAGAGAAGACGCTATAAGTTGAAACTCTCTCAAAAAATAAAAAATAAAAAGCCATAATGACGTGGTGAGATTCGTGAGAATCCTATAGGGCCATGACCATTCTTGTATTTCCTAGCTTAGGTAGGACCATTTCTATCACTCATAATTTCTTTGTTGCGCTCTTGCATTATCCAAATTTTTTTTTCTATTACAACATAGTGAAGTACCAAAAATAATTTTAACAATTTTTATTTTTACACAGAGTACACATATAAAAATCTTCTTATATTGGTTTTTTTTTTTTTTTTTTTAAACTTTTATCAAGCATTAACAAATGAAGAGGAGATTCATTTAAAAATAAAAGCGACAAAGGGGAAATTAGGCTAAAGAATTTAAAAATCCATGGAGACCTAAAATTGCTAACAATTGCAAAATAATGAAGATAATAATTTTTTTTTTTTTTAAAAATATGAAGTATCCATTGATCATGATTTATATACTTTGCAAAGAATGTGACATAATTTGCATACACGTGTGTGTGTATATACATGTGAATATAAAAATGTTATGCAATTAAGATGCATCAAGAAACCAAGTATGGTGGGTGACAATTATAAGGACCCTTTTGCTTTTATGTAATCTCATTAAACCTACACAAAGTTCAGATTCAACACAGAATTTGAAGTAAATTCTAACATCCATGTTGTTGGATTATAATTTTCTTTAAGAGCGGGCACCCCAGGGATACTTTACAAAAATTTGTTAGTGCGTTTGGTTGTGTAAAGACAGAAAATTCTTCATTTATTAGTGATTAATATAAGTTTATATATATATATATATATATATAAACTTTTTTAGCAAATGACTTTCATTATACATGCATCATGCAAATTGATTATGAGATTTTGTGTTTGAAATCTCTAAACAAAAAATATGGGTCATTTTTAAAAGATTCTTCATTTTAATACATAATGTGTATTAAACAGGAGACTATATACACCTAAAAAATAGCCAAATACTAAAAAAGAAAAAGTTTATTATCATCGTACTAAAATAAATAAGGTTGACGTTATGTCAATGAGAAAAACTATGGAAAGTGGAAAACACGAGAAAAAAACTTTGTAAGAAAATTCGAGAATTGCTATTTAATTCCCTTGTCAATTGATGGTATAAGGTCTTATTTTAAGTCTTTTTTTTTTAAACGCAACAGCTTCAAAGGTTGTTTAGCATGATTCACGTAGTCCAGCTGGTCGCCATTCTTGGGTTGAATGATTAGGAACTTTGCAGTCCCCTTTATTGAGTGATTGGCCAAACTAAAAGCAACATGATTGATGGGCAATGAATGAAAGGTAATAACTAATAATGGAAAAAATGAATGGGAAAATGAAGACGATCGATTGAAGAGGAGAAAAAAAAAAAAAAAAATCGTTCCCATAAAAATAAAAAAGAAGGTCGATAATTGTTAATATCAGTTGAGGATATAAGAATTGAATTTTACTTTATTTTTTATGCAACAATGTCGAAGGTTGTTAGCGCATGATTCACGTAGTCCAGATCGCCATCTTTGGGTTGAATGATTGGAACTTTGCTGTCCCCTCTACTGACTGAGTGATTAGCCAAAACTAAAGCGGCATGATGTACAATGAAATGTAAAATAATGGAAAAGTGAACGGGAAATGTAGACTAGAAAAATAAACTTGAATAAGCAAAACCAAAAGGGTACGTGAATGGGAAATGAAGACAAGGAAAATAACCTTGGATAAGCAAAACCAAAAGGGTAACAGATGAGACGAGATTAAAAAGCAAAACAGAGGGCATCACGTGGGCGGGCTTGGCAATTGACTAGTGCCTATCACTTTTGCTTTATCATCCTGTTACCGCGATGTGTTGAGAATCTGAATTCTGAACGCATCATAGAAATTATTGTTTTCGTCGCCTTCCCGGGGAGGAGAGAGGAGAATCCATTTTACTCTGCAAGCCTGTAAAGATAAAAATTTTACGTATTTGAAAAAAAAAAAAAAAAAAAAAAAAAAAAACTGAAATCCAGATTACACCCTAAAGTTTAGAAGTGCTTGAATATTTAATGAGTCACATATCAAAAACATAACATACAAATATTAAGAAACTTCTTCTCAAAAAAAAAAAAATATATATATATATATATATATAGAGAGAGAGAGAGAGAGAGAGAGAGAGAGAGAGAGAGAGATGGGGTCATTCTATGATACCCATATATATTTTAGGTGGGTACGGTACCTGCTAAAATCAAAACCGTAGATTTTACTTGCTCTAATCCTAACCGTTATAAGTTTGAACCGATTTGCTCTCTTCTTGTTTGTTTTTTCAGATGGCTAGTCATGTTTATTATATTTGGATTTTTTAGTATTGGTGTAAAATATGTTGATCATGTAGCAGTTAAACTTTGCAAGCTCAATTTTGTGCTTGGCAATAACATTAATTACCTCTCCATTACAGAGGAAATATAATTATGGCTAATAGGATGGTTTTCTAATGGTCTATTAGGAGTACATATTTGTTAGTATTGTTATCTTTTCAGTAAAATGCTCCTCTCCCAACCGCCCCCCCCCCCCCCCCCCCAATCCTCTCTTCACATCACCTTAAATCTAGTCACCATTATTGTAGCTAATTTGGCTGGGTACAGGATGTTAGAGCCTCAGTTTGTTTTTTCCAAGTACAATTATAATTTTAGTCCTAATTTTTTAGAAGAGTAAATTTCATCTTTGTTAGGTTCTAAGACTTTAGGATCTAAATGTATTAGAACTTCAATATGTAATGTTGGCAAATCATGATCAAAACCTAGAGTCTAGATTTAGGCTGCTCAAAGTGTGTTTATGTGTAAAGTTGGAATTGAGTAATTGCAAGAAATTATTGTTCAATTTTTGCAAAGGCTCAATCGATCGAAAATTAGACTCGATTGATCGAACCTCGTGCAAAATGTTTTTTCTGTAGAATTTCCAACTCAGCCCTAGCCCATATGACGTGTAGGGTTTTATGTTTTGTCTTAAGTATAAAAGGAAAAACCCTACCCATGTTTTAGATGTTGTTGATATGCTGTGTGTGTGAATCTCTTGTGAGATCTAAAGGTGTTTGCCTTCATATATACTTAGGGTTATTAAGATCAAGATTGATGTTGAGAGTTTGGTGATCTCTTCAGTTGCTGATTCAAGAGCTTAAAGAAAAGCACAAGTAGGAGAACTTGTGGTTGCTGTGGATCAAAGAAAGAAGTAGTCCGTAGACTCGGAGCTGTCACATGGTCGTGGTAGTAAGTTTTCTACTCGAGGTAGCAATAGGATGTTAGTGGTCTAAGTCACTATTGTAAAAACTTCAATTCTTTTATAGTGGATCTGTTTTACCTTAAGGATAGCTAGGTTAAATCCTCCTCAAGTTTTTTACCGGTTTGGTTTTCCTGGGTTATCATATCGTTGTGTTCTTTATTTTTCGTTTTACATGACATGATTTACTTGTGTTAACCTAGATTTGAATAATTTACCTAAGTAATCTTTTGGCTAAATAACTAAATTAAACAACTTGTGTTTTAAGGGGTTTAAAACGTACAATCCTAAATTGGGTTTGACTTCTAAATGGGAATATATATATATATATATATTGCAAGGCCAAGGCTGTTCCCTTCAAGGGAATAAATATAGCTCAGTTGGATAAGTCATGCTTCAATGTAAAATTATGCTTCAAGCTATATTTGGTGCGATGTGCTTTTATGTTGGTCAATGAAATGAATTTCTTTGGGTAATGATTGTTTATTTAGAACCTAGTTTAATCTTTTGGATCTTATTTGATACAAATAGGTTTTTTTGGCTTGAACTTGTTGTCCATATATGCTATTGAATTCTTGATAATTAAGCAGGTGGTAGAACAATTGATGATTATGCATAAAGAATACTTGCATAGAAATCAATAGGCCTCAGCTGTAAGTTAAAAGCTTTTTTCTCAAAACAGAGAGGTAACCATAGTTGTAGCCATCAAACTGAAATATTCTTTACTTCATGTCTTTGCTATGCATCTTCTCATGTCATATGGAGCAACATTTCATTCTTTAAGGTTTCTTTTTGTTGAAAATTAAAAAAGTTTTGATGCCATGTTAGAAGATTCAAGTTACAATGTAAAATAAGAGGTTGAGACTGATTATGTTTTGAAAGTATTGAATTTCTTATGGAAACAAGGTCGATTGGGTTACACACATATTTGGACGGCAAGTCCAACTTTTTTGATGTCTTAACGATTAATTACATGTGTTTCTTGATTAATTGTCCTAGTTTAGTTGATGTGTTTTTCATCATCCTCTCATTTTTTTTTTTCTCTTTGTGTTGTATATCATTTTCATTAGACAACAGTAGTATTTATAGAGGTAGAGAGTTAATATGCACTAAAGTTTCAAATTGTTCAACCAATTTTTGGGTTCATTTTGATGATAGTAGGTTCTAAAATAAATTTGCTATAGGCCACCTTTAGTGCATAATTTGGTATATCCTATGTCACTATGAAACTTGCTTATTGGAATTTGGAAGGCCAAAGTTAAGTTTTACTTTGTGTTTTTGTTCTTGCAAATAAACTAGTTATGCTATTGTTTTTTTTTTTTTTTTTTTTTTTTTTTTTTTTAAGAAAAGAAAAAAGAAAAGGGGGCTAGTTATATTTGTCCTCGATGGCAGGAGAGGTAAGTTTGATTTTTTATTCTGCTATGTTGTTTATTGTTTGTGTGTGGGCTGCTGTAATATCCCGACAAACTATATTGTTAATTAATGAGGATTATGTACTTATTCAATCTTTGGAAATCTGATTTACTTATTTTTATACGTAATTCCTCGAAGTTAATGAGGATTTACCTATTTTTATACATAATTCCTTGAACTTATAAGATTCAGCTTTGAAGAGTATGAATATTAATTTCCATGTGCTGATTGAAGCTAAGTCTTTGTTTTAAGTTTTAAGTTTAACCCTAAATGACTACACGAAATTGTAATTGCAATGACTAAGTTCTATGATGCCCTATGGCTGCCCAGGGGTATTTTGGTTACTTAATTAAGAATGTTAATGCAAGTAAGAAAATCAAAGAATGGCTTGTTAATACTCTGCCATTTGGTTATTTAGAAAATGTCATTTTGGAAAAATTTATTTACTTTGCATATGGTAGACAAGCTGTAAAAACCTAATGAATTATTAAACCCTTGCAATTGAATTGAATGTGTTTCCTTCGTTATATGATTGAATATGAACGTGAATATAATGATTTTTCTTTGGTTATGTGAATCATGTTTTTTGATATATGTATCTTGTGTTTGGGGAACCTCTTTGAGGTAGGATTAGGATTTTCTTGATTTTGAGGGCTAGGTTTTCGAGATGCATGTATAAGTTTATGCTAAGGTAGAATTAATAGTAATAAGCTTTGATATTTCTAATGAAAGCTGTGCACTTTAATATATTAAGAGATGTATTATGTGAAATTTCGAAATTGAATAACTGGTGGATTAAGTTATCCCTTGGAGTACAATGTAGATGTTCTAAATATCAAGTGAAAAATTATATATTAAAGTGAAGAAACAACAATGAAAAGAAAGAGGAAAGCTTTTGTTTAAAATTTTAGTTGGTTCTTGTTAATATCAGGTACAAGCTTGATATTAACATACCAGTCATGGTCACAAATCCAGGTATCGAGTTTGGGTGGTGACAGCTGCTCTTACTTCATTCACATTTTTTCAAGTTTAGTATCAGTCAAATCAACTTCTAAACAAAAACAAAGAATATGTTGTTGCTAAACATCAAAATTTGTTGAGTTCTTCCAACTTTCTATTTGTAGCAAGCCTTTTCCTTCTACTTCTAAAGAGGCATCCAAATCATCCAAATTCCAACAATTATGTTTAACAGTTTGAACTTCAAAAAAAATAAGCTTCTAGGGTTTAATGATTGCCTTGGTTGTTTTAATGAGTTGGCATGCTCTTTGCAAGGATAACTCTATCTGGGGTTTAAAAAGAAGGCATGGGAAGTGCTTGAGGAAATTTCTCATAGAATTTCAAATAGGGATTTCTCAATTCAATTAGTTATATGATAAATTCATATTTTGCAAGCCCAAGTTGTTACTAATAGCAAATTTTTAGTTTGCTATGATGACAGATTTTTAGTTATCATTTTGTCAATTGGATTATCAATGGCTTTTTCATTACCTCATGTATTTATTGAAAATGTTACTAAAATTAAAATGTAGAAGGTTTAAGAAAAAAAAATGGTAAAAATATTTTATGATCTTAAATCCAAATTCAAATTCAAATTTAGGTATTCCAACAATGGAATTTCAAATAATGAATTTCAAATCCTTCGTTGTATAAAAAGACTCAAACAAGGAATTAAAATCAATGGATTTCAAATCAAGGCATTTAAATCCATTGATTTAAAATCCAAATCCAAATATTGCCATCTTAACACAACCCTAAGTTTTTTTTGTAGGAGTTTCAAAATAAAACTTAAAAAAATTTAAAATCATAAGGTTTAGGTCAACACTAGGGCACTAAGTTGTGGTTCTAACTACTAAATATATTAGTTAAGACAACCTCTCACACACATGCATAAATGTGTGTGTGTGTACAAGATAGTTTTTTTAGATAACTTATTGTATTTTAAATTTCAATAAGAATACAACAACTTAATGACAAAAGAAAATTTATAAGTTCCACCAAGACTTTTAGGGGGGGGGGGGGGGGGAGAGGGGAAGCAAGTAGAGTAGAGTGGTTACATGAGAATTTAGGTTTTAGATTTCAAGGGTCATTTTTTAGATTTCAAGGGTCTTTTGGTCATTTTATAGGTTCTAAAGGCAGTTTGGTAATTTTATAGGTTTTAGGGGCATTATAGTCATTTTTCAAGTTCTAAGGGTATTTTCAATCATTTTTTAGGTTTCAGCCTTCAAGGTCATTTCCGTCATTTTTAGGTTTCAGTGTCAATTCTATCATTTTGTAGGGCACTAAGGGTATTTTAGCAATTTTAGAGGGTTTTAGGGGTATTTTGGTCATTTTATAGGTATCAAGGGTATTTTCGTCATTTTTTAGGTTTCAAGTGCATTACGATTATTTTTTAGGTCGTAGAGGGTATTAGAGGGTATTTCGGTCATTTTTTAGGTTTTAGGGTCATTTCGGTCATTTTATAGGTTCTAAGGGTATATTAGTCATTTTTTAGGTTCTAAGGGTATATCAGTCATTTTTTAGGTTTTAAGGGTATCATAGCAATTTTTGATAGTTTTGGGGGGGTATTTTTGTCACATGTGAGGTTGGTACTGTTTAATGTGACAATGAAACCGTTAAAATGTGAAAAAAAAATAATAATAAGGAAACCATTAAATGTGATAAAAGTACATTCACATTAGATATTGGTACTGCCTAATGTGACAATGGAATTGTCAAATGTAAGAAAAAAAAAAGGTACAACCAAATGTGACAAAAGTACAGTCAGATGTGATATTAGTACTGCCTAATGTGATAATGAAACTATCAAATGTGAGAAAAAAAAGGAACCACTAAATATTTCAAAAGATCAGTCACATGTGATGTTGGAACTACACAATGTGAGGATGGAACCGATAAATGTGAGAAAAAATAAAGGAATCATCAAATGTGACAAAAGTACAGTCACATGTGAAGTTGGTACTACAAAACGTAAGGATGGAACCATCAAAAGTGAGAAAAAAAATAAGAGAACCACCAAATGTGACAAAGGTACTGTCAAATGTAATGTTGGAACTGCACAATGTGAGAATAGAACCGTCAAATGTGAGAAAAAATAAGAGAACTACCAAATGTGACAAAAGAACTGTCACATGCGATGTTGAAACTACACAATGTGAGGATGGAACCGTCAAATGTGAGAAAAAAATAAGAGAACCACCAAATGTGATGAAAATACTGTTAAATGTGATGTTGAAACTACATAATGTGAGGATGAAACCATCAAATGTGGAAAAAAAAAAAAGAAAAAAGAAAAAAGGGAACTACCAAATGTGACAAATGAACTGTCACATGTGATGTTGGAACTACACAATGTAAGGATGGAACTATCCAAAGTAAGGAAAAAAAAAAAAAAACCACCAAATGTTACAAAAGTACTGTCAAATATGATATTAGAATTGCACAATGTGAGAATGGAATCGTCAAATGTGAGAAAATATAAGGGAACCACCAAATGTGACAAAAGAACTGTCACATATGTTGGAACTGCATAATATGAGGATGAAATTGTCAAATGTGGGAAAAAAAATAAGAGAACCACAAAATTTGATGAAAGTACCATCAAATGTGATTTTGGAACTACACAATGTGACAATGGAACCATCAAATGTGAAAAAAATAAGGGAACCACCAAATGTGACAAAAAAAACTGTCACATGTGATGTTGGAATTGCACAATGTGAGGATAGAACTGTCAAATATGAAAATTTGGTAACCTGGTATAGCAGGTTGCTTACTGGTGGGTACTGTACCCCCCCCAAAAAAAGAGGGGGTATGGTAGAATTACCCATAGAGATGGGTTCAAGTTATACTTGGTGTAACTCTAACTTTTTTTAAACCGTTGGATTTAACTAGACTTAAATCTAACGGTTAAAAAAAAATCATCATTATTACAAATATTCTTATTAGGATCTTATTAATTACCCTCATTTATTACATTCTAAACCTATCTCTAAACTCAAAAACATTTGACGTTTGACTCTCTCTCTCTCTCTCTCTCTCTCTCTCTCCTCAACCATTGCTCCATCAGTGGATGTGACTTTGTTGAACGGTTTCCTTTAAAGAGAGTTAGAAGAGCAACGTACCTGACATATGTAAGTGAAAGATGAAAGAGTAAATTAAAAGACAGTTTTGAGCGTAGTATATAAATTGTAACTAGCAATTGAACCATGTAATTGTCGAAGGCACTCTTGCTTTAAAAGCAAAAATATTACTCCCAAATGTTGGGAAAAAAAAGAAAGCGAAAAGGTCATCCCATGTGTTATTAGGAAGACGATATTTTAAAATACGAACAAAGTCCTGCTCACGCAAACTCTGAATTTCATTTTAGTTATATTCTGTTATCACTATAATTGAAGGAATTCTCTCTTTTATTAATTTTTTTTTATTTTTTTTTTGTAGGTTAAGCATTTTTCTGTGAAGGAGGGGTCCCTTGAGAGCGAGCATGCAAGTATTCAGGAGGTATCAATTGTCATTATACCCTACTACATGTTTTGTCCACCTTTGGTTTTGCACAAGGTAGTTAAAGGCGAAAGGCGCCCTTAAGGCTCCAAGGCCTTGTATCGCCCAAGGCGACGAGGCGCCAAAAAGGCGCTAGCCCGAGTGAAGCGAGGCGCCAAATTCTAAATATTGTTATTTTACATATAGGGTTCCAATCTAATTAATTTGATGTATACGAATATTATATAAACAAATCTGACTCCATTCCTAATGGATAGGAGCTGGTCAGCCTGGTCTATAAAACCAGTTTGTGGGTTTGAATCCCAACTAAAAAATTAGTCTCCATCCAAATATCAACAGTCAACTAAGTCTAGATAATTATCAAATATCAACTAAGTCTGAATATTAACCATAAATCACCATTTAAAAAATAGTCTCCATCCAAATATCAACTAAATCTAAATATTAAACCAAAATATTGTTCATAACTTCATATTAGAAAGAAGAAAACTCCTAACAAAACATTGAAGATTGAACTTCATGACTATCCATGACAAAAAAAAAGCATTTGAAGATTGAACATTCTACCTATTAGCCTATTTAATAGCCTAAATGTGGTTGTTAGTTTTAATCTAAAGATCATCATCAGACTCTTCACTCAAGTTTCCATCACTTTCAAAGCCACTTGAACTAGATTTATAACCATCAACATTCTCTCCCTTAGTCTCATCAGAATTAGCATCTTCCTCTTCAATATTTGGTTGTAATGTTGAGGCCTTTGAGCTTGCCCTTGATTTTGTTTGGAATCTAGTATTCTTCCTTGGTTCTCCAACACTAGCAGCTCTTGCCACTACACCCCATGTCAAACCATCATCATCATCATCAAAAACCAACTCATCTTCAACATTCATAGATGGTTTAGCACCCATTTCCCCCAACAACCATTCATTACTTTCATCTATATCATCTAAGGAGATGTGATCAATAACATCACGCTTATCATATCGTGCCTTCATCTTTTGATTATACTTCACAAAAACCAGATCATTTAGTTGTTTTTGTGCAAGTATATTCCTTCTTTTTGTGTGAATCTGCAAGCATTTATGAAAACTAAGTATTAGACTATAGTGAATAATTAAACCATTGGAATTTTCTATGAAATAAAGTAGCTCATCAAAGGATAAAATCTACTTATTATACTTCAAAACTCACCTGCTCAAACACACTCCAATTGCGCTCACAACCACATGCACTACAAGTCAAACTCAAGATTCTTATAGCTAACTATTGCAAATTCGGAGTTGAGCTCCCATACAAACTCCACCATTCAGCTACGTTAAAAAAATAAGTATGAGTAATAATATATGATATATCATAGAAGTCGGATTTTTTATTTGTAAAAAGTGCCACTATTCTAGTCATTATAAGTTAGATATAAATGCTTTCTTACCTGGAGCCCTTGTCTTTCTTGATCTTTTAGCCAATTCAATGCCAAAGAGTCCTTCAGCTTTCTTATACATGGGTAGTTCAGCCATGATCTTGTCTTGAATTTTAGCACTAGGAACTAGTCTTTGCATACAAGCATACAATCCTGCTGTAATTTCGTGATTTGTTGCTATGTCGTCATCAAAATAGAAGTACTCAGGATTCAAGAAATGACCCGCTGCATGCAAAGGCCGATGTAATTGACATTCCCATCTCTTATCAATGATTTTAAAAATATTTGAATACCTTTCTTCATTCTCATTAAAAGCTTTTATAATAGCTTCTTTGGCCCTATCCATTGCCTTATATATGTAACCCATAGCTGGTTTTCTCTCATTATCAACAAGGCAAATAACCCGAACAAGATAGCCCATAACTTTGAGAATGTAAACTATAGTATTCCAAAAAGAAGGCATCAAAATCGTTTCTACTACTCGTTTAGCATTTACTTCCTTTGCCCATCTACTACGAACCCACTCCTCAAAAGTAAACATGGCCCTTCGGTTATGCTTTTGCTTATAAATGGATTTTATTGTAAGATATGAAGTGCAAAACCTAGTTTTCCCAGCCCTAACCAGCTCTCTTTGTTTTGTGAATTCTCTCATCATATTTAAGACACCCCATGGTTGTAGATATATCCAGCCAATTGAATGGCCCTTTCCAAAGTTTTTACAATTCTAGGAATTTTCCCAATGTCCTCCAATATAAGGTCAATGCAGTGTGCAGCACATGGAGTCCAATACAAATTTGGCCTTTTTGCTTCCAACAACTTCCCAGCCAACACATAATTAGATCCATTATCTGATACTACTTGGACTACATTAGCCTCCCCAATCTGTTCTACAAATGCATCAAGTAATTCAAAAGTTTTTTCCCCAGTTTTCATAAAAGATGATGCATCAATTGACTTCACAAACATGGTTCCAGATGGGCAATTAGCCAAAAAGTTTATCAAGGTCCTATTGGTTCTACTAGTCCACCCATCAGACATAATAGAACAGCCTTGTTTCTTCCAAGATTCCTTGTGATTAGTCAATAACTCATTTGTGTAAGCCACCTCCTTTTTGAGAATTGGAACTCTTAACTCATGGTAACTATTTAACTGCCTATTTAAATTCATCTAAGCAAGCAACATTGAATGGTATACCGGCTAGATAAAATAGCTGGCCAATATACTGATAAGCTTGTGCTCTTTTCTCTTTGTCAAGTTTATCATTGATGTTAGTTTGCTTCATGTTACCCTGTTTCCTAAGTGCAACCACTTTTTCTGGCTTTAATGTTGATAGGCCACAAATTGAATGACCCCTTGTGATTTAAACTAATTAATTAATTTAGCCAAGTTATTAATTAATCAATTTAACATGCAAATACGTGGCAGCACAAACAAATCACCGAATAACTAAATATGCAGCGGAAAATAAAAGACACGGTGATTTGTTCACGAATGGGGAAAAACCCTAACGGCAAAAACCCCACCGGGTGATTTTCAGGTCACCACTTCCGAAACTCCACTATTATCAAATCAAGCGGTTACAAATAAGGAATCCCAAGTACCTTACCAACCTACAGTTGAACCCTTACCCCAATACCCAATTGGACTTGATCTGTAGTGACAGTTCCCCCTTTTGATGCACGGCTCCCAAGTACGTGACTAACCAGATGCGCGGATCCTAGTACGCGACTTCAAACACCAACTTTAGGAAGAGAGGTTGGCTGCAAAGTTCTTCAGATCATCCTATGCAATGAAGATCAGGAAGATGCTTGGTTACAAAACCCTATGGTGCACAATACACAGCAACTTCTTGAAGAAGATGAACTAGGTTAAGAACTTCGTCTTAGATCACAATTTGCTTGAACAAGGATTGCTCAATGCTTATGCAACTTGTGTCTATGTTGACGGCTCTTAAAACACTCCTTAAATATGTTTAGGGTTAGAAGAAAAGAAGGCCCAAAAACACATTCACGGATCCCAAGAAAATCAGATTGAAATTCTGACTTTTTAATTCTCGATAGATAGCAGGTGTCGAGCAGGTGTCGAGCTTTAAAAATTCTGCACTTCAACTTGCTTTTTCTTGGACAGACTTGATGACTTCAACACTTGATCTTGAAACATTGTTTCTTGAAGTATTAAAAACACCTAGAACTACCCAATTACAAGTAGAGTGCGTTTTGTCAAAGGATTAGCCAATTTACATAAAATATGACATATGTTCTTAAGTGTGAACACATATGTCCTAACAATCTCCCCCTTTGGCAATCCGTGACAAAATCACAACAAACAAATGAACATATGAGAGAAGTCATAAATCACTCAACTCATATTCACTTGTTAAATACAATAAAATCTATCCTAACACAAACTCTTGAAAAACTTTGCAAGAAGAGAGTTTATGGCAAGTAGACTTTGACAACCTGTATTTCTGAAACACTTTTAAACAAAACTCATCAAGGCATCTTGTGTGAAACAGAAATAATTAGATTACGTACAAATATAAAGAACATGTGTATAAAGAGAGAAAAGAAACAACACATGAAAAGATAGGTGAAAGAAAAACATACATCCACATATATAGAAAGATAAGTACAATGTATGTAAACTGATATACAAGACCAATGTATCTATAAGAATGAAAAAGAACAGATACATCATAAGCCTCACTACATCCCTCAAATATATGAACACTCCCCCTATCAAAAATCCTATACTAACTCTCCCCCTAAGATGACTACTCTCATAATCCAAAACTACTCCCCCTTTTTGTCACGAATGACAAAGGGTAGAGTGTCATGTAGACATCTCATCAGTAGAGCTAGCATCTCCATCATCATCATCAGAAGCATCATCATCATCCTCAGTATCAGAATCTGAAGCAACTGAAGGAGGTGGTGGAGGAGAAGCCTCAGATGCAAAACCACCCATGGTCGCCTGCCGTTGTGCAATACGACCAACACGAACGTTCACCTGATACAGCTCAGTGGTGAGTGTATCAAGGCGAGCATCCATGCGCTGCAGCTGCGCCATAATATCTCCAAGAGATACATCGCCTGAGGAAGGAAGAGGAGTCGATGTAGATGGAGCAGATCTGGATGGAGCCGAACGGGAGGGCGGAGTAGAATCCGGCTGTCTTGACCTGAACTGTGCCTCACTACGTTTTACGGTAGCGGCATCTATGGCAGATATGTGTGTGAAGTGGTCGGACACAGGGAAAGGCATGGAAAAATGGCGTAGAATCCTCGTGATAGCGGAAGGAAAGATGAGCTTATCACGGGACGTCGCATCTAAATGAACATCTATAATAGAGAAAATGAAGTGAGAAGGAAAATCTATCGTAAGATGCTCAAGTAGAGATAGCAACAAACGAGCACGAGGCTCAGTGATAGAGTTATAATGAGAGAGAGGATGAAGTACAAAGGTCATCACCATGTTAAGGAATCTAGGACCTTTAGCAAAAGGTCTACATGATGTGTACTGATGCTCACCCCACTCAGAAGGGCGCTCACAAAAAGCAGAAATGAGCTCATCCTTGGACACAGTCCTCAAACGCTCACAAGTAGGATAGTCAGGAAACTCTATCCTAGGGACTCTAAGAACATCCGCAACCAGCTGCGATGTGACAGCAATGCGCGTACCTCGAACGCGAGTATGAAAGTGAGGTACTGAACGATCAATCCCGTACATGTTGGAGTAAAACTCCTGAAGCAGTACGAGAGGACAAGTGACCGGGACGTCACACAGTGACTCCCATCCCCTACTGTGAATGACAGAGGGAAAGTCAGTGTCGGCGAAGTCCGCCAGAACAACGTGGCGTTCCGAATGAACACCTCGTTTAGAAAAGTTCTCAGTAAATGCCTTGTAGGCATCTCCATCATGGAACCGAAGATTATGAGGAGCATTATCAGAAGAAGAGGAGGCTCCAGAACGCAGAGGGTTCCGAGCAGGAGTGGATTTACGTTTAGGTGCCATAGACACAACTAACGTAAAATAATGAGAAAAGAGATAGAGAGGGAGACAATCAGAAAAGTCTCAAACAGTTCAAATATGATAATATCTTGAACAAAATGGACGTATGCATGGGAATGCATGGTCATGTGACATGCAAACATAAAAAGCATCATGGGCTCAGCCCAATCCAATCCTAGCAGCACACATACAAGAATCACACAACTAAATGCATGAAAATATCATTCTAATGCACATGGAATGCAATGTATGACATTTTAAACACTTTTCATTGAAAAACCAACCCAAAATTTCAACAAAAACCCAAAGATTTTGAAAAACCCCAAAGTTTTCAAAAAAAATCCCAAAACCTAAGGTATCGAGGAGGTATCGAGGTACCAAACAGCTGAACCAATACAGAAGCTCGATCGATCGACGTGGTGTCGAGAAGGTATCGAGGAGACAGAGAGAATCTCGATCGATCCACCAGGTGTCGAGGAAGTGTCGAGATTGCGATAAGAAAAGGCTTGAAAATCTCGACAGCTGACCAGGTATCGAGCAGGTGTCGAGCTTTAAAAATTCTGCACTTCAACTTGCTTTTTCTTGGACAGACTTGATGACTTTAACACTTGATCTTGAAACATTGTTTCTTGAAGTATGAAAAACACCTAGAACTACCCAATTACAAGTAGAGTGCGTTTTGTCAAAGGATTAGCCAATTTACATAAAATATGACATATGTTCTTAAGTGTGAACACATATGTCCTAACAAATGTTACAAAAGAATCCATGGGACCTTTCAACTTCTTAGACTTTGGCATTAATTTCACAGTTTTCACTTAGGTGCTACTGCCAAGCCCTCTCTTACTAGAGCATGATTTTTTCCTTTTTTGGATAACTTCTACTTCCTCTACCTCATCATCATCTACATCCTCAATTTCAATCATATTATCTATATCATCAAAATCAGGCATCTTGTCATAGTTCTCATTGTCATTCTTCTTCTCTGCCATATACTGGGCAAGCTCTTCTCTAACATGATCAGGACATTTTAAACACTTTGTACTGTTTTTAAAATTCCCTACTTGATGCTGCTTTGCTCTATGTATCCCTCCCTTTGTGACTTTATTACAAAAGAGGCAAGTCACTGCATTTTTGTCTTCAACATTAGCTAAATTATTATATTTCCATCCCAGATCTTTTCTCCTCCCATTATCTGAAGCCGTTCTACATATAAAAAAATAAAACCCAATCCAATACATTTAATAGGATTCTATTAAGCTAGCTATGTATCATTTACTATGGTTTAAGCTCTAAAAATTGAGTGAAGTAATGAGTTCGAGAAAAGGGAAAAATACAAGAAAAGAAAATAAAGAAAAAGATAGGGGAGATTTGCTGTAAGACAGTCAGACTAGAGAAAGGTAAAGGAAAAAAAAAAAAACAAAGAAAAAACAGAGAAGGAAGAGTTGCTGGAGATAAAGTACAAGAGAGAAGGGTAACGGGGAAAAAAACAGAGAAGAGAAAGTTACTAGAGATAGAGAGTCCAACAGAGAAGAGAAAAGAGGGAAAAAAAGTAGACAAGAAATAGAGAGGAAAGAATTTTATGATCTGAAAGTATGGACAAAATACCAAAGTAGTGTCGTAGTGAGAGAGAACTCAGGAAAAAAAAGTGTAAAAAAAAAAAACTAAAAGAATAGGAAAATATTACCTGATGTTGGTTGACTACCGACAACCACTGGCCCACTCTCTTCCAAACCCTAGAAGAAGATGAAATACCCACTGCTTGCTCTGAAAGTTGATGAAGAGGAGTGTTCCCAAAATTTCTTATTGGTTCTTTTGGTTTATCTTTTGCTTTATGCTTTTTGTTTTATTTGATATAGTGGGTGACAGCTCATCCCCACTAAGGTAACAGTTTTAAAACCAACCATACACCTCTTTAAATTTACAAAACATGCCATTACAGCCTTTGAATTGCAAACTTCACTCAGGTGCTCGCCTCTCGCCTAACAAAAAATTTATGGGCGAGTGCCTAGGCTCCAGAGGTGAGCGCCTTACTAAAGGTGCCTCGCCTAAGTGCCTTTGAGGTGCTTTTCTAGCGCCTCGCCTCGCTTGGGCGCCTAGGCGAGCGACGCAAAAGCCTTTGACTACACTGGTTTTGCAAACCATTCGCATTACCTAAATTATATATATACCTCTCCTACAGGTGGCACATTCTTATGTTGTGGATGAGAGGGTGGGTTTTGATGAGCCTGCTAATGGAGGGGAACTTTATTTTTGTCCACCACATAAAAGAACATGTGAAATGCTTAGCAAGATCCTCTCATCTGAACACGTTGAGGCACTTAATAATATTGATAATGGCCTAATTGGTGTTATTGTATGGAGAAAGGCTCAGTTAACTTCCAAGAAACGTAGAGAGAGAGAGAGTCAGACATCAAACGTTTTTGGGTTTAGAGATAGGTTTAGAATGTAATAAATGAGGGTAATTAATGAGATCCTAATAAGAATATTTGTAATAATAAGGGTCTTTTTTTAACCGTTAGATCTACTTAAATCCAACGGTTTAAAAAATGTGTAACTCTAAAGAGTTACACCAGGTGTAACGCAAGCACAGTGTGTATTGTTTAAGTTTTACTATTTTAAAACACAAATTAATAAAATCAAAATAATTAATTAAACTATTTTAAAACACAAAGAAATAGAGTTTAATCTTAACTAAAATATCTTAATAATTATTTAATAAATGCTTCAAAAAAATTAATTGATAAGACTGTAGCTACTTGTTATAAAGAGAAGATAGTTAATTGACAGAACCATGGTATGTTTCTAAAACTCAACTATAATTATATATTATTTTTTATATGATAAATTATAAATAAATTGTTTAATATTGCCTCAAATTGCTAATTAGTTTTGGTTTGGGTTTTCTTGATGTAGAAGGAAAGGTTTCTCTTTGGTGTGGAAGACAATGATTCACCTTGACATAGAAAGAAAAATACACATTATTGAATAAGTTATGAACATTCCTTATCTATTAAGTGTCCGTTTGGCAAAAATTAATTTTGCCAACTTATTTTACTATTCAACTTATTTTTGCTACTATTCATAGGTCCCATTGCATTTTTTGGTACTTGATGGTGAACTGAAAATTGAACCAACTCCAATTCGTCCATGAAAGTCATCCAGGCTAAGAAGACAAGAATGGTTGTACCTAGCAACACGGTCGTCCATTGGCATATGGGTCGTCCATGAGAAAATCACCTGGACGACCCCTTACACTTGGGAAAATTCCATAGAGATTTATCTATAAGAGCTAGTAAACTAAACCACGTGTTATTATTTCGAGGCATGAATAAGATCTTGGTTCATTGCTATAACTTTCCACTCAGTACTTAACTTCCAACAATAGTTATAGAAGATAAAGATAAAATATTCTAACTCCTATAGTGGTTGTGGAAGTTAACCTTGAACCCTCTGACCTCCTCAAATATAGGAGAAGTTATGAGACAAGTAACCGTTTCAAGAGCACACTATATAAACACTCATTCACATCAAATGAAGGTAAGTTTTAGACAACTCCCAAAAAGTGGGAACTTAGGAATTTAAGAGAGAAACTAACTTAAGTATCGAAGGGTTCTTGGCCGTTCCACCTCGGTCACCCTTGATCGTGTGTTTTTCTTTTTAGGCCTTCCAAGCAATTACCAGATCATTGAAGGCCGGAGCATTCAACCTACTGATTTTTCTTTGCATCATCAGTACTATTCATGGGTCCAACTATACTACTTTAGCTAACTTTTACATTTATCTATTGTACTTTTAGCAAATAGTTTTCAGTTTCAACAAAATAAGCGGATCCTAAACAGATCCTAAGGAATAAGTTTTGGGGCCTTATAAATAGACATTGTTGTAAAGGGTTTGGTGGTTTTTACCCAAGTTTCTTCGCACATGAGGAAAGGGGAAAAACTCCTAGAATAACATGATAGGGTTTCTTTGAAGAGTTGTTGGTAGATTATTTTAGTTGAAAGATTACCCATAGTTTTGTGTTGAAATTTTGTTTATTTTTTGAGTGTGAGAGAGTTATTGGGTGTATTAGGGCTTTCGGGTTGTGAGTTTATGTTAGTATCACCGATAGTGGATATTTTGGTTAGTGTTGCCTGTGGACATAGGCATGTGTTAGGTTCTAAAAGTTTAGAACAATTGGCAAACTGTGAGCATAAACTTATCTAGATATAGATTTTAGATTCTATAGGGTATATTAGATAATGCTAAGGGTGCTATAAGTAAGAATACAAGAACAAAGGAGATTCAAGCCCTTGGTTGGCTAACCACTAGTTATATATTTACCTTAGGTAGTGGGGCTATTTTTTGGAAATCTAAAAAGCAAACAATAATTGCTAATTCAACAATGAAAGCTGAATTAATAGCATTAGCTTCAGCTAGTGAAGAGGCAAATTGGCTTAGAGATTTGTTATATGAAATTTCACTTTGGGAAAAGCCAATTCCACCTATATTAATTCATTGTGATAGCACTGCCGCAATTGGTAGACTTAAAAACCGTTACTACAATAGTAAATCCAAACCTATAAGAAGAAAGCACAGTACCGTGTGATCTTATTTGAGAAGTAGCATCATAACTGTGGATTATATCAAATCTATTGATAATCTTGCAAATCCATTTACCAAGGCTTTAGCAAAAGATAGGGTATGGAATACATCGAGGGGGATGGGACTAAAGTCCATAGAATCATGAGCCATGTATGAGGATACCCAACCCAAGGACCAAAGATCTTGAGAATTGGGTTCAATGGGAAAAATGAATCATACGATGGTCGTAAGAAACGTACTATTCATTTTTTAAATTATTTATTTTGTAAATAATGTTTTTAATTATTCATCCTTATGATGTAAATGCATTTATCCTGTAATGTGGAAAGGTTGAGTACAAAAGTCTTAATGAAATTTGTAGCTTCTATGAGTCAGGTGTCAGATTTACAGGAGCACCATTGACAAAATTTCACCTATGTGAGTGTGGGGGTGGGGCCGCTCCTTGTGAGATTTGGACTTAATCTCAAATACACTCATGAAACTGGCATCAACACACGGCTGTAATGTATTAGCTAGTAAAGCTCATGTCAACACCTGGATCATTATGTGTAAGCAGTAATACTTTATTTCCCTTAAGTAGTCATAGTTCAAGTCGGAGACCACTACTGCCTCTAGAGTAGAGATTGTTGTTTCACTAAGTGAAGGTTCAATGCAGAGCACACCTTCATTATGTATAATAATCCCTCTTTGCTTGGTAATCTCTCATTTCCAAATTTAATATTAAAATAAGTAGGGGAATGTTAGTACATTTTTCCAAAAAATAGCCCCACTACCTAAGGTAAATATATAACCAGTGGTAGAGAGAGAATCACCTGACAAAGTATTCCAATCAGCATCACTAAAAGCTTCAATCATAGCAGGGTACTTTCTATAAATTAAGCTATAGCTTTTGGTACCAATTAAACTAGCATTTAACCCGCGCAATGCGCGGAGTCATTTGAAATCTCATAAGTAGAAGAGAAATTTGGCTAATAAAATCAATTTTTAAAGAAAGAATTTGTTGCCAAGTGTGTAAGAAATTATTACTATGCATTCTAAAGATTCTCAATCATCACAACCCAAACTTTGGTGGTATTTAAGAAGAATCCTGACAAATTACATTGAAATAAAACAAACATACCTTTTCAATATACAACTAACCTAACCAAAAAGGTTAAATCAAAACCAACCCAACCAAAATACTAAAAACTATAGAAAATGCTGCTTGTGGAGGTAATAGACTCCCTTGAGATCTTAAAATGACAAATTTTGATCGAATCAGCGCATATGGAACAGAGTGGACACCATCAACTAGTGTTGAAGATCCAGATGGATGCATTTTGCCAGCTGCAAAACTGTACTTATTCACCAAAATGACTCAATACAACATCATTTACCTATCCAATAATCTAATGAGCTTATGTAGATAGCCGAACACACATAAATTAAAATAATGGTCAGCCTAGCAGGTAAATCTACTTTGTACTCAAACCTCAACACATCATACTTCTCACTTTTCAGCAACAAAACAAAAGGGGAAAATGTATTTATTTTAATCATTTGATCATGCTGTTAAAAATGACATTGAAGAAAATACAATTTCTTTTATACCCAGTAAACTCTTCAGCCAAAATCGATAAACAACAATCACTTTCAGATTTCAAAGTTTTGCGATTTTAATCAATCTTCAAAAACAGCAGAATAGGTAGGATAGAAAACAGAAACTGAAAGTTAAATTGAATTCTGTGTTACACATTCTCTTTCAATTTCTTTGCTTCAAATTCAGGTCTCCAAAAAAAATTTTATTGGAACAATCCACCATTCTTATTGATCTATATAACAAAAAAAGTAAATCTCAAATCACCTAAAACAAAAGTTCAATCACCCAAGTTTTTTTTCCAACTCCCATTAAAAAATCTTATCATATTAATATGGAATTAAAAAGAATTGAAGTCAAATGGAAAAGAATGATAATTAGGCTGTCCTAACCTATCAACTTTATTCAGCAATGTTTCTTGAGAACACCTGGTGAATGTTCTAAATCTGTCTAAACAGATGTAATTCAAACAATAAATACATAATGGATAGAAAGGAAATGCAGGAAAAAAATTTATTTGAAGTTGAAAGCTTGAAAATGTGTTGAAAACACACGAGCGGTTTAGACCCCCAAATTCAAATTACGGCTTGGTTGATTTTACACTAGCTTAATGACAAGTGTGGAATAGTGTAAACACAAGCGTATAAGCAAAACACCTACTCTAATCCATATTTAAAGCAACTCAGCAGTAAAAATGAAATGAACAAGAGTAGGGAAGAAAGATGCAAACACAGATAACACCGAGATGTGTTATCGAAGAGGAAACCGAAGAACTTGGCGAAAAACCTCTCCGCTGCCCTCCAAGCGGAAATCGATCCACTAGACAATCAGTTGGGATACATGGATTAGCAAAAGACCCTCTAAGCCTAGTCTACCCGATGTACCTAAGCCCTCCAAGCTCCTACTCCAACAAGGCTTCTCGGAACCGTGTCTTGTCTTAGTTATCCGGATCCCGCAACAAGCTCCATGTTGCATCTGCCATTCAAGGCTCCTTCCAATGCTTCCCAGCAGCACCAAAACGTCACTCAGCACTCTCTAAGGTGTGGTAAGTGTTTGGGCTATCAACCTCTCAAAGATATGGATAATGGAGAGGGAAGGGTTGAGGAGATACCACAAGCAATTGTATAGAGAAAGATGGGGAAGACAATCTCTAATTACCAATGTGTTTGGCTAGGGTTTTCTCTCTGAAGCATCCCTCAACAATTGTGGGTAATGATGGTATATATAGGATAGGTGCAAAAGGTGTGACTCAAAAAGTATAGGCTAGCAGAACAGCTTGCCTCGCGGGTGTCTCGCGGGAAGGCCTTACCCGCGAGATACTCGCGAGACACAGTTGTCTCCACCTGGCTTGACTCTTCGCATTCCAGCATGTGCCTGACACATGATTCACTTCGCAGGATGCTAGGTCGCGAGATACCCGCGAGAATCCTTCAATTCTTCAAATGCTTGAGTCTTCAACACTCTTTCTATCACACAACCCTTACAACAAATCCCACAACAAATATAGGGTTTAAACGATTGAAACTAATTACAATCAAATTTGGCACAGAATAAAAGCCAACAAAAACATAGTTGTAAATTACAACTTTACAGAAGTATATGCTGACCTTTAACTAATAATGTTGCAGAGAAGAGATGAGGTAGTGCAATAAATAATATGGCAATCGCAGTAACTTAACACTACATTTACGTCATAAACAACCATCCAAACCCACAAAATGATCATCCAACAAGTACAAAGTATCAGTCATGGTAGAACATGATAGAATTACAATGACAATAGCAACTTCAACTACATGTGAAGATGGTTTTCTAGCATGTATAGTGAAACACTTCAATTTAAATTACTTCATCAAAACAGAAACAAAATTGTATCATAATTATATGATTTTGAAATTATGTAGACACAAATAAAACTTAAGCACCACTTCAAAAACCAAAAAAAGCTTTTTAATTCCTCAAAGCTTTTCTAATCAATCTAATGAATCACAAAGTCAAGCAAAAAACAGAAGTTAGCACCTTGCTATATTTTAATATTTTTCGTCACAATTATAATAGTAATTGAAAGCCTATAAATGCGTACTTTTGGATGAGTACATCAACCAAAAAGGCTTCACTTTTACACCAACAAAGAGAATGCCTTTATTACAAAAGAAGTGTAAGACTTTTTTTTGCAAAACACTAATTGCAAATGCAGGTATCAATTATACAAAAAGGTTTTAAGAAATAAAATTTATAACAAAAATCTTTGTCTAAAGTATACTACAATTAGAATCCCTAAATATAATAATAATTAAAAAAAAAAAAAAACAGTTGAAGAAACAGATTAAAGAACCAAACAAATATGAAGAATGCAATTGCAGAAAAGTACTCTTTTCACATAAACCATGCATGTCACTTAAAGAATCTGTCTCATAAATATGGTCATTAACAAACTCTTCATGGAAAAAAAAAAAAAAAAAAAAAACTTGAGCAAATATTTGAAATTCCACAATCTCACTCCCCCTTACAAATAATGGAACAAGTAAAGGAAAAAAAAATTAAAACTTAAAAATTATAATTTAATTATTAAGTTTAAAAGATAACCAACCATTAAAATTTAGGTAGGTTTCGATATTCTAGAAGTTGTATTACAAAAAGTTACTATTGTGAAACCTACAGTTGGTACAATCCTCCATGGATTTCAACTAAAAAATACATTTGAGCAGTTCATTGAGTTACAAAGCTAAATTTTCAATAAAAACTCGAAAACTAACATCAAATGGTGGGTGCACGCACATATGAAAAATTTTGTGAATTATAAAAATCAACAGCTACTGTACATGAAACACTTTATGCTAGGGACCACAAACTAAATATACAAAACTAGCTTGAAATTGTAATTAGCAATTAGAAAACCCTCACTATTACAAAGTAGAATGTCTCAAAAATCAACCAATACAAACACAAATAAGTGAAATTGATTAGAAAGCGTAACGAACAAAAATTTGAGATTTCCAACATTCTATAAGGCTACTGGAAATAGGATTGAAAAAATTAAAGCAGTTCCTACTTTCTATTAAATAAAAAAAATGAAAATAAATATCAATAGAGACATATATCAATAGAAAAATAATAATAAAATTAAATATCAAAAAAGGTAAACAACAAAGGCGATTGTATTCTCCAAGCATTCAGATTTTTATAAAAACACAAACTAAATTAAAATCTGCCAAGCTTAAAATAAATTTAATCAATACTACAATCAAACAAAACAGGACTCAAGAAATTGTAAAAATAAATGAGGAATTAGGGAAAAAGGTAGGCAAACCTTAAACCTTAATTGAGTAATGTGAAAAAACAGTATTCAACAAAATCTTTGTTATCTATCTATCTACTTGAAATGCTGATTGAATGGGGGGGAGGGGGGGGGGGGGGGGGGGGGGGAAATGCCTACCTTCTACTAAACCCACATATATTTGAAAACCCTAGAAACAGTAATTGAATAGAAAACCAAAAAAGGGAGAAAAATGCCTACCTTCTGAATTTTCTGTTGTTGAAGAGCAGAGATGGAAAGCTAGAGAGAAAAAGTGAGTTAGGGCAAGAAGGAAAGAACCAAACAAACAACATCAAAATCTGAAATCTACAAACCGTAACAGAATATCCCAAAACATCAAAGCAAATATCTAAATCTATACCTATCCAACCAAAATACCCAAAAACTAAGTCATATTAAATACCCAAATAGAAGAAAGGGAAAAAAAAAAAAAAAACCAGTGGCAGTTTCGACAAAACATAGATCTGCAAAAAGCATAAATTAATTCAAATAACCTTTCACACATTTTTTACTGTTTAGTTTCTAACAAAACCAAAAACTAAAACTTTGCTCATTCAATCAGTCCCTAATTGAACCACAAACAAATTCCAATTTCCCTCATCATTCCCTCACTTAATCCTCCATTTTCTCAACAACCAATAAAAAACCTCATTGTTTCCAATTACGCAAACTGATTAATCCCTTGAGTTATACTCTTTAAAGAAAAATAACAAATAACAAAGCATACATAATCACAACTTTCTTAGGAAAGAAATAGAGATGGAAAGCTAGAGAGAAAAAGTGAGTTAGGGCAAGAAGGAAAGAACCAAACAAACAACATCAAAATCTGAAATCTATAAATCGTAACAGAAAATCCCAAAACATCAAAGCAAATATCTAAATCTATACCTATCCAACCAAAATACCCAAAAACTAAGTCATATTAAATACCCAAATATAAGAAAGGGGGAAAAAATAACCGATGGCAGTTACGGCGATCTGATGATGGCAGGTAAATGGCCTGAACGGTGTTTTTTTCAATTTTTTTTTTCTCTTAAGAACGATTCAATAAAACATAGATGGGTGAACCAAAAAAAGCACAAACATGACAAAAAAATTGCCAAACAAAATACAACAATCGAACAAACAGAACTCAAGGAATTGTAAAAATAAATTGGAAATTATGGGCAAAGGTAGCCTTTTCAAAACCCTATAAACAGTAATTGAATAGAAAACCAAAAAAGGGGGAAAAAATCCCTACAAACGAAAAATAGAGCAACTACAAACGAAAAACTTTAAATTTATATTGCAAAAACCTTAACAACAATGGTAGAGAAGAGACATGGGAAACGAAAATATAAAAAGGGGAAAATATTTCAACAAAAAATTAAAAACAACATAAATAAATTGACAGAACTTTATTTTTTTGGCAACACATAAATCTATGTTCTTCAGCACCAAATCGATTTCAATTTGAAAGAAATCATCAATAAATCTACACTCCACAGTAATTTTCAAAACCCTAGAAACGGTAATTGAATAGAAAACCAAAAGAGGGGAAAAAATATGCCTACCTTTTGAATTATCTTCTGAATCGCTTCTAAATCACCTGTTGTTGCAGAGCACGAACAGAGGTTTGCACTGTTGCAGGAGTTTTTTTTGTTCGTCTGTTTGATGGGTTGGAAGACGCTAGTCCGATCTGTGTGTATATGGAGGTGCAGTGAAGAATCATGAGATTGAGTGAGTCCAAATTTTGATCGAGAAATATGGTTTGGGTTTTAGGGTTTACGTTTTTGTTTTTTCTTTTTGTGGATAAGTGGCTGGTGTTTTTATAAGGGGTTGCATTTTCTTTTTCTTTTTTTTCCTTTTGGATAAGTGAATGGGTGTTTGAAAGTGAGCCTCTCCAACGCACCGTGCGGTTTTTTAAAGTAAAAATTGTATACGTGTCAGTTTTTAAAAGGACCATTTTTCCTAACGTGTTAGGACCTCCTTGAGGCTTCTGCTATTATATATAGTATTAGATATCTCATAACTCGCTCAATAGCTAGCCAATGATCTTTACTAGGCTTGCTAGTAAACCTGCTAAGCACTCCTACTGCATATGCAATGTCAGGTCTAGTACAATCAGTAGAATAACGCAAACTACCAATGATGCTAGCATAATCCTTTTGATTAAAAATGTCATCATCATTATTCACAGGAAATAAATGAACATTAGAATCAAAAGGAGTAGCTACACTTTTGTGATCATGAAAATTATATTTTCTCAATATTTTCTCAACATAATGTGATTGATCAAGAAGTATTCCATCACATGTTTTTTGTAATTTTCATGCCCAAAATAAATTAGCCTCACCAAGATCTTTCATATCAAAATGGCTTTTAAGCATATTTTTTGTCTCATTTATAACATGCATATTTGAGCCAAAAATCAACATATCATCCACATAGAGGCTAATAATAACATGTAAATTATTCCAAGATATAGAATAAATACATTTATCACATTCATTTGATTTATAACCATTCTCAATCATGCAGGAATCAAACTTTTCATGCCACTGCTTTGGTGATTGTTTTAAGCCATATAGGGATTTAGTTAGCTTACATACCTTGCTTTCTTGTCCAGGCTCTACAAAGCCTTCAGGTTGATCCATATAAATCTCTTCCTCTAGGTCCCCATTTAGAAAAGCAGTTTTACATCCATTTGATGAATTTTCAAATAAAAAAATGTAGCAATAGCAATTAACAATCTAATAGATGTAATTCTTGTTACCGAAGAAAATGTATCAAAGAAATCAGGATCAGCTTTTTGATCCATCCAGTTTCAACTTTTTTCTAAGGACCTATTTACAACCTATGGTCTTACAACCCGGTGGAAGATCTACTAATTTCCAAGTTTTATTAAAAATTGGAGATTTCATCTCATCATTTACAGCCTCTTTCCAAAATATAGCATTAGGTGATGTTAAAACCTCTTTTAAATTTTGGGGATTTTCCTTAATGTTAAAAACATAATAATCAGGACCAAAATCCTTTTCAACTCTAGCTCTTTTACTCCTAGGTTCCATTTCAAAATTTTCTTGATTTTGTAAATGTGAAGTAGAAGAACTAGGTTGTGACAAAATACTTTCTTCACCCCCACTATTTTTCAATTTAAAAGGAAATTTTTCTGCATGAAAAATTGCATTACCAAATTCAAAAATTATTTTTTTTTCAAGATTAAAAAATCTATAGGTTGCACTATTAATCGCATAATCAAGAAAAGCACATGTAATAGCTCTTATACCTAATTTAGGTATTTTAGGGTCAGTAAGCCTTACATAAGCAAGACAACCCCATACTCTCAAATATACCAAATTTGGCTTATGTCCTTTCCACATCTCAAAAGGTGTGGTATGTGACTTTTTATGTGGCACCATATTCAAAACATGACATGCAATTAAAATAACTGCACCCCAAAAATGTAAAGGTGCACCAGATTCAATTAACACGGCATTTGTTAACTCAATTAGAGTTCTATTTTTTCTTTTAGCTACACCATTAGAAGCAGGTGAATATGGTGCAGTAATTTCATGGATAATTCCTAAAGATTGAACAAATGAGTTGAATGCACTTGATTCATACCCACGGCCTCTATCACTTCTTATTCTTTTTTATTTTTCTACCGAATTGATTTTCAACTTCTTTTTAAAAATCTGGAAATTTTTCAAAAGCATCACTTTTATTTTTCAACAAATAAACAGTTGTATATTTTGAGAAATCATTAATAAAAGTGATAATATATCTATTTCCTCCACGAGTTAAAATTCCCTCAAATTCACATAAATCGGAGTGAATTAACTCAAGCAATTCAGTATTTCTTACAACACTTTTATGAGGCCTTTTTGTAATCTTAGCTTGACTACAAGTTTCACATTTTTCAAAATCTTTTGACAGTCATGGAATTAATCCTAAATTACTCATGATTCCCACATACGTACTATTTATATGACACAAACGAGCATGCCAAAAATTAATAGAAGAAAGCATATAAACTGAACTGGTAGATGCTTTATTATTCTCAACATTCAATTTAAACATTCCATCACAAGCATAACCCTTGCCCACAAATAATATCTTTTTAGTGATTACATAATTATCAGATTCCATAGTTTGCTTGAAGCCAGCCTTGTTAAGTAAAAAACTTGACATCAAATTCTTTCTCATAGACGGAGTGTAAAGTACATCTTTCAATGTTAGCACATGTCCAAAAGTAAATTTCAAATCAACCTCACCACTCCCAAGAACCTTGGTTTTGCTAGAGTCACCAAGCATAACAGTTTTTTCTTCTTCAAAAGGAGTGTACAACTTGAACCAATTTTATTATAGCAGAAGTGCCTATTAGCACCAGGATCTGCCCCCCAACCTTCAACATATTGCACCATATTGATGTTTGTAATCATAGCCACTGAAAGCTTGAAAATATGTTGAAAACACAAGAGCTGTTTAGACACCTGAATTAAAATTACGACTCGATAGATTTTACACTAACTTAATACTAAGTGCAGAATAGTGTAAAAGCGAGCGGATAAACACACAAGCTACTCTAATCCATAATCTAAGCAACACAGCAATAATATGGAATGTAAAAGAGTAGGGAAGAAAGATGCAAACACAAATAACACCGAGACGTGTTATCGAAGAGGAAACCGAAGAACTCGGCGAAAAACCTCTTCGCCACCCTCTAAGCAGAAATCGATCCACTAGATAATCAGTTGGGATACATGGGTTAGCAAGAAACCCTCCAAGCCTAATCTACCCGATGTACCTAAGCCCTCTAAGCTCCTACTCCAACAAGGCTTCTCAGAACCGTGTCTTGTCTTAGTTCTCCGGATCCCGCAACAAGCTCCATGTTGCATCTGCCATCCTTGGCTTCTTCCAATGCTTCCCAACAGCTGTAAAACACTCTCTACACTCTGAATAGGTGTGGGTTGTATTTGGGTACAAATCTCCTCTCAAGGTATGATAATGAGAGAGAGATGGAGAAAAGACTACAATGATTTTTCACTAAGAATGAGTAGCTCTCTCTCAAAAGATGGGTGTGTGTGTTTTAGAAAACCTCTCTAGGGTTTTCTCTCTGAATAGCCTCACCAACATATGTGGGTAATGTGGGTATAAATAGTGTAGGCACAGAAAGTGTGTATCATACTGGACAGGCTGGGAGAACAAAATGCCTCGTGGGTGTCTCGCGGGAAGGCCTTACCCACGAGATACTTGCGAGACACAGCTGTCTCCATCTGGCCTGACTCTTCGCATTCCAGCATGTGCAAGGCACATGTGTCATTTCGCAGGAAGCTAAGTCGCCACATACCCGCAATAAATCTTCAGTCTTCAAATGCTTGAGTCTTCACACTCTCTCTCTATCATACAACTCTTACAATCAAATCCCACAATAAATACAGGGTATAAACGATTGAAAACAATTACAATCAAATTTGGCACAGAATAAAAGCAAACAAAAAACATAGTTATAAATAATAACTTTACAATCTCCCCCTTTGGCTATTCCGTGACAAAACCCCTAAAACAGACTCTAGACTTAAACGTGAGTTTGGGAACAATGGCAAAACTCACTCACACCTAATTCTAGATGCTGTGAAGCACTTGTACGTAGATACCTGTGACCTGAAACACTTGTACACAAACAAGACTTTCATTAAGCTTATGACAAGTTAAAAACAAGGTACATACATAAACAAGTAAAATGCGATCAAGTTAAATGGGATAAATCAATAAACCATGGCTTGACCAAACAAGAAATCACTATACAAAAGTGATCACTATGCTCATTCACACAAGCAATGAACATCCGAACATGCAAGATGATGAGCTCATTTGAAGAGTATCATTTGCGAATCCAACACTCAACCAATGCAAAATACACGAAGTATTTGCACCTAGGAACAATCCTACATGGGCACAAGAGTAATGTACAGAAGTAAAATGCATGACATTTAACAACAAGAACATAAGCATAAAGGCTACATAAGCAAGGTACTGCCTAAGCATGGTACAAACCATAAAAGCCTACATATTGCATGGAAACAAACCCTAAAAGCTTACAAAAGCAACATGGGTACAAACAAGTAAGCCACAAAGCATAGAGATAAACACAAATAGATATGCCACAAAGCATAGAGATAAACACAAAAGCACAATGCAATGAAAGCAACAAAGCATATCAAAACACCATAAAGCAACAAGAAAACAAGCATAAAGTAAATCAAGGTTTTCTTAAAAACAATGTCTTCTCCCCCTTGGTATATGCATCTCCCCTATGGCTTTCTCCCCCTAAGAATGTGCACGAGGTATAATTTCTCCCCCTAAGAGTGTGCACATGAGTCATATAGAAATGACAAAAACCACCGGTATACTCTCCGGTATACACTCCCCCTTTTTGTCACGAATAGACAAATGAATCAAGAGGAAGGAGGAAAAGAAAAAAAATATGAAGATGATGCATGAGGGGTGCAATATGAATGAGAAAATGAAGCTCAAACATAAGACAAAAGCATAAAAAAAAATGCTACAAAGCATAAAGAACATGACATGCTAAGGACCTAGGCATGACATAGATACAAAGAACATGTTATATGTGCTAAAAGGTCTAAAAAGACTTAACTAGCAAGAGTGAATGCAAAAACATGTCAAGTGTTAGAGTGTGTGCAGCAAGGTGCATCTACTGTGCATCTAGTGTGAATGTGAGATGCATGACCAATGCATGAATAAGCACTCACGGGGCAAAGTGTACAAAACACACCACCAATGATCAAAACATGATAAACATGAATAATTATAGTGATCCCCAAAGTTTGGTACTCATCGGAGTCCAAAACAATGAGAAAATGCCATTTGGGCATTTTATCAAACACTTAGAGTCCACACACTACACATGTATGATAAACAATGCAAGAACATATGAAAATCTTGCCTAAAGACATGTTATTTTTGCCACAAAGGGCCAAAATCCAAAGCAAATCATCATTCAAAACAAAGCCCAATCAAAAAGATTGAGAAAATAAGTTTTCCAACTCCCATTTGAGAAAATCCTAACTATGAACATAAAACCCCCCAAAAACGTAATCTAAGGATCAAAATCAATGAAAAGAGTTAAAGATTACCTTAGAGATGTTTATGGAATGAAAAACACTTGAATTTAGTTGGGTTTTGATGTAGAAACATTAAACCAGGGGTTTGAGAAAGGATGGGAGACGTTTAAAACAAATGACCCACGAAATGCCTTTTAAAAAGCTGATCTGAAAATTTTCGCTGGTATATCGCTACTTAGAATCCCGCGAAATTTCACTGGTATCTCGCAGGTAAGCCTTACTTGCGAAACAGCCACAAAACAATCGCGAAACTCTCTGTCCAAAGCTGAAAAACTTGCGAATTGGACCCTTTCACTCGTGACTGAATTTAAACATGAAATAAGTCATGAAAACACCCAGAAAACATGTTTTTCACACAAAAACAATTTGAAAACTTTGAAAAACATGGGTGATACAAATCACTTCCAAAAGCAAGCAAAAAGAACAAAAATTTTTTTTGGTTTGATCCACATATGGTTTAGCACACACACATCACATTTGAACATGTACAATCACACAAATGAAATAGACATTCATTGAACAAAAGTCTTGTGTGTTGTGTGTGAGGATCAAGTGTGGAATAGTCTTTAAACTAGAGTGAAGCTTCAATGATCAATTCAATCAAGTTATACACAACTAATACGAAATCAAGTGGACTATCTCCATAATAGAAATGAGTATATATGACTTCCCACACATTGAATACATAACTTAGAAGCTTTTCATTTGGCTTTTGCATAAAGCATAACAATTGATCCATTTTTGGACAATACATCTCTTTTTGAGATCGGTGCTTGAAATTTTTGATATTCAATTTTGATGAATAGCCTTTGGCTTTTTGAGCACCATATAAATTACATTTAAAAGAGTTGTTTTCCCTTTTTCCTAGTCGAATACTAGTGTGTGCGACAGGCTTTTGCAGCTCAATATCTCTTTTCATTTGGATATTTACATTTGGTGAGCCCTTTTGCAAAAACATAAAAAATAAAGTGGGAAGAGATATAGACACAAGTCTATGCAAGTATCAAGACCAACAAGACTATTGATCAATCATTCATGACAAGCTTGAACATCTATGTACAACAATCACACTTAGTTTTCAAGATTTCTTCCACATAGAAATAGGTGCATATAGAACAAGCTAAGCTCGTAAATGCACTACGCCATTAGTACGAAGGTACTAGGCCCAAACTCACATGAGATATGTGCTCAAACATATACAATCAAACTTTCTGAATTTTTCACTTTTTATATGGTTTTGAATTTTTATTCACACAAAACAAAGAAAAAAAAGTAAGATCAAAATAAAAGCAATGCATACAAATAAATGCAAAATGCACAAATGCATGAAGATATGACAATCAATGCATGAAGGGTCCTACAAAGATCGAAAGAATAAGATCAAGGACCAAAAGAGCAAAAGCTCAACCATAGGAACCCTTCCTCATCCAAACGAAATGATTGTTTGGAATGAGTGTCTCAAGAGAAGTGAGACGAGGGTTGGAAGAATGAGAATCAGAGATGCACATAGTCAAGGAATTAAGAGCATTAAACACTTTCTTTAACAACATGCTATTTTCACTCAAATTCGGTTTAGCATTCATAGTATAACTTCCAAGAAGCTCAAGTTTCTCTTTTCTTTTGATTCTTTTAAAAGCATAAAACTTAAAGCAATGAGATCTTAGATGACCAAAGGCACCACAATGGTGACAAACAATGTGTTTAGGTCCATTAGGCTTTTTGGGAATGGATTTAGCAACTTGGGTTTGTTCTCTCTTCAACTTAGAACATTGAGGCCTTATATGACCAATCACACCGCAATGGTGGCAAGTTGGAACAAACTTAGATCCACTCAATTCCCTAGGATTGGACCTAAACAGAAACTTTGACTTAACAGCCTTTCTCTCCACCTTTTGATTTCTTTTATGTGGAGGAATGTACACCGATTTGTCCTTTGAGCCAAAACACACATTAGACACAAAATCAAGTACCACAACATGATTGCAACACATATCTTCATCCTTTTTAACAATAGGTTCAGCAATCAAACACTTGGCATGCATCTTAAGAGATTCATTTTTAGATTTAAGATCATTAACAAGTTTGTTAGACAAAACAAGTTTAGCATCCAAGTCCATATTCAAACATTCAAACTCTTTCAGCTTTTCAAGAGAAATTTTAGCAAGTTTTTTATATTTCTCAACCAATTTGTTGGATTCATTTAGCTTAGCAATCAAATCATCCTTTTCACAAACTAACTTGCTTAAATCCTTATAAAACTTCTTAGTATTTTTCTTCAAGAGTTTAATGTTAGGAATATCAACAACACCCAAGGATTCATGTAACATAGCATCACAATCATAAGGATTATCACTCATAGAGACATTTTCACAAATACATGGCATGTTACAGTCAACAACATCCATAGAAGCATACAAAGCATTATCCATGGCAAACCACACAAGGGGTTAAGGATCACACTTAGGTATTAAAACCACAACAAATGTACCCGCTCTGATACCAATTGAAAGCTCGAAAATGTGTTGAAAACACAAAAGCTGTTTAGACCCCCGAATTAAAATTATGGCTCGATAGATTTTACACTAACTTAATACTAAGTGCAGAATAGTGTAAAAGCGAGCGGATAAACACACAAGCTACTCTAATCCATAATCTAAGCAACACAGCAGTAATATGGAATGTAAAAGAGTAGGGAAGAAAGATGCAAACACAAATAACACCGAGACGTGTTATTGAAGAGGAAACCGAAGAACTCGGCGAAAAACCTCTCCGTCGCCCTCCAAGCGGAAATCGATCCACTAGACAATTAGTTGGGATACATGAGTTAGCAAGAGACCCTCCAAGCCTAATCTACCCGATGTACCTAAGCCCTCCAAGCTCCTACTCCAACAAGGCTTCTCAGAACCGTGTCTTGTCTTAGTTCTCCGGATCCCGCAACAACCTCTATGTTGCATCTGCCATCCTTGACTTCTTCCAATGCTTCCCAACAGCTGTAAAACACTCTCTACACTCTGAATAGGTGTGGGTTGTGTTTGGGTACAAATCTCCTCTCAAGGTATGATAATGAGAGAGGGATGGAGAAGAGACTACAATGATTTTTCACTAAGGATGAGTAGCTCTCTCTCAAAAGATGAGTATGTGTGTTTTAGAAAACCTCTCTAGGGTTTTTCTCTCTGAATAGCCTCACCAACATATGTGGGTAATGTGGGTATCAATAGTGTAGGCACAGAAAGTGTGTATTAGACTGGACAGGCTGGTAGAACAGAATGCCTCGCAGGTGTCTCGCGGGAAGGCCTTACCCGTGAGATGCTCGTGAGACACAGCTGTCTCCAACTGGCCTAACTCTTCGCATTCCAGCATGTGCAAGGCATATGTGTCACTTCGCGAGAAGCTAAGTCGCGACATACCCGCAAAAAATTTTCAGTCTTCAAATGCTTGAGTCTTCACACTCTCTCTCTATCACACAACCCTTACAATCAAATTTCACAATAAATACAAGGTTTAAACGATTGAAAACAATTACAATCAAATTTGGCACGGAATAAAAGCTAACAAAAAACATAGTTGTAAATAATAACTTTACAACCACTAAAGGCTCTTCGATTATGTTAGCATGTGGGACAGATTCACGTTTTCAAAATTTGTAAAATCGAGCAATATGCCCACTCTTGCCACAGACAAAACATGATCTATTAAATTGATCTTGTGAGGGGGGTCCTTGGTTTTTATTGTAATTTTTATTTGGGTTTCCCTTTCCTTGAGGTCTATTATTATTTTTGAAAACTCTTTTTTTAGGCTTCAATTGACCATTTCTAGGAAAATGATATTTGGGCATATTATTATTGGTTGAAATAAGGTTTACCTTTGTGGTGGAATTACCATTGCTCTCTTGTGCCATGAGTGCATCTTGTCCTCTAGCCTCCTCCTCCACACGGGTGCGTGTGATCAAAGTCTCCAAGGATGACTCCTTTTGTTTGTGCCGTAAAGTCTTTTGGAACTCCCTCCAAGATTATGGTAGTTAATCAATTATGCTAGCAACCACCAAATTGTCTACAATCTTTATGCCTTCGGATCTCAATTCTGCCACTATCATTTGGAAGTCTTGTGCTTGATCTACCACCGATTTTCCATCCACTATTTGGTAACGGAAAAATCTACTAGCAACATACTTTTTTGCACCAGCCTCCTCAGTATCATACTTACTTTGTAAAGCTTTCCAAATTTTCTTGGCAGAATCGTAAGTTGTATCATAATAATCATAGAAATGATCGGCAAGACAATTCAAAAGATAAGAGCGACAATTATATTAATCTTTTTATACTTATCTTTTTTTTTTTTTTGATGGATACTAAATTCTTCCTCACTCATCTCATCGATAGAAATCTTTGTTGGATTCTTGTCAGTGAGGATGTAGGTGACTTTAAGAAGACTCAAGTAAAAGAGGACCTTTCCTTTCCACCTCCTAAAGTGGGCTCCCTTAAAGTGAAAAGGCTTGTTGAGATCTCCAACAGGCTCATTTGGTTTCTCTTGTGTAGACTCCATGTGATTGAATCTCCTTAAAATTGTTGGTGCAAACACAATAATAATGGAAATAACACAAAGAGAAACTGAATAATACACTGAATATTATTAATTTGAAGAGATTAACATAACACTATTTGGACTGAGGTACGGTACTCGCTCTCTTTAAGGAGATTCAACCCCTTAGTTGGCTCATCTTTGTAACAAGTGCAGACCTTTTCTGACTTGTCTCTCCCAAGATACAATAGCCCAACAAATGTTGTATGGCTAGAACAGCTTTTGCATAAAGTGTTCAAGCCCAAAGCTCCACCAGAAGAACACCTTTCTTTGGCCTGAAATCTCTCAAGTATTTAGGAATACTATTGAATCCACTCTCTCACGCAACACTCTTTCCTTTTAACTATTTCTCTTCATTCACTCTTGATATGAAATTAGTCCATAGCATAGCCATATATATAGTCTTCCAACCCTTTACATAACCTACATGTTATTTATTAATTTAGAAAACTTCTCTTAATTTATTTAATCTAACTTACATACAAGTAACTCTTTCTTTAACAAATTTTATTATAACTCATCTCTTTATTCATCTTCAGTTATATTGAGTTTCAACATATTTAATTTAAAATGTACTAACATAACCCAATAAATAAAAAATAATGTGTTGTCAATTAATAGAGACCTTGTGTGAAAATCAATAACAGATTACTACCTCAAACAGTTGTTAGACAGTTGTTAGATTATTATATATGTGGGTACTCATTAAAAAAATTATAATTTCAAAGTTTTAAATTAGTTTTAGCTTAATAATTAGTGGGTCTCTTTTTTAAAATACACTATATTCTAGTATCGAAAATAGTGGCTCTGTGGCTGCATTCAACCTATATTATACAAGATCCCAATTCTGTGGAACACCATGTCTGATTAGAATATAGGAAAGGATCGAAAATAAATAAACAAATAATAAATAAATCTATTTATGTTTATGACTGACTCTAAAAGTAAAACAGCAAGCACCAGGTCTTCCACTCGGAGCATGGGGCAAAACACAGCTATGAATTGGATTTGTAAACTAGTGTACTGTACCCCCACGATCAACTTCTCGAGCCCTCACAGCTATCAAATAGAGCTAATTAATTGGGATGGAAAAATTGAAAAAGAAAAAGTGGGTAGCTTGATCAAATAATTCAATAATATATTGGGTCATGTTAACAAATGCCCTTAAGGTATTAATTAACAATTCATTTTGGGAAAGTTTTGACATCACTTTTATGGAAAATGAAAAAAGTTATCAAAACATTAATTACATTTTTTTTTCCCACAAAAACTTTCTTTAAATGGATTATTAATCAATACTCTAAGGGTATTTGTTAACATTTCTCATTTTTTTTATTTACTTCTATACTAATTACAGGAACAAAAAGAGCTTTTCTTCCTCTAGTTTATTTATTTTTCCTCAATTGGTTGCTGTATGGCACTATGATACCCAGGCCTATTTGGGACTTGAGCTGCCGTGATATCCAGGCCCATTTGGGTCTCGAGCTGTAGCCTGACATTTAGTCCATGTCGCCCCTTGGCCCGGGCCTTAGGCCACCTTAAAGCCCATTGGCAAACGATCTTCATCAGCACATGCTATGCTGTGTCACCCGGATCACGCTCAGTGAACCTCTATCCGAGCAAAGAGACAACTGTCTGGGAGTAACATCCCCTGGTTACCCAGCAGCATCTCAGGACGTATCACTGCCGAACAACTCTATTGAAGTGGGAACCAGTTCCAAGGCCACTTATACCATACCCCACTCCCACCTAAACGCCCACATAGGGATAATGAAAATGGACCTCCTCTCCCACTAGCCATAAAAGTAATCATGATTCTTCCACTAGTTTTATGCTATAAATATGAGAAACTGAGAAAGGGAAAAAGGTTGTTGAATGGTTAAGTAAGTTTAGAGTAAAAAGCCAGAGAGTCATAAGAGGGGAGGGGAAGAAATATGAAGGAGAGAGAGATAATGTTGAGTCTATAGGTCAGAATTACTCAAAGTAGGAAATCCAAAGCCCACATCACAAATAGATTGTGAGCCCAAAAGAAAGTAAGCCTGTTAAGCTTGTTTTGGGTGCACACAATTGGCGCCGTCTATAGGGATCTCCTACGAAGCCGTGGTTCGGTCTAGACTCAAGCCCAGAAGATGCCCAGGAGACGCTCAGAAGGTTCTGCTGAAAGTGGTTCAGTGGGATCATCTCGGTGATCCAAGTGGCGAGAGCGAAGGCAAAAAAAGGCGTGAAGATAGGGAGTGTGAACACGACGAAGAATAGTCTGACCTCGAAGAGGGGTCATACCAAAAAAACTGGACAATATCGGATGCTTCGGGGCACAGGCAATTGGATGAGAGAGATAAGGAGCTTGAGCAGTTGCGTAGACTAGTAAGAGACTTGGAGTTGGAGGTAAGGGGTAGACACCAAAGAAGGGACTGAGATAACCAAGCAAGGGGATCCAAGGGTGGAAGGGATCGCTACGATATCGGGTCTAATCGGTCTGGTCCCCATCGACACCGAGACCGTTCACACTCACGAGAGTCCCACAGACACCGGGATCATTCGCATTCATGAGATTCTCGTGGGCGTCGGGAACGCTCACGTTCACAAAAGTATGCAGATTGGGGTTCGTATTCCCTAGAGGAGCAACGGCCCCGTAATGCCGCCATGGATGCTGTGAGCCATGCCTTGCGAAGAGTTGCTCGGTCACCATTCTCAGATGACACTGAACGGGCCCCAATGCCGAACAGGTTTACCCGACCACCATTCAATTCCTATGATGGGAAAACGGACCCAGTGGAGCATGTTAGCATTATATCCAAATGATGTCTCTACACACGCATAATGATGCACTAATGTGTAAGGTTTTTCCTTCAAGCCTTGGGCCCACAGCGTTGAGATGATTTAATAGGTTACGGAAGGGTTCCATACACAGTTTTGCTGAGTTGATACAAGAATTCGGTGTCCGGTTTGTAACCTGCAGCCGGGTACCACAACCGGAGGAAACGAAAAGATTGCAGCGAGTAGTTATTGGGGAAACCCTTCGCAGTTATGCAAATGTTATTGGGAGCTTTACAATGAGATAGGTGGAGGAAACGAAAAGATTACGGCAAGCACCTTTAGGATGGGGCTCCTCGAGGGTATGTGGCAGCTCATGAGGTGCATTGAAGAGTATAAACGTCTCGAGGATGATTGGCTACAGAGTAAGGGTAAAGCCCCACTAGCAAATCGACCTCGGCAGCCCGGTTTTCAGCCACAATCTTGAAAGGATCTAAGAATACAAGAGCCGGAGGTGTAAATGGGAGAGGTGAATGTGACGTTCAAGGAGTCGGTGCACAAGATCGTAGACCAGATTAAACACGAGCCGTATTTTAGATGGCCGAATAAGATAGGGGGTGACCCGTCTCGGAGGAACCAAAGCTTGTATTGTACGTATCATAAGGATAAAGGGCATACCTCCGAGCAATGTCGGGTGTTGAAATATCATTTAGGGCAGCTAGTGACGGCAGGATATTTGAAAGAATTTGTGGTGGATTTCGAAAACTGGGGTACCGGCCAGGGAGCTGAACAAAGGGGAAACCCTCTCCTACAACCATTAGGAGTGATCGAAGTCATCCACGCTGCCCTGAGGGGTACAGCTATAGCCAAAAGAGGAGTGCTAACCGTAGTAAACGTGGGAAACTTCCTGAGAGCGCAATCACCCAAGAAGAAGATGAAGATTGGTAGGGAGCCCATCGCTTTTAGCGATGATGATTTAGAAGGAACAGTCCAACCACACGATGACGCGTTGGTAGTCACAGCACGGATAAGCAGTTTCGTAGTCAAAAGAGTGGTGGTAGACTAGGAAAGCGGGGCCAACGTGATGTACCAGAACCTGTTCAGAGGGCTTGGGTTAAAGAGCCGAGACCTATCGAAGTATGATACACCGTTGGTCGGGTTTGATGGCAGGGTGGTCATTCTTGAGAGTCAAATCTCCCTTCCCGTAAATATGGAAGGTAAGGAGGTAATGGTGGCATTCATAGTGGTCAATTTGTTTTCTCCATACACAACGATTCTGGGAAGGCCGTGGATCCACGCAATTGGGATTGTTCCGTCCACCTTGCATGTAAAGATTAAATTTTAGACCAAAGAAGGTGTTGCCGTAGTAAGGGGGAGCCAACAAGTCGCCAGGCAATGCCTAGGGGCCTCGGTTAATTGGAAGAATGAGCAGGCTAAGCAAAAGGAAATCGCTGAGGAAGCCCCTTCATAGCAATTATAGAATCCCTAGGAGGGAGTGGGGGCTAGCTGTGCCGAGCAATTAATTAGAATGAAGATACTACCAGATGTTGACTGATATTTTCAGATAGGAGCAAGTATGAAAGATGAGGATAAGGTAAGAATATTATTATTTCTAATACAGAATGTAGACATGTTCGCATGGAGCCTGTATGAGGTGCCCGAGGTTGATCCCGAGTTCATCGTTCACAAGCTTAACTTGGACCCGTCATTTCCTCCAAAGAAGCAAAAGCCGAGAAGTTGAAAGTGGCCAGGGCGGTAAGGGAAATCTTCTTCCCAAAATGGCTGGCAAATACCGTGGTGGTTAGAAAAAAGAATGGCAAATGAAGGGTATGTGTAGACTTCACAGATCTGAACTGAGCCTGCCCAAAGGACCCATTCCCTATGCCGAAGATAGATCAATTGGTAGACGCTACCTTTGGGCACCCGTGGATGAGTTTTCCAGATGCTTTTCAGGGCTTTCATCAGATTGCCTTAGCTGCCGAAGATCAGGAGAAGATGACATTTATCTCACCAGACGCAAACTACCATTACACCGTGATGCCCTTTGGGTTGAAGAATGCCGGGGCAACATACCAACGAATGATGACTAGAATGTTTCGAGACAAGATTAGGCGTACGGTCGAGGTATATATTGACGACATGGTGGTGAAAAGTAAGCAGGAGGCAAGGTATATAGAGGATCTTCAAGGGGTATTTGAAGTGCTTCGGTAACATAAGCTGCTCCTAAACACGGACAAGTATGCCTTCAGGGTGGGAGCGGGCAAGTTCCTCGGTTACCTAATCAGTTGCCGTGGGATAGAGGTTAACCTCGATCAAATCATTGTCGTGTAGCGCCTTAGGCTGCCGAGCAATCCAAAGGAGGTATAGATCTTGACCGGAATGTTAGCTACCCTTAACCGGTTCATTTTTAAGTTTGCTGATCGCTGCTGTCCATTCTACCAACTTTTGAAGAAATGGAGGGGATTTCAATTGAGTGAGGAGTGTGAAAGAGCTTTCCAAGACGTAAAGGAGTATTTGACGTGGGCACCTAGGTTAGCAGACCCAAAGCCCAGGGAGGACTTGTTTATGTATCTGTCGGTGTTTGATCATGCCGTGAACGTCGTGCTTTTAAGGGACCAGGGGACGCAGCAACCTGTATACTACATTATCAAGACTATGGTCGATACCAAGACGAGATACTTACCCTTAGAGAAGTTGGTGTTAGTGTTAGTGTTAGTGCATGCTACGAGGAAGTTGCCTCAATATTTTCAAGCCCATACCATCTATGCACTGACCGAGTATCCTTTGCAGTCGTTATTGAAGAGACCCGACTTCACGGGCCGAATAGCTAAATGGGGAACCCGACTAGGGTCCTTTGATATAACGTACAGGCTGAGGAGTTTAGTGAAGGGCCAAGTTCTTGCTGACTTTGTTGTAGAGTTTTCACCAAAGAACGAGGGGGAAGTGGTTTGTCATGTAGAATGTCACCCACGAAAGGTATTTATGGACGGTGCATCAAGTGCTGCAAGGGCTGGTGCCGGGATCATCATTATCACCCCGGAAGGAGTACGATTGGAGCATTCTTTTAGGTTGGGGTTCAGGGCCTCTAACAATGAAGCCGAGTACAAGGCCTTGCTCGTTGGATTGAGAACTGTTTTAGATATGGGTGCCTGGGATGTAGAGGTTTATTCAAATTCACAACTGGTGGTTAACCAGGTGTAGGGCAGTTTTGAAGCCCGGGATTCTCGAATGAAAAAGTACTTACAGGTGGCAAAGCAAGTTTTAAGTAAGTTTTGTACAGCGAAGGTGACACAAGTGGCTCGAGGGCAGAACAAACATGCTGACTTACTAGCTGCATTGGCATCGGCGATGATGGAGGATGTGCCCAGGTTAATCAAGGTGGAGCTTATAATGGAACCAATCATTAATACAACCATTAATGATGGTGTTGCCGGAGTTGGTGTTACAGTGATTTCGACGATCGGGCCATGTTGGATGGACCCGATCATTGATTTCTTATCTGAGGATCGTGTCCCAGATAATGAAAAGGAAGCTAATAGGGTTCACCGAATAGCCGCTCGGTATTGGTTATTGGCAGACCAAAAGCTATACCGGAGGTTTTTCGAGGGGCCTTACCTTTTGTGCTTACACCCAGAGAAAGTAGATAAGCTTTTGGTTAAGTTGCATGAAGGGGTATGCGGCAGTCATGTGAGGGGACACTCATTAGCACACCGAGCAATGACTCAGGGGTTTTGGTGGCTACAGATGGAAAAAGATGCTGCCGAATATGTACGTCAGTGTGAACAATGCCAAAAGCGTGCCCTCTTGATCCATCAACCAGCAAGTCATCTGAATCCCATCAGTAGCCCATGGCCCTTCGCACAATGAGGGCTGGATATTCTTGGTCCGTTTCCCCGGGCAACTAGCAATCAGAAGTTCGTTTTAGTAGCTGTTGATTACTTCACCAAGTGGGCAGAAGCAAATGCGTTAGCCAATATTCAGGACGTAGACATTAAGAAGTTCGTGTGGAAGAATATAGTCACGAGATTTGGGGTACCGGACTCTCTCATATCCAACAATGGATTGCATTTTGATAGCAAAGCCTTTCAAGAGTTTTCCAGTGATCTTGGCATCACAAACAAGTACTCCACCTCGGTGTATCCCCAGGGTAATGGCCAGGCTGAAGCCGTCAATAAGGCAATTATGAATGGGCTGAAGAAAAGATTGAATGGTGCAAAGGGTAGGTGAGTGGAGGAGCTGCCTAACGTTTTGTGGGCGTACCGAACAACTCCCAAGAGATCAACAGAAGAAACCCCATTCTCCTTGACATACGGGGTAGAAGTCGTGATATCGGCCGAGGTAAACCTATGCAGTGTACAGGTCGAAGGATTTGCTCCGGCCCGGAACGATGGGTTGATGGTGGAGCGTTTGGATTTATTAGAAAAGTACCGAGAAGCAGCGACCATACGGCTAGCCAAATATCAACAGAAACTCGCCCGGCGCTATAACCGATGTGTAAGAACATGGGAATTCGGTGTTGATGACCTAGTGCTACGGAAAGTAGTAGGGAATGCATGAGATACGAACGCTGGGAAACTGGCCCCTACTTGGGAAGGGCCTTACAGGGTTACTGATATCGCGGGAGCAAGAGCTTATTACTTGGAGGATCTAGATGAAAGACCACTTCCCCGACCATGGAATGCCCATAACGGGAGCATAAATTGAATGAAACATTGTATATATGCTCTATCAAGTGATGTTAAAATGATATTTACTCATGCATGTGCATTTAGTTCTACTGTTGTTTATTTGTTAGCACAGGTCAACAGACATATAAAAAAAAAAAAAAAAAAGGTCAAGGAGACCAAGGCAATGTGTTATACACTAAGGACAGAAGCTTGCTTCTCGGTTTGATCAATATCACCGAGCAAGTGAAAACCTTACGCTAAAAATTTTCTAAGGACAGAAGCCTACTTCTCGGTTCAATCAATATCACCGAGCAGGTGAAAACCTTACACTAAAAATTTTCTAAGGACAGAAGCCTACTTCTCGGTTCGATCAATATCACCAAGTAGGTAAAAACCTTACGCTAAAAATTTTCTAAGGACAGAAGCCTGTTTCTCGGTTCGATCAATATCACCGAGCTGGTGGAACCTTACGCAAGAAGTTCTCTAGGGACAAAAACCTGTCCTAGGTACAATTCTCATCACCAAACGAGATGGAATCTATTCTTGAAATTCGTCTAGGTACAAAGGGATCAACGCATGTCAAAATTTGTTATTACCACCGAGGAGCCAATTCTTTCTAACTACGGGTGACACCATCCAAAACAACCTGGGTCACTATGAATGGCCAGTAATCACCTGGCCTTTTACAATTAGAAAAGAAGGCAACCGCAACCTCCATGCATAAAACAATCAAAGAACACAACAGAAATGATAATAGCAAACATTCATAAGTGTAATCAAAACCAACATATAAAAACTAAACCAATGTTTGGCTACCATAACTCAGTAACTAGCGAAAAGTTAAACCCCGGAGAAATAATTGTTCTGTCACCACAACCCAGTGACATAGGCAAACTTACTGAAAAGGAAAACTATTCAAATAGAAGAAAAATAAAGTAGATAGGAGAAATCTAGTTCGGAAATCAACTTATAGGGTCTGTAGGTTAAGAATGGGCAACGTCCTTGGGAGGCTGCTGAGCTGCAAGAGGCGATTGTAGCTGAACATTCCCACTGAGTTAATCATTAGCATGAAGGTTGCTATTGGCTTCCAGGTTAACTGGCTCCGCGTGGGAGTCAATTGCCTCCACTAACTCCCTCATACTAGTGGTTTCTTCTTCATCAATTACTCCCGGGGTGTCTTGCACGGCAGTTGGAAGATTCGGGAAAGGGATTTGCTTATGGTTCCTCAAAGGATAATCCTTGGGAACCCTCATTGCTTAAAGAACAGCCAACCACCCCTCCTCGAATCCAAGCTTCTGGGCTTGGCGAACAACCAACTTTGCAGAATTCTCGACATCAGCAAACCCCTCGTTGTACCACTTGTTTTCGCAAGCTTCCAACACTGCCCTCAGATCGGCCAATTCTTCTGCTAGAACGGTGTTCAGACTCTGGGCCTCCACCAACTTAAGCTCGGTACCTCCCAGCTACACCTTCAGCTTTGCGGACTTGCCTTCAACCAGAGCCTTGGCCTTCTTGGCCACAACAGCCTTCTTATCTGTAGCCTCGGCAGCCTTCACTTTTTCTTTCGCTGCAGCCTCGGCAACATCCTTAAGAGCCTTTTCCCGCTCGGCATCTTCAGAAAGCTCCTTCATCCTTCCATCAACGATATGAGATAATTGCGCGGCTTGACCAAGCAATGATGATGAGTATGAAAACGAAAAGAATGTGCACATATAAAAAAAAAATAGAAAACTAGGGGTAAGAGATTACCGCTACGATGTGCCATTGCAACCGCCTGCCTAACAACTCATTCGTCTCGTCCTGAAATGCGTGAACATCCTCGGGCAAGAAGAGGCTGCGAACCAAACTCTGGGCAACACGACCCTCTAGGCCCTTATCCCATACTCTCACACTAGCGAACGCGGGGAACGGTTTACCATCAAGCTGGAAGGTAGGCTGCCATTCCGCAGTTGCCCGAGAGGTGGACGCCACGTTCATTCCATTTTGTGCTGTTGGCTCCCGGATGACAATGCCCATCGATGGTCCGGGAGGAGTTTTTGCGGGCGCGTTACCCGAGCTGGTATGTGTCTATTCAGCTGTGCGCTGCCTCTTCCGAGAACAGCCTGTAGGAGTGGGAGGAGGTGGCGGATCTCGGCCTAGAGGTTCTTGTTGCTGAGTGGCTGGCTGAGCACCAGGCACAAAACGACCGATCGTCATCCTCTTCCTTGTCACCGTGACGTGACCTTGATCAAATTTTGTCTCTGAGGAGCTAACTGATTCAGCGGTTGCCCCCTCGGCTTCCTAAATGGAAGCCTCAAATTCTACAGGAGCCTCGGGTTAAGCAAGCACGTGAGCCTGCTCTCAGCGGTGTTGAGACACACGTTGGGCCGACTCGTCGTGTATAGGTGCAAGCTCGTCTGAGCAAGTATACCGAGGACCAGGATCGCAAGTTTCACTTACTGTAAATTTTGGGAGGAAGTTCGCATGCCGTACATCTATGTAGGAGAGCCTAACTAACAGAGCTTGGCAAGTGGAATACACGAGTTCAACGCCAAGGATTAAATGGGAAGCTTGGAGTTGTTCATCCCAATGAAAAAAAATTTCTGACCTAAGCACAAAATTTAGGTCTCGAACATGTACCACTCTAAGATCTGGCTTGAACGTTTTGCTCTCTGCATAGAAGCAACATAAAAACTTATTAGTAATTACTTAATCAAATCAAAATCAATAAAGTGCATTTAATAAAGTGTGTTCGGTACCAACCAACATCATGAGGTGAGAACGCGCATGGGAGCTCCTCGGTAAACCAATTGTCGCTTACCCGTACAAACTCTCCAGCCAAATTCCTATTTGAGTCAGGTAGGTACGAAATGAGCCGTACCCTCATATCTCTGGTTTTTAAGTGATAATCTGAATTGATATTGCTGCACAAACTATACATGAAATTAATATCATGATAATTCAGTTGCAACCCGTACAACTGGTTCAACCTACTGACATAACTCACCATTCGGTAAAAGTTAGGGGGGAGTTGATCAGGACAGAAACCATAAAATCTAAGAGTACCTAAGATGAGGGGGTCAATAGGGAACCTAACCCCACCCTCAAGAATAGCCATCAAGGGAAAGAAAATCGTATTTACACCACGGCGCCTTTGGATGTCGATATCGCCCTCGTGGTAGTAGGCAATATCAACATCCTCAGGGACGTTGTAAGCAGCCCTAAAGGTAGCCAAGGTGGCTTCTGAAGAAAGGAGATGAGAATAGCCCATTCTCTAAGCTAGGATCCCTAACAATATGATTGCGATAGAATAGAACGAAGTAGAACGAACAAGAAGAAGAGGAGAAGGAACTTACTTCGAGCTCTAAGGAGAAAAGATATTCTGGGCTGGGAGATGAACACACGAAAAGAGTATGCTCGGTAGAGTGAAAGTTTGAAGGATGAAGAATGCAAAAGTGATGGAGAGAGTCAGAGATGACTATATATAGGAGATAAAGGGAAAATAAATGGCATTTAATAATTGAGGGGCGAGAAACCCTGTGAATCCTCACCTTAACTACCACACATGCATCGCCTCGATTCACGAACCGTCAGACAATAATGATGGCTAAGCCAACAGTTGGATACATCGCACCTTTTGTGGGTGCATTAATGGATTTCTCAACCACCCAATATCTACCCTTTTAGCTTCCCGAACGGTTATTGCCTCTTGGGTCCCTTGATTCGTCCCCAAGAATGGAGCATGAATCAAGGGAAGGCTAATGTACGGCACTATGATACCCAGGCCTATTTGGGCCTTGAGCTGCCATGATATCCAAGCCCATTTGGGCCTCGAGCTGAAGCCCAACATTTAGTCCATGTCGCCCCTTGGCCAGGGCTTTAGGCCACCCTAAAACCCATTGGCAAACTCTCTTCATCAGCACATGCTACGCCGAGTCACTCGGATCACGCTCGGTGAACCTCTCCCTGAGCAAAGAGACAACTGCCCAGGAGTAACATCCCCTAGTTGCCCAGATGCATCTCAGGACGTATCACTTCCAAACAACTCTATTGAAGTGGGAACCAGTTCTAAGGCCACTCACACCATACCTTACTCCCACCTAAATGCCCACAGAAGGTTAATGACATTGGACCTCCTCTCCCACAAGCCGTAAGAGTAATCATGATTCTTCCACTAGTTTTGGGCTATAAATATGATAAACTAAGAAAGGGAAAAAGGTTGTTGAATGGTTGAGTAAGTTTAGAGTAAAAAGCCAGAGAGTCATAAGAGGGGAGGGGAAGAAATATGAAGGAGAGGGAGATACTGTTGAGTCTACAAGTCAAAATCACCCAAAGTAGGAAATCCAAAGCCCACATCACAAATAGATTGTGAGCCCAAAAGAAAGTCAACCTGTTAAGCTTGTTTTGGGTGCACACAGTTGCATTGAATGATCTCTTGCTCCCATGAGGAATCTTTCGATGCTCACACCCATCGTCTCCATCTTATTGAAAGAAAAAACCACTTATTGAAAGAAAAAGAAAAGAAAAAAAAAAGGGGTAGATATATTGCTTGATCATAAAACTCAATAAGTGGTAGAAAAAAAAAGGGTAGATATTAACCAATACTCTAAAGGTATTCGTTAGTATTTCTCATTTTTTTATTTACCTCTATACTAATTACTAGAACAAAAAGAGCTTTCTTCCTCTAGTTTATTTATTTTTCCTTAATTGGTTGCATTGAATGATCTCTTGCTCCCATGAGGAATCTCTTGATGCTCACACCCATCGTTTCCATCTTATTGAAAGAAAAAGCAACTTATTGAAAGAAAAAGAAAAGAAAAGAAAGGGGTAGATATATAGCTTGATCATATCACTTAATAAGAGCAAAGCTTAGGTATAGTATTTAGGTGCTATTCTTTAAGTTCTCTTTTTAAAATTCTGTTATGTAGATTTTTTCTCATGGGATGGGAGTGTATTTTTTAATTAAGTAGCCACATGACTAAATCTTAAGAGGAAAATCTAAAGAACAGTATCTAAGGTACTATATATAATTTTTGTCCACTCAATAATGGTGATATTTACCTTTATAAAGTAGGAATAAAATTAAGCAGCTTTTCCTCCTCTCAATTATTTTTGTTTTCCTCAATTTGTCTCTTGCTCCCACCATGAAGAACCTCTCGAAGCTCACACCTATCGTTTCCATCTTCTACTTATCCTTCCTTCTTTATCATATCACACTGGCATCTTCTTCCACACCTCCTCGTTATGTTCCTGTTAAAGATATTACCCTCGACTGTGGCAGTGCCACTTTAGCCATATCGAAGGATATGTATGGGCGCGACTGGATTGGGGACTTTCATTCCAAGTTCTTTCCCAAAGAAGAACTTAATAATCTCAAATCTAATACCTCTAAAACCCCAGTAGAAGGCACCATCACAAAAGCCCCTTACTCCACTGCACGTATATCTTCTTCTCAATTCACGTACGTATTTCCAGTCACCGTTGGTCCAAAATTCGTTCAGTTGCACTTTAACCCAGTCATTTACCCAAGTTTTGAGAGGTCCAAGGCCTTTTTCACTATCAAAGCAGGTTCATTCACCTTACATAGGAACTTCAGTGCTTCTGATCTTGCTGATTCTTTTTTTGTCAAAGCATTCTGCGTCAACATCGAAGAGAATCAAGAATTGAATTTAACCTTCATCCCCTTTTCAACTACTACTATTAATTTCTATGCTTTCATTAATGGAATTGAGATTGTCTCCATGCCTAAAGACCTGTACTACAGTCCTAAAGGTACACCTGATGAGAAAGTCCCTCACAATGTTGACGAACGTACTGAGTTCTGAAAATTCAATTAGCGTGTAAAACACTAATGAATGTTTAGACCTCCAAATTTAACAATACCAACACAAGCTTATAATCAAACAGTATATGTGCAAAATATGAAATATAAGATATACCAAATTGGTAACACACTCTAAACCATAGTTAATTACAAACACAACAGCAATTAAAAGGTAAAGAGAAAGGAAAGAGAGATGCAAATACAATGATAACACCGGCACATGTTATCGAAGAGGAAATCGAAGAACTTGGCGAAAAACCTTTCCGCCGCCTTCCAAGCGGTCAAATGATCCACTAAAGAATATAGTTGGGATACACGAATAGCAGAAGACCCTCCAAGCCTAATCTACCCAGTGCACCTAAGCCCTCCAAACTTCTTGCTCCAATAGGGTTACACCGAACCTTGTCTTCTTTAGCTTCCCAGATCCCACAATAAGCCCATTGCATCAACCAAGTAAATTGGTCCTCTTTGAACTGCTTCCCAAGCACCAAAATACCTCTTCACTGATATGGTAAGGTGAGATAAGAATTTGGCAAAATGTACCTCTCAAGGATATGTCAATGGAGAAGGTGAGAGCAGAGGAATTTGGAGAATCAAATGATAAAGATTGTGGATGAGTCAATCTTGTTTTCTCTAGGGTTTCTCTCTCAAAATTCTCTCTTAGAAGCTCTCTACATTTCATGGGTATAAGGGTATTTATAGTAGTGAGTGTGAGGAATGCGAAAAGTTAGTTTCATCCAAACAAGGCATTTTGGCAACTCAACCTCGCGACTAGACCGAGTCGCGAGTCTGAGTCGCGAGCTAACTACCTGGCCAAACTGTCTATTTTGTCCTGTAGTGCTTCAACTATCATGACCCTTCAACTCCCCTGCATGCTCCACACGTGTGCCACTTTGTTGACTTGCCAGTCGCGAGACTCCTTTGATGGCACACATCTTAAGTTTTCTTCACACTCTCTCACACACAATCCTTACATGAATCCCACCAAAATATAGGGTATCTAATTGCTAAATTACAAGCAAATTTGGCATGGAATAAAGCCAACACATGATTGAATAAATTCAATCTTATAATCTTCCTTTTTGGCTATTCCATGACAAAATCCTAAAACAGACTCTAGACTTAATATGTGAGTTGGGAACAGTTACCAAAACTCACTCACACCTAACTCTAGAAACTGTGAAGCTCTTGAACCATACGAACAAGTTTTTCCTGAAAACAATAACACGAGACGATCATTGTAAGCAAAAATCTTGAAATGCATATGGAGTAAGCACAATGCGATCAAGTAATAAAGACTATAGCAATAAAGCATGGCTTGACCAAACATGAACAATCACTATAAATAGTGATCACAATAATCATGCACACAAGGAATGAACATCTAGACATGCAAGCTAATAAGCTCAATGCAAAGTATCATTTGCATGTCCAACACTCAAACAATACAAAAACACAAAGTAGTTGTATCAAGGATATAAAATCCGACAAGGGCACAAGAGTGAAGTACTAAAGAAAATGCATAACATTAACTAAAAGTACTAAGCTACAAAGCAAGGGTACATAAAAAAAATATTTTAAATAGCTAAGCATTCAAGTATTCACAACACACCATAGTCAAGTATTAGAAAACCAAGTACTAGAATTATAGAGTTCAAACCAAAGTACTTAACAAAGTGCTATGAAAACCCATACTTGAAGCTGAATCAAAACATAACATAAACAACATAAACCATAAACAATATAAACTCAGAGTGCTTAAAGTTTCTCCCCCTCAAAATGATGCTCCCCCTCGAAAGCTACTCCTCATATCTCCCCCTTTTTAACCGGAATGGCTAAAGGGCTAATGCTGTGCAGTGAAACTATCAAACTTGGCTAAAAGCAAATTAATCTATTCTTGGATGGCAGTTAGCCTATTAGATTACTCATTTTGGACATCTCACAGGCCGTCAATCCTCTCAAGGATGATCTAAAATGCATCTGGAGGTACTTCAGAAGATGATGAAGCTCGGCTCCTTTTACAACAGCTTCGTGAGCTTGAGGGTTGTCCCATGCTTGCTTATTTGTGCAAACTTCTTTGAAGGCATTTAATTCGTGTTTATGGTATCTTGATGGTGGTTGTTCTCGCCATATGACAGGAGATAAATCACTGTTTAAGTCACTCAAAAAGAAGGTCGGTGACTATGTGACATTTGGCGATGGAAGTCATGCTTAAGTACTTCGCAAAGGGACTGTTGAGATACCGAGATTACCTTTATTGAAGGATGTCTTATACATCAAAGGGCTTAAGGCAAATCTCTTAAGCATCACTAAAATATGTGATGAGGACTTCCTTGTTCAATTCTCAAAGAAGGAATGCATAATCATTAATGAAGAAGGGATTCAAGTCTTGGAGGGAAATAGGACTACCGACAATTGCTACGGGGTAGTTCCTACATCAAAGATTTCTTGCAGAAGTGCTCGTGTTGACATGTTGGAACTTTGGCATCAAAGATTTGGGCATGCAAATTTCAAAGTATCTAAACTTGAAACTGTTGAGGGACTCCCAAAATTCGGAAAGGTGAAGAAGACCATTTGCAGTGCATACCAAATGGGGAAGCAAACAAAGGCAAATCATCACAAGGTGAATGTGATTGCTACTTCATGCTGTTTAGAGGTTCTTCATGTTGATCTAATGGGGCCCACAAGAACTGAAAGCCTAGGAGGAAAAAGGTACATCGTGGTCATTGTTGATGATTTATCAAGATACACTTGGCTAGAATTTTTTAGAGAAAAATCAAAAGCATGTGAGAAAAAGGAAATTTTGTGCAAGAGACTTCAAAATGAGAAAGGGATTCCTATTGTCAAGATAAGAAGTGATCATGGCAAGGAGTTTAAGAATGCAAGATTTGAGTCTTTTTGTGAGAAGAATGGGATCAAAAAGGAATTTTTAGCCCCTAAAACTCCTTAACAAAATGGGGAGATTGAGAGGAAAAATCGGGTGATTCAAGAAATGGCAAGAGTTATGCTACTCAGCAAGCAAATTCCTCAAAAGTTTTTGGGAGAAGCCGTGAACACCTTATGTCACATTGGTAATAGAATACTCTTCCGAGCTGGAACAAAGAAGACTGCATATGAAATTTGGAATGGAAAGAAGTCAAAAGTGAAGTTCTTCCGAGTATTCGAAAGTAAGTGTTACATTCTAAATGATCGGGAGAACCTTGGAAAATTTGATACAAAAAGTGATGAAGGCATCTTCCTTGGGTATTCAACTACTAGCCGGGCATATAGTCTTCAAGAAGAGAACAAAGACGGTAATGGAGTCCATCAATGTGGAAATTGATGATGCTATACAAAAGTAGAGATTGACACATGATCAAAACAATTATGAACTAAGTAGCATAATAAGAATGGAATCAAGTTCCGAGAGAGAGTATTATGCTTTAGACAAAAAAGGCTTATGCTAAATTCATAACCTATTTTATGTATGTGTGTATTTGGGCATCACTCGACATATATTGTGTAAGAGAAATTATGACTTAATTTGATTGGGTATAATATATAAATATACTTATACTAACAAGAAAATAAACATGAATTCTTTTTTAGAGGACCAAGTGTTACTATTCCTCAAGACCATTTGTAAATAAAATCATATTACAATGGGGAAAAAAAAAAAAATCAATAGTTTTGGGTGGCCATAGTCTTAATGTGGCGCTGCAACATAAAGAACTAGGGGGTCTAGAAATGGGTGGGGGTGGGGAATTAAAAGAGTTCGAATTTAATAAGTATGTGGTAAAAAACTTATGTTTTATACCTTCCAATCATAGCATGCCATATTAAGATTTCACAAATCAAGGTATAATACATACCACACACAATCACTCCCTTTTAATTCTCAAATTCTTAAAATCAAAACCCAAAAACCCAACCCCCACAATTGATGCCTAAGACGAGGAGAAGCCACCGGAGTTGCCATTACCCATTTTCACTTCAAACCCCAAATCTGAGAAACAAACACTCCTAGTAGCAAAAGTCAGAAACTTAAAAACAGTGGCTTCCTCCAAAGATCCCACAATTGAAAATTAAGAGAAAAGAAACTAGACTTAGGGTCTGTTTGGAATCCGCTTATTTTGCTGAAACTGAAAACTTTTTGCTGAAAGTATTGTAAATAAAAGTAAAAGTTAGCTAAAATAGTACAGTAGAACCCATGAATAGTACCAAAAAGTGCAGTAGGGCCCATGATTAGTAGAAAAATAAGCAGAATAATAAAATAAGCTGGCCTTTTAAGCTGGAATATAATACTACTAGTGGCACGAAAGGCAACCCAAAAAAACCCAAAACTTAAAAGCAAAACGCAAATTAAGAGACTACTAGCAAAACCTATACCAAAATATTTCACATTTCTACATCCATTTGATGCGGTTGATGTAGTGGAGACTAAAAGTGTATATTAACAACAAAACTCATACTAAATCAAGTGAAAAACATGAAAAGAGAGTCATAAAAGGAAGCTTTGGTGTATTTATACATACTCCAGTAGCATATTTGGTACAACGGCGTCTCTAGTGGCTTCCCAACTATAGGCCATTCTTCAGTAAAATGATGGGTTTGGGTTTTTTGATTGGAAAATTATTGTGTACTCCCGAAGTATTATAAATGCGTATTCACTCATCTCACATGAATAGTAGGTCCTACTAATTAAATTCATTGTGGGATTCACCATTCATGTGAGAGGGGCGAGTACAAATTTATGATACTCCGGGAGTACCTAATAATTTTCCTTTTCAATTATGTGGATTCGTGAGATTTGATTGTGTGTGGTAGCCTCTATTCAATACTTTGTCTTTGGGTTGTGACTTTGTCTAGCCTGACCCAAATATAATTTTCATTTTTCATTTTTTGGTGAATTTAATTCATATATTTGTTGTTGAGATATATATATATATATATATATATATATATATAATTTTTTTTATGCATATAGTAGATATACTATCTCTTTTATATGTCAAAATTCATAAAAAGAGAAGGGTAAATTATATTTTAAAGTCCAGAGTTTATGAGGTGTAACAAATTAAATCATCAACCCATGTCTTTTTTATTTTTTATTTTTTAATAGATGAAAGCTGTAAATTTTATTAAGTAATTGAGGCTAAGTTGGCTTGAATTACACCTAAGAGATGCAATTGGACATCTTCCATCCATACCATAAAACTTGTGATATTTAAAGCATGTTTAGTTGGTGAGGTATAGAGTTACCTTCACGCCAAACATGAGAAAAAAAATATATTTATAAAAGCCTCTGCAGTAAATTTAGCGTCTTGAATCAAATGACCAAAAGATAACATAGAAGTAGACTTCTCTCTTAAAGAATTGATGACAATCTCTGAATCACCCTTAAGGATCACCGAGTCAATACCAATCTCTAAAGCAAAATCCAAAGCTCTTGTAGCTGCTAGGAGTCCAGGTTGAGCTTTGACAAACTCGTGTCATGCATCAAAAGCTCGCTAGCTGGTTAATCTATTCACTGGGGAAGGTTTGTGGTGATAGTCGAGATTGGCTCCTTCTAAACCAAATAGTTCACGAAATCAAAGAGAAAAGCTCAAAGTTCTTACTCGATTTCATGACATGTTGGACCAGAGATGAGAAGCAAGGGAAACTCCAAGAGGTTTTAATTAAATCCCAGGTTTTAAAATCCCACTGTGGATCATTACTCCAAACTTAAGATAGTTTCGAATAGAGCCATAAGGAATGTAGAACATTTTCTACTCTTTATCTACACAGGTCACAGGTCAGATCCTCAATCACAGTTCTGTGTACAAGGTTCAACTTAGTTGGGATGGCGTTTTTGCAGGCTCTCCACAAGAAATCCTGACCTTTCTTGGTACCAATAGGCCCCAAATTTTCTTCTATATACCACGGTTTTGATTGGAGTTCGCTAAATTTTCTTGCGACACAGAATCTTCATTCTTTACACCTTTAACCCATGTTAAATTCAAAACACAATGTAAGTTAACTTAAATAGGTGACCTTTAATTTGTCACTTGGGGTTTAATTTGCTTTTTCTAAAAATATAAAATTTAGTTTGTTACTTTTTGAAACTTTAAGGTAATTATAAGGTTTCTAAAAAAAGAAGAAAGTAATTATAAGGTTTAATTTGTTAAGCCTTTTCGTGGGTTCTTGTTAACATAATTGGTAAAGTCTATTATCGTCGAATAAGATATCTAGGGCATCCTTACACCAAAAACCAACTGGTGTCCTAAAGATAAAATAGCAATTATTAAAAGCGGATGCCCTTTATAGGTTGAAACTATTTCTAAAAAAAAAAAAAAAAAATTTGTTAAACCCCTAAATTATAGGATTTACAGTATAATTTTCCCAATGGGAAATCTTTCTTATTTCATTGATGTCTTTTTAAGATTCAAAATTTTTAAAAAGGAAATGAAGGTAAGGCAAAAATAAAAAGGAAAATAAGGAAACTATAGTTTCAATACAAGGAAAAAAAAATTATTGTTATTTTTCAAACTTAACGAGGCTCATGCAAAGATATCTTTAAAGATAATTTATACATAAATATATGGGTAACTACATTTTTAGTCTCTATCCTATATGCTATATTTCAATTTGATTTCTAACATTTCAATTGTGTCAATTTGATCCCTATCATTTCTAGTACTGTGTCAATTTAGTTTTTACTGTTATCTTTTGAATGAAAATTGATGACTTTTTTAATGGCCAAAATAAAAAATTAGTTTTTGTTGATGTGAGAATAAATTAAAATTTTATTTTGGCCATTTGCCATATAAGTAATTTTCATCTAAAAAATAAAGGCAGGGTCTAAATTAACATGATACTAAAATGTTATGAACTAAATTGACACAATTGAAAGGTTATGGACCAAATTGAAATATAATGTAAAAGATAATGACCAAATATGTAGTTTACCTATTTCTTAATAATATTCAAAGTTTTCCTTCAAAAAAAAAAAAAAAGTAATTTACCCTAAATATATTTAATCTTTGAGTGCACAAAGGTATGTGTATAAATTTTAGCGCCCTTAATTAGAGCCGAATTCTAATTTTAATATTGCCCGCCAATGATGTTACTAATATCAATGGTGGGCTGATCATGTGGAAAAAAGTTGTGTCTGTCCTTAGCATTACTCTAATTTTATGTTAACTAGTGGGTCTCTTATCTCTTTCAAAATCTGAAATTTGTGTGTATTCTTTCTAAAATTTCGAAATACGTAGAGAATAACTGAGAATATCCCAATTCTGTGGTAACGCCTTGTCTGATTAGAATAAAGGATAATAAACTAACAAATCTCTTTACGAATGAATCTAAAAAGCAATAAGCACGAAGTCTCCCACTAGGAGCACGATGCGAATTAAAGCTATGAAATGTATTCCTGTTTCACCTAAACACATAGAGCTGACTTAGAGCTTTAGCAATGGGATGTAAAAAAAAAACACTTATTTTAAATCCTCAAACACTACTTTATATATTTTGCCAACTTATTCAATAATACACCTAACATCTAAATTTTTATTTTTACATACAACTTAATAAAATAATATAAATTACTTAATAAAAAAATAAAAAATAAGAAGAGAGTGTGAGAGGCAGAAAGAGGTTGTGAGAGATTAAAAAAAAAGTAGTTTTTTCGTTACAACCTTACGAATAGTAAGATTACAAATATGCAACTTTACCGTAGTTAGGATGGATAATTTTTTGGATTTACTTACCCGATGGAGCATGCTTTTGGGTCTAGTGGCTAAAATAACAACAGGGTAGTGCTCTTATCGTGGAAAAAAAAAAAGATAGGTTGGTCAAATACTTCAATAATGGTGTTATATACCTTTATATAGTAGGAATAAAAGGAGCTTTTCATACTCTATACTTCTTTTTTCCCCTTAATTGGTTGCACACTTCAACTTGCAGTGAATGATCTCTTGCTCCCATGAGGAATCTCTCAATAATGCTCACACCTACCATTTTCTTCTTCTGCATATTCTTTCTTCTTTATCATATCACAGTAGATTCTTCGACACCTTATCGTTACATAGCGGCTGATAATATTCTCATCGACTGTGGCAGTTCAGGCAACTCGACAGGTTGGGATAGCCGCGATTGGATTGGAGACATTGGCTCCAAGTTCTTTCCCTTAGAAGAAGATAATCGCAAATCTAATACCTCTCAAGTTCCAAAAGAAGGGGTCGTCAACAAAGCCCCATTCACAACTGCACGTATATCTTATTCTGAATTCACATACGTGTTTCCAGTCACCGATGGCCCGAAATTCGTTCGGTTACACTTTCACCCTGCCTCTTACTCAGGTTTTGATGGGTCTAAGGACTTTTTCACTGTCAAATCAGGTTCATTCACCTTACTTAGAAACTTCAGTGCTTCCGTTCTTGCTGATTCTTTGCCTGGAAAAAGTTATGTCAAAGAGTTCTGCATCAACGTCGAAAATAAATTGAACCTAACCTTTATCCCTTTTTCAACTACTTTCTATGCCTTCATTAATGGAATTGAGATTGTTTCCATGCCTAAAGACTTGTACTACTATAGTCAAGAAGATCAAAGTGAAGAGAAAGTCCCTCTTTATGTCGGCCATGGTCCTCAGTTCTACATAAACTACACCAGGGCACTCGAGATGGTTATTCGATTGAACGTGGGTGGGAACTTGATACGACCAACTGAAGACACTGGCTTCTTCAGAGAATGGTCCACGGATGTAAGGTATTACTTGCCTGAAGGCGTAATTTATCCTAATGCATCACTCATACCCAAATACACAGAAATACCAAATTACACTGCACCTGATGCTGTCTATCAGACTGCAACATCAATTGTTTTTCCTATAGGCGCAATACCTTACAGGATGGAAAATTTAACGTGGAATGTAATCGTTGATTCGGGATTTATATATCTGATAAGGCTCCATTTCTGTGAAATAAATTCCATTGGCAACAACCAATTCAGTATCTATATAGAGAATCAGTTAGCTGAAGAAAACGTTAGTATAAGTTTATGGACCGGCCTTGGTGGCACTGACATACCAGTTTATCGGGACTACGTAGTACGGATTAAAAAGGAGGAGGTAGAGAGAATGCATAGGACCCTTATTTCGCTGGTCCCTGAATATGGTTCCGATGCCATTTTAAACGGAATCGAAGTTTTCAAATTGAGCGATCGTGATGGCAATCTTGCTGAACCCTACTCACTACCGGCGTTCCATCCACCAAAGTTCAAGACAACGAAAAGAATATTCATTGCCATTGGGATTGGTACGGGTATCTTTGCTCTTTTCTCCCTTATAGCGTGCGTGGTTTTTGGGAAACGAAGGAAGACCAAACGCTATGCTTCTAATTATCCACTATCAAGTTGCTGGTGCTGGTTCAGCCTCAATTCATACAAAAGAAAGCAAACAGGGAAAATGACTTCCTCAATGAGGGAAGAACAGTGCCATCACTTTTCACTTGCCGAGATCAAAATTGCAACCAACAACTTCCATGAAGATCTAATTATAGGAGTTGGTGGCTTTGGCAATGTATATAAGGGTCAAATTGTTGCTGAGGGAACCATGACTGTGGCAATCAAACGCTTGAACCCTGAGTCACGACAAGGTGCCCACGAGTTCCGAACTGAGATTGAGATGCTCTCTCAGCTTCGATACATTCACCTCGTCTCTCTTATCGGATACTGCAATGAGAAGGGTGAGATGATCATTGTCTATGACTACATGACCAACGGGACACTCCGTGAACACCTCTACGACACCAACAATGATCCACTCCCATGGAAAAAGAGGCTTGATATATGCATTGGAGCGGCACAGGGATTACACTACCTTCACAGGGGTGTGAAGCATGCTATTATCCACCGAGACGTGAAGACCACCAACATTCTATTGGACGAGAAATGGGTTGCCAAGGTTTCAGATTTTGGATTGTCCAAAATGGATCAAAATAATACTGCAGTTAGTACCATGGTTAAAGGCACTTGGGGCTATTTGGATCCGGAATACGCACGTTGTCAAAAGCTTTCAGACAAGTCTGATGTGTTCTCATTTGGTGTGGTGTTGTTGGAGGTATTATGTGCCCGAAAGGCACTAAATCAAAAACTAGAGGAAGAAGAATGGAACCTAGCCCATTGGGCTCGAAAGTGCATTGAGAGAGGGACAATCAATGAAATCATTGATCCATATTTGAAGGGGAAGATAGCTCCAGTGTGTTTCAAAGTGTTCATGCAGATTGCAGAGAGTTGCACGCGTGATCAAGGCATCCAACGGCCCACAATGGGTGATGTGGTGGAAAAGCTCAAGTTGGCATTGGAGCTGCAAGAGAATGCGGACGCTGAGAAAGAGAGTATCAATACTGGTGGTGAGCATATTTACTTGGATACATTATCATTCTGTATTGATGTTACAAATGTTCACAATGAACACGGGATGACATCGGATAGTACTGGGACTAGGACTGGGTTAACATGTTCAAGTTTTGAGATAGATAGTATCAAATCTCACAAGACATTTTCATAAACACCAGTAAAGTTTAGGAAATGGGTTTTTTCTTTTCGTTTATTTATTTTTAGATTCATAAATAAAGTTCTCAATCTAGGTTGTACTATTAAGCAGATTAATTATTATAATTATGTTATGAAATCTTGTGAAAATATAAGGTGGTGTCAATTGTTCTGGAACACACTTCATAATCCAAACTCATTGAATTGACAATTAAAAAAGGAGTTGTGTGATAAGTATTATAGGAAAATTTACTGACTTTCAATTCATGCCCATATTATTGTAAAACTTGTAGTATATATTATTCTCTTCAGCTAGTTTTTATGTTTATTGATTCAAATTTTTTTCACTCGCCAAATAGTGGGGAAATACTACAGGAACAATATATTGTTGTAACAAAAAGTTCAGAATTTGTATCTCGGCATGGTTACATTTGAACAAAAAAATTCAATTTACATCTGAAAAAAATTATTGAGAATTTCATTGGTGCCCATAGCAATGTTAAATTTTAATTGATATCATCACCTAAGTCAAGTTACAATTGAGTATACTTGTAAGCAGTGTTGTTATAAACCCAGTCTAGCTCGGCCGGTTGGATCGGTAACCTAATGACCCAATATTTAGACTGATGCGGGTCATCAATTGAACCGGATATGCATAAGACCCAGTCAAAACATGTAAAACCCGATGGGTTTTAAGCAAACCATGTAACTTGGCTAGGTTTTAATAACCTAGTTGGGTTTGTGAATTGTATAAAATTATATTAATAGGTCCACCCCCCTTGTCTTCTTTATTGTTTAATTTATGATAATATGGTAATTTAAATAAGATAAAACCTAAAGAAAAAATAAATGTATTGTTCCCTCACTTTTTTACTGTTTAATGTATAATAATATGGCAATTTAATAACATATCACTTTTTAGTTTCATGTAATCAGTTAGCACGTAGGTATGAATATATCAGTATATGTTACATAGTTTATTGCTTAAATCTTCTTTTCTCTTCTTTTGTTTACGTTTTTGTGCTTTATTTGTTTATTGCTTTAGGTTTAAGTCTTTAACTCTCTCTCTCTCTCTCTCTCTCTCTCTCTCTCTCTCTCTCTCTCTCTCTCTCTCTCTCTTTTCTCCTCTTTTGTTTAAGTAGTTTGAGATTTGCCTTTTTTTAATATCCAAAATTTTATGACATGTAACAAGATTTTATTTAGCAAAAACTTTGTTGCAATTTTATGACATTTTTTTATTTTGCTTTTGAGTTTAAAGAATTTGTAATTCTATTATTTGTAAAACCTTAATTTTGAATTATAATGGGGAGTTTATTTTAGGCATATGCCTTTTTTTAAAAAAATTTACATGTATGGATAGCAGGCTCAGAAAAGTATATTGGGCCATGGGCCCTATTCGAGGATAGGTAGACGTAAGTGTGGGAGTGCAAGATGTTAGATGGGCAAAGGGGTCTACTCTTGAGGTTCCAGGAAGTGTTTCCGAGGATAAATTTCACCTCAGCATAACAGGACAGAGGTCAAAAGGGTTGGCCTGCCATCAGGGGCAACATTTTGGGCAATTCTACTGGTAGGGATAAGTATTAGGAAAGGATAAGGTAAGAGGAAAGTAAAAAATATCTAAGGGAAAGCTGCTACCACCGCATTAAATGCTCTGTAGCTAACTCTCTGACCGCATTTATGTGGAGGTGATACCTGAGCAGTGGGATTCAGCCTTACAGCTATCTCTAAGGACTTCATGAAGGTGCTGAGGGGACAAGGAAAGAAGTCAACCATCTAATTTACACGTGAAGGGCTGAAATGGAGCAAAGGATGGTAATATAAAGAAGAAAAATCACATTACGTGAGGAGGGCGGAGAATCTGTGGAAAAAGAACTATAGCACAAAGAACTGTAATCGTAATCAAGTCTAAGAGAATCTTATTCAAGAACTACGCTTCTTGGACTTTGCCAAGGAAGAATTTCTTTATATAAAACTTGCTATCTTTGTGTCATTATCATCTCTAATCCGTCATGGACCCGGTCTCAAATATCAAAATCTAGTTTTCAACCCATTCTCTACAAATTCATTGCATTTGGCTCTTTGGGCCTTGATCGATTGATCATTTAGGCCAAGGATCCAAAACTTGCCCTTACATTACATATTAATGTTATGATTTCATAAACTTATTTTTATATATATTTATTTTAAAATTTTTTTTATTTGACCTTTGGTTCAATCGATGACCTACTGGTTGAACCAGTGATCCAATGACCTAACTCATAGACCGAGTTAATGTCCAGTCCAGGTTTAATAACCATGCTCGTAAGCATTTTGTAAGTTCAAATTTTTCTAATAAACATTCAATGTGCAAATTAGCGTAATTTCAGTATTACAATTAAATATACTCATGATCACTTATATATAGCACAAATCTACCTAATAAACACCAATGAGCAAATTAGTGGAGTATTACAAACTTTGAGGTAATCTCAATTTTAATATGAAATCATAATGGCTCAAGTTCTTGATTTCTCTTGAAAATGGTCAACTGTTCTCAATTAAAAGGTGTCTACCTTCACAATTGGATGGACACCTCTAAACTTATCACGGACCGCTGAGTTTTTGGCAACCCACGAGTAGGAGGGCAGAACGTTAAGTGATGGTCTCAACATATATGACAATCAGTTATATCTTATATCCAATATATATCCATAAGCTTTTCATAGAAGTAGTTGCCCAATCATTTTGGACTCTCACATATCAACGTATAAAAGATCCCAATATATAATAGTGCTGCTTCAAATTTCAAGGACCAAAAGCACTTAGAAGATTATCTTTGTCACCGTTTTAGCACCATTGATCAATAATTTAATATAAAATCCTTTGAGATACATTTATAATTGAGGATTGACAAATTTAAATTTTTTGTCTCTGCGTAGAGGGGGCTAATTGAGATATAAACTCTTGGCTAATATAAGATACTTTGGCTATTGTCATTTGACTGATTTTATTAAATTTAATGCTCCGTTCCCTGTCCAAATTTAAATGTCAGTAGTTACCAAAAAATAAATCCAATAGGAGCGCTGTCGGAAAAGCTATGCTTGCTTTTGAGATCCGCCAAGTGAATAAAGGAACAAGAGCATTTAGATTGAGTTGTGCAAAATATATATTTTATGAGTAATTCTCTATTTTATTTTAGCTAACTACTTATTTAAACACACATCCAATTCTTTATCTTAAAATCCATTTAAGTTAAAAAAAAAAAATTCATTTTTTTTTTCAATTGTTATTATTATTTCCTCCACTTTTCAAAACACCAACCTTTTCTTCACTTTTCTAATGTAGGACAAAATTTACTATTTAACTTTTGGAATTTATTAATTTTGGTATTTTTATGTAATTTTTGTTATTTTAGCTTTAGGGTATTTATTTTCTTATTTTTAGGTTCTTTTAATATTGTTTAGTAAATTAGGGTTTATATGCTTTCCTAACTGCCTTAGGGTTTCCTAGTCGTCTTAGGTTTTCTAGCCACCCTAAGTTTTCTTTTTACTATTTAAGTGCATTGTAGCCTCCAAAGGCAATTCAATTTTTCATGAGATTAATAAAATACAGACTTTGTTTATTATTTTCTCTAGTGGATTTTAAACCTATTACCTTATGGATTCAAAGGAACCCCTTGTAGATTTAAAGTTTACTACTAGAAACTAACAGTTTAATTTTGTTCCATCAAAGAGAGCTAGCATCATTTGTCCTTTCTTCAGAGTTCCACGATATCATTTTCAAGACACCCACACCCACTTTTCCAAATATGAATAAAATATTCATTTGGATAAGATACAATGTTCTTTATTTTTGGGAAACACCTTAGCAAAATTTTACTTTGACTAATGTGTAGGGAAGTCATGTTCTTAATTGGACTCTTGTGCTATTTTAGAGAATTCAATCTGAATGCTCTAATGAAAAGTTTTTATTTCAAAATTGTGATTAGTGTTCATATAATTTCACTTTTAGGGGGAAGAGAAGGTAGGCTCCAACCACATATATGGGATACCATAAATGATACAATTATCGTTGAACTATTACTTCAACCATTATAAAATCACTTTCACTTGAGATTATTAGTGTGAAAAAAAAATTAAATTATTAATGTTGTCTATAAACTATTGGATAAAGTATAATTTGACCCCTAACTATTAATTGTTTCAATTTAGTCTATTGAATTACAAAATCAAGTCAATTTCATACTTGGATCACTTATCCATTTAATTTTTAAGGAGAAAATGGGCATTTGCCCCTTTTGCCAAAACTTTTAAGCAAAATGTCCCATATCTGAAACTATTTAATGCCCCTATTTTGAAACTCAATTTTCTAAAAATCGAGTTTTAATTTAAAACTCGATTTTTGGACAATCGAGTTATAGCGAATTGAAAATTAAAAAAAAAAAAAAAAAAAAAAAAAAAAAAAATTGGAACTTGAGTTCCATGTGAAGTACTCGAGTTCATGGAACTTGAGTTCCAAAAAAAAAAAAAAAATTCTAAGTCCACGTTCGCTATAACTCGATGTTCTAAAAAATTGAATTTTACATTTGAAACTCGATTTGTAGAAAATTGAGTTTCAATAATTAGTTTTAGAAATGAGGTATTTTGCTGAAAAGTTTGTGAGAAATTGGTAAAAGCCAATTTGGCCTAATTTTTAATGAAATGATAGTTAAAATTGATTTGAGTTTGAAATTTTTAAACTTTTATATTAACCTTCTACCTAACGTCACATTTGCCATATTAACTAAATTTGTTTAACTTAAAACGGGGAGTAGATTCAAGAATAAAATTCACTTCATTTTACAAGGTTAAGAGATTGACTTGGCACAATTAAAGATTGGCGGACTACTTTGACATAATCAATAGTTGAGGATCCAATTGAACGTTACCCTGTAGTACCAAATTAATAGTTTAACCTAAAATAATTACGAAATTTTTTTAATTATATCTATTGATTAGTTTATGAAGATCAGAAAAATTATTCTTACATGAATTTAGTAATATATTTGAAAAGAGTGTACGTTAGCTTTTGAGTTTGTAATGTTGGCAAACCATGACAAAAACTAAGTCTTACTGGTTTAGAATGGTCTACATTGAAGTCCAAGACAAAAAAACTCATGTTCGAGATGAAAAAAAATGAGTTACAATCTGTTTCGTTCGATTGGTACTTGATTGATCGAAAGTCGCATATCAACAAAAATCAATAAACATAAAAATGCCATAACTTATCCGTTTGAAGCCCAAATCACGAGCCATTTTTTCCAGTATGTGAAGGACATTATAAGCTAACCCTAGAGAGGGTTTTGCAGAGTTTTTTTAGAGAGATTAGAGTGCATCTTGTGCCATTTTTGTAGATCTAGGGTTTTGTACCCAAAAGCTCTCTAAAGTTTTCTACTGATGTTATTCCTTGAAGAATCTCAAGATCTAGTGTTGTAGAAGTTGCTGCATACAAGATCAACGTCTAAAGAGATCCAAAACCTGTGAGTGGAGTCTCAAAGTCACAAGTGTGGGTGCTTGTGTTGCAAATGTCTAATAGAGAAGGAGTCCGTGGATTCGGAGCTTGCACGTGGTCATGTTAGTAAGTTCTAGATGTGGTAGCAATAGGATGTTAGTGGTCTAAGTCGCTATTGTAAAAACTTCAATTCTTTCATAGTGGATCTGTTTTACCTTGAGGATAGCTAGGTTAAATCCTCCCCAAGTTTTCTACTGGTTTGGTTTTCCTGAGTTATCATATCGTTGTATTCTTTATTTTCCGCATTATTTACATGATATGATTTACTTGTGTTAACTTAGATTTGAATAATTTACCTAAGTAATCAATTGGCTAAATAATTAGGTTAAACAACTTGTGTTTTAAGAGATTTAAAAACGTACAGTGTAGAATCAATTTTAATATGATGTGGGATGTGGAAGTGTCAAGAAGTAGAACATGTCTACCTCTAGAAAACAAGAAACAAAACACGTTTGCTTCTGAAAATAATCTTGAATCCATGAGGGTTCCTTGAATCCATAAGGGGAAAGGGTCTAGAATCCACTAAAGAATAGAAAAACAAAAGTCTGAATTTTATTGATTGAATAATTATTTAAAAAACGTGTATAAACTTAAGGGCCTATTTAAAGAATCCGTAAAACTTGACAGACAAGAAAATATAATATAAAATAACTCATAATTGATATCTAACCATAACAGGAATCGAATTTGACCTAAAAAGTATTAAAAAGGTCCTAAAAACAAGGAAATAATAACCCTAAACCTAAAATAACAAAAAATTACAAATTAAACACCAAAATTAATAAATTACAATAATTAAATTGTAGATTTTATCCTACATCATAATGTGATTTTGATTGACGAATTCGAAGCATATGTGCCCACATAGAAGACAACCAACCAATCCTCTAAGGATTTCCATTTGCAAAATCGAACCATCCTAAGCATCAAATAAAGCATGGCACTCAAAATAGTATATGGCTTGTGTAACTTTTCCCAAATAGGCATTATACACAGCAGATAAAACATAGATACATTTGCTTGGATGTAATACCTTGGGGTTTTATAATTAAATTTAACCATGTGATTACATTGGTCAATAAACTACATAGTTAGATCTAATTGACATTGTGGAAAGACAATGCTAATTGTGTTGCATTGATTTTTTTTTTTTTTTTTATAAAAACACATTGAAACTATTATTATAACAACATCACAATACAAATACATCTTGGATAAGAGCTTGCTGAATACAGCAAGGAATCTTTTCAATCCAAATTACATCATTGACAAGGTTTTGAGCTTGTCTTGCTAGAATGTGGGCTGGCTTATTGCCAGTCCTTGGTACATGAGAAAAATTTACAACACCAATTTCAGTGCCTAACTCATGAATGCCTTCCACAATAGCAGCAACAAAAGTGGGTAACAGTGTAAATCACTTGAGAGCATTAGAGATTGTCAAGGAATCACCTTCGAACACCCCATCTCGCAGCCCCAAATGTCTTGCTAGCAACAGACCAACCTCATAGGCTTTAGCTTCAACTTCAAGTGCCCCCAATGGAGCTTTAATTTTTCTGCACAAAGCTGCCATTAATCTGCCTTCAACATCTCTTATTACAACACCAATACCAGCTTGCTTCTTTGATGTAAAAAGAGCCCCATCTACATTGATCTTGAATAAACCCACTAAAGGAGGTAACCAGGCTTAATGCAAAGGCTCTTGTTGTGCGTTAGGTAAGTGCAGAATCGAATCTGATGTAGTATCAATACATGAATCCATTGCAGACCAGTACTCCTGAAGGTAATTTGTTGCCCAAAAAGCCAAGGCCGGACCTGTTTTGCCTTCACCTCCATAATGAATTTCATTCCTGTTACTCCAAATTGCCCAAGCAGTTGTTACAAGTTGTGAACATTTCTCCTCTCCATCTACATTAGTCATCATGACAAAGACCAAATTTTCTTCCAAAACTTCCTCAATAAACTACCATCAGAAGTAGTTCCACAGGTTGTAGATGTAAACAAACTAACTGCTAATTTATAAGCACTCCTAACAGTGAAATTTCCATTAGCAGTTTCAACCCAAACCATTTTATCCACTGGTAGAGTAACACTCAAAGGAATACTCTTGATTAATTTAGCTTCATGAGGAATAAAGAGGTTGTCAATCACTTCAGTTTTCCACCTTGCTATTCCTGAGTCAATCAAGTTAGCAATATTCATATCAGCACTCAAAAACAACCTTGGAGAAAGTACTCTATGAGATGAAACCCCTGGCAGCCACTTATCTTGCCAAATATTGATATTTGCTCCATTACCAACTCTCCCTCGCATCCCTTCAATGACTAAGCTTTGGGCAAAGGTTAAACTCCTCCATGTATAAGAAGGGTTGTGTCCAATCGAAGCATGAAAAAAATCATCTGAGGACCTTATAAACAATAGAATCACCTCCCATTTGAAGATGCCACCCATGCTTCACAAGCAAAGCCTTATTAAACCGTTTTAAATTCTTGAAACCCAATCCTCCATCACACTTAGGCTCACACATTTTTTGCCAACTAAACCATGCAATTTTCCTTTCCTCCTTTTTTTGACCTCACCAAAAATTCCTAATCATCCCCATCATTTAATCACAAAGCGAATCTGGAAGTTTGAAATAACTCATAGTGTAAGTCGGAATTGCTTGAGCCACAACTTTTATTAAAAATTCTTTTCCCGCCTTGGACAACAATTTTTCTTTCCAACCCGCCAACACTTTCCCCAATTTCTTCTTTATGGCATTGAAGGTAAGTCTTTTATTTTTCCCCACTAAAGAAGGTAAGCCAAGATATTTCTCATGTTGCTTAATTATTTGGGCACCAAACCGATTTTTTATCTCCTCTTGAACTTCCCTTGAAGTGTTACTACAGAAGAACAAAGATGTTTTTGCATGGTTTAAATTTTGACCGGAAGCTTTCTCATACACAGCAAGCAATCGTTGTAGTTCATTACACTCTTTTAACGATGCCTTGCAAAAAATCAAACTATCATCTGCAAAAATAACAAATGAGACAATCTTAGATCACCCTTACAAATTTTCACACCCTCCATTTGACCCATATCCACTGCTGATTGAATCGAAGCAGACAAGCCTTTTGCACACAAAAAGGTAAGGTGACAAAGGGTTTCCTTGATTAATGCAACTAAATAATTAAATTTAATTAGGAAATCTAAAACATGGTAGTTAAGGAACCGTACATAGATTTTATCCTTACACATGCATATAGTCATCTATCAATACCTTTTTAAATTAGTTCAAGTGGTATCTATATGGCTCTATCCCTCCTTTAAATAAGGGTAAATATTCAAATCTCCTAAAGGACACAATGCATATCTCCCTATTTATTGTAAATGTGTGTGTATGAGAGAGAGAGAGATTAGTGTTAGGAGAATTTGAGTTAAAGAGAGAAAAGAGAGACAAAGCAAAAGTGGAAATTAATGTAGTTTGACTTGATAACCTGCATTCACAACAAGATCAAGTGCCCAAGATGAAACTTAAGAGAAGGCAGTTTCTATAATTTCAACATTCTTTTGATCGTGTTTTGATTGACTGAGATATGTCTCTCAACACACTCACAACTTAGGCTCGTTGAATCGAGACACAAGAATTCTTTTTTTATTTATTTAATGGGAAATGTTAAAGAATGCCCTTAAGACAATGATTAATAATCCATTTAAAGAAAGTTTTTATAAGAAAAAAAAAATTAATGTTTTAACAGTTTTTTTCCATTTCCCATAAAAGTGGTATCAAAACTTTCTTAGAATAAATTGTTAATCATTATCCTAAGAACATCCGTTAGCATGACCCTTATTTAATTTAGTTGGCTATTAATTACCTTGATAAATGTGAGCTACATGCATAACTATTTGAAGGCACTCTAAACTCAATTCAAAAGAGAGGTTTTCAAAAGTAATGGCTTGTGCTATTATTTTGATTAAAAAAAAAAAAAAAACCCTCTATTTCACGATAAATTGTTGTTCAAAATGTAAATATTAAGATGGTTTTCCAATTGATTATCAAAGCTAAAGCCACAAACCTATTTCCAATATGTTGTACAAAGATCAAATCTTCAAGGTGGTTCTTGGAGTTAGGGAAGCAATTCGTGGAAGGGTTTTTAATTAGAACAGTTAAAGTGGCTTGTTGTTGATATTGGGGTCACATGTTTTATGTTTTTTCTGGGGTAGAGACTAGGATCAAGGGTTGGATTAAGTTTGTACAACTTTGATTCTATGGGTTAAAGACTAGACATGGCAAAACGGGCAGGGCGGGTTGGGTCGGGTTGGGTTCGGGGCGGGTTAATCGGGTTGCGGGTCGGGTTGAGTTGACCTATATTTTTCACATTAATTTTTTTTTAATAAAGAAAACATATATTTGCCATTTGGAAAGTCATGCAACAAATTACTTAATATAAAATGCATTACTTTGAATTCACCACTTATATCAAGAATGAACTCAATTAAACTTATTCAATAATTTTAAAATTGTACAAATCCTAACATTGCTATCTGTAAGGTTGAATTTAATCAACCATCTTGTTGGCTTTATTCCGTGCCAATTTGCTTGTAATTTAAGCACTTAGTAACCCTGTATTTAGGTGGGATTATTGTAAGGGTAGTGTGTGAGAAGATGTAAAGAAAAGTTCAAGTATGTGCAAGATGACAGAGTTTCACGGCTAGGACTCGCGGCTGACTCGTGATTGGCAAGCCGCCAACTATAGGCATGTGAGATGCACACATGGGGAGCTGAAGGGTCGCGCCAGCTGTCACATTACAGGATAAAAGTCCCAGGCTGGCCAGGCCGTTATATCGCGGCTTAAACTCGCAACTCAGACCAGTCGCGAGGCCAAGCCACCAATCATCCCTGTTTGGCAAAAACTGACTCTTCGCATTCCTTTCTCACCCTACTATATATAGACCATTAAACCCACCAAATGGAGAGAGCTTCTAGAGAGAATTTTGTGAGAGAAACCCTAGAGAAAAACAAAATTGATTCATCCACAATCTTTACCTTGGAGACTCTTCAAATTCCTCTACTCTCTTCCTCTCCATTGTTAAATCCTTGAGAGGTCTTTAGCCAAATCCTTTTCTCACCATACCCATATCCGTGAGAAGGTTTATTTGGTGCTTTGGGAAGCAGTTAGGAAGGAACCAATTCACATTGGTTGATAGTATTGTTTAGTAGCAGAATCCGGTAAGCTAAAGAAGAAATAGGTTCGGCGCAACCTCGTTGGAGCAAAAAGCTTGGAGGGCTTAGGTACATTGGGTAGATTAGGCTTTGAGGGTCTTCTGCTGTTCATGTATCCCAACTACATTCTTTAGTGGATTATTTACCGCTTGGAGAGTGGCGGAGAGATTTTACGCCGAGGGCTTCGGTTTCCTCTTTGATAACACATCATGTGTTGTCTGTGTGTTTGCATCTTCCTTCCCTTTATCTTTGCCTTATATTTACTACTGTGGTTGTGTTTATATTTGGCTTAGATTGTTTATCAATTCTGTGTTTGGCTTATGTTCATATTCTGCACATTAATTGTTTGATAATAAGCTTTGATTGATAATTTGTAATTTGGGGTCTAAACATTCAAGGTGTTTCATACCCATATTGAACATTCAATTGGTATCAGAGCGGGTACACTTGTTGTGGTTTAAGTACCTAAGTGTAATTCTTGACCCCTTGTGTTTATTTGCCATGGATTGTGCTATGTATGCCTCCTTGTATGATTTGGTTGATGATAAATGTAACATGCCACGTGTTTGTGAAAATGCCTCTATGAGTGATAATCCTCATGATTGTGATGCTGTGTTACATGAATCTTTGGATGTTGTTGATATTCCTAATATCAAACCCTTGAAGAAAATTGCTAAGAAGTTTCAAAAGAATTTGAACAAGTTATTTTGTGAAAATGATGATTTGATTGCTAAGCTCAATGAATCCAACAAATTGGTTGAAAAATATAAGAAACTTGTTGAAAATTCTCTTGAAAAGTTGAAAGAGTTTGAATGTTTGAATATGGACTTGGATGCTAAACTTGTTTTGTCTAACAAACTTGTTGATGAGCTAAAATGTGAGAATGAATCTCTAAAAATGCATGCCAAGTGTTTGATTGCTGAACCTATTGCTAAAAATGATGATAATATATGTTGCAATCATGTTGTGGTACCCGATTTTGTGCCTATTGTGTGTTCTACCTCAAAGGACAAATCAGAGTACATTCCTCAACATAAAAGAAATCAAAAAGTGGAGAGAAAGGTTGTTAAGTCAAAACCTCCGTTTAGGTCTCAACCTAAAGCTTTGGATGGATCTAAGTTTATTCCAACTTGCCACCATTGTGGTGTGATTGGTCATATAAGACCTCAATGTCATAAGTTGAAGAAGGAACAAAACAATGTTGCTAGATCCCTTCGCAAAAAGCCTATTGGACCTAAACACATTGTTTGTTACCATTGTGGTGCCTTTGGTCATCTAAGACTTCAATGCTCTAAGTTTCATGCTTTTAAAAGAATCAAAAGAAAAGAGAAACTTGAGCTTCTTAGAAGTTGTGCTAAAAAGGGTAAACCGGATTTAAGTGATAATTGCATGTTGTTAAATAAAGTGTTTACGAGCTTAGCTTGTTCTTTATGCACTTATATCTTTGTAGGAAAAATCTTGACATCTTTGTGTGATTGTTGTAAATCGATCTTCAAACTTGTCATGAATGATTAGTCAATAGTCATGTTGGTTTTGATACATGCATAGACTTGTGCATATATATCTTCCCACCATTTTTTTTTTTTTTTTTACTTAAAAGAGCTCACCAAATGTAAATCTCCAAATGAAAAGAGATATTGAGCTGCAAAAGCCTGTCACACATACTAGTATTTTACTAGGAAAAAGGGAAAGCGACATTTATGAAATTTTATGATGCCCAAAAAGCCAAAGGCTTGTTCATCAAATTGAAATATCAAAAATTTCAAGCATCGATCTCAAAATGAGATATATTGATTCAAAATTATCAAATGTTATGAGTTGTAAAGAAACCAAATGAAAAGTTTCAAAGATATGTAATCATTTTCTTGTGGGAGGTTATATATGTTAATTTCTATAATTGAGATAGACCACTTGTCTTAGTACTAGTTGTGTATGACTTGATTGAATTGATCATTGGAGCTTCATTCTAGACTAAGGACTATTCCACTTTTGATACACACACACAACACACATGCCTAATGTTCAATGAATGCCTTATTCATTTGTTCGATTGTACTTGTTAAAATGTGATGTGTGTGTGCTCAACCATATATGGATCAATCCAAAAAGATTTTTGATCATTTTATATGTTTTTGGAAGTGATTTTTATCACTCTTTGTATTCTTGTTTTGTGCTTACATTGTTTTTCAGTGTTTATACATGTTTTGTGTTGAAAAACAAGTGTCAGAATTTTTCGCGACTCACTCGCGACTCGTGAAAATTCTCACAACTTACCTCGCGACTCATCTCACGACTTGCCCGTCGCCAACCCCAGTCGCGAGCTCATCCAGAAGACTTTCGCGACTCACTCGCGACTCGCTAAAATCCTCGCAACTTGCTTCGCGACTCCCCCAGTCGCAAAATGCCCAGAAACAGCTTTTTAAAGGGCTTTTTATGGGAAACCTGTTTTTAACCTCTCCCATCCTCTTTTAAACCCCTCTTTCGATATTTTTACATCAAAACCCAATCAATTTGAATGGTTTTTCATTCCATTAACTTCTCTAAGGTAATTATATACTCTTTTCATTGTTTTTGATCCTTAGATTATGTTTTAGAGAGTTTTGTGCTCTTGGTTGGGATTTTCATCATAGGGATTGGGAAAACTTAATTTTTGTCAAATTCTTGTTTGGGATTGGTTTCTATTGATGATTTGCTTTGAATGTTGGCCCCTTGTGTCAAAAAGAACATATATTAATGGTGGTTTTCATGATGTTCATGCATTGTTTCACTTTGTTCTTCATAGTGTGCATGCTAGGTGTTTGATAAAATGCCTTTTAGGCATTTTCTCACTTGTTTGAACTCCGATGGGTATCAAACTTTGGGGCTTCTCATGTTTCCTCATTAGGAACATGTTTCTTTAATTGATTGTGTATTTAACACACCTTACCCCACATGTGCATTTTCCATGCATTGGTCATGCATTGCACTTTGCCACCTCTTGCACACACCTTGCTACCTTTGTCATGCATTGGTTCAATACATTGTTTCTTCATCTTAGCATATCATATTTACCTTATGCCTTGTAGCATTTTGTTTCATCTTAAGTTTGAGCTTCATTTTCTCATCCATCTCGCACCCCTCATGCATCATTATCATTGTTCATATCCTCATCTCTTGCCCTCATTTCTCCTTAACCCTTTGTCTATTCCTGACAAAAAGAGGGAGAGTATACTCTAGAGAGTATACCAGAGAGTTTTTGTCATTTCTATATGACATTTATGCACATTCTTAGAGGGAGAAATTCTATTTCTCGTGCACATTTGTAGGGGGAGAGATATTCCATAGGGGAGATGCATATACAAAGGAGGAGAAGACATTGAGCTAATAAGAAAACTTTGTTTTGGTGTTTGTTGTTTGATCTAGTTGCTCACATGTTTCACATCATGTTTACTTGATCGCAATTTACTTGTTATATTATACTTGTCCTTTTTATGACTTGCTTTACCTTAAGGGTCTAATATGTTTTGTGCAAGTGTTTCAGGTTACAGGTATATATGTTTCAAGTTCATCACAGCTCCTATGATTCATGATAGGGGGAGTGATATGATAGGGAAGTATTTTATAATTTGTACCTTTGCTTTTGTATGGTACATTTGTACCCATATTGCTTTTGTAAGCTTAGGGTTTGGTTTTATGCACATTTTTGTAGGCCTTTGTGGTTTGTACCATGCTTTATGCAGCCTTTGTACTTTGTTAAATCAGTACTTCTAACTTAATGCTATGCATTCTTTTTTAAGTACTATCACTCTTATGCCCTTGTAGGATTGCTCCTAGATGCATATATGTTTGTATGCATTGGTTGAGTGTTGGACTTGCAAATGATACTCTTCAATTGAGCTTATCACTTTGCATGTCCGGATGTTCATTCCTTGTGTGAATGAGCATAGTAATCACTTTTGTATAGTGATTGCTTCGTTGATCAAGCCATGATTTATTGCTTTACTGTTTAAGTTCATTTTTGGTTGATCATGCTTATATTGCTCTATATGCATTTCAAGTTTTCTACATACAATGATATTATTGTGTTGTTATATTTCAGGTTTTACTTGTTCATATGTTCAAGAGCTATACAAAATCTAGAGTTAGGTGTGAGTGAGTTTTGTTCAACTATTCCCAACTCACGCATTAAGTCTAGAGTCTGTTGTAGGGTTTTGTCACGGAATAGCCAAAGGGGGAGATTGTAAGGTTGAATTTAATCAACCATCTTATTGGCTTTATTCCGTGCCAATTTTCTTGTAATTTAAACACTTAGTAACCCTGTATTTAGGTGGGATTATTGTAAGGGTAGTGTGTGAGAAGATGTGAAGAAAAGCTCAAGTATGTGTAAGATGGCAGAGTTTCGCGGCTAGGACTTGCGGCTGACTCGCGACTGGCAAGCCGCCAATTGTAGGCACGTGAGATGCACACATGGGGATCTGAAGGGTCGCGCCAGCTGTCGCACTACAGGACAAAAGTCCCAGGCTGGCCAGGCCGTTATGTCGCTGCTTGAACTCGCGACTCAAACCAGTCGTGAGGCCAAGCCGCCAATTAGCCCTGTTTAGCAAAAATTGACTCTTCGCATTCCTTTCTCACCCCACTATATATAGACTCTTAAACCCACCCAATGGAGAGAGCTTCTAGAGAGAATTTTGTGAGAGAAACTCTAGAGAAAAACAAGATTGATTCATCCACAATTTTTACCTTGGAGACTCTTCAAATTCTTCTACTCTCTTCCTCTCCATTGTTAAATCCTTAAGAGGTCTTTAGCCAAATCTTTTTCTCACCATACCTATATCCGTGAGAATGTTTATTTGGTGCTTTGGGAAGCAGTTAGGAAGGAACCAATTCACATTGGTTGATGCTATGGCTTAGTAGCGAAATCTAGTAAGATAAAGAAGAAATAGGTTCGGTGCAACCTCGTTGGAGCAAGAAGCTTGGAGGGCTTGGGTACATTGGATAGATTAGGCTTGGAGGGTCTTCTGCTGTTCATGTATCCCAACTACATTCTTTAGTGGATTATTTACCGCTTGGAGGGCGGCGGAGAGGTTTTACGCCGAGGGCTTCGGTTTCCTCTTCGATAACACATCATGTGTTGTCCGTGTATTTGCATCTTCCTTCCCTTTATCTTTGCCTTATATTTACTACTGTGGTTGTGTTTATATTTGGCTTAAATTGTTTATCAATTCTGTGTTTGGCTTATGTTCATATTCCACACATAAATTATTTGATAATAAACTTGGATTGATAATTTGTAATTTGGGGTCTAAACGTTCAAGGGTGTTTCATACCCATATTGAACATTCACTATCTAAAACAAAATAACTCAAAGATAAGTAAAAACAAATACACAAGTTTAATTTTTACACAATATCAACATCCCAAAATATAAAACAAAATTACAAATGACTTATTAGATAACTCATTTGACAATGAATAAAAACATATAAGAAATTTACAATCTTGAAAATTAATTTTATAATCTATTATAAATTGTGGTTGGCATTCTATTTCAATTTGAAATAAATATTAAACTTTGATTGTTTACTTATTTATACATGACCTCTTTTATGAATATCATATCACTGTTAAGCAACATACTCTCTAGGAAATATCATAATTTATTTTGAAAAGCCGTTTATTTTGGACATAAATTGTTAAAAAATAGGTCTAAGCATTCATAATTTATGCTAATTTGATACTTTGACTTCACTATTTTCATACTTGTGAATGTTTCTCATACATGTCTACAATTTTAAGTCTATATTTTTAACTCTACTGTAACTAGATTATCTGGGCATGTACTTTCCTATTTGATATCTAAAAATTTTTACTCATTACAGAATGCTCAACCATTCATCTTTCAATTAATTTGCATGCGGTTATGTAAATGTCTCAATTGTTTCCTTAAAACTCACAACAAATAATTAAACCAATATGATTTTAATTTTTTTGTTTTTTTACCCCAATTTTTGTTTTAAATGGTTCGGGTTCGGGTCAAGTCGTGGGTCGGGTTAGGTTAACCCACAAAAAAACACGGGTCAGGTCACGAGTCAACTCATTTTTGCTTTAAGTCAAAAAATCAAGTTCAAGTCAAGTATTTTTCAGGTTAGGTCGGGTCGGGTTAAAAAATTTTGACCCATTTTGCCATGTCTAGTAGAGACTAGTGAAATTCCTTTTTGGAGTTAGGACTAACCTAGTTGTACTTTTTCCTTTAAATGCATTCATGGGTTTTCCCTTAATCATTAATTGTTTGTATTCTTTACTTCACTACTTTGTGCTTTTTGTTTAGTGAGGTTTATAATATATGGTAATTAACTTGTATGTCTAATAATAAATTTTTTTATATACAAGATAGAATTTTTATTCTAGTATAATCTAAGTATGTATGTGTGTGAATCTTTCTCTTGGAGACTTGAACCCCAGCCCTTGCCCCCTACACATCACAAGCACTTATACTATTATGGAGTAACCATCGCACCAAAGGTGTACAGTGGTATGTCCAATAATAATTAAAATTGCATAATTGTTTAATTCGTCAAAGTTCATTAAATTCCACTTGTAATCAACCAAGGGTCCAATAATAAATGCAATTGTTTCAACTAACGTTTTCTCTTCTTTCTTCTATGACCATATTCCAAACAGCGAAGATCAGACTGACAGAAAAATAAAGCTCATTGAATGAGGGAGTTCGCCAAATCGAACACAAATGTTATTTTCTTAAGCACGCTTTGAACTGCTCCCAACCATTTAGTGGAAAATGCAATTCCCTTGAATTAGCAGTAGAAGACGGTGAACTCAATTGCTTAACCAAGTCTTTGTTTTTTGCCTATAGTCCGAAGAGCAATAGTGATGTATATTCCAATCTCTAAGATTTTCATATTAAATTAATTAATTTTATGAACAAATATATACACATTTAAAAAAAAAAAAATATATATATATATATATATATATATCAATATGAAGTATCCATTGATATGATTTATATTCTTTGCAGAGAATGTGGCATAATTTGCATACACATACGGACAACTATATACATGTGAATATAAAAATGTTATGCAATTAGGATCCATTAAGAAACCCAGTATGGTAGGTGACAATTATATGGACCCTTCTGCTTGCATGTAATCTCATTAAACCTTCACAAAGTTCAGATTCAACAGAATTTGAAGTAACTTCTAACATCCATGTTGTTGGATTATAATTGTCTTTAAGAGCAGGCACCCCAGGGATACTCTACAACAATTTTTTAATGCGTTTGATTGTGTAAAGACAAATACTTAATTATTCTTCATTTATTAGTGATTAATATAAGTTTATATATATATATATATATAAACACCTTTTTAGCATATGATTTTTCATTATAAATGCATCATGCAAGTTGCTTATGCGATTTTGTGTTCAAAATCTCTATAGTAATAAAAAATAAAAAGTATTGTACACCTAATGTGCATGGAACGAGAAGACTATGTGCACCTAAAGTGTTAATCTGTATAGTGTTGTGGGCTTTAGGCCCAACTAGATTAGATTACTTGTATAGCACACATTCTTGTACTACACTCTTACTTGTACTGCACTCATATGCCTCCTATATAGAGGCACTCATGTATATTCTTTCACTAAGAAATACAATACAATTATTCAATATTTCTATCATGGTATCAGAGCCACTACTCTGACCTTTTCTTAGCAATCTTGTCTTTATTGGTGTGACTCCATTCTCAACATCGCTCCTGCCATCACAACAGCCGCCACAGCCTTTCGTCGTTGAATCTCCAACATCTTCCAGCCACGTCTTTGGGTTCCAGACCTGCAGCCGCCGTCATTAAGGAGTTTTGCACTGTAAAGACCACTACCCGTTGCATCACTGTCGCAAATATTGCTCCGATTACATTTGTGAAGGTACCATAGAGATCCTATTGCACCGATCTACACAATCATGGAAGCCTCGAAGCCATCAGAGATTGCACGCGCCCCCATGCGCCGCTCAAGGGTTTTGTTTCGCAGCGCACATGCTCCATGCGCCTCCCACACGCCACTACACATCTAGGTTGTTCCTCGCGCTACCACGCACCACATCTACAGTGCCACGTGCCTTCACGCACTCTCACGCGCCGTCTCTGCTTTCTTACACGCACCACGCACCATACACGCAAAACAGCTCTACCACGTCAGCCCTAGCTGACGTTAGCACCTTTTCATCTGCTGACGTTAGCACCTTGTCATCTGCTGACGTCATCTCCCAATCAGCCTACTAACGTCATCCGTTGACTTGACAGCGAAAACTGTTGACTTCCAGATTTGACTTTGACCAGGGTTGATAGTTGACTTTTTGTCAGAGTTGACTTTCGCAGTTCAGGTGCTCCTTACCTTGTTTTTCGCATAGATTTCATTTTTGCAATCCGTTTTTGCATATTTTGCTTCTAAATGAAGAATAAGGATAGATCTTCTTCTTATTACAACAATCGTCGCCACCAATCCATCAAACGTTTTTGCAAATTTTGCAAACGTTTTGGCCACAATATTGAGATTTGCTATCATCGTAACAAATTAGTTGTTTCAATTTCTGCTGCTACTGTTGCTAACACTGAGAGTGTCCAACCAATGGCTCCTGTCTCTGCACAGTCTAAGTCTTTAGGACGCACTTTCACCATGTCCACAGATGACCTTAAAAACATCATTGCCAATGTCATTCATATGGTTGGTAATGCATCTTATTCCTCTTCTCTCTCAGCTTTATCTGGTATGTCTCCTTCCTCTTGGCTTATGGATTCCGCTTGTTACAATCATATGACACCTCACTCATCCTTATTTTCTAAACTTAAACCTACACCACACCTTCTTAATATTCGCATAGCAAATGGTTCCACAATGTCTGGTAATAATATTGGTTCTATTTCGACCTCCAACCTCTCAGTTCCTAGGGTCTTTAATGTTCCTGACCTTTCTTACTATTTATTTTTTGTGGGACAATTATCTTAGTTGGGTTATCGCATTATATTTGATTATTCTGGGTATATTGTGTAGGATCCGAGGACGGGACAAGAGCTTGAGACCGGTCCTAAAGTTGGGCGTATGTTTCCCGTGGACAACCTTCATCTTCCACTTCTTACTCCTGTTTCTGTTGTTACAGCTACTACAGTTTCTTCAATTCCTTTCCTTGCACTTTGGCATGCTCGACTTGGTCACACATCTTCCTCTCGGGTACAACAATTGGCTTTCAAAGGTTTATTAGGTTCAGTGTCTACAGAAAATTTTGATTGTGTTTCATGTTAGTTAGGAAAACAACCAGCTTTGCCTTTTAATACTAGTAAATCAATATCCACTAATATCTTTAACCTTATTCATTTTGATGTTTTGGAGCCTTCCTCTGTCTCTAATATTGGTGGGTCTCGATATTTTGTTGTCTTTGTTGATGATTACTCTCGATATAGCTAGATTTTTAATATGAAATATCGTTCTGAATTATTGCAAGTATTTTCTAATTTTGCAAAAATGGTTGAAACTCATTTTTCCAAACACATCAAAAATTTTCGATCTGATAATGCTCTTGAATACACTCAATATGCTTTCCACGCTGTTTTGCATTCCTATGACACTGTTCATTAACTAACTTGTCCAGGTACCTCTCAGCAAAATGGTAGAGCCGAACGAAAACTTCTTCATATTCTTGACACTGTTCGTGCTTTCCTTCTCTCTGCCAAAGTTCCTGCTCCTTTTTGGGGCAAAGCTGCTGTTCATGTTGTTCATACTATTAATCGCATTCCAAGTCTTATTATCCAAAATCAAACTCCATATGAGCGCCTTTTTGGGTCACCTCCAGACTATCACCACCTTCGCTCCTTCGGTTTTGCTTGTTTCGCTCTTCTTCAGCCACATGAGCATAACAAACTTGAGCCTCAGTCAAGGCTTTGTTGTTTTCTTGGCTATGGCGAAACTTAAAAGGGGTATCGGTGTTATGATCTTGTCTCTCATCGTCTTCATATCTCCCACAATGTTGTCTTTTGGGAACATCGCCTCTTTGTCGAACTTTCTCACTTCCGTGCCTCCCTATCTTCCTCCTCTGTCTTAGATCTTTTTTCTAGATGAGGCACATATTCCTTCTGTAGCTGCTCCTGATCCTCCTGTAGTTGCTCCTGATTCTCATATAGACTTCTTTGTCCAACCACCAAATATCATTGATCCCTTTCCTAGTTCACCCTTTAATGAATATGTGGTAGATAAACAGGTCGAAGACGAGCTACCCAACCCCAACCTTGAGCTTGGGTCCCCTGCTCCTGCTTCGCCTGAAGATCTTGCACAAGACATTCCACCTCGTCACTCAACTCGGGTAAGATCCATTCCTGTACATTTACTTGACTATCATTATTACACTACCTTTGCTACACTACATGAGCCTTACACCTATCATAAGGCTTCCACTGACTCTTTATGGTAGATTGCAATGAAAGAGGAACTTGATGCATTATCTAAAAACCATACTTGGGATTTGGTGACACTCCCCCCTAGGAAATCTGTGGTTGGCTGTAAGTGGATCTACAAGATTAAGATTCGCTCTGATGGGTCCATTGAGCGCTACAAAGCTCGTCTTGTTGCAAAAGGTTTTACACAGGAATATGGGATTGATTATGAAGCGACATTTGCTCTAGTTGCTCGTATCTCATCTGTTCATGCCCTCTTAGCTGTTACTGCTACTAGTAAATGGGACCTTTTTCAGATGGATGTCAAAAATGCATTCCTTAATGGGGATTTAAGTGAAGAATTTTATATACAACCTCCTCCTAGTCTCTTTATTGACTCAAACAAGGTTTGTCACATTCGACGTGCACTTTATGGCCTTAAACAAGCTCCACGGACTTGGTTTGCCAAATTCAGCTCTACCATCTCTCGCTTGGGTTACATGGCCAGTCATTATGATTCTGCCTTATTTCTTCGTCATACTGACAAAGGCACTATTTTACTTCTCCTGTATGTGGATGATATGATCATAATTGGTGATGACTTCAGTGGCATTCAAGAACTCAAAGATTTTCTTCGTTAGCAGTTTGAGATGAAAGATCTTGGACATATCAGCTACTTCTTGGGTCTTGAAATCACTCATTCTACAGAAAAACTTTATATTACTCAAGCTAAGTATGTCTCTGAACTCTTGTCTCGAGCTGGACTCACTGATAGTAAGACTGTTGACATTCCAGTTGAGTTTAATGCATATCTAACTCCCTCAGGGGGGAAACCATTGCCTAATCCCTCTCTTTACAGACGTTTGGTTGGTAGCCTAGTTTATCTCACTATCGCTCGTCTAGACATTTCCTATGTTATTCCCCAGGTGAGCCAGTATCTGTCTGCTCCATGATCGACTCAATATGTTGCTGTTTTGCGCATTCTTCGATACCTAAAAGGCACTCTCTTCCATGGTCTTTTCTACTCTGCTCAGTCTCCTCTTATTCTCTGTGCATTTTCTAATGCTGATTGAGCAGGAGATCCCACTGATTGCAGGTCCACCATTGGTTATTGCTTTCTTCTTGGTTCTTCTCTGATTTCTTGGCGAAGCAAGAAACAAACTCATATGGCCCACTCCAGTACTGAAGCAGAATATTGTGCCCTTACTGATACCACATTTGAGCTCCTTTGACTACGATGGCTTCTCAAAGACTTAAGTGTGTCTACATCCTTTGCTACTCCTCTTTATTGTGACAATCAGAGTACCATTCATATTACTCACAATGATGTCTTCCATGAATGGACTAAACACATCAAGATCGATTGTCATTTTATCCGTTATCATCTTGTCCATGGTGCTCTCAAGCTGATCTCAATCTCCTCTAAAGATCAACTTGCAGATATCTTCCCCAAGTCACATCCTAAGGGACGCCTTCATACTTTAGTTGACAACCTCAAGTTGGTCTCACATCCACCTTGAACTTGAGGGAGGCTGTTAACGTGTATAGTATTGTAGCCTTTAGGCCCAACTAGATTAGATTACTTGCATAGCACACATTCTTGTACTACACTCTTACTTGTACTTCACTCATATACCTCCTATATCAAGGCACTCATGTATATTCTTTCACTGAGATACAATACAATTATTCAATATTTCTAACATAAAGAATAGTCCATACACAAAGAGTTTTATTGATATCGTTCTTAAAATAAAGTTTGACGTTCTGTCAATGAGAAACGGTATGGTAAGTGGAAACACGAGAAAAAATACTTAGTAAGAAAATTCGAGAATTGCTATTAAATTCCATTGTCAATTGATGTTGTAAGGCCATATTTATACTTTTTAAACGCAACAACTTCGAAGGTTTTTTATTAGCATGATTCACGTTGTCCAGCAGAGCGCTATTCTTGGGTGGAATGGTAGTAACTTTGCAGTCCCCTCTATTGAGTGATTGGCCAAAACTAAAGCAACATGATTGATGGCCAATGAAAATTGAAAAGTAATAATGGAAAAGTGAAAGGTAAAATGGAGAGTATTTTATGTGAAGAGAAAAATAAGCGTGAATATGCAAAAGTATTGTTTTATCCCACTATTATGTGAAGAGGAGACATAATTATAGAAAGCAAAACAGAGGTGATCACGTGGGCTTGACCATTTTCTATTGGTTATTGGCTTATTGCCTACCACTTTTGCTTTATCCCACTATTGTCATGGGGACAATCTAAAGTCTTTTTTTACGATAGAATCTGAGCGAATTATTGTTTTCAAGTCCAAAAAGTTAACTTCTAAAGTCTTTTTTTTTTTAAAGATAAAATCAGAAGACGTCATAGATGATAGGGGCAAATTATTGTTTTTAAGGCCAAAAAGTTTGACGTTGAACCGGTTTGAAGCTATCTTGTTATAACTTATTATATAATAATTAAAAATATTATATTTATATGTAGTTTTAGTTACATAACTTTTTAAATAAATGGTGTAATTTATTTAAATAATACAAATAGACGGTTTTATAAATCATCACGTAATGAATTGAAAAAGATAATTCCAAACCAGTTTGAAATTAAAATTTTTTCTTTCATCATCATCCCCTATGACCGAGAGGAGAGAGACTAATGATAATCCATATTGCATTTTTAAAATGTTACGTTTTTTAAAGGGGGGAAAAAAAAGAACCTTGTAAGGTAATACAAAAATTATGAAAAAGTTCACCTCTTAACTAGTTTGAAAAAAATATTCCACAACCGACTATGTGTCAATTTATATCATTATCTATGTATATTATTTAAATAACTCACATAACTTATTAGAAAGTTCACATGACTAAAAGTCTAAAACTATACACGAATTGTCTTTTCAACAGTCACATAGGGGTTGGAGAAAGATTCCTCTAAACTAATTTGAAAATAAACATTTTCTATAAAAGAATAAAGCATACAATTAAGTGGATTAAAATCTTTTTTGCTTTACTTTAAAATGTTTAAAAAAAAGTTACATTTGATTAATATTATTATTATTTTTTTAAGTAAAAGATAGAAAACATTTGATAGTGTACATGATGTAACATTCTAAGACCACATTGGCACATTCCCCTAATAAATAAGGGTCAATAATAGATCAAATAAAATAAGTGTTAAAAATCGATGGTAAGTGATTTTAAAGGACATGTAACATTATATATGTGCACCTAATTTCAATAATGATCTAATAATGTAAAAGTCACGATTTACACCTTCCTATAGCAGCGTGCCACATCAATTTTTACAAACTAAAAAACCAATATTAATACACACCATTATATTCCTATTAAATCATATTTAATGAGTAATTATCAAATATTAAAAGAAAAAATAAAATAGGTTCTAATTAACTCAATTAATAAAATTTTTAATAGTTAAATAAAAGATCTGAAATTTAATTTATGTCTACATAAAATACTGATTGATATTTTAACCTAACGATAAAAAGTTACCATAGAAAACGGTTTAAAAAAAAAAAAAAAAAAAAAATTGTTGTGCCCTCTTAAAAGAAGCGTCAGACCATAAAAGTTCTATAGGCTAACCAATAATTGGATAAGCCATTGGAGCCGCCACCCTTGACTGAGAAATTTTCATATTGCTTTGACCCAGTACTGTTGAAACAACCGTTTTAATCTTAGATTTCATTCTCCTTCCCTTGCTTGAAGCATGGTACGTGGCCATCAATGTAGAGAGAGTGAGGATTATGTGCGAATAGGGGATTGCTTGAGAACTACAAGAAGTAAGGACTAAGGAGGATTGGGTTTGTTTGTTTCTTGTATTAGATTTTTTTGTGAACAGCAACAAAAATAACTAAACTGCTATTTCATGCTTCTCTTTAATTGAGAAATTTTAAAAACATCTATCTTTTATGTCACAATTTTTGACACAAATTTGATATAGTCGAATGAGAGTGATGGTGAAAAAAATTAATAGATCATTATGAAAGTGATCATTAATTATCTATCACTCACAATTGACTACTTCAATAAGTTATAGCAAATAGAATAGTCCTAAACAAACTATCTTTAATTAGGAAGTATAATGGTTTAATACATGTACACCAATTTTAATTTACACAGTGCTTAATAGAAGCTATGTCATATTTGAAATTTTGCGCTAAGGAGTAAGGAGATTTGAGTTTTAAGGCTTTTAAAACAGAGCAATCCAGGATGAACAATTTTCAATCTGTTTTCATAATTGTTTATATAGCCCATACTCCGCATACTTATTAAACTTTTCAATTTGAGATCTAACATATCCGATCCATTTGAGAATCATATGAGATATTGTAAAATGTAGAGACATTTGATCACCTAATGCTCCTTGATTAAAGGATTTACAAATTAATGAATGCGTAAAATATTTGTCCAAACTCCTTCCCAAAGGAAAAAAAAAAGTATAGTCCAAATTTAAAAGTATAGTGGTAAAGACTACCTTTTTATTTCTTTACTCCTTTTTCATCTTGTATTTGTAGTAACTATGCTACTGTGCTACCTACCGTGTTAGGAATTCTTTTGGTTTTCTTTGTTTTGTTTTTTAGTTTTTGGAGGGACCGCTTTAGGAAATCTCAGTCGATTACAATTTCATTAGACGAAAATAACTACAATGGTGGACCGCTTAGATTAGATTGGCCTTTGCTGCTTTTACCAAAAGTGATGGGGCTTCTGAGTACTGATTCTAACAGAAATGAATTGCGAGGCAAGGAAAACAAAGTAGTAAACAAAAGGCGGTGTTGACTTGACTTGACTTTTTCGTTTTTTTTTTTTTTTGTTTTTTTTTTTTTAAAGACTAAAATTCATTAAACAAGAGCAACAATATATAACTGGGGAGAAAATAGGTAACTAATTTTTTTTTTTCTAACTATCTAGTTAGTAGTTAAAGTTTTAAAACTATATTTTTTACTAGCATTTCGAGTGTAAGAGACTCGATTTTGGCATATAAATCGAGCCTTTGAGGCTCGATTTTCATGGTCTAATCACGTCTGATGTGGCATGTTTTTCCACGTGGCGACCACTTGAAAATCGAGTCTCTGAGACTCGATTTATAAACCAAAAAAATTTCAAAAAATTTTAACTCTCAGGCACGCCTCACCTCACCAGATCAAATCAGAGAGAGAGAGAAAAACCAAATCAAAGAGAGAGACTAGATCAGATCAGATCAGAGAGGGAGAGAAAGAGAAAGAGCTCGCGAGCCTGGCGGCCCGGGCCTCATCGCGCGAGCCCCAAGGCTCGCCACCGACCTGGGCCCTGTCGCCTGGGTCGCACGAGCGACCTAGGGCTCGCCGTCTTCTTCTGCTGCTTTTCTTCTTCTTCAGCTTTTTTTTTTTTTTTTTTTTTTTTTTTTCTTTCTGGCTCTGATTTTTTTTGCTGGCTGGTGCTGTTGTTTTGGTATATATAGGCTTATAAATCGAGTCTTAGAGACTTGATTTCCATGTGGATGCCACATGGAAAAATTGCCACGTCAAAAATAATTAGAGTATAGAAATCGAGTCTTTGATGCTCGATTTATAGGCCAAAATCGAGTCTAATAGACTCGAGTTGCTAGTAAATCATATAGTTTGAGAACCAGAACTACTAACTAAATGGTTGGGAAATTATGGCTAATTACCCATTTCGTCCTATAACTGGAGTTCTCGGCAAGGTTAGGGTTGGCAGCGCCTTCTCTCCATACTGTAGCATTGTGTTTCCCTCCTTTTCAAGGAGAACGATGAGTCCCTATAGTAACTTGGTTAGAGCATTCACATCAGTCCGTGTATTTTACATATCTATTTTTACACTAAAAACCTACTTTTTCTATTTTACACATTTACTTTTACAAAACACCCACATCAGTTCATCTATTTTATCACCTCTTTTATTTAAATAATAAATTTTCTCACGTTTTTTATTATTATTCACAACTACCGTGGCCCCACCATCTTTAACCCACGCTATATCTGATCTCTATCTCTTTCTTTTTCTTTTTCACTTTCTTCTTTTTGTCTTTTCCTTCTCCTTCTTTCTTCTTCTCTGTTTTTTCTTCAGCGTCTTCGTCTTTCTTCTTCTCCATTTTTTCTCCTTCTTTCTTTTTCTTTTCTTCCTCTTCTTTCTTCTTCTTTCTCTCACGGTCAAAACCCAAAAGCACTAGAGCAAGAACTCCATCAACACCATAGCCATCACAAGCACCACAACACCTCTCCAATCTCCTGATCTCCGTCAACCCAGAAGCACCATCACCGATCTCCGTTAACCCGTCACCGATCTCCATCAACACCGATCTCCGTCAACACCGATCTTCGATCTCCATCAACATCGATCCACATCACCGATCCAAATCGCCTCTCCAATCCACAATCCACAATCACCGATCACCGATCCAACTCTAGTGGTTGATTTTGTTGTTGATTTTTGTGGTTGATTTTTGATGTTTGTAGTTGATTTTTGATTTTGTGTCTATGGTAGTGTGTAGCAAAGGAAGAAAAAACATGACGAGGGAGGGTTAGTTGTGCATCGGAGAAGAGAGAGAAAAATTGGTGCAAACGGAAATCATTAAAATAATAAATACACGAGCTACAGTATCTGTGTATATTTACACGGGTACTGTAGCTCATGGAAATATATACATGATTTTACACATTTTTACATCCACAGATGTGGATGTTTTTTTGTTCAAAATGTGTAAAATTTGCACTGTAAATCTACTTTAGAAGAGTTTAACTGATCTGATGTGAATGCTCTTACTACTAGGGTTGGTTTCTTATTCTAGTGAGGCAAGGGATATAGTCTTTGAATTTTACTTTTTATTTATTTATTTATTTTTTATGTAAGATAGTCGGAGGTCGCAATCATTGAATTGATTGATAGGAACCTTGCAGTCCACACCTCAACCGAGTGATTGGCCAAAACTAAAGTAGGATGAAAATGAAAGTTAATAATGGAAAAATGATTGCTAAAATGAAGACAAAATTGCTAAAATGGGAAAAAGAAACGTAAATAAATAATCAAAAGTGTTTGGCCATTGCCCACCACTTTTGCTTTATTCTCTTATAATGGCTCTAATAATATTCAAGTTTTTGGTTAACTTAATTGATAAAATTTTTGATAATTAAATAAAAGATATATGATTTAATCTTTATCTACACAAAAAATTGATTAATGTTTTTATCTAATAATAAAGAATTATCATCAAAAGCAAACGCCATATATTGAAACTCTCCCTAAAAAAAATTAAAAAAAAGAAAAAGCTATAATGATGTGGTGAGATTCGTGAGAATCCTATTGGGCCATGACCATTCTTTGTATCTCCTAGCTTAGGTAGGACCATTTCTATCACCCATAATTTCTTTGTCGGGCTCTTCTTGCATTATCCAATTTTTTTTTTTTTTTTTCTATTATAACATGGTGAAGTACCAAAAATAATTTTAACAATTTTTATTTTTACACAAAGAGTACACATTTAAAAATCTTCTTATATTGTTTTTATGTTTTTTTTTTTTTATCAAGCATTAACAAATGAAGAGGAGATTCATTTAAAAATAAAAGCAACAAAGGGGAAATTAGGCTAAAGAATTTAAAAATCCATGGAAACCTAAATTTTCTAACAACTGCAAAATAATGAAGATAATAATTTTTTTAAAAAAATATGAAGTATCCATTGATCATGATTTATATACTTTGCAAAGAATGTGACATAATTTGCATACACGTGTGTGTGTATATATACACATGTGAATATAAAAATGCTATGCAATTAGGATGCATCAAGAAACCGAGAATGGTGGGTGAAAATTATAAGGACTCTTTTGCTTTTATGTAATCTCATTAAACCTACACAAAGTTCAGATTCAATGGAGAATTTGAAGTAACTTCTAACATCCATGTCGTTGGATTATTGTTGTCTTTAAGAGCGGGCATCCCAGGGATACTTTACAACAATTTGTTAGTGCATTTGGTTGTGTAAAGACAAATAATTATTCTTCATTCATTAGTGATTAATATAAGCTTATATATATATATATATATATAATTTTTTAGCATATGATTTTTCATTATACATGCATCATGTAAATTAATTATGAGATTCTGTTTTCGAAATCTCTAAACAAAAAATATGGGTCATTTTTAAAAGATTCTTCATTTTAATACATAATGTGTATTGGAATAGCCTGATACTAAAAAAAGAAAAACCTTATTAATATCGTACTAAAATTAGGGGTGTCAATTCGGGTCAGCGTGTCGGGTTCGTGTCGTGTCGAGGTAGGGGTATTCGACTAAATGGCTCAACCCTAACCCGACCCATTTAATAATCGTGCCATGATCCTTCAACCCTAACCCGACCTGTTAATAAGGCGGGTTGACCTGACCCAACCCATTTGACACGCTTAATAAACGAGTCGTGTTGGGTTAACACAAATGTAACATAACTCATTTCAACCTGCATAATATTAAATGTAACGTCCATCTAGAAATAATTTTTTTTACATCCCAAAAAGCAATTCATACACTTTAAGTCTTCAACCCACATTCAAAATAATATAATTCAACAAAAATATAACATTCATCTAGAAATAAGTTCTTTACACTTCAAAAGAAGTGCATACACTTCAACCAAAATTCAAAATAACAAAGTTTCACAAAAATAAAATAACATAGTTCAACAAAAATATAATATTCTTGGAACTCGCCAAATGCTAAGTATCAATATTAAAAAAATTTGAGCAAAAAGTAGACTAATCCTGATTTTGACCACAATTATCATCCATAGATTCTTTGTTAATGTCCAAATTCATAACATCTTCCACAAGCTCATCCAATTTCATTTGTGTAAGTTCTATGCAAAAAAAGAAAAGAAAAAGTATTAGTAGTTCTAAAGTCTGTAAAGTTTCAATTTCCAATTATATCTTTTGTAATTTTTTGTAATTACTTACTTTTCTTTTTAAATTTAAAATATATGTTGGATATAAAAAGTATTTGACAAATCTAAATTAAAATAAATATTTATTTGTTATATGAGTTAAATGGGTTGTGTTAAGTAGGTCATTTTGGGTTGACACAAATAAATTGGCGTGTCAAATGTGTCTATTGCGGGTTATGCGGGTTGACCCGTTTATAACATGTTTCTTATCGTGTCGCGTTCAGGTCAACCCGTTTATGACCCAAACCCATTAAGGCCTAACCTTAACCCGAAAAAACCCATGTCGAGTTCGTGTCGTGTTCACGGGTTGGGTCGAATATTGACACCCCTAACTAAAATAAATAATGTTGACATTATGTCAATGAGAAACAGTAAGGAAAGTGGAAACATGAGAAAAAAAAATTGTAAGAAAATTCGAGAATTGCTATTTAATTCCCTTGTCAATTGATGGTATAAGGTCTTTTTTTTTTTTTTTTTTTTTTTTTTTTTTTTTTTTTTTTTTTTTTTTTTTTTTTTTCTGAAACTTTTTAGTCTTTTCTTTAAACGCAACAACTTCAAAGGTTTTAGCAAGGGAATCTGGGTAACTAAACTCTAAAATCAAACTTTATAGTTAATTGACCCGGTTCGAAAAGAATATAAGATAGTAGTATCTCGAGTCTCAAAGACTCGATTTTGGGCCTGTAAATCGAGTATTTGAGACTCGATTTTCATGTAGCGCTTTTTCCATGTGGCAATGACATGGAAATCGAGTCTCTAAGACTCGATTTATAAACCAAAAACATTTTAAAAAAATTGAAGTATCACGTACAGGCCGAAATACCCAAAAACAAATCTAAGAAATCCAATCCTAGAGACTCAGATCAAAGGGAGAGAAAGAGCCGCGCGTGGCCTGGGCTGCGCGACGCCTGGGCTGCACGCGGCCTGGGTCTTGCGCACGATGGTGGTCTAAAGCCGATCTGAAGCCACCCACTCCGATCTTGATCTTCTCTTTTTCTGTTTCTGGTTTTTTTTTTTTTTTTTTTTTTTCTTTTCTCTGGGTTCTTCTCTGATATTGTGGTGTCTTCTCTGATGTGTTTCCAGTTTATATATAAGGTTTGTAAATCGAGTCTTAAAAACTCGATTTCTATGTCATCGCCACGTGAAAAAAGTGCCACATCAGAGCCAGTAGATCATGAAAATCAAGTCTCAAATACTCAATTTACAGACCTAAAATCGAGTTTTTGAGACTTGAGATGCTAGTAATATATATACTTTCTAACCTTTGCCTACTAACTACATAGTTAGAAATCCCAATTTCGTTCGTTTTAGCATGATTCACGAAGTCCAGCTGGTCGCCATTCTTGGGTTGAACGATTAGGAACTTTGCAATTCCCTTTATTGAGTGATTGGCCAAACTAAAAGCAACATGGTTGATTTGATGGGCAATGAATGAAAGGTCATAATGGAAAAAGTGAATGGGAAAATGAAAACGATCGACTGAAGAGGACAAAAAAACGTGATTATGTCATAGTGTTTCAGATAAGAGAAGAGATAGAATTATAGAAACAAAAAATCAGAGGTGATCACGTGGGCTTGGCCATTGCCTATTGGTTATTGCCCACCACCTTTGCTTTATCCCACTATTGCCATGTCGAGAATCAAAAGTATTTTTTTAAGATAGAATCTGAAATCATCAAAGATGATAAGCGCACGTTATAGTTTTCAAGAAGGGTGTGCTTGGTGCGTGCTTTTAAAAATATGTGTTTTGTTGTTTAAAAATATTTATAAAAATATGTGTGGTTAAAAAAATATATAAAAATATATGTAATATTATTTAAAAATTAAAAATTATTGTTTAAAATAGTACACCAAACTTCCCCTAAACTTCTAAAGTCTGTTTTTAATATAGAATCTGAAGTAATCAAAAGATGATAAGCGCAAATTATTGTTTTCAAGCCAAAAAAGTTAAACTTCTAAAGTCTTTTTTTAATATAGAATCTAAAGTCATCAAAGATGATAAGACCAAATTATTGTTTTCAAGAAAAAAAAAAAGAAAAAAAAAAGAGTTTGACTCCAAACAGGCTTGAGTTATTTTGCTACAACTTATTATGTGAGGATAAAAAATATTATATTTATGTGTAATTTTAGTCACATAATTTTTTAAATAAGACATATAATTTATTTAAGTAATATATATGTAATACACATACATATAGATAATTTTATAAATGATCACATAATGAGTTAAAAAAGATAATTCTAATCCAGTTTGGAGTCAAGCATTTTCTTTTCATCATCATTTCCTGCGACAGAGAGGAGAAAGACTGACAAATAATCCATATTGCATTTTTTAAGATGTTACGTCTTTGAGAGGGGGGGGGGGGGGGGGGGGGAAGCTTATAAAGTAATACAAAAATTACGACAAAGTTTACCTATTAGCCCGTTTAAAAGAATATCATTCAATTGATTATGTGTCAATTTTTAATTTATAACATTATCCATGTATATTATTTAAATAACTCACATAACTCATTAAAAAATTCATGCAACTAAAAGTTTAAAAGTATAAATGGATGGTATTTTCAACCGTTACATAGAGGTGGGAGAAAAATTCCTCCAAACTAGTTTGGAAACAAATTATTGGAGCATTACACAAACTTTTTCCATAAAAGAATAAAGCATACAATTAAGTGGATTAAAACCTTTTCTACTTTACTTTGAAATTAAAAAAAAAAAAAAAAATACATTTGATTATTGTAGGGTCCAAATTTGTTGGGCCTGATACCAACTCTCTGTATTGTGAGCCCAACAAATTCCCAACAATAAATTTGTAGAGAATGGGTCAAACAACTGGGCTAGTAGCGGATTTAGCAACGGGTCATACAAGCAAAAACCATCTGAAAGAAAAAGGATTGAGTCTGGTTTTTATAATAGGAAGAACTCTTTGGTCCGAAGAGGATCAGTATATAAAAGCTTAGTGAATACAATTTTTCTCTCCCCTCTCTGTGAGACTTGCTCCCTCTATATATACACCCCTTTTTCCCATCTTCACCGCACACTTGTCCTCCATCTAGGCGCACACTCGAGTACTAGTCACATCAGCCGTTTGCTTTAATCCCCAGTGAGTGGTGGTGGGTGAAGATACACTGTTCAGGTGTCTTCTCCACATAAATGCGGCCAGGAAAGTTGCTGCAGTGCATTAAATGCGGCGGGTGGCAGCTTTATTGGCAGGGTATTTCATGATAGCTATGCTTTTGGACGTGCCAGAAGCTCAGCTTTGGTATGGGGCTCTTCAGCATATCTACTCGATTAAGCTCTGGACGGCCTCGGTGGGTAAGATCCCTTCGGCCCAGCTAGATTGTCTTCGGACGGCGCGTCTGTCCCCTATGGATTGCACCTCCACCAGGGTAGTAAAGCATTGACACTTTTATCGTCTTCGGACAGAGGGTCGTGTCTGAACTGGGCCTCAGACCCAACATATGGCACTGGGCCTTCTCACCCACAATTATGTATTTTTTTTTTTTAAGTAAAAGATAGAAAACATTTGATTATGTGTACATGATGTAAAATTCTAAGACCACATTGGCACATTCCACTAATAAACAAGGGTTGATAATTGATAATAAAATAAAATAAGTGTTGAAAAATGATGGTAAGTGATTTTAAAGGACATGTGACGTTATATATGTGAAACGTAATTTCAATAATGATCATAAGTAAAAATCCCAATTTACACCTTCCAATACCAATATGCCACATCAAATTTTTACAAATTAAAAAATAAATATTAATATGTTGGATTATATATTAAGTATATTAATTATTATTATTATGTGAAAATATATGGTTATGTCAAGTGTTCTAGCACATTCTTCTTAAGCCAAATTCATATAATTTAGAATTGGGTTGTATGATATGTATTAGGAAATATTTAATGACTATTTCGTTTCATGTCCATATTATCGTAAAACTTAGAGCATTTATTATTTTTTTTAATAGTTTTTATTAGGGTTGTAAATGAACCAAACCGTTTATATAAACAGTTCGGGCTTGGCTTGATAAAAAGCTTGTTCATATTTTTTTGTTTATAATAAGTCAAGCTTAAATTTTAGTTTTAGGCTTGTTTAATAAACTAGTCGAACCCGAGTAAAAAATATTGTTCATGAACAAGTTTGTAAACACCAATGCTCGATACAAAAGTAATAAAACAAGTTGAGCCTAGACTTATTTATGAGCTTGGTAATAAAATTGATATGAGCTTGACAAGTAAACTCATATATTTCTAAAATTTTAATTAATTATAAGTTGAGACCACTCATCCAAACCAAATAGGCTAGATAATAAACCTGAATGTTAGATCTCAAGCTCAAAAGCATAATATTGAGCTTGAGTTTGGGCTTGATATTGAGCTCGAGCTTGGCTTGACTAATAAATCAAGCCAAGCCAAGCTGAGCTCAAGCTTTTATATTTTATAACTAGATCAAGCTTGAACATTATTTGTAGGTTTGTATCAAGCTCAAGCCAAGCTTGAATATTCTATTTTTGTTGTCGAGCCGAACTTGAACATTCACTACTTAACAAAGTTCGGCTTGTTTACAACCCTAGTTTTTATATTGAGTAATGCTACAAATACAAATTATTTTATAATATTTTTACAAATTGTTGGTGCGGCCAAAATTTTATTGATTCTCATTTAAGCCCATCAATAACATCACTTTTTTATTTACCAATAATTACTCACCATATCAACAATTTGTAAAAGTTTTTTGTAAAAAAGTTTACATCACGTCATTTTCCTTTTATATTTATTGAATATCAAGAATTTGTACCTCGGCATGGTTACATGTACAATTTAAAAAAAAAATTAATTTACATTTACAAACAATTATTGAGGTTGCTTCAACACAGCTTGAAAGCCTCGTCAGAAGTTTTAACTTTTAACATTAAATTTTAAATGATACCATTGACTAAGTCAAGTTACAATTATAGAAAATACTTGTAAATTGTAATCACTTATATACTTTAAATATACCTAATAAATATTCAAGGTGCAAATTAACATCCCATAAAAAAAGGGTGCAAATTTTAACATAATTTGAGGGATTATAATTAGGTGTACTCGAAATCCTTATATAATACAAATCTACTGATATAAATCTCATATCTTACTGCTTTTGTTCTATTTTGTGCTCCATTAATCATGATATGTTATGTATTTGATTCTTTTTTTTCAATTATATAAGAAAATTCAAATAAATACATGACAAGTTGTGATTGGCAAAACACTAAAAATAAGATAGAAGATTTGTATAATTGTATTCCAGATCTACCTAATAAATAACCAATTAGGTTCAAAATTTGGATAATTTGGAAAATTACAAAATTTGAGCTAATCTTAGTTTGTACATGAAATCAAAATGGCTTAAGTTATAAACTTCTCAGTAGAATAATGGACAATTGTTCACAATTCAAAGGGGTCTACCTTCACAATCGGATGTATGCCACTTTGGGAGGATTTTTCAAAACTTAAAACGGACCAATCAGTTTTTGGCAACCCACAAGCAGGATGGCAAAGCCATCATCACAGACAATAACCAAAGATGGCTTAATGGTTTTTCTAGAAATAAAAGCACCACGTTAAGCATTATAGCAAAATTGTGAAAGTTATGTGATAGCCTCAACATGCAATGGAATCCAATATCCACAAGCTTTTCATAGAAGTAGATGCCCAATCGGTTATCTCTCCCCGAGAGAGACCCTAACCTACGGTTGTGAATAAGTCAAGTCGAGCTAAGTTTTAAATTTTTAGATTTGTTTATTTTATTTTATTTTGAACATAAGTTAAGCTTGAACTCATTACTAAACAAGATTATATGTTTAAATTTGGACTTTTTTTTGTCAAACAAGTCTGAATTTATTCATGAGTTACTTGATTAACTCTCTCTTTCTATATATATATATATATATATATATATATATTTTTTTTTTTTTTCATATAGAATAAGAGCATGACAAATATAAATATGAAATAAAATTACCATTCAAAAATCTATGAATTAATTTTTACCATGGATGGGCTATTTATATTATCAATGAACTTCAAATAATAATTTAATGTCATTAAAACCTATCTATAAGCATATACAATTAAATCTCAAGTCTATATAAGTATATTTTTAAACAAATATAAATATAATATATAGCTAAATTGAGCTTCATGTTCACAAAATTATATTCACGAACACATTATTATGTTTGACTTTGGATGTTTAAATTGTCGAGCCTAAACTTGGACTTGGGCTAAGTTTGACTCGTTTGCTAAACAAATGAATATTAATAAGCATTTTTCTTGAGCTAGGTTTTTTTTTTTTTTTTTTTTTTTTAATTTTTTAATTTTTTATTTTAGAAACACACACACATTAGGGTGAGAGAATAAGGTTCTAATACAAAAAAACACATCAAACTTCATTAAAAAATAATGATAACTTTTAAGAGAAAGTATACATGACAAGTTATATTATACATAACACATTAATTCTTGAGCAAAGTTTGAATTGTTCACATAAACAACTTAATTGGTTCATTTATTTATAGCTTTGCTCTAACCTCATTGTGGACTTTCACGAATCACGTGCTAACGTTAATAATAGTAGGGCCCTCATGGCACAATTGGAGATCTTTCAGCTTTGATCACTCACATTTGGAAGTCATATGATCAGACTAATGTTCCTTGTACGTATTGTAGTCAAACTCTCCGTGTAGTTTTCAAGATAACTCATATGCTTGGGTGGCATGTTAACTCTTTGATGTTTAGTTTTTTGTTTAACGCTCTCAATTTCCACCGAAAAGAAAATACTTGAATAGTCAAGCTTTCCCAATTCCAACAATCTAATTTCTTCTGTGCAAGAAAAAAAAAGGATTAGGGGTGGCAAACTCGGGGGTTTAAGATATATCATAAATTTGAAATGCTATTGCTAACTAGAACTAAAGGTCAGCTCTGGTATTTATTAAAGCCACATAGGCAATTGCCTAAACCTCAATCTAAATAGACAAAAATCACATAGTTTTTTTGTTAAGACTATGAATAAACAAAACTGTTTATGAGCGGCTCATTTTAGCTTGGAGAAAATATTTGTTTATGTTTTTTTGTTGAGAAAACAAACCAAACACTTGTCCAAGTTTCGGCTCGGCTATTCAGCTATTAAATAAATTAAGCTCAAATATAAAAGCGTTTTCATAAATAAACCCGTAAACATAAAACTCAATTTAAAAATATATAATATAATATTATAATTTTATGCGCATGCTTGTCTAAAAATAATACTAATATAAATAATAATACTTATACAGATTGGCAGTGGCAAGGGAGGACTGCCCCTCGACCTCCCCAAAACTTCATAAATATACTAATACATTATATTAAAGATAATTTTCTCCCCCCACAAAAGACAAATGTAAAATCAAAACTTGCTTTTTCTTATTATTATATTAGAAAGCTGGTAACAAGTTATTACCCTGTTTTGACATTCTGAAATCAGAAATCAAGAAAACACAAAAATTAAGAAAAATCCTAATTTCACCCGAAATGCAAAATAATGCCAAGAAAAAACTCGAACCTCCCCCTAGATTTGGTAAAACCAAGGCAAATCCGAAAATTTGGGAGCATGATCTGAACTGAAGTTTGACCTACTTACTTTGACTGCTTCATTCTCAAAATCCGACTGTTCAATTGCGCCACTATTTTTCGTCAATATCAATATTTGACCACATTATTTCAATCAAATGGTGGGTTCATGAATCGAAGACTGCCCAAAAATCATTAGCAATAAACATTAATCTCTACACTTGTAACTCAAATAACTTTGACTATCTTGACTGCAAGACATATACAACCATCGGATTTCAATGATTTTTCACCCACATGAATTATCTTCCCATAACCTTCAGATCCAACAGTGTGTTTCCCAATCACAGGCAAAACGGACGAGAAATCATTAAACCGAGCCAGAACTGGGGATTAATTCATGGTGTAAAACTTCTAGCTTCTCACTTTTCTGGTATTAGTTTTTCCATGTTTGCCGTCAAGGGAACGTTGTAGCACATCTTTTGCTAGAAGGGCAATTATTTCGTCCAATTTATTTGTCTGGATGAAAGATGTACTACCAAACATTCTTTATGTTGTTCAAGCTGATTTGTCCTTCTTAGGGGCGGCTCCACATGGAGTCTAGGGTGGTCACAAGACCACCCTAACCCAAGAAAAAAAATTTTATTATATATAAATTAAAAAAAAAAAAAATTTTATCCTAAAAAAAATTATGACCACCCTAAATTTTTTTAGGCTCAACATAATTAAACTTTGGCAATAAACTTGGTTGTTGACTAAAACTGTAACTCCATTTTATATTTTTTTATTAGATATGAATTTTGACAAATCCACCATTTAATTACATTTTCTTTTTTTATCCTCCATACTTGAAAAATTTCAAGAAGATTAAAGATCAATAGTTATGTTATCAATCAAATGTTTAAATTTCAAGTTATTGTAGTCTAAAATTATACATATAAAATAAATTTATGGATCGAATAGTAAATAACATCCGATTAGCATGGAATTTGACATGTGTTTTAAGAACATAGAGAACATGCAATTTAACGGTTAAATTCTCAAAATATGTAGCAATATTAATTTGTTTAGTGAGATTTGTAATCTTAGGCTACAATTAAGTTTGTTGTCAAATTTTGTTCTTAAACTTTGGTCTCCTTAACAATATGTTAGTTCCTTACAGATAAAAAGAAAAGGCAAAACTACACTATTAGTTCTTGAAGTTTACCCTGTGTGCGCAATTGGTCCCTCAAGTTTCAAGCGAGTGCAATTAGTCCTTCAAGTTTTCAAAATGAGCAATATAAATCATTTGGTTTACTTCAGTTAGTGGTGTTGTTTACATGGCTAATGGAATAATGACTTGGCATTTTTTAAACGATGTGACATTTATTTTTATTAAAAAATTCCAAAATTAAATTTACACATAAGAAAGAAACTAGACCCATTCCAATTCAAATATTTATCCTGGCCCGATACAAAAAAATCTCCATTTACGGTGAAAGAGCTAAATTGATGATTTTCAATGGAAGCACAAATTCATAAATTTATTTGCTTTGTTTTGACTTGTAAGTTAACACTTGTATTATGAAAATTTTTGTTTTTCGGCTGGGTTTGGACCTAAGAGCCACTGCCACAACCAACTTATTTATGGATGCAATGTGCATTGGATAAAAAATCATTAATGACGAATATTGATTTATACTAAAGATAGAGACGGGCAACAATTCGCGAGGCTCATAGCGGTCCAAACTATGAAATCATCCACCATACAATATGGGCTTTTTGATTCAATTTGAAGTCTCAAGGCTGCTTAGGATGAAAACTCAAGTTGAAGAGGACGTGTTTTGGGAAACCAGCACTGAATCAGTCATGGAGGTGGGTCAGTGGCTGTGCGAGATAAGGAGGGAGGCGGGTCAGTGGTTGTCAGTTGAAGAAGGATGTGTGAAGCAGGAGGCCACTGTCTCCAGTGGAGGGTGGCGGCGTTGCCGGCGGCTAGGCCTTGGATCTATTTATTGTCTCTTCCCTTTCTCATGGTTTGTAAATCAGATTGCAAATGGAGATTTTTTTTTTTGTACTGGGTTAGGATAAATATTTGAATTGGAATGGGTCTAGTTTCTTTCGTATGTGTAAATTTAATTTTGGAATTTTTTAATAAAAATAAATGCCACATCATTTAAAAAATATAAGGTCATTATTCCGTTAGCCATGTAAGCAACACCACTAATAAAAGTTAACTAAAGGATTTATATTGCTCATTTTGAAAACTTGAAGGACCAATTACGCTTACTTGAAACTTGAGGGACCAATTGCGCATATAGGATAAACTTCAGGAACTAATAACGTAGTTTCGCCAAAAGAAAAAGTCTAGAAAATTTTTTATTTAACTAAAATTTTGAAAGATATGTAGCTTGCAATATTAATAATGAAACTATCATATAACGATTTCAAAATAAAAAAATTCATAGAAGAAAATTGTAAGATTTTATGTGTTTGCATATGTGTGTGTTTTTTGGTCAATAAATGAAATTATCTTTTTATTAGATTTTGTATAATTTAAGATTTTTAATGACCATCTTCAAAAAAATTCCTAAAGCCGTCACTGGCCCTCTTCGATTAAAAATGAAATTGATGTCTTTCTTCAAAAGAAAAATTCATTTTCTTTTTAATCAGGCTTTACACGAGGGTGAAGGTCCGCCCCATTCACTACAAGAAAAACGGGCTACTGCGGCGGGCCAGAACCGCCGCTAAAGCCCAAAAAAGCGCCGCTAAAGGTCCTTTCGACCTATTGCGGCGGGTGCTATTGCGGCGGGCCCTCCCGTCGGTGTTCCAGTGCCGCTGTAGGTATATTGCGGCGGTCTCGAGAAGCGCCGCTATAGATACGCCAATAGCGGCGGGTAAAGGTTTATTGCGGCGGGCATAAAACCGCCGCCATAGGTGTTCAAAATTCGTGGCATTGACTTTTAGCGGCGGTGTCATGCCCGCCGCTATTGGTGTCTGCCATTAGCGGCGGACTTTTAGCGGCGGTAGCATGCCCGCCGCTATTGGTGCCTGCCTTTAGCGGCGGGTAAAGGTTTATTGCGGCGGGCATAAAATCGCCGCCATAGGTGTTCAAAATTCGTGGCATTAACTTTTAGCGGCGGTGTCATGCCCGCCGCTATTGGTGTCTGCCTTTAGCGGCGGATTTTAGCGGCGGTATCATGCCCGCCGCTATTGGTGCCTGTCTTTAGCGGCGGGCAAATGGCGCCGCTATAGACAATCCGTCAAAACAGACTAATTGTATTTTTAGCGGCGGGTGGAAACGCCGCTATAGGTTTTTTTTTTTTTTTTTTTTTTTTTTTTTTTTTTTCCAGTGAGTTTTAAAACTGCTATTTTCTAATAAATAAATGATTCACAAACCTGTTATGTACCTGTAATAATTTTAGCTCTACTAACATAATACCACAAATATAACTAATTAACAACACCACAAATGTCTTGAAACTAACGTAGTAATATTAACATAGAAATATATTTCAAATACATAACATAGTCTACAACCACCATCTTAAAATTAACAAAAAATAGATGTGGTCACTAATAAAACAACCGCTGAAATTAATCTAATACTATAATCAAAGTTCCAAAGTATTGAAAAATATTCTTCAACACTTGCAAAAAATGCGGTTGTTCTTCCATAGTTCTTTGTACACAAAAAAGTCGAAGAACTCCAAGATAAAACTTATAAGCTTTTTGGTTGATGAGATGCAGCTGATGATTTGGGGAGAGCTGGAGATTGTTCGATCAAAGGAGCATCCTACATACAAAGTATGATTACTTAATAAGTGTGTATAAATGAAAAAAAAAAATGACAAGAAAATATTACCAAGGTAAAAAATGGGGAACAAGTTAAATGAAGACATGTTTCTTGATCTTTTATGGGAGAACCACCTCTCTTGGCAGCTTCCTAGTTTTGAAAATTTGAAATTACAAAGCAAAGGCACAACAAGACAACTGATAGGATCAAATCAAAATGATTGGTGTTGGGAGGTCCCTTGATATAGAATTCAAAGGATGCAAATGTGTCACCACATAATTCCATAAACATCTATTAATAACATGGTGCTTCTAGAAATCTTTTTCCTTCACCCTTTATCAATGTTACAGATCAATAAATTTATACCGTCACAATTCACAAGTAAATACTAATTATTAAATCAATAAATATCTTTCCAGCTAATGTAATTACTAAATATGTAATTATCTTTCCAGCTAATTACCACAAGTAAATATTAATTAGCAACCATACATTTAACATTCCTTTCCTACTCCATATAAATTGACACTCAAGTCATTTATCATACCTGATTGCATTGTGTAGAAAATTGTTGTATTTGTTGAAACATGCGAGCCATTCTTTGCTCCATTCTTTGCTCCATTTCTTCGAATTGACTAACTTTTTCCTTCATTTCGTCATAACCTACTAGTTTCTCCTCCATAGTAGCCAAGGAAGCCTTCAATTGTGCAACTTCATTGTCCCTTGCTTGACTTGATTGTATTTCATTGTCCACGGGAGCAGTCTTGCTACTTTGACCACTTGGGGTTGGACCAAATCCTACCCCACGAATGCGACCTTTGCGCTCCTTGCCCATCACTTTGGCAAACACATCATCTGTTGACCATGCAATACTACCACTTGTGTCAGATGACTGCAATTGATTCTTAGGGTCAACCAACAATTCCTTCATTTTTTCCTGATATTTGAGTTTGAACAAAACAAAAAAAAAGTTAGAAATCATATAGTTAAAATGACCCCACAACATATATATACATATATATAGGATAGGACAAGCAAGCACCGATAAAACCCAAAACGATGCAAAAATTATGCACACAAAGCTAGTGTCCCCCTCACCACAACCAAAGGCACCAATGCCAAAATTGTTGGTGCTACTTTGCCACAACAACCATTAATCCTAAAGAGAAAATTGAGATTCTACAAGCAACTCACCATATGAACCTCTCCAAAAAAAAGAGAAAAGGAAGTCATATACATCCACTAGGTATGCTATAATATAACAAAGGAACTAAACATAAAGGCCTCAACTCAGTAAGAATAACATTTCTACAATAAAATGGAGTTTGCTATGTAATCCAACAATCAAATGACCCCACAATAAAAAGAAATGCGTATTGGCTAACATCAAATTGAAATATATCAATTTAAAAATTAAAAGAATTATTCATAACAATTATCATTGATTCAAAATAGTTACACAAGTGTTCAAACAATCACATGGGATTTCATCTTATGCTTGGTTTTTGTCAAAAAAGACATGGTTATACAATATTTTGCAAGACCTAAGGCTTGAATTATTTGAACAAAGCTCATCTTTGAGACAACTTTGTAGGGAAAAACTATAATATTGTTTCTTGAATTCCTATTTTGTTTACCCCCAACTACAATGCAAAAATTACTTACCATTTTTTCTTTCATTACAGGATTAACTGCAGAACCATCTTTACGAGTATGTAGAATTTGAAATAATACTGCACGCTCTACAGGATGTCCATCCGTTTTTGCCTACATTATGAACAGCATATTTATGTAGTGATGAATATTGGTTCCACATAAACTTAGGAGAAGTCAAAATCATTTAAAAAATAGTCATAATACTTATTACCTTTTTTGCAGCGTGCATAGCATAGCCACACGAACCACCAGTATGTATGTCATCCTGTTTAGAACGACGGACCTTATTCTTATCTGACTCTATCTACATTCAACAAAATTACATGTTTATATACAATATGCTTTAAGTATCTAAAGCCACTTTTAACTAAAGCCAGAATACTCAAAAATATCATTTGGTATAAAAAAATGAGAGGAACTGCATGCTAAAGCTAATAAGTTTTGGCTGAGCATCACTTATCATGGAGAGAAGAGACCCAAGTTTCCCATGCTATTTCATTTACAGGAGCATAGCATGTCTATACCTTCCATTTGGACTAGAAGCTTAATGATTGATATAGCAGTACTGATTTAATGATGAATACTTTTGACAAATGAAAACTAGGCGCTTTACTCCAAGACTTCTACCAAATTAAACAAATATGAAATATGAAACACAACTTTGATCTCATATATACTAGTTTCACAAAAAGCCCACATAAAGGTTCTAGATAATCCTATCTGAAAGCAGTCCAATATGTATTCTCTCAATTTCTCAATAATTATTCTGTTTTTAGTATGATCCATGATGGAAAAGAGAGAGAAAACAAACATACCACTGCTTCATCAGAATACCAATGATCAACAAGTCTATTCCAATCTTCTGGTACGCATTTCCTGGGTCCGTTGCTCTTCACATGTGCTTTGTTTCTTGAATGCGGTATATAATACTTAGCCTTCAGCCTACACTTATGATCTCTCCAAGCCTTCCCAATTTTTTGTAAGGTAAATTTCTTTAGACCCTCATATGCCTTTGGATCATTAAGGACTTGATATTTTCGCTACAATCAAATAGTTGAGTTATCAAATTACAAATGTTTTCATGCTAAAATACTTATGTAAAAGCTACTACAAAATGTCATAATTACAACTATTATAACTTCTTAATACCTTTACAGTACGCCAACACTCTTCTGTAAGTTCTTTTGGCATGGCCTTCCAATCAAGGTATTTAATCGGGCACATGTGGGGTTTCCGTGCAATCGTACCCAAGAAACCAGTGAAAGTCCTCGCCCCCTCATCAACCGGCTGATGCATACTATTTAGTGGCAACTCAATTTCTTGGTCATCAGGAAGATCCCAAATTTCCAAGTACTTGTTTGGCCCGCGAGTGGCACGTATAGCTGGTTGCATATCTGATCCTAAAATAAGAAAATATCCAATGTCAAACAACAAAACATACAAAGTTAAGGATGAATTTAATATTATATTAAACAAGTGGTCATTATTTGCTAACGAATATAAAATATTAAAAACATGCTAATAAACTAATATACTTTCAGAAACAAACAAATAAATTTTGGGACATGGACTGCCCCACCATGTCCATTTAGGTTCGTAGAGAGTAATGTTAGTAAACTAGTGATCCACATGGACATGGACATAGACATGGACTGCCCCACCAGCCCATAATATCATTTTGGGACATGCATAAACATTAGACATAAGTAAGGAATTTGAGAAGATAAAAACCAAAATAAGGACAATTTATAAGGCTCTTAAAAACCCAGTCTTGATTTATTTTATCAAGGCCAGCATTGGGTTTCAATACTAATGGAGTCTTTGTCATAGCCTTGATCAACGCCCGACCAAAACCACGGAACCCACGTCTATTGAATACATGTACAGTGTATGGAAAAAAAAAACACCTTTTTTTTTCGTCTACTTATGATTCATGATCATGTCTATTTATCAAAATTATCAATTTCCACAACATTATCAAAATTATCAATTTCGACCACTTCTTAGCATGGGTGGAATATTATAAATAAATAACCTTCAAATATTTGTGGTTTAGTCTTAACATTGATTCAAGCTGGCAAAGAAACAGGTAAATGAAAATATTGCTTCAAAGTTCATAAACAACTACAATTTACCTAAACTTAGAAGGCAATGCAATAAAGAAATGAACAATAAGACAAATCGCATAACCAACACCGAAGTGCCATACCTTGAGTAAATCTACCCATACCTTCTGTATGAATGGTAAACTTTTGAGTAAAAAGCCCATACCTTGTGTAGAAACTTGTGTAGAAACTTCATGCATTTCTTGGTCCCCCCCTTCATCCACATCTTGTGAAGAAGCTCTTTCCAATGTTATACTCTTGGAACGTGTGCGCAGATTTGCCTTTCGCCTTGCCATTTCAACTGTCAAAGTCTAAAATAAACAAGTATATAAGCACAATGACAAGTAATTGTACAAGTAATAGTACAAGCAATTGCAAATACAACAACTTCAACTACTTTCAACACTAAAACAACACAAATTATTATATAGTTATACAATTCAATATTAGAAGTTAACAAGTACAATGTTGTAGGCTTAAGTCAAGATAACAAGTTTTGGAATTTAAAAAAACAATAATAATAATTTCAAGCCCCAATTAAAAAACATGTAATAAAATTACTATAAAGTTCATCATAATAGCAAAAATAATATATACTTAATCAAAAGTTAGTATTTGTCACTTTAACATTCATTCATTCTATGAAGTTCAATGTAAATTGTTACAAAACAACTCAGTTAAGTGTTAAAAAGACTTTTTTTTTTCTTTTCCTTTTTTCCCTATTCAACAATAATGAATTTCATTAAAGAATGTGCAAGAAGGGGCACAACCTAGTCATCATCACTAGACTCATCATCATCGGACCCATCATCATTGGACTCATCGTCATTAGAGTTGTAAACATCATCACTAAGCTCTTCATCATTGATAAAGTCTTGTTCAAGCAATTCATCCTCACTAATCAATGGTGTATCATAAATGGTTCCTTCTTCATCAACTCGAGCCCAAGCATGGTTGTCATTTACATCATCACATGCATCATCAGTAGTTACATTATAAGGGACATTTTCCATATATGTATCCACTTCATCATCATCATCATTATCATCTAAAGCTTGAATTCCAACATCAAACACCTCCCTAGGTTTTGTTCTGACCACTACCAGCCAATCTTTATGTCTCACATCCTCCACATAAAACACTTGCGAAGCTTGAGATGCTAATACATAAGGTTCGTCAATCAATTGATCACCTTTGTGTATCAATCTTGAAAAATTGACAAGGGAAAATCCAAACTCATCTTTTTTGCATCCTCTCCCACTAATAACATCAGCCCACTGACATTTGAATAATACATATCGATATTTGTCAGAGTAGTTCAACTCAATAATATCGATTAGTACACCATAATAAGTAGTACCGCCTTCCGTAACAACACAAACTCCACTATTTTGAGTTTTCCTAGTTGCCTCAAAATCTTTGGTGCGAAACTTCAAACCATTTATAACATAACGCTTGAACCGTTTTGCTTCATTATCTGGATATCGAGCAAGCCATCTAACTTTATCAGAGATTTCCTTTTTCTTAGAGACATCCATTGACATCACCTATTATAGAGAGAGACTTTTATTATAAGTATGCTATCTAAAGTGTTACAACCGAAAATAGTGCTATATATATATATATGCTTTACTTACATATTCCCTAAACCAGTTGCAGAATTTCTCTGTGTGCTGCTTTTGAATAATATCATCAGTCACATGAGAAGGGAAACCAGCCTTGATCTCCGCTATATGTTCACTGTGTACACAAACTTGTTAGTATTAAGCTAGAGTATTGCATTGGAATGTCGTTAAAGGATACGCAAGGACATATCACTTACTCGCGAAATGGAGTGATTTCTTCACAATTGAATAGCACATAACGATGTGCTTGGATCCATGAATTTGAATCTAGTGTAATGCTCACTACCGCACCCATGGATTCCTCAACATTCCTTATAGGCCGATTAAATGCAGTTTCAACAGATTTAAAATAGCGTGAACAGAATGTTAAGCATTCCTCTGCTATATACCCTTCTGCAATGGAGCCTTCTGGATAAGTTTTATTATGCACATAAGACTTAAGCCTTGACAAGTACCTATTGAAAAACCCAAGATCAACAACGGGTAATTGGTAATTTAAAAAAAAAAAAAAACAAAAAACAAAAAACAAATAGACCAAGTTCCTATATGTGTTACCTCTCTATGGGATACATCCAACGATAATGAACTGGGCCAGCAACTTTGGCTTCGCTAGCCAAATGCATGACTACATGTACCATCACTGTAAAGAAAGAAGGAGGGAATATCTTTTCCAACTCACACAATGTCACTGCAATTCTCTTCTCAAGAGCCCCAAGTTCCTCCACATTTAGTACTTTGGAACATATCTCCCTAAAGAAACAAGAGAAGTCAATTAAATGCCTACTCACTTCAGGGGGCAAAGATCCACGTATTGCTATTGGAAAAAGCTGCTGCATTAAGATGTGATTATCATGGCTCTTCATCCCACTAATCTTGCGTTCTTTGAGTTTAACGCAACGTGAGATGTTTGAAGAATATCCATCTGGCACTTTTACATCTTTCAAAACTTGCAGAAAACCATCCTTTTCACTAGCATTCATATGGTAGCAGGCATGTGGCATACATGTCTGATCATTCCCAACCTTTTTCAAGTGAAGTTCACTTCTTATACCCATATCCTTTAAGTCTTGGCGTGCCTTCAAGTTATCCTTTGTTTTACCATCCAAGTTCAACAATGTACCAATTATATTATCAACTACATTCTTCTCAATATGCATAACATCAAGATTGTGACGCAACACATGGTACTCCCAATAAGGCAAGGTGAAAAATATACTTCTCTTCTTCCACACAGTTAAGGCTTCCTCCCCTCTTTTTCTTTTACTGGTCAAATTAACTTTTTTCTTCCCAAACACATGATTGGCTACAGCATCCGTTTGTAACATGATTTCCCCTCCGGATATCGTAACAGGAGCTGGTCTCATATCAACATTCCCATCAAATGAATTTTTTTGCTTGCGGAATCTATGATCACTATCCAAGAATCGCCTATGTCCAATGTAACTAAATTTCCTTCCATATCTTAACCAACGAGATTGCTTATCATAGTTACAAGAGGGACATGCAAGAGAACCTTTGGTACTCCAACCCGAGATATCAGCATATGCAGGAAAATCATTTATGGTCCACAATAATGCAGCATGCATTTGGAATGATTTTTTGGAAGACACATCAAACGTTTCTACTCCAACATCCCATAACTCCTTCAATTCTTCTACTAGAGGTTGTAAGAAAACATCAATATCGTTCCCGGGTGAGGTTGGACCAGGAATCAATAATGATAGCATAAAATAAGATCTTTTCATGCACATCCATGGAGGGAGATTGTATGGGATCAAAATGACAGGCCATGTACTATGAGTAGTACTCATATTTCCATACGGGTTGAATCCATCAGCTGCTAATCCAAGCCTCACATTACGAGGCTCGGATGAGAACTCTATGTACTTAGAGTCAAATGACTTCCAAACTTCAGAATCAGCAGGATGTCTCATTAACCCGTCATTCACACGACCATTGGCATGCCACTTCATATGATTGGCTGTTTCAGGTGACATAAATAGTCGTTGCAATCTTGGCTTTAAGGGGAACCAACGTAAAACCTTTGCAGCTTTCTTTTTTCTTTTCTTGGAGGAAGCATTAGTACTTTGTTGACTTTTAGACTCATTACTTTCCCATCTTGAAAGGTTACAATTTGGACAAGCTTCAAGGTTGGCATTCTCCTTCCAATATAAAACACAATCTTTAGGACAAGCATGAATCTTCTCATAACTCAAGCCCAAATCCTTAATAATCTTCTTAGCCTCATAATAATCTTTTGGCAACTTAGCATTTGAAGGAAGAAAATCAAGCAAAAATTCCAGCAACATGGTAAATGATTTGTTAGTCCAACCATTAAGACACTTCATGTGGTACAAATGCACAATGGCTGACAATTTGCTAAAATACTTACAACCTTCATAACAAGGTTGATTAGCATCTTCAAGCAATTTCATAAACTTAAGTGCATCTTCATTAGGACCTTCTGCAGGACCTTCTGTGGGTTGTTGCACACTAGGGACTTCTTCCATTGGCCCAGATGCCATATCTTGTATGGGAAACATGTCATGCAACATGTCACGAAGATCGGCATACTCTATTGGGTTTTCTTGGACATGACTACTAGGAATTTCAGTAGAAGTCTGCGCAGAGGATAATTCCCCATTAAAAATCCAAGGGTTATAACCCCTACAAATCCCTTTTGACACTAAGTGAGCTTGTACAACATCTATAGGCCACGAATCCGTATGCACGCATTTTTTACACGGACATGAAATTGTTCCATCCGGGTATGCATGGTTAGATGCGAAATTCAGAAACTGTTGAACTCCATCTAAATATTCTTGTGACCTTCTATTGGTAATTTTCATCCAACTCTTATCCATTGCTATAAAGTGATTTGCAAGAAATACCTATAATGTAATTTCATGAAAACACAAACCAAGAGTTAACATACATTTCATTTACACAATTTCACTTTAATTTAAGAAACAAATCATCTTTAATCATTCACTTTTAGCTATGTTCCTAATCAAACAATGAATTTAAATGCATAGAGAAGTTATCAATACATTTGGTAACTATAACATCATTACTAGCAATATTCTTTAGGAATGGACATCTCTTTAAATATGCAATTCCATTTTAGCATTCCATATGTGTGAAAAAGATAGAGAGAATCCCTTAAAATGAATTAATCAAATAAAAACAACTCAACAACAATCATCCAATATTACACAAAACAGTCAACACTCCCAATATCAGCTAAAACCACCTTATTACTCCATGCAAGCCACCTGCTTGCCCCAATTCAACAACCCACCACAAACAGAGAGAGAGAGAGATAGAGAGAGAGAGAACCTTAAGTCTTTCACCAACTTCACTTACTTTGATCACACAAACTTATAGTGCCTCTTCTTTTTGCAATCTGCCGACAAGAAAAGAATATATATAAACCTAAGTTACTTTTCAAACAAGACTCACTTCAAAGCAATTTAGCTGAAAGTGAATCACAAAGGAAGCATATCTAGAAACAACACACAAGTTTGTGCTACGAAGAATAAATTATTCATATTGATAAGCTAAGGTATCTTGATAGGAAAAATGAAATGGTTATATATAAGCTGAGTTATTAAAATTAGATATTACTTTAAAAAACACGTTATAAGCGTTTGGACCCATTCCAATTAGGATAGTTTCAAATTTAACCCACCAAATCAAAGCTATTGAATGGTATGTTTCACAAGGTTTTCAATTCAATCCCATTAGGATAGTTTCAACAATGTTCTTGAAGTGTTGGCCAAACAGGTTTGTATTGCAAATTATTTATTAGTTTAGTTGTGTATGAAAATAATTAAGGCCACCAAAGGTCCATATTAATGTAAATGGTGTGTGTGTGTGTGTGTGTGTGTTATTTCCTTAATGGATCCTCTACCTAAATTTAAAGAATAAATAGAATGATATGTCAAGAATATGTAGGACAAATGATTATGTATGAAGATGAAACATTGTGATACTACAATCTTTTTTAGACCCTTAGGAAATGCATCTTTTGAAGTAGAAGTTTCAAAACAAACTTGCAGGCAGCTTACCTCTTTTATTTCAAGGCCTGCTCAATATATTTAACCTGTACTTGCAAATGCATTATGGATCTAGGGTATATATCATTGTAGATTTGTTTTAAACATGATTAGAGCCACATTATGTTTACTCCCACATTTTTGGAGTAAACAAATTTCTGGCAAATAGGTTCAATAGGTTCAATTTCTGTTGAATAGGTTCAATTTTCATAGAAGGAATGATATTAATTTGTCTGTATTCATGCATGATATGTGCTAATGATGGGTTTGTGGCTTGACCATTGAAAAGGCCTCTAATTGGGTTCTATATGTGCAATATGTAGCAGTCTTATTATATTATACTATAATATCTAGATTTTTTACCCTTTTGGGTTCCTTGTTATGTGGATTTTTTTTATAGTAATAGAAAATACATTGGGTTTGATCTCTTTAGTGCATTAATCCTATATTTAGTTGGACCCTTAGCAAATGCATCTTTTGAAGTAGAAGTTTCCATCAATACATTTTTTACGGAAATAAAAATGGAGACGTAACTGTCTATTACTTGTTTATGATAGTCCTAAAATGTAGTCACTCATTACACTAAACTGCTAAACCACTAAATTTCCTACAAAATAGAACCACTCTCCCACTAATCTATGTCTTCAAAATAACCCTATTTATTCAAAAGAGAAACCTAAATCCACTTTTCCATTTAAAAAAAAAAAAAAAAAAAAAAACAACTCAATCCACTAAAACAGCTATCAAACCTAACCTTTTTTTTCTTATTTAAATCTCTTTTGCTGGATAGAAACCTCTTCTAAAATCTATTTCTTTATTCCTCACCTTCTTAGAAAGACAAAAGAAAAATACATTTAATTTCAATGATTCTATCCAAAAAAAAAAAAAAAAAAACCAAGTTAACCTAGATTAACGTTGAATTAGAGTTGATACCACCAAAAAAAAAAAAAAAAACCCTTATTTCTATTTTTTTAAAAAAACCTTTATCCTTATCCCATCATCCATGTATTTTTAATTTTTAATTTTTTAATGAGATTTTCCTATGTATAGATACTGAAATGGTTGGATCACATTGGCTTGTATGTACAGCATTTTTCTTTATACATGTACTTTTTTTTAGTTTGATAAAGTTTATGACCTGTTCTAAAAAATAAATAAAAAAATTGGCATCCCCTTTATACACTCAGAGTTCCAACATACTATAAAAATGAAAAAAAGAATTTTGGGTTTGAAGGAAGGAAGATATTCACGAAGGGATTTATAAGCTTTTTTAGTATAAGTCATATCATGGTTTGGTCAGCTTCATATATACTCCACTCCATATATTTCAAACTCAAATTATTAGTCAAGAATAAAATATATAAGAATTCAAGCTTATTCAGCATTTAAAAAAAAAAAAAAAACCTAAATAAAGAAGAATGAAATATATTAAAAACCTATAAATTATGCATACAACTAATAGTAACAGCATTTTCAATGTATTTCAGAAAAAAAAAAAAAAAAAAAAAAAAAAAAAAAAAAAAAAAAAAAAAAAAAAAAAAAAAAAAAAACTAAGACCTATGCTTATCCCAATTCCCAAACCCTCCCCAATAGAAAACTAGTTTAAAGCTCAACTACATCAACCTTCATGATTAGGAAGCTAAAATTTGTAGCTTTTAGGGAAAATACTCTACAATTCACTAATCATGCTTTATAAATCTACCACTTTAAAGCATTGTTTAACGCAATTTGTCAAACACTCAAAAGCCAAAAAAGCTAAACAGCTTCTCAGTTAAAACTCTATATTACAAACTACTAAAACTCTATAATTAAAACTCTCTTCCTAAAGTAATGCCAAACATGCATATAATTTTATCGATTTCATTTGATTGTCAAAATTTCTCAGTGGAATAGCTAGTTAAAAGTTCAACATTGCAGACAAATCATATAAAAAGAGGCTAACTTTTTAGAAAAACATTCCCAAAAAATTAGTGAATAGAAAAATCCAAAAAAACTAAAAGCATTGTGAATGATCCAAATGCACTATACCAATTGCAGCAAAACAAAAAACAAAAAGTTAAAAAGAGTAATCTTTTAAACAAGTAAATCCTAGACAAACTTCCACATGTTAGATGCATTTCAACCTGGCGGAACCTAAAATTTGCCAATCGAGGATCTCCAGCACCAACACATGTGCAACAGATGACATAAGCACTTTGAGAAATCTCCCTTTCAGTTGCCCGCTTCAGTGCTTTATAGACAGCATTCTTAAATCAAGCTGTAATTAAATCAGTAACATATATTACCTCCAAATAGTATAATTTAGAGCTGAGAAAAAGGGAAAACAAAAATCATTTAAGATAATATAACACTCACAGATAACCAATATAAAAATATATATAATAAAATAAAAAAACAAAACACAAAAACAAAGAAACACAGCTATAATGAAGAGCTGCAAGACAGAAAATTTGGCATCCAAAAATGATACAAATCCAAATATAAACATGTTAAGCTGCAAATATGATGCACATAAAACATGTTTTCTGAAGATGTATTATATATATAATATGGCAGGTGTATTCCTTTTAAGATTAGTAAAAATAGTGATGGAACGTTAATGGATAATGATGTTGTGGAGCTACTCATGATCAATTCAACTAGTGGACGTGGTCTTCTCTTCCCTAAGGTTTATATTTTAAAAAAAAATTTTGGTCTCTTTTTTGTTTTTTATGATTGTGTTTTTATGTTTTAGAATCAGAACCTTTGTTATATTAAAATTTTAAATTAAGAAAGGAAAACAAAGAAGAGAATATGAGGCTTTTTTATTGTGATTGATACTTAGGATTTAAGACACAGTACTTCTATATGTACTATGCTTGCCTTTTGACAGCAAACGGAATGTTCGAAACTGTTTTTTTTTATGTCGATGCTTTTCTTTTTTTTTTTTTTTTTGGTGGGGGGATTAGGATGTGCCATGATATTCATTATAAGAAATGACTTGTTGATAGATGCAAGAAATGGAAACTAGATTCGAAAGTGGCAAGGTGTTAGGCAACTTATTTCTTTAGGTTAATTGATGAGTATGGTGGTTAATCCCTTGTTAAAGTCTACAGCAGTGCACAACACAAATGCATGGACAACGGGTAAAATTAACTATTAATGGCATGAGTTTGGAGATAGCCAACCCCAAAATTTTAGGACTAAGATTTTGTTGATGTTGTTGTGGCATGACTTTGGCGATAAAGCTGGGGTTAGCTTCAAATAGTTTTAGAGCAAGTACAACTTTTGTTGTAAACCATTAAATTCTAGAAAGGAATGTTGAATATAATTTGGAATGGATACACTAAAAAATTGTAACTAATTTTTGGTTGCCAAAAGCAACAGTTTAAGCTAGTCATTCAACTTGTGAAACACATAGAAATCAATGGTGTTTAAGAAATCTTTCTCTCTCTCTTGTTGAAAGCAGAAATCTTATCATGATGAATTGAATCAAGTTTGGTAAGATGTATACCAAAAAAGATTACATCAATTTTTTTGTTACTTAACCTTTTTTTTTTTTTTTTTGAAACGAGAGTACATCAATTTATTAGTGACTTAACCTTTTTTTTTTTTTTTTTAAATTTTTAAGCAGTGACTTAACTGTTGAAACAGAGGCAGAAAAGTAGTGATTCAATCACTTGTCATATAAGTGTGTACATTATCCTTGAACAGATCAGCAACAATCATTGGAAAATAGGCAAACTAAACTAAGCATGTAATTTTATTAAATTAATAGGCTTAATTCTTTTAAAAAGAACTAAAAGAATAAAGGCACTGAAAAATCATATAATTGAGAAAAAAATGTGACTTCGACTTATGCTGTATACAAAAGTAAGAGTATTCAATCATATCAAGTGGTCTTTACTAAAACGTACTTGACGTTCAAATAGTAAGTTATAAATAGACATTTGGAATTAAGGACTAAAACCTAAAGCTATGCTCATTACAATTTTGTAGTCTTCCAAATCACAGCAATAGTTTCATGCCAGCAGCAGGCCAACATAATTACAGCTATGTTTTAAAAACAAGCTTCATTCGATAACAATTCTTCAGCAGCTTTCCTATACCATAAAACACTATCACCACAAAAGGGTCATGTCTTACATCTTTTATGTCAAACCGGTAATCAAAATTATTCCTAAGCTTGAGGTTGAAAAGGCCTATCTAAATCCCTAGGCAAGGAGTGACATGTTAGCAAACATAACTACCAAATCTAACAGGAAAAGCACACTCATATGACTTTCTCACTTCTTCTCCAGCTGTCCCCCTCTGAGAACCCACACTCTCTCATCTAATCATAAAAAGACAAAAACACCTCCACCACTTCACACCTTCCCTTCCCTTCCCTTCTCTCTAACCAAAAATCACTAGTCTCACTTTCTTTGTCACTCACATCAGTAATCACTATCACTCTCATAGGTTGTAACACACTAATAACACAGTCATAACTTACAAAGATCAACTTTATAAAACAAAATCTGATACAACATACACATCCACAAAATTATAGTCCCAAAATTTTAAGATTATTTGCCACAAAATCTTAGTCCCAAAACTTTAAGGTTATTTGCCAATGTGGGTTTAGTTATGAATTTCCAACCCTTCATATTAAAGAGTGATTAAATTTTACACTGATTGTTAATAATATAATGTAACTCACATACAAAAAAATAATAATAATAATATAATGTAACTCTTCAAGTCTTTTGGAATTAGTTATGAATTTTCATCCCAGTGAGGGATTAAATTTTACGCTGATTGCTAATATAATGTAACTCTTCTTGGCATCCACAATAAACATTAAACAAAATAGTGAAAATACATGACACTAAACAGTAAACACAAACATACATATAAAGCAGGAAAAAAAATTATAAAAAAGAATCCATGATAATGAAAATGATAATATAATAACAATAATAATAATAGAAAGCAATCCAACCAAGCACCACCGACCCCCAAGTGATATTCATGAACATATATCCACCACTGTCACCGACCTAATAATAATAATAATAATGATGATGATAATTAAATTAAACCAAAACAAATAAATAAAAAAGGAAACCCATCAACCCTAAATATTTAAAAATAGAAACTAGTACTCAATCCTAAATATTTAATAATATAATGTAACTCTTCAAGTCTTTTGGAATTAGTTATGAATTTTCATCCCAGTGAGGGATTAAATTTTACGCTGATTGCTAATATAATGTAACTCTTCTTGGCATCCACAATAAACATTAAACAAAATAGTGAAAATACATGACACTAAACAGTAAACACAAACATACATATAAAGCAGGAAAAAAAATTATAAAAAAGAATCCATGATAATAAAAATGATAATATAATAACAATAATAATAATAGAAAGCAATCCAACCAAGCACCACCGACCCCCAAGTGATATTCATGAACATATATCCACCACTGTCACCGACCTAATAATAATAATAATAATGATGATGATAATTAAATTAAACCAAAATAAATAAAAAAGGAAACCCATCAACCCTAAATATTTAAAAATAAACTAATTTCAACTATTGTATACTATGTACGTATTTAGTTTTTCTTTAATTTTTATTTTAAATTTTGATTTTTTTATAAGGAAAGAAAAATTGGTGACATGTAGTGAGTATAAAGTGAAACACTAAAAATAAAGCAAATAGTTTTTATTTAGGAGAAAATGAATTATATCTACTCATGAATAATACTAGTCAAGGCCCCAAATGCATTTTCTTTGTCAATTTTGTTAGATCGCATTAGATTGTAGGCCCATATAAGCCCATGCCCATTGGACTAACTTGTACTGCACTAATAAAACATGTCTATATATAGGCCTCCCTCCCCTCTTACAATTCTATAAATAATTGAATTATAATGCATTATACAGTTAATATTTCTTTCTTTCTTTCTTTTTTTCTTTTTTTTTTTTGCATGTCTTCAGTCGTAAAGCATATGTCTTCTCTATGTTTTCTCTTTTATCAGAGTCACTAATCTCATGATTAATTTCCTCTTTATCTCTTTTCTAGTAGGAGCATCTCTTCTTTTTTTTTTCTTTTGATTTTTAGGTATGAAATTAGTAACTAATTTCATACCTAAAAATCTCCATCAGACCATAATAGACGTGTTTTTTCCTATATATCCTTCACCTGCCAGAAATGCTAGGGGTTCTACAAACTAAAGTTGAATTGCCACTAAATGCCACATGACCTTGACTGACAAACAATCTTCAAATACACCCTTCTCTATACACAATCTTCAGAGCTCATTCTTTTCAGTCATTTGGTCATAACCTGGCTTTCTTCTACGTTGCTTTAATCTTTTGCAACGTGCAAGAGATTAAAGCAATAGGAATTCATTTTTCAATTTTTTAAAATTCTATTGAAATAGTTACTGTCTACAACAATCATCAAAATTGAGTACAAGGACTTTCTTTCAATGCACTTAGCCAGTTGCCAGCATTTTCCTTTTGACAGTACAAAGACATGATTCCAAAGCAAGAAAAGTAATTAAAAATGTAAGGAGGGAATCCCTCTTTTTATTATTTTCCATGGTCCATGCTAGAACTGCAACTAGTCCTAACAAGTTTCACTCAAACTTGAATTTTTTTCGCATAAATCCAACTAAGAAGAAACATTTAAAATCTAGTAAACTTTTAGCAGTAGTAGTAGTAGTATGTATATAACTCCAAGACACATACCCTTTTATTCCTCCATATAGTTTATCAACCCCACTTGGAAATTCAACTTGCTATATTCTAGTTTAATTTATACACCAATATTCTTCTAAGTACCAATTACTTGGGTATTCCTCTGCTAAACATATTGAGCAGCATCAAGTTTTGTAAAAAGTTGGGCGTATAAGCATACCATGTTTCTAAGCAGCAAAACCCGAATATGATGGCAAAGCCCTTACCCACCCATTACCCCTTCATTAATTAAAATTACTTAATTAACCAAGAAAAAAAAAAAAAACTTTACCTGAGAAAGTGAAGGGTTTGCAGTGCCATTGACCAATCTCAACAGCTCTTGAATTTCCTCTAAATCCCTAGCCGCTATTCAAAAACCAAACAAATCAAACCAAATAATAATAATAATAACAGCAAAGAATCAGAGAGAAATAGAGGATCAGACCAAGTGAGAGATAGACAAAGCAAAGAATTTCTCGCGAAGCGTCAATCATACTACATAAACATTTTAGGCAAAAACAATGTAGCCATGCATTATATCAGATTCTAAGTGAATTGAAATAGGTAGTGAAAATATTTTACAAAAAAGAAAAGGCACGTTATGTTTTGTAAATTATATATGTAAAAGATCCTAGGTACAATCACACCATTATTTTTTTTTTAGGTAATATTTACGTGCACACATATTAGGAGAAACAACACAGGAAGTATACAAGAAAATCTCCCAAAAAACAAAAAGGAGAGCCATTAAAATTACTAAATACCAAAAATTAATTGGAGGACATAACCTTAATAAAAGCAAATTATAAAATCAAGCTTCTGCATTAAATTTGGTATGTAGAGATCTTTGCATGATCAGAAAGGAAGTACAATCAAGTTTACACCACAAAAAATGAATTAGTCATAGATTTCATTAGGACCATTAGATATACGCCAAGGCAGAAACCTAGAAACCTCAGCATTAAATGAGTGAATATCCAAATGAATGAAAGCCCCGCACTTTCAACCCAACATCTTAAATGAAAACTAAAAAAATTATTATTGTGGAAGCAGCATCTAAAGTATTCATGACTTAAAACAAAGCAGAAAACAAAACAAAAACACTAAACAAGGTATAGTAATTACTAGACTGAGGAAGAGTGCACTGAGCTTCGAAAAAAGTTTACGGTTCTGATCAACAAAGTCTCCCAAGCCTGCAATGCTCATTTAATGAACACTAATTAGAAAAGGTACTTAACAATGTCAGTGTCTTATAAAAACTTGGTATATTAAAACGAAACAGAGAAGTCTGAGGAAGGAACAAACTTCTGAATCAGAATCAGAATGAAAAAGATAAACACTCACCTTTAAAGGATTCTCGAAGGACCTGTTGACAAGAAGAATGAATTACTAACGGAAACAATATTAACACAACAAGGAGGTTAAAATACAATAATGTGATAAAACTTCCCTGATGAAACAAATTCACATGCAAGAACCCAAGAACTAAGAGAGTATGTATCACACCAGTTTACACCAACTAACAATAAGACCCAAAGCAACTTACAAATACACAAGGGAAAAAAGGAGATTGAAACTACTGCAGTTGCATGCCTAGTTTTTCCTGTTGACCTTCTAGAGAGGAAAAAGAAAAGTAAAACCAGAAGCTAGACAGCAAAAGAACGCTGAAAAATAAACAGACCATTAGAGATAAAACAAGCATCCCATCACAGTTAATACCAGACAACCATGAGTTATCCAAATTCACATAAGACATGGATCATTAAGTGAATTAGGAAGAGAAAGCAGAACCTGCCACATTCTAAAACATGGAACAATGAGGACAGTCTCATTCACATCCCTCAATTAGACGCTGAGGAATTCATAAATAAAGAATTGTCTTAAATCCATAAAGAAACTACAAGATAGTGACCGCATATAGGAGACAATAGCACTAAACTTTCCTGATGCACCTACTGTGCTGCTTTTCTGATACAAATCAATTTAAATGGTTTCAATCCAACAAATGTGATGCGCACCCCACGTATATCTTCAAAGCTAGAAAGATTTAAACATGTATTCTAAAATTGTGACTCTCGAAAAGCCTAAGTCATCAGTTCCCTTGGTAGTTTCAATTTTCAAATACATTATAAGTCCTGTCAACCTTCAACCCTAACAAATCAAGGCATCATCAAGATAGGACAGAAAACAGCTATATCAAGACACTCAAAACCTCAAGTGACATGGGTGTGTATGTGTGTGTACTTAAAGAAAGCTATTTAACATATATAGACATCATACAATATGCCAGTGTAACAAATCCAAAGGGTACAGACAGATAAAGACATAACAGCACAACCAAATGGCTACAATAAGAATATTAAAAGCTTTTGAATGATTCTTATAAACAATATTATGTGATTTTTCAGCCTGAAAATCTAAAAATAATTTTACAACTCTTCTAATTCATACCAACACCTTATTGAAAAAAAAAATAACATTCATGTTTTAAAGAGTCCGTTAACAAGAAACAGTCATGTCTACCTGAACCCAAGTGGTTGGGACAAACCTAAGTACCTATAAGAGCAACATATGTCTTTAAAATGAACAATACTCCCCTTTTGCTCTTTTGACCAGTCTTTCGGTCCTGCTGTGTACCAAACAAGAAATTATGGTTTCGATAACAATAAACAGAAAAAAGAAATAGGAATCGATGAATGCAAAAGAGTTGTGCGTACCTAGATTGGAGAGATCTCGGTAAGGGTTTTTGATGAGGAGCAAGCCGCCTCCTGTGGTGGTGGTGCTGGTTTGAGTGATGAGATCAGGTAGCTCAAGCCATGGGTTTCCGTCAAGAGAGTTCGGATGAGATAGCAAAAAGAGGGAAGGTTCTAGATTAGGGGCATGAACCGTTAGGGTTAGAAATGAGAACAGAAATGGGTCCGGCTAGACCAGACCCATTTGTTTTTGGACCTAACTAGGCTCGATTTTTGGGTGGGGGTGGTGGATGTGGTGGTGGTGGCGGTGGCTGTGGCTGTGGGTTTGTGGGTGGAGACAGTGAGGAGGTTTTCGAAGTGTCTGAGAGAAAGAGAGAGAGGGTGTGTGTGGGAGACTAGCTAAAACGAAACGGCGCCAAAAATGAACAAGGGCCAAAAAAACAGAGGGAAAATTTAGGCCCAGCGGGGGAAATGTAAGGGCCTATTGCGGCGGGTCATTGGCCCGCCGCTATATCTGAGCTTAGGCCCGCTAAAACAGGCCTATTACGGCGGGTCATTGGCCCGCCGCTATAGCACGCCGCAATTACTATGACTATTGCGGCGGGCTATTGGCCCGCCGCAATAGATCCAATGTACAGCGGCAGGCCCAAAACCAGCCGCAATAGGCGACCTATAGCGGCTGTTTTTGCACCCGCCGCAATAGGCCCGCCGCAACTGCTTACTTTTCTTGTAGTGATTCTTTTAAGGAAAATTCCATGCCATCATGTTTCAATTTCTATTTGTTATACCTCGCTATTGAATTTTGGCCTTACTTACGCTTTACACATGCAAGTTGATGTTCTGTCAATGAAGAACGATTAAAAAAAAAAAAAAAAAAAATCGTTCCCATAAAAAAAAAAAGGTCGATAATTGTTATACAATTCCCTTATATCAGTTGAGGATGTAAGAATTGAATTTTACTTTATTTTTTATGCGACAATGTCGAAGGTTGTTAGCGCATGATTCAAGTAGTCCAGGTCGCCATCTTTGGGTTGAATGATAGGAACTTTGTAGTCCCCTCTACTGACTGAGTAATTAGCCAAAACTAAAGCGACATGATGTACAATGAAATGTAAAATAATGGAAAAGTGAAAGGGAAATGAAGACTAGAATAATAAACTTTTTTTTTTTTTTTTTTTTTGAGAAGGAAAAAAATGGGGTCTTTATGGTCATATTGCACCCTTGGGCAAGGAGCCAGTGGCCTCGGCCGAGGTAGCCCGATCTCGGGGGCCCGACTGTACCACTGTGTGGGAGTCACCTCATCTCTGAGTACACCTCACCACTAAGTTTACCCACCAACGGAAACCTGCTAGCAGCGGGACTGGAACCTAGGTGGGTTAGACGAAGCGTCCAAACCTAACCAGCTGAGCCAAACTATAATAATAAACTTGAATAAGCAAAACCAAAAGGGTAAGTGAATGGAAAATGAAGGCTTTACGGACAGTAGAGGTAGTCCCAAAGTGGGCCCTTTGGATGGCTTTGGGTTGAAAAAGGGGGCCGAAGCTAAGGATTCAGGTGTTCAGCCTCTTCCTAACTCGTCTCCTCAAGCCCAAGCCAAAAGAAAATATCTGGCTAGTGTTAAGGGTAAAAAAGGCATTGCTAGGGGTTTGAGCCAATCTTTTCTACCTAACTCTGACCGGGCTTCAGTGAGGAAGCTACCTCCTGCAATTTCTCCTTCCCTGCCTTCCTTCCATGCCTCTTCTTCGAACTGTGCCCCTGCTGATCAATCATTTACTTTCTCGGCTTCTTCAAGTGAGCCACATCTTTCAAGTGTGGATGGAAAGGATCGAAGTGGCAAGACCGAACCACGATCTTTAGCGGATGAACGAGTTTCACATTCACTTCCTGATGCTAAGACAGCCAACGACAATGGGATTTCAGGTGAGTCTTCCATCCTAATTTCCAGTTCTGATGGTCACGGTCAGTCCCTATGTGGGGGTAATGGGGTTATTGTTGTTGAGGAAATTTCTAGTCCTTGCTCCAAAGATGGGTCAATTTTTGAAGAAATGGGGTTTGATGGTATGGTATCGGAGGGAAGGGACGGAGTCCCTCCATTTGATTGATCGGTTTTCTCCAGTCCCTCGTGCTTTAGTCATGAACATATTGATTTGGAATAGCAGAGGAGCCTTAAAACCCTCATTTCAAACTTACATTCATGAACTAGCTCGACGGCATGATCCGGCTATTTTTGTAATTATGGAGACTAAGTTAGGTGGTAGTAAAGCCAAGGAAATTACAGACAGGTTGCCTTTTGATGGTGCTATACACACAGAGACGATTGGCTTCTCTGGTGGGCTGTGGTTGTTGTGGAATGAAGACAAGGTGGAGATTGCAGAGTTAGCTAAAACAGAACAGGAAATTCATGTGGAAGTAAAGGTGCGTGCCTCTAATCTCTCCTGGATTTTCTCAGCTAATTATGCAAGTACTAGGAGTGAAGAGAGATGCATTCTATGGAATAATCTTGCTAAGGTTGCTGAGTTGCATAATAAACCTTGGATAATGGCGGGGGATTTTAACGAACCTCTTGTTCAGGAGGATAAATTTGGCGGAAGGGGTGTTAGTGTTAACCGGTCTCTAGCTTTTAAAGATTGTTTAGATATTTGCAGTATGGTTGATATGGGATTCTCTGGGCCAAGGTTTACCTGGACAAATAAGCGGGATATTAACAATCTCATTTTGGAAAGGATAGACAGATTTTTCATGAGTCCGAATTGGTGTGTTCTCTACCCTGAGGCTAAAGTAACCCATCTCCCCCATTGCCACTCTGACCATTGCTCGGTCCTCATGGAAACTTTTCCTTTTCGAACAGTTCACCTAAACCGACCATTTAGGTTTCAGGAGTTCTGGCTCTCGGATATGTCCTTCCCTAATATTGTGTCTAGTGCTTGGAGTTGTAACAGGAAATTAGCTGAGTCTATTGAGGTTTTCTCTAAGGAAGCTATCATTTGGAACAGAAATCACTTTGGGAATATTCATCAGAAGAAGAGGAGAATTATGGCGAGAATATATGGTCTTCAAAAGGCTATCTCCAATTGGCCGAGCTCTTCTCTCCTTAATCTTGAGAATCAGTTGCATAAGGAGCTGGAGGTGATCTTAGATCAGTAAAGAGATCTCTGGCTGCTGAAATCCAGAATTAATTGGCTGATTCAAGGGGACCGTAATACCTCTTTCTATCATGTGTCTGCATTAGCTAGAAGAAAGAGGAACCATATAGCCTCAGTTAAAGATGAGAGTGGAGATTGGTTGACTGATGAGAGGGAAGTAATGGAGCATTTTAGGAATGGTTTTGTCTCCTTGTACAACACTTCTCTTAAGGAGACCTCTCGGATGCCAAGGAATAATGGGTCTGGTCATGAGCATCTGTCGGAGGAAGTTAAGGTCTCTATTAGTGGCATGGTTACTTTGGAGGAAATCAGAGACGCGCTTTGGTCTATGAAGCCGTATAAGGCGCCAGGGCCGGATGGCCTCCACGCTGGGTTTTTTCAACGCTTTTGGCATGTGGCTGGGGATTCTGTGTTAGAGGAAGTGAGGAGAGTTTTTAGAGAAAAGAAGGTTCCTGAATATCTGAATAGAACCCTCATTGTTCTTATTCCAAAAATCCAAGGCCCAGAAACCATTGGTGATTACAGACCTATCAGTCTGTGCAACATTACTTATAAGATCATCTCCAAAGTTATTGTTGCTCGTCTTAGACCGCATTTGGATTATATTGTCTCGCCTTACCAAACAGCTTTCGTTCCGGGCAGAAGAGGAGCTGATAATGTTATCATTGCTCAAGAATTGATCCATACTATAGGTAGAGCCAAAGGTCGTAAGGGGTATATGGCTATTAAGATTGACCTTGAGAAAGCTTATGACAAGATTGAGTGGAGCTTTATTTGGGAAATGCTGATTTTCTTCAATTTCCCTGCCATGCTTATTGATCTTATTATGAGCTGTATTTCCTATGTTTCGACTTCTCTTCTTTTCAATGGCGGCTGCCTTGATTCCTTTTGTCCATCTAGAGGTATAAGACAAGGTGATCCTCTCTCATCCTATCTTTTTATCCTATGTATGGAATACTTGGGTCATTTGATTGAAGAGAAGTGTGAAGCAAATCTTTGGGCTCCTGTGAGAGCTTCTAGGAGTGGTCCTGTTTTTTGGCATTTATTCTTTGCGGATGATCTGATGCTCTTTGCAAATGCCGATAAGGACAACTGTAACACTATTAAGTCGGTGCTGCATGAATTTTGCCTAAGGACTGGGCAGAGGGTGAGTGAAGCTAAGTCTCGTGTGTTTTTCTCTCCTAATGTGGGGTCAGATCAAAGGAATCTCCTCTCCGATATTCTTGGGTTTAATTCAACTCCTAATCTTGGAAAGTATCTGGGGTTTCCGTTAAAGCATGCAGGAGACCGTAAACACGACTTTGACTTTGTGCTAGATAGGGTTAAGAAGAAGCTGGCAGGGTGGAAAGCAAACTTACTTTCTATGGCTGGCCGGGTGGTTCTCATCCAGGCTCCCTCTTCAACTATTCCGAACTATGTGATGCAGTATGCTTCTCTTCCAAACAAAATCCTTAATGGTATTGACAGGGTTAATAGAAACTTTCTCTAGGGGACGACGAATCATGCTAGGAAGATGCATTGGGTTAATTGGGGTGAGGTGACAAAACCTAAGGAGGCAGGCGGGCTGGGGTTACAAACTGCTAAAGGAAGAAACACGGCACTCCTGGCCAAGCTGGATTGGAGGTTCCACAAAGAGGGGAATACCCCTTGGGCAAAGGTGCTTAAGTTCAAGTATTGTAATAGACTTCGGCTCAGCTCAAGAAATGAAGCAAGACTTCCTTGTTCCCCGATCTGGAAAGGTTTAAAGAAGGGGGAAGGAATTTTCAAAAAAGGGGTTAAATGGATTCCGGGCCATGAAAGCAGCCTTAATTTCTGGTCTGATACTTGGTCAAACCTTGGTCCCATCAGGTCTCAAATCCAAGGCCCGCTCCCGCAAGCCTTGGATAACTTGCAAATTAAAGACGTGCTTTCTCCCACTGGTTGGAATTGGTCTAATATTCCTTTCGAGATTCCTCATGAAGTTAAAGCTGAGATTCAAGCCGTCCCGGTTCCTCGTGTGGCAAGGTACAGTGATAAACTTGCTTGGAAGTTTTCTTCAAAAGGGGATTTTGACATGAGCAGTGCCTATCTCCTTGCAATAGACTCTTCAGGTAATGGTTCCTTCCCGGGTTCTTGGATTTGGAAGCTCCCATCCCTGCCTAAAATTCAATTGTTTATTTGGAAGTGTATGCAGCAGAGTATTGGCGTCAAGGATTGTCTAGCCAAGAGAGGAATTGCTATTGATACTACCTGCCTGTTATGCCATTCAGAAACTGAAACTATCATACATGCTCTCAGAGACTGTAGATTGGTTGAATCCTTATGGCGTCAATTAGGCATACACTGCTTGTACTCTTCTTTTTTCTCTCAAGGCATCAAGGATTGGTTAATCACCAATGGAGGTATTAAGTCCTCTCAAAATGCAGTGGGTATCCATTGGAATACTTTATTTTCTTTCGGCCTTTGGTTAACTTGGAAGCAAAGGAACCAAGTTGTCTTCAACAGCAAGAGTGTCAACCCGAACCTAGCTAAGGTTATTTCAGCTCAAGCCTCTGAGTTCTTTCTTTGTGCCTCTAATCCTAGTCGAAACAAGAGAATGGTGCTCAGGCAAGTGAAGTGGAAAAAGCCAGAGGTGGGGTGGTTGAAGCTAATCACGGATGGATCTTGGAATGCAGTGTTGGGTAAGGCAGCTGGGGGAGGTTTAATTAGAGATGACTTGGGAAACTGGGTGATTGGCTTTGCTAGGAAGCTAGGCAACGTGAACAGCTTCACTATAGAAATTTGGGCTCTTCGTGATGGTCTGATGGTTTGTCAGCAGATGAATCTCTCTGCCATTATCATTGAGCTCGACGCAAAGGCTCTTGTTGATGCGTTGAAGAATCCCAATCATAGAAACTCAGTGATCTCTCCTTTATTTGATGATTGTAAGCACCTGATCTCCCAATTTCCTCATGTCCGTATCAAGCATATCTTTAGAGAGGCTAATAAATGTGCGGATCGGTTAGCGAATTCTGGCCATACTCAAGATTTAGATTTTATTATTCATTCTGTTCCACCCGTGGACTTGGTCTCCTTTGTTGAGTCTGACTATCTTGGTGTTTCTTGTAACAGGCTTTGTCTTGAGTTGGTTCCCTCTTTCTAGTTGAATATTACTTCCTTTTTACCAAAAAATAAAAAAATAAACTTGGAAAAGCAAAACCAAAAGGGTTACAGATGAGACGAGATAAAAAAGCAAAACAGAGGGCATCACGTGGGCGGGCTTGGCCATTGATTAGTGCCTATCACTTTTGCTTTATCATCCCGCTACCGCGATGTGCTGAGAATCTGAATTCTGAACGCATCATAGAAATTATTGTTTTCGTCGCCTTCCCGAAGAGGAGAGAGGATAATCCATTGTACTCTGCAAGCCTGTAAAGATAAAATTTTTACGTATTTGAAAAGCAAAAACTACACCCTAAAGTTTAGAAGTGCTTGAATATTTAAGGAGTCACGTATCAAAAGCATATTAATTTTACGTGTGACACATACAAATATTAAGAAACTTCTTCTCAAAAAAAAAAAAAAAAAAATATATATATATATATATATATTAAGAAACTTGGTGCAAGTACGGTGTGTACTGTTTAAGTTTTACTATTTTAAAACACAAATTAATAAAATCAAAATAATTAAACTATCCAGAAAAATAATTAAACTATTTAAAACACAAAGAAATAGAGTTTAATCTTAACTAAAATATCTTAATAATTATTTAATAAATGCTTCAAAAAAATTAATTGATAAGATTGTAGCTACTTGTTATAAAGGGGAGATAGTTAATTGACAGAACCATGGTTCATTTCTAAAACTCAACTATAATTATATATATATTTTTATATGATATATTATAAATAAATTGTTTAATGTTGCCTCAAATTGCTAATTAGTTTTGGTTTGGGTTTTCTTGATGTAGAAGGAAAAGTTTCTCTTTGGTATGGAAGACAATGATTTTCCTTGACATAGAAAGAAAAATATACATTATTGAATAAGTAATTAACATTTCTTATCTGTTAAGGAATAAGTTTTGGAGCATTATAAATATACATTGTTGTAAAGGGTTTGGTGGCTTTTGCCCAAGTTTCTTCCCACATGAGGAGAGGAGAAAACCTCCTAGAATAACATGAGTGGGTTTCTTTGAAGAGTAGTTAGTAGATTATTTTACTTGAAAGATTACCCATAGTTTTGTGTTGAAAGTTTGTTTATTTTGTGAGTGTAAGAGAGTTATTGAGTGTATTAAGGCTTTCAGGCTGTGAGTTTCTGTTAGTATCATCGATAGTGAATATTTTGGTTAGTGTTGCCCGTCGACATAGGCATGTGTTAGGTTCTAAAAGTTTAGAATAATTGGCAAACCGTGAGTAAAAACTTGTCTAGATATAGATCTTAGATTTTATAGGGTATATTAGACATTGCCAAGGGTGCTGCAAGTCAGAATACAAGAACAAAGGAAGCTACAAGTTCAAGAAAACAAAACTTGTCAAGTTCAACCGATCGAGAAGAAGGCTTGACCGATTGAGACGTGGATCTACAGAATTTAATTAAATCTCAATAGTTCATTAAGCCCATCCAGTGATTAGAGTTTCAAATCTATTTCACTAAGTATTTAAAGGAAACCCTAAGAAACATTTTGTAGAGACTTTGGAGCTTCTCTTTTAAGATCTAAAAGGTGTTGTGCTTTCTCTTTTCAAAGTCACTACTGAAAATCATTCTTATACCATTAGAACCAGTAGATTTGAAGTTGCTGCATCACTAATCATCAAAGGTGCTAGAGATCTAAACCTTCAAGGGTGGTATTGGAGTCATAGACTGGAGGTCTATGTGGGAGATCTAAAGCATGAGCAGGTGGTTCATGTGAGAATAAGATCTAGATCAAGGAAGTCTGTGGAGTCAGAGCCCAGCTTGGTAAATGTGTTAGATTTACTACGAATTGAAATTTTGAATTGTGAATCTCAACTTGCTATAGTAAATTGTTCTATTGGGATAGTTCCCCCCCAGGTTTTTTACCTTGAAACAAGCTGTTTCATTAGTTTTCCTAGGTCATCACATCTTGTATTATTTACTTTTTAGTTGTGTTTATTTTTTGTGATGATTGTTTAACTTAGATTTGAATAATTAACCTAAGTAACTACTTGGCTAATATATTAGCTAGGTTAAACAAACTGTATTTCCAGAGGTCTAAAATCTAACAGCATGGAGTTAACAGAACCATGTTAAATATTGTTGTATCATGTGATTATTTTATTATATTATTGTTTATGTGAATGCGCTTCCATTAGCCTCAAATCACAATAATTAATGTTGAAGCTTTCGCTATTGCATAATATAAATTGTAAGGGCAAGATTTGGTTCCTCAGCCCAAATGGTTAAAGGATTTAGACCTAAAAAAGCCCAATACAATGAATTTATAGAGAATGAGTTTAAAAACTAGGTTCTAATGAATCATGCAGCAATTATAGTTGGCCCAGATGACAAGAAAGCAAAGATAAAATAGTTTAATTCAAAGAAAAAGGTCATCGGCTCAATCCAAGGAGATCAGTTATGGTATATATTTCTTTGGATTTGGTTACAAGTCTAATTCTTGTTCTTATAGTGTTTTTCTCTTAATTCTCTGATCCCCTTCCCTTAGGGTCTTCTTTCTATTTTATACTCTCTTCCTTCTTTCATCTCTACCCTCCACGTGTAGATTAGATTACTAGTGTTGATCCTTGTCCCATTAACACCTTCCCGAAGTCTTTGGGAGTAGCTGTAAGGCTGAAAATTACAGTTTAGGTATCACTTCCACATTAATGCGGCTAGAGAGTTAGCTGCAGAGCATTTAATGCGGTGGTAGCAGCTTTCTTTTAGATATTTCATAGATCCCCTTTGTCCTGTACCTTCAGGATGTGTATCCTTACCAGTAGAATCTCTTAGAATGTTGCCCTGGAAGGCAGACCACACCCTAGGACCTCGGCTTTGATCAGTTGAGGAGGCATTCCTCCTCAGATCACCGTCTTGGACCCTTATGACTAAATCTCACCTCTCCGCTTACTAACATGGACTCCCATGACAGTGTTTACCCATTCTCGGACTACTTAATGTCCTCGAATTGGGTCCCCGGCCCAATATATACATAGATATATACTATTGGGCCTATCACCCCTACAATAGCCCTTCAAAATTCTCCTCTCTGGCTCTTTAGGAAGAAATGAGGATTTCGATATCACTACAATTGCTCCGTTCTTATCATACATCATTTCTATCCTCGCTAGTACCTTTTTAACTGCCCAACGCACGCTCCTAATGCTTCGGCATCTGAGTCGCACCTTCATTAAATTTCTGCGGCTTCATGTCTCCCACATTCTATGGTTTGATACGGATCCAACGGCTGGGGTTTTTATTGGAACTCGGGTGGGAATTTTCCCGCTTGTCACTCTCTTTTTGATACAAATACTGCCTGACCACTTCATTCACCTCACTTTTGCATTCATACACTGAACCTTTGCACTCATAAATATCAAGAGCTAGTTCGAGGAGAGTTTCCTACTTTACGTAGGTCTTTTAAGCCTTTCTGTTTACTTTTCCTTCTACTTTTCTTTTCACAGAGCCCTCTTCTTCTCGGCTTTCCTAATTTTCCTTTTACCATCTTAGTTTCCTCAACCCTTATTCAAATATGGGTAGATTTTCTTACCTGGTAGACTTTGCGAAGAGTATAGAGAGCTTTAAAGCTCAATATAGAATCCCACCAGGAGTCTCCATTAGGTATTGTAAGGAAGGGGACTAGCACACTGATAGGCAGGAGGGAGAAGTAGTAATCCCAATGATTGCCTTTATAGAGGGGGGGGGGGATGATGAGAATCCCCATGGGCATAGTTACTAGGGACTGTTTTAGGGTTCACAGATTAGTCCCTACCCAATATGCCCAAAACATGTTTAGGATTTTAGGTAGCGTAGACGCCTTAAATGAGAAAATGGGCCCAAACCTTACCCACCATGATGTCAATTGGGTCTAGAACCTTCACCACTTGAAAGGGCAGGGATACTACCTAAAAACTAGGTACCTCGAGATTAGGCTCAATTCATGACTCCCTGACTCCAACAAAGGCTTGACCAAAGATTTCCTGATCGTTTCAGGGGAGTGGCACAATGGCCTTCCCTGCCCGACGAGAGAGGGGAAACCAGGTGGGGTTTTAGGGTTAGGTCTATTACTTGAAAGTCACCTCTTTTTCCCTTAACATGTTATGTACCCATTTGTCTATGTTTATGCTTGCATTTGGATTTTTTCCTCTAAATTGTGTCATTTTTTGTTGACAATGTTTTTTGTTTTCTGAATGGTTTTGCAGATAAGAATGCTGCTGTTCCAAATTTCAATCTTGTCAACTAGCCGAGCTTAGACAAGATATTAAAGGCCGAGGTGTTCGTTCACAGTGATGGTCAGCTAAGAGCGACACACCTAATCCTAAACTACACTCCACTCTCATCTAGCTTTCAAGCACCAAAGTGAGTGATAAAGGCCAAGGACCCACGGTTGCAACTGATCAACGTCGTTGTGCCTGGCTTTCTCAACCCAGGTCTGGGACCATAAGGTGTGCTGAAAGTAGAGCCAATCCTTTAGTGTAAGGCTGAGGACGAAGCAACCCCTTCTCAGCTAGCTGCCAGAGAGGAAGAAGAAGAGAAAGGAAAATTAGTTGAAGTGCTTGACTCTGAGGACGAATCTGAGGACGATTTTGAGGTCTTCAACTGACCTGAATCCCCAGAGGTTCCTGCTGGTGATTTCAGTCACTTGCCTTCAGCCCAAGTTAGCCAAACACAAGGTGATCCTTCTATTCCAGAAGCCATGGGGATACAACGCAAGCCCAGGACTGGTCTTCTGGAGGTGATGGAGTCCCAAGCTGGGAGCAAGGTGCCAGAGAATACCACTAAAGCCAAGCTTCCTCCCCCTTCGCCCACTCAATCCCTTCGACCTGACCTTGCTGATCATAAAAGGAAGAGGGATTAGAAAGGCCACAAAGTGGTGGAAGAAGGGAAGGGCCGCTTATCCAAGGAGGCCGAGCCCCAAAAGGGAGCCAAGTAGGCCAGGGTAACATAGACCCTGGTGGATAGGAGAGGTGATTCTAAAGTTAGGATCCTTGCTTAGACCCCAGCTATAATACTGGACGGAGCTCTCTTGCTTGTTGATGTCTCGATAAGAGATTTCCAGCAAGGGAGGGCCGGATACATGATTGATGCCGTGGAGCAGGCTTTACTGCTGTTCGGAGATATGGCCGACTTAAGGTCAATGAGGAAGCAAGAGGTCTTCCTTAGTTGAACGAGACCTTACCCTGGTAAGTTCACTAACTGCTCTCTATCCCTCCTTCTTTTTTTATTTTTATTATTATTATTATTATTATTTTTATATATTCATACTTATCCTTGTTTTCTCTAACCTTCATATTTCTTTTTTTCTTTGAAAGGCTGTCCAATCCACGCACAGGGCCGAGGAAATAGTAAACACCTCTTACAGAATGATGAAGGATGAAGAAGCCAGGCGCATAGTTACCGTGGAGGCCTTTAGGGTGGCAGATAAAAAGTCCTAAGAGTTAACCACCAAGCTGACCGAGGCTGAAAGGGACAGGAAAAGTACTGAGGCAGCCTTGGATGAGGCAGAGAAGCAGGCTGAACCCTAGCGCAAGCAACTCCGCCAAGCCGAGGCCGATCTCGCCGCCACCAAAGATCAAATAAAAGCTCTATCAAAGAAACTGGAGGAGGCCGAGAAGGCCAAGGATCAAGCGGAGCAAGATGGGTATGAAGTGGGAGTGGCAGAAGACTGAAGAAGCCCTTAGGGCCAAGGTCTCGGAGGTGTGTAGGTACTACTACCTCTAAGTGTGGAACGAGGCCCTCAACCAAGCTAGGGTTAGGAGAGCAAAAAATGTGTACTATCCTCCAGCCATTCACGATTCAGGCTCCTCGAGCTCCAAGACTGACACTACCTCCAAGGAGGCAGATGCTAGTAAGGAGAGCCCAGCCAAAGCTCTTCCTTCAGTCCAAAGCCCATCCAAGGAGGCAAAGTTGCCTGAGGTTGCTAAGAAGCCAGCTAAGGTGACTAAGGAAGTGGCCCATGATGCCATCTAGCCCCCAGCTGACCTTAAGGACCCATCCAAGGAAAAAAGGCCTTCCACAACATGGAGATTGTTTTGGCAACTCTCCTTATACCTACCAAGGAGGACCTCAAGGGTAAGGGTCGACCATCCTCCACTATAGCCTCCACCCAGCCTGACAAGACTCCGAAAGACAAGCTTGTAATAAAAATGAAGCCCAGAGTTGTCTTGTCTTTTTTTTTTTTTTTAATTAAAAAAAACTGTTGCTTATGTTTCCAAGATTTGTAATAAGTCTGATCTTTTGTAACTAATCTCCCTTTATCTAAGGCTTAAATTAATCAAAATTATGAACATTTCCTTTACTCTTATGATACTCATACAAGTCTTGATATGGTTTCTATCTTATTTAACACTTAACCAATATGAAAATGAGACACAATTTCACTTAGCTATCTGTGTAAATGATAATGTGTTTGAAATCTCAACAAAGCATATCTTTTACTTCAAAAACATACACAATGATAGAGTATCCATACATGTCTGGCTCCACTTAATCCCCCACTTATTAGTAAGTTTAAAGGACTGAAGGGACAATCAATTCTCAAACAAATAATCGTTATACTTGATATACTTACAAATGCTTTAAGTGATGCCCTCGAATGTCCATTTGCTCAAGTTACTACCACGAAGGTCTCTGCCATTCAGCATGGCTAGTTCTATTTAATACTTAACCGAATAATAGAAAGTAGCATGTGGTCCGAGAAGCCAGGCATAACTAAGATTCTGTTTAACACTTAGGAAAATAATAGGAAGTATTAATTTACCCAAAGTATGTGGTTCAAGGAGCCAGGCATAACTAAGGTTCTGTTTAACACTTAGAAAAAGAAGTGTAACGCATAATGTAGTAAATGAAAATATGGTAGAAAATACTTTCATTAATAATAGTACCTTCACAGGTTATTTACATTCCAGCAGCGGTACAACATTTTCATCTAGATCCTCAAGATAATATACTCCTATTCTAGCCATCGAGGTGATGCGATATGGCCCTTCCCAATTGGGCCATAACTTTCCCCATGCTAGGTTTTTTGCAGTACTCAAGACCTTTCTTAATACAAAGTCTCTAGGTGCTAGTGGCCTTAACCTCATGTTGGCGTCATATCCTTGCTTAAGCTTGTGTTGATAATACGCCAATTGAACCATGACATTTTCTCTTCATTTGTCAATTAGATCTAAACTCTTCTCTAACAGCCCATCATTGTTGCTTGGAGTGAAATAATTCGTCCTCAATGTTAGGAATCCGGTCTCTAAAGGAATCACAGCTTCAGCTCCATAAGTTATTGAGAAGGGGGTCTCTTCTATTGACCTGCGAGGTGTAGTCCGATATGTCCAAAGGACGTGTGACAGCTATTCCACCCATTTTCCCTTTGCATCATCCAATCTTTTCTTGAGTCCATTCACTATGACCTTATTAACAGCCTCAGCCTTTCCATTCCCCTGTGGATAAGCCGGGGTGGAATACCTATTCGTAATGCCCAGTTCACAATAGCATCTCCTGAAAGTTTTGCTATCAAACTGAAGGCCGTTATCCGAGATGAAGGTATGGGGAATCCCAAACCAGGGGACAATATTTTTCCAAACAAATCTCTTGGCATCCACGTCCCTGATATTTGCCAATGGTTCAGCTTTAACCCACTTGGTGAAATAATCCGTGCCGACTAGCAACCATCTCTTATTCCCTGCTGCCTTAGGAAAAGGCCCTACAATATCCAAACCCTATTGAGCAAAAGGCCAAGGGCTGGATAGAGGATTAAGGATACCCCCTAGTTGATGAATGTTTGGGATAAATCTTTGGCATTGGTCACACTTCTTCACATACTCTTGTACTTCATTCTGCATGTTCGACCACCAATATCCTTGAGTAAGGGCCCTGTGAGACAAAGATCTGCCTCCTATGTGGCTTCCACAAATCCCTTCATGTAACTCCTCTAGGAGTAGCTTTGATGCCTTAAGGTGTATGCATAGCAAGTACGGCCCAGAAAAAAAGCGCTTGTACAACTTTTGGTCCTCGGATAGCCAAAACCGAGGAGCCTTTCTTCGTACCTTGTCAACCTTAGACTTCCTCTCGGGCAAGATATCCTCCTTAAGGAATAACACGATAGAGTCCATCAAATTATGCCCCACCCTAATTTGATGAACATGGACCATCTCTCTCTTCATCTTAGTAGGTTTGCACAAGTCTTCCACAAGGACAACTCGAGGTAAGCCCTACGCTGAAGAGGTTGTAAGAGTGGCTAGAGAATTAGCATGCGTGTTTCCACTTCTCGGGATTTGCAATAAGTTGAAAGACTCAAACCCTGATTGCAAATGCCTAACCTGATTTAAGTATTCTTGCATTCTTACATCCCTGGCCTCTAACTCTCCCCTCACCTGGCCTACGACCAACCTTGAATCCGAGAATATCTCCACTGCCCTTCCTCCCTTTTTCTGAACCATGGTCATCCCTACCAATAAAGTCTCATATTCAGCCTTATTGTTTGTGGCCGAGAAATCCAATCTTAAGGATTTCTCAATGGTGATCTTCTTAGGAGATATTAAAACCAGCCCCACTCCAGATCCTCTTTGATTTGCTGCACCATCAATGTATACCCTCCAGGATAAAGGTTCTTGCAGGGAGATCATGCCAACTGATTTTCCATCCATGTCCTACTTCTCTACCTCCTCTTTTAATGGGGATTCAGCAAACTTGGCCACTAAATCTGCGAGGACCTGGACCTTGACAGAGGTGCGAGGCATATACTTGATATCAAAAGCCCCTAGGATTGTATCCCACTTGGCAATCCTTCCTGTGTAATTAGCACTCCGAAGTAGTGATCGAAGTGTAAGTTGGGTTAAAACAACAACTGTGTGGGATTGGAAGTAGTGAGGGAGTTTATGTGTAGCATGTACTACTGCCAAGATGGCCTTCTCTAGTGGTAAGTAACGAACTTCTGCTTCATGCAAAGACTTGCTCACATAGTAAATTGGTCTCGGCATGCTATTATCAACCTGTATCAGCACTAAACTTACCGCATGGGAAGCCACAACAATGTAAGAAAATAGAACCTCATCCACCTCGGGCCTGGACATAACAGGTGGCCAAGAAAGGTATTCCTTAAGCTGCTGAAAGGCCAAGACACAGTCCTCAGTCCACTCAATTCCTTCCACTTATTCAACAACTGTAAGAAAGGTCTGCACTTATCTGTTAACCGAGAGATAAATCGGTTCAAGGCAGCAATCATTCCTGTTAATTTCTGGACTTCCTTGGGATTCCGAGATGGCTGCAAACTATTAATTGCCTTAATCTGGTTAGGGTTGACCTCAATTCCATGATGAGTGACCATATAACCCAGAAATTTACCTGATCCTACACCAAAAGAGCACTTGGAAGCACTGAGGCGCAGTTTGTGTCTCCTTAGTATTTCAAAAATATTCTCAAGGTCTCCCACGTGCTCGGACACCACCTTACTCTTCACCACCATATCATCTATATAAACCTCAATATTTTTGCCTAATTGTGTCTCAAACATCCTGGTCATCATCCTCTGATAGGTAGACCTTGCATTTTTCAGTCTAAAAGGCATCACCTTGTAGTGGTAATTTCCAGTAGGAGTGACAAAAACTGTCTTTTCTTGATCACTCAAAGCCAATGGTATTTGGTGGTATCCTTGGTAGGAAACCAAAAAGCTCATTCGAGGATGGCCTACAGTTGCATCCACTAGCTGGTCTATCCGAGGCAAGGGGAAAGGGTCCTTTGGATAGGTTTTGTTCAAATCTGTGAAGTTCACACATACTTGCCACTTTCCATTCTTCTTCCTCTGTTAGGAACCCGGTGGTTCCTAATGGAGATTGATGAGAATTATATAGGAATGGATGGGGATTGTAGAGAAATTGACTTAATTCGAGGTAGTCACCCTTCATAGAGAAATAGAGAGATTAAGAGAGAGAGAGAGAGAGAGAGAGAGAGAGATACACTAATGTACTAACAAATTGGTTTATTCTTCATTGATATCTCATATTGGATTACAATCATGTATTTATAGAAGACTAGCTCTAATCTCATTGGCCCACATGGCCTTATCCTATTAGTTCTATTATTCTCCATGTGCATTAATAATTCCAACATGTGCTAAATGTGATTAACATGCTTGGAATTGTACCTAACTAACTAACTAACTAAATCTCAATACAACAATTATTATCCATATACTTATAGCATTCCTAACATTTCCCTCCCCTTGAAAACACCTTGCCCACTAGGTGTTGCTTGAAATGACACCTTCATGAAAGGTGACCTACCATAGAACCAATACTCCAATGACATTTTGTAGGCATAGGACACCGTAAATTGACGGTTACAAGGATATTGGCCATACATTACCTTCATAGCCGCATTAGGTTCCCCAAAAGCATCATGGTTAATATGGATGGCACCAAATGCACTAAAAATATGGCATAGAAGCTTCTCATCCACATTAAGGTCAAGGACTCCACTGTATTGTTTACACCAACGTGTAAGCTCCTTTTGTTTTTCTTGATTGTTAATCACCAATGTTGGCAAGATGGTAACCTTACCATGAGATCCCTACCCAATATCACATACGCCTTCAATGGGCAAATTAAATGATTTCATGTGATCCCACCAAGCGGTCCAAAACCATGACCAATTGATCTCATTGGCAGCCATACCATATAATAGTTTCTTTGGTTCCTTATTAGAACATTCCAACTTTTTCAAAACCAACCAAAAGCACTTACAATCACTAAAGCAAGCTAGATAATCTATCTGTACATGAGCATTTATCCCCACTTTGACAAGAATGTCCAAGTTCAATTATGCCAGATCCTCTATAAGGTAAAGGTCATGGTATAGAGAATTGAAGCAGGGCACGATTGCAATGCTCGTATCTGCAAGAAAAGACCACCAATTTTTGTTAGGGTCAAAGATTTTCGTAGAACTTACGAATTGATGCACATTCTTTTTCTCCCTAACTGGCATGGCTAAAGGGTTGATATGTTGAAAAGTGACCCAACCATCTGCGCCTTTGAAGTCACTAGGAACTGTTAGAGTTTGTGATGTGCCATGAACCTGAACCTGAACCGCAATAGAGCCATGCATGGACCATCGAAACTCACTAATTCCTTTAAATCAAGAAAATCTTCAAGATCAGCCACATCTTCACTGTCATTTGCATCTTCACTGTCAAGGGTAGTTTTCGTTGATTTAACAACCTAAAACTTTTCACTTGTTCCTTCAAGAAGCTGTAACTCTTCTTCGGACATATTCTCAAGATCCTCTTGCACTTTTGAAAGTTCTTCTTTCATGGTCATGTTAGATTTAGCCAAGGCCTTCATCATCTTTGAAATATCATTGACTTCTTCTAAGGCTTTGCTCTACATTTGCTGTATTTCTTTCAAAAGTTTTCTTTCATCATAATTGCTCATCTCCGAATCAACGACTTTGATACCATTTGTTAGGAACCCGGTGGTTCCTAATGGAGATTGATGGGAATTATAGGGGAATGGATGGGGATTGTAAGGAAATTGACTTAATTCGAGGTAGTCACCCTCCATAGAGAAATAGAGAGATTAAGAGAGAGAGAGAGAGAGAGAGAGAGAGAGAGAGATGCACTAATGCACTAACAAATTGGTTTTTTGTTCATTGACATCTCATATTGAATTACAATCATGTATTTATAGGAGATTAGCTCTAATCTCATTGGCCCACATGGCCTTATCCTATTGGTTCTATTATTCCCCATGTGCATTAATAATTCCAACATGTGCTAAATGTGATTAACATGCTTGGAATTGTACCTAACTAACTAACTACCTAACTAACTAAATCTCAATACAACAATTATTATCCATATGCTTATAGCATTCCTAACATCCTTACCACTACAATATTGGTTAGCCATTCAGGGTAAAACACCTTTTTAATAGCCCTAGCTTACTTAAGTTTGATTACCTCATCCCTAACAGCATCAGAATGGTCTTTAGATGAGCACCGAGGTGGTTGCTTTTTGGGGATGATGGACGGAATGACATTCAAATGATGGCAGATGAAGTTTAGATCTACCCTAGGAGCTTCATAAGCATTCTACGCTAACATGTCAATATTCTTTTTGAGAAACACTATCAGCTCCTCCCTCTTTCAAAGAGGCAGCTGAGCTCAGAATTGAAAGAACTTTTTTGAATCGTCATCTACAAAAATCTTTTCTAGCTCCTCACACTTTGCCCTTTCTGCTGTTTCATCCATGGGTAAGACCAGTGTCCTTGATTGCTATAAATCCTTATTAGTAAAGGCCAAGGATCTAGCTTCAGGCTAATGCATAATCGTAGCCACCAAGCACTGCCTAGCCACGAACTGACTCCCAACCAGTTCCTCAACCTGATCCCTAAACGGATATTTCACTTTCAAGTGGAGGGTGGAAGAAACAACCCCTAGGGCATAAAGCCAAGGTCGTGCTACAATGGCTGTGTATGGGGAATAAGCATCCACCACAATGAAATCCACCTCCACCACCTCTGAGCTTTCTTACATAGGTAGTCTAATTTGGCCTCTTGGAATAACAACCTTCCCATCAAAGCCCAATAAAGGTGAATCATAACCTGTCAAATCCTCAGGTTTCAAGTTTAGCCCCTTGTAAAAATCAAGGTCCATAATCTCTACCCCACTACCTTGATCCACCAACACCCTCTTCACATCATACCTTCCTATCCTGAGGGTGACAACTAAGGCATCATCATGTGGTTGTATGGTGCCAACTTTGTCCTTATCCGAGAAACTCAACACTGGTCGGATCTCTATTCTAGCCCTCTTCGGCTCAGAGTTGGAGTTTTCAGCAGGTGGCCAAGCTATAGACATCACCCTGGAAGGATGAGAACCAGTCCTCCCCAGAGCAGCAAGGATAACATTAATCATGTCTAAAGGGGCTCTCGAAGAAACATTTCTCCAAGGTCCCAATCCTGACTGGACCCCTTGCCCACTTAGCTGATTTAAAAATTGCTTTAACCTCCCTTCCCTAACCAGCTGTTCTAGTTGATTCCACAAGGTTCTGCAATCTTCTGTGGTGTGTCCTCACTCCTAGTGGTATTGGCAATGAAGGTTTTGATTGCGCTTCATAGAGTCTCCTCCCATCTTATTTTGCCATTTAAAGTATGGCTCATTCTTGATTTTTTCTAAAAGTTGATGCACCGGCTCTCGGAATACTATGCTGACCAAGCCCAGATTGCCCAGCAAAATCTCTTTAGGGCCGATTATTGTTGTACATGTCTGACCTGAAATCCCTTCTATCCTGAGGGATAACCTTAGCCTCCCCCTTCCCTTGCTGCTGGTCCTCTTCGACCCGCTTATACTCGTCAATACGGTCTATGAGCCGACGCACACTCCTTACAGGCTTCTTGGTCAACGACTTTCTCAAATCATGCTCGGCAGGTAGGCCAACCTTGAAAGTCCTTATGGCCATGTCATCAAAGTCCCCATCTATCTCATTAAACATCTCCCAGTATCTGTTTGAGTACATTTTCAGGGTCTCCCATTCTCACATGGTCATAGAAAATAGGGATTCTAAGGGCCGAGGAAACATACTGCACGTGATAAAGCGAGATCCAAACACCCGTGTGAGTTCCTTAAATGAATCAATAGAACCTGCTCCTAGGCCATCAAACCACCTCATTGCCACAGGCCCCAAACTGGATGGAAATACGTTGCACATCAAGGCCTTATTCTTGGAGTGCACAGCCATTCTTTGGTTGAAGTGGCTCACATGCTCTATAGGGTTTGTTCTACCATTGTACATGGTGAACGTTGGCTGAATGAACCGTCGAGGGAGTCTTCCTCCTTCAATTCTGCATGTGAAAGGTGATCTGGAAATCTGGTTGAACGCTCTGCTCATAGCGTCGTTTCCCAGGTCTTTACAAGATGAGCTCCTATTTCTGCGCTCATGATGGTAGTCCTCATCACACAAGAAAGGCTCACTAGAAGGAGTCCATAACCTGGGTCTGTAACTGCCATCCCTATCATCATCAAAAGAAACGTCAGAATTTGAAGGAGTTCTTCTCCGTCGTTCGTGGCGTAACCTCTTTCGCAAACGGTCAATCTCCAGTTGCATGGCTTTGGTGTCCTTCTCATGAGAAACGTGACTCCCACTTCGAGATTGACTCCTACTAGTATGGGTAGTATACACACTAACCTCCCGGTCCCTTCTTCGCTCAAGATTGAGAAAGTGATCTTGACGTTGGGACCCCATAAATTCCTCCATATCTAGCCCTGAACCTACCATAACTGAGCGCTAGACTCACTAAAGCACAAGAAATTGCCACAGACGGCACCAATTGTAAGGGCAAGATTTGGTTCCTCAACTTAAAGGGTTAAAGGATTTAGGCCCAAAGAGCCCATTACAATAAATTTATAGAGAATGAGTTTGAAAACTAGGTTCTAATGAATCATGCAGCAATTATAGTTGTCCTAGATGACAAGAAAGCAAAGATAAAATAGTTTAATTCAAAGAAAAATTATTTTCGGCTCAATCCGAGGAGATCAGTTCTAGTATATATTTCTTTTGGATTTGGTTACAAGTCTAATTCTGGTTCTTACAATGTTTTTCTCTTAATTCTCCAATCCCCTTCCCTCAGAGTCTTCTTTCTATTTTATACTCTCTTCCTTTCATCTCTACCCTCCACGTGTAGATTAGATTGCTAGTGTTGATCCTTGTCCCATCAGCACCTTCCTGAAATCTTTGGGAGTAGCTGTAAGGCTGAAAATTACTGTTCAGGTATCACTTCCACATTAATGCGGTCAGAGAGTTAGCTACAGAGCATTTAATGCGGTGGTAGAAGCTTTTTCTTAGATATTTCATAGTCCCCCTTTGTCCTGTACCTTCAGGATGTGTATCCTTATCAGTAAAATCTCCTGGAATGTTGCCCTGAAAGGCAGATCACACCCTCGGACCTCGGCTTTGATCAGCCGAGGAGGCATTCCTCCTCGGATCACCTTCTTGGACTCTTATGACCAAATCTCACCTCTCCACTTACTAACACGGATTCCCATGACTGTGTTTACCTATCCTCAGACTACTTAATGTCCTCGAATTGGACTCCCAGCCCAATATATACATAGATATATTCTACTGGACCTATCACCCCTACATAAATAAACTACACTTTTTGATTACAATGCAAAACATACGTTTCTTTTACTTCTAGTATGCAGCAAAGCAAATATTTTCATATTATATTTATATATATACACACACATACACTAGTATATTTTCATATGATAGGCAACTTAATTAAGAATCATATGCAAATTATACAAAATATTTTAAGCATTGGATTTGTATTATAAAAATTATTGAAAAAACTTATTTTAAATATATAATCATTTAATCATGTGTAAAGAAAAAAAATAGTGTATGCTAATGATACATACATGCACACGTCCAACCAAATTCCCGTGGAAAATAAAAGAATATTCATAATATTACAATATTTATTTTCTACTTCCTCTCCTTTTCCTAATTGTCAACATTCTTTTCCTATAATACTGGCCAGAGTGGTCTCTCATCCAGAGTATGGACTTGTTCTTCAGGATATTCTGGTTTTAGCTTCTATTTTTCGGGTTTGTGATTTCACCCATGTTAAGCATTTAGGCAACTCTATTGCCCATTTTCTTGCCAGACGTTCTAAGTTAGGCAATGAGCTATAGATTTGGCTTGAATCCATTCCTGATGATATAGCTCCTCTTGTTACTAGAGATACTTTGTAATTTTTCATCAATGAATAAAAACTTGACCTCTGGTCTGGATTCTCAAAAAAAAAAAAATACTGATCAAGGTAAGGTTACACCAAAATCTTGTGGCCCCATAAGAAAGTTACGTTGATCAACATCGTTTTCCGGATATAAGGTTTATCATGTGTACTAAGTCCCAAAACTAAATGAATATGTCAAAAATTAAAAATAAAATTACATCCAACCAAATTTCCATAGAGGTAAAGAATATTTATAGTATCGACAAATTAGTTTCTGTTTCCTCTCCTTTTCTTAATTGGAAAACATTCTCTCTCTTGAAAATATTGATTAAGATCAGGCTTTTTAATAACTAGTCGCTAACCTGTGCGATGCACGGAATAGTTAAATAAATATTTAATTAATCAAACTCACATTAAAAGAAAAAGCTAAAAGAATCAGGGAAAGGCTGATTTGCTCACCAAGAAAAAGTAAGAAAAAAAAAAAAAAAAAGACATTGAAAAAGAAAGAAGGAAAAAACTATTTTTTTTAGAAAATAATGTTGAAAACTAAAGTAACATTAAGACAATGTGAAAACTATTTGCAAAGGATTGCAACCTTTGTATGTTTACTTGGATCAAAGTCAAAATCCAAATTCAATTTTGAAGCAATGAAAACATACAACTTTATATTAATTGTAATTAAGTCTCACTACATAAATTCACTTTTCGCTCTAATGTATTTTATAGATCAAATACTGTCAAAAGAATTCCAATAAACACTATTGCCACGTATTTATTTGTTAGAGGCATTTAATTTACATAGAAGCCAATTGCAACCGCAATAGCTATCATGGTTGCTCAATACTATGACAATCTAGATCCAAACATTTTCCTCCTTGAATCTCATCTCTTTTCTTTCAACCTACACATCAAGCTTTGTGAACGTGCATCCCCCTCATCTTCATGGAAGAACAAAAGAAAATGAAGTTGATAGCTATATATTTATTGGCTGCTTTGCAAAGGAACACCACTCCTTCAACTGATGATATAAGTGTAGCTTATACATAATAATCACCAAAGGCAATGGTGAAATTGACCAAAACATCAATTACAGGTCTGAAAATAACATGTATACATATAACATATAAGATGTTAATACTCATTGATAATTGTCCACAAAACCGCATGAAAAAAAAACCACCACCAACAACAACAAAATATGCTTTACAAATTAATGCCAAGTGCATGTTCTCCCCAAATGATCTCTTAGGCAACCCCTTCTATGTTGACCATAGACTAACCCAATTTCCTAAATCAAAACTAATCCAACACAATATCAAAACCTAAGTCATATTTAAAATCCAAATTTAAAAAGGAGTGGGGAAAAAAAACCCTTACCGGTGGATGTATATAGAGGGTTGTATATAGAAATGGACCCAAATTAGAGTTTCAACCACTATAAAACCAATTCTAATTCAAAACCAAATCTAACACAATTACATACAATGCATTTAGTGAGTCATTGTGGTGTAATGCGTGGACTTGTTTGATAAAATATGTCAAAGTATCTATGTGGAATTGGGGGAAGGAGAAATAAATTGAAAGCAATCTATGTCAAAGTATCTCTTAGGCAACCCCTTCTATGTTGACCATAGACTAACCCAATTTCCTAAATCAAAACCAATCCACCACAATATCAAAACCTAAGTCATATTTAAAATCCAAATTTAAAAAGGAGGGGGAAAAACAAAAAACCTTACCGGTGGATGTATATAGAGGGTTGTATATAGAAATGGACCCAAATTAGGGTTTCAACCACTATAAAACCAATTCTAATTCAAAACCAAATCTAACACAATTACATACAATGCATTTAGTGAGTCATTATCGTGTAATGCGTGGACTTGTTTGATAAAATATGTCAAAATATCTATATGGAATTGGGGGAAGGAGAAATAAATTGAAAGCAATGGAATAATGTTACTATATTATTTTCATGGACACCTGCCATGCTTGGTTAGTTAACAGTCAATAGTATTTTTGTTTTAATGTAAGATGAGAGCACAGGTGATGTTTCAGTGTGTTAGCAATTCCTATGACAACTAAAACCATGAGACATAAACCATAAAGTTGACTTAAAATAATGTGAGGGTATAACTATCAAATTCTAAATAAATAAATAAAAATGCAAGAGGGAGTGAGATTTTTTTTCAAACAAAACACACAAACCCAATAGGCAAACACAAATTGAATATACCAATATGAATATGTATGTAGAGCTTACATAGGTCAGTCCCACATACATATAAAAGATGTGTTCAATACATCTATTCCATAAGAAAATTTTAGACAGAACCTAACATTATAAGGTGATATCCATAACATTAGAGTACTATTACATAGCTTTGCCATTTACGCTACATATATTCAGATAAAAATAATTCATGTTGTGAAGTCATAGGTTGCAACATCATTTTCTGCCGTTTAAAATGATTGCTTAAATAAAAGCACAACAATTAAAAAGAAAACCAAAATTCCAAAGAACTAATCTGTAAAAATCATTACTGTTAGGTTCTAAGGTCTTAGGATTTTATGTATTTAGAACTCTAATTTGTAATGTTGGCAAACCATGATCAAAACAATGTATTTAGTCTTGTTTAGGCTTGCTCAAAGTTGATAAAATATTGTAAAGTTGGAATCGAGTGACTGCAGATGCATTGGGGAATTTCGGCCTGGCTCGATCGATCGAAGGTTAGACTCGATCGATCGAAAGTCAGCCCAGATGCGTTTTCTGCAGAATTTCCAACTCAGCCCAAACTCTTTAAACGTTTAGGGTTTTATGTTTTTGCCCTAGGTATATAAGGCAAACCCTAGCCACGTTTTTCAGAGTCGCATAAGTTGTATTGTTGCTCATACATTGCGGTTTTGTGTAAATCTCTTGTGAGATCTAGAGGAGCTTTCCTTTACACAAAGCTTAGGGTTTTCAAGATTGAGATCACTTCAACATCTTGATGATCAACTTGGTTACTGCCTTTGAAGCTTAAAGAATATCAAGCGTGGGTGCTTGTAGCTGATTGAAGGGATTTAAAGAAAGAAGTAGTCCGTGGACTCGGAGCCTGCGCGTGGTCGTGTCAGGAAGTTTTACTGGTGGGTAGCATTAGGAAGTCAAGCGGGGAGCTTGTAAGTCCTTTTGTAAGAACTTCAATTCTTTCTTAGTGGATTCCGTTTTGCCTTGAGGATCGGTGGGTAAAATCCTCTCCAGGTTTTTCCGTGTGGTTTCCTGGGTGATCATATCATGTGTTATTTATTTTCCGCTGCTTTATATGTTTTATATGCTTGATATGATTTTGTGATTGTTTTAACCTAGAACTGTTTAATTTGACTAAGTAAAAACTTGGCTAAGTAATCTAGGCTACGCAATCTGGTTATAGTTTAAGGGGTCTAAACCGTTCAAGTGGTATCAGAGCGGGTTGCTCTTCTGTCTGAGATTTTTATCTCTGAGTTGATCCTTGACCCCGGTTGTCATGGAGCATGGACACTCTCTGTTTGTTCCTCCTCACTTTGATGGGAACAATTATGCTTACTGGAAAGTAAGGATGAAAGCATTCCTGAAATCCATTGATGAGAGGGTGTGGAATTCCGTTGAATACAGATGGGAGAAGCCCACTACTCCTGTGAGTGAGTGGCAAACTTCTGAAAAAGAAGCAGTAGGCTTCAATAGCAAAGCTATGAATGCCATATTCAATGCTGTTTCAATGGAGGAATTTAAGAGGATCTCTAATGTTGAGGTTGCTCATACTGCTTGGAAAATCCTCCAAACAGTGCATGAAGGCACAAAGGCTGTTAAGATAAACAAATTGCAGTAATTAACTTCTAGGTTTGAAAACTTTAGAATGTCTGATGATGAAACCTTTGATGAGTTTTATGCTAAACTTAATGATATTGTTAATTCTGCGTAAAATTTGGGTGAAGTCTATGATCAACCTAAAGTTGTTAGGAAGATTCTTAGATCCTTAACTAAAGACTTTAGACCCAAAGTGACAGCCATTACTGAGAGTAAGGATGTTGACTCCATCCCTGTGGATGAGTTTGTAGGACCTCTTCAATCCTATGAGTCTGACTTACCCAAGACTATCAAATCCAAATCAATGGCACTTAAGTCTGTTAATGATGTTGAAGCTGGTGGATTTGATGATGAGCTCTCTCCCATGAAGATAGCTTACCTTGCCAAGAACTTCAGAAATTTTCTCAGAAACACTAATAGAAAGGCAAGGAATACTAACACTGCTGAACCTAGAAACTTTAGGAAGAATGATCCCACTAAGGTTAATAATTTTGAAAAACCTAGAGAACAAGTAGGTCAATCTTCTAATAACTCTTTGGGTCCTCAGTGTTTTGGTTGTCAAGGGTATGGTCATGTCAAATCTGAATGTCCTACTTTCTTGAGGAATAAGGGTAAAGCTATGGCTGTAACCCTTAATGATAATGAGGTTTCTGATGATGAGTCCGGTTGTGACGAGGATGAAAACTTCATTGCTTTCACTGCTACTGGTACAGTAGATGAAAGCATATCTGCTGAGGAGAACCCTGCTGATGGGGAACTCTCTGAAGATGCAGATCTTCAAGAGGCCTATAACAAACTTTGCAAAATTGCTGCAAAGGATGCTATGAAAGTTGATTTAGGCCTGAAGAAAATTGATACTCTTGAGCTTGAAAAGAAAAATTTGCTTGTAAAACTGTTTGATGCTAATGATCTTTTGAATAATGTTAAATCTGAAAACATGCTTTTGCTTGATAAAGTTAGAACTTTGGAACATGATTTATCTGTTGCTAGATCTGCTAGTTCTAAACTTGATCACATGCTGAATGTTCAAAAGTATCCTTCTGATAAAGCTGAGTTAGGATATGTTGAAAGCATCTTTGATTCTGGACCCCATTCCACTGTCTTTATTCCTTCTTCTTCTTCTGTACCTTCTGTGAGTGAGGTTGTGAGTGAAACCATTAAACCCCCTATGAGTGAGGTTGCTAAACCTGTAGAAGTTTCACCACCAAAGAAGATTAGGGTAGACTTAAGAGAATCCAAACCTAAGGAGCCTACCAAACCTAAGGACAAGATGCATGGTAAACCTGCTTGGGTTTGTCATTATTGTGGTAAGTCTGGACATATCCGTCCTAACTGTTATAAGCTTCAAGCTGATAAGAGAGCAAAAAGACCAAAAGTGCCTGTGCCTCAAGCACAAGATCCTATGGTACTAATTGGTGAATTGGTAAAGGCGTTAAACCTTTATTCCAATTCTGGAGTTGGGAATCACTCTAATGTGAATAAGAACTCCAATACTCGGGGTGCATCTAAAAAGTTTTGGATGCAAAAGACTCGAAATAACTGAGTCTTTCTGACATGGTCCTTGTGCTTCATTGCTTTATTCTGTTGTGACCATTGTTCTTTGGTTTTTATGTTTTTCTTTTGTTCTAGGACTTGCATTGCATTACATACATGCATTTCACTCTAGGATTTATTTGTTTTCTCTTTTAATAATAATAATAAAAAAAAAAAAAAAAAAAGGAGAAAGCAAAATCTTTGTTGAACATTATTTTTCTTGATTTTTGAAAACAAGGTTGGTCAATCTTTTTACACATGTCATGTTGTGTACCTTGTTTAACTTTGATGAGCTTATTTACTGCACTTGACTAGTTGAAACTTTGTAGTGCATGTTGTGTGGGAAAGATGTGTGTGGTTCTTAATCACTTTGCCTTAATCATGAAGTCACTTGTTTTTGACTGTCGGACTTGATCCTTTTGAGAAAGGCATAAATAACCATCTCACCACTGTTCACTAGCCAATCATGAACACCTTAGTGCATATCATAAGATTTAGTGCTCGAGAAAGTGTAGCACATGCACAAAAAGAACATAAGGTGTAGCCTCAAATTAAATTAAAACTGGTGTGTACTATTAGGCTTGATGCCAATTCACTTAATTCAAACCGGTGTGTACTATTCGGCTGAATGCCAATTCATATAAATAAGAGGCAAAAATGAAAGAAACTTACATGATTGCAAGCTTTTGTTCTAGGAGATGTGGGAGTTATAGGATGTAACTCTTTAGGTGATAGTCTCTTTTAAATTCTATGTGATGAATTGTGTAGACTTTGTGTTTGATTGCTATTCACATATCACCTCACATGTATCTCAAGTCTTTGCTAGTTTCACACACTACACAAGTTACTCTTTGTTAAACACTGTACATGCTAGTGTGTGTGTTCTTGGTCTGACCAACCAAGTTTGAAAATATCTTGAGATTTGTGCACAACATATTTGTTGCTTGAGAAATTATTAAGGAAGATGATTGAAACTTGTGTTTGAGAAAATTGGGTTTAAAAATTTTGGGTTTTTGAAAAAGCATTCCATCTCATACTCATGCATTTTGATTTAATTGTTCAAAAGCTTTGAGGAGTTGTTTTCAAAATTAGGTTTGCATTTTTCAAAACTGTGTTTTTCCCAAAAAATTCAGTGTGTCTCTGCCCATTTCGATCGATCCAATGTGTTTTTCGATCGATCGAAAAAGTGCCTCAGAATGTGCTAAAATGACTGTCACATTCGATCGATCGAATCTAATTTTCAATCGATCGAAGATCGTGAAGAAGCTTTTTTAAAAGGTTGAAATCTGACTTTTCAAAGAACTATTTCAAAAACTTTTTCAAACCTTTTTCTCTCTCCGACGAGGCAAAGACTAAAAGATCCAATTTTTGTCGTTTTCTTCCGGAATTTTTGCAAAGAATCTCTTTCCTCAAGCCGGTATGCCTATTTTACCCTTCCTTTTCATTTTATTTTCATGATTTCATGCATTTTTCAAGCATTTTAGGGAACTTTTCTTTTTGGGATTTTTGATGATTCAGACCATATTGTGTGCAATTGATCAATGGGTTTTGGTGGGGACACCCTATAGACATGTTCTCAATAGTTTAATTTGATCAATTTTGTGTTTTGTGAAAAATTGAAATTTCTAGGGTTTATAATTGATCCGAATTGGGGCTTTTTGTGAAATTAGGTTTAATTGATGAAATTGGCTTGTGTAATTGATGTAATTGGTTATTATAAACTGTTTTCAATGGTGTGTAATGATTAATACTTCAATTTGGTACAAAAAATTTTCAAGTGGTTCTCAAATTTTTAGGGTTTTTGTCAAGAAACTCTATGTTCAAGCCAATTTTGTGTAATTAAACTTAATTTGATCCTGGTTACTGCATTAGTTCATGCATCATAACATTGTTAATGTTCATGCATCATATAGATTTTTATTCTATATTTTTTTTGTGCTAACTTGCAGTCTGCCATTGGTTTTGTTTTTGTTCTTTTTGGTTTTCTCTTTGTGTCTCTGTCCTTTTCCTTAGCACCATGCCTAGGAAGACTAGAGCACGTAGGACTCTTCCCACTCCTACTCCTTCCCCTCCTTCTTTTGATTGTGAGTGGTTCCCCCGAGAGAAAAACCAAGAGATTTTTGAGACTTTAAACCTTAAGAGAAAGATTTGGGCTGAGCGTTCTGTCCTGTTAGATGAGTTAGATCCTGCCATTAGGGCAAATTTTGAGCGTAGTGGTTGGTTGCCTTTATTAGTTGTGTCTGACCTTCCACCTCCGACTATCTTGATTAGAGAGTTCTTCTCGAACCTCTCTGTCCACATCTATGATTCCAACACTCTTGTTAGGAGTTGGATACGAGGTGTAGAGTACACCATTACTCCTCAGGTAGTGGCTGATGCTCTTGAGGTACCGTTGGTTAGGGATCCTGTCTATCCCTATGATGAGTCACCCGAGTTGAGTGATGTCATGTCTTACATCACTGGATCATCTATCCAGTGGGGTTCTGATCCTAGGATCACCACCGCTGAGCTTCCTAAGACTACCTATCTTTTCTTTAGGATAGCCTGTCACTCACTCTGGCCCATTTCTCATCTGCACACCATTTCTCTTGAGAGGTGTGTATTCTTATATGCTCTTGTTACTGATGCTCCTATCAGTTTTCCCCATCTTTTTCTTCGTTCTTTGAACGAAGTTTATAGGAGTTCATCTACTGCTCATGCCTTTGTCCATCCTATTTTCATTCATAGGATTTTACTTTATCTAGGTTTAGAGGATTTCCTTGCTTCTGAGCTTGTTCATGTTATAGGTCCTATAAGTGCGTCTTTTCTTAGACAGAGGGCCGCTCATTTTCGAGCTGGTTCTAAACATCCTAGGTCTGATCCCTCTAGTAGCGCTCCTCCTCCTCCTTCTTCTTCTACAGGTCCTGTTGGTGAGGCTGTTCCAGATCCTGTAGGTGCTGCTGCTGTTCCTCCACCTTCTGCGGCCGACTTCGATGTTCGTCGTACTTTGGAGACTGTCATGACCGTTCAGGCGGCTCATGGTCAGCTTTTGGTGGATCTGTTCCACGAGATTCGTGCTCTGAGAGCGGATTTGGCGCATCTTCGTTCTTCCTCACCACCTCCTTTTGATGATGGCCTATGATGCCCTTTGGCATTCCGTCACAAAAAGGAGGAGTAGAGTTTTGACTTGTAGAGGAGATTTTGTTGATAGGGGGAGATTTTTTTGTGTTAGGGGGAGATATTTTTTTTAGCATGGGATATTTTTCTGGAGTTTATTTAGATTGTATCTAGGTGCTTCACTTTGTATATCATTTTTGGGGATATTCATGTTAGGGGGAGTAACATTGATTGATATATTGATATACATGTTTTCTTTTGATTCTTGTTGTCTTATGATTCACTACTTATTGATTTATATTTCTGAGTTGATTCATTGATATATATCTTTATTTTGTGTTGTATGAATCTTACAAGAATATTATACCTGTTTATATACTATTTTCTGCCACACATGCGTTTATGTGTTTGTTGAGTATTTCAGGAATATACAGGTTGATTCAACAAAGCTGCTGTCTACACTTGCAACCGATGGATAGTAGTTAGGTTGAACTTTAGTTTATGAGCATTATTTTATAAAGGGCTTTTTACTTGTAAACTTTGAGCTTTTAATTTGTGTTTTGTCACGGATTGCCAAAGGGGGAGTTTGTTAGGTTCTAAGGTCTTAGGATTTTATGTATTTAGAACTCTAATTTGTAATGTTGGCAAACCATGATCAAAACAATGTATTTAGTCTTGTTTAGGCTTGCTCAAAGTTGATAAAATATTGTAAAGTTGGAATCGAGTGACTGCAGATGCATTGGGGCATTTCGGCCTGGCTCGATCGATCGAAGGTTAGACTCGATCGATCGAAAGTCGGCCCAGATGTGTTTTCTGCAGAATTTCCAACTCAGCCCAAACTCTTTAAACGTTTAGGGTTTTATGTTTTTGCCCTAGGTATATAAGGCAAACCCTAGCCACGTTTTTCAGAGTCGCACAAGTTGTATTGTTGCTCATACATTGCGGTTTTGTGTAAATCTCTTGTGAGATCTAGAGGAGCTTTCCTTTACACAAAGCTTAGGGTTTTCAAGATTGAGATCACTTCAACATCTTAATGATCAACTTGGTTGCTGCCTTTGAAGCTTAAAGAATATCAAGCGTGGGTGCTTGTAGCTGATTGAAGGGATTCAAAGAAAGAAGTAGTCCGTGGACTCGGAGCCTGCGCGTGGTCGTGTCAGGAAGTTTTACTGGTGGATAGCATTAGGAAGTCAAGCGGGGAGCTTGTAAGTCCTTTTGTAAGAACTTCAATTCTTTCTTAGTGGATTCCGTTTTGCCTTGAGGATCGGTGGGTAAAATCCTCCCCAGGTTTTTCCGTGTGGTTTCCTGGGTGATCATATCATGTGTTATTTATTTTCCGCTGCTTTATATGTTTTATATGCTTGATATGATTTTGTGATTGTTTTAACCTAGAACTGTTTAATTTGACTAAGTAAAAACTTGGCTAATTAATCTAGGCTACGCAATCTGGTTATAGTTTAAGGGGTCTAAACCGTTCAATTACTCTTAACCAAAATTCTAAACGCTTATAGTTCTCTATTAACAAAATTATAACTCAAAGTTCTAGTTGTGAGTTGCAATACAAATTCTCACCAATAGTACTTGCTATAATTCACGGATAACCCAAAAGAATCAACTTATAGCAACTAATAACCTGAAATACTAAACTTAACAGCATAATAACATATAAAGAAAGCAATAAAAAATTCCAGACTTTTTCAACCAATCCAAACATATTCTAATTTTTACCAATCCAAAATAGAGGACTTTCACTAAACAGATGTAAATTTTTTACCAAGCCTTTAATCTACACTGATTCTAATTTCATTGAGACATTTTGTTAAACACTTAGGGTTGGCCTATTTTGAAAAATGATACCAATTCTTATATCTCTTTCAACCATTATACCAATAAAAACATGAGAGAGAGAGAGAGAGAGAGAGAGAGAGCAAGAAAACTGGTGAATTTGTCAAACAAAATTGGATTTTGAATAACATAGCTCTTCAAATTGCTTATCCTACTATAGTTCCATAAAGTGTTGAATACATACTTCAAGAGTAATGTCTAGTATCTATAAATTTCCTCTACATATAAATTTTGAGTTTCCATTTTAAAGAAATACATTCAAATGTTTTCTCATTTCAATTGACAACCCATGTACATAGTTACTCTTGTAGGCCTTTTGTCGAACACCTAACAGCTATGGCCAAGAAATAGAACTTAGTTGATGTATAGGTGCTGGAACAGAGGAACTTAAAAAAAAAATAATAGTAATGTAATCTAGAAATTAAAAACTTATTGACAGAAAATTGATATACCACCAATTTCACATGGTTTTGAAACCCGGACCGTTCATTGAACCGTAAAAGGGAGAGGTTCAAGATTTTTGAGGTCCAACCGAGGTTGAACTGGGGTTTAACTGTGATAATGTCATAATTAATTTAATAATTAATTAAAGCCTAAATATAGATATTAAATTTATAAAACTAGCAAAATTGACTAATATATCTATATATGTGAGGGAAATTTAATGATTTTCAAGCATATATTTAATAATTAAATAAGAAAGTTAATAAAATAAAATAATAACCATGACAACATTAAAATTTATGATTAATTTTTGAAGTAAAGTTGAATATCTTTGAAGGATTTTAATTATAATTATTTTTTATTTCTTGTAAGAGATGGATAATTTAATTAAGTAGAATAAAATTGTGTTAAGTTGTTTTTATTAAAAAAAAAAATGCTAAGGGGTTGGACCTCACAGTTCTTGCCATCGGTTCTGCATCAACCGTGTGGTCCAACCTCGGTTTTAGGGGTTCACGAAATTGCCACATATGCTCAGTTCACTATGCTTAAAAAACTGAATTTCAATCTAGTTCTCGGTTTTTCCGATCTGGTCCGGGTCTGAAAACAGTGCAATTTCAGGCTTCAGCCAGAAAATCCAATTTATATTCAATACATACAAAAAAAGAATTGGGCATGAGGATAACCTTATTGCAACCCATGAACACCATTGTTAGTCTGTTACCTCGCCCAGCAAATCCGTCTCAAAGAGCTCCTTGATAGTCATCACAATCTTCTTCGACACAAATTTCCACCTTAAATCGCCAGAACCTAAAAAAAATAAAAAAAATAAATAAATAAAACCCAATTTTGCTTCAAAACCGAGATGGAAAAATAAATAACACAAATTTCCACCTTAAATCGCTAAAACCTAAAGCACAAAAAAAAAAAAAAAAAAAAACCCTTTTTTAATGCCGACAAACCAAAGGTCAACCATTTAGTTATAGCAACCCAAAACACCAAAGTAGATCACCCACAACCACAAACAAAATTCCATGAACAATTGAAGTGGAGAAAGAACAGTATATTAGAAGTAATAACTAGGCAGGTAGGTTTTCAATTGAAGAGCAAATCAGAATTCTTACCTCGGGTTTGGACTTCCTCTACAGAGGAGGCTGGCTTCAGTTGCAATTGACAGCCAAAACCCAACACACCCAAGGGTTAGGAAGTGAAATTCCTAAAATGACAGAAAAACCTAATTAAAGATGAAATCCCTAAATTGACAGAAAAACCCTACCTGTATCTGTGATTGGAGTGAATCACTTCAGAGGAGAAAGGGAATGGGATCAGGTTTTGTTGGAGCTAATATGGGTCTGGATTTTGGATGATGGAGAAGGGGTTTGGCCATGGGATGTGTTTTGGATGATGGAGAACGTTTCACCATGGGGTGTGTTTTGAATGGGGAAGGATCAAGGGAATGGGTTTTATGTAATATCAGGTTTTAGAAAAAATGAAAATTAGATTTTTTTTTTTTTTTTTTTAAATAACGAACGTGGAAAATTATGGAGAGGTCAAAAGCTTCGGTTTTATATATATACTAATCGCTAACCCGTGCGATGCACGGGAAAGCTGCTAAAAATGAGATCAACTCAATATATATATATATATATATATATATGTATATATTGGATCCAAACCCAAAGACTTATCTAAGTCTGTGCACAAACTCAATTACAGATACAAAGAGAAACACAGCTTAAACTACAATTCAATCAACTCTAGAACAAAACAGACACAGGAATACCCCCAATATAAGCATAAATTTCAAAATCACAAAATTATCCAACACATAACTGGGGTAAAAAATCTCAGAAAGGTTGGGATTTCTTCTTTATTTTTCCTACTCAAGATATGGATTCATGCAAGTACATGTACTTGCAGTAGAATGAACATGAAGGAAACATTTATCAGAAAAACATTAACAGCAAAGCTATAGCTCATTCAACAATTGACAAATTATCTACGAAAACCTATAAAGTAATCCACAATTAACAAATTAATTAACAAAGCAAAACTCACAATTCACCAATGTATCTAAAAAGGCTCTTCACAACTGATTGAGCTTCCATTTACTTGTTCTTCACTATTTTTTTCTCCTCAACACCCAAATAGATGCTTAATTAAAATTTTAAGAATATAATCCAACATGCAAAACTCAGATATGTCCCTAAAAAATCACAAACTTGGTCATCCATACAAAATAAAAATAAATCTGGGTATCAATAAACTTGGTCATCAAAAACACAAAATATAAACTCTAATCAATTAACAATTAGGGTTGATTAGAGTTGGTTATCCCTATTAGGGTTGGTCATCCCTTTTGGGGGTCGTTCATCTCTTTTCAGTTTTAGGCTTAAGAGAAACAGAAACAGTTCTGTTATCAACAGCAAGCTTAGTACTAATCAAATTTTCAAGTTTAGCTTTAGACTCAGCTAACTCTTGTTCCAAGCTTTTCATCTTCTCATCTTGAGAGGAAATTTGATTTCTTAAAAATTCATTCTTTTTATTAGATTCAACTAATCTAACAAGCAATTCTTTTTTTTCAAGATTAGCCAATTTTAACTCTTCCTTGAATTTCTTAGAAATTTTCAAAGATTTAGATAATTCCTTACGAAGAGTTTCAAAAGCATCAAAAAAATCAACAGAAACAATAGTGTCCTTTTTATTCAAAACATCACAGGCATCAACAAAATCAGCAGAAGCATGAGCAGAAACATGATCAGAAAGACACTTTAAATTGTCCATGACAACAGGGGTCAAGGATCAGCCCTTAGATCAAAAGATCTACAACAAGAAGAGCTACCTGCTCTGATACCACTTGTATGGAAATTTAGACCCCTTAAAAACAACCAGATTGCGTAGCCTAGTTAATTAGCCAAGTTGTTACTTAGTCAAATTAAGCAACTCTAGGTTAAAACAATCAAATAATCATATCATGCATATAAAACATATAAAGCAGCAGAAATAATAAAGAACACAAGATATGATCACCCAGGAAACCACACGGAAAAACCTGGGGAGGATTTTACCCACCGATCCTCAAGGAAAAACGGAATCCACTAAGAAAGAATTGAAGTTCTTACAAAAGGACTTACAAGCTCCCCACTTGACTTCCTAATGCTACCCACCAGTAAAACTTCCTGACACGACCACGCGCAGGCTCCGAGTCCACGGACTACTTCTTTCTTTGAATCCCTCAATCAAGTACAAGCACCCACGCTTGATTTTCTTTAAGCTTCAAATGGTTGCAACCTTGTTGATCATCAAGATGTTGAAATAATCTCTACCTTGAAAACCCTAAGTTTATGTGAAGGAAAGCTCATCAAAGATCTCACAAGAGATTCACATAAACAGCAATATGAGCAACAAAGACTTAGAGAGGTTTGGGTACAAAACCCTAAAAATAAAAGGAGGCACAAGAGGCACTCTAATCTCTCTCTCTCTCTAGTCCCAAAAACGTGGCTTAGGGTTTCCTTTATATAGTGGGAGAAGTAGATCTGAAGCCCTAATCCTTAATGGGCTTAAGTTGCTGTTTGGGCCGACTTAAAATTTTGCAGATACGATTTTCGATCGATCGAGCCTGTTCTTCGATCGATTGAACCAGGCAGAATATGAAGTCTTCTTCCTGCAGCTTGTATGTTCTTGAATCTTGACTTGAATCACCTTGAGCATTGTCTAATAAAACCTATAGACTCTAAGATCTATATCTAGACAAGTTTGTGTTCACGATTTGCCAATTGTTCTAAACATTTAGAACCTAACATAGAGTGTTAGGGGTTCATCTATTTGCCCCTCATTCCATGAGCATTTAGTGTAACTTGATTGGATGACCACCATTTACGCATATTGATGATTGGCCAGTTTTTTGGGTTGTCTTAGCAACTTAATTGGAGGATCATTACTTAAGTCGATTGTCATCGGAGGATCGCTATTTGACTCAATCAGCTTTGGAGGGTTACTTGGATCGTTTGTCACCTTGGTTACTTGATTCGACGATTTCTACTTGTGTCAATCATCTTTGGAGGATCACTTGGATCGTTCATAACCTTGATGACTTGGTTCGATGATCTATATTTGAGGCAATCTTATATGAAGGATTTCTTGGATCAGTCATCACCTTAGTTACTTGGTTGGATGATCTCTACTCGAGTTGACCATCTTTAGAGGATCATTTGGATCGTTTATCACCTTGGTGGCATGGTTAGATGATCTCTACTTGAGTCGATCATCTTTGGAGGATCTCTTGGATCAATTGTCACCTTAGTTACTTGGTTGGATGATCTCTACTCTAGTCGACCATCTTTGGAGGATCATTTGGATCATTTGTCACCTTGGTGACATGGTTAGATGATCTCTATTTGAGTCAATCATCTTTGGAGGATCTCTTGGATCATTCGTCACCTTGGTGACTTGGTTGGATGATCCCTACTCGAGTTGATCATCCTTAGAGGATCTATTGGATCGTTCATCACCATGGTGACTTGGCTAGATGATCTCTACTTGAGTCAATCATCTTTGGAGGATTTCTTCAATCATTTGTCACCTTGGTGACTTGGTTAATTTGTCACCCTGTAGGTAGGAAGACTCAAATCTTTTTCCAAGGCTTTCGTGGGTGGCTTGGTTCGTCCCTCCACCCATCAATAGGATGATTTGGATTTTTTACCAAGGCACTCGTGGGTGGCTTGGTTCGTCCCTCCACCCGTTGGTAGGAAAACTTAGATTTTTTACCAAGGCACTTGTGGGTGGCTTAGTTCGTCCCTCCACTTGTCAGTAGGAAGACTTTGAATTTTTACTAAGGCACTCGTAGGTGGCTTGGTTCGTTCATTCACTTGTAGGTGACTTTGGTCATTGTCCTTCCCTCTCGGTGATGACTTTACTTTGGACCGTCCACCCGTAGGTGACTTTGATCGTCATCCTTCCCTCTTGGGTAGGACTTTACTTTGGACTGTCCACCAGTAAACGACTTTGGTCGTCCGTCCACCCATAGGTGACTTTGATCGTCACCCTTCCCTTTTGTCATTGTACTTCCCTCTTGGGGATGACTTTACATTGGATCGTCCACCCGTAAGCAACTTTGGTCATTGTCCTTCCCACTTGGGGATGACATTACGTTGGACCATCTATCCATAGGCGACTTTAGTCGTTGTGTAATACCCCACATTTATTTATTTATTTGTGGTTGTTACTTTTTCTTTTAAATATAGTTGATGGGCCATGAGTATTCTTTTGTTAGTAACTGTAGCCCACTACCCCACTAAGCCCACTACGTTAACTACAGGGTAGAGGAAGAGATAAATCAGGGTTTCATCACTAAGGAAGTTAGGAAGTGTGTTTTTCCCTTGGAGTTTAGAACAAATACAATTGAAGAGGCAACCAATTGTTCTAGGTATGATTTTTCATCTGTTAGAAACAAAGCATTAAAAGAGTTAGAATTTTATCTTAGGAACGTTAGTGATGTTTAGATTTTTCAAAAGGGATATTTCCTAGAACTGTTGTTTACACTTTTAGGTTAGTGTTTACAGACTTCATTCTAGAACAAAACCATGGAATTACAAGTTCTAATCTATGTATATGGCTCACGTTTTTCTATTGGATATATGTATATATATATATATATATATATTATATTATATTATATAATATAAGTCAATGATATTGCCCTACCCACTGTTTTTCTTTGAGGTTTCAATTGGAGAGCTGGTCAGTTGCTTTGTGATCAGACATATTAAAACCATTGGGAGACATATTTGTGTGTGTGTGTATATATATATATTAAGTCTTATGATTGGGCTCTGTGTATATGGCTTGCACGTTGCCCACTGTAGAATAAGTGATTTTTGACATCAAGTTTTCTTTCGGACATGTATATATTAAGTCCTATTAGATTTGCCACGTTTTCTTTGACTATATATTAGGTTGGATTAACGTTTTCTTCGGTTATATATATTAGGATGGTTTAATGTTTTCTTTGGGGTTTTGTATTAAATCCTAGGTCAATGATATTTTGGCTACTACCTTTCTCATGGCAATATGAGTTTCGATTAATGAAAGGGAATATTATTGGTTAAAGAAACATTAATTTAGTGTTAAAAGTGTTATAAGTTCAGCAAAGTATAATCTTAGTGAGTTAATTTGTATAATTCAATAAGCTTTATATTTTGTGGAGAATATTAAGTAATTTCCATTATTGGTCCTATTTAAGAGTATTTTGAGATTATTGACAGGTGTAGCTGGACTTTTAGAGTGATTCAAGTGCTGTAAGTAATTATGCATAATATGCACAAGTTTTGTCATTAGGTTCTTAGAAGTTAAAAGTTTTCAAAAGTTATGTATTTCAAAACTTATAGTTTCTCAAGTTTATCAAAAGCATTTTTACATCATTGAAAGAGAAACTTCTACTTTTAAATAATGTTTTAAAGAGAAACTTTGAATTCTAAACAACGTTTTGAACGTCTGAATCTTAATTAAAAGATGATTTCTAAACTAAACTATTTTCAGAAAATAATTGAGTTTCAAAATAAATTTTCTAAAATGGTTGTTCTTCATTAAATTTGTTTAAAACCAAGTGATTTCAAAGTCATATTCCTATTTTTTCCAAATGGTATTTTAAATGTTTCTTTTAACAAATTGAGCTTTCAGACTTACTCAAGAATTGTAAAATATTTATATAAGCTCCTCAGTTCTTATTCATTCGCTAAGAGAGTCAAGCATCATTTGATCTATGTTCCAATTCGATATTGTGATATTCAATATGCCTTTATATTTGGAATAATTGTTACTATCAAGAAAATTATTCTATTTTGTATAAACTATGCTTTTGTGATATGTGACTCAAAATAAGTGTTTTTAAAATTGATCAGGTAAATGTGTAAGCCCACTCACAAGTTTGTATTTGAGAATAAATGCCGATCCCTCACCAGCAAGGGTTAGATGTTGGTATCCGCTCATAGGATTATATGTGAGAATATGTGATATGTGTTTATGTGATATTGTACTCTGATCAATTATCTGTATGTGCTTTCAAATGATTTTAAGATTTTATTACATATGTATTAATTGGCTCATTGTATGTTTTGGAAAACTATATTTGATATCCTTAAGTGAATTTACGAAATTAAAATACTCATGCTTTGCTTGACTCTATTCTGTTGTGTATAGTGCAAAATTGCTTACTGGATGTGTGGCTCACCCCATCAATTACAATTTTCAGATTAAAGTTTAGTTAGGAAATAGAAACTTTGGATTCTTCATAAGGTGCAAGGTAGAGCATGACAGTTTTTAGGCGACGTCAATAATGCTTCAAGCTTTTATGGATTTTTAGTTATTTTTATTTCACTTAAGATTTTTGGAAATTATTTACAAATTGCGGATTTTAGCATTGTAAGAGATTTATTAAGAGCGCTATTTATTTGGAGGCTACTGAATGTTTATTGAGTTATGTAAGATTAGCAAGTTAGTCACGCATCTAAATTCATGTTCCATAGATTTGGGTCGTGACATGTTTTCCCTCCCTCTTGGGGATGATTTTACGTTGGAGCGTCCACCCCTAGGCGACTTTGGTTGTTGTCCTTCTCTCTTGGGGATGACTTTACGTCGGACCATCCACTCGTAGGTGACTTTGGTCGTTCGTCCACCCGTAGGCAACTTTGGTCATTGTCTTTCCCTCTTAGGCATGACCTTATGTTGGACCATCCACCCGTTGGCGACTTTGGTCATCCGTCCACCCATAGGCAACTTAGGCCGTTGTCCTTCCCTCTTAGGGATGACTTTATGTTAGACTATCAACCTGTAGGCAACTTTGGTCATTCGTCCACTCGTAGGCAACTTTGGTTGCTATCCTTCCTTCTTGGGAATGACTTTACATTGGATCGTCCACCCGTAGGCGACTTTGGTCGTTGTCCTTCCTATTTGGGGATAACTTTACGTTGGACTGTCCACCCATAGGCAACTTTGGTCGTTTTCCCTCCCTTTTGGGGATGATTTTACATTGGACCGTCCACCCTTAGGGGACTTTGGTCATCCGTCCACCAGTAGGTAAGACTTAGTCTTTGGACAAGGATCAGGTGCTCGTAGGCATTCTTGATCATCGATTCATCCCATTGGTAAGACTTAGTTTTGGATGAGGATTAGGTGTCGTTGGCATCCTTAGTTGTCGATCCATCCTGTTGGGATGAGGATTAGGTGCCCGTGGGCATCCTTGGTTGTCGATCCATCTCGTTGGGATGAGGATTAGGTCCTCTTTTTGTAGCAATCAATGATTCTGTATGGTCCTTCCTAGTTAGGTCCTAAATTTCCTTGTACGGGATCCTTTGCGGCCGTGGTCACTTTCCTTAAAACAAGGTCCTCGATGCTAAAGTGTCCAGGTTTGACCTTGGCATTATAGTGTTTAGCCATGAGGTCTTGGTAACGGGCCATTCGTTATTCAGTAGTTACCCTGACCTCATCCAGTAGATCCAAGTGTAGACAAATCCCTTATTCGTTCTTCCTTTCATAGTGTTTAGCCATGAGATCTTGCTGAAGTCTTGGCACTTGTCGCATGCTTTTACGTAAGATTTGGCATCCTTTTGCATGGTAGGCCAATAGCACCCTACTTATTCGAGCTTGTGGACCAACGATCACGCCTTCGAGTGGTTTCCACACACTTCTTCATGGACTTTTCTAATGACGTAGTTTGATTCATTGGGGATCAAACACCTTAGGTATGGTCGGGAGAAACCTCTCCCATTGTTAGTGAGTTGATCGTCTACACACGTGCCAATGGATGTACTCGAAGAACAAAAGAGAAGAACCAATCAAAGGGCACCAACCAAAGACCCTCCGAAGGTTAAGTCAGTAATAGAAGACTCTCCAAGAACTCAAGAGTGCAAAAGCTAGGGAGGATTCACATACCTCAAGAAGGGTAAGGTTTGTGGTTTATATAGTGGTAAGAGCTGACCTGAATCCCATGATACAAGGGAATTTCCTTGTAGAGAGAAGGGTCCCGAGATACTTGGGATCACCTTACCAAATAATTTCCATACAAGGATGCGTGAGTGTGCCCCATGTAAGCCCCGTAGAAATCCTAGGGGGACGGGTCGTCAAGATCTGGGATTGCCTGATTCGTCTGCCTATGGATCAGTCATCCCTTTTGGGGTCGGTCATCCCTTTTGGGGTCAATCATCCATTTCGGGGGTTGGTCATCCCTTTTGGGGTCGTTCATCCTTTTCGGGGGCCGGTCATCCCTTTTAAGGTCGATCATCCCTTTTGGGGTTGGCCATCCCTTTTGGGGCCGGTTATCCTTTTCGAGGGTCGGTCATCCCTTTAGGGCACCCCCATATCGATCAGTCAAAAATTATCCTCATCAATTGCCCCCTACTCCGTGAGTCGTCGAGGTGGTCGAAAGGTCGCGAAGTTGTCATAAATGCTTTGCCCCTTGTTTTGGGTTGACACTTATACTTTTCAGCAATTTATAAAGCTTTCAGTTTACTTCATAATTAATTTCTTGCGTTTTGTACAAGTGTTAATGCCTATCGATTTTCCTTATATCACATCAGTGTTTATTTAATTGTTGGTTTGGAGGGTTTATCTCAGTGTTGGGCACTGAGAGCTATGACTCGTAGGTTATTTCACCCCAACCCTCCTTTCTTTGACTTGTCAATTTACCTTTTGGGTAAGGTTTTGAGTTTTGATAAGGATTAGGTGCACGAGGGCATCCTTGATTGTTTGACTCCTTAGGCAGGACTTAGGACTTGATTAGGTGCACGAGGACATCCTTGATTGTCTGTCCACCCCTTGGGTAGGACTTAGGATTTGGTCAGGTGCATGAGGGCATCCTTGATCGTTTGTCCATCCCTAAGGATGGACTTAGGATTTAATTAGGTGCACAAAGGCATCCTTAATCGTCTGCCCACCACTTGGGTAGGACTTAGGATTAGATTAGGTGCACGAAGGCATCCTTGATCATCGGTCGACCCTTTGGGTAAGACTTAGGATTAGATTAGGTGCACGAAGGCATCCTTGATCATCGGTCGACCCTTCGGGTAAGACTTAGGATCTGATTAAGTGCACAAGGGCATCCTTGATCATCTGTCCATCCCTTTGGAAGGACTTAGGCATGAGGGCATCCTTAATCATCTGTCCATCCCTTAGGTAGGACTTAGGATTTGATCAGCTGCGCGAGAGTATCCTTGATCGTTCGTCCATCCCTTGGGTAGGACTTAGGCTTTGATCAGGTGCACTAGGGCATCCTTGATCCTCTACGTACCCCTTAGGTAGGACTTAAGACTTGATCAGGTGCACGGCGACATACTTGATTGTTTGTCAACTCCTTAGGCAGGACTTAGGACTTAATCAGGTGCATGAGGACATCCTTGATCGTTTGTCCACCCCTTAGGTAGGAATTAGGATTTGATCAGGTGCACGAGGGCATCCTTGATCGTCTGTCCATCCCTAAGGAAGGACTTAGGATTTGATTAGGTGCACAAGGGCATCCTTGATCATCTGTCCACCACTTGGGTAGGACTTAGGATTAGACCAGGTGCATAAAGGCATCCTTGATCATCTGTTGACCCCTTGAGTAGGACTTAGGATCTGATTAAGTACACAAAGGCATCCTTGATCATCTGTCCATCCCTTTGGAAGGACTTAGGCATGAGGGCATCCTTGATCATTTGTCCATCCTTTAGGTAGGACTTGGGATTTGATCAGCTGCACAAAGGTATCCTTGATCATTTGTCCATCCCTTGGGCAGGACATAAGATTTAATTAGGTGCACTAGGACATCCTTGATCCTCTATGTACCCCTTAGGTAGAACTTAGGACTTGATTAGATGCACAAGGGCATCCATGATCGTCTATCCACCCCTTGGGTAGGACTTAAAATTTGATTAGGTGTGCGAGGGCATCCTTGATCTTCTGTCCATCCCTTAGGTAGGACTTAGGAGTTAATCAGGTGCACGTGGACATCCTTGATCATCTGTCAACCCCTTAGGTAGGCGCGTCCTTGATCATTTGTCCATCCCTTAGGTAGGACTAAGGAATTGATCAGGTGCACGAGGGCATCCTTGATATTCTGTCCATCCCTTAGGTAGGACTTAAGATTTGATCAGTTGCATGAGGACATCCTTGATCGTTTGTCCATCCCTTGGGTAGGAATTAAGATTTGATCGGGTGCACGAGGGCATCCTTGATCATGTGTCCATCCCTTGGGTAGGACTTAAGATATGATCACCCAGGAAACCATACGGTAAAAACCTGGGGAGGATTTGACCCACCGATCCTCAAGGCAAACCAGAATTCACTATGAAAGAATCGAAGTTCATACAAAAGGACTACAAGCTCCCCGCTCGACTTCCTAATGCTACCCACCAGTAGAACTTACTGTCACGACCATGTGCAAGCTCCAAATCCACGGACTCCTTCTTTCTTGAATTCTTCAATCAGCTACAAGCTCCCCGCTTGTTTTTCTTTTAAGTTCCAATGGTTGCAACTATAATGATCTTCAAGATGTTGAAATCATCTCTACCTTGAAAACCCTAAGTTTTGTGTAAAGGAAAACTCCTCTAAGATCTCACAAGAGATTCACATAAAACAACAATATATAAACAACAATACAATATGGAGTACCTTCAAAAACGTGGCTAGGGTTTAGTTTAAATACCTAGGGTAAAAACATAAAACCCTAAACGTTTAATGAAGTAGGGCTGAGTTAGAAATTCTGCAGAAAAATCAACCTGTGCGATTTTCGATCGATCGAGCCTGTCCTTCGATCGATCGAGCCAGGCCGAAAGTCCCAAGTACTTCTGCAGCCACTCGATTCCAACTTTACAATAATAAACCAACTTTGAGCAAGCCTATATAAGACTAAATACATTGTTTTGATCATGGTTTGCCAACATTACAAATTAGAGTTCTAAATTCATAAAATCCTAAGACCTTAGAACCTAACAAACTCCCCCTTTGGAAATCCGTGACAAAACACAAATTAAAAGCTCAAAGTGTACAAGTAAAAAGCCATTTACAAAAGGTAATGCTCATAAACCAAATTCAATCCTAACTACTATCCATCAGTTGCAAGTGTAGACAGCAGCCAAGTCGAATTCACCTGTATATTCCTGAAACACTCAACAAACGCATAAACGCATGTGTGACAGAAAAACAGTAAATCAACAGATATGTAATCTAACTCTCCCCCTATGTTAGATACACCAAAAATAAACACATTCTTGAAAGTTCACACAACTCATAATAAAGACATATATCAATGAATAATCATAAATATAAATCAATAAACAGTGAACACATAGAATCAAGAATCATATATATAAAAATGTATTTCCCAACAAGTATAGCCCAAAAGAAAGAATACAAGGTGAAGCACCTAGATACAATCTAATCTCAAAAACTCCACTAGCTCCTCAAAAAGTAACAAAAACTCCCCCTAGCTACAAAAACCCCTCTACAAGTATCCAAAACTCTACTCCCCCTTTTTGTGACAAAATGCCAAAGGACATCACAAGCCATCATCAAAAGGAGGTGGCGAGGATGAACGAAGATGCGTCAAATCTGCTCTTAGAGCACGAATCTTATCGAACAAGTCCACTAAAAGCTGACCATGAGCCGCCTGAATGGTCATGACAGTCTCCAAGGTACGACAAACATCGAAGTCAGCCATAGGAGGTGGAGAAAAAGCAGTAGCAGCACCTACAGGATCAGGAACAGCCTCACGAGCAGGACCTGTAGAAGAAGAAGGGGGTGCGGAACTAGAAGGTTCGAACCTAGCGTGTTTAGAGCCAGCTCGAAGATAAGCAGCCGTCTGTCTAAGGAATGAGGCACCTATGGGAGCAATCACATGAACGGGCTCAGAAGAGGGGAAATCATCTAAACCAAGATGAAGTAAAATCCTATGAATAAAGATAGGATGAACAAGAGCATGAGCAGTAGACGAACTCCTATAAACTTCATTCAAAGAACGAAGAAAAAGATGAAGAAAACTGATAGGAGCATCAGTGACAAGAGCGTACAAAAATACACACCTCTCGAGAGGAATGGTGTGCAGATGAGAAATGGGCCAAAGAGAGTGACAAGCTATCCTAAAGAAGAGATAGACAATCTCAAGAAGCTCAGCGGTGGTGATCCTAGGATCAGAACCCCACTGGATAGAAGACCTAGTGATGTAAGACATGACATCACTCAACTCTGGTGACTCATCATAAGGATAGACAGGATGCTGTACCAAAGGTACCCCTAGAGCATCAGACACTGCTGTAGGAGTAATGACATACTCTACGCCTCGTATCCAACTCTTAACTAGAGTATTGGAATCATAGACGCGGATAGAGATGTTCGAGAAGAACTCTCTAATCAGGATAATTGGAGAAGGAGGATCAGAAACATCCAGCAGTGGTAACCGGCCCCTACGCTCAAAGTTTGCCCTAATGGTAGGATCAACCTCATCTAAGGTGACAGAACGCTCAGCCCAAACTTTTCTCTTAAGGTTTAGAGTCTCATAAATCTCTTGGTTTTTCTCACTAGGGAACCTCTCACTATCAAAGGAAGGTGGGGGAGGAGAAGGAGAGGGAATAGTCCTACGAGCTTTAGTCTTCCTAGGCATGATGCTAAGGAAAGGACAGAGACACAAGGAAAAACCAAAAAGAATAAAACTAAGGGCAGACTGCAAGTTAGCACAATAATCAATTGAATAAAATTCTATATGATGCATGAATAATAACAATGTTATGATGCATGAACTAATGCAGTTAACAAGTTCAAAAGAAGTTCAATTACACAAAATTGGCTCGTACATAGAGTTTCTAACAAAAACCCTAAAAAATTTGAAAACCACTTGAAAAATTTTGCAACAAATTGATGAATTAATCATTACACAATGTTGAAAACAGATTAGAATAACTAATTTCATCAATACAATAAGCCAATTTCATCAATTAAGCCTTAATTGAACAAAATCCCCAATTCGGATCAAATAGAAACCCTAGAATTTTCAATTTTTCACCAAACTCAAATTTAATCAAATTAACATGTAAGAATCATGTTTATGATGTGTCCCCACAAAAACCCAATGATCAATTGCACAAAATAAGGCTTGAATCAACAGAAAATCCCATTTATGCAAAGTCCGAAAATCTCCCTTAAATGCATGAATTTATGTATGAAATCATGAAAATAAAATCAAAAGGAAGGGCAAAAGAGTCTTACCGGCTTGAGGAAAGAGAAACTTTGCAAAAAATTCGGAGGAAAACGACAAAAATCTGACTGTGATGCTTGCCTCGTCGGAGAGAGAAAGAAGAAGTTTGAAAACTTTTTGAAAAAGTGTTTGAAAAAGTCAGATCTGATCTTTTAAAAAAAGCTTCTCCACGATCTTCGATCGATCGAAAATTACATTCGATCGATCGAATGAGACAGGAAATTTGAAACAATTTAGAGCACTTTTTCGATCGATCGAAAATTAGGATGGATTGATCGAACCAAGTAGAGGCTCACAAAAATTTTGAGAAAAAAACACAGTTTTGAAAAATGCAAACCTAATTTTGAAAACAACTCCTCAAAGCATTTGAACAACGAAATCAAAATGCGTGAGTATGAGATGGAATGCTTTTTCAAAAACCCAAAATTTTAAAACCCAATTTTCACAAAAACAAGTTTCAATCATTCTCCCATTGAATTTTCTCAAGCAACAAATATGTTGTGCACAAATCTCAAGATATTTTCAATCTTGGTTGGTCAGACCAAAAACACACACACTAGCATGTACAGTGTTTAACAAAGAGTAACTTGTGTAGCATGTGAAACTAGCAAAAACTTGAGATACATGTGAGGTGATATGTGAATAGCAATCAAACACAAAGTCTACACAATTCATCACATAGAATTTAAAAGAGACTATCACCTAAAGAGTTACATCCTATAACTCTCACATCTCCTAGAACAAAAGCTTGCAATCATGTAAGTTTCTTGCATTTTTGCCTCTTATTTATGAATTGACATTCAGCCTAATAGTACACACCGGTTTGAATTAAGTGAATTGACATCAAGCCTAATAGTACACACCAGTTTTAATTTAATTGAGGCTACACCTTATGTTCTTTTTGTGCATGTGCTACACTTTCTCGAGCACAAAATCTTATGATATGCACTAAGGTGTTCATGATTGGCTAGTGAACAGTGGTGAGATGGTTATTTATGCATTTCTCAAAAGGATCAAGTCCAACAGTCAAAAAACATATGACTTCATGATTAAGACAAAGTGATTTAAAAACCACACACATCATTCCCACACAACATGCACTACAAAGTTTCAACTAGTCAAGTGCAATGAATAAGTTCATCAAAGTTAAACAAGGTACTCAAGACATGACATGTGAAAATAGATTGACCAACCTTGTTTTCAAAAATCAAGAAAAATAGTGTCAAACATAGTTTTTGCTTTCTCCTTTTTTATTTATTTATTTATTTATTAAAAGAGAAAACAAACAAATCCTAGAATTAAATGCATGAATGTAATGTAATGCAAGTCCTAGAACAAAAGAAACACAAAAACCAAAGAACAATGGTCACAAAAGAATAGAGCAATGAAGCACAAGGACCATGTCAGAAAGACTCAGTTAGTTTGAGTCTTTTGCATCCAAAACTTTTTAGATGCACCACGAGCATTGGAGTTCTTATTCACATTCGAGTGATTTCCAACTCCAGGATTGGAATAAAGGTTTAACACCTTTACCAATTCACCAATTAGTGCCATAGGATCTTGTGCTTGAGGCACAGACACTTTTGGTTTATTTGCTCTCTTATCAGCTTGAAACTTGAAACAATTAAGACGAATGTGTCCAAAATTTCCACAGTAATGACAAACCCAAATAAGTTTACCATGCATCTTGTTCTTGGATTTGGTAGGCTCCTTAGGTTTAGATTCTCTTAAATCTACCCTAATCTTCTTAGGTGGTGAAACTTCTACAGGTTTAACAACCTCACTCACAGGGGGTTTAACAGTTTCACTCACAACCTCACTCATAGAAGGTACAGAAGAAGATGACGGAACAAAGACAGTGGAATGGGGTGCAGAATCAAAGATGATTTCAACATATCCTAACCCAGATTTATCAGAAGGATACTTTTGAACATTCAGCATGTGATCAAGTTTAGAACTAGCAGATCTAGCAACAGATAAATCATGTTCCAAAGTTCTAACTTTATCAAGCAAAAGCATGTTCTCAGATTTAACATTGTTCAAAAGCTCATTAGCATCAAACAGTTTAACAAGCAAATTTTTCTTTTCAAGCTCAAGAGAATCAATTTTCTTTAGGCCAAGTTCAACTTTCATAGCATCCTTTGTAACAACTTTGCAAAGTTTGTTGTAGGCCTCTTGAAGATCTGCATCTTCAGAGAGTTCCCCATCAAAAGGGTTCTCCTCAGCAGATATGCTTTCATTGACTATAGCAGTAGCCGTGAAAGCAATGAAGTTTCCATCCTCGTCACCACCGGACTCATCATCAGAAACCTCATTATCGCTAAGGGTTACAGCCACAGCTTTACCCTTAGTCCTCAAGAATGTAGGACATTCAGATTTTACATGGCCATACCCTTGACAGCCAAAACACTGAGGACTCAAAGAATTATTTGAAGATTGACCAACTTTTTCTTTAGGTTTTTCAAAGTTATTAACCTTAGTGGGATCATTCTTCCTAAAATTTATAGGTTCAGCAGTGTAAGTACCTCTTGCCTTTCTGTTGGTATTCCTAAGAAAGTTCTTAAAGTTTTTGGCAAGATACGCAATCTTTGTAGCAGAGAGCTCATCATCAAATCCACTACCATCAACATCATCAACTGACTTAAGAGCCATTGATTTAGATTTGTTCACTTTAGGTAGGTCAGACTCATAGGACTGAAGAGATCCTACAAGCTCATCAACAGGGATGGAGTCCACATCCTTGCTTTCAGTGATGGCAGTCACTTTGGGTCTAAAGTATTTAGTTAAAGATCTAAGTATCTTCCTAACAATTTTAGGTTGATCATAGATTTCACCCAAATTAAAAGCAGAATTGATAATATCATTTAATTTAGCATAGAATTCATCAAAAGATTCATCATCAGAAATTCTAATGCTTTCAAATCTAGAAGTCAATTGTTGCAATTTATTGATTTTAACTGCCTTTGTGCCTTCATGCACAGTTTGGAGGATTTTCCATGCAGTATGAGCAACCTCAACATTTGAGATCTTCTTAAATTCCTCCATTGAAACAACATTGAAGATGGCATTCATAGCTTTGCTATTGAAGCCTGCTGCTTCTTTTTCAGAAGTTTGCCACTCACTCACAGGAGTAGTGGGCTTCTGCCATTCGTATTCAACGGAATTCCAAACCCTCTCATCAATAGATTTCAGGAATGCTTTCATCCTTACTTTCCAATATGCATAGTTGTTCCCATCAAAGTGAGGAGGAACAAATAGAGAGTGTCCATGCTCCATGACAACAGGGGTCAAGGATCAGCTCAGAGATAATAAATCTCAAACAAAAGAGCAACCTGCTCTGATACCACTTGAATGGTTTTAGACCCCTTAAAAACAACCAGATTGCGTAGCCTAGATTAATTAGTCAAGTTGTTACTTAGTCAAATTAAGTAGTTCTAAGTTAAAACAATCAAATAATCATATAATGTATATAAAACATATAAAGCAGCGGAAAAATAAATAACACAAGATATGATCACTTAGGAAACCACACGGTAAAAACCTGGGGAGGATTTGACCCATCGATCCTCAAGGCAAACCAGAATTCACTATGAAAGAATCGAAGTTCATACAAAAGGACTACAAGCTCCCCGCTCGACTTCCTAATGCTACCCACCAGTAGAACTTACTGACACGACCACGTGCAAGCTTCGAATCCACGGACTCCTTCTTTCTTGAATTCTTCAATTAGCTACAAGCTCCCCGCTTGTTTTTCTTTTAAGTTCCAATGGTTGCAACTATAATGATCTTTAAGATGTTGAAATCATCTCTACCTTGAAAACCCTAAGTTTTGTGTAAAGGAAAGCTCCTCTAAGATCTCACAAGAGATTTACACAAAACAGCAATGTATGAGCAACAATACAATATGGAGTACCTTCAAAAACGTGGCTAGGTTTTAGTTTAAATACCTAGGGTAAAAACATAAAACCCTAAACGTTTAATGAAGTAGGGCTGAGTTGGAAATTCTGCAGAAAAATCAACCTGTGCGATTTTCGATCGATCGAGCCTGTCCTTCGATCGATCGAGCCAGGCCGAAAGTCCCAAGTACTTCTGCAGCCACTCGATTCCAACTTTACAATAATAAACCAACTTTGAGCAAGCTTATATAAGACTAAATACATTGTTTTGATCATGGTTTACCAACATTACAAATTAGAGTTCTAAATACATAAAATCCTAAGACCTTAGAACCTAACAATTTGTCCTTCCCTTGGGTAGGACTTAAGATTTGATTAGGTACACAAGGGCATCCTTGATCGTCTGTCCATCCCTTGGGTATCACTTAAGTTTTGATCAGGTGCACGATGGCATCCTTGATCGGGTGTCCACCCCTTGTGTAGGAGTTAAGATTTGATCTGGTGCACAAGGGCATCCTTGATCGACTGTTCATGCCTTAGGTAGGACTTAAGATTTGATCAGGTGCACGAGGGCATCCTTGATCATCTATCCAACCCTGGGTAGGATTTAAGATTTGATCAGGTGCATGAGAGCATCCTTGATCGCTTGTCTATCCCTTGGGTAGGACTTAAGATTTAATCAGGTGCACGAGGGCATCCTTAATCGTCTATCCATCCCTTGGGTAGGACTTAAGATTGCACAAGGGCATCTTTGATCGTCTATCCATCCCTTAGATAGGACTTAGGATTTGATCATGTGCACGAGGGCATCCTTGATCGTCTGTCCACCCCTTAGGTAGGATTTAAGATTTGATCAAGTGCATAAGGGCATCCTTGATCATCTGTCCATCCCTTGGGTAGGACTTAAGATTTGATCAGGTGCACGAGGGCATCCTTGATCGCCTGTCTACCCTCTAGGTCTTCCAAATCGATGGGTCAGGAAGATGCATGACATCCCTCGACGGATCCCTAATGATGGAGTTGATCGGCATGGTTACAATCCAATGGGTCAGGGGGATGCGTGACAGATCCCTAATGACAGAGTCAATTGGCATGGTCACGACCTGTTGGGTCGGATATGCTTACGACCCTTTGATACATGACGATCATTAGGACGGAGTGTGTTGCATGGTATCAGGGAAGGTACCTAATGATGCTTTTAGTTATCAAAGATTGTTTTGGTGAGCTCATGATGCTTTTGGTAACCAAGACTTTAGGGTGTTAAAAACTTTCTAAATGGTGAAAATATTCCCTATCAATGTCTATTGGGTCATTTGCATTTTTCCTCCCTTTACTATTAAGTCATTTCCTATCCAAAAAAAAAAAAAAAAAAAAAAATTAAGTCATTTGGTTACCCCCCCCCCCCCCCCCTAAAAAAAGGTATTTTAGTCATTTTCTTATGAAATATAAAAATTTGTCAAAATATTATGTTGGATCTTAATAGCAAAGTCAATGGCACGGGGATACTGGCTTATTCGTAATAGTTAAGAGGAGAATATTGTTCGATTTTATATTATTTAGGGGGAGGCCTATGAATAACCCAATAGATAAAAAATAATGTGCTATCAATTAATAGAGACCTTGTATGACAATTAATAACAAATTACTCCCTCAAACAGTTGTTAGATTATTATATTCTATCTTGTAACCTCATGCATATGCAAGGATATACTTAAAAGATACATATTAAGATGTATGGTATAATTTTAACATATATTTAAATATTATTGATAGTCATTTTTATATTTTTTTTAACTCTTTAAAAAGCCTTGTAAGAATGTCATTAGGTAGAAAATGTAAATTATTTATTTTAAAAATATTTTTATGTTCATTAATTTTAGACTCTTTGGTTTTTGTACACAATAATTCACTTAAATGGATATTTATGATATGATCCCACATTTGATTCCAAAATTAAGAAATAAAACTCTTTCTAAAAATAAATAATTTAGGACACATGGTGCAAAATTGGACTTCGATTATAGAATCTAATTAGATTTTCTCTAAATTTTATCTATTAATATATATATATATATATATATATAGATGAATTATATATTTGAATTGTTTTTAGTTATAAAAAAAAAAGCTCATAAATATAAAATCATTCAAACTCTCTCTTCCTTTAATTTTATATATAGTGTTAGATATATAATTATGTTTTTTATTATAATTTATTTATATTGGATTCCTCGTTTTCCATACTAAATTAACTCATTAGGCATAAAATTTAAAAAATTTCGATTTGATGGGACATATATATATATATATATATATATAAAATAAACTTAAATTGTTTTTAGTTCTATAAAAAAAAAAGGCTCATATATATAAAATCATTCAAAAATTATGTTTTTTTTTAATGGTTTACTTATATTAGACTCATTGTTTTTTACACTAAATTAACTCATTTGACACAAAAATTAAAAAAACATAGATTAAATGGGACACTTGTCACAAAATGAAACTCTAATTGAAATCTAATTTTTACATTGAATTAACTCACTTGGCACAAAAATTTAAAAACTTATATTAGATGGGACACGTGGTGCAAAATTAGACTTTAATTGAATTCCAATTTAAAATTTGATTGAATTTTCTTTCAACTTTACCTATTACTAGTGTTTAATCCACGCAATGCGCGGGATCATTTGAAATCTCATAAGTAGAAGAGAAATTATTATTACTATACATTCTAAAGACTCTCAATCATCACAACCTAGGAAAAAAAAATTAAAAAATTAAAAAATAAAAATTGTAACCTTCAATTTCAATTTTGCTAGCAGCAAAACTGTGCCTACTCACCAAAATGACTCTATATAGCATTTTTTACATATACAATAATCTAATGAGCTTATGTAGATAGCCGAACACACAACTTAAAATAATGGTTAGCCTAGCAGGTAAATCTACTTTGTACTCAAATCTCAACACGTCATACTTCTCACTCTATTTATTTTAATCATTTGATCATGCTGTTAAAAATGACAGCAAATCAAGTGTCAAAGTGAAAATATAATAAAATTATACAATAGAAATACAACTTCACATTTTGAACTTTGGTGGTATTTACTTAGGAGCCTGACAAATTACATTGAAATAAAACAGACATGCCTTTTCACTATACAACTAACCCAACCCAAAAGCTTAAATCAAAACTAACTCATATTTTTTAGTTCATAACCAAATCAAAGGAAAAATAAAAATAAAAATCTGTAACATTCAATTTCAATTGAACTAAATACTCCTTGTGGAGGTAATAGACTCCCTTGAGATTCTAAAATGGTAGATTTTAATTGAATCAGTGCAGTGAAACAAATTGGGCACCATCAACTGGTGTTGAAGACTCGGATGGATGTATTTTGTCAGCAGCAAAACTATACCTATTCACCAAAATGACTCAATACAACATCATTTACATACACTTTCATAATGTTTTCCTTTATTTTAACTCAATAAGAAACTTTGGAAGTGTACTACCTTACATATGCCTAAAGCAAATTTGAGAGAAGCCAAGCTGGATGGATATTTTGTAAATCTCCAAAGCTTCTATCTTTCAAGTTGAAAACATGAGTTTCATTTTGATCATTGAAGAAAATGCAATTACTTTAATACTCAGTAAACTTTTCAGCAAAAATCGATAAACAACAATCATTACCCTCCTCCTTTCTTTACTAAAGTATCTATCAACAGCATTGGTCAATATAGCTGGTGCTTTTCTTCATTCACCTTTCTTATTCTATGATCAATATATAGAAGGAGCTTTAACATAAATATACACTCACATATCAGAAGCTTGTGTTTGAACCAAAAGAAAATACTTAAAAAGCACTAATACAGATTAATATGAAAAAGAAAATTCTCCATCTTTTCATTGTGACCACCAACACCTATCAGCTCTTAAATATGGTTCAATGTTCTTTGATAAGTATCTATTTTGATTTTTCTTTCACCAGCGGGGGCAAAAATGGAACCGACTTCAATGACAAATTGAATAAATTTTATCATATTAAATGGGATTGAAAAGAGTAAGAATCAAAAGGATAAGAATGATAGTAAGGCTGTCCTAACCTGTCAGCTTTATCCAGCAATGTTTCTTGAGAACACTTGGTGAATGTTACAAATCTGAATTTTAACAAAATAACAGGATAAGAAAGTCTGTTAAAATTACAAATTTTTTTCAGATTTTAAACAGTTTAAAACTAAAACATATGTATATTGGAGATTTAATATGATAATTTGTAAAGGAAATATGGCAGTCACAGTAACTTAACAGTACCTTCAGTTTACTCTTCTAAAGAAATTTTAAAAAAATTTAACAATATAATGAAATACATAAAGACTCATATAAGGTAGTATATACATTAGAGTTTAGATTTTTTTCTTCTTTGATGCATTTTGCTTTGTACCCTTTTGACGTCTGATCATATCTAAAACAAATTAATAAAGTACTAATATACGTCATTGATATAGCCAATCTTTCTTTATAAGACTAATTTTCAATTGGTAATCTTAGTCACAGTTAATTTATGAAGTTTTATACTAAAATTAAATATTGATTAGAGAGTAATTAACACTGCAAATGTTAGATACCCTTTTGCAACTTCAGTTTTGTGGTCATGCCACATTGGCTGCTGCACACATAATCTTTGAATGTATTCTACAGTGTGGAACTGAAGGAATAAGAAGTGTCCTCCAACCAATTATGAAATTTTTAAATTTTCACCTATGGTTTGTCTTTTGTAATAAATAAAAGTATCACGCACATTGTGTAGGTTATAAGCTAGTTATATATAAGAGCCGGAGTTAATAATTGGAAATTTTAGACAAATTAAGTTTTATATGGATCATGATTTGGCTATTGCAAACTCTTCATTTAATCAAATAATCCTTCCTCTTGAACTTTTTCTTAACACGTTCATGAAAGCCAAATCATAAAGAAACAAAAGCACCTAAACATAAGCACTCAATAAGATAGCAAGAATCAAGATTAATTACACTGAAGTTCCTCAATTTTTTTAGGATTTGCTTCAAAATTACACAGAGATAAATTAGATTATACAAACATCCAAGTTATGGAATTCATGAAGCTTTTCACCCATTATTATATAATCTTCTATTCATAAAATAAATGAATAAAATTAAAGCATCTATAAGCACTCAATCCAAAACACAGAGACATACACAATAAAAACAGATGAATTAAGAAAATAAACAAAACTAACCATAACAACATTTAAGAAAACCTGCCAATAAATTAAGTCTATTAACCTGAGCAGTACAGAAATTAAAAGAAACAAAGTCTAATAGAGAAATTATTATTAAAGCAAAAGGAAAGCGTAAGATGCTCCAAAAAAATAAAACAAAAACAAAATAAGCATTCTAGTAAATCAGGGATATATACCAATAAAAAAATAATAGTAAAATTAAATGTCAAGAAAGAAAACAACAAAGGCAAAGCTTCATCTATTGTTACCTCCAAATCATGTCACTACGAAGAAAAAAAAAAAAAAAAAACTTTGATTTAGTAATCCTTTAGCATATAGCCATCGACAGAACATAATCTGTTCAAGAAACTAAACAAAACAAAGCTCAAGAAATTGGGGGGAAAAAAAAAGAAGGAAATTAGAGAAAAAGGTAGCCAAACCTTAAATCTTGATTTAGTAATGCAGCAAAACAATATTTACTCATTAATATAAAATCAGCCCACTACCTTCTTTTTATCTTTTCATTGTGTTGCAAAGCAAAATTTTCAATAAAATCTCAAAACTAACACCAAAGGCTAGATGCACGCACATATGAAAAATTATGTGAACATGAAATACTTTATGAATCATAACCTTATTCAGAGCAGTCCAAAACAGCAAAACCTACAAACATTGAAAAAAATAAAATGCTAAGAAATCAACCATTATTGAACGACGAACATATTTTTTCCTACACATATTCAAGGACTAAACCCCATGATGCCACTCCAAAAAAAAAAGGATTACAATAAATCAAAAAGAAAGCATCAAAATAAAGTGTATAACACATCAAGTAACAAAATGCTGACCTTGGGTATAGGAGCTGCAGAAAAGAAGCGAAACAGAATGGGTGTCAAATTAACAATTGGAAGGAGGGAGAGGTTTTATTTGGCTGTTTTTTCTTTTACCAACTACCGATCCTTATGAATGCAGAACAAAAAATGACTTAGATTGTCTCTGATGACATTGTGCACCTTTGTTTAGTATTGCCTATAATTTTCAATTTCAAAGAAGGTAGTAAATAATCAAAGAATATAATAATTCCAATTTGGAAAAGATTATAATATTAGTAAAGTAGGAAAAACAAAAATTTTAATCTGAGGCCAAAACATTGAAAGAGACAGAATAAACATCAGGATTTTAATTCAAATTCGAATAATAAAAAATAGCAGTAAGGATGTAAATTAAGTAGAAGAGAGAATTGGCTGAAGAAATCAATTTGTAAAGATAGAAGCTGGCTAAAACATGCAAATCAAAGCCAATTGAAACAGGAATAGAGTAAAGGAACAAAATGTAAAACGAAGTATGAGATAAATAAAAAGAACATCAGCATTCAAGCAAACTATAAAAATAAAGATCTATGGACAAATCAAAAAACTGACAGAGGTGCCATTCATTTAAGGATGTGGCAATTTAGAACTTTTATTAAGTGGTGTGAAACGGTTTATGTTGTTAAAAAATATATTTATTAATACTTTTAAAAATTATTTATAATTGTATTTGAAATTTTAGATATCAAAGAAGAAAAGGGACTTTCATTTTCTGGTAGAGAAAACAGTAAAAAAGAAATGGGTTTTTCATTTTCTGGTAGAGAAAATAGTAAAAAGAGAGGAGAGGCAGCAATTCAAAGAGCTTGAAAAGTCATTAATTAAATAAACGAACGTTCAGAAGCACAGAGTTTAAAAAAGTGATAGGGATCTATATAGGATGCATTTGTGATTTGGTTTTGTCAAGTTTGAAAAGCTTTCACTATTATGCATTTCTGAATGCAGATAATGTCGTAAGAAATAATATTCACAACAAAACATCTAAAGAATGAGAATGAACATCCGAATTTAAGTTCATATTCAAACACAGAGAATTGATATGTACCTTTCGTCGGTCTGTGTTTAGTTCCGATTATGTTAGTCACGGAGTTGCGCCGAACTCTATCTCCGTATCTCAAATCCCTAAATTGACAGCAAACCTAAAGAAGACAATAGAGTAAGAGATTAAACCAATTCTAACCCGTCTATTTACATAAATTAAACAAACTACTCCTAACCAAAAAACCTAAATCATAACCAATAAAACCAAAATACCTGAATCATAAATAATGCCCAAATGGATCTCTAAAAAAAAAAAAACCCCACTGCCTAAAATTAAAACAGAACATATGGGCTGTGTGTGTGTGTGTGTATATATATATATATTGTTTATTAAAAACGGTTAAAGCAAAATAAACAAAAGGCTTGCAACAAAAAAACCCTAGTATCTCAAATCCCTAAATTGACAGCAAACCTAAAGAAGACAATAGAGTAAGAGATTAAACCAATTCTAACCCGTCTATTTACATAAATTAAACAAAACTACTCCTAACCAAAAAACCTAAATCATAACCAATCAAACCAAATACGTGAATCATAAATAATGCCTAAATGGATCTCTAAAAAAAAAAACCCCCACTGTGTAAAATTAAAAACATAACATATGGGCTTTGTGTGTGTGTGTATATATATATATATATAAATTTTTTTTATTAAAAATGGTTTAAGTAAAATAAACAAAAGGCTTGCAACTAAAAAAACCTAGCGATACATAGAGGGAAGGAGAAAGTCCCCGATCGAAAGTTCAGATTCACCCTCACTTCCACCTCTACAGTGCAAATCCATATACACACAGATGAGAATAGAAAATTCAAAACGAAGAAAGAAAATCCAAAAGGAAATGAAAAAAAGAAAGAAGAGAAACCTTTAATCGCACGATTCTCCGCTGTATGGCGATGGCTGGCCATACGAATCTTCAATGGATCGCAAGTTTTTCCCTTCCTCTGTACGGCTTTTCTTCATCTTGAAAGAAAAAGATTAGGGTTCGTGAGAAAAGAGAGAGAGAGAGAGTTTTGGGTTTCAGCTTTTGATCTCTCGATCTCTCTTTCCTTCTCCGTTCTCAGTATCGCAAGGTTTTTTTGGGAGTATTGTAAGCTCTTTTAATTTAATTTTAACCGGTCAGGTTTCCTTTTATACCAGAGGCATTTAAACGGTGTTGTAGCATTGCCAGCCAATATAATGTATCGTTTTTTTAAGATATACTTGTCACCACCTCCTTAATTGCGAGGAAAGGCTTCTACTATTATATATAATATATGATTATACACATATAAATGTAGGTACTCTATTAAAAAATTATAATTTCAAAGTTTTAAATTAGTTTCAGCTTTGTTAGGTTCTAAGGTCTTAGGATTTTATGTATTTAGAACTCTAATTTGTAATGTTGGCAAACCATGATCAAAACAATGTATTTAGTCTTGTTTAGGCTTGCTCAAAGTTGGTTTAATATTGTAAAGTTGGAATCGAGTGGCTGCAGAAGTATTTGGGACTTTCGGCTTGGCTCGATCGATCGAAGGATAGGCTCGATCGATTGAAAGTCGCACAGGTTGATTTTTCTACAGAATTTCCAACTCAGTCCTACTTCATTAAACGTTTAGGGTTTTATGTTTTTACCCTAGGTATATAAACTAAACCCTAGCCACGTTTTTGAAGAGACTCCATATTGTATTGTTGCTCATATTTTCTGTTTTGTGTGAATCTCTTGTGAGATCTTAGAAGAGCTTTCCTTTACACAAAACTTAGGGTTTTCAAGGTAGAGATGATTTCAACATCTTGAAGATCATTACAGTTGCAACCATTGGAACTTAAAAAGATAAACAAGCGGGGAGCTTGTAGCTGATTGAGGAATTCAAGAAAGAAGTAGTCCGTAGACTCGGAACCTGCACGTGTCGTGTCAGGAAGTTACTACTGGTTGGTAGCATTAGGAAGTCAAGCGGGGAGCTTATAGTCCTTTTGTAAGAACTTCAATTCTTTCATAGTGAATTCTGGTTTGCCTTGAGGATCGGTGGGTAAAATCCTCCCCAGGTTTTTCCGTGTAGTTTCCTGGGTGATCATATCACTGTGTTATTTATTATTCCGCTGCATTATATTTTTGATATGATTATTTGATTGTTTTAACCTAGAATTGTTTAATTTGACTAAGTAACAACTTGGCTAATTAATCTAGGCTACGCAATCTATTTGGTTTTTAAGGGGTCTAAAACCGTTCAAGCTTAATAATTAGTGGTTCTCTTTTTTAAAATATACTATATTCTAGTATCGAAAATAGTGGCTCTGTGGGTCCATTCAACCTATATTATACAAGATCCGAATTCTGTGGGAACACCATTTCTGATTAGAATATAGGAAAGGATCGAAAAATAAAAAAAACAAATAATAAATAAATCTCTTTATGTTTATGACTGACTCTAAAAAGTTAAAAAGCAAGCACCAGGCCTTCCACTCGGAGCACGGGGCAAAAAACAACTATGAATTGGATTTGTAAATTAGTGTACTGTGTGCCACGATCAACTTCTTGAGCGCTCACAGCTATCAAATAGGGACAAAATGGGCTTCTGCCATTTTCGGGAAAATTATATAGGGAAATACCCTCCTTTCCAAACTAAATAGGAAAATGCCCCTCTTTTAAAACTCGATTTATGATAAATCGAGTTACGCCCTATAATGGTATTTTTAAGGAGCCTATAGTGACGTTTTTTAACTCGACTTCAATGAAATCGAGTTATAGGCAATGAAATCGACCTATAGTGGCTTTTTTTTTTTTTTTTTTTATTTATTTATTTTTTATCTATAACTCAATTTCATTGAAGTCAACTTAAAAAACGTCACTATAGGGTCCTTAAAACACTATTATAGGCTCCTTAAAAAGGCCACTATAGGGCTTCAAAATTTTTTTTTCCTCACTCGATTTATCATAAATTGAGTTTTAAAAGATGGGCATTTTCCTATTTAGTTTGGAAAATAGGGTATTTCCCTATATAATTTTCCCGGAAAGGGCAGAAGCCCATTTTGTCCTATCAAATAGTGCTAATTAATTGGGATGGAAAAATTGAAAAAGAAAAAGCGGGTAGCTTGATAAAATAATTCAATAATATTTTATTTACCTCTACAGTAATTGCTGGAACAAAAAGAGCTTTTCTTCCTCTGGTTTATTTATTTATTTATTTATTTTTCCTCAATTGGTTGCATTGAATAATCTCTTGCTCCCATGAGGAATCTCTCGAAGCTCACTCCAACGTTTCCATTTTATTGAAAAAAAAAGCCACTTATTGAAAGAAAACAAGGGTAGATATATAGCTTGATCATATAACTCAATAATGGTGTTATTTACCTTTATAAATTAGGAATTAAATTAAGTAGTGATAGGCCCAATAAATGCCATTGTCCAGACAAACCCATTAGGTACCTTTGTCCATCCAAACCCAGCATGGACGAAGGAAAAAAAGCCATAAAGGAGCATTCAATATCTCGGACAGTTACAAATTAGTCAGAAGACCATTGGGAGGCCCATCAAATCCCACATTGAATGAGTCCAATGGCATTACAGAAGAGGCACTAAAGCCATCATAAATAGGGTACAACGACTAGAAGAAAAAGAGAGAGAGATATATATATATATATATATACCTTTCAGAACTAAACAAGGTACATACACACTGAAATACTAATACTTTCATTATTTACTCTAGCTCTCATAAGTCCTCTCTACCAATTTTATTCATTGACTTTACCATCAAAGGCTCTATGGCCGGCACCACATCGGTGATCGCTCAGAGAGGATCCTGTTCTCAATGTTGCAGGTACAAATGCAATGCCCATGCTGACCTATCTAGATGAACCTGATTGACTGACGATCTCGGCATCATCAGTTTGGCATCGTCTGTGGAAAGGACAATTTTGTACTTAGATTTGAAAGTGTAGTTCCGATCAACTTTAACGTCCAAATGGAGTCCGGCACACCCTAAGATTCTGCAGCACTAGCCTTGCAAATCCAGACACTCACAACTAGTGTAAAGGAACTCACAAGATAGAACCAGGAGATGAGATTGCAGCTTCAGTAGGAAGATAATCGCTCCCATACCAACCAAAACGACAATGAAGACAACCACTGAAGGAATGACCATCGACGACCAAATACCCCTGAGGGAGTGAACTCAAACCTCCTCAGGGAGAAAACAGACCAGAATTTAGATGGGATTGTCAAGATTCTTTTAGAACTATATATATACACCTTTTAGAACTAAACAAAGTACATACACACTGAAATACTGATACTTTCATTATTTACTCTAGCTCTTATAAGCCCTCTTTGCCAATTTTATTCACTAACTTTACCATTAGAGGCTTCGTGGCCGGCACCATACCAGTGACCACTTAGAGAGGATCCTGTTCTTAACTTTGTAGGTACAAAGGCGAAGCCCGTGTTGACCTATCTGGACGAACCTAATGGACTGATGATCTCGGCATCATTAGGTAGAGTATGACAGCTATGCCTATAGGCGCAACACCTGTTTACATCTGGAAGGAAAAATTAATGTGGAATTTATTCGTTGATTCGGGATTTATATATCAGATAAGGCTCCATTTCTGTGAAATATATTTCTTTGGCAGCAATCAATTCAGTATCTATATAGAGAATCAGTTAGCTGAAGAAAACGCTAATATAAGTTTATGGACCGGCCTTGGTGGCACTGACATACCAGTTTATGGGGACTGCGTAGTACGGATTAAAAAGGAGGAGGTAGAGAGAATGCATGGGACCCTTATTTCGCTGGTCCCTGAATATGGTTCCAATGCCATTTTAAACGGAATCGAAGTTTTCAAATTGAGCAATCGTGATGGCAATCTTGCAAAACCCAATTCACTACCGGCGTTTCATCCACCAAAGTTCAAGACAACGAAAAGAATATTCATTGCCATTGGGATTGGTACGGGTATCTTTGCTCTTTTCTCTCTTATAGCGTGCGTGGTTATTGGGAAACGAAGGAAGACCAAACGCTATGCTTCTAATTATCCACTATCAAGTTGCTGGTGCTGGTTCAGGCTCAACTCATACAAAAGAAAGCAAACAGGGAAAATGACTTCCTCAATGAGGAAAGAACAGTGCCATCACTTTTCACTTGCCGCGATCAAAATTGCAACCAGCAACTTCCATGAGATCTAATTATAGGAGTAGGTGGCTTTGGCAATGTATATAAGGGTCAAATTGATGATGAGGAAACCATGACTGTGGCAATCAAGCGCTTGAACCCTGAGTCACGACAAGGTGCCCACGAGTTCCGAACTGAGATTGAGATGCTCTCTCAGCTTTGATATATTCACCTCGTCTCTCTTATCGGATACTGCAACAAGAAGGGTGAGATGATCCTTGTCTATGACTACATGACCAACGGGACACTCCGTGAACACCTCTACGACACCAACAATGATCCACTCCCATGGAAAAAGAGGCTCGATATATGCATTGGAGCGGCACAGGGATTACACTACCTTCACAGGGGTGTGAAGCATACTATTATCCACCGAGACGTGAAGACCACCAACACTCTATTGGACGAGAAATGGGTTGCCAAGGTTTCAGATTTTGGATTGTCCAAAATGGATCAAGATAATACTGCAGTTAGTACCATGGTTAAAGGTATTTGGGGCTATTTGGATCCAGAATACGCACGTTGTCAAAAGCTTTCAGACTAGTCTGATGTGTACTCATTTGGTGTGGTGTTGTTGGAGGTATTATGTGCCCGAAAGGCACTAAATTAAAAACTAGAGGAAGAAGAATGGAACCTAGCCCATTGGGCTCCAAAGTGCATTGAGAGAGGGACAATCGATGAAATCATTGATCCATATTTGAAGGGGAAGATAGCTCCACTATGTTTCAAAGTGTTCATGCAGACTTCAGAGAGTTGCACACGTGATCAAGGCATCCAACGGCCCACAGTGGGTGATGTCGTGGAAAAGCTCAAGTTGGCATTGGAGCTGCAAGAGAACGCAGATGCTGAGAAAGAGAGTATCAATACTGGTGGTGAGCATATTTACTTGGATACATTATCATTTTGTATTGATGTTGCAAATGATGGTCTTTGGGCTACTAATGTTCACAATGAACACGGGATGACATCGGATAGTACTGGGACTAGGACTGGGTTAACATGTTCAAGTTTTGAGATAGATAGTATCACCTCTCACAAGACATTTTCGTAAACACCAGTGAAGTTTAGGAAATGGGTTTTTTTCCTTTCTTTTACTTATTTTTAGATACATAAATAAAGTTCTCAATCTAGGTTGTACTATTAAGCAGATTAATTATTACAATTATGTTATGAAATCTTGGGACAAAATTGCTTTTTGCCCTTTTTAAAAAAACAATCCAGTATTTTGCCATTTTTCTCAAATTAATTTGGAAAATGCACCTCTTTTGAAACTTGATTTATGATAAATCGAGTTATAAAAAAAAAAAAAAATCTGCAGCCATATAGCGGCATTTTTAAGGACTTATAGTGACGTTTTCAAGACCTATAGTAGCGTTTTGTAACTCGACCTCCATGAAATCGAGTTATAGGCAATTTTGTTTATTTTTTTTACCTATAACTCGATTTCATATAAGTCGAGTTACAAAACGTCACTACAGGTCCTAAAAACATTACTATATGCTCCTTAAAAACGCCGCTATAGGGCCTAACTCGATTTATTATAAATTGAGTTTCAAAAGAGAGGTATTTCCCTAATTAGTTTGGGAAATAGAGCAAAATGCTGGATTGTTTTTTTAAAAAAGGCAAAAGCTCATTTTGTCCTGAAATCTTGTGAAAATATAAGGTGGTGTCAATTGTTCTAGAACACACTTCATAATCCAAACTCATTGAATTGACAATTAAAAAAGGAGTTGTGTGATAAGTATTATAGGAAAATTTAATGACTTTCAATTCATGCCCATATTATTGTAAAACTTGTAGCATTTATTATTCTCTTCAGCTAGTTTTTATGTTTATTGATTCAAAATTTTTCACTCGCCAAATTAATAGTGGGTAAATACTGCAGGAATAGTGTATTGTTGTAACAAAGAGTTAAGAATTTGTATCTCGGCATGGTTACATTTGAACAAAAAATTTCAATTTACATCTGAAAAAAAATTATTGAGAATTTCAATTTGTGCCCATAGCAAAGTTGAATTTTAATTGATATCATCACCTAAGTCAAGTTACAATTGAGTATACTCTTAAGCAGTGTTATTAAACCCGGTCCAGCCCGGCTGGTTGGACCGGTAACCCGGTGACCCAGTATATAGACCAATCTAGGTTATCAATAGGATCGAATGTACATAAGACCCGGTCAAACCGGTAAAACCCGGGGGGTTATAAGCAAACCGTGTAACCTGGCTAGGTTTTAATAACCCAACTAGGTTTGTAAATTGTGTAAAATTATATTAATAGGCCCACCCCATTGACTTTTTTATTGTTTAATTTATGATAATATGGTAATTTAAATAAGATAAAACCTAAAGAAAAAATAAATGTATTGTTCCCTCATTTCTTTACTGTTTAATGCATGATAACATGGTAATTTAATAACATTCACTTTTCAGTTTCACGTAACTAGTTAGCACGTAGGTATGAATATATCAATATATGTTACATAGTTTATTGCTTAAATCTTCTTCTCTCTTCTTTTGTTTGCATTTTTGTGCTTTATTTGTTTATTGCTTTAGGTTTAAGTCTTTAACTCTCTCTTTTTTTCCTCTTCTTTTGTTTAAGTAGTTTGAGATTTGCCTTTTTTTTAATATCCAAAATTTTATGACATGTAACAAGATTTTATTTAGCAAAAACTTTGTTGCAATTTTATGACATTTTTTTATTTTGCTTTTGAGTTTAAAGAATTTGTAATTCTATTATTTGTAAAACCTTAATTTTGAATTATAATGGGGAGTTTATTTTAGGCATATGCCTTTATTTTTTTATTTTTGTTTTTTTATTTTAAATTTACATGTAGGATGGCAGGCCCAAAAGGGTATATTCGGTCATGAGCCCTATCAGAGGACATTCAATAGTCCAAGGACTGGTAGATGTAAGTGTGGGAGTGCAAGATATTACATGGGCAAAGGGGTCAAGTCTTGAGGTTCCTGGAAGTGTGTCCGAGGATAAATTTCACCTCGGCGTAACAGGACAGAGGTCAGAAGGGTTGGCCTGCCATCAGGGGCAACATTTTGGGCAATTCTGCTAGTAGGGATAAGTATCAGGAAGGGATAAGGTAAGAGGAAAGCAAGAAATATCAAAGGGAAAGCTGCTACTACCGCATTAAATGCTTTGTAGTTAACTCTCTGGCCGTATTTATATGGAGGTGATACTTGAATAGTGGGATTCAGCCTTACAGCTATCTCTAAGGACTACATGAAGGTGCTTAGGGGACAAGGAAAGAAGTCAGCCATCTGATTTACATGTGGAGGGCCGAGATGGAGTAGAGGAGGGTAATATAAAGAAGAAAAATCCCATTACATGAGGAGGGCGGAGAATCTGTGGAAAAAGAACCGTAGCACAAAGAATTGTAATGGTAATCAAGTCTAAGAGAATCCTATTTAAGAACTACTCTCCTCGGACTTTGCCGAGGAAGAATTTCTTTATATAAAACTTGCTATCTTCGTGTCATTATCATCTCTAATCAATCATGGACCCAGTCTCAAATATCAAAGTCTAGTTTTCAGCCTATTCTTTACAAATTCATTGCATTGGGCTCTTTGGGCCTTGATCCATTGATCATTGGGGCCAAGGATCCAAAACCTGCCCTTACATTACATATTAATGTTATGATTTCATAAACTTATTTTTATATATATTTATTTTAAAAATTTTTTTTTTGACCTTGCGGTTCAACCGATGACCTATTGGTTGAACCGGTGGCCTAGTGACCTAGCTCATAGACCGAGTTAATGTCTAGTCCAAGTTTAATAACTATGCTCATAAGCATTTTATAAGTTGAAATTTTTTTAATAAACATTCAATGTGCAAATTAGCGTAATTTCAGTATTACAATTAGATATACTCATGATCACTTATATATAGTACAAATCTACCTAATAAACACCAATGAGCATTTTCCCATGTGTCCATGTGTGTGTGTTACAAATACTTAGTATTCTCAAAAAAAAAAAAAAAAGGGTAAAATATCATTTTCGTCCCTAAACTATCACAAAAGTTCTTTTTTCGTCCCTAAACTTTCAAAAGTTCGTTTTTCGTCCCTAAACTTTCAAAAGTTCGTTTTTCGTCCCTAAACTTTTCCAAACATATTGATTTTCGTCCCTCCATCTGACGGAGTGTTGACGTGGCTTTGACAGTGTGCTGATGTGAGAGGGACGAAAATCAATACATTTGGAAAAGTTTAGAGACGAAAAACGAACTTTTGAAAGTTTAGGGACGAAAAACGAACTTTTGAAAGTTTAGGGACGAAAAACGAACTTTTATGATAGTTTAGGGACGAAAAACGAACTTTTGAAAGTTTAGGGACGAAAAACGAACTTTTGTGATAGTTGAGGGACGAAAATGATATTTTACCCAAAAAAAAAAAAAAAAAACCAATGAGCAAATTAGTGGAGTATTACAAACTTTGAGGTAATCTCAGTTTGAATATGAAATCATAATGGCTCAAGTTCTTAATTTCTCATGAAAATGGTCAACTGTTCTCAATTAAAAGGTGTCTACCTTCACAATTGGATGGACACCAAAGGGAGGATTTTTCTAAACTTATCACGGACCGCTGAGTTTTTGGCAACCCACGAATAGGAGGGCAGAACGTTAAGTGATGGTCTCAACATATATGAAAATCAGTTATATCTTATATCCAATATATATCCACAAGCTTTTCATAGAAGTAGTTTCCCAATCATTTTGGACTCTCACCTATCAACGTATAAAAGATCCCAATATACAATAGTGCTCGCTTCAAATTTCAAGGACCAAAGGCACTTAGAAGGTTATCTTGGTCACCGTTTTAGCACCGTTTTAGCACCATTGATTAATAATTTAATATAAAATCCTTTGAGATACATTTATAATTGAGGATTGACAAATTTAAATATTTGATGTCCCTGCGTAGATGGGGCTAATTGAGATATAAACTCTTGGCTAATATACGATACTTTGGCTATTGTCATTTGACTGATTTTATTAAATTTAATGCTCCGTTCCCTGTCCAAATTTAGATGTCAGTAGTTACCAAAAAATAAATCCAATTGGAGCGCTGTCGGAAAAGCTATGCTTGCTTTTGGGACAAAATGGGCTTTTGCCTTTTTTGGGCAAACTAAGCAGCATTTTACCCTATTTTTCAAACTAATTAGGGAAATATCCCTCTTTTGAAAATCGATTTTCTTAAAATCGAGTTAGGCCCTATAGCGGCGTTTTTAAGGAGCTTATAGTGACGTTTTCAAGACCTATAGTGGCGTTTTGTAACTCGATTTAATTAAAAAAATTGCCTATAACTCGATTTAATGGAAGTCGAGTTACAAAATGCCACTATAGGTCCTGAAAATGTCACTATAGGTCCTTAAAAACGCTGCTATAGGGATCCAGAATTTTTTTTTTCTTTTTTTATAACTCGATTTTGAGAAAATCAAGTTTCAAAAGAATGGCATTTCCCTAATTAGTTTGAAAAATAGGGCAAAACGCTGCTTAGTTTGCCCAAAAAGGACATTTAGCAATTTTTTCCCTTGCTTTTGAGATTCGCCAAGTGAATAAAGGAACAAGAGCATTTAGATTGAGTTGTGCAAAATATCTATTTTATTTTAGCTAACTACTTATTTAAACACACATCCAATTCTTTATCTTAAAATCCATTTAAGTTAAATATTATTTTTTTTTTCAATTGTTATTATTATTTCCTCCACTTTTCAAAACACCAACCTTTTCTTCACTTTTCTAATGTAGGACAAAATTTACTATTTAACTTTTGGAATTTATTAATTTTGGTATTTTTATGTGTTAGGTTCTAAGTACTTAAGAACTATTGTGTTAGAACTCTAATTTGTATTATTGGCAAACCATGATCAAAACAAGTTTTTAGTCTTGTTTGGACTTGCTCAAAGTGTATTTATATGTAAAGTTGGAATCGAGTGTTCTGCAGGATTTACTATGTAAATCTGCCTGGTTCGATCGATTGAAAATTAGGCTCAATCGATCGAAAGTCGTGCAAATTGTTTTTCTGCAGAATTTTCCAACTCAGCCCAAGCCCATTAAGGATTATGGTTTCAAATCTACTTCTCCTAGTATATAAAGGAAACTCTAAGCATGTTTTTATTTAGACTTTTTAGAGAGTGAAGAGAGTGCCTCTTTTGTATCTAGGGTTTTGTACCTAAACCTCTCTGTAAAGTTATTATTTACAACTAAGTTTTTATTGGCTTTTATTCCGTGCCAAATTTGATTGTAATTTTTTTCAATCTTTTATACCCTGTATTGTTGTGGGATTTCATTGTAAGGGTTATGTGATAGAGAGAGAGTATGAAGACTCAAGCATTTGAAAACTGAAGATTTCTCGCAGGTATGTCGCAACTTAGCTTCCCGCGAAGTGACACATGTGCCTTGCACATGCTGGAATGCGAAAAGTAAGGCCAGGTGGAGACAGCTGTATCTCGCGAGTATCTTGCGGGTAAGGCCTTCTCGCGAGACACCCGCGAGGCATTCTGTTATGCCAGCCTGTTCAGCCTGAGTCACACTTTCTGTGCCTACACTATATATACCCCATATTACCTACAAATGTTGAGGAGTGTTTCAGAGAGAAAACTCTAGCCAAACACATTGAGAATTAGAGATTGTCATACCCACATTTCTCTATACACTTGCTTGTGGTATTTCCTCAACTCTTCCCTCTCCATTTTCCATACCATTGAGAGGTTGATAGCCCAAACACTTACCACACCCTTTGAGAGTGTTAAGTGACGTTTTGGTGCTGCTGGGAAGCATTGAAAGAAGCCAAGGATGGCAGATGCAACATGGAGCTTGTTGCGGGATCTAGAGTGCTTGACAAGACAATGTTCCGAGAAGCCTTGTTGGAGTAGGAGCTTGGAGGGCTTAGGTGTAGATTAGGCTTAGAGGGTCTCTTGCTAACCCATGTATCCCAACTGATTGTCTAGTGGATCGATTTCCGCTTTGAGGGCGGCGGAGAGATTTTTCGCCGAGTTCTTTGGTTTCCTCTTCGATAACACGTCTCGGTGTTATCTGTGTTTGCATCCTTCTTCCCTACTCTTGTTCATTTCATTTTTACTGCTGTGTTGCTTTAAATATGAATTAGAGTAGCTTCTTGTTTATCCGTTCGCATTTACACTATTCCGCACTTAGTATTAAGTTAGTATAAAATCTATCGAGCCGTAATTTTAATTAGGGGGTCTAAACATCTCTTGTGATCCTTGACCCCTTGGTGTATTTTGAAAAGTGTCTTGGTTAAAATCAACATGAAGGATAGTAAAGATGTTTGCGAAAATGACTCTATGAGCATATTAGAAGACTGTTCTAGTAATATGTTTTTAGATTTATTTAAATCAAAGAATCATGCTAGAATCTTCTGTCACATGCTGAAATCCCTAGTTCATAGGAACCATGATATACATAACAGCTTATGTGAGTCAAAGTCCTTAGTCTATAAGTATGAGAGGAGAAATAGACACTTGCGTGATAAACTTGATCATCTAAAAGGAAAACTACACTCATCCTTGAATGAAATAAAGGAAAATGAGTCCTGCTTCGAGGGTCAAGAATGTCTCTCTCATGCATGTCTTTTTGTTCATACCGCTTTGAAAGTATTTAATTCATGTTTGTGGTACCTTGACAGCGGTTGTTCAAAGCATATGACTGGAGATAAGTCTCTGTTCCAAACTCTTAAAGAGAAGGAAGATGGCTTTGTGACATTTGGAGATGGTAGTCATTCACAAGTTCTTGGAAAGGGAACGGTGGACATTCCGGGACTGCCACTGTTGACTGACGTGCTGTATATTAAGGGATTAAAAGTGAACTTGCTAAGTATTACTCAGATCTGTGATGACGACTTCTTAGTTCAATTCTCAAAGAAAGGATGTCTAATCTTGAATGAAGAAGGTGTTCAAGTTCTGAAGGGACTTAGGACCACCGATAATTGTTATGGGGTCATTCCCAAACCAAGCATAGCATGTCGGAGTGCCCGGGTAAATCTCTTGGAGTTGTGGCATCAACGACTTAGACATGCTAATTACAAACAAGTGGCAAAAGTCTCGAAGCTTGAAGTAGTGGTTGGTTTACCAAAGTTTGGGAAAATTAAGAAGAATGTTTGTGGTCCATGTCAATTAGGAAAACAAACAAAGTCAAGCCATCCGAAAGTAAATGTGGTTGCAACCTCTCACCCTTTAGAATTACTGTATGTGGATCTAATGGGTCCAACAAGAACAGAAAGCATGGGTGGAAAGCGTTATATTATGGTGGTAGTTGACAACTTCTCAAGGTATTCTTGGGTGGATTTTCTTAGAGAGAAATCAAAAGCATGTGACAAGATGGAGAAATTGTGCAAGAGACTGATTAATGAAAAAGGAGTACCTATAGTCAAGATCAAAAGTGACCACGGGAAGGAGTTTGAAAATGCGAAGTTTGAAGCATTTTGCAATGAACACGGCATCAAGAAGGAATTCTAAGCCCCAAAGACTCCACAACAAAATGGGGTAGTTGAAAGGAAGAACCAGGTGATTCAAGAAATGGCTCGAGTAATGTTACTCAACAAAAACCTTCCACAGAAGTTTTGGGCTAAAGCTGTGAATACTTTATGTCATATTGGGAATAGGATTTACTTTCGAGCAGGAACAAAGAAGACATCGTATGAAATTTGGAGAGAAAAGAAACCGAAGGTGAAATATTTCATAATATTTGGGAGCAAATGCTATATTCTTAATGATAGAGAGAATCCTGGAAAATTTAATGCTAAGAGTGATGAACGGATATTTCTAGACTACTCATTAAATAGCCGAGCATATAGAGTGTTCAACAAATGCACTAAGACAATGATGGAATCAATAAATGTGGTCATCAATGACACCATATCTGAAAATGATATTGATGATGGTGAAGGATCTGACCTGAAGAAGGGGGAGGTTGAGGACAACATGTCACAAGATGATGATATTGACAAAGAACCATCGAAAAAAGAGTCCACACCCCCTATACCAAGAAGGGAGACTAGATCAACACAAGGGCCTTCTAGCCCTCTCACCCCTCCGGAAGTTCAACCTCCGATCTCTCGAGATGAAGAACCTTCTACCTCAAAGAGACTGTCATCAAGGGTAATTCTCAATCATCCATCAAGTAATATCATTGGTGATGTAAATGAGGGACTTCGGTTAAGAAAAGGAACAAAATACAGTGCGAATCATGTGACATACAATTGTTATCTTGCTCAATTTGAACCCAAGAAGGTAGAGGAAGCTCTTATAGAAGAGAACTGGATAGAGTCTATGCATCAAGAGCTACATCAATTTGTTAGAAATGATGTATGGGAGTTGGTTCCAAGGCCCAAAGACACCCATGTGATCGGCACCAAGTGGATCTTCAAGAACAAAACTGATGAAGATGGTGAGGTTGTTCGAAATAAGTCTAGGCTGGTAGCTCAAGGATATACTCAAGTGGAAGGCATAGACTTTGATGATTCATTTGCACCAGTAGCAAGACTAGAGTCGATTCGAATTCTATTGTCCATAGCATGTGTTATGGATTTCAAACTGTACCAAATGGATGTGAAAAGTGCCTTTCTGAATGGTTTTCAAAATGAAGAAGTATTCGTTGAGCAACCAAAGGGATTTCAAGATCCTCACTTTCCGGATCATGTGCTAAGGTTGAAGAAAGCACTGTATGGGTTGAAGCAAGTACCAAGAGCATGGTATGATCGTCTCACAACATACTTGTTGGATCATGGATTCAAAAGAGGCCAAGCTAATCAAACATTGTTTGTAAAGAGAGATGAGAAGTCTCTCCTAGTTGCTCAAGTATATGTGGATGATATTGTTTTTGGATCCACAATTGATCATTTGGCTTATGAATTCTAAGAAGAAATGAAAAGGGAGTTTGAGATGAGTATGGTGGGGGAGCTGAACTATTTCCTAGGGCTTTAAGTGAAACAATGGAAAGATGGGATATTCATATCTCAAGAGAAATATGCCAAAAATCTTGTTAAAAGATTTGGTCTAGACTCTAAGAAACACACTTCCACTCCAATGAGCTCCTCATCAAAGCTGAGTCGGGATGCAGCAGGTGTAGAAGTGGATCCAACACTCTATCGAAGCATGATAGGTAGTCTCTTATATCTCATTGCTAGCAGACCAGACATTGCCTTCAGTGTAGGCGTATGTGCTCGATTTCAGGCAGCCCCCAAAGAGTCACATTTAACAGCAGTTAAACGAATTATCCGCTACATAAATGGGACATCTGATTATGGAATTTGGTACTCAAGAGACTCAAATAAATGCCTAGCCGGATATTCTGATGCTGATTGGGCCGGCTGCATTGATGATAGAAAAAGTATTTCCGGTGGATGTTTTTATCTTGGAAACAACTTGGTGTCATGGATGAGCAAAAAGCAAAATTCAGTCTTTTTATCAACAGCCGAAGCTGAATACATTGCTACTGCAAGTTGCTGTGCTCAATTACTATGGATGAAGAAACTCCTTCATGATTATGGAATCACTCAAGACATGATGTGTGTATATTGTGATAATACAAGTGCCATAAATTTGTCGAAAAAACCAGTTCAACACTCAAAATCAAAGCATATCAAAATCTGGTATCACTTCATTCGAGACTTGGTGGAAGAAAAGACTGTGTACTTGGAGTTCATCAACACTGACAATCAGAAGGCAGACATATTCACTAAACCTCTCGATGGCCCAAAGTTTGAATCTTTGCGTAAGACCATCGGTGTCGGTATCATTCCTTGAACTCTATCTCTTGTGTGAACCTACACTACTCTTTGTTACATATATGTTGGTGTGATCTCACATGTTCTGTTTTAGCTGTTTCCTTTACTTGTTTAGGTTTGTGCCTGTTTTGTTGATCTTACTTTTCTTGCTCTGTTTTGGGTGTGTTCAAAATTTCAAAAACCCATAAAAATTGAAAAATCTCAAAAAGTTTGATCACTTGTTTTGTGCATATCTCATGTGAATTTGGCCTAGTACCTTCGTACTAATGGCATAGTGCATTTACGATCTTGGCTTGTTATGTATGCACTCTTTTCTATGTGGAAGAAATCTTGAAAATTATGTGTGACTGTTGTAAATAGATCTTCAAGCTTGTCATGAATGATTGGTCAATAGTCTTGTTGGTCTTGATACTTGCATAGACTTGTATCTATATCTCTTCCCACTTTATTTTTATGTTTTTGCAAAAAGAGCTCACCAAATGTAAATCTCCAAATGAAAAGAGATATTGAGCTGCAAAAGCCTGTCGCACACACTAGTATTCGACTAGGAAAAAGGGAAAGCGACTCTTTTAAATGCATATTATATGGTGCTCAAAAAGCCAAAGGCTAATCATCAATATTGAAATATCAAAAATTTCAAGCACCGGTCTCAAAAAGAGATGTTTTGTCCAAAAATGGATCAATTGTTTTGCTTTATTCAGAAGCCAAATGAAAAGCTTCTAAGTTATGTATTCAATGTGTGGGAGGTCATATATACTCATTTCTATAATGGAGATAGTTCACTTGATTTCGTATCAGTTGTGTATGACTCGATTGAATTGATCATTGAAACTTCGCTCTAGTCTAAGGACTATTTCACATTTGATACTCACACACAACACACAAGACTTTGATTCAATCAATTCCTATCTCATTTGTGTGATTGTATATGTTCAAATGTGATGTGTATGCTCAAGAACTTATTGATCAAACCCAAAAAGATTTTTAAGTGTTTTATATGTTTTTGAAAGTGATTTTATACTTTCGTGTGTTTTTATTTTTGGTCAAAATGCATCTTGTGTGTTTTTCATCAAAATTTGGTTTAGGGGTTGTTTCGCGAGATGCTCGCGACTTAGAGCTTCCCGCGAAAAGTGCTTGAGGGAATTAATTTTTTTTTCTTTGAGTCACACAGAAACTATCGTGACTGTTTCGCGACCAACAACTTCTCGCGAAATGCTGTTTGGCAAAAACTGGAATTTTTCAAAATTCAGACAGAGGGTATCGCGACTGTCTCGCTACTGTCTCACGAAAGTGTATGCGCATCAATGGCCATTCTCGTGATTGTCTCGCTACTCTCTAACCCGCAAAAAACGCGTGTTTTCAGTTTTATATAGTAGTTGTGACAGTTTTTTTTCAAATCACAAACACTTCCCTCGCATAACCACCTTCGAACCATTTTCAACCCAAATCACTATTTCATTCAAAACCCCATCAATCCAAGCATATTTTCTGCATTCCCTTCTTCAAGGTATGTCTTCTAAAGCATTTTCTTTTAGTTTTTTGCTTAGATTTTGCAGTTTTTTCGTTAGGGTTTTGAAATTTGGGGATTTTTCGATATTGGGTTGGGTTTCTTCTATTTTGTGCATATCTTTCAAATATTTTGATTGGGCTGAGTCCCATTTGTCTGTTGTGCATCTGTGTTGGCCCCATGTGGCATTCTAACATGTTTTGAGGGTAGATTTTGCCTTGTTCATGCATTATTCATGTTAGATTTACTGTTTTGCATGCTAGGTGTTTGACAAAATGTCCAAGTGACATTCTTGTGCCTAATTGGAATCAAGTGATTTTAATCTATGGGTTTTCACTTGTTTGACCATGTTTCACTCGGTGTGGTCAGTGTTCATGTGTTTTATACACTTTGCCATTGTTGCACACACATGGCTTACACCTAGGCACACTTAGGCACCCCTCATGCATCTCATGCCGCACACACATGCATCAGTACATGCACACACATGCACAGTTACTTACTTTCATGCATTGTGGTTAAGCTTTCTTGTTTCTTTTGTGTTTATTTTGGGACTCACTTGGCTCTAATCAATTATGCGTTTATTCTCTGTTTCTGTTCGTGGCTTTTGGCTATTTTTTGTGTTCTTTTGCACAGATATCTCCATTCAAGACTTCAGCTGTGAAAGGTGGCAGCAACAAAGGGAAAGAGCTAATCATTGATGTTGATGACGATTCCCCTAGACCAAAAAGAACTCGTTTTTCAACGGGAATTTATGATCCTAACCTGTTTAGGACTTCTGCTGCTTTTGAGACATATAAGAACCTCTTTCGAGGTGCTCTCTTGTTAGTTGAGAGGGCCGTTGATCAGTCATCTCTTTTAGATACTAAAATTCCTGTCTGGTTTGCCACAAAAGACTGGAATTTTCTTCTTTCTGATCTTGAGGGTGCCTATGAAAACATGGTGAAAGAGTTTTATGCCAATTCTTCTATAAAAGGGGACGAAATCAAGTGCTGGGTTAGAGGAAAGCAGTTCTCGGTAACTCCGGTGTATCTATTTGATATTCTTAACATCAACCGACCAATACTTCCTATACCATCTGTCTACGATGATCTAGTTCCAGATGAGGACACACTTCGGAAAGTATTAGGAGCTGATTTGGAATTATCTTCCAGTGGAAAGTCAATCAATGTGGCTTCACTTTCTCCAGAATTAAGGATTATGTCAACAATCATGTGTAGCAGTCTCTATCCATTGTCAAGTACCGGCTACATCAATCTTGGTCGAGCATTATTTCTACATGATCTAGTATCTGATGTGGAAATTGATGTATGCTCTCACATCTTTCACATTTTGGCAAAAACAGTTGACCGAACTACCTCAAGGAATTGTATTCCATTTGGTCGCCTCATCTCTCGAATCTTGAAGCTCAAAGGTGTACGTCCCTCTCCAGATGAGCGCCCTCATACCAAGAAGAATGTCAAGCAAGAACATCATGTGACTCAGGGAAGTTCAAGCACTACACATCATTCCTATGATGAAAAGTTCGACAACATCTTGGTTGCTCTTCAAGAGATTAATACCAAGATTTTAGGACTAGCCAATATCATGTACTTCTAACACTCCCGGCTTGATAAATAGTTAACATCTCTCGAAACTCAGATGGATAAGATTCAAAGGAAGCTAGAAGAAAATAACGACTAGCTATTCCTTGACAAAAAGGGGGAGATGATGCTATTGACAGGGGGAGTGTAGTCATAGGGGAAGTCTTCTGCTGGTTCAATCAGTCTATGTTTAGTTTTGATAACTGCTTTATGTTTATAGTCTTTACTGTTTTTACTACTTTTGTAAGCTTTAAGGGTTTGTTTCCATGCACTTATGATGTTTGTAGGCTTTTATGGTTTGTACCATGCAATGCATATCTCTTTGCTTTGTAGCCTTGCTTTGTGCTTTTGTACTTGTTGTTAAATGTCAAGCATTTTTCTCTAGTACATCACTCTTGTGCCCTAGTAGGATTGTTCCTAGATGCAAATACTTCGTGTATTTTGCATTGGTTGAGTGTTGGATTTGCAAATGATACTCTTCAAATGAGTTCATCATCTTGCATGTCCGGATGTTCATTCCCTGTGTGAATGAGCATAGTGATCACTTCTGTATAGTGATTGTTTGTTTGGTCAAGCCATGATTTATTCATTAATCCCATTTATACTTGTTCACTTTTTACTTGTTCATGTACGTACCTTATGTTCAACTTGTCATAAGCTTAATGAAAGTTTTGTTTGTGCACGAGTGTTTCAAGTTACAGGTATATACGTGCAAGTGCTACACAGCTTCTAGATTAGGTGTGAGTGAGTTGTGCCTGTGTTCCCAAACTCACGTTTAAGTCTAGAGTTTGTTTTAGGGGTTTTGTCATGGAATAACCAAAGGGGGAGATTGTAAAGTTATTATTTACAACTAAGTTTTTGTTGGATTTTATTTCGTGCCAAATTTGATTATAATTGTTTTCAATCTTTTATACCCTATATTGTTGTGGGATTTCATTGTAAGGGTTGTGTGATAGAGAGAGTGTGAAGACTCAAGCATTTGAAGACTGAAGATTTCTCGCGGGTATGTCGCGACTTAGCTTCCTGCGAAGTGACACATGTGCCTTGCACATGCTGGAATGCGAAGAGTCAGGCCAGGTGGAGACAACTGTGTCTCACGAGTATCTCGCGGGTAAGGCCTTCCCGCAAGACACCCGTGAGGCATTCTGTTCTGCCAGCCTATTTAGCTTGAGTCACACTTTCTGTGCCTACACTATATATACCCCTATTACCTATAAATGTTGAGGAGTGCTTCAGAGAGAAAACCCTAGCCAAACACATTGAGAATTAAAGATTGTCATTCCCACATTTCTCTATACACTTGCTTATGGTATTTCCTCAACTCTTCCCTCTCCATTTTATATACCATTGAGAGGTTGATAGCCCAAACACTTACCACATCCTTTGAGAGTGTTGAGTGACGTTTTGGTGCTGCTGGGAAGCACTGGAAGAAGCCAAGGATGGCAGATGCAACATGGAGTTTGTTGCGGGATCCGGAGTGCTAGACAAGACAGGGTTTCGAGAAGCCTTGTTGGAGTAGGAGCTTGGAGGGCTTAGGTACATCAGGTAGATTAGGCTTGGCGGGTCTCTTGCTAACCTATGTATCCCAACTGATTGTCTAGTGGATCGATTTCCACTTGGAGGGCGGCGGAGAGGTTTTTCGCCAAGTTCTTCGGTTTCCTCTTCGATAACACGTCTTGGTGTTATCTGTGTTTGCATCCTTCTTCCCTACTCTTGTTCATTTCATTTTTACTGCTGTGTTGCTTTAAATATGAATTAGAGTAGCTTCTTGTTTATCCGCTCGCATTTACACTATTCCGCACTTAGTATTAAGTTAATGTAAAATCTATCGAGCTGTAATTTTAATTAGGGGGTTTAAACAGCTCTTGTGTTTTTAACACATTTTCGAGCTTTCACTCTCTGAGGTCTTTATTACTCATATTGCTGTTTGTGTGAATCTCTTGTGAGATCTGAGAGGTGCTTGCCTTCACACAAGCTTAGGATTATCAAGAATGAGATTTCTTCAAGAGCTTGATGATCATTCAGTTGCTGCCATAAGAGCTTAAAGATACACAAGCGAGAGTGCTTGTACTTACTGGAGAATCCAAGAAAGAAGGAGTCCGTGATCTCGGAGCTTGCACGTGGTCGTGTCTATAAGTTTCTACTAGTGGGTAGCAATAGGATGTTAGTGGTCTAAGTCGCTATTGTAAAACTTCGATTCTTTCTATAGTGGATTCGGGTTTACCTTAAGGATAGTTAGGTTAAATCCTCCCCAGGTTTTTTACCTGTTTGGTTTTCCTGAGTCATCATATCTTTATGTTATTTATATTCCGCACTTTACATTGATATGATTGTATGATTGTGTTAACCTAGTTTTGGAATTTGGACTAAGTAATAACTTGGCTTGTTAATTAGGTTAATCCAATTGTTCTTTAAGGGGTCTAAAAACAAACAATATGTAATTTTCGTTATTTAAGGTTTAGGGTATTTATTTTCTTATTTTTAGGTTCTTTTAATGTTGTTTAGTAAATTAGGGTTTATATGCTTTCCTAACTGCCTTAGGGTTTCCTAGTCATCTTAGGTTTTCTAGTCACCTTAAGTTTTCTTTTTACTATTTAAATGCATTGTAGCCTCCAAAGGCAATTCAATTTTTCATGAGATTAATAAAATACAGATTTTGTTTATTGTTTTCTCTGGTGGATTTCAAACCTATTACCTTACGGATTCAAAGGAACCCCTTGTAGATTTAAGGTTTACTACTAGAAATTAACAGTTTAATTTTGTTCCATCAAAGAGAGCTAGCATCATTTGTGCTTTCTTCAGAGTTCCACGACATCATTTTCAAGACACCCACACCCGCTTTTCCAAATATGAATAAAATATTCATTTGGATAAGATACAATGTTCTTTATTTTTGGGAAGCACCTTAGAAAAATTTTACTTTTACTAATGTGTAGGGAAGTTATGTTCTTAATTGGACTCTTGTGCTATTTTAGAGAATTCAATCTGAATGCTCTAATGAAAAGTTTTTATTTCAAAATTGTGATTAGTGTTCATCATATAATTTCACTTTTAGGGGGAAGAGAAGGTAGGCCCCAACCACATATATGGGATACCATAAATGATACAATTATCGTTGAACTATTACTTCAACCGGTACAAAATCACTTTCACTTGAGATTATTAGTGTGAAAAAAAAAATTAAATTATTAATGTTGTCTATAAATTATTGGATAAAGTATAATTTGACCCCTTTACTATTAATTGTTTCAATTTAGTCTATTGAATTACAAAATCAAGTCAATTTCATACTTGGATCACTTATCCATTTAATTTTTAAGGAGAAAATGGGCATTTGCCCCTTTCGCCAAAACTTTTCAACAAAATGCCCCATATTTGAAACTATTTAGGGAAATGCCCCTGTTTTGAAACTTGATTTTCTAAAAATCGAGTTTCAATTTAAAACTCGATTTTTGGACAATCGAGTTATAGCAAATTGAAAATAAAAAAAAATAAAAAAATAAAAAATTGGAACTTGAGTTCCATGTGAAGTACTCGAGTTCATGGAACTCGAGTTCCTTGAAAAAATTCAAGTGGAACTAAGTTCCAAAAAAGAAAAACAAAAAAAAAATCTAAGTCCACATTTGCTATAACTCGATGTTCTAAAAATCGAGTATTACATTTGAAACTCAATTTGTAGAAAATCGAGTTTCAATAATTAGTTTTAGACATGGGGCATTTTACTGAAAAGTTTGTGAAAAATGGGTAAAAGCCAATTTTGGCCTAATTTTTAATGAAATGATAGTTAAAATTGATTTGAGTTTGAAATTTTTAAACTTTTATAATAACCTTCTAACTAACGTCACATTTGCCATATTAACTAAATTCGTTTAACTTAAAACGGGGAGTAGATTCAAGAATAAAATTCACTTCATTTTGCAAGGTTAAGAGATTGACTTGGCACAATTAAAGATTGGCGGACTACTTTGACATAATCAATAGTTGAGGATCCAATTGAACGTTACCCTATAGTACCAAATTAATAGTTTAACCTAAAATAATTACAAAATTTTTTTAATTATATCTATTGATTAGTTTATGAAGATTAGAAAAATTATTCTTGCATGAATTTAGTAATATATTTGAAAAGAGTAGTGTACGTTAGGTTTTGAGTTTGTAATGTTGGCAAACCATGACAAAAACTAAGTCTCATTGATTTAGAATGGTCTACATTGAAGTCCAAGACAAAAAAACTCATGTTTGAGATGAAAAAAAAATGAGTTACAATCTATTTCGTTTGATTGGTACTCGATTGATCGAAAGTCGCATATCAAGAAAAATCAGCAAACGTAAAAAGGCCATAACTTATCCGTTTGAAGCCCAAATCACGAGCCATTTTTTCCAGTAATTAAAGGACATTATAAGCTAACCCTAGAGAGGGTTTTCAGAGTTTTTTAGAAGATTAGAGTGCATCTTATGCCTCATTTGTAGATATAGGGTTTTGGACCCAAAAGCTCTCTAAAGTCTTCTACCGATGTTATTCCTTGAAAAATCTCAAGATCTGGTGTTGTAGAAGTTGTTGCATACAAGATCAACGTCTAAGGAGATCCAAAACCTTTAAGTGGAGTCTCAAAGTCACAAATGTGGGCGCTTGTGTTGCAAAGGCCTAATAGAGAAGGAGTCCGTGGATTTGGAGCTTGCATGTGGTCGTGTTAGTAAGTTCTACATGTGGTAGCAATAGGATGTTAGTGGTCTAAGTTGCTATTGTAAAAACTTCAATTCTTTCATAGTGGATCTGTCTTACCTTGAGGATAGTTAGGTTAAATCCTCCCTAGGTTTTTTACCGGTTTGGTTTTCCTGGGTTATCATATCGTTGTGTTCTTTATTTTCCGCATTGTTTACATGATATGATTTGCTTGTGTTAACCTAGATTTGAATAATTTACCTAAGTAATCACTTGGCTAAATAACTAGGTTAAACAACTTGTGTTTTAAAGGGTCTAAAAACGTACAATGTAGAATCAATTTTAATATGATGCGGAATGCGAAAGTGTCAAGAAGCAAAACATGTCTATCTCTAGAAAACAAGAAACAAAACACGTTTGCTTCTAAAAATAATCTCGAATCCACGAGAGTTCCTTGAATCCACAAGGAGAAAGGGTCTAGAATCCACCAAAGAATAGAAAAACAAAAGTCTGAATTTTATTGATTGAATAATTATTTAAAAAACGTGTATAGACTTAAGGGCCTATTTAAAGAATCCATAAAACTTGACAAACAAGAAAATATAATATAAAATAACTCATAATTGATATCTAACCATAACTGGAATCGAATTTGACCTAAAAAGTATTAAAAAGTAGCTAAAAACAAGGAAATAATAACCCTAAACCTAAAATAACAAAAAATTACAAATTAAACACCAAAATTAATAAATTACAATAATTAAATTGTAGATTTTATCCTACATCATAATGTGATTTTGATTGACGTATTTGAAGCATATGTGTCCCACATAGAAGACAACCAACCAATCCTCTAAGGATTTCCATTTGCAAAATCGAACCATCCTAAACATCAAATAAAGCATGGCACTCAAAATAGTATATGGCTTGTGAAAATTTTCCCGAACAGGCATTATACATAGCAGGTAAAACGTAGATACATTTCCTTGGATGTAATACCTTGGGGTTTTATAATTAAATTTAACCATGTGATTACATTGGTCAATAAACTACATAGTTAGATCTAATTGACATTGTGGAAAGACAACATTTGTGTTGTATTGATTTTTTTTTTTTTTTTTTTTGATAAAAACACACTGAAACTATTATTATAACAACATCACAATCAAATACATTCTGGATAAGAGCTTGCTGAATATAGCAAGAAATCTCTTCAATCCAAATTACATCATTGATAAGGTTTTGAGCTTGTCTTGCTAGAATGTGGGCTGGCTTATTGCTAGTCCTGCATACATGAGAAAAATTAACAACACCAATTTCAGCGCCTAACTCATGAATGCCTTCCACAATAGCAGCAACAAAAGTGGGTGATAGTGTAAATCGCTTGAGAGCATTAGAGATTGTCAAGGAATCACCTTCGAACACCCCATCTCGCAACCCCAAATGTCTTGCTAGCAACAGACCAGCCTCATAGGCTTTAGCTTTAACTTCAAGTGCCCTTAGTGGAGCTTTAATTTTTCTGCACAAAGCTGCCATTAATCTGCCTTCAACATTTCTTATTACAACACCAATACCAGCTTGCTTCTTTGATGTAGAAAGAGCCTCATCTACATTGATCTTAAATAAACCCACTGAAGGAGGTAACCAGGTTGAATGCAAAGGCTCTTGTTATGCATTAGGTAAGTGCAAAACCGAATCTGATGCAGTATCAATACATGCATCCATTGCAGACCAGTACTCCTGAAGATAATTTGTTGCCCAAAAAGCCAAGGCCGGACCTGTTTTGCCTTTACCTCGATAATGAATTTCGTTCCTGTTACTCCAAAGCGCCCAAGCAATTGTTACAAGTTGTGAACATTTCTCCTCTCCGGCTGCATTAGTCATCACAACAAACCATAACAAGTCTTGAAAAGAATCAAGATGAACATCCAAAGGCAGTAGTTGTAATTTTGAAGCAGCCCAAGTTTCTTGTGCTTTCGGACAACCCCAAAAAATGTGACCATTCATCTCAGCCTTATCATGACAGTAAACACACATGTCTTCAGCAATTACATTACGCCTCCTTAACTTGACTTTGGTTGGTAAAGTGTCACAACAAGCACACCAACAAAAGTGTCGCACCTTATGAGGAATGGGCAAAGACCAAATTTTCTTCCAAAACTTCCTCAATAAATTACCATCATAAGTAGTTCCACAGGTTGCAGATGTAAACAAACTAACCGATAATTTATAAGCACTCCTAACAATGAAATTTCCATTGGTAGTTTCAGCCCAAACCATTTTATCCGCTGGAAAGTGAACACTCAAAGGAATACTCTTGATTAATTTAGCTTTATGAGGAATAAAGAGCTTGTCAATCACTTCAGTTTTCCACCTTGCTGTTCCTGAGTCAATCAAGTTAGCAACATTTATATCAGCACTCAAAAACAACCTTGGAGAAAATACTCTATGAGATGAAACCCCTGGCAACCACTTATCTTGCCAAATCTTGATATTTGCTCCATTACCAACTCTCCATCGCATCCCTTCAATGACTAAGCTTTGGGTAGAGATTAAACTCCTCCATGTATAAGAAGGGTTGTGTCCAATCGAAGCATTAAAAAAATCACCTGTTCGGAAATATTTTGCCTTAAGGACCCTATAAACAAGAGAATCACCTCCCATTTGAAGATGCCACCCCTGCTTCGCAAGCAAAGCCTTATTAAACCGTTTTAAATTCTTGAAACCCAATCCTCCATCACACTTAGGCTCACACATTTTTTGCCAACTAAGCCATGCAATTTTCCTTTCCTCCTTTTTTTGACCCCACCAAAAATTCCTAATCATCCCCATCATTTCATCACAAAGCGAATCTGGAAGTTTAAAACAACTCATAGTGTAAGTCGGAATTGCGTGAGCCATAGCTTTTATTAAAAATCCTTTTCCCGCCTTGGAGAACAATTTTTCTTTCCAACCCGCCAACACTTTCCCCAATTTCTTCTTTATGGCATTGAAGGTAAGTATTTTATTTTTCCCCACTAAAGAAGGTAAGCCAAGATACTTGTCATGTTGCTTAATTATTTGGGCACCAAACCGATTTTTTATCTCCTCTTGAACTTCCCTTGAAGTGTTACTACTGAAGAACAAAGATGTTTTTGCACGGTTTAAATTTTGACCAGAAGCTTTCTCATACACAGCAAACAATCATTGTAGTTCATCACACTCCTTTAACATTGCCTTGCAAAAAATCAAACTATCATCTGTAAAAAACAAATGAGATAATCTCGGACCACCCCTACAAATTTTCACACCCTCCACTTGACCCCTATCCACTGCTGATTGAATCAAAGTAGACAAGCCTTCTGCACACAAAAGGAAGAGGTAAGGTAACAAAAGGTCTCCTTGATTAATGCAACTAACTGATTAAATTTAATTAGGAAATCTAAAACATGGTAGTTAAGGAACCGTACATAGATTTTATCCTTACACATGCATATAGTCATCTATCAATACCTTTCTAAATTAGTTCGAGTGGTATCTATATGGCTCTATCTCTCCTTTAAATATGGGTAAATATTCAAATCTCCTAAAGTGCACAATGCATATCTCCCTATTTATTGTAAATGTGTGTGTATGAGAGAGAGAGAGAGAGAGAGATTAGTGTTAGGAGAATTTGAGTTAAAGAGAGAAAAGAGAGACAAAGCAAAAGTGGGAATTAATGTAGTTTGACTTGATAACCTGCATTCACAACAAGATCAAGTGCCCAAGATGAAACTTAAGAGAAGGCAGTTTCTAGAATTTCAACTTTCTTTTGATCGTGTTTTGATTGACTGAGATATGTCTCTCAACACACTCACAACTTAGGCTCGTTGAATCGAGACACAAGAATTCTTTTTTTTATTTATTTAATTGGAAATGCTAACCATTGCCCTTAAGACAATGATTGGTAATCCATTTAAAGAAAACTTTTATGAGAAAAGAAAAAAAAAAAAAACAATTAATGTTTTAACAGTTTTTTCCATTTCCCATAAAAGTGGTATCAAAACTTTCCTATAATAAATTGTTAATCATTTTCCTAAGAACATCCGTTAGCATGACCCTTATTTAATTTAGTTGGCTATTAATTACCTTGATAAATGTGAGCTACATGCATAACTATTGGAAGGCACACTAAACTCAATTCAAAAGAGAGGTTTTCAAAAGTAATGGCTTGTGCTATTATTTTGTTTAAAAAAATAATAATAAAAAAACCCTCTATTTCATGATAAACAGTTGTTCAAAAAGTAAATATTAAGATCGTTTTCCAATTGATTATCAAAGCTAAAGCCACAAACCTCTTTCCAATATATTGTACAAAGATCAAATCTTCAAGGTGGTTCTTGGAGTTAGGGAAGCAATTCGTGGAAGGGTTTTTAATTAGAACAGTTAAAGTGGCTTGTTGTTGATATTGGGGTCACATTTTCTTATGTTTTTTCTGGGGTAGAGACTAGGATCAAGGGTCGGGTTCGGGTCAAGTTAATTGGGTTGCGGGTCGGGTTGGGTTGACACGTATTTTTCACATGATTTTTTTTTTAAATTTATTATAAAGAAAACATGTATTTGCCATTTAGAAAGTCATGCAACAAATTACTTAATATAAAATGCTTCACTTTGAATTCACCACTTATATCAAGAATGAACTCAGTTAAACTTATTAATACTTATTCAATAATTTTAAAATTATACAAATCCTAACATTGCTATCTAAAACAAAATAACACAAAGATAAGTAAAACAAAATTACAATCTTGAATAAAAACATCCCAAAATATAAAACGATATTAACTTCCCAAAATATAACATCCCAAAATTACAAATGACTTATTAACATCCCAAGTTAATTTCTACACAATATTAACATCCCAAGTTAATTTCTACACAATATTAACATCCCAAAATATAAAACAAAATTACAAATGACTTATTGGATAACTCATTTGACAAAGAATAAAAACATATAAGAAATTTACAATCTTGAAAATTAATTTTATAATCTATTATAAATTGTGGTTTTCACTCTATTTCAATTTGAGATATATATTAAAGTTTGATTGTTCACATGATCTCTTTTATAAGTATTATATCATTGTTAAGCAACACACACTCTAGGAAATATCATAATTTATTTTGAAAATCCGTTTATTTTGGACATAAATTGTTAAAAAATAGGTCTAAACATTCATAATTTATGCGAATTTGATACTTTGGCTTCACTATTTTCATACTTGTGAATGTTTCTCATACATGTCTACAATTTTAAATCTATGTTTTTAACTCTACTGTAACCAGATTATCTTAGCATGTACTTTGCTATTTGATATCTAAAAATCTTTACTCATTACAAAATGCTCAATCATTCATCTTTCAATTAATTTGTATGCGATTATGTAAATATAACAATTGTTTCCTTAAAACTCACAACAAACAATTATACCAAATTGTCTTAATTTTATTATTTTTTTACCCAAAAAAAAAGTTTTAAAAAATGGTTTAGGTTCGGGTAAGATTGACTTGCAAAAAACACAGGTCAGGTCACAAGTTAACCCGTTTTTGCTTTGGGTCAAAAAAATTGGGTTCGGGTTAAGTATTTTTCGAGTCGGGCTAGGTCGGGTCAGAAAATTCTGACCCGTTTTGCCATGTCTAGTAGAGACTAGTGAAATTCCTTTTTGGAGTTAGGACTAATCTAGTTGTACTTTTTCCTTTAAATGCATTCATAGGTTTTCCACTTCATCATTAATTATTTGTGTTCTTTACTTTACTACTTTGTGCTTTTTGTTTAGTAAGGTTTAGAATATGTGGTAATTAACCTGTATGTCCAATAATAAATTTTTTTTTTTATACAAGATAGAATTTCTATTCTAGCTTAATCTAAGTGTATATGTGTGTGAAACTCATTTTTGGAGACTTGAACCCTGGCCTTTACCCCCTACACTCCACAAGCATTTATACTTGTGGAGTGACCATCGCACTAAGGGTGTGCAATGGTATATCCAATAATAATTGAAATTGCATAATTGTTTAAATTGTCAAAGTTCATTAAATTCCACTTATAATCAACCAAGGGTTCAATATATATATATATATATATATATATTTTTGAGAAACCAGACTACAAGTCTGGGCTATTATTGAATAGAAAAAAACAAGTGTTCAGTGAACATCAAACAGCAGTAAGGAAACTATGTCCTCGGGAGGGGAATTAAACCAAATTCGAGCACTCCTATAAGCTTTTGCTTTTTTTGCATGAGCATCAGCCACACAATTACAAGCTCGACTAGTATGGGTAAATGCACAAGACTGAAAAACCAAAGCTTGACTGCGGATGTCTTCAATGACGACACCGTAAGATGAAAGACCAGCATTGTTTTGATTTAAAGCATTGATAACCATTGCTGAATCCCCTTCAAAAATCACTCTCTGTAATCCAATTTCTGCAGCAAATTCGACAGCTTTCCGGCATGCTAGAGCTTCCATATCAGCAACTGAGTGAGTCAGCGCATTGGGGAAGATAATGCACCAACAAATTCACCTCTCCAGTTTCGAACAACGACTCCAATTTTAGCCAAATGAGAGTCCCTGAACATTGCAGCATCAAAGTTGACTTTGTGGTAGTTTAAGTCAGGTGAGCTCTAGTGCTGCGTTGTAGGGGAAGGAGGCAGGACCGTGTCTATATGCTGGACTGCCAGGAAGTCTTGCAGCAAATTTCCTGCCGTTGATAGGATTTGGGCCGTAGGTCGCACAGGTCTGCCAAAGTGGATGGCATTTCTCCCGTTCCACAACAGCTAAGCAGCAATAGAGAAAACTTCCTTTCTATAGTCATCCTTAACCTGCAAAAAAAGAGATAGTAAGTCACTAAAACTCTGGGGGTGGGGGAGATTTTCTTGGTTGAAGCAGTGAGACGAGCTCCAAGTTGTCTCCACTTTTCTGCACAACCAAATGGCATGCAACGGGTCTTCGGGGTAGAGGTTGCAGAGTTCACACTTGTCGGATGGTGTGATTTGTCTCCGAAACATATTGCTCATAGTTGCAGAGCATTATTACACGCTCGCCAAATGAAATGCTTGAATTTATTAGGGACCCAAAGCCCCCAAACTGCCTTCCAAAATTGTTTTTGAGCTGTCCGGTTTGAAGTTTCTGCTTGACTATCATCCACCCCAGCAGCCAGGAGCTTATAAGCACTACTTGTACTAAAAACACCTGAAGGAGTGTAGGCCCACGCTATTCTATCTGGAGGGCATCAGCGACTCAGAGGAATTCCCAATATGGCAGAAGCTTCTTGCGGCAAAAATAGTTGGTTAACACGGTCTGCTCTCCACACTCCCAACTCCTGATTAATCAGAGTTTGAACCTTTGTCTCAGCTGCAACAGTGGGCAAAGGTGAGATGATGGGGCTATTGGGGCTACCCGGCAACCATTTATCCTCATTGATTCGTACATTCTGCCCATTCCCTATACGCCGGACCATCCCCTTTCGAATAACATCTCTTGCACCAAGGATACTCTTCCAAGCATATGACCCCGTGTTCAAAACCTTTGCCTCCAATATTAAGCACGTTGGGAAAAATCTTGCTTTGAAAACCCGATGACAAAGGGAATTAGGATTATTTATCGTCCTCCATACTTTCTTGGCCAACAATGCGTCATTGAATTTTTCTATCTCCTTGAACCCCATGCCACCCATCTCTTTATCTTGACAAAGTTTCTTCTAATGGACCCAATGAACCTTCCTACTACCATACCTGTATCCCCACCAAAACTTACAAGTTAAAGCCTCTAAATCTTTTATCAAACCTTTAGGAAGCTTGAAACAACTAATGGTATAGGTAGGGATGGCCCGAATCACTGCCTCTATAAGAACTTCCCTTCCAGCTTGTGAGAGAAGTATTTCCTTCCAACCCTATAATTTCTTCTAAACCATTTCCTTGATGTAGACAAAGCTTTGTTTCTTAGCCCAACCAACAAGAGCTAGCAACCCCAAGTATTTCTCATACTGACGAATAGTAGGAACCCCCAATAGAGCTTGGATCCGAAACTTCACTTGGGCTTGAGTGTTTGAGTAGAAAAAAATATTGGTCTTCTCTCGGTTAATTTTTTGCCCCAAACCCCTCTCATAGACAGCCAATACAGCCAATATTCTTTGGCATTCAGCTTCTGTAGCACGGCAAAAAAGCACACTGTCATCTGCAAAAAATACATGGGAAACCCAAGGACCATTTCTACATATATCCACACCTCTAATATCATCATTCTCTTCAACTTTTTGAATTAAGCTCTGTAAACCCAAGGCACATAATAAGACTAAGTAAGGGGATAACGGGTCACCTTGTCATAAACCTCTTGAAGGTTTGATTCTACCCACTGGCTGCCCATTTAGGAGAACCGAATAGGAGATCGATTTCATGCGGGACATTATAGTTTGGATCAATTTTTCATCAAGCCCTTGGTGGTGCATAATTTTCTCCAAGAATTCCCATTCAACTCGGTCATAGGTTTTGCTCATATCAAGCTTGAGAGCCATGTACCCCATTTTACCAGTGGCCTTTCTTTTGAGATATTGCAAGGTTTCAAATGCTACCAAGATATTGTCAGAGATAAGACGCCCTGACAAGAAAGCACTCTGAGAATCTGGAATAGTTTGGATTAAAAACTTCTTCAAACGGTTAGCAACCACTCTAGCAATAAGTTTATAGATAACATTACAAAGACGTATGGGTCTAAAGTCAGCCACCTTTTTTGGATCTTTAAGTTTTGGGATAAGAGCAATATATGTAGTATTAAGAGATTCAGGAATGATACCTGAATTCAAAGCATTAAGAACAACCTCCATGACATCTTTACCCATAATATGCCAAAAAGATTTGTAAAAAATGGGTGACATACCATCGGGACCCGGAGCCGTGAGTGGGCCATTTTTTTGAGAGATTGATACACCTCATCTACATGAAAATCACCGGCAACTCCCACATTATCTTCTGTCGTGACAGTGTGAAGAACACCATCAAGAATTTCCTCAAAACCCAAAGGATTTCAAGATGTAAAAATGCCCTCAAAATACCTCTCAATCATCATACCCATTACTACCTCCTCTTTAATCCAAACCCCATTCTCATCTTTTAAGCCCAAGATATGATTTCGCCTATTGCTACGACTTAAATAATGCTCCCAAGTGCAGGATTGTAGCGAAGTAATAACTCGGTAAGTTTGAGGTCGAATCCACAAGGAAAAGGGAATAGATTAGCAAACCACAAGAGAATAAGACTAAAATAATAAAGTTTAATTGAAGAGATTTTTGATAGTTTAGTAAATGTAATTTAAATTGAGAGAAAATAACAATATATTAAGGCATTAAGGTTTAGGGATCCACACACAACACACCTATTAGTAGTCTTAACAATATTTATTTTATAACTCAACTAAAATTCATACAAATGATGATTTTAGTCGGATGATTTAACAATAAAAACTCAAGAATTAATTATCTAAGGTAGTTTCATGCAATTGATTGATTTTAGGAAAAACAAAACTAGTGAATTAGTTCGCAGGGAATACTAAGCATTTAACGTGCCCGGACTCTATGATAAATCAAAGGATTATACAGAACTAAACACTTTTCTAGATGAGTAAAACAATCAAAAACATAAGCATTAAAACCAATAAATAATTGTTAAGAACATACCAATAAATGGTTGGGTTTCACCCCTTGCCTTAGCAAGGCTTCTACGAAGCCATAACACAAATAAAACTCTAAAAACTGTAAAGAAACTTTAAGAAAACCTAAATTATGTTCTACAACAGCTCCCACTCTGAATTTTGCCCTAAAGAGTCTTTAAATAGGTCAAGGAATCCTATTACAAGTTGAATTCCTGTTTCGAGAAAGTCCCAGGTTTTTAGGCTTCAATTAATTGACATTTTTGGCCCATTTAATATTAGAATTCAAACTTTTGGTAATTGGTGTGCAGGCTAGAATTCTAATCTGAATTGGACTTGGATTTGATGCAAATTTCCTTTGATTCCTTACTCTAATTGGACTTGAGTTTAATTGGGTTGGCCTTCTTTGACTTCATCATGGCTCTTGTAAAAGTAAAGTCCTTTAGTTTTCTTCTTTGCATAAATCCACTTATTTAATTTCATTATCCTACAAAAAACAAATTCATGCATTAAAATTCAATCAAGTACAAAATTGATTATTTAGCATTATTCCAAAGTCAACTATAAAATTCATGAATTAACTCAAAATAAATATGATAATGCTTTCTAATAATAATATAAATATTCAAAATTAAGCTGTTGTCACCTATTCCTTTGGTTGGCTCGGCAATGGAAGTATTTAGTGTTACTATCACCCTCTTTCAGCCAAGCATTCCTAGACCTTTGCTTCCACATCACTTCCTCTTTAGATTTTAATTGTTGGATTTACTCTCTAAGAGCTTGAAGCCGAGTGGGGTGCTACCTGTACCCATCGGATTCCTCCAAGGTTTTTAAGTTAGCCAATTTTCTTTGCAGCAAATTACGAACATGGCCAAAGGATTTTTGGTTCCACTCTCTAAGGTTGTCTTGACAAGTATAAATCTTCCTATTAAAGCTCCAAGTCAAACCCCCCACTGAGTCATCTCCCCATGCATCTTTTACCACACCTTCACAAGTACTATCTTTTAGCCACGTAGCCTCAAAGCGAAAGGGACGACCTTTACGGTAAAAATGTATGAGCTTCGAATCCAAACACAAGAGAATGGGTTTATGATCCAAATGAAAAGCATCCAAATGATGAATGCGTGAGGTTGGGAACTGAAGGATCCAATCTACAGTTGCCACACCTCTATCTAGACGAATCCAAACATTTTGATCCCCAGGTTGTCTATTGATCCAAGTGAAAGGAAAACCATTGCATTTGATGTTCTGGTCTATCAAGCCACCCTTGCTTCTCCTCAGCCAAAATAATTTCATTGAAATCACCCATACAAATCCACGGAAGGGAAAACTGAGCACTAAGAGTCTTAAGGAGGGACCAGGAGTCTTCCCGGTTGGTGGTATCGGGGTCACCATAGAAACCTGTTAACCGCCAGGCATCATCAACTCCATGGTCAATGATAGCATCTATATGATGATCTGAATGGGATTGTATATCCACCCTTATATCATTCGGCCAAAATAAAGCCAACCCACCCCCAATATTATGCCGTGGAACCACAAAGATATTAGATTTTTTGAATTTTTCTTCCTACTCGCTCCAAAACTACCTTATCAACCTTAGTCTTCATTAAAAAAACTAGCTTGGGATCTTTGTTGCCGACTAAACAACTAGTTCATCCTCTATCTGTAGGTTTCCAAACTCACGACAGTTCCAACTTAGGCAACTCATTGTGCTCGGTGGTGTTGGGAACCAGCCACCACGTCAAAATTCTCCTTAACATTGGAGTAGGAAAAATCCATGCATTGCCTTTTATTCAAAGTGACTTCATCAAGATCCATATCTAGGCGTCTATCCATGCTACTTGGCTGCTTGTCTACATGACTACATCGGACTTCTGGCATTGACGGGCAATTTTTTTCCAAGTTCTTAGAGGGACAGACTTCACTACACTTTGATTAGTGCAATCCTGGACTTGGCTGAAGCTTCAACCCACTAGCAGAACTATTACCTCCATCCTTCCCATCCTTCAACGACAGACCCACCACACCCCTTTCAATCCGAGATGAACAGCACAAACTATGACCTTCATTTCCATCTCTATCACCCTGAACCCTACCCTTCGGACTGCCATCTCTACCTGTCTTAACAGCCCCCTTTTCAATCTTTCGCTGGTTCACTTTCATGGTAGAAGCCGCAACACCCTTGGATCCATGTTCAGAGGAAGCCGAAAAATTGTCATCAGATTGTCCATTGTTACTACCTGATGGAGACTTGTATTTTCTGCCCCATGGAGCTTGGCTGCGAGAGCTACCCGAAATCACTACAACAGACTTCCGTGATTGTCTAAACTGTTCAGCCCGCATCCATTCACCGTACTGTTGATCCTCTTTTTTCAAATTACCTTTCCCTCTCAGCCACACTGCACAATCCCTCTCACTGTGCGAAACCCGACCACACCAATAGCAAAAGTTAGGCAAGCGTTCCTATCGAATACCAACCCAACCAATGTGTCTTCCCTCAGACCATAACTTACAGCATTGAGGAAGAGGTTTGGTTATGTCAACGGCAACTTGGACTCGCAAAAACTCTCCACCAGACCCATCATCCTCTGCGTCAGCCACCTGGATAACTGAACCAATCGTTTTACCAATGGCTTCACCGGTCTAATGATTCAAGCTCTTCTCGGGCACGTTGTAGATTTGCACCCAAAAAGTTACACGATCAAACTCCAACAATGGGATAGACTCTATATCAGTGGCCTTTTTGAAAGCCACCAAACTCTTATCATATGACCGTGGCTCATATTCTAGCACCCTCTCAAGGTTGAGAACATCTTCAAATTCAAACAAAAGAATGCCTTCTCCGATATCTCGGATCTTAAGTTCGCCAGCAGGTTTCCACAATGGCTTGAATGTGCGAGCCACTGCATCAACATTCAGGACATGCTTAGTGAAAAACTTACCCTTCAAACGGTGAATCACAACCTCATCCTGATGAGCCACCTCTGCCCCGCCCTCCTCTTCCTCTGTTAAAGAAAATCGTGACCACAGCACTTCTAGGCCAGCCATGGACGAACCAAAAACAGAGAAGAAACAACCGCCATAGCACAAACAACAAGACCCCACCGTCCTATCAAACACTAGAGTTTGAAGGGAACAAGAAACCTAAACCAGGTTAGGTACAAAATTCTACACGCGTGGGAAGAGAGAACCCTAAGCCCTAGCCGTGGGAAAAGTCAACCCTAAACCCTAGCCGCGAGAGATACCACTTTGTGACAAACCGGATAACTTTGTGAGAAACCACTTATTTTAAATGCAAGTATAAATGCAATTGTTTCAACTAACGTTTTCTCTACTTTCTTCTATGACCATATTCCAAACAGTGAAGATCATACTGACAGAAAAATAAAACTCATTGAATGAAGGACTTCGCCAATCGAACACAAGTGTTATTTTCTTAAGCACGCTTTGAACTGCTCCCAACCATTTTGTGGAAAATGCAATTCCCTTGAATTAGCAGTAGAAGACTGTGAACTCAATTGCTTAACCAAGTCTTTGTTTTTTGCCTATAGTCAGAAGAGCAAAAGTCATGTATATTCCAATCTCTAAGATTGGAATATTAAATTAATTAATTTTATGAACAAATATATACACATTTTTAAATATATATATATATATATATGTCTCAATATGAAGTATCCATTGATATGATTTATATTCTTTTCAGAGTATGTGGCACAATTTGCATACACATAGGGACAAATATATACATATGATATGAATATAAAAATGCTATGCAATTAGGATCCATCAAGAAACCCAGTATGGTAGGTGACAATTATATGGACCCTTTTGCTTTCATGTAATCTCATTAAACCTTCACAAAGTTCAGATTCAACGGAATTTGAAGTAACTTCTAACATCCCTGTTGTTGGATTATAATTGTCTTTAAGAGCAGGCATGCCAGGGATACTCTATACAACAATTTGTTAATGCGTTTGATTGTGTAAAGACAAACACTTAATTATTCTTCATTTATTAGTGATTAATATAGGTTTATATATATATATATATATAAACACCTTTTTAGCATATTATTTTTCATTATAAATGCATCATGCAAGTTGCCTATGCGATTTTGTGTTCAAAATCTCTATAATTTTTTTTTTTTAAAAAAAGTATTGTACACCTAATGTGCATGGAACGAGAAGACTATGTGCACCTAAAGAATAGTCCATACTCAAAGAGTTTTATTGATATCGTTCTTAAAAAATAAAGTTTGACGTTCTGTCAATGAGAAACGGTATGGTAAGTGGAAACACGAGAAATATACTTAGTAAGAAAATTCGAGAATTGCTATTAAATTCCCTTGTCAATTGATGTTATCAGACCATATTTTTACTCTATTTTTAAACGCAACAGCTTCGAAGGTTGTTTATTAGCATGATTCACGTTGTCCAGCAGATCGCTATTCTTGGGTTGAATGGTAGTAACTTTGCAGTCCCCTCTATTGAGTGATTGGCCAAAACTAAAGCAACATGATTGATGGCCAATGAAAATTGAAAAGTAATAATGGAAAAGTGAAAGGTAAAATGGAGAGTATTTTATGTGAAGAGAAAAAGAAGCGTGAATATGCAAAAGTATTGTTTTATCCCACTATTATGTGAAGAGGAGACATAATTATAGAAAGCAAAACAGAGGTGATCACGTTGGCTTGACCATTTTCTATTGGTTATTGGCTTATTGCCTACCACTTTTGCTTTATCCCACTATTGCCATGGCGACAATCTAAAGTCTTTTTTTACGATAGAATCTGAGCGAATTACTGTTTTCAAGTCCAAAAAGTTTAACTTCTAAAGTCTTTTTTTTAAAGATAAAATCTGAAGACATCAAAGATGATAAGGGCAAATTATTGTTTTTAAGGCCAAAAAGTTTGACTCCAAACTGGTTTGGAGTTATCTTGTTATAACTTATTATATGATGATTAAAAATAGGTAAAAATGCAAAACTGACCCTCTAACTTTCACATTTTTTCATTTCAGTCCTCTAACTTTCAGTTTAGTCAATTCAGTCCTCTAACTTTCAATTTTTGTCAATTAAGGACTCCGTTAAAGCTCAGTTAGTACTGCTGTTAGGGACCACTAAAACGACGCCGTTTTGCTCTTTTTTTTTAATTCAAAATTAAAAGAAAATAAGAAAAATCTGAAAAAAAAAAAAAAAAAAAAAAAAAAAAAAAAAAAAAAAGAGAAAAAAAGAAGAGGGGAACGAGTCATCTTGATAACCTCCATCTCGCACTGAAAAAACTGCTTTCACACCCAACAAATCCTTTGCTCCAAAAAAAGAACAATCTTGACAGCAGAAACCCAGTTGAGTTTTAACCTTAAAAAACCAAAATCAAACCAGAAAAAATCATGAACAACCAAACCCAAAATTCCCAGAAGTTGACAGCAAAAAATCCAAAAAGCTCGCCAAATCCGCCATCGAAGATATCGTCGCTTCCCCTGCCTCTGCCGTCTCCAAAAAGCTCGCCTTCGATCTCATCCGCTCCACTCATCTCACCTCCGATCTCTGGGACACCGTCATCACCGACGTTCGCTCCGATCTCGATTTCCCCGACCCTGACGTCACCGCCGCCGCAATCTCCATTCTCACTGCCCTCCCTTCCCTCCCTTCCCACTGACTCTCCAAGCTCCTCACCGACTCCACCAAAGAGATCAACACCTGCTTCGATTCCAGCAGCGATAACCTTCGCTTCTCCATCACTGAAACCCTAGGTTGCATTCTTGCTCGCGACGACGTTGTTACACTCTGCGAGAACAGTGTTAGCCTCCCCTGAATCAATATAGTAGCTCGCCTTAATTCTTTTTTTTTTTTTTTTTTTTTTCAGATTTTTCTTATTTTCTTTTAATTCCGAATTATTAAAATAAAAAACCAAGCAAAACGGTGTCGTTTCAGTGGTCCCTAACGGCAGTACTAACTGAGCTGTAACAGAGTCCTTAATTGACAAAAATTGTAAGTTAAAGGATTAAATTGACAAAACTGAAAGTTAGAGGACTGAAATGAAAAAATGTGAAAGTTAGAGGGTCAGTTTTGCATTTTTGCCTTAAAAATATTATATTCATGTGTAGTTTTAGTTACATAACTTTTTAAATAAACGGTGTAACTTATTTAAATAATACAAATAGATGGTTTTATAAATCATCACATAATGAATTGAAAAAGATAATCCCAAACCAGTTTGGAGTCAAATTTTTCTTTCATCATCATCCCCTATGACCGAGAGGAGAGAGGCTAAAGATAATCCATATTGCATTTTTAAAATGTTACGTTTTTAAAGGAAAAAAAAGTTTATATGGTAATAAAAAACTACAAAAAAAGTCTACCACTTAACCAGTTTAAAAGAATATTTCCCAACCGACTATGTTTCAATTTATATTATTATCCATGTATATTATTTAAATAACTCACATGACTTATTTAAGTAACTACACATGGATTGTCTTTTCAACCATCATATAGAGGTTGGAGAAAGATTCCTCCAAACTAGTTTGGAAATAAACATTTTCCATAAAAGAATAAAGCATACAATTAAGTGGATTAAAATCTTTTTTGCTTTACTTTGAAATGTATTAAAAAAAAATTAAAAAAAAAAGTTACATTTGATTATGTTTTTTTTTTTTTTTTTTTTTTAAGTAAAAGATAGAAAACATTTGATAGTGTATGTATGGACCCATTTTGAACTCCTAACCCAAAAAGTACATGGACTGAGGCCCAAAGAGCCCAAAACAATAAATTTGTACATAATGGGTTGGAAAATTGGGCTTCAATGAATTAAACAACAAATCAACAGATCTTGATAGTAAAGAAAGGAAAATAACGAACTTTCACTAAGGAAAAACATCCTCGGCGGAGTCCGAGGAGACTGATTCTTATATATTGCTTTTGAGATTTGATTACAAGTTTGGTTCTAGATTGCTACTATGTTTCTTTCCTGATTTTTCGATCCCCCTTCCTTCAGGGGTCTCTTACATTATATATCTATTTTCCAATGATCTTGACCTTCCATTTGTTGATCAGCCAAGCCACTGCTTGAGTGCCTGTCCTATCAGACACCCTCTTTGCCTTTCTGTGAGTTGTGGTAGCCAAGGCAACACTGTTTAGGGGTCTTCTCCACATAAATGCGGCCAGAAAGTTAGCTGCAGGGCATTCAATGTGGTGGTAACAACATTTCCCTAGGTATCTAGTAGCTTCTACTTTCTGGTACGCTTGAGAAGTACACCTCTGCCACTGGAGCTTCCTAGAAGGTTGCCTTAATCATTAGGATTTGCATTAGATTCATGTTTAGCTTATCCGAGGAGGTATTCCTCCACCTTCCCATTAATATCATGCTCGTGAAGCTATGAGCTTAAATCACTCACTACTATTTAATCGTCCTCGGATCACCGTGTTCTCGGCCAAAGGCCAAGGCCCAACACCGGATTTGGACCTTTACCCCTACAGTGTACATGATGTTGCATTCTAAGACCACATTGGGACATTCCACTAATAAATAAGGGTTGATAATAGATCAAATAAAATAAGTGTTTAAAATCGATGGTAAGTGATTTTAAAGGACATGTAATATTATATATGTGCACCTAATTTCAATAATGATCTAATGTAAAAGCCACAATTTAAACCTTCCTATACCATTCAAATTTTTATAAATTAAAAAACCAATATTAATACACACCATCATATTCTTATTAAATCATATTCAATGAGTAATTATCAAATATTAAAAACAAAAACAAAGTGGATTCTAGTTAACTCAATTGATAAAGTTTTTAATGGTTGAATAAGAGATCTGGAATTCAATCTATGCCTACATCAAAAACTGATTGGTATCTTAGTCTGATGATAAAGAGTTATCATTAAAAGCGGTTGAAACTCTCTAGAAAATTAAACAGAGAATTAAAAAAAAAAATCAAATTGTTGTGCCCTCTTAAAAGAAGCATCAGACCATAAAAGTTCTATACGCTAACCAATAATTAGATGGATCCGGCTTCTGTCCAGTGGCACTGGCCACTGGACATGTTGGATTACGGACATGTGTCCAAGACTGGACACGTGTCAGTATCCTAACGGGTCCAGTGGCCACTAGCTACTGGATAGAAGCTGAAACCTACTTGGATAAGCCATTGTAGTCGACACCCTTGACTGAGAAATCTTTATATTGCTTTGACCCAGTACTATTGAAACAATCATTTTAGTGTTAGTTTGGACTATGCTGAAAACGTTTTTTAGCGCGTTTGCGTTTCTGTTAATGGGTCTTATGCACTGTTTACGGGACTCACAAGTACAGAATTTAGCAAAATTTTCATTAAAATTAGGTCCCACGGAACTATTTACACATTTAAAATTATTTTGCTATAGTGTTTTCAGTTTTTAGTGACAAGCGGTATCCAAACGGATCTTAATCTTAGATTTCAATCTCCTTCCCTTGCTTCAAGCCTTGTATGTGGCCATCAATGTAGAGGGAGTGAGGATTATGTAGGAATAGGGGATTGCTTGAGAACTTCAACAAGTAAGGGGGGTTGGGTTTGTTTGTTTCTTGTATTAGATTTTTTTTTTTTTTGGTGAATAGCAACAAAAATAACTTAACTGTTATTTTCATACATCTCTTTAATTGAGAAAGTTTAAAAACATCTATCTTTTATATCACAATTTTTGACACAAATTTGATACAGTCGAATGTGAGTGATGGTGAAAAAAATTAATGGATTATTATGAAAGTGATCATTGTCTATCACTCATAATTGACCACTTCAATAAGTTGTGGAAAATAGAATGGTCCTAAACAAACTATCTTTAATTAGGAAGTATATTGGTTTAATACATGTACACCAATTTATTTATTTATTTTTTTTTTTTTTTGGGCTAGAAACGGAGACTTTATTTACTAATAAACATTGTTCATACAACAACAGCTAAAGTTGGTCATCGGGCACACAGTCTATTACACCCTAGGCCGAGCACGTCCCTTATATAACATGGATACACAAAAGTAGGGCAGATGTCATATATAGTCAAAACTTATTGTTGGTGGTTTTCCCGTTTTGTGAGTCCATCAGCACACTCATTTGCTTTACGGTAGATGTGGTGCACCCGAACCTCCCAATCCTGCGCCATAAGGCTCTTGCAATCACATAATAAAGGAAACACATTAGGAGGAAAGTAGAATTCTCATTAGTTAACCAGGCTAACACTATCATAGAATCGACTTCAAGGCGGATAGATTTAAATCCCAAATCCCAAGCCAACTAAAGTCCTTGACGAACTTCTACCAGTTCTGCGACATTGTTTGACAGAATGCCCAAATTTAAAGAAAAACCCGATATCCATTTCCCAGAATTATCTCGTAATAGGCCTCCTACCCCTACCTTTCCCGGATTACCTAATGAAATACCATCTGTATTGAGCTTAATAAATGGATCAGCTGGAGCAGTCCATATAACAGGTTGATATACTTTACGTTGGACAGGTTTATCAGGGCCAACCAAATAATAAAATTCAATAGTTGCCTGGACCGTTTTATAAATAAGTCTATTCTGGGAACTCGATTAATTATGGGATATACGCTCATTGCGGGCTAGCCATAGATGCCAACATAAAAATGGGAAATATATTTTCTAGGGAAGTTTCAGGTTCAAGATAAAAATGGGAAACATGGTCTTCAACTATGTTTGTAATGGTAATTGGAAAAATGTAAGGGACAGGATACTCGATGAATGACACCAGACCTCCTTAGCCTATGGGCAATCTCTTAAGAAGTGTATTGTTGTTTCAAGAGAATTATATCGAGAACATTGGTCACTTATGTATGGTCGAGAGAAAGCAAGATACTGCCTTGTAGGTGTTAGGATTAGTGCCCTTAAATCCTATTGTAAGATGCTATGTATGATATTAAGTGTGACATTGTGTTTGATATTATGTATGACTTAATATTATGTTTAATAAATTTGTTTTATTATTATCTGAAATAATGGTAACATGAATATTCAGACATTATCATATAGTCCATGAGAAGCATAGTATGTGATTTATGTGAAAAGTCACAGAAGATATAAATCACAAGTTCTTTCTAAACTCAAAATTATAGTTCGTAGTCGGTGATGAAATTGGGCATTTCATCTACAAAGACTATAACATATCAACTACAATGATTTGTCTTGATCATGGAAGTGGAGACTTCTAGTTGATGTGTTAATATGTTTAAGAGTTAAGACATATTGAACTGGACCGCTGTGAGATTTATTATTCTCCTAAAAATTGAGAGACCACACATCTTGGGCCATAGTGGAATTGGAGTGAAGATTAAAAGTATTTTCAAGTGCTTCAATCTTTGTTTTGAAATTCACCGCTTCAAGGTACGATCTCTCGTTCTCAAATTCTGAAATTTACTTAGTACGTGTTGTCAATATCGAATGAAGTAGATCCGTTTAAAACTTATTTTCCGCTGCATTTATCTTTATTTCCATCAGTAGGAACCCTATTCCGCATGGCTCTCTAGATGAAAAAATTGAATCTTTTTTGGGCATAAAAGCTTCCATATCCAGTTCCACAGAGTTTTGTCGTTGGACACTCTCTTTGTTTGGAATAGATATTTCAAGGCCAACTTGACCGTACAAATACCATTATTATGGGGCCACACAAAAGCATCAAGAATGCTAGTGACCTGTGCCACAGGTATACCTTGAAGGAGTTGCTTTATATGTTTAGGAGAGGTACTTGTAGACAGTTGGTTGTCCAGTTATCATTGTTGCGCAGAGATATAACTAGACGTTGTTCTTCATTCGGTGAAAATGGCCCAGCAATGCAACTTTGGAAGGTGCCACCAAGAAGCCAATTATCCTGCCAAACACAAATCTGTCTATAACCTACAATCCATTGCATCCTACTTCGGAGCCATTGCATGCCTTCATGCAGGGCAGTCCAAATATGTGAGCTTCAGGGATCGCGGACGCTATCAAAAGAATTCGCGGTTGGGAAATATTTGGCTTTTAGAACTTGTGCTCATAGCATATGAAGATTTTGTTGAAGACGCCAGGCTTGGTTCATAAGAATTGCCACATTCATATGACGAGTTGTTAGTAGCCCCAGCCCCGCTACCTCCTTAGGTGTCGTAATATCTTCCCAACTCACCATGTGACATTTTAGCTACTGATTCGTATCTCACCATAAGAACCTACAGTTGAGTCTATCAAGAGTCCGACTCACTTTCTAGGGGAGTAATGTTATTCTCATGGCATAAAGAGGTACTGAAGCCACTGAGGATTTAATAAATTTGGCCCTACCAGCCATGGTGAGGTACTTTGCCTACCATCCTGCAATTTGCTTCTGGATATTATCTACTAAAAATTGGTATGCAGTGGTTGTATGTCTTGTTGTAAATATAGGGGTCATTAGATAAGTATCAATCTACGTCGTAGTAGGTATATCAAAGATGCCAGCAAGAAGGGTTTTCATTCTCCGAGGGCTTGTGGGTGAAAACCAGATACGAGATTTATGGGTGCTGACAATTTGGCCCGTGGCATTGCAAAATTTCTGCAACAGACACCGAAGGTTCTGACAATCATTTATTTTAGCTTTAGTGAACAGGAAAATATCGTTGGTGAAAAATAAATGGGATATACAAATTTGCCCCTAAAATCCTATAGAATGGACTTTCCTATCTTGAACTGCCTCTTCCAAAAGCCTGGAAAGGTGTTCCAAACATAGAATAAAGATATATAGGGATAACGGGTCCCCTTGACACACTCCATTACTCGGTCTCACTTCTGGCAGAGGCATGCCATTGCATTGAATATGGTATCTCGTTGATGTTATCATGTTTGTTAGGACATATGTGAATCATGTTAGGAACATATGTCAATATAGAATTGGCTAATCTTTTGACAAAACACACTTTACTTGTAATTAGGTAGATCTAGGATGTGTTTAATACTTCAAGGAACAAGGTTTCAAGTTCAAGTGTTAAAGCCATGCAAGTCTTTCCAAGAATCAAGTAAAGAAGTGCTGGATTTTAAAACTCGATAGCTAGTATCTATCGAGATTTAAAAAGCTTCCCGATGCTCGACAACTACTCGATAGATAGGGTATTTGTTGAGGTTTATGAAATTCAGTTTTTCAGTTTTTGAAGAGATTAAGATGGAGGAGGATAAGTCATTTGATGAGTTCTATGCCAAGCTCAAGGACATAGTGAACTTGGCTTTTAATCTTGGAGAAACCATTCCCGAACTTGAGATTGTTAGAAAAAGTGCTTAGATCTCTACCCGAGAGATTTCATGCCAAGATCACTGCGAATAAGGAATTAAAGGATATTGAAAAAATTCCTTTGACAGAGTTGGTTGGCAATCTGCAGACCTATGAGTTGGGTTTGAAAAGAGTAGGGAAATCTAGTAAGAGAAAGAACATGGCATTGAAGGCCAAATGATGTGACACAGATGAGTCTTCAGACAATGAAGATTCTAAGATGAAATCCTATATCACTCAGCAATTCAAAAAGTTTATGAAGAATGCCAATGCTAAAGGATTTAACAAAGACCGCAAGCAGTCCAGCTTGTCTCAGTTCAAGAACCAGGATAAAGGGAAGAAGGATGCTAGGGATGGTGGTCAGTACATTGTTCCCTCATGACCAAAATGCTTTGGGTGTCAAGGCTTCGATCACATGAAACAAGAGTGCCCTACGTATCTCAAAACCATTGGGAAGAGAAAGGCACTTGCTGCTACGTTAAGCGACACCGAGCCTGAAGATGATTCTGACAAAGAGGATGATGGAATCCTAAATGCCTTCACTGCCATTGTAAATCCTACTGAGGGGATTGTTGAAGATGTGGATGATGAAAAGGACTTGGTGGACTCTAAGTTCGAGAAAATGGACGATCAAGATGATATCCATACAGCCTATGAAAAGTTGTATAAGGTTTATGAGAAGCATAAGAAACTATATAGGCTAGCCACCAGGAAGCTAAGTGATTTGGAACTTGATCGAGAAGAGCTTTCCACGAAGTTTGATGAAGCCAATCAGACCATTGGAGCACTGAGTTTTGAGAATAATTTCTTGGTTGAAAATTTCAAGAAGCTTAAGGCAGAATTGTTCCAAGTCAAAGCTTAGTTGGAAAGGACTTCAAGTGCAAAGCTTGATAAGATGCTTAGTCTTCAGAAATTTCCTTCCAATCGAACTGATTTAGGGTATGATTTCTCTTCTCCTAGTATTGCTTCTACTAGTACTACTGTTTTTGTTTCTCTTACTAATAATGTTAATCTGAGAACAATGATGTGAAAAATGTGTTAGCTAGTGAGAACATAGACAAGGGTAAATCTATTTTAGAAGCACCCCCTAAGCTTGATAAGAAAGAGATTAAGAACCCTAGGGCTAAGAAGGGAAACTCTTAAAAGCCTAAACAGAAGAAGCAGCATCTCTGTCATCACTGTGGAGCAGTTGGACATACTCGACCTAATTACTATAAGTGGTTAGCCACTCAACAGAGCAACAGAATGATCTCATTGGGAAACTAGAATTAGCTTCCATCCTCCTTTGCTCCTCTTGGAGATCTACTCAAAGCCCTCATATTCCTTTTGAGCTTGAACAGTTTCTATTCTTCCCCCTCACCGCCAGATCAAGGGTTTGCAAAACGGAAAGGTTCTTCCAAGGTGTGGAAGGAAAAAGACTCCAAGTGATTTAGTCATTTTTTCTCTCTCTCCTCATCTTGTTTTTGATATTGCATTACTTGTGTGTTATGCTTTCTTGTTTTGAGTTAGTATAGTTTTATGCATTGCTTTATCTAACATGTTTTTGTTTGTTTATTATTCAATTTTACTTTATTTTGTTTTTCATTAAAAAAAATTGAAAAATATAAAAATATAAAAACAACGTGTTTGTGTACATTGGTACTTGTGTACTTTGGATGGCCATTGAAACAAAATTTTCTAAACTTTGTATCTTTTGTAACTTAGATGAGCATTTCTATGCACAGCTAAGCAAGTGAGATTTGTGGCTCGTGTTTGTGATGAGTAAGATTAAGTAATCTCATGTACTTAACACTCGTATCACTCTTTTTGACGGGAAGGACTAGAAAATCCTAAGAGAAAGGTATAAATAACCATCACACCACTGTTGTCTGCCAATCATGAAATGATATCTATATGCTTCGACATAGCAAAAGTGCAATGTTAAAAGCTTAACACCATTGGGTATCCCTTTTTTCTCTCTTATATGCCCATGCATGATATGCTTATTAAAAGAAAAATATGCAAAGAAAATTTAAAGCAAAAAGATTAAAATGCTTTATATATGATTGCAAGCATGTCTTCTAGGAGATGTGGAAGTATAGGATGTACCTCGAAGGTGATAGTCCCCATCAAACAGTTATAAAGTGATTTTCTCATATCTCAAATCGTCATAACATGTAGACACTTATGCAATCTTGTGATGTTTTTCACACACAACACACAATATTTTTTGCTACTCTTGATACATGTGCAGGTACAATGTGATTTGGCCATCACAAGGAATACATGTGTTAATATATACTCACTAAATTGTCTTAACTTGTTTTTGAAATATAAAATTGGTTAGACTTGTTTTGTGTGTGTGTGTGTGTGTTTTAGATCTATGTGCTTGATTTTTTCTTGTTAAGAGATGATTTTGAGAGCTTAAAATGTTGTTTGGATCCTTGGTTGTGTAGCATGCTTTATTGCATTCATATATGCATTTTTCTCTTTTTGAAAAACTGCTTTTAAGCAATCTCGATAGTTGTTCGACACCTCTCGACAGCTAGGCTATCTATCGAGTCCTTTCAGCTTCTTTTTATCGCATTCTTAATAGCATCTTAACAGCTACTCAATCCATCGAGGAACTTTCTGGATGCTAGATAGATGCTCAATATCCATCGAGCTCATTTGCTGTGGACACCTCTTAACAGATCCTCGATAGCTACTCGATAGTTAATTCTTGCATTTTAAATCTCGACACCTCTCGACACCTCTCGATCCATTGAGCTTTATGATTTTCTATATATATGCTTCAACGTGATTTTCTCTCATTTCTCTCTGATATCTCTCGACAGAAAATCACATCTCTCTCTCCCAAACACTTCTCTATCACTCTCTTCGTCTTCTCCACTCATTCTTCAGTCTTATCCTTTCATTTTTACTTTGGTATGATCTTCTTTCAATCTTTTTATCATACATTTCATGCATTCTGACCTAACTTTTGGGGTTTTTGAAAATTTTTAGAGTTTTTCAAAATTGATGAAGTTTATGTGAAATTTTTGGGATGGTTTTTGTTTAAATGATCCAAAATGTTCATGCATAGAATCACATCTACATTATAAAAATGTTTCATGCATTTTAGATGTGTGATTACTTTGTTGCAATGATGTGTGCTGGTAGGTTTGGATTTGGCTGAGCCCATGATGTTTTCAAGTTTGCATGTCGCATATTCATGCATTTTTCATGCAGATGTACCTTCATTTATCTTTATGTTGATATTGATCTATGTTGGTGCTTTTCTGTATGTTTCTTTGTCTCTCTCTCTCTTTCTTTCGGTTAGTTGCTCTATGACACCTAAACGAAAATCCACTCTGTCCCAGAACCGTCTTCGTTCTGGGGCATCTTCTTCTTCCCTCGTTGATTCTACTCCTTCTTCTGTTCAATTTCGTGATGATAAAGCCCAAAAGGACTTTTCGGAGAACTTCTCTCGATAAGGCATTCATTCTGAACGCCAAGTCATTCTATCGAACTTTTCGGATATTGACCTTCCCACTATCATCTACAGTCGGGGTTGGGAATCATTGTGTGGCATCCCAGTCACTTGTCCCTCCGTGATCATACAAGAGTTTTACTCCAACATGACAGATTTGATACTTCAGTACCTCAGTTTGTCACTCACATTCGAGGTACGCACATTGTAGTTACTTTGAATCTTATATCAAAGGTACTACACGTTCCTAAGGTAGTGCATCCTGACTACCCTTGTTGTGATCATTTAAGGACTGTGTCCAAATACGAACTCTTGTCTCTATTTTGTGAGACACCTTATTTTTAGGGTGACCATCAAAACATCCCTTGCTCAGGCTTTGCAAAAGGTCCGAGATTTCTTAACATGGTGATGACATTCATTCTTCATCCATTGTCTCACTATAACTATATCACAGAGCCTCGTGCTCGATTTTTGTTATCCCTTTTAAAGGACATTTCTATTAACTTCCCTTCTCACTTTATTCTATCCCTCATAGATGTTTACAAGGATACGACAACCTGTGATAAGCTCATTTTTCCTTCGGCTATCACGTGGATCCTTCACCATTTTTTCATCTCCTATCCAGAGTCTACACACTTTTCTGTTATGTGTGCCATAAATGCTACTACCGTTCGATGGAGAGAGGCCTAGCTTCGACCGAGGCAACCACGGACAGAGACAACGACTACTCTAGCTTCTTCCGCTCCTTCCACCTCATCTCCTTCATCTTCTGCGGGTGGAGTGACTCTCGAGGCCATCATGGCACAACTTGTGCGCATGGATGCTCGCCTTTACAAACTCAGTTATGAGTTGTGTCAGGTGAACACTTGTGTTAGTCGTATTGCACGACGACAGGCTGCCATGGGTAGTTTCACTGCTTATACTTCTCCATCTTCACCGGCTTCAGAGGATGAGAGTGATGATGGCTCCGGCAGTGATGATGCTGATGAGGACGATGGTGCTAGCTCGCCTAGTGATGATGAGATGTCTACTTGATTTACTTACCCTTTGTCAGTCGTAACAAAAAGGGGGAGTAGTTTTGATATAAGAGTAGTCATATACATAGGGGAACAATTAGCATAGGAGATTTTTGTTAGGGGGAGTGTCTATGTTTTTTTAGGGATGTAGTGAGGACTTATGTATTTTTTTTTTCCCCTTCTTTTAGAGATACATTATTCTTACATTGTGATTGCAAACCTTGTACTTATGATTTTCTATATATATGATGAGGTTGTTATTACAGTTCTTTCACCTATCTTTACATGTGTTGTTTCTTTTCTCTTTTTATGCACATGCTTCTTATATATTATATGTAATCTTTTATTTCTATTTTACACTAAGATGCCGTGATGATTTTTGTTTAAAGTGTTTCAGAAATACAGGTTGTCAAAGTCTTCTTACCATAAACTCTCTTATTGCAAAGTTTTTCAAGAGTTTGTATTAGGATAAATTATATTGTATTCAACAAGTGAGTATGAGTTGAGTGATTTATGACTTCTCTCATATGTTCATTTGTTTGTTGTGGTTTTGTCACGGATTGTCAAAGGGGGAAATTGTTAGGACATATGTGAATCATGTTAGGAACATATGTCAATATAGAATTGGCTAATTTTTTGACAAAACGCACTTTACTTGTAATTGGGTAGATCTAGGATGTGTTTAATACTTCAAGGAACAATGTTTCAAATTCAAATGTTAAAGCCATGCAAGTTTGTCCAAAAATCAAGTGAAGAAGTGCTAGATTTTAAAGCTCGACAGCTAGTATCTATCGATAATTAAAAAGCTGTTTCAGCCTAATGCTCGACAGCTGCTCGATAGATAGGGTATCTGTCGTGGTTTATGAAATTCAGTTTTTCAGAGCTAATTTCACTCCAATTTGTGAATAGATGTTTGAGCTTTCTTTTCTCACAACCCTAAACATATATAAGGATTTTTTTAAGGGCCGTCAAAGCTGATGCAACTCAATACAAAAGTTTTTCACAAGCATATTGTGAACCGGAGACATATGTCCTAGTTCATCTTTTTCTTCAAGAAGCTGCTGTGTTTATACACTATAGGGTTTTGTAATTAAGGAGTTTGGTGATCTTCATCGTGTTGATGAACTAAAGAACTTTGCAGCCAAAATTTTTCTCAAGTTGGTGAGTAAGCTGCGTATTGGGATCCGCGCATCGAATTAGTTAGTCACGTACTAGGAGCCGTGCATTAAAAAGAGAGATTGTCACTACATAACAAGTCCAATTGGGTATTAGGGTAACGGTTCAACTGTAAGTTGGCATAAGGTACTGGGATTCCTTTACTTGTAACTGCTTGTAGTGATAATAGTGAATTCTCGGCAGTGATGACCTTAAAATCACTCAGTGGGGTTTTTGCCTTGTAAGTTTTTCCCGTTCGTAAACAAATCACCGTGTCAATTTATTGTCTGCTGCATTTTAACTTAGTTGGTGATTTGTTTGTGCTACCACACTTATTGCATGCTAATTGAATTAATTAATTAACTTGACTAATTAATTGGTTAATTCATCACAAGGGGTCAATACATTCTTGGCCTATCAATGTTCATTATTAATTTAATCAAACCTGGTGAAACTTGAAAAAAATCGAGAGACTCCTGGATAAAAGGCCACTCTAACTTATCATACGCTTTCTCAAGATCTAATTTGAGTGCTACGTACCCAACCTGTCCTCTTTTACGCACTAGCGTTCGTATAATTTCCTGGGCTAGAATAATATTGTCACTAGTGTGGCAGCCTGGCACAAATCCTGCTTGGCACGAATTAATAACTGTAGCAATAAATGGTTTTAGACGTTGTAGGATAATACGAGAGACTACTTAATAGAGAGAATTGCATAAAATAATTGGTTGAAACTAAGTGATCATTTCTGGAGAAGCCACTTTTGGTATCAAAACAAGGTTCGTAACACCCCAATCTAGCGGGATAACTTGATTCTTGAAAATCTCTTGAATAACCTAAATCTCACTGGGACCGATAATGTGCCAATTCTTTTAAAAGAAAATGGCATGGTAACCATCCAGCCCAGGTGCCTTCAACAGAGGGAGAGATAGGACATTCCTAGTGATTTCTTCAGGGTGTGGGATACTAAAAAGCAAGTGGTCTTGTCTTAGATAGGGGCTATTGGGCAGCCGGGTTTGACCTAGGCTGGCAGTTGATCGCGAATAAGACACCGTGGATGTAAAGAGTGTTTTAAAAGTATGGGTGATGAGGTTATTTAACGCGTCTCCCGACATCCATAGACCAATTTTAATTTGCACAGTGCTTATATAGTAGCTATGACATATTTGAAATTTTGCGCTAAGGAGTATGGAGATTTGAGTTTTAAGGCTTTTAAAACAGAGCAATCCAAGTTGAACAATTTTCAATTTGTTTTCATAATTGTTTATATAGCCATACTCCGCATACCTACTAAACTTTTCAATGTGAGATCTAACAAACTTCTGTGCAATACACACTTATCTAATCTAATTTGATATCCAATCCATTTGAGAATCATATGAGATATTGTAAAATGTAGAGACATTTGATCACCTAATGCTCCTTGATTAAAGGATTTACAAATAAATGAATGTGTAAAATATTTGTCCAAAATCCTTCCCTAAGGAAAAAATAAGTATAGAGGTAAAGACCACCTTTTTATTTCGGTTTGTTTTTAGACCCCTTAAACACAATCAGATTAACCTAGTTAATTAGCCAAGTGATTAACTTAGTCAAATTATCAAGTTCTAGGTTAACACATATAAATCATATCATGCAAAGTGTGGAAAATAAAGAACACACGATATGATAACCCAGGAAAACCAAACCGGTAAAAAACCTGGGGAGGATTTAACCTAGCTATCCTCAAGGTAAACCTGAATCCACTATGAAAGAATCGAAATTTTACAATAGCGACTTAGACCACTAACATCCTATTGCTACCCACCAGTAAAAAACTTACTGACACGACCACGTGCAAGCTCCGAAACCACGGACTCCTTCTTTCTTGGATTCTCAAGCAAGTACAAGCACACCCGCTTATGTATCTTTAAGCTCTTTAGTGCAGCAACTGAATGATCATCAAGCTCTCAAAGAAATCTCCTTCTTGATAATCCTAAGCATGTGTGAAGGCAACCACCTCTCAAATCTCACAAGAGATTCACACATACAGCAAATAGAGCAACCTCAAAAACGTGGCCAGGGTTTGCCTTTTATACCTAAGGCAAAACATAAAACCCTACACGCCATATGGGTTTAGGGCTGAGTTGGAAAATTCTGCAGAAAAATATTTTGCTCGAATTTCGATCGATCGAGCCAGTCAGAATTGCACACTCAATTCTATAGTTAACTCGATTCCAACTTTACATAAAAGACATACTTTGAGCAAGTCTAAAACAAGACTAATCATCTGTTTTGATCATGGTTTGCCAACAATACAAATTAGAGTTCTAATACATTAGTTCCTAAGTACTTAGAACCTAACAAACTCCCCCTTTGGCAATTCATGACAAAACACAAACACAATGCTCAAAGTTACAAGTGTAAGCTCTTTACAAAAAATGCCCATTAAAAAAAAATTCAACCTAACTACTATCCATCAATTGCAAGTGTAGATAGCAGCACGACTGAATCAACCTGTATATTTCCTGAAACACTTAAACAAAATGCATAAACGCATGTGTGGAAAATACAAGTAAAACAAAAACAAATTCTTGACTTCATAAAACACAAAATAGAGACATATATCATGAATAACTCATAAATATAAATCAATGAGCAATGAAACAAGAAACATGTATAACAATGTATCTCCCCCTAACATGAATAGCCTAAAAACAATACATCAAGAGCCAAAAATGATACATACACAGTGAAGCACCTAGATACAATCTAAACTCCACAAGCTCCAACAAACAAAAAATCTCCCCCTAACTACAAAAATCCTCTACAGGTGTCCAAAATGTACTCCCCCTTTTTGTGACGGAATGCGAAAGGGCAATAAGAATCCATCATCAAAAGGAGGTGGTGAAGACGAACGTCTAAGATGCGCCAAATTTGCTCGCAAAGCACGAAGCTCATTAAGCATGTCCACCAAAATCTGACCATGAGCTGCTTGAATGGTCATGACAGTCTCCAAGGTACAACGAATGTCAAAGTCATCCGAAGGAGGTGGAGGAACATCAGCAGCAGTAGCAACAACTGGATCAGCAAACGCCTCACTAGCAGTAGGACCTGTAGAAGAAGGAGGGGGTGCAATACCAGAAGGCTCAACACGAGGGCGTTTAGAGCTCTCTCTCAAAAGAGCAGCCCTATGCTTAAGGAATGAGGCACCTATGGAAGCAACTATGTGTACGGGCTCAGAAGCGGGGAAATTCTCTAAACCAAGATACAACAAAATCCTATGAATGAAAACAGGATGAATAAAAGCATGAGCGGTAGAAGAACTCTTATAAACTTTGTTCAAAGAACGAAGAAACAGATAAGGAAAACTAATAGGAGCATCTGTAACAAGAGCGTACAAAAATGCACATCGCTCCAAAGGAATAGTGTGCAGATGAGAGATATGCCACAAAGAATGACAAGTTATCCTAAAGAAAAGGTAGTGAACCTCAATAATTTCAGCAGTGGTGATCCGAGGATCAGAACCCCACTGGATAGGAGTCCTAGTGATGTAAGACATGATGTCATCCAAAGGAGGAGACTCATCATAGGGATAGACAGGGTGCTGGACCAACGATACACCAAGAGCATCAACCACTACATCAGGAGTAATGGTGAACTCTACACCTCGTATCCAACTCTTTACTAAAGTGTTGGAATCATAGATATGGATAGAGAGGTTCGAGAAGAATTCTCTAATCAGGGTAGCAGGAGGTGGATAACTAAAATCCATCAAAGGGAGCCAACCCTTACGCCCAAAATTAGCCCTAATGGCTAGATAAATCTCATCTAACAACACCTTACGCTCAGCCTAAATCTTTCTCTTAAGGTTCAGTGTCTCAAAGGTTTCCTCATTATTCGCACTCGAAAATCTCACACTATCAAAGGTAGGAGGAGAGGGTGAGGGAGCAGACCTATAAGCTCTGGTCATCCTAGGCATGGTGCTAGGGTAAGGACGGGACACAAAGACAGAACCAAAAAGAAACAAAAAGAAAAAAACCAAGGGCAGACTACAAGTTAGCACAAAACAATATAAAAATAACAATCTATAAGATGCATGAGCAGATAAATGTCATGATGCATGCTCTAATGCAGTGATAACAAGTTCAATTTAAATTTAGAAACACAGAATTGGCTTAAGCATAGAGTTTACAACAAAAACCCCAAAATTTTGAAAAACCACTTGTTCATTTTTTAAAAAATTGACCAATTGATCATCACATAAGATAGAACGTAGTTTACAATAATAAAATTAATCAATCCAACAAGCCAATTTCATCAATTAAACTCAATTTGAACAAAATCCCCAATTCGGATATATTTCAAGCCCTAGAAATTTCAATTTCTCACAATTCACCAAATTGATCAAATTAACCATCATAGATCATGTTTATAACATCCCCCAACAAAAACCCATTGATCAATTTCAAGTAAACAAGCTTGAATCATCAAAAATCCCAATTATGCATAGGTTCGAAATTTTCAAAGAAAAATGCATGAAACTTGAAAATTAATACAAAAGGAAGGGTACAATGGTCATACCGGCCTTAGAGGAGAAAAACCTTGCAAGAAATTTAGAGGAAAACGACAAAAAATTGCTTTGGTAGCCTTGACCGATCGAGTAGAAAGAGAAAGAGTTGAAAACTTTCTAAAAAAGTGGTTTGAACACGTCAAAATCAACTTAAAAAAAAAAAAAAAAAAAAAAAAAAAAAAAAAAAAAAAAAAAAAAAACTCTCTTTACAATTTTTGATTGATCGAAATTTAGGTTCAATCGATCAAAAATGCTTCGATTGATCCAACATCAATCGAGCATCGATCCAAACAGACAAAGGCTGACCAAATATTTTAATCGCAATTTCGATTGATCGAAGAATAAGTTCGATCGATCGAAATTCTGGAAAAAACAAATTTTTGAGAAAAAAAAAAGAAATTTTGTGTAGAAACTCCTCAAAGCACTAAATATTCAAAATAATGTGCACGAGTATGAGATGAAATGTCTTTCAAAAACACAAGTTTTGAACCCAGTTTTCCCAAAATTAAGATTTTCAATCCATTCTCTTAAACTTTCAAGCATCAAGTATGTTTTGCATAAAACTCAAGGAATTTTCAAACTTGGTTGGTCAAACCAAAAAACACACACAATAACATGTACAAAATTTAGCAAAGAGTAACTTGTGTAGTGTGTGCAACTAACAAAAGCTTGAGATACATGTGAGGTGATATGTGAATAAAAATCAAACAAAAAGTCTACAAAATTAATCACATGGAATTTGAAAGAGACTATCACCTAAAGAGTTACATCATATAACTCTCACATCTCCTAGATCATAAGCTTGCAATCATGTAAGTTTCTTGATTTTGCCTCATAATATACATACCAATTTTATTTAATTAGAAACTTATTAATAATAGCCAGGATAATGTACACACCAATTTTATTTGATTTGAAGTTATTATAACCCAATAATTTACACACCAATTTTAAGCATTTAAACCGAGGCTACACCTTATGTTGTTTTTGTGCATGTACTACACTTTCTCGAGCACAAAATCTCACAATATGCACTAAGGTGTTCATGATTGGCTAGTAAATAGTATTGAGATGGTTATTTATGCATTTTTTAAAAGGTTCAAGTCCGACAGTCAAAGACATATGACTTCAAGATCAAGACAAAGTAATCAAAAACCATAAACATTTTTCCCACACAACATGCACTACAAAGCTTCAACTAGTGAAGTGCACTAAATAAGCTCATCCAAGCTAAACAATGTACAAAGCCATGTTATGTGAAAATAAATTGACCAACCTTGTTTTCAAAACCAAGAAAATAAATACAAAACACAATTTGCCTCCCTTTTCCCTTTCTTTTTTTATTTATTTTTTTTATTTTGAAAAGAAGAAACAAAAATAATTCTAGAATGAAATGCATGAATCTTATGCAATACAATTCCTAGAAGCAAAAAGAAAACAAAAACCAAAGAACAATGGTCACAAAGAGTAGAGCAACGAAGCATAAGGAGCATGTCAGAAAGACTCAATTGGATTGAGCCTTTTGCAGCCAAAACCTTTTAGATGCACCACGAGCATTGGAGTTCTTATTCACATGGGAATGATTTCCAACTCCAATATTGGAATAAAGGTTTAGAGTCTTTACCAATTCACCAATGAGTACCATAGGATCTTGTGCTTGAGGCACATGTACTTTTGGTTTGTTTGCTCTCTTAGCAGCTTGCAGCTTGTAATAGTTTAGACGAATGTGTCTAGACTTTCCACAAAAATGACAAACCCAAGCAGGCTTACCATGTAACTTGTCCTTAGAAAGGGTAGACTCCTTAGGTTTAGACTCTTTCAGTTCAACTCTAATCTTCCTAGGAGGTGTGACCTCTACAGGTTTAATAGTCTCACTCACAACCTCACTTACAGGGGGTTCAGAGGAAGAAGAAGGAACAAAGTTTGTGGAATGGGGTGCAGACACAGAGATGCTTTGAATAAAACCTAATCTAGATTTGTCAGAATGAGACTTTTGAACACTCAGTATATAATCAAGTTTAGAACTAGTAGATCTAGCAACAGATAAATCAAGTTCCAAATTCTTAACTTTATCAAGCAAAAGCATATTCTCAATTTTCACATTGTTCAAAAGTTTATTAGCATCAAACAATTTCACAAGCAAATTTTTCTTATCAAGCTCAAGAGATGCAATTTTCTTCAAGCCAAGATCAATATTCATAGCATCCTTTGCAGCAACTTTGCAAAGTTTATTATAGGTTTCTTGAAGATCCGCATCCTCAGAGAGTTCCCCATCAGAAGGGTTCTCTTCAACAGACACACTTTCATTGACTACAGCAGTAGCAGTGAAAGCAATAAAGTTTTCATTCCCGTAAGAACCAGACTCATCATCAAAAACTTCATTATCACTAAGAGTTACAGCCATAGCCTTACCCTTAGACCTCAAGTATGTAGGACATTCAGATTTCATGTGACCATACCCTTGACATCCAAAACATTGAGGACCCATAGAATTATTAGGAGATTGACCTACTTTTTCTCTAGGTTTTATAGTGTTGTTAAACCTTAGTGGGATCATTCTTCCTAAAGTTTCTAGGTTCAGCAGCGTTTTTACCTCTTGTCCTTTTGTTGCTATTTCTCAGGAAATTCCTAAAGTTCTTGGCAAGGTAAGCAATCTCTGTAGCAGAGAGCTCATCATCAAATCCACCAACATCAATATCATCAACTGACTTAAGAGCCATTGATTTGGATTTACTTTTTTTAGGTAGGTCCAACTCATAGAATTGAAGAGATCCTACAAGTTCATCAACAGGGATGGAGTCCACATCCTTGCTCTTACTGATGGCAGTCACTTTGGGTCTAAAATCTTCAGTTAAAGATCTAAGAATCTTACTAATAATTTTAGGTTGATCATAGATTTTACCCAAGTTGTATGCAGAATTAACCATGTCATTAATTTTAGCATAAAATTCATCAAAGGATTCATCATTAGACATCCTAATGCTTTCAAATCTAGTAGTTAATTGCTACAACTTATTAATTTTGACAGTCTTTGTGCCTTCGTGCACAGTCTTGAGGATATTCTAAGCATTGTGAGCAACCTCAACATTACAGATTCTCTTAAATTCCTCCATAGAAACAGCGTTAAAGATAGCATTCATGACTTTACTATTGAACGCGGCTGCTTCTTTTTGAGAAGTTTGCCACTCACTCACAGGAGTAGTAGGCTTCTCCCATCCGTACTCAACGGAGTTCCAGACTTTCTCATCAATAGATTTCAGGAATGCTTTCATCCTTACTTTCCAATAAGCATAATTATTCACATCAAAGTGAGGAGGAATAACTAGAAAGTGTCCGTGTTCCATGACAACAGGAGTCAAGGATCAGCTCAGAGATCAAAAGATCTACAATAAGAGAGCAATCTACTCTGATACCACTTGTTTGCTTTTAGACCCCTTAAACACAACTAAATTAACCTAGTTAATTAGCCAAGTGATTAACTTAGTCAAATTATCAAGTTCTAGGTTAACACATATAAATCATATCAAGAAAAGTACGAAAAATAAAGAACACACGATATGATAACCTAGGAAAACCAAACCAGTAAAAAACCTGGGGAGGATTTAACCTAGCTATCCTCAAGGTAAACCTGAATCCACAATGAAAGAATCGAAATTTTACAATAGCGACTTAAACCACTAACATCCTATTGCTACCCACTAGTAGAAAAGTTACTGACACGACCACGTGCAAGCTCCGAAATCACGGACTCCTTCTTTCTTGGATTCTCCAGCAAGTACAAGCACACCCACTTATGTATCTTTAAGCTCTTTAGTGCAGCAACTGAATGATCATCATGCTCTCAAAGAAATCTCCTTCTTGATAATCCTAAACATGTGTGAAGGCAACCATCTCTCAGATCTCATAAGAGATTCACACACATAGCAAATAGAGCAACCTCAAAACGGTGGCCAGGGTTTGCCTTTTATACCTAGGGTAAAACATAAAACCCTATACGTCATATGGGCTTAGGGCTGAATTGGAAAATTCTGCAGAAAAACATTCTGCCCGACTTTCGATCGATCGAGCCAGTTAGAATTGCACACTCAATTCTACAGTTAACTCAATTCTAACTTTACATAAAAGACATACTTTGAACAAGTCTAAAACAAGACTAATCACCTGTCTTGATCATAGTTTGCCAACAATACAAATTAGAGTTCTAATACATTAGTTCCTAAGTACTTAGAACCTAACAATTTCTTTACTCCTTTTTCATCTTGTATTTGTAGTAACTATGCTACGGTGCTACCTACCGTGCTAGGAATTCTTTTGCTTTGCTTTGTTTTGTTTTTTAGTTTTTGAAGGGACCGCTTTAGAAAATCTCAGTTGATTTCAATTTCATTAGAGGAAAATAACTATGATGGTGGACCGCTTAGATCAGATTTGTCTTTGCTGCTTTTACCAAAAGTGATGGGGCTTCTGAGTACTGATTTTAATTGAAATAAAATGCGGGGCAAGGAAAACAAAGTAGTAAACAAAAGGCTGTCTTCACTTGACTTGACTTTTTCGTTTTGTTTTTTTTTTTTTTTTTTTTTTTTTTTTTTTTTTTTTTTTAACTAAAATTCATTAAACAAGAGCAACAAGATATAACTGGAGTTCTCGGTAGGGTTAGGGTTGGTAACGCCTTCTCTCCATATTGTAGCATTGTGTTTCCCTCCTTTTCAAGGAAGACGTTGAGTCCCTATAGTAACTAGGTTACTAGTAGGGTTGGTTTCTTATTCTAGTGAGGCAAGGGATACAGTCTCTAGGCTGGTATGGAGGACCTAGCGAACAGTTGGATGAAACTTTCTCTATCAGAGAAAGAAGGAGATAAACTCGACTTGGAAAAGAATAAGGAAGACCAGAGGTTTGTCTTAGCAACAAAGTTCTTTACTTGTCAGTCACTGAATGTAGAAGCGCTGGCCAAGAGTTTCAGGTCGTTATGGCACACTAGAGACAACTTTAAAGTGTGATGCAGGGAATAATTGTTTACTCTTTGCTTTTTAATCGGATGAGGATATTGAGAAAGTCCGTATGGGGGAATCGTGGTCTTTTGATAGACATATTGTAGTGTTTCAATGCTACAAAACTTCTACTCCCATTGAAGAGCTTAAATTCGATATAAGTTTCTTTTTGGATTCAAATTCATAACCTGCCTTATTCCCACTTATCAACAAATGTTGCACTTAGCTTAGGGGAGTCCCTTGGTACAATCTCTAAGCCAAGGGACACATCGGAGATGAAAGGTGGGAATTTCCTACATGTAAGAGTTGCCATTGATGTATCTGAACTGCTCTGCCGTGGAAGAAGAGTTGATTTTGATGATGACAATGAGGGTTGGGTGTCATTCATGTATGAGAGACTACCCAATCTCTGTTATTGGTGTGGGCACTTAACTCATGATGACAACGACTGTGCGCTTTGGCTCAGAAGTAGAGGCACTCTGTCTAGTAACGATCAGCAATTTGGGTCGTGGCTTCGAGCGAATCAGTTCAATCAGTCGAGGAAAACTGTCGTCGAAGTCCAAGGTTACAATAAACTGAATTCAAGGCCAATGAAGAATATGGTGTAGAATACAAGGAAGGTCATTATGGGACAATTCACGCCACACGAGTTTGCAATGACAGAGGATTCCAATGGTAAGACGGGAAGTGGTGCTGTTTTAGAGGTTACGGAATTTTTGAGGCAAATCCAACCACATGCAGATTTTCAGGCGGTACTTCAGGAGATAGATGAGGCAATCTACGGGGATAATATTTTTCAAAAATTAAATGCTTCGGATATGGAGTTGTCTTTGAATCAGGATGGCAAAATGGTGTGTTTAAAGGGATCAAATGTGCTCGCTGAGTATTCGAGGTCCCAAAATTTGAGCAGGGAAGAGGATGGTCTCTCGCGACAGATTGGTGTACACGTGGGATCCGATAACTTGTTCAGTCCGGGATGGATTAACAAGCCCACGAGTAAGAAGTCTAGGAAAGGTGGGGCCTCAGGGAGTAAAGCAAAAGCCCAACAAATGAGTCTGAGATAATTGGCACTCAAAAGAAAGGAACATGGGTCCAAGTCAGTAGACCTCACACAATGTTCATTAAGGAGGATCTTATTGAGAAAGGAGGACCAAAAAACATATAAGTAAAGCAGGGGCGGAAGAGGAGTCCAAAGAGAATGAAAAAAGGATTAAAGTTAATGAAGAAGCTAAACAATTTGGTTTGCTTTTGGCATAGGAGTTTAGATCGGTAGAGGTTGTTGGGCAACCCCGTCATGACCAATGAGTCTCTAAAGCTGGAACTGCCGGGGGCTTGGGAACCTCTGGTCAGTCAATGCTTTGAAAGAGTTAGTTAAAAGAGAAGATCCCAACATTGTCTTTTTAATGGAGACAAAATCGAATGAAGACTGGATGGTTATGGTTCGTGATAAATGCAAATTTAAACATGGTTTATTTGTTTCGAGCAACGGCTCTAATGGTGGATTGGCAATGTTATGGAAGGAAGAGGTTCAATTGAACGTGCAAACGTTTTCTATGTCTCATATAAATGCTTGGGTGGATGGTGGATTTGAGGTTGGTTGGTGGTACTTAATTAGCTTTTATGGTAATCCAGAAATTGCGAGGAGACTGGAATCATTGGCAAAGCTTAAGCATTTGCGTACTACTTCTTCGCTTCCATGGTTGGTCATTGGGGATTTTAATGAGCTTATGGGGATGTTTGAGAAGGAAGGTGGCAGCAATAGACCCAGGCAACAAATGGCAAATTTTGTTGACGCAGTTAATTGGTGTGGTCTTAGGGACATTGGATTTATTGGTCCAAAATTTACTTGGTTGTATGAGAGGAGTGATGGGTTTCAAATAAGAGAACGATTGGATAGAGCTCTTGCTACAACAAATTGGGTAAATTTATTCCCTATGGCACATCTGCACCACCTAACTTCTTTGGCCTCGGATAATGCTCCTTTGGCTTTGCGATTTGTGAGGAAAATCAATGATAAGAAAACAAAGAAGCTGTTCAGATTTAAGTCGATGTGGCGCAAGGACTCTCGGTGTGAGGAGGTGGTTTTGGATACTTGGACCGAAGGTTTGGCTTCTCAAACAAATTTCCTGTTGATTGCTTGTCCAAATGTTTGTAGGTCTCGGCTGGATGCTTGGAACAAAGCAGAGTTCAGTCATGTAGGGAAGAAGATTGCCGAATTACAAAAGCATTTGGAATGGCTAGAACTGCAACCCAGCTCTCCAAGCACTATCCAGGACATGAGAAACACTCATGTTGAATTAAATTGTTGGCATGAGAAAGAAGACGCTATGTGGCACCAACGATCTAAAATTAATTGGTACCAATCTGAAGATAGGAACACGGGTTTCTTACGTGCCAAAGCTTCATCAAGATAGAATAAAAACCAAATGGAGGGGCTGCTGGATGTAAATGGGGTGTGGCAAGATGATGAAGTAATGGGTGAGATGGTGGTGGATTATTATAAAGATCTCTTCACTTTTAGCAACTCGACAGAGTTTTCGAAGATATTAGAAGCAGTGCAAGGTAACTCCCATCATGAATCAAAAACTCATAATGGATTTTACTGCAGATGAAGTTAGAATGGCTTTGAAGCAGATGTACCCCTTTAAGGCATCGGGGCCAAACGGTATGCCCCCTTTATTTTATTAGCATTTTTGGCCTAGCATAAGAGATGTGGTTACACAAACTATCCTAGATTTTCTTAATCTTGGTCTATCTCCACTCAATTTCAACCAGACCCATATTGTTCTTATTCCAAAGGTTAAGGAGCCAAAAAGGGTGACTGATTATAGGCCTATTAGCTTGTGTAATGTGGTGTTTAAAATTGCATCGAAAGCAATTGCAAATAGATTGAAGAAATTTCTACCGTCCATTATTAGTGATACCTAAAGTGCTTTTGTGCATGGAAGGTTAATTGCTGATAATGTTTTGGTCGCTTTTGAAGCAATGCACAATATCATCCAAAAGAAAAGGGGGAAAATGGGTAATATGGCATTGAAATTAGATATGAGTAAGGCCTATAATAGAGTGGAATGGGTTTGGCTGGAGAAAATAATGAGCAAGTTGGGTTTTGATGAGAAGTGGAAGAAGCTTGTCATGTAGTGTGTTACATTGGTTACATATTCAGTGAGGGTCAATGGGAAGCCTAGGGGGCATATTATCCCAACCAAGGGTATACAACCGGGAGATTCATTATCACCATACCTATTTCTGTTATGTATTATTACATCTTTGATTAAGAAGGCAGTGGATGATGGTGTTATGGAAGGTTTAGTAGTTTGTCGTGGTGACCCTAAACTATCACATTTATTCTTTGCAAATAATAGTCTCATTTTCTGCAAAGCATCACTTGAAGAATATAACTCCCTACAGAGAATCCTCATAGTTTATGAACAAGCTTCTGGTCAACAGTTGAACTGAGCAAAAACTTCGCTCTTCTTTAGCAGCAATACACCTAATGGCATTCAACAGGAGATAAAAAGCAGGTTTGGGGCACAAGTGATTACACAACATGAGAAGTACCTAGGCCTTCCATCATAGGAAGAAATAAAAGGAACAAGTTCAATGCCATAAAGGAGAAGCTCAGTAAAAAATTAGCGGGGTGGAAAGAGAAATTACTCACTAAGGCAGTCAAGGAGGTGCTAATAAAGGCTGTAGCTCAAGCCATACTTACCTACACAATGGGATGCTTTAAAATACCAGACTCTCTATGTGATAATATGAATAGTATGATTCGGAATTTTTTGTGCGGTCAAAAAATGGATGAGAGGAAGATGGCATGGCTTAGTTGAGATAAATTGTGTGAGCCTAAGGCAGAAGGAGGTATGGGCTTCTGCCAATTAAAGTAGTTCAATCTTGCATTACTAGCTAAACAGGGTTAGAGACTTTAGACACAACACGAGTCACTGGTATATCAAGTATATAAGGCAAAATATTTCCCCATCACTGATTTTATTCATGCATCATTCGGCACTAATCCCTCCTATACTTGGAGAAGCATAATGGCTACCCAACATCTAGTGCAAAAAGGGATTCGTTGGAATGTGGACAATGGTGAATCTATTTGGGTGTGGGGGGACAAATGGCTCCCATCTCCCTCAACTTTCAAAGTCACCTCTCTAAGGTAATTCCTACATGCTGAAACTCGGGTCAGTGAATTAATTTCACATGAAGAGGTGGCTTGGAAAACCCAAATCATTGAAGCCATTTTCCTTCCTCATGAAGCTAAATTGATCAAAAGCATACCTCTAAGCATACGCTTGCCTGAAGATAAGCTAGTGTGGGCTACCACTCCTAATTGTTTATTTAGTGGCCGCAGCGCTTACAGGTTGGTAGTGGAGGATTCTCGGCTTAACAATAGAGGGGCCAGCTTGGATAACAGCAAAAATCGTAGATTTTGGAAGCTGCTATGGAGCTTGTAGATTCCTCACAAGGTTCACCATTTTGCTTGGAGAGCTTGCCAAGGTATCTTGCCAATAAAGGAGAACCTATTGCGGAGGGGTGTTCAACTGGATGCTTGTTGCGATAAATGCAGGGAGAAAGTTGAGACCTCAGGACATCTCTTCGAGACATGTCAATGGGCAAGGGAAGTGTGGCAGTGCAACAAGCTCAAGTTCCATTTTGATCAAGCTTAGGTTAAGTCCATCTGACTCTCATGATGAAGGGGATGCAGCACTAGTGGTAACTTTGGCATGGTCAATATGGTTTAATCGCAATGAGGTTCGGCATGGGGTAAGAAGAAAAATGTCATGGCTCTTGTTCTGTGGGCGCAGTACTATTTGCAAGTGTTAACGTATATAGTGTTGTGGGCTTTAGGCCCAGTTAGGTTACTTGTATAGCACACATATATACTTGTACTGCACACATATGCCTCCTATATAAAGGCACCTATGTACATTCCTTTATTATGAAATACAATACAATCACATTCAGTATTTCTAACATGGTATCAGAGCCACTGCTCTGACCTTTTCTGAGTAGTCTTGTCTTTATTAGTGTGACTCCAATCTCAACATCGCTTTCGCCATCACAGTAGCCGCCGCAATCTCTCGCCGTTGAACCTCCGACGTCTTTCAGCCGTCGTCCTTGGGTTCCGGACCTACAACCGTCGTTGTTAAGGAGTTTCACACTGCACAGACCACTACCCATTACATCTCCGCTGCAAATATTGCTCCATTTACGTCTGCAAAGGTACCACTGAGATCGTATTGCGCCAATCTACACAATCGTGGAAGCCTTAACCCCAACGGAGACCGCATGCGACCCCACGCGCTGATCAAAGGTTCTGTTCCGAAGCTCACGCGCCCCACGCGCCATCCACGCACCATCCACGCGCCACTGCACATCTAGGTTTTTCTTCACGCGCTCCCACGCGCCGCAATTTTAGGTCACGTGCCTCTCACGCGCTCTCACACGCTTTCATGCGCCACAACCCTCCTACTGACGTCATTGCTGATGTCATCCACGTCAGCCCTAGTTGTTCCGTTGCTGACGTCATCTTTTGACATCTGAGGGTTTGACCGCTGACTTTAGCCATTTGACCGTTGACTTTGACTTAGGTTGACCGTTGACTTTTTGCCAGAGTTGACTTTTGCAGTCCAGGTGCTCCTTACCCAGTTTTTCGCGTAGATTTCAGTTTTGCAGTCCATTTTTGCATATTTTGCTTCTAAATGAAGAATAAGGACAGGTCTTCTTCTTATTGCAACAATCGTCGCTACCAATCCATCAAACGTTTTTGCAATTTTTGCAAACGTTTTGGCCACAATATTGAGACTTGCTATCATCGCAACAAATCAACTGTGTCCATTTCTACTACTACTGTTGCTAACACTAAGAGTGTCCAACCAATGGCTCCTATCTCTGCACAGTCTGTCTTCTGGATCCACTTTCTCCATTTCCAGAGATGACCTTATAAATATCATCGCCAATGTCATTCGTATGGTTGGTAATGCATCTTATTCCTCTTCTCTCTCAACTTTATCTGGTATGTCTCCTACCTCTTGGCTTATGGATTCTGATTGTTGCAATCACATGACACCTCACTCGTCCTTATTTTCTGACCTTACACCTGCACCGCACTCTCTTAATATTTGCACAGCAAATGGTTCCACAATGTCTGGTCATAATATAGGTTCAGTTTCAACCTCCAACCTCTCGGTTCCTGGAGTCTTTAATGCTCCTGACCTTTCTTATAATTTATTTTTTGTGGGACAATTAGCTGAGTTGGGTTATCGCATTACCTTTGATTATTCTGGGTGCATTGTGCAGGATCCTAGGACGGGACAGGAGCTTGGGACCGGTCCCAGAGTTGGGCGTATGTTTCCTGTGGACAACCTTCGTCTTCCACTTGTTGCTCCTGTTTCTGTTGCTGCAGCTGCTGCAGTTTCTTCCACTCCTTCCCTTGCACTTTGGCATGCTCGACTTGGTCACGCATCTTCCTCTCGGGTACAACAATTGGCTTCTAGAGGTTTGTTAAGTTCAGTGTCTACAGAAAATTTTGATTGTGTTTCATGTCAGTTAGGAAAACAACCAGCCTTGCCTTTCAATACTAGTGAATCTATATCCACTGATAATTTTGACTTTATTCATTCTGATGTTTGGGGGCCTTCCTCTGTCTCTAGTATTGGTGGGTCTAGATATTTTGTTGTCTTTGTTGATGACTACTCTCGCTATAGCTGGATTTTTAATATGAAATATCGTTCTGAATTATTGGAAATATATTCTAATTTTGCAAAAATGGTTGAAACTCAGTTTTCCAGACGCATCAAAATTTTTCGATCTGATAATGCTCTTGAATACACTCAATATGCTTTCCAAGCTGTTTTGCATTTCTATGGCACTGTTCATCAACTAACTTGTCCAGGTACCTTTCAGCAAAATGGTAGAGCCGAACGAAAACTTCGTCATATTCTTGACACTATTCGTGCTCTCCTTCTCTCTGCTAAAGTTCCTGCTCCTTTTTGGGGTGAAGCTGCTCTTCATGCTGTTCATACTATTAATCACATTCCGAGTCCTGTTATCCAAAATCAAACTCCATATGAGCGCCTTTTTGGGTTACCTCTATACTATCACCACCTTCGCTCCTTCGGTTCTGCTTGTTTCGTTCTTCTTCAGCCACATGAGCATAACAAACTTGAGCCTCGGTCAAGACTTTGTTGTTTTCTTGGCTATGGCGAAACTCAAAAGGGGTATAGGTGTTATGATCTTGTCTCTCATCGTCTTCGTATCTTCCGTAATGTTGTCTTTTTGGAACATCGCCTCTTTGTCGAGCTCTCTCATTTCAGTGCTTCCTTATCTTCCTCCTCTGTCTTAGATCTTTTTTCAGATGAGGCACATATTCCTTCTGTAGCTGCTCCTGATCCTCCTATAGTTACTCCTGATTCTGTTGCTGTAGACTTCTCTGTCCAACCACCAGATATCGCTAATCCCTTTCCTAGTTCACCTTTTAATGAACAGGTGAAAGATGAACAGGTTGAAGACGAGCTACATAACCCCAATCCTGAGCTTGGATCTCCTGCTCCTGCTCCGCCTGAAGATCTTGCACAAGACATTCCACCTCGTCACTCAACTCGAGTAAGATCTATTCCTGCACATTTACTTGACTATCATTGTTACACTGCTCTTGCTACACTACACGAGCCTCACACCTATCGTGAGGCTTCCACTGACCCTTTATGGCAAATTGCAATGAAAGAGGAACTTGATGCATTATCTAAAAACCATACTTGGGATTTGGTGACACTTCCTCCTGAGAAATCTGTGGTTGGTTGTAAGTGGATCTACAAGATTAAGACTCGCTCTGATGGGTCCATTGAGCGCTACAAAACTCGTCTTGTTGCAAAAGGTTTTACACAAGAGTATGGGATTGATTATGAAGAGACCTTTGCTCCGGTTGCTCATATCTCATCTGTTCGTGCCCTCTTAGGTGTTGCTGCTGCCAGTAAATGGGACCTTTTTCAAATGGATGTCAAAAATGCATTCCTTAATGGGGATTTAAGTGAAGAAGTGTATATGCAACCTCCTCCTGGTCTCTCTGTTGACTCAAACAAGGTTTGTCACATTCGACGTGCACTTTATGGCCATAAACAAGCTCCACGAGCTTGGTTTGCCAAATTCAGCTCTACCATCTCTCATTTGGGTTACATGGCCAGTCACTATGATTCTGCCTTATTTCTTCGTCGCACTGACAAAGACACTATTTTACTTCTCTTATATGTGGATGATATGATCATAACTGGTGATGACCTCAGTGGCATTCAAGAACTCAAGGCTTTTCTTAGTCAGCAATTTGAAATGAAAGATCTTGGACATCTCAGCTACTTCTTGGGTCTTGAAATCACTCATTCTACAGATGGACTTTATATTACTCAAGCCAAGTATGCCTCTAAACTCTTGTCTCGTGCTAGACTCACTAATAGCAAGACTGTTGACACTCCAGTTGAGCTTAATGCGCATCTGACTCCCTCAATGGGGAAACCATTGTCTAATCCATCTCTTTACAGACGCTTGGTTGGCAACTTGGTTTATCTCACTGTCACTCGTCCAAACATTTCCTATGCTGTTCACCAAGTGAGCCAGTATCTGTCTGCTCCACGATCGACTCACTATACTGCTGTTCTGCGCATTCTTCGATACCTAAATGGCACTCTCTTCCATGGTCTTTTCTACTCTGCTCAGTCTCCTCTTACTCTCCATGCATTTTCTGATGCTGATTGGGCAGGAGACCCCACTGATCGCAGGTCCACCACTGGTTATTGCTTTCTTCTTGGTTCTTCTCTGATTTCTTGGCGAAGCAAGAAACAAACTCATGTGGCCCGCTCCAGTACTGAAATAGAATATCGTGCCCTTGCTGATACCACATTTGAGCTCCTTTGGCTACGCTAGCTTCTCAAAGACTTAGGTGTGTCTACATCCTCTGCTACTCCTCTTTATTGTGACAACCAGAGTGCTATTCATATTGCTCACAATGATGTCTTCCATGAACGGACTAAACACATCAAGATCGATTGTCATTTTATCCGTTTTCATCTTGTCCATGGTGCTCTCAAGCTGATCTCAGTCTCCTCTAAAGATCAACTTGCAGATATCTTCACCAAGTCACATCCTAAAGGACGCCTTCGTACTTTGGTTGACAACCTCAAGTTGGTCTCACGTCCACCTTGAGTTTGAGGGGGGCTGTTAACGTATATAGTGTTGTGGGCTTTAGGCCCAGTTAGGTTACTTGTATAGCACACATATATACTTGTGCTGCACACATATGCCTTTTATATAAAGGCACCTATGTATATTCTTTTATTATGAAATACAATACAATCACATTCAGTATTTCTAACAGCAAGAATATCAGGAGTAAATAATGTGGATTTTATACCTACAATGCCTTGGGTGGTTAGGTGGTCTCCTCCTCCAATGCCGAGATACAAGGTCAATGTGAATTGAGCGGTTTTCTCAACTCAAAAATCTACTGGTGTTGGGGTGATGATTTGGGATTCTTATGGACAGGTCATTGCTGCTTTGAGCAAGAAAATCAATGCTCTGTTAGGTGCAATGGAAGTGGAAGCCAAGGCGTTTGAAGCTAGTCTGGAGTTTGCTCAGGACATTGGTGTTCAAGACTTCATTCTTAAGGGTGACTCAGTGGTGATTTTTAACGCTTTTTATGGTTTCTCTACACCACCATCCTCTGTAGCTTCTATTGTTATGGGTAATGTAATGGCTTGTGCGTCTTTTGGCCGGGTTGAATTTTCTCATGTTAAGAGGTAAGCTAATAGACTAACACATCTATTAGCGAAACATGCGTCAAGCATTGTTGATTTTTTGACTTCGATGGAAGAGAATCTTCACTTTTTAGAGCAAACTTTTCTCCATGATGTATCTTTTCTTGGTGTTTCTTAATAAAACTCTCAGTCTTATCATAAATAAATAAAAATAAAAAATAAAGATATAACTGGGACATCCTTCTCAAAAAATAAAATTGAATAGTAATAACAAAACAAAATAACCGGTACATAAACTTTTTATAACTAGAATCTAATTATGGATATAAGTTATAAACCATACTGCTTTAACTCACCAGTTACTTTAATATTAGTTTATGCCCACCAATAACCTCTAAATACATGGGTTCAAGTTACACCCGGTAACTCTAAGCAATGCATATTTAGAATATAAAGAACATATACTTTAACGGTGAAATTTTCATAATATTAATTCATTAACAAGTTATTAAGTGGTGTAACATTGTTTAGAGTTACACCTGGTGTAACTTGAACCCAACCCACACACACACATATATCTATATATATACATTCATATTAATTAAGATGTTTAGGATTTGAATTCCTCTCCCTCTCCCCTACATAAAATGTATCTCAAACAAAATTAGCATATACACATTAATTTGATCATAGTAACATATATAATTTTATAGGAGTAGTAACATGTGACCTTCAGCTTTTTTGTTGTCCTAAATTGCTTGTATTATTTCTCATAATTTTTTATTTCAAAATAAAATTAGAGTTATGTTTAGTCTTTTCTAATCATAAACTTAATTAACTCATTATTATAAGAGGTTGATTAAGCCAAACTTAAGAGTGTCAGTAGTTCAATTAGGTTATAGTTAGAAGCCATAAAACAAGCAAGCAAACAAACAAAATACAAAACAAAAATACATGTTAGACAACGAGTTCTCATTGTAGATGGAAGATGTTCTTCCACACCTTTCTCCTGTAATCCTAGCTAATTTGACTGTTTTTCCTTAATAAGATTATAGTTTTCTTCTTAAAAGAATTAATTAAAAAGAAAAAATTTTACATACACAAATTTTTTTTTTCAGTTTTTTTTTTTTTTTTTCCCAATTGTGAGTGGTAAGTTTTCAATGGTAGACAATATGATTTTAGTGGTAGGCTAATGTGAAAAAAAAAAAAAAAAAAAAAAAAAAAAAAGAAGAAGAAGAAGAAGAAGAAGAAGAAGAAGTTGTCATCTCAAGAGTACTGAAAATTGTTGTGTATGTGACATTATAAAAGGAATTTATTGTTTCAAGGTTTTAAATTACTTTTAACTTTCATAATAAGTCTCTCTCTTTTTTGTGATTTGTGTGTTCTTTATGAAGGGTCTAACCTAGGTAGCCTACCAACCATGTTAGGACTTCTTATTTGATTACTTCCACCCTTACAAAAAAAAAAAAAAAAAAAAAACTAATTTGATTACATTTTCTTAAGAGGCAAATATAACTTTTATGGTGGACCACTTAGGTTAGCCTATGCTTAGGATTTTCCATCAATAACCCGACTTTGACGAATCTGGCCGACCAATAAAAGGATTCAAACCACCTATTTAGATTGGGACAGATCTTGGGCTTTTGCTTTGGCGATGTAATGGTGAGTTTTTGGCCCAATTTTTTAGTGAAGTGAGGTAGGCCCAAAATAATTTGCAAAGGATATCTATTATTGTGCGTATTTCTTTCGCTGACTAAGCAGCTGACAAATTCAACTTATTTAGACTTTTAGTTTATTTTTGCCATTATACTATTTAGCATATTTTTTAACCTATTTTCTACACTTTCACCAAAAAAATTTCAGATTCAGTTAAATAAGCCGTTTCCAAACAGACACCGAGTAGGTGAAATATAATAAGATTAAAACGTGTGACGTGAAAAAAATTGTCTCTCAATAATATGCAATCATTCAAAATAGTCTTTATCTATTAATATTTCTTTCCTCAATCCAAGCTTTAGCAGGTAATTGGGGATTGTGCTTTTATGGAAAAGCTTAGGTAGTTGAGTAATTATTGAGTATTTTTGAAGTATCATAAATGCGTACTTCTCTCTCTCACATAACTGTATGTTTCACTAATTAAATTTAGGGTCATGTTAACGAATGCCCTTAGGGCACTTTTTAAGAATCCATTTTAAGAAAGTTTTGACATCACTTTTATGGGAAATAAAAAAAAAAAAAAAGCCGTCAAAACATTAATTACTTTTTTTTCTTTTCCCATAAAAATTTTCTTTAAATGGATTCTTATAGAGTGCCTTAAGGGCACTCATTAGCATTTTCTTTAAATTTATAATGGGACTCACAATTCATGTAAGAGGAGAGAATACGCATTTATAATACTCTCAAAGTATTTAATAATTTTCCTAAGTAGTTAAACAACTTTGTACATCATGGTTCTTTAAATAAACAAAGAAGTTGATGTTCTCGTGTTCTGAACAACGATACGGAAACTCGAGAAAATACAATATAAGAAAAATTCAAGAATTGTTATGCAATCCCTTTATCAAATGAGGATATAAAATACATGAATTTTACTTTATTTTTTTATGCAAGATATTCGGAGGTCACAATCATTGAATTGAATGATAGGAACCTTGCATTCCCCACCTCAATCGAGTGATTGGCCAAAACTAAAGTAGGATGAAAATGAAAGTTAATAATGGAAAAATGATTGCTAAAAAATGAAGACAAAATTGCTAAAATGAGAAAAAGAAACGTAAATAAATAATTAGAAGTGTTTGGCCCTTGCCTACCACTTTTGCTTTATCCCCCTATAAAAGCTACAATGACGGAGTAGATTCTAATTAACTTAACAATTAATATTTTTTATGGTTGAATAAAAAATGTGATGTCGTTAGAATCGTATTAAGCCATGATCAATAGGATTATTCAAAAAAAAAAAAAAAAAAAAAAAAAGGGCTATAATGATAAGGCTCCTCATGCATTATCCATATATATATATATATATATATATATATTATAACATAGTGAAGTACCAAAAATAATTTTAACGATTTTCATTTTTACATAAAGAGAAAGTATTTAAAAATCTTCTTATATTGTTTTTCTTCTATGTGTTTATTTTTTATTTTTTTATCAAGCATTAACAAATGAAGAGGAGATTCATATAAAAATAAAAACGACAACAGGAAAAATTAGGCTAAAGAATTTAAAAATCCTTGGAGACCTAAATTTGCTAACAACTAAAAAATGATGTAGATAATAATTTAAAAAAAAAAAAAAAACAATGTGAAGTATCTATTGATCATGATTTATATACTTTGCAAAGAGTGTGGCATAAATTGTATACACATGTGGACATATTATGGTGGGTGACAATTATAAAGATCTTTTTGCTTTCATGTAATCTCATTAAACCTACACAAAATTCAGATTCAACAGAAAATTTGAAGTGACTTCCAACATCCATAGTGTTGGATTATAATTGTCTTTAAGAGCGGGCACCCCAGGGATACTTTACAACAATTTGTTAGTGCATTTGATTGTGTAAAGATAGATACTTAATTATTCTTCATTTATTAGCGATTAATATAGGATTATATATATATATATATATATATAAAACTTTTTAGCATATGATTTTTCATTATACATGCATCATGCAAATGGGTTATAAGATTTTGCGTTTGAAATCTCTAAACAAAAACATAGGCCATTTTTAAAGGATTTTTCATTTTAATACTTGATGTGTATTGGAGAGGAGACTATACACATCTAAAGAATAGCTAGATACTCAAAAAACAAAAACAAAAACAAAAACAAAAAATAAAAAATAAAAAATAAAAAAACTTTATTAATATCATTCTGAAATAAATAAGGTTGACGTTATGTCAATGAGAAACAGTATGGAAAGTGAAAACACGAGAAAAAAACTTTGTAAGAAAATTTGAGAATTGCTATTTAATTCCCTTGTCAATTGATGGTATATGATCTTATTTTTACTCTATTTTTAAGGGCAATAGCTTTGAAGGTTGCTTAGTATGATTCACGTAGTCCAACTGGTCACCATTCTTGGGTTGAATGATTAGGAATTTTGCAGTCGTCTTTATTGAGTGATTGGCCAAACTAAAAGCAACATGATTGACGGGCAATGAATGAAAGGTAATAATGGAAAAAGTGAATGGGAAAATGAAGACGATTGATTGAAGAGGAGAAAAAGAAACCTGATATTTATGCCAAACTGCTTCAGATGAGAGAAAAGATAGAATTATACAAACAAAAAACAGAGGTGATCACGTGGGCTTGGCCATTGCCTATTGGTTATTGCCTACCACCTTTGCTTTATCCCACTATTGCCATGTCGAGAATCAAAAGTCTTTTTTTAAGATAGAATCTGAAATCATCAAAGATGATAAGCGCCAATTATTGTTTTCAAGTCAAAAAAGTTAAACTTCTAAAGTCTTTTTTTAATATAGAATCTGAAGTCATCAAAGATGATAAGAGCAAATTATTGTTTGCAAGGCAAAAAAGTTTACTCCACACCGCTTTGGAGTTATCTGGCTACCATTTATTATGTGATGATTAAAAATATTATATTTATGTGTAGTTTTGGTCACATAATTTTTTAAATGAGGCATATAACTTATTTAAGTAATACATATATAATACACATGCATATAGATAGTTTTATAAATAGTCACATAATGAGTTAAAAAAGATAATTCTAATCCTATTTGGAGTTAAATATTTTCCTTTCATCATCATTCCCTGTGATGGAGAGGAGAAAGGCTAAGAGCATTCTCATCAGCTCTCTCATAAAAAATGCCATTTTACAACACCAAAAACCTACTTTATCATTTTAACACATCATTTTACAACATGTCATTTATCAGATGTTCTATATTTCAATTCTATATATTAAAATAATATTTATTATTCATTAAAATAATATATTAATTTCTATCCATCATTCTCATCATCGGCAACAACAACAACAACAGCACAACCATCACTGCCACAACAACGGCCACCAGCCACTGCCGCAACAACACCGACAGCCACCACCGGCACAATCCTACATCCACCAACGCCACCTCAAAAAAAAAAAAAAAAAAATCACAATAACAGAGGTCGGCACAAACCCACGCCCATCGAACCAAACAAACCCACATCCCAAACCCACCACCGGTAGAAACCCACATCCACATCCACCAGCACATCCACCGGCACAAACCCGAGATCGGCGAGATCCACATCCACCGGTTGATCGGTGATGGCGAGAACGATGGCGTACCCGAGATCGGCAAGAACAGCGGTTCCCACATCCACATCCACCGGCACAAAGAACGAAGAATGATGGCGTATGAACGATGGCGTACGAAGAACGATGGCGTACCGTTGAACGATGGCGTACGAAGAACGATGGCCGTACCGTTGATCGGTGAGGCCGCCGTACCGTTGAACGATGGCGTACGAAGAACGATGAGACGGCTTGATCGGCGATCGGCAGCTTGATCGGTGATGGCGGCTTGATCGCTGCTGATTTGAAGGTGAGGGAGGGTGATCTGAAGAAGAAAGAGAGAGAGAGAGCATCGGCTGGAGAGAGGAAATAATGAGAAGAGAGAGAAAAAGTTGAATTAAATATTGAGAGGAGAGAGAAATGTCGAATAAAAAATTAATATTTAGAAATGGCATTTTGGTCCGTACCGTTTCATATATGAGACGGTACTGTAGCATGTCTCATTTTTTTGAGACTTTTAACACGCCTGATAAATGGCTGTTTTTGATGTTTGGTGTGTCAAATGTGCCAAATATTTGGCATTTGGCACATTTGACACACCTGATGAAAGTGCTCTAGATAATCTATATTGCATTTTTAAAGATGTTATGTCTTTAAAAAAAAAAATTAAACTTATAAAGTAATACAAAAATTACGACAGAGTTTACCTCTTATCTAGTTTGAAAGAATATCCCTCAACTGACTATGTGTCAATTTATAATTTATAACATTATTCACGTATATTATTTAAATAGCTCACATAACTCATTAAAAAATTCATGCAACTAAAAGTTTAAAAGTATACATAGATGGTGTTTTTAACCGTTACATAGAGATGAGAGAAAGATTCCTCCAAACTAGTTTGGAAACAAATTATTGGAGCATTACACAAAATTTTTCCATAAAAGAATAAAGCATACAATTAAGTGGATTAAAACCTTTTCTACTTTACTTTGAAATTTTTTTTAAAAAAAAATTACATTTGATTATGTATTTTTTTTTTAAGTCAAAGATAGAAAACATTTGATTATGTGTACATGATGTAACATTCTAAGGCACATTCAACTAATAAACAAGGGTTGATAATTGATAAAATAAAATAAAATAAGTGTTGAAAAATGATGGTAAGTGATTTTAAAGGACATGTGACGTTATATATGTGCAACGTAATCTCAATAATGATCATATGTAAAAATCCCATTTTACACCTTCCAATACCAATATGGCACATCAAATTTTTACAAATTAAAAAAATAAATGTTAATATGTTGGATTATATATTAAGTATATTAATTATTATTATTATTATTATTATTATTATTATGTGAAAATATATGGTTATATCAAGTGTTCTATTACATTCTTCTTAAGCCAAATTCATAGAATTTAGAATTGGGTTGTATGATATGTATTAGGAAATATTTAACAACTATTTCGTTTCATGCCCATATTATCGTAAAACTTACAGTATTTATTATTATTTTTCAATAGTTCTTATATTGAGTAATGCTACAACTATAAATTATTTTATAATATTTTTACAAACTGTTGTTGCGGCAAAATTTTTATTGATTCTTATCTAAGCCCATCAATAATATCATTTTTTTATTTACCAATAATCACTCACCATATCAACAATTTGTAAAAAAAAATTTGTAAAAAAGTTTACATCTCTATCATTTTCCTTTTATATTTATTGAATATCAAGAATTTGTATCTCGGCATGCTTACATGTACAATTTTTTTAAAATTAATTTACATTTATAAACAATTATTGAGGTTGCTTCAACACAACTTGAAAGCCCGGTCAGAAGTTTTAACTTTTAACATTAAATTTTAAATGATACCATTGACTAAGTCAAGTTACAATTATAAAGTATACTTGTAAATCGTAATCACTTATATACTTTATGATAGGCCACAAACTGAATGACCCCTTGTGATTTAAACTAATTAATTAATTTAGCCAAGTTATTAATTATTCAATTTAACATGCAAATACGTGGTAGCACAAACAAATCACCGAATAACTAAATATGCAGCGGAAAATAAATGACACGGTGATTTGTTCACGAATGGGGAAAAACCCTAACAGCAAAAACCCCACCGGGTGATTTTCAGGTCACCACTCCCGAAACTCCACTATTATCAAATCAAGCGGTTACAAGTAAAGGAATCCCAAGTACCTTACCAACCTACAGTTGAACCCTTACCCCAATACCCAATTGGACTTGATCTGTAGCGACAGTTCCCACCTTTGATGCACGGCTCCCAAGTACGTGACTAACCAGATGCGCGGATCCCAGTACGTGACTTCAAACACCAACTTTAGAAAGAAGAGGTTGGCTGCAGAGTTCTTCAGATCATCCTATGCAATGAAGATCAGGAAGATGCTTGGTCACAAAACCCTAAGGTGCACAATACACAGCAACTTCTTGAAGAAGATGACCTAGATTAAGAACTTCGTCTTAGAGCACAATTTGCTTGAACAAGGATTGCTCAATGCTTATGCAACTTGTGTCTATGTTTACGGCTCTTAAAACACTCCTTAAATATGTTTAGGGTTAGAAGAAAAGAAGGCACAAAAATACATTCACGGATCCCAAGAAAATCAGATTGGAATTCTGACTTTTTAATTCTCGACAGATAGCAGGTGTCGAGGTAGGTGTCGAGAAGGTGTCGAGCTTTAAAAATTCTGCACTTCAGCTTGCTTTTTCTTGGACAGACTTGATGACTTCAACACTTGATCTTGAAACATTGTTTCTTGAAATATTAAAAACACCTAGAACTACCCAATTACAAGTAGAGTGCGTTTTGTCAAAGGATTAGCCAATATACATAAAATATGACATATGTTCTTAAGTGTGAACACATATGTCCTAACAATCTCCCCCTTTGGCAATCCGTGACAAAACCACAACAAACAAATGAACATATGAGAGAAGTCATAAATCACTCAACTCATATTCACTTGTTAAATACAATAAAATCTATCCTAACACAAACTCTTGAAGAACTTTGCAAAAAGAGAGTTTATGGCAAGTAGACTTTGACAACCTGTATTTCTGAAACACTTGTAAACAAAACTCATCAAGGCATCTTGTGTGAAACAGAATTAACTAGATTGCATAAATATAAAGAACATGTGTATAAAGAAAGAAAAGAAACAACACATGAAGAGATAGGTGAATAAGAAAAACATACATCCACATATATAGAAAGATAAGTACAATGTATGTAAAACTGATATACAAGACCAATGTATCTATAAAGAATGAAAAGAAAAGATACATCATAAGCCTCACTACATCCCTCAAAAAGTATGAACACTCCCCCTATCAAAAATGTCCTATACTAACTCTCCCCCTAAGATGACTACTCTCATAATCCCAAAACTACTCCCCCTTTTTGTCACGAGTGACAAAGGGTAGAGTGTCATGTAGACATCTCATCAGTAGAGCTAGCATCTCCATCATCATCATCAGAAGCATCATCGTCATCACCATCATCATCATCATCCTCAGCATCAGAATCTGAAGCAACTGGAGGAGGTGGTGGAGGAGAAGCCTCAGAAGCAAAACCACCCATGGTCGCTTGTCGTCGTGCAATACAACCAACACGAACGTTCACCTGATACAACTCAGTGGTGAGTGTATCAAGGCGAGCATCCATGCGCTGCAGCTGCGCCATGATATCTCCAAGAGATATATCGCTGGAGGAAGGAAGAGGAGTCGATGTAGATGGAGCAGATCTGGATGGAGCCGAATGGGAGGGCGGAGTGGAATCCGGCTGTCTCGACCTGAACTGTGCCTGACTACGTTTTACAGTAGCGGCATCTATGGCAGGTATGTGTGTGAAGTGGTCGGACACAGAGAAAGGGATGGAAAAATGGCGTAGAATCCTCGTGATAGCGGAAGGAAAGATGAGCTTATCACGGGACGCCGCATCTAAATGAACATCTATGATAGAGAAAATGAAGTGGGAAGGAAAATCTATCGTGAGATGCTCAAGTAGAGATAACAAGAAACGAGCACGAGGCTCAGTGATAGAGTTATAGTGAGAAAGAGGATGAAGTACAAAGGTCATCACCATGTTAAGAAACCTAGGACCTTTAGCAAAAGGTCTACATAATATGTACATATGCTCACCCCACTCAGAAGGGCGCTCACAAAAGGCAGAAATGAGCTCATCTTTGGACACAGTCCTCAGTCGCTCACAAGTAGGATAGTCAGGAAACTCTATCCTAGGAACATGAAGCACATCCGCAACCAGCTGCGGTGTGACAGAAATGCGCGTACCTCGAACGCGAGTATGAAAGAGAGGTACTGAACGATCAATCCCGTACATGTTGGAGTAAAACTCCTGAATAAGTACGAGAGGACAAGTGACCGGGACGTCACACAGTGACTCCCATCCCCTACTGTGAATGACAGAGGGAAGGTCAGTGTCGGCGAAGTCCGCCAGAACAACGTGGCGTTCCGAATGAACACCTCGTTTAGAAAAGTTCTCAGTAAACGCCTTTTGGGCATCTACATCACGGAACCGAAGAGTATGAGGAGCAGTATCAGAAGATGAAGAAGCTCCAGAACGTAGAGGGTTCCGAGCCGGAGTGGATTTACGTTTAGGTGCCATAGATGCAACTAACGTAAAAGAATGAAAAAAGAGATAGAGAAGGAGACAATCAGAAAAGTTCCAAACAGTTCAAATATGACAATATCTTGAACAAAATGGACGTATGCATGGGAATGCATGATCATGTTACATGCAAACATAAAAAGCAGCTTGGGCTCAGCCCAATCCAATCCTAGCAGCACACATACAAGAATCACACAACTAAATGCATGAAAATATCATTCTAATGCACATGGAATGCAATGCATGACATTTTAAACACTTTTCATTGAAAAACCAACCCAAAATTTCAACAAAAACTCAAAGATTTTGAAAAACCCAAAGTTTTCAAACAAAATCCCAAAACCTAAGATTCAAACCATGAAATGCATGAAAAGGAATGGAAAAGAAGATCATACCACTTGATTTGAAGCAAGAAAAGCTGAAAATCACTTGGGATGAAGATTGGATTGAAGAAAAGTGGTTTGGAAGTTGAACCGCCTCGGACAGATCGAAGAAAGATCGAGAAATGAGAGTGAAAATCGCGACAGAAGCATTTATAGACACCTCAGTAAATCTCGACAGCTGAGGTGTCGAGAGGTATCGAGGGTGCTATCGAGGAAGGTGTCGAGAATTTTGCCTTCGACAGATAAGGTATCGAGGTACCAAACAGCTGAACCTACACCAGAAGCTCGATCGATCGACGTGGTGTCGAGAAGGTATCGAGAAGACAGAGAGAATCTCGATCAATCCACCAGGTGTCGAGGAAGTGTCGAGATTGCGATAAGAAAAAGGCTTAGAAGCTCGACAGCTGACCAGGTATCGAGGAGGTATCGAGAAGGTGTCGAGCCAGCTTTTCAAAGCAGTTTTTCGAGAAGTGAAAAGCATAGACATGAATGCAATCAAGACATGCACCTCAACCATGATCCAATCAACATAAAATTCTCTCAAATAACCTCTCTCAAACAAAATTAAGCACATGGATCTCCCAAAACACACACACACACTAAACAAGTCTAACCAATTTTATATTTCAAAAATAAGTCATGACAGTTTAGTGAGCATACAAAAGCACATGTAAACCTTTGTGATGGCCAAATCACATTGTACCTGCACATGTATCAAAAGTAGCAAAGAATATTGCGTGTTGTGTGTGAAAAACATCGCAAGATTGCATATGTGTATACATGTTATGACGATCTGAGATATGAGAAAATAACTTTAACTCACACACAATCATAACTGTTTGATGGGGACTATCACCTTTGAGGTACATCCTATAACTCCCACATCTCCTAGAATACACGCTTGCAATCATTTTAAAGCATTTTTAATCTTTTTGCTTTTAATTTCTATGCATATTTTCTTTTTACACATATCATACATGGGCTTATGAGAAAGAAAAGAAATACCCATTGATATTTTGACATTTCAATTTTGCTATGCCTAAGCACACAAATGTCATTGACATCACACTTTTGCTATGCCGAAGCATACAGATGTCATTTATGATTGGCGGGCAACAGTGGTGAGATGGTTATTTATGCCTTTCTCTTAGGATTTTCTAGTCCTACCCGTCAAAAAGAGTGATATGAGTGTTAAGTCTAAGAAATAACCGAATCTTACTCATCATAAACATGAGCCACAAAGCTCACTTGCTTAGTTGTGCATAAAGATGCTCATCTAAGCTACAAGAGATACAAAGTTTAGAAAACTTTGTTTCATTAGCCATCTAAGGTACACAAGTACCAAAGTACACAAAACACACACTGTTTTTGTATTTTTCAATTTTTTTTAATTTTTTTTTTATTTTTATATCAAAAACAAAATAAACAAAACTGAAAGTAAACACACAAAAACATGTTAACAAAGCAAAACAATGCATAAAACTAGACTGACTCAAAAAAATGCAAAACACACACGCAATGCAAAAACGATAAAAAAAAAAAGGGAAAAGAAAGTGATGAGATCACTTTGAGTCCTTTTTCTTCCACACCTTGGAAGAACCTTTCCTTTGATTAAAACCTTGAGTCGGCGGTGAGGGGGAAGAATTGAAACCGTTCAAGTTCGAAAGGAACATGATGGCTTTCAGAAGAGGAGCAAGAGAAGATTGAAACTGACTTTGGCTTCCAGATGCTGTCATACTGTTGCTCTGTTGGGTGGCTAGCCACTTGTAGCAATTAGGTCGAGTATGACCAGCAGCTCCACAATGATAACAGAGATGCTGCTTCTTTTGTTTAGGCTTTTGAGAGTTAGCCTTCTTATCCCTAGGGAGTTTAGCATCTTTCTTTTCTAACTTAGGGGGTGCTCCTAAGATGGATTTATTCTTGTCTATGTTCTCACTAGCTAATTCAGTTTTAACATCAATTTTCTCAATTTTGTCAGTATTAGCAGGAGGAACAAAAACAGTAGAACTAGTAGAAGCAGAGTTAGAGATAGAAAGACCATACCCTAAACCTGTTCGATCTGAAGCAGATTTCTGGTTGCTGAGCATCTCATCAAGTTTTGCACTTGAAGTCCTCTCCAGTTGAGCTCTAACTTGATACAGCTCTGCTTCAAGCTTCTTGGTCTTCTCAGCCAGGAAGTTGTTCTCAAATCTCAGTGCACCAATAGTTTGATTCGCCTCATCAAACTTTGTGGACAATTCTTCTCTATCGAGTTCCACATTACTGAGCTTCTTGGTGGCCAGCCTGTATAACTTTTCATGCTTTTCAGAGAGCTTGTAAAGCTTCTCATAGGCTGAATGGATATCATCTTTATCATCCATCTTTTCGCATTCAGTGTCCACCAATTCTTCTTCTTCTTCTTCAACAATCCTATCAGTAGAATTGACTGAAGCAGTGAAGGCATTTAGGATTCCGTCATCCTCATCATCGGAATCATCTTCAGGCTCAGTGTCACTAAGGGTTGCAGCTAGAGCCTTGCTCTTCCCAATGCTCTTCAGATATGTAGGACACTCATACTTCATGTGTCCAAACCCGTGACACCCAAAACACTTTGGTCCTGCAGGAACAGTGTACTGACCGCCATCCTTGGCATCCTTCCTTCCCTTGTCTTGGCTCTTGAACTGTGAAGAACTGGATTGCCTTCGGTCCTTGTCGAAGCTCCTCCCATTGGCATTCTTCATAAACTTCTTGAACTGCCTTGTAATGTAGGACTTCATCTTTGAATCTTCATCATCGGAAGATTCATCTGTATCACTGCTCTTAGCCTTCAGGGCCATGCTCTTGCCCTTGCTTGACTTGCCTATTCTTGATAACCCTAGCTCGTAGGTTTGCAAGTTCCCAACCAACTCAGTCAAAGGAATTTTATCAATGTCCTTTGATTCTTCAATTGCCGTAATCTTGGCATGAAATCTCTCAGGTAGAGATCTGAGCACCTTCCTTACAACCTTGGGTTCAGGGATGATTTCCCCAAGATTGAAGGCTGAGTTCACTATGTCTTTCAGCTTGGCATAGAACTCATCGAACGACTCATCCTCCTCCATCTTAATTTCTTCAAAGCTAGTGGTGAGCCTTTGTAGCTTTGAATCTTTGACAGCCTTTGTTCCTTCATAGGTTGTCTAGAGGATGGTCCACGCCTCCTTGGCAGTTTCTGTTGAGGATATCTTCTTGAACTCCTCATTTGTGACAGCGCTAAATAAGGCATTCAACGCTCTGCTGTTGAAGTTTGCCGCCTTGATCTTGGCTTCATCCCAATCGGCCGGCGCTTCTTTTGGCTTAGTCCAGCCAATCTCAACAGCTTGCCACACCTTCTCATCTAAGGACTGCAAAAAAACTCTCATGCGTACTTTCCAGTAGGCATAGTTAGTCCCATCAAATAAAGGAGGTATAATAAGAGATTGTCCTCTATCCATGACAAACAGGGGTCAATGGATCAAACACAGCAAAGATTAAACCTAATCAGAGTGTGCCCGCTCTGATACCACTTGATAGGCCACAAACTGAATGACCCCTTGTGATTTAAACTAATTAATTAATTTAGCCAAGTTATTAATTATTCAATTTAACATGCAAATACGTGGTAGCACAAACAAATCACCGAATAACTAAATATGCAGCGGAAAATAAATGACACGGTGATTTGTTCACGAATGGGGAAAAACCCTAACGGCAAAAACCCCACCGGGTGATTTTCAGGTCACCACTCCCGAAACTCCACTATTATCAAATCAAGCGGTTACAAGTAAAGGAATCCCAAGTACCTTACCAACTTACAGTTGAACCCTTACCCCAATACCCAATTGGACTTGATCTGTAGCGACAGTTCCCACCTTTGATGCACGGCTCCCAAGTACGTGACTAACCAGATGCGCGGATCCCAGTAAGCGACTTCAAACACCAACTTTAGAAAGAAGAGGTTGGCTGCAGAGTTCTTCAGATCATCCTATGCAATGAAGATCAGGAAGATGCTTGGTCACAAAACCCTAAGGTGCACAATACACAGCAACTTCTTGAAGAAGATGACCAAGATTAAAAACTTCGTCTTAGAGAACAATTTGCTTGAACAAGGATTGCTCAATGCTTATGCAACTTGTGTCTATGTTTACGGCTCTTAAAACACTCCTTAAATATGTTTAGGGTTAGAAGAAAAGAAGGCCTAAAAACACATTCACGGATCCCAAGAAAATCAGATTGGAATTCTGACTTTTTAATTCTCGACAGATAGCAGGTGTCGAGATAGGTGTCGAGCAGGTGTCGAGCTTTAAAAATTCTGCACTTCAGCTTGCTTTTTCTTGGACAGACTTGATGACTTCAACACTTGATCTTGAAACATTATTTCTTGAAGTATTAAAAACACCTAGAACTACCCAATTACAAGTAGAGTGCGTTTTGTCAAAGGATTAGCTAATATACATAAAATATGACATATGTTCTTAAGTGTGAACACATATGTCCTAACACTTTAAATACACCTTATAAATATTCAAGGTGCAAATTAACATCCCATAAAAAAAAAAGGTGCAAATATTAACATAATTTGAGGAATTACAATTAGGTGTACTCGCAATCCTTATATAGTATAAATCTATTGATACAAATCTCATATCTTACTGCTTTTGTTCTATTTTGTGCTCCACTAATCATAATATGTTATATATTTGGTTCTTTTTCTCAATTCTATAAGAAAATTCAAATAAATACATGATAAATTGTAATTGGCGAAACACTAAAAATAAGATAGAAGATTTGTATAATTGTATTCCAAATCTACCTAATAAATAACCAATTTGGTTCAAAATTTGGATAATTTGGAAAATTACAAAATTTGAGCTAATCTTAGTTGGTACATGAAATCAAAATGGCTTAAGTTATAAACTTCTCGTAGAAAAATGGACAATTGTTCTTAATTCAAAGGGGTCTACCTTCACAATTGGATGTATGCCACTTTGGGAGGATTTTTCAAAACTTAAAACGGACCAATCAGTTTTTGGCAACCGATAAGCAGGATGGCAGAGCCATCATCACAAACAATAAAGAAAGATGGCTTAATGGTTTTTCTAGAAATAAAAGCACCACGTTAAGCATTATAGCAAAATTGTGAAAGTTATGTGATGGCCTCAACATGGCAATGGAATCCAATATCCACAAGCTTTTCATAGAAGTAGATGTCCAATCGGTTATCTCTCCCCGAGAGAGACTCTAACCTAAGGTTGTGAATGAATCAAGTCGAGCTAAGTTTTAAATTTTTAGATTTGTTTATTTTATTTTATTTGAACATAAGTCAAGCTTGAACTCATTACTAAACAAGATTATATGTTTAAATTTGGACATTCTTTTGTCGAACAAGTCTGAATTTATTTATGAGCTACTTGATTAACTTATTTTTTATTTATTTATTTATTTTTCATATAGAATAAGAGCATGACAAAAATAAATATGAAATAAAATTACCCTTCACAAATCTATGAATTAATTTTTACCATGAATGGGCTATTTATATTATCAATGAACTTCAAATAATAATTTAATGTCATATAAACCTATTTATAAGCATATACAATTAAATTTCAAGTCTATAGAGGTATATTTTTAAACAAATATAAATATAGTATATAGCTAAATTGAGCTTCATGTACGCAAAATTATATTCACAAAAACATTATTATGTTTGACTTTGGATGTTTAAATTGTCGAGCCTAAACTTCGACTTGGGCTAAGTTTGACTCGTTTGCTAAAAAAATGAATATTAATAAGCATTTTTCTTGAGCTAGGTTTTTTATTTTTTATTATTTTTATTTTTATTTTTTTAAGAAACACACACTCATAAGTGTGAGAGAATAAGGTTCTTACACAAAAGTACACATCAAAAGAGTCAAAACTTCATAAATATAGTAATATATATATTAAAGATAATTTCCACCCCCCACCCCCCCCCTCCCCTCCCACCCACAAAAGACAAATGTAAAATCAAAACTTACCTTTTCTTATTATTATATTAGAAAGCTTGTAACATGTTATTACCCTGTTTTGACATTCTGAAATCAAAAATCAAGAAAACACGAAAATTAAGAAAAATCCTAATTTCACCCGACATGCAAAATAATGCCAAGAAAAAACTCAAACCTCCCCACTTAGCTAGATTTAGTAAAACCAAGTCAAATCCGGAAATTTGGGAGCATGATCTGAAGTTTGACCTTTGACCAAGTTTTACTTACTTTGACTGCTTCATTCTCAAAATCCGACCGTTCAATTGCACCACTATTTTTTGTCAATATCAGTATTTGACCACATTATTTCAATCAAATGGTGGGTTCATGAATCGAAGACTGCCTGAAAATCATTAGCAATAAACATTAATCTCTACACTTGTAACTCAAATAACTTTGACTGCCTTGACTGCAAGATATATCCAACCATCGGATTTCAATGATTTTTCACCCACATGAATTATCTTCCCATAACCTTCAGATCCAACAGTGTGTTTCCCAATCACAGGCAAAACGGACGAGACATCATTAAACCGAGCCAGAACTAGGGTTTAATTCATGATATAAAACTTCTAGCTTCTCACTTTTCTGGTATTAGTTTTTCCCATGTTTGCAGTCAAGGGAACGTTGTAGCACATTTTTTGCTAGAAGGGCAATTGTTTCACTCAATTTACTTGTTTGGATGCAAGATGTGCCACCAAACATTCTTTATGTTGTTCAAGCTGATGTGTCCTCTTTAGGGGCAGCTTCACATAGAGTCTGGGTGGTCACAGGACCACCCTGACCTAGGAAAAAAAAATTATTATGTATAAATTTTAAAAATTTATGATTTTTTTATCCTAAAAAAAATTGTGACCACCCTAAATTTTTTTAGGCCCAACATAATTAAATTTTGGCAATAAACTTAGTTGTAAACTAATGCTACAACTCCATTCAATATTTTTTTATTGGATGTGAATTTTGACAAATCCATCATTTAATTACATTTTCTTTTTTTATTCTCTATACTTGTAAAATTTCAAGAAAATTAAAGTTCAATAGCTATGTTACCAATCAAATGTTTAAATTTCAAATTTTTGTAGTGTAAAATTGTACATATAAAATAAGTTTATAGATCGAATAGTAAATAACATCTGATTGACATGAAATTTGACGTGTTTTAAAAATATAAAGAATATGCAATTCAATGGTTAGATTTTCAAAATATATAGCTGTGGAGCCAGTTGCTTAACAGAGAATTCATAGAAAATGGGTTTGAGGCCCAACGGCCCATTCCGAGGACACTCACCTGTCCGAGGATGAGTGTTATTCCTCAAACCAGCGTCCGAGGTGGATATAACTGTTCTAATTATCAGGGAACTTCACAGAATTACATGCAAACTAATTAATGAATATTGAACAAAGGAGGAACTGGGAAAAGTAACAAATATATCCTAAAAGCTGCTACCTCCACATTAAATGCTTCCCAACTAACTCTCTGGCCGCATTAATGTGGAGGTGATACCTGAACAGTAACCAAGCAGCCTTATGACCACCAAGCGGAGGATCCGGGAAGTTCTGGATGGGACAGAAAGAAGTTCTCAGAATGGAACTTACACGTGTACGGTGAAAGCAGGACGGAGAAGGTAGTATATAAGGTAAAATTGTAGTACACTAGAAAGACTTTTGGAGAAAAACGGAGAAAAGAAGAGAGAGAAAAAAAAAGATTACAGTGGACTTAAAATATCCAAGGAAAACCTAGCCGAGAAAAAGAAAGGTGGTAGAAAACTAATTTAAGGCTTTCTTTACTTGAGAGTGATCATGTCATTTTTCTACCCATAGGGCCTAGCTCTTACGTCCGCTCTCTAAAAATTTTATTGTAAAGGGTCCAATACAATTTGAGTCCCTACAATAGCAATATTAATTTGTTTAGCGAGATTAATTTGTAGCCTTATGCTACAACTAAGTTTGTAGTCAAATTTTGTTCTTAAACTTTGGTTCTCTTAACAATATATTAGTTCCTTATAAACAAAAATAAAAAGTCCAAAAAGAAAATTTATTTAACTAAAATTTTGAAAGATATGTAGCTTGCAATATTAATAATGAAACTATCATATAATGATTTCAAAATAAGAAAATTTGTAGAAAATTTTTTTAAGATTTTATGTGTTTGTGTGTGTGTGTGTTTTTTCGTTAATATATGAAGTTTTCTTTTTATTAAATTTTTTATAATTTAAGTATTTTAATGGCCATCCTCAAAAAAATTCCTAAAATCGCCATTTGTTATTTTTTATTAAAAATGAAATTAATGTCTTTCTTCAAAAGAAAAATTCTTTTTCTTTTTAATCAGGCTTTACATGAAAATGAAATTAAAGGTCCGCCCCATTCTTTTTAAGGAAAACTCCATGCCATCATGTTTCAATTTCTATTTGTTATGTCTCGCCATTGAATTTTGGCTGGCCTTACGCGTCACGCAAGATGTTCTGCTAATGAAGAACGATTAAAAAATAAATAAATCGTTCCCATAAAATAAAAAATAAATAAATAAATAAAAAGGTCGATAATTGTTATTCAATTCTCTTCTATCAGTTGAGGATATAAGAATTGAATTTTACTTTATTTTTAATGCAACAATGTCGCAGGTTGTTAGCGCATGATTCACGTAGTCCAGGTCGCCATCTTTGGGTTGAATGATAGGAACTTTGCTGTCCCCTCTACTGACTGAGTGATTAGCCAAAACAAAAGCGACATGATGTACAATGAAATGTAAAATAATAGAAAAGTGAATGGGAAATGAAGACTAGAAAAATAAACTTGAATAAGCAAAACCAAAAGGGTAAGTGAATGGGAAATGAAGACTAGAAAAATAAACTTGAATAAGCAAAACCAGAAGGGTAAGTGAATGGGAAAATAAACTTGTATAAGCAAAACCAAAAGGGTTACAGATTCCTTCTCCAAAAAAAAAAAAAAAAAAAAAAGTTACAGATGAGACAAGAGATAAAAAAGCAAACAGAGGGCATCACGTGGGCGGGCCTGGCCATTAACTAGTGCCTATCACTTTTGCTTTATCATCCCACCATCTTGATGTGCTGAGAATCTGAATTCTGAGCGCATCATAGAAATAGGAGCAAATTATTGTCTTCGTCGCCTTCCCGGAGAGGAGGATAGTCCATTGCACTCTGCAAGCCTGTAAAAAAAAAAAATTTAAGTATTTGAAAAAAAAAAAAATGAAGTTGAAAAAAACTGAAGTTCAAATTTGAAGTTTTCGAATTTGAATTTTATTCTATGAAGTTCTATTTAGGGTCCGTTTGTTTCGGTGGTAAATGATTTCAGGAAATCATTTACCACCTGACCCATGTGTTTGGAAAGCAAAGGAAAATCCAATTTCCGAAAAATATGCCTTATCTTTGACCAAATTTTCACCTTTGACCCGGAAATGATTTTACACTTCTATTTTACCTTCAAACCATTTCCGGGTCTCACACAACAACACAGACACAACAACGCAGAAAAGAAAAGAGAGCCGCTGCACTTGAGTGAGAACGAAAACCAGCAACAAAACGAACAACAGCCAAGAACGCAAAAAAAAAAAAGAGAAACCCAGAACGCAGCAAGAACCCAGCAAGAACGCAGTTCGATCCAGTCCCAGAACCCAGTCCGATCCAGTCGCAGAACCCAGTCTGATCGACGCAGTCCGATCCACTCCAAGAACCCAGTCCGATCCGATTCAGTCCCAGAACCTAGTCCGATCCACGCAGCGAGAAAGAAGCTCCGATCGCTCTGCCTCCACGCATCGAGCTCCAGATCGCTCTGCCTCCACGCATCGATCGAGCTCCAGATCGCTCCGATCAAGCTCCAGATCGCTCCGATCGCTCTGCCTCCACGCATCGATCGAGCTCCAGATCATTGTTGTCTTTGTTGTTTTTTTTTTTTTTTTTTTTTTTGGATGAACTGATTGTTGTCGCCGGAATTTATTGTGGTTGTTGTTGTTGTTGTGTTGTGTTGTTGCCGGAATTTGTTGTTGAATTGGGTGTGATGTTGAAATTTTTTGTAATAAAATTTGTTTGGATGTTGAGAAAATCTGAAAAATTTTCCGGAAAATAGCATTTTAGAATACATCCAAACACATAAAAATATTTTCCACATCAATTTTCATAATTCAACCAAACACTTTAAAAATATTTTCCTTTTCCGAAAAATAGCATTTCCGGAAAATATGTATTTTCCAGAAAACGTTTTATACGAAACAAACACAGCCTTAGTTGCATCAGTAGCCCCACTGGTCTATATTTCCATTAAATGACATGTAAGCTTAACTTGTGTGCTTAGTTTTTATCCAATAAAATAATGTTACATTATTCTTGTAGCCTAAAAAAATTAAATAATTAAAAATGATATGGCATAATAAAAATTACGTGACATCATTTTATAAGATAAACTAAACATGCATGACAAGCTTATGTGGCATATAACAAAAAAATAAGAATAAAGAGATTGCTCATGAAACAAAATAAGACTTCAGGAAGTAAAGAAATTATAGAAACAGAGTTTAACAATTTAGCCAAAAAAAAAAAAAATGGATAAACTTGATGCATATAAGTTATTGGACAAAAATTAGCTACAAAATTAGTTGTAGCCTTAGGCTACAACCTTAATCAATATTTTTTTATTAGAGGTAAAATTTGATAAATCCGCCATTGGATTTCATTATCCTCTTATATTCTTTATCTTTACAAAATTTTTAAAAAACTAAAGATAAATAGTTATGCATTAATAAATTTTTTAAATTGCAAGTTTTTGTAATTTAAAATTATGCATAAAATATAAGGTTATAGATTATATAAGAAATAATATTCGATTAACACAATTTTAGACATGTGCATTAAGAGCGTAAAAAATATGCAATTTAATGGTTAAATTTTCAATATATATAATAATATTTATTTTATCGAGTAAAGTTGTAATCTTATACTATAACAAATTTTGTAACTAAAGTTTGTTCTAAATTATTTAACAGAGTGTGGCACAAGTAAAGAAGCAACTAAATCCATGACACACACTACCCATAAAACCCGCACAACAAATGGATCAACCATTTTTTTTTTTTTTTTGGGTGAAGAATCTACTTTAGACCCCTATATGTTGTGATTGTTTTGATAGAGTTCTACTTTAAACCCCTTAGAAGAATTAATTCGTGAATTATTAATTTACCTCAGTCAAGTGATAATCTTCATCTCACTCTTTAGAATATACCAAATTATTTCTTCAAACTATTTCGATGTCACTTATCTTCATTCTATGCGCAATTATATTGATTATTGAATAATAATTGCCTTAGGAACTACCACATACGTGTCTCCTGTTTTCTTCCATGTTTTAGTGCTTTTACACAAGTAATACTGCAGTTGTGCCGCATGTCATACTCAGCAACAAAGTTCTTGTCTAAGGCCAAGAAAATAATTAAGGAGTACCACTAACAGCATAAAATATGCAGAATAGATGTACTCCACATTCCACAACCCACATAATGCATTAGATTATCACTAAATACATTGTCATGCGTACAAAGCAAAAATGCAATACTCAAACATAGCCTGAAAAGGCAAAAACTGATAGACAAACGACTTGGATCATGCACATCTTACAACGCACCTGAGAAAGTAATTCCTATGAGATTATTTTTGCTTAGTCATAGCTTTGTCCTAGGTCTATCCCACACTCTAGAAATAAGTATAAGAAACTTAAGTTGTGATGTTCGAGTTCTCTGTGAAGACATCTCGACTTGTGACAGTGACACTTTCAGAATCAAGACTTGGATAGCTAGTATCCGATTCCAACACGGGTCCAATATTGTAAACGTTGTTGTGTTGAGGAGCACCAGCACCAGTAGTACGACCAGAAACACGAAATGATAACACCTCTTGATAGGTAAAATCACCACTAGGATTGATTTCCTCCTGTGCTGCGTCCGCATTCTGTTGCAACTCCAATGCAAACTCGAGCCTTTCCATCACATCGTTCATCGTAGGCCGTTCGATCCCCTGATCACGAACACAATTCTCTGCGACCTCCACGAAGACCTTGAAACACTCTGGAGCAATCTTCCCCTTTAGATATGGATCAATGATCTCATAAATGGTCCCTTTTTCAATGCATTTCCGAGCCCAGTTGGCTAGATGCAATTGCTCTTGACCGAATTTTTGATCGAGTGCCTTTCGGCCACATAGCACTTCGAACAATACCACGCCAAATGAGTACACATCAGATTTATCGGTCACTTGCTGACGCCTTGCATAATCTGGATCCAAATATCCCAATGTACCTTTAACTACGGTACTAACAGCGGTTTGATTCAAACCCATTTTGGACAACCCAAAATCCGAAACCTTAGACCCCATTTTGTCATCCAATAGAATATTGGTGGCCTTCACATCACGGTGGATGATAGGGTTCTTCATACACGTGTGGAGGTAGTGCAAACCACTTGCCGCCCCTACGCATATATCGAGCCTTTGTTTCCACGTGAGAGGATCGTTTTTGGTGTTGAAGAGATGCTCACTAAGGGTTCCATTTGGCATGTATTCGTAGATGAGGATCATCTCCCCCCCATCGTTGCTGTATCCAATTAGAGAGACGAGGTGGCCATGGCGAAGTTGAGAAAGCATCTCGATCTCAGTCTTGAACTCTCGAGCACCTTGTCGGGATTCGGGGTTCAAGCGCTTGATTGCCACAGCCATGGTGCCATCGTCAATCAAACCCTTATATACATTGCCAAAACCACCTCGACCGATAATTAGCTCCTCATTGAAGTTGTTGGTTGCTATTCTGATATCGTCTAGTGAGAAATAGCGGCATACTTCGTCGGGCAATGATGAGGCCTTTGTCCTTGCTGACTTTCCTTTGTATGGATCACCCCAGCACCAGTACTTTGATAGTGGATAGTATGAACCATGGCGCCTGGACTTGCTTAGTTTCCAGAGAACTATGCAACACACTGAAGTGAGTACCAGTAAGAAGCCCACGCCACTTACAATGGCAATGAATATTGTTTTTTTTGTTTTGGACTCCTTGGTTTTCGGGGTAGCAGGAAGAGAGGGCAGCTTTTGACTAGGTACTGCGAGATTACCATCTGTGTTGCTCAGTTTGAACACTTCCAAACCGTTTAAAAAAGCATCTTGGACGGCAGAGTCTTGTCTAGGGTGTAGATCAATGGAGAACATGTGCTGCTTCTCCCCATCTACTCCCTTGTTTTTCATCATTACTACGTAGTCTTTGTAAACAGGGGTATATATTTTCTCATCAGTCCACAACATTACATCAGCTTCTGATTCAGCGATCTGATAGTCAATATAGATTTCAAACCGCCTTTCGCCAACGGAGTTTATCATTGGTACCATTTCACAGAAATGGAGCCTCACCAGGTAATTGAACCCCAAATCAACGGGTATTAACCACGTCAAATTAGACTTCAAGTTCTCGGCCCTGTTTGGACCCAGTGACATTGCAGTCAAATAGATTGCATCTGGTGCAGTATAATTCATTATCATTGAGTATTTGGGTGTAATAGATGCATTAGTAGGTCTTAAGCCTTGAGAAGTGAGATACTTGGTATCCTGGGACCATTCTCTGAAGAAGCCAGTGTCTTCAATCGGTCGTATCAAGCTCCCACCCACGTTCAATCGATAAACCATCTCGAGTGCCCTGGTGTAGTTTATGTAGAACTCAGGACCTTGGCCGACATAAATAGGGACTTGCTGTTCACTTTGATCTTCTTGACTATAGTAGTACAAGTTCTTAGGCATGGAAACAATCTCAATTCCATTAATAAATGCATAGAAAGTCGTTGAAAAAGGGATGAAGGTTAAGTTTAATTTTTTTTCGGCGTTGATGCAGAACTCTTTGAAAAAACTTTTTCCCGGCAAAGAATCAGCAAGAACGGAAGCACTGAAGTTTCTAAGTAAGGTGAATGAACCTGATTTGACAGTGAAAAAGTCCTTAGACCCATCAAAACCAGAGTAAGAGGCAGAGTGAAAGTGCAATCGAACGAATTTCGGGCCATCGGTGACTGGAAACACGTATGTGAATTCAGAATAAGATATACGTGCAGTCGTGAATGGGGCTTTGTTGACGACCCCTTCTTTTGGGACTTGAGAGGTATTAGATTTGCGATTATCTCCTTCTGAGGGAAAGAACTTGGAGCCAATGTCTCCAATCCAGTCGCGGCCATCCATACCCGTCGAGTTGCTTGGACTGCTGCCACAGTCGAGGAGAATATTATCAGCCGCTATGTAACGATAAGGTATCGAAGAATCTACTGTGATATGATAAAGAAGAAAGAATATGCAGAAGAAGGAAATGGTAGGTGTGAGCATTATTGAGAGATTCCTCATGGGAGCAAGAGATCATTCACTGCAAGTTGAAGTGTGCAACCAATTAAGGGGAAAAAAGAAGTATGGAGTATGAAAAGCTCCTTTTGTTACTTATAAAGGTGAGTAATTAACATTATTATTGAATTATTTGATCAACCTATCTATTTTTTTCCACGACAAGTCAGCTATAAGTTTTAGGTGGAACAGGAATACATTAGTTTACAAATCCATTTCATAGCTATAATTCGCATCATGCTCCTAGTGGGAGACTTCGTGCTTTGCTTTTTAGATTCAGTCGTAAAGAGATTTGTTAGTTTATTTTCCTTTATTCTAATCAGACAAGGCGTTCCCACAGAATTGGGATATTCTCAATTATTCTGTACGTATTTCGAAATTTTAGAAAAAATACACTCAAATTTCAGATTTTGAAAGAGGTAAAAACCCACTGGTCAACATAAAATTAGAGTAACGCTAAGTGCCGGCACAACTTTTTTATACATGATTAGCCTACCATTGATGAGTAACATCATTGGCGGGCAATGTCGAAGAAGGTAACTATAATTACCTTAAAGTTTCAAAAAGTAACAATATAAGTGTCTATTTGAGACAAGTTAAAAATTTCAACTTATTTGCAATTTCAGCTTGTTTTTGTTATTATTCATAGGTTTTATTACTCTTTTTAATACTATTCATGGATCATACTGTACTATTTAATTAACAATCACATTTATTTATAGTACTTTTAACAAAAAATTTTCAGTTTCAGTTCAGTTTTTGTTACAATTTATGGGTTCTATTTCTTTTTTTGGTACTATTCATGGATCTTACTGTACTATTCAACTAACTTTCACATTTATCTATTGTACTTTTAGCAAAAAATTTTCAGTTTCAGTTGAATAAGCTGTTATTAAAGAAACACTAAATTTTATATTTTTAAAAATAACAAATGAAACCCTAAGTGACAAATTAAAGGTCACCTATTTAACTTAAATTACATTGTGTGAATTTAACATGGGTTAAAGGTCTAAAGAATGAAGATTCTGCGTCGCAAGAAAAATTTACTGAACTCCAATCAAAACCGTGGTGTATGGAAGAAAATTTGGACCCTATTGGTACTAAGAAAGGTCAGGAATTTCTTGGGGAGAGCCTACAAAAATGCCATCCCAACTAAGTTGAACCTTGTACACAGAACTGTGATTGAGGATCCGACCTGTGATATGTGCAGATAGAGAGTAGAAAATGTTCTACATTCCTTATGGCTCTGTTCGAAACTATCTTAAGTTTACAGTGATGATCCACAGTGGGATTTTAAAACCTGGGATTTTAAAACCTCTTGGAGTTTCCCTTGCTTTCCATCTCTGGTCCGACGTGTTGTGGAATCGAGTAAGAACTTTGAACTTTTCTCCTTGATATCGTGGACTATTTGGTTTTGAAGGAACCAATCTCGACTATCACCACAAACCTTCCCCAGTGAGCAGATTAACCAGCCAGCTTTTGATGCGTTACACGAGTTTATCAAAGCTCAACCTGGACTCCTAGTAGCTACAAGAGCTTTGGATTTTGCTTTAGAAATTAGTATTGACTTAGTGATCCTTAAGGGTGATTCAGAGATCGTCATCAATTCTTTAGGAGAGAAGTCTACTTCTATGTCCTCTTTTAGTCATCTGATTCAAGATGCTAAGTTTACTGCAAAGGATTTTAGGATTTTTTTTTTCCTCATGTTAGGCATGTAGGTAACTCTATACCTCACCAGCCAAACATGCTTTACATATCATAGGCTTTATGGTGTGGATGGAAGATGTCTAACAACACTTCTTAGCTGTAATTCAAGCGGACTTAGCCCCTCAATTGCTTAATAAAATTTATATTTTTCTTCTTTAAAAAAAAAGACATGGGTTGATGATTTAATTTGTTACACCTCATAACTATGGACTTTAAAATATAATTTACCCTTCTCTTTTTATGAATTTTGACATACAAAAGAGATAATAGTATATCTACTATAAGCATAAAAAAAATGAATATATCAATAAGAAATATATAAATTAAATTCACCAAAAAATTGAAAATTAAAAATTATATTTGGGCCAGGCTAGGCAAAGTCACAAGCCAAAGACAAAGTATTGGATAGAGGTGACCACACACAATCAAATCTTATGAATCCACAGAATCGAAAAACCCAAGCCCATCATTCTACTAAAGAATGGCCTATAGCTAGGAAGCCGCTAGAGACACTGTCGTACCAAATATGTATAAAGACACCAGAGCTTCCTTTTATATGACTCTTTTTTCTTTTTCTTTTTTTTTTTTTCCCATGTTTTTCACTTGATTTGGTAGGAGTTTTGTTGTTAATCTTGTGAGAGACTGTGCTCCTGACCTATTTTTTAATGGTGTTGGGCCAAACTCACATGAATGGGTGGAGTCATATTATTAGACTGATTATATTTTCTCTTTTAGATTTAGAGTTTTACAATGAAATTTTCATTTATTTAATTTTTAGAATAAATAAGAAAATCATAATTGAAAAATTCATCATTTTATTTATTTAAAATAGAATTTACATTGATCATAGGAAATTACATGGCTTTGGTCCTAGTTACAATCTAAGATAAAGTACATGGCTTTGTTTCCTAGTTACAATTTAGAAATTGAAAATTATAAAAATAAGCATTGATCTATTAACCCTTGATCTAAGCTCAGAGGTTATGTTACAAGGTGGAAAGGTGTTAGGCACCCACCTTGCCCGGTGAAACTGGTCTTTTAGATTATAGTGGCCAACATTTATATCATATCATCCAATATGTCATTCAATTTGCATTTTGAATTTAATGTGTGTGCATGTGATAAAGCCTAATTCAATTTATTAAGCATTGCATTTGGATTAAAAAATAAATTTTAGTGAATGTGTGTGGACGGTGATATCCTAGATTCAAGAATTTGAAAGAATTATGAAACAAACATCTTTTTCATAGTTTTTATATGAATTTAAGATCAAAACTAGTGTTATGCATGAACATGTGATGAACAACCAAGAACATGTAAAAAACATATAAGAACATTTAAGAAAATTCAAACATATTCAAGGAATTTAAATAAACACTAGCATGCTCTAATCTTAAATCAACATTATAGCAACATGAAAAATGACTTAAGGATAGAGATCATACTTGCATGCTAGATCCACATGGTTGAGGAGGAGGCTCTTGGTGGAAGACCTAAGGGTGGAGGAGAAAAGAAGAACTAGAAGAGGGAGAGTGAGTCTTACTCAATTCCTTAAGTTTTAGAAAGACCAAGATATGACAAGACTACTCAACTTCACTAGAACTCAAGAGAGGAGAAGAAATGGTGTTTTCATGTATCTTGGAATGGAGAAGAGGGGGGGGGGGGGTTTATATAGTAGTGGTGGAAAAAATATGAATAGAATGTCATTTAATGAGGGTTGACAAAGGATAAAAAAATAATCATGAACCTAGACTCTATTTTAGACTTTAGGGAAAGCTGGTGCATTAAATGTAGAGATTGGTGGGAGTGATGAGCAAGCAAAATTCGGTTTTTCTGTTGCTATTGCAATAGCCTAAAGAGCCAAATTCAAAAAATTGTATCCTACTCAATTCTGATCAGATTGTCTCGTTCTTATGCTCAAATTGAATATCTGGATGTCTAGTTTCTAGAAAAATTAACCTCATTCACAAATTCAAAATATTCTGAGAGATATCAATGAAATGGTGAGCATAGGTCATTTGTTAGAAAATAATTTTAGCACAATTAACATTAATAGGTCCCAAATTAGTTTTCAATTATCATTAATAGGCTTCAATCACTCCCATCCAAATTTACCATAATTAAAAAGATAATTGCACAAATTACTCGTTGAATAATTAATGTTTGACTATCTAATTAATTAAGTGTGTACAACGTTACCATAAAATGTAGTCCCAGCTAATCAAGTTATGACACGTCATTAATCTCAAATTGATTATAATTATAATCAATTGGAATTAATTGTTCATAATCACATATAGTCAGACTCAATTTGTGATAGTGCATCTCGGCCATTAAAACTTGATTTAATGATAACTTTCAATCTAATGGTTCGATTAGGGCTTATGATTAGTTGATTTGATCGTTACAACATCAAGATCATTTTGAGAAAATGAAATTAAGGATCTAATGGCCATAAATAAGATGCTTATTTTCAAGGTAAAATTACCCTTTTACCCTCCATGTGAGGTTAAATGTAGGTTGCAAAATGTGGTGTCAACAGAATGCCCTTCATTGACAAAACTTGAAAAGCGAATGTCAATGTATGAAAAAGAAACCAAACTTTGCAATCAGTATGTAACCGTGAATGTATGATGAATGTAGATCAAAAGGTGGACCGACATGTAGTGGATCAAAATGTGGACCAAATCTCAGGGGAGATTGCCTACGTCCCCCTTGGTGAGAGGGTCAGATCTAAACATAGTTCATTCATGCAACAATTTTTTTTTTTTTTTTTTGGATTGAAAAAAATGGGTACAAGACATGCTTACCAAAGGTCAATACAAAATGGGGATTTCGGTCGTTCTTTCCAGAGGATCAACAATCTTGAATTTTGGACGTGCTTCCCAGAGGTCTGTCAAATTTGAATTTTGGATGTGCTTCCCAGAGTTCCGTTAAATTTGAATTTTAGACATGCTTCCTAGAGGTTCGATTGATTTGAATTTTGGACATGCTTCCCAGAGGTCCATTGATTTGAATTTTGAACATGCTTCCTAGAGGTTCGATGGATTTGAATTTGGACATGCTTCCCTTAGGTCCGATTGATATGAATTTTGGACGTCCTTCCTAAAGGTTTGTTGAATTTGAATTAGACGTGCTTCCCAGAGGTTCGTTAAATTTGAATTTTGGACATGCTACCCAGAGGTCCGATGGATTTGAATTTTAGACGTGCTTCCCAGAGGTCCAATGGAATTGAATTTTGGTCGTGCTTCCCATAGGTCCATTGATTTGAATTTTGAACATGCTTCCTAGAGGTTCGATGGATTTGAATTTGGATATGCTTCCAAGAGGTCCGATTGATTGGAAATTTGGACGTGCTTCCTAAAGGTCCCTTGAATTTAAATTTTGGACATACTTCCCAGAGATCCGATGGATTTGAATTTGGACATGCTTCCCAAATGTCCAAAAATTTCTTGTAGGGTATTATTCATGCCAACGTGTATGGGTCTTGTACCTTAGTTCCTGCAAAATAAATATTTCTAGTTAATACTAGAGCTATTCATTGAAAATAATTAGACATACCAAGCCAATGCCCCTAGCCTGGCGCATCTTGCATGCTTTGATGAATGCAAAGTGTGGATAGCTAACTTGATGTTGCAACCACTGGAGAATATGGAATGAGATCGCAATTTGCCATTTGTTCTGGAGATCTTTCATTTGAAGCTGTGCTCAAGGGATTTTTCCTTTGAAGATTTGTTCATTGAGTTTTTCCTTGAAAATTTGTCTTGGAGATATATCATTTGAAGCTTTGATTCTGGAGATTCTTTCATTGAAGTTTTCAAAATTTTTAATGAAGATTTGTTCATTGGGGATTTTTCCTATGAAGATTTATTCATTGGAGATTTTTTCTTGAAAAATTGAGATTTTTTTTTTTCTTGAAGAGTTATCTTGAAGATTCATCCTTTGAACATTTGAAAATTTTTAAAGAAGATTTATTCATAATTTCATGGAGATTTTTCCTTGAAGATTCATTTTAGAGATTTTTCCATTGCATTTTTGAAAAACTTTAATGAAGATTTGTTCATAGGAGATTTTTCCTTTGATGATTTGAATATTTTTAATGAAGATTTATTCATTGGAGATTTTTCCTAGAGATTTTTCCTTTTGAAGATTTGGTCATGGATATTTTTCCTTGAAGATTATTCTGGAGATTTTTCCATTGAATTTTTGAACAATTTTTAAGAAGATTTGTTCATGGAGATTTTTCTTTTGAAATATGGTTTTGGAGATTTTTCCTTTTGAAGATTTGTTCATGGAAATTTTTCCTTGAGATTTATTCTGGAGATTGAATTTTTGAAAATTTTTTAATGAAGATTTGTTCATGGAGATTTTTCCTTGAAGATTTATTCTAGTTTTTCCATTGAAGTTTTGGAAGTTTTTAATGAAGATTTGATCATTGGAGATTTATCCTTTGGAATATGGTTTTGGAGATTTTTCATTTGAAAATGGAGATTTTTTTATTATCAAAAAGTGAAGAAGATGAAGATGGACTAGAAATGATGAAGATGTATTCAAGAGGCAAGAATGATGATGATAATTTTTTTTTTTTTTTAAACCCAGACTTTGAATGAGAATAACTTTGTCTGGAAGTTGATGTGGATTGCTGGATAAGTCCTTGCTTAGTTCCTATAAAAAGATAATTTCAATTAGCAATAGATTTTTTCATTGAAGTTGAGTTCATTTGATGTTGCTACCATTGGGGAACATTAAAGAAGATCACGGTCCGCCATCATTGGTTCTTGCAAAATGGATTTCTTCTCTAGCTTGTTAGAAACCAATTATCATGAAAACAATTTTGGCCAATGCCCCCAGTGTGGACATGCTTGCAAAAAAAAAAAAAAGGATTGATGCCTCAAATGAAAACATGCTTTCATGCTAGAAGGACATATTTGCACACAATATAAATAAGCCAATGCCCAAAGTTTGAGCATGCTTGATGAAAAACAAATGAGTTTAGCCTAACATGCACCCAAACAATTTTGTCACATTGTTTTGACTTTCTTCTCCGAGGTTACTTGGGTGATTGGGACCAGGCTTTTGAAAGGCTGCCTACATACCTCTCTTATAGAGGATTAGGTCAAGACGTAGTTAATGAGAACTAGATTCTGGAAGAGAAAGAATTTTTTTTTTTTTTTTAAATGTTTCCATTTTTTTTGTTTTTTTGGATTAAGAGGTGATCCTTTGAACAACTATTTTGGAAAATTATAGTGTTTCAGAATCAAACAAATCTCTTTGATTAGGACGGATCAAGATCATTAAACTTATGTAATCAAATTTGCTTATTTCCGTTAGGTTCTAAAAGTTTGGAACAATTTGCAAATCATGAACACAAACTTTTCTAGATATACATCTTAGAGTTTATAGGTATTATTAGACAATGCTTAAGGTGATTCAAGTCAAGATTCAAGAACAAGCAAGCTACAGAAAAGAGAATTCGAAATTTACCTAGTACGATCGATCGAGATTCGTATCTGCAGAATTTTAATTAAGCCCAAACAGGAGTTCAAGCCCATTAAAGATTAGGGTTTTAGATCTACTTCTTCTAGTATATAAAGGAAATCCTAAGCACATATTTACAAGGCTTTTCAGAGAGAGAAGAGTGTGCTTCTTTTGTAAATCTAGGGTTATGTACCCAAAAGCTCTCTAAAGTCTTTGTTGAGTTGTGTGTTGAATCTTTTGTGAGATCTAGAGGTGTTTACCTTTATACCCACACATTGAGCTATCAAGATCAAGATTTGTATCAAGAACTTAATGGTGTTTTCAGTTGCTACATAAAGAACATTCAAGAAGATCAAGATTCACAAGTAGGAGAACTTGTGGTTGCTGCAGATTAAGGAAAGAAGTAGTCCGTAGAGTCGGAGCTATCATGGGGTCGTGGTAGCAAGTTTTCTACACGAGGTAGTAATAGAATGTTAGTGGTCTAAGTTTTATTGTACAAACTTCAATTCTTTCATAGTAGATTTGTTTTTAACCTTGAGGATAGCTAGGTTAAATCCTCCCCAAGTTTTTTACCGGTTTGGTTTTCCTGGGTCATCTTATCATTGTGTTCTTTATTTTCCGCTGCTTTACATGATATTATTGTTTTGTTTTAACCTAGATCTGAATAATAAACCTAAGTATTCACTTGGTTAATTAATTAGGTTAAACAATCTAGTTTATAAGGATCTAAAAACGTACAATTTCTTTTGAACATTGTCTGATTAAGTCTCTAAAGGCAATCAAGAAATGAAATGTGATAATATTTAGGAATCACATTGTTGGGTGCTAATAACGAGAGTGCTCCAAGTTTGAAATTTCTTTTGAGTCATTTGAGGATTTGAGTTTTTTTTTTTTTTTTTTTTTTTTGGGAGATATCAACTAGTGAGGCTTGAAAATCTTATGCATTTTTCCTTTATTAATTTAAGAGAAAATATTATTAGAGTTTAAGATGTGCCTACAATTAGCAAGACTTCAAGGAGGTCTTATTCATGGATTGTGATGTAGGCCAGGTTCAGGTTATGAAATGAAGGATAAAAAGGCTTAAACCCCCTATAATATTCCCCCTAAAGTGTGCATTACTTAGAGATCAAGTATTGGAGGAGTTTTCCCATTTCTTCTTTGTCATCTTCTCACTAGTCTTCATTGGTTACCTGTATCAACATTTGTTTTTATACTCATTCATCTTGAATAATAACTCTAGACTTTCATCTTGTAAAATTCTTCTCTTTTTAGGTTGCATCTTCAAGTTTCCAACTTGGTGGGATTTACTCCTTTTTTCTATTCTTTGGCCCTAATTTTTGCCTAGGCCACCCTTTCAGGTTGTCAACCTAGCAGGCTTTCTTTTCTTTGCTTTTTCCTTCTTCTTCTTCTTCTTCTTCTTTTAATTATTTTTTATTATTTTTTTTATGTCTCTCATCTCTTGATTGAATGAACTTTTTTGGGGATCTTTTGCCTTCCTTGTTTTTCTCAGCTTAAGTCATTTTGATGCACTCTCTAGACTTCTTTCTTGCCTTGATGTGCTTGCACATTTCTATGCTTGATGAATCTTTTCCTTTTTTGATGAACTCTCTTTTAGATGAATCTTGTATTCCTCTTGGCATGATGAATTTTAGGCTCTTCAAACTTGATGCACACTTTTTTTCTCTCTCACATTGACGGAATTTCATTTCTCTTTCCTTAATTAAGTGAAACTTCATTTTTCCTTAATGATCTCTTATCTTTATCTAAATGAATTCTCTACTTTTCTAGCATGTCTTCTAAGAGAGCTTTATCAATTAGCTTCAAAGCTACAAGGTTGAGTCCTCCTCAACATGAGATTTAAGTATGCATAACTTGATTTTTCCCATCCCAAGTTTAGATTTTATTGGGTTCATGCAAAAATAAGGCTAAATGTTTGAAGGCTCAAATGGGCTAGCAATGGATAATGAACATTCTAGGTAATATGGAATAATCTTGTTTAACCAAAGATGGCCTCCTATCCCTAGTAATGCTTGCTTGTAGGCATAGTGACTTGAACTCTTTTAATAAATTCATCTTAAAAGAAAAGGTTTGAATGCTCAAATGCTGTGAATCAAAAGACTTCAAAGATTTGGATTGAATGCCATAATTACCTTTTAAGACCATTTCTTCTTACATTCTAAGACAAGTAGCAAAAGTCTTTACATGGATCAAATGAAATTAATCATTCCTTGGTACAAGTTGATTGCTCAAGACTTTAAACATCAAGATTTAGAATTTTTTTTTTCCAAGGGATCCTCATGTACTATTTTGAAAAGAAGATTTTAAAGATATGAAGTGAGGCAAAGTTGGGCCGCTTGCTTCTTCTTGGTCCATTTAGGATGCTTGAGACTTGGTATACTTGAATCTTGATTATGATGAAATGGCTTGGGCTTGCACTTGTAAGGCTTTAACCTTGATTATGATCTATTGCTATTTGCTTGAAATGGCTTGACCTTACACTTGGAAGGCATGCATCTGGTGAGCTTTTAGCCTTTGATGTTGATCATACATATACACCTTCGATGGGTTCAAGTGTTGGGCTTTGACTCATTCAAGAAACAAATTTGGGCTTCATTTCAAGTAGAGTTCAATCACAGGCTTTTAGGTTTGAGTTCATTCACAACATACTAGGTTCAAACAATCATGATGAGCTCAAGCGTTGAACTTGAGTCATAATGGTTCAAATAACGGCCAAACAACTATGTAATGAAATGCAATTTACATGGACAGACCTAAAGGTAGGTTTTATGGGTCATTACAACATGGGTAGAAGTGGGTTAAAGGTCCCTACAAGCTAGGATGTCATACCTCCCAACTTATGACGCCATGAGCGCCGTGGTTCGAATGGTACAGTCTGTCCCTATGAACCATCATGGAATAACCATGATGATCCTTGTTGCAGTGGGTGGTAGGTTCATCGTTGGGTATGTGAGTCTCAAGAAGACCACAATTCACGGCTAATACTACTAAGCTTATGGGCTAGCACATAAATAAAATAAATTTCATTCAAACAAATGATGTAGGACATGCAATATAATGACATATTAGACATATTACATACAAAAAGAAATAAACAAACAATGACATGGTTGGCCACCATAACCTAATTGAAGCTTAGCCCTCAATATCCCTAACGGAGTCGCCATTGTGAGAGACCGCGCCCTTGGCCCATTTTTTAATGGTGTTGGGCCAAACCCACGTGAATGGGTGGAGTCATGTTGTTGTCTCTCAAAATAGAGGTTCGACTTATTATATTTTCTCATTTAGATTAAGGGTTTACAATGGAGTCGCCACTTATTTAATTGTTGGAATAAATAAGAAAACCAAAATTGAAAAATTCATCATTTTATTTATTTGAAATTGAATTTACATTGATCATAGGAAATTACATGGCTTTGGTCCTAAATACAATCTAAGATAAAGTACATGGCTTTGTTTCCTAGTTACAATCTAGAAATTGAAAATCACAAGGATAAGCATTGATCTTTTAGACACTTGATTTTGCACCCATGATTTAATCAAGGAAGATGACTAGAATGACCATCCATGTACCCCAAAAATTGTGATTGCATTACATGCATCAATTTGTTCTTGCATTACATTCATCAATTTATTCATTGTATATCATAAAAATGATCTTGATATTCTAACGGTCACAATGGTGTATCCAGTTTTTAAATTGAACCATCAAATCGAAAGATATCACATGATCAAGTTTGCATGGTCAACATGCATTGTGTCTAGGAAGAGTTAACCACGCACGATTAATTTAAATTAATTTTGATTGGTTAAACAATTAAAATTAATTAAATAATGTTGTGATTGGTCGATAATTAGTGTCTAAAATAGAATTGCATGCATAAGAATAAACTAGATGATCGGATAACAATAAAATTGTAGATAATCTGAACTTTATCAAGATTTATTTTAGGGATTTATCTACAAGATAATTGTTCCCAAAAAGTCTAAATTATCCAGAAAAGGGATTAAAAAAAGAAAAAAAAATCATAGAATAAGGATGAAAACACGTTTAAGAACAAAGATTGGATCAAAAAACCCTAGAAAGAGAGTCCAAAACACACTCGAACATGAAAGTGCTTTCGGCATCCAAAAGCACCATTCGGCACTTTTGGAGTGCCGAATGGCACTTTAAAAGTGCTAAATTGGCTCCTTTTGGGCTTTGGCCCAACACCCTTCGGGTGACGATAAGGCACACATTTTTCGATCTTTTTTGCAAAAGGATGAGTCCCGATTAGGCTCTTAATGTGCTTAGATTTGCTGATCCTCTCTGATATTTGCTACCAAAATTAGGGGTTTTAGGTTTCAAAGATAATTTAATAAATTTCTTTGAAACCTAAAACATCCTCTCAAGAACAAGGAGTGCTCCATGCAAGAGGTTGTTTTCAATCACCCTATTTGTTTTTCTCTTTTATGGTTCTTGTTTATGATGATGCATTTTTTTTTAATCAATAGCATGAATTGTTAATCATTGTTTTGTTAAAGCATGATCTTTTATATATATATATATATATATATAATTGTTGTGATCTCTTTCTTAATTTCAATAATCTGCATATAACTAATTTTTTTTCGTAAAATAAAAATAGACCTGCATCTTTCTTAGATGCAGATATGAATTCTTCTTAATAAAAAATGGATTTGCACCTTTCTTAGATGTAGATCTGAATTTTTCTTAAAACAAAAACAGATATGAAAGATGCAGATCTGAATTTTTCTTCAAATAAAACGGATTTGCATCTGTCTTAGACGTAGATTTGAATTTTTCTTAAACACACACACACACACTAAAAACGTCTAACCAATTTTATATTTCAAAAACAAGTTAAGAAAGTTTAGTGAGTATACATTTACACAAGTATTCCTTGTGATGGCCAAATCACATTACACACGCACATGTATCAAGAGTAGCAAAGAATATTGTGCGTTGTGTGTGAAAAACATCGCAAGATTGCATAAGTGTCTACATGTTATGACGATTTGAGATATGAGAAAATCACTTTAACTCACACACAATCATAACTGTTTGATGGGGATTATCACCTTTGAGGTACATCCTATAACTCCCACATCTACTAGAATACACGCTTACGATCATATATAAAACATTTTGATCTTTTTGTTTTTATTTTTCTTTGCATATTTTTCTTTTAAGCAAACCATGCATGGGCATATATGAGATAGAAAAGAAATACCCAATGATGTTAAGCATTTGACATTCCACTTTCGCTATGCTGAAGCATACAAATGTCATTTCATGATTGGCGGGTAACAGTGGTGAAATGGTTATTTATGCATTTTTCTTAGGATTTTATAGTCCTTCCTATTAAAAAGAGTGATACGAGTGTTAAATACAAGAGATCACTTAACCCTACTCATCACAAACACGAGCCACAAAGCTCACTTGCTTAGTTATGCATAGAGATGCTCATCTAAGCTACAAAAGATACAAAGTTTAGAAAACTTTGTTTCAATGGCCATCCAAGGTACACAAATACTAATGTAAACATACACACACACACACACACACACACTGTTTTTGTATTTTTCAATTTTTATTTTTTATTTTTTATTTATTTTTTTATATGAAAAAAAATAAAGCAAAACTGAAAAGAAAACAACCAAAAACATGTTGAACAAAAATAAAGCAATGCATAAAACTAGACTGACTCAAAACTAGAAGGCAAAACATACAAGTAATGCAAAACCAAAAATAAGAAGGGAAGAGAGAGAAAAAGTGACAAAATCACTTGGAGCCTTTTTTCCTTCCACACCATGGAAGAACCTTTCTGTTTAGCAAACCCTTGATCCGATGGTGAGGGCGAAGAGTTAAAACCGTTTATGTTCGAAAGGAACATAAGGGTTTTGAGAAGATCTCTAAGAGGATGGAAGTTGATTCTGGTTTCCCGACACAATCATGCTGTTGCTCTATTATGTGGCTAGCCACTTATAGCAATTTGGTCGAGTATGTCCAGTTGCTCCACGGTGATGACATAAATACTGCTTTTTCTATTTTGGCTTTTGAGAGTTTCCCTTCTTAGACCTAGGATTCTTAATCTCTTTCTTATCAAGGTTAGGGGGTGCTCTTAAGATAGATTTACCCTTGTTTACCTTCTCACTAGCTAATTCATTATTAACATCATTGTTCTCAGTTTCAACATTATTAGCAAGAAGAACAAAAATAGTAGAACTAGAAGTAGCAATACTAAGGGAAGAAAAATCATATCCTAAACCGGTTTGATTAGAAGTCGATTTCTGAAGATTAAGCATCTTATCGAGCTTAGCGCTTGAAGTCCTTTCTAGCTGAGCTATGACTTGGAACAGTTTTGCTTCAAGCTTCTTGGTCTTCTCAGCCAAGAAATTATTCTCAAATCTCAGTGCTCTAATAGTCTGATTGGCTTCATCAAACTTTGTAGAGATTTCTTCTCGCTTAAGCTCCACATCACTAAGCTTCTTAGTGGCCAACCTATACAACTTCTCATGTTTCTCTAAGATCTTGTATAACTTTGCTTAGGCTGTGTGGATGTCATCATACTCATCCATCTTTTCAAACTTAGACTCCACCAATTCCTCTTCTTCATCCACATCTTCAACAATCCCCTCAGTAGGATTTACAGTGGCAGTGAAGGCATTTAGGATTCCATCATCCTTATTATCGGAGTCATCCTCAAGCTCAGTGTCGCTTAAGGTAGCAGCAAGTGCCTTACTTTTTCTAATGGTCTTGAAATAAGTAGGGCACTCTTGTTTCATGTGACCGAAGCCTTGACACCTAAAGCATTTTGGTCCTGAGGGTATAGTGTACTGACCGCCATCTCTAGCATCCTTTTTCCCTTTGTCCTGGCTCTTAGATTGAGAAGAACTTAACTGTCTACGGTCCTTGTTGAAGCCCTTTGTATTGGCATTCTTCATGAATTTCATGAATTTCCTGGTGATGCAGGACTTCATCTTAGAATCTTCATCGTCTGAAGACTCATCAGTGTCACTGCTTTTGGCTTTCAAAGACATGTTCTTGCTCTTGCTCTTGCTTGATTTCCCTATCCTCGTCAAACCCAACGCATAGGTCTGTAGATTTCCAACCAGCTCAGTCAAAGGAATTTTGTCGATGTCCTTTGATTCCTCAATGTCAATGATCTTGGCATGGTATCTCTCAGGCAGAGATCTGAGCACATTTCTCACAATCTTAGGTTCAGGAATGGTTTTCCCAATATTAAAGGCTGAGTTCACTATGTCTTTGAACTTGGCATAGAACTTATCAAAAGACTCATCCTCCTTCATCTTGATCTCTTCAAAGCTTGTAGTGAGCCTCTGAAACTTTGAATCCTTGACAGCCTTGGTTCCTTCATAGGTTGTCTGGAGAATGGTCCATGCTTCCTTAGCAGTTTCAGTGGAGGATATATTCTTGAATTCCTCATTAGTGACTGCACTGAATAGAGCATTTAGTGCCCTGTTGTTAAAGTTTGTCGCCTTGATCTTAACATCATCCCAGTCGGCTGGCGCTTCCGTAGGCTTAGTCTAGCCTATTTCCACAGCTTGCCACACTTTCTCATCTAAAAACTACAAGAAAGTTCTCATGCATACTTTCCAGTACGCATAGTTAGTGCCATCAAATAAAGGAGGTCAATGGATCACATAGCAAAGATTAACCCTAATCAGAGTGTGCCTACTCTGATACTACTTAATAGGCCAAGAATGTATTGACCCTCTTGTGATGAATTAATTGATTAATTAGTCAAGTTTATTAATTAATCAAATTAACATGCAAGATGCGTGGTAGCACAAAAAAATCACCAATTAAACTAAGTATGCAGCGGAAAATAAATTGACACAATGATTTGTTTACGAATGGGGAAAACCTACACGGAAAAAACTCCATTGGGTGATTTTAAGGTCACAACTCCCAAGAATCCACTATTATCAAAACAAGCGGTTACAGGTAAAGGAATCCAATACTTTATACCAACCTACAGTTGTGATAGGCCAAGAATGTATTGACCCCTTGTGATGAATTAATTGATTAATTAGCCAAGTTTATTAATTAATCAAATTAACATGCAAAATGCGTGGTAGCACAAACAAATCACCAATTATCTAAAGTATGCAGCGAAAAATAAATTAACAAGGTGATTTGTTTAAAAATGGGGAAAACCTACACGGCAAAAACCCCATCGGGTGATTTTAAGGTCAACACTCTCGAGAATCCACTATTATCAAAACAAGCAATTACAAGTAAAGCAATTCTAGTACCTTATACCAACCTACAGTTGAACCCTTACCCCAATACCCAATTGGACTTATTTTGTAGTGACAATCTCTCATTTTTAATGCACGGCTCCTAGTATGTGACTAACCAATAGATGTGCGGATCTTAGTACGCGACTTGATCACTAACTTGAGAAAGATGTTGGTTGCAAAGTTCATTAGTTCATTACACGATGAAGATCATGAAGCTCCTTGGTCACAAAATCCTACAGTGTACAAACACAACAGCTTCTTCAAGGGAAAGAAGAACTAGGGCAAACTAGGTTACACTTTTCTTTACACTTGTGAAATTGTACTATTGTGGAACTATGCGTAACCTTTTACGGCCCTTAATATAATCCTTATATATGTTTAAGGTTGTGAGAAAAGAAAGCCCAAACATACATTCATGGATTGGATGAAAATCAGTTCTGAAAAACTAAGTTTCATAAACCTCGATGTATAGCCATCTATCGAGCTAGCTATTGAGCCACAAGCTACAACAGCTTTTAAACCTCGATATATGCTAGTTGTCGAGTTTTAAAATCCAGCACTTCATTACTTGATTCTTGGACAGACTTGCATGGCTTTAACACTTGAACTTGAAACCTTGTTTCTAGAAGCATTAAACACATGCTAGATCTACCTAATTACAAGTAAAGTGCGTTTTGTCAAAGGATTGATCAATTACAAAAAATAGTGACATATGTACCTAACATTGAATCACATATGTCCAAACAATCACCCCCTTTGGCAATCCATGAGAAAACCACAACAAACAAATGAGATATGAGAGAAGTCATAAATCACTCAACTCATATTCACTTGTTGAATACAATAAAACCTATCCTAACACAAACTCTTGAAAAAATTTGCCATAAGAGAGTTTATGGCAAGTAGACTTTGACAACCTGTATTTCTGAAACACTTTAAACAAAACTCATCAAGGCATTTTAGTGTGAAACAAAAATATAAGATTGCATACATTAAATAAGAAACATATGTATAAAGAGAGAAAAGAAATAACACTTGGAGAGATAGGTGAAATAACATACATCAATATATTTATATATATATATATATATATATATATAAACTAAATATAAGTACAATGTATGTCAAATGGTCACCAGACCAATATACAAAGAATAATGTATCTGAAATCGAGAGAAAAGAAAAAAAAGATACATAGAATCCTCACTACATCCCTCGATATACACTCCCCCTATCTCCTATACTAACCTTCTCCCTATGAGTATGACTACTCTCATCTCAAAACTACTCCCCCTTTTTGTCAAGAGTGACAAAGGGGTAAGTACATCAAGTAGACATCTCATCATCACTAGGTGAGCCATCATCATCGCCATCATCAGCATCAACATCGTCGGAGCCATCATCACTCTCATCCTTAGAGGTTGGCAGAGATGGAAAGGAAGTGACAGTGAAACCACCCATGATAGCCTGTTGTTGTGTGATACGACCAACACGGGTGTTCACCTGATACAACTCATTGCTGAGAGTGTCAAGGTGAGCATCCATGCACACAAGCTGTGCCATGATGGCCTCAAGAGTCACTCTACCCGCTGAAGACGAAAGAGCGGAGGTGGATGGAGCATAGAAGCTGGAGGAGCTACTGTCTCGGTCTGGGGCTACCTTAAATGAAGTTGTGCAAGACTCTGCTTCACGGTAGCGGCGTTAATGGCACACGTAAAAGAGAAGTAGGGAGACTCAGGATAGGAGACAGAAAAATGGCGAAGGAGCCTCGTGATAGTATAAGAAAAGATGAGCTTATCACAGGTCGCTATATCCTTATAAACATCTATAAGAGAGAGTATGAAGTAAGAAGGGAAGTCAATGAAGGTATCCTCAATGAGGGATAACAAAAACCGAGCACGAGGCCCTGTGATAGTGTTATAGTGAGACAAGGGATGGAGAATGAATGTCGTCACCTTGTTTAGGAATTTCGGACCTTTAGCAAAGGCCAAGCAAAGGGTATTTTGATGGTCACCCCAAGATGATGGTGTCTCACAAAATAGAGACTCGAGTTCGTCTTTGGAAACTATCCTCAGACGCTCACAGCTAGGGTAGTCAGGATGCGCTACCCTAGGAATGTGTAGTACCTCGGATACAATATTCGGAGTAACTTCCGAGTAAAAAACTGAGGTATAGAGTAATCAAATCCGTGCATATTGGAGTAGAACTCCTGTATGATCATAGAAGGGCATGTGACCGCGATGCCACAAAGTGACTCCCAACCCCTACTGTGGATGACAGTGGGTAGGTTAGTGTTAGAGAAATCTGACAGAATGACTTGGTGTTCCGAATGAATGCCATGTCATGAAAAGTTCTCCAAGAAGTTCGATTTAGCCTTCTCATCATGGAACCAGACATGAGAGGGAGTGGGGTCAGATGGAGAAGAAGAAGAAGATGCCTCGGAATGAAGAGGGTTCCGGGATGGAGTAGATTTACATTTAGGTGCCATGACACAACTAACGTAAGAAACAAAGAGAGAGAGAGAGCGAGAGAGACAATCAGAAAAGTAACAAGCATTTTTTATATCAAATGATAAAAATAGGAAGGTAAATATGCATGAAAATGCATGAACATGTGACAAGGAAATTTAAATGCATCTTGGGCTCAGCCCAATCCAAACCTACTAGCACACATCATAACAGCAAAATAAACACATCTAAATGCATGAAACATTGTTATAATGCGAGTGTGATGCAATGCATGAGGTTTTTAAATAATTTAAGCAACACCCACCCCAAAAGTTGCACAAAACCTTCATCAATTTTGAAAAATCCAAAAATTTTCAAAAAACCCAAAATCTAGATCTAAATGCATGAAATGCATAAAGAATGAGAGATAAAGAGATCATACCAAGTGATTAGAGACAAGAACGAGCTGAAAATCACGTGGAGTAAAGGTTTAGAGAGAGAAAAGTGAGTTTGGGAGATGAAAAGATTGAAATCTATCGAGAGAGATCGAAGAGAGTAGATTTGAAATCGCGAGGCACATATATATAGAAACTTCATAAATCTCAATCGATCGAAGGGCTGTTGAGAAGCTATTGAAGTTTAAAAACGCGTATTTTATCTATCGAGCCAGCTATCGAGGATCTAACGAGAGGTTTTCTCAACACTGAGGCTAGATGGATCGAGGTAGCTATTGAGTAGCTATCAAGAATGCGATAAGAAAAGGCTGAAGTGTCTTGATAGATAGCCTAGCTATCGAGAGCTATCAAGAATCTATCGAGATTGCTTAAAAACAGTTTTTCAAGGAAGAAAAAAACACAGATATGAATGCAATCAAGCATGCTACTCAAATAAAGATCCAAACAACATTTTAAGCTCTCAAAAACATCTTTCAACATGAAAAATGTTAAGCACATAGATCCCAAATCACACACACACACACACACACACACACACACACACTAAACAAGCCTAACCAATTTTATATTTCAAAAACAAGTTAAGAAAGTTTAGTGAGTATACATTAACACATGTATTTCTTGTGATGGCCAAATCACATTGTACCTGCACATGTATCAAAAGTAGCAAAGAATATTGTGTGTTGTGCGTGAAAAACGTCACAAGATTGCATAAGTGTCTACGTACGATTTGAGATATGAGAAAATCACTTTAACTCATACACAATCATAACTATTTGATAGAGACTATCACCTTCAAGGTACATCCTATAACTCCCACATCTCCTAGAATACACGCTTGCAATCATATATAAAGCATTTTGTTCTTTTTGCTTTTATTTTTCTTTGCATATTTTTCTTTTAAGCAAACCATGCATGGACAGACTTGATTACTTGATTCTTCGACAAACTTGCATGGTTTTAACACTTGAACTTGAAACCTTGTTTCTTGAAGCATTAAACACATCCTAGATCTACCCAATTATAAGTAAAGTGCGTTTTGTCAAAGGATTGACCAATTACATAAAATAGTGACATATGTACCTAACATTGATCACATATGTCCTAACAAGTTGAACTTTTACCCTAATACCCAATTGGACTTGTTCTGTAGTGACAATCTCTCATTTTCAATGCATGGCTCCCATTACGTGACTAACCAATTGCGTGGATCCTAGTACGCAATTTGATCACCAACTTGAGAAGGACGTTGGCTGCAAAGTTCTTCTATTCATCACATGATAAAGATCATAAAGTTGCTTGGTCACAAAACCCTATGGTGTATAAATACAGCAACTTCTTTAAAAGAAAGAAGAACTGGGGCAAACTAGGTTTCCGATCACACTTTTCTTCACACTTGTGGAATTGTACTCTTGTGCAACTGTGTAACCTTTTACAGCCCTCAAAATAATCCTTATATATGTTTAGGGTTGTGATAAAAGAAAGCCTAAACACATACTCACGGATTGGATGAAAATTCAACTTGAAAAACTAAATTTCATAAACCTCGATAGATAGCCATCTATCAAGCTAGCTGTCGAGCCATGGGCTTCAGTAGATTTTAAACCTCAATAAATACTAGCTGTCGAGCTTTAAAATCTAGCACTTCATTACTTGATTCTTGGACAGATTTGCATGGCTTTAACACTTGAACTTGAAACCTTATTTCTTGAAGCATTAAACACATCCTAGATATACCCAATTACAAGTAAAGTGCATTTTGTCAAAGGATTAGCCAATTACATAAAATAGTGACATATGTTCCTAACATTGAATCACATATGTCCTAACATGCTTATTTGCTGGCTTTGAATGTTTTTATTTCTGAAATTGGTAAAGAAACTCTTAATAATAAGGAATTTAAATACGGATACCTAGAACCTATAAAAGAAGAAACCCAACCCATTAACCAGGGAACTGAGGATGAGCCCAAAATAATCCAAGTGGGCAATACCTTAACAACTTCAGAGAAAGATGCATTAGTGGCACTACTGACAAAGTTCAAGGAGGTCTTTGCTTGCTCATATAAAGACATGTCTGGGTTTGATATAGCTATAGTACAGCATTGCATTCTAACAAATCCAACCATGAAGCCATTCAAGCAGAATTTAAGACGAATGAAGCCAGAGTGGACTTTTAAGATCAAGGAAGAAGTAGAGAAATAGTACAATGCTGGATTCCTAAGAGTGGTCAACTATCCAGAGTGGTTAACTAATGTGGTTCTGGTACCAAAGAAGGATGGAAAGGTTAGAATGTGTGTAGATTTCTAGGATCTAAACAAGGCCAGCTCGAAAGATGATTTCCTTTCACCTCACATTGACGTCCTGGTTGACAGCATAGCAGGTCATGCTTTGCTATAGTTTATGGACGGATTTTTAGGATACAACTAGATCAACATGGCTCCAGAAGATATGAAGAAAACCTCCTTCATTACACCATGGGGGACATATTACTACAAGGTCATGCCATTTGGCCTTAAAAATGCTAGTGCTACTTACCAACGCGCAGCTACCACTTTGTTGCATGATTTGATCTACAAAGAAGTAGAAGTTTATGTTGTTGACATGATAGTGAAGTCCAAAGACCGTGAAGGGCACATACTAGCTTTGAGGAAGTTCTTTGAAAGAATCCGATTCTACAAGTTACGATTGAATCCAAAGAAGTGCACTTTTGGGGTCACATCCAGAAAACTGTTAGGGTTTATGGTAAGCCAAAGAGGAATAGAAGTTGATCTAAACAAAATCAAGGCCATTATAGAGATGAAACCTCCAAGAACTGAAAAGGAGATCTGAGGGTTTCTAGGAAGGATACAGTACATCAGCAGGTTTGTAGCCCAGCTCACCATGACATGTGAACCAATCTTTAGACTACTTAAGAAGGAAGTCTCTACAATGTGGAATGAACAATGTCAAGAAGCCCTTGAGAAGATCAAGAGATATCTGATGAAACCATCAATACTCAACCCACTGGTATCTGAAAAGCCATTGTTGTTGTATCTCACCACTACAAATACAACAATGGGGGCTCTACTTGCTCAATACCTAGAAGAGAATTAGAAAGGAGAATGCGTTTTACTACATTAGCAAGAAGATGTTGCCTTATGAAGAAAAGTATTCACCATTAGAGAAGACATGTGTAGCACTTGTTTGGGCAACTTGCAAACTTCGACATTATATGCTTGCTTACAAGGTTTTGTTGATTGCAAGAATAGATCCTTTGAAGTACTTAATGGAAAAACGCGTGCAAGACGGGAAGACTACTAAATGGGTTTTGCTTTTGTCAGAATTTGATATTAAATATGTGACTCAAAATTTTGTGAAAAGGGAGAGAAATTGTCTATCACTTAGCCAATTGTTCATCAGAAGAAGCTGAAGAGATCCAAGGGATCTTTCCAGATGAATATATCATGGGGATTAAGGTAGAATCATGGAAGATGTATTTTGATGGAGCAACAAATCAAAATGGAAGTGGAATTGGAGTTCTCTTAATTTCACCGAAAGGGACACACATTCTATTTTCTAGCAGACTTAACTTTCCAACCACCAATAATGCCGTAGATATGAAGCTTGTATTATGGGTCTACAAGTAGCCTTAGGCCTAGGAGTGAAGGATTTGGAGGTATATGGAGACTCAGCTCTAATAATCTCTCAAATTTAGAATAAATGGAAGGTCAAAGAAGAAAGACTTATGCCTTATCATGAATGTCTTCAGAAGTGGGCATCAAAATTTAGCAAGATCCAATATCAGTATGTGCCAAGGATGTAGAATCAAATTGCAGATGCTCTAGCAACCATGGTATCCATGATAGATGGGTCGAAAGAAGGTGAAGCTAGGTCGATAGTGTTGGAACAAAAAGAAGAACTAGCCTACTGCATGACAATAGAAGAAGATAAAGGAAAGAATGGGGAAGGTGAATGGTTTTCAGACATCCTACAGTACCTCAAGGATGGGACATACCCACCATCTACGGAAAAGAATGATCAGTTAACAATTCGAAGGTTGTTTACTAATTACATTATTTATGGAGAAAGACTTTACAGAAGATCATATGATGGAATTCATTTCCTTTGTGTAACCACTAAGGAGGCACAACAGATAATTGAAGATGTTCATGAATAAAGTTATGGGCCATTTATGAATGCACAAATGCTATCAAGAAAGATAATGAGACAAGGCTATTACTAGACTACAATGGAAGCCTCATGTTTGAAAATGTCATCAATGCCAAGTCCATGGAGATCTAAAACACATGCTGCCAATGCCACTACATACTATGAAATCACCCTGATCCTTCTCTACATGGGGGATAGACATTATTAGGAAGATTCATCCAATTGCATCCAATGGCCATGAATTCATACTTGTAGCCATTGATTGCTTTACTAAATGGCTAGTAGTTGCCTCATACAAAGTTCTAAATTCAAAGAAAGTAGCTCAATTCATTCAAACCAACATCATTTGCAAATATGGGGTACCACATGAAATTATCTCCGACAATGGGTTACATTTTAAAGGAGAAACAGAGAAGCTACTACAACAGTTCAACATTCAGCACCATAAGTCTTCACCTTACCGTCTTCAGACTAATGGAGTAGTTGAGGCTGCTAACAAAAATATTGGGTGGATTTTGAAGAAAAGCACAAAGAACTACAAAGACTGGCACCTACAATTACCCTATGCACTTTGAGGGTATAGAACATCAATCCGATCTTCCACAAGAGCCACTCCTTATTCATTGGTGTATGGGATGGAAGTAGTCCTTCCCATTGAAATGGGTGTCCGTTCACTAAGAACAGTATTGAAAAGTGAAATCCCTGAAGCAAATTGGTTGCAAAGCAGATACGACCAGTTATGCATGCTAGATAAGAAAAGACTCAAAACCCTGTATCACATTCAAAGATACTAAAGGAGACTCAAGAAAGCTTTTGAAAAAAATGTAAGAATCAGAGATTTGGAGTTGGGAGACCTAGTGTAGAAAGAAATCCAAGCCCCGATTCAAGATGCAAACGAGAAGTTCAAGCAAAATTGGCAAGCCCATACATTATTAAGCAGATATACTCTAGGGGAGCAGTAAGGTTGATGGACTTAGATGCAAACCCTTTCAATGAGCAGACCAACATGGATCAATTGAACAAATACCATGTCTGAGGTGGTAGTCTGAAAGAATCATGTCTGAAGTGATTGTAAATTATGTTATTTCCCTTCCTAGGCTTCCAAAAAAAAAAAAAAAAAAAAACCCACAAAAAAAAAAACAACAAAAAGCTAGCTAGGCTGAAAACCTGAAAGGGCAGTTTAGGAAAAAATTAGAGCAACAAAAAAAAAAAAAGGTAGGTAGAAAACCTAAAAGGGTGACCTATGCAAAAAAAAAGAGTAGGGAAAAAAGAGAGTGAAAGAGCTTGCTAGGTTGAAAACCCGAAAGGGCGGCCTAGGAAAAAATTAAGGCAAAAAAAAAAAAAATTCAATGAACTATGTGATGACCTAATCCTTCTATCAAAGGGGGTACATAGGCAACCATGCATTGGTTTGGTCATAATTTCCCAAAACCCACCATTTGCCCATTAACCGAAATTGCCAAAAATTCAACCATTCTATTAAACCATGTCATTACACAAAATCCCAAACCCTAAGCCAAACCATTAAAAAAAAAAAAAAAAAAAAAAAAACCAAACCCCAAAAGCCTACACCATAAATAGAACCCCTAACCTGCAAACCCTAAATAATTCCTAAATATAAGAGTTTTTACATCAACTTTAAAATAAACACGCTCAAAGCCAAATGTAAGGACATATGTAAATCATGTTAGGAACATATGTCATTATAGAATTGACTAATCCTTTGACAAAATGCACTTTACTTGTAATTGGGTAAATCTAAGAGGTGTTTAATGCTTCAAGGAACAAGGTTTCAAGTTCTAGTGTTAAAGCCATGCAAGTCTGTACAAGAATCAAGTGAAGAATTGTTGGATTTTAAAGCTCGACAGCTAGTATCTATTGAAGATTAAAAGGCTGTTCTAGCTCGATACTTGACAGCCGCTTGATAGATAGGGTATTTGTCGAGATTTATGAAAATCAGTTTTTCAGATCTAATTTCATTCCAATTCATGTATAGATGTTTGGACTTTCTTTTCTCACAACCCTAAACATATCTAAGAATTGTTTTAAGGGCCGTCAAAGGTTGCGCGAGTGTGAAGCAAAGTTTTGTTCATGCAAATTGTAACCGAAGACAAAATTTGCCCTATTTCATCTTTCTCTTGAAGAAGCTACTGAGTTTATACACCGTTGGGTTTTGTGACCAAGAAGAATCATGATCTTCATCGTATTGATGAACTGAAGAACTTTACAGCCAACATCTTTCTCAAATTGGTGAAGAAAGTCGCGTAGTAGGATCCGTGCATCTATTGGCTAGTCACGTACTAGTAGTTGTGCATTGAAAATGAGAGATTGTCACTACAGAACAAGTCTAATTAGGGATTGGGGTAAGGGTTCAACTGTCGGTTGGTATAAGGTACTGGGATTCCTTTACTTGTAACCACTTGTTGTGATAATAGTAAATTCTCGGGAGTGGTGACCTTAAAATCACCCAGTAGGGTTTTTGTCGTGTAGGTTTTCCCCACTCGTCAATAAATCACCGTGTCAATTTATTTTCCGCTGCATATTAACTTAGTTGGTGATTTATTTGTGCTACCACACTTATTGCATGCTAATTGAACTAATTAATTAACTTGGCTAAATAATTGCTTAATTCATCACAAAGGGTTTTGGCCTATCACCAAAAAATAAGGTCACTTTGTCTTCGATCTTTTCTTTTTCTGTTGATCATTAATTTCTTCTGTGTTAGGTGCTTCATCCTCCCTGTCCCTTCTTTTGAATTCATAGTTGTCTTCATCGAGTCTTTACCTGTTGTCTTCGAGAAACTATTCTCTCATAGCCATCCTCTCAGCTTCCTTGTCAACAATTTTTTCTATCAACCAGTTAGAGTATTTTGTAGCCATCCTATGAAAGTAAACCTTGACAAAAGATTGTTCCACTCGGTCAGCCATCTCTAAACCTAATAGCATGTTCTTTATAGAAGTATGATTTATGTCCACATGAGTGAAAGGTCTTCTTCTATTGCCACTAGGCATTCCTTGCTCATATTTGAATTGCCTCAAGAGTCTATCTCCCTTGTAAAATGTTGCCTTTCGCAACCCACAAGGAAGATGTGATATTATCCTTGAGACTGTAGTAGAGGGGGTGGGCACTTCTACCAATAACAGTCCCATTGAATTGAGGTACTGGATTTCTTGTCCAAGAACTTCACCTAATCACTCTCAATTTGGCACTTAGTTTTGATTACAGCCCTACTAAGAAAACTGTTTGGCCAATAATTACTGGTGGTAGGTTTGGCAATCATGTCCAGTAGCTTTATCATCCATATCTGCAAAGTTAAAGGGCTCCCTAAGAAGTTCTGAGTTTCTCCACCATAAAATACAGCATCCAGTTCTAGAAGAGTTTCTGCCAAGATTAAAGAAACAGAATTGTCACCATCACTTATGGCTCAAGCGTCCACAAAACCACATCTCCCAGATCAAAGCAAAAGTTTTCTCATGATGCGTAAGGCCAAACCGAAGTTTTTCGGCATATTTTCGGTCACTCCATAGGTGCATTTGTCAATCAGCCGAGAGATAATTGCACGAAGATTCACCATATGGCCTCCAATCATACTATTAGTAATCAAAGTAGAAAGACAGTTAGCATTATACAAATATTCCTTATGCCTGGGTCACAAGAAACTGCAATAGATTTTCTGCTTGGATTATAGCCCAGGATAGTAGAAAACTCTTCAATTGTCGGATAGAGTTTAGCAGTGTTAAATTGAAACACATGATCTTCGAGATCCTAGAATTTCATTGCAGCACGAAGGAAGTCCCACTTGATTTTAACATTCCTCAGAGCCTTAATTCCCTCTAGCGTGAAGGCTGTAAAATTGGTTTTGGTGCCGAAATCAAAGCTACTAACCCATCTGTTGATATCATAAATTGTTGAATGAGAGAAATTTTGATTGCTAGCCATGGATGACTTTTGCTTGTAATTATTGTGTGTTGAACCTTTATGTAAAGAATTGTCAGAGGAGAATTCATTTATATAAGCTACATCAATTCCTAATAAGGTTTAAAATAGGTTTTAGAGAGTTTGTAGCTGACTAGGAGAGTGTTTCATGATCATAAATGAAGTAAATATTTTCAAAAAACGTGAAAACGCGAAACATGCGTTGGAAAATCGTAAGGATTCGGTCCACCATGGCGTGAGCGTTGTGATGTGGCCTAGTGCCATTCGGCACTCCAAAAGTGCTGAATGGCACTCCTCACGTACCAAGTGGCATGCAGCCCTTTTGTCATATACCGATGCAATTCCATGCAATTTCGCATTCTCAGACTTTTTTTTTAAGATCGTTTGACACTAAAAAATGATTTTTTTTACTCAAATTGGGGTGCCCTAACGTGTTCAACTCACTTTTTTTTCAAAAATCATCGCTTGCATCATTGTTTTCAAAAATTGATCAAATCAAGTTTTTAAAAGACTCATGAATTTATGTTCCAAACTAGGGGCATCTGCCCATGCCTCATGCATTTCCAAAAAAAAAAAAGAGACCACCATCATTTTTTTTTTTCAAAAAATCATCATTGAAATTTCCAAAATTCATGCATTCCTCTTTAAACTAGGGGCATTCATCCATGGCTCATTTATCTTAAAAAAAAAAAAAAAAAAAACACACACACACACACACACACACCATCATCATTTCTCTAAATAAAAAAAAGAAATTTTCATCACTAAGATTTCCAAAAATCATGCATTCATTTTAAACTAGGGGCATTTGGCTCTGACTCATTCAAGCAAGTACAGATTCCAAAAGAGCTAATCAAGGTAAGTTTAAATTGATAATACAAGACCTTATCAGGTGAATTCTAAACTTATCTTAGTTAAATTTTCTACATGATCCAAGGCAACTCTAACGACAAAGCACTAAACATGGAAATTAATACAAGATTGTCTAAGGAACACTTCCTTTTGTTTTGCAGGAAAAACAAAAATACAAGTCATACATCATTGGGACTCTGAGTTCGCCTGCGTGAGGATCTCCTTGATCCACCTTCAGTATTTCCTTTTTGACTTAAAAAAAAAAAGCGAGGATCATATTGATGATTTTCAAGTTCAAGACTCCTGATCCTTTCCTCTAAAGTTCTTCTGGTAGCATCAGCAGCTTCCATTCTATGTGCCTAAAAAGTCAGCAGAATCAGATGTTAATTCCACCATCGAGCACAGTTCAAACAAGAAATACTTAGAAAGCAACATGGCATACCCAGCTCAAATTATTGAGCACATATTGGGAGGATTGAGTGTGAGCCAACGATTGCAAGCCTCCAATCATCCATATGCTTTCCTCCACAAGATCCACATCAACCTGAAGCACAAATTGGCCAGATTAAGAGCCATTCAATAGGCCAAGAAGAAATCTGGACAAAGAACTGAAAATTCAAGAACACACTAGATCGAGCCAAGGAACATTTGGTACATGCTTTGGCCTAGTCAGAGGCATGGAGCTATATGTTCCATCAGGATTCATCACATCATAATCCCATGTTAGAAAATGGGGATAAGTCACCATGAAAGAACTGGAGGAACTACCTGCATGATGAGGAGAAGGAATCTCTTCCTCTTCCTCTCCCCTTTTCTCCCCTTCAGAAAATGGAGGCTAAAAATCCAACATGCAAGTTTTGTCATCAAGCATAAATGTGGAAAAAGAATTTGCAAGATGAAGATTTGACTTTAGAAAGGAAAAGAAGTATCGTTTGGCCAACCAAGCAACCTTGTAGACAAGTTTGAATAAATTCAGAATAAGTTCCTGCTGTTCCTGGAACAACGAAGCCCGCACGGGCCTGAGCAATCTCTTCATCAGTTAGAAGGTCAGCTAACCGGATGGAGGGACAAGGAGGAACTAGAATTGTTGTAGGAGGATACACATGATGAACTTGGGGTAATACCCAACCACCAAGATACCAATACCTTCCATTCCCACATTCAAACAATGCCTGACAACCATTCAGCTCTAAAGCCAGTTTGCACTCTACATGCGCCTCACATCCAGCCCAAGGATCTAAAGACATCTGAAAAATGACAGAGGAACCTAGAATGAGAAAAAACAAAACCATAATCAAGCACCAAAGATCTCGCACAAAAAAGAAGGAGGGAAGAAGAAGGACTTACATCATCAGCAGTCAAATTGTTAATCACCAAATGCCAAATTACAAAAGAATGCCTGGAGGTCACTGATAAACAATACCAGGGCAACCAACGGAGAAATCTAGGAAAAATGCCAACAACTTCCTCCCAGATTTCAGGACCAACCCCAAAATACTCGTACATCCAGACCTGAAAATTGCCACAACACCATTACCACAAAACCAAAATAATTTTCTGAAACCTACACATAGCCAAAAAAAAAAAAAAAAAAGTCTCAAATCTCACCTACCATACAAATGGAGCCTTACCTAAGCTTGAAAGATTTCGCCTAGAGAGTTGGGTCATGAAATGCATCACAGTAGCATAGGCCATACTGCCCTAGTCATAATTTTGGATTTGTCTAATTTTTCTCAAGCTTTCTAGGTAGTGCAAATTCACAGTACTGCCTAAATTCGGATACAAGAAAGTCCCAATAAAAAGAAGCATGAACGTACGAGCACCTCTTGTCCCAGTCTTTCAATGAGAAATATTTTCATATAGCCAAGACAAAGGGATATTTTTACTCCTCATTCTAGAAGGCACTACGCCTAGAAGTTTCTTGAGTTCAGCTGAAGTAAGGGAATAATTGACAAGAATTCTTTTACCAGCCAACCTCAAACTGGTGATAACAGAGAAGTCGTAAGGTATCAACATTACCTCCCCAATGCATGGAAAGTGGAAGGTACATGTAGTGTCCCAGAAGCGCTCTACCAAGGAGAGAAGTAATTGGAGATCTTTGTATTCATGTGTCTCATGATTTAACAAAGCTTCGAAGAAAGTGCCAAAACCTATTTCATTGATGATGTTTTTGATGCTAGGAGACAATGCTGCCCATGCACTTTTTAACATTTGGAGATTGCCTCAACTATTGAGGCTCTGCAACATAAAGGTTCAGCTCATCAATTTTCAAAACCAAATTACATGTCCAAAAAAAAAAAAAAAAAAAAAAATTCCATGACCGAACCCACATCACAAAAAAAAAAAAAAAAAAAAAAAAAAAACCAAAAAACCAAAAAAAAAAAAAAAAAAAAAAAAAAACACTACCCCACCAAAATTTCACCACAATCAAAATTCTTCAGATATCCATACACAACTACCAAATATTTTTTCATAGTCATTCGAAAAAAATTCCTGCATTTCCAAAATAGCAAAAAAAAAAAAAAAAAAAAAATCCCCACGAGCTCATGCCCATGCACCAAATAAATTCCCACATGGCCAAAATCATAATCACAAAAATTTTCCAAAAACCAATATCACATGCCCAACAAGATTTTTCATAATCAAAATTTCATGCCTATAAAATTTTTCCCATGTCCAAAAATTTTCCGTACCCATAAAATTTTGCCAAGTCCATAAAACAAAGTTTATACATGCCAATAAACTTTTCCCATATACATCATGAACACATTCACATAAGCCTACCACAAATTTGTCACAATGCCAATACTCACAAAATTCAAACCAAAATTCATCCAACAACATCACAATCTACCTACATTGTCAAAATTCCATAAGCCACCAACATTGTCCAAATTGCACCATGGTCAAAAAGAAATAACACTTCAAGAATGTCCAAATCCATTTTCCAACATAGCCAATCATGCAATGCCTCAAATTTCAAATAACCAAATGACAATATCTCACCATGAAATTCTCAATGGAACATGCAACAACATTTTCCCGAGCAAAGAAACCAAAGAAAAACTCACCTTGGTGTCTACATGACAATATGGAGCATGGGTCCTAGGGTCTTGAAGAAGTCCATCCTTATCATGCCAATCAAATGTTGGATTATATTTCTTTCCATGAAAAGTAAGAAAAGAAGGTCCCTTGGAAGAAGAAGCCATTATAATGCAAAGAAAAATGGGTTTAGAAAATGGGTTTCACCAAAAATGGGTGTGGTGAAAATGATCAAAACAGAAGGATCTAAAGAAATATTGACAGAGATGGATAAGGGAAGGTTAAGAAGCTTAGAAAAGTTTTTTTTTTTTTTTTTTTTTTTTTTGAGAAGAAATGGTGAGATAAAGAATGAAAATGAAGGGGAAGAAAAAGGTGAATAGTGTTAATGGAGGAAGAGAAGTTGATGAAAGATGAAACAAAGAAGAAAAAGGAGAGAGACAAGGAAGTGGGGGGCCAAAATTTCGGTCCCTACACTTAAACTCAGCCAAAGAGCTGAGTCAACTCAGTTTGACTGAGTTGACTTAGTCAAACCCAAAAAAAAAGTTTTTTTTTTTTTTTTTTTTTCAAATTCAAAGTTCTCAAGTATCTTTCAAACTCCAAATTTTAAATTCAAAATTTTCATTCAAAAAAAAAAAAAAAAATCACATTCTCAATGTCAAATTTTTTTCAAATCTCCAGTTTTCAAATTTTCAAGAAAAAATTCAAACCCCAGATTTGATGATCAAAATTTCAAGCCTTAATTTTCAAACTCCAAATCTCAAAATTTTAGATTTCAAATTCCAAATTTCAATTCAAAATTCTCAAAGTTTCAAAGTCTCAATGTTAATTTCAAAACTTCCAAGTTTCAAAAATCAAATGTTTCTCAAAAATAGAATCTTTTGTTAACTAAACTTTTCTTGATAAATTTCAAATCAAGAAGGGGTAAATGAAAATCACACATCTCAGAATCAGTGGAACCACAAAACACTCATCAGTTAAAGTGTAAGTCCAAATTTTGACTTTTAGAGCCAGCATTTCAGATCGAAGTAGAGAAGACCTTTGATCAACATTTCACCATTTTAGATCGAAGTAGAGAATACCTTTGATCGACATTCCAGCAACTTTAGATCGACGTAGAGAAGACCTTTGATTGACATTTCAGCTTTTTAGATGAAAGTAGAGAAGTCCTTTGATCAACATTCCAGCAATTTCAGATCGAAGTAGAGAAGACCTTTGATCGACATTCTAGCATTTCAGATCGAAGTAGAGAAGACCTTTGATTGATATTCCAACATTTCATATTGAAGTGGAGAAGACCTTTGATCAACATTTCAACAATTTCAGATTAAAGTAGAGAAAACCGTTGATCAACATTTCAACAATTTCAGATCGAAGTAGAGAAGACCTTTGATCAACATTTTAGCATTTCAGATCGAAGTAGAGAAGACCTTTGATCGACCTTCCAGCATTTCAGATCAAAGTAGAGAAGACCTTTGATCAACATTTCATCATTTCAAATTGAAGTAGAGAAGACCTTTAATTAACACTCCAACATTTTAGATCAGATCAAAGTAGAGAAGACCTTTGATTGACATTTCAGTATTTCAAATTGAAGTAGAGAAGACCTTTGATCGACCTTCCAGCATTTTAGATCAAAGTAAAGAAGACCTTTGATCGATATTCCAGCATTTCAGATTGAAGTAGAGAAGACTTTTGATAGAAATTCTAGCAATTTCAAGGTAGAGAAGCCTCTTGATCCCCTTTATCCAAAGTATCAAGGTTAAGAGACCCTTTGATCGCCTTTCTTCAAGTTCCAAAGTTGAGAAGCCCTTTGGTTACTTTTTGTTAAGATCGAGGTTGAGAAGCCCTTTGGTCACAGACAATTCCATTTTCAAGATCAGGATTGAAAAGCCTTTTGGTCACCCCACTTGTCAAGAATCATTTCCAGAGTCATCAACCACCAGCTAAGTCAAGTATTTTCATTTTGTGTCTAAAGATAAGGCACTAGTTCTATGTTCCAAAGTTTTAGGTTTGAAGGCTAGGTAATCTTTGAAAATTCAACCTCAATTAATTCATGGTCGCTAAAATCAGTGTCTTTGTTTTACATTGACATTTGCTTTCCAAGCTCTGTCAATGAGGGGCATTCTGTAGACACTTGGTTTTGCACCCATGATTTAATCAAGGAAGATGATTGGAATGACCATCCATGTACCCCAAAAATCATGATTGCATTACATGCATCAATTTGTCCTTGCATTACATGCACCAATTTATTCATTGCATATCATAAAAATGATCTTGGGATTCTAATGGTTGCAATGGTGTGTCCGATTTTTAAATCGAACCATCAGATCAAAAGATATCGCATTATCAAGTTTGCATGGTCAACATGCATTGCGTCTAGGAAGAGTTAACAATGACAATTAATTTAAGTTAATTATGATTGGTTAAGCAATTAAAATTAATTAAATAATGTTGTGATTGGTTGATAATAAGTGTCAAAATAGGATTTCATGCATAGGAATAAAAGGGATGATCATATAACAATAAAATTGTAGATAATCTAAACTTTATCAAGATTTATTTTAGGGATTTATCTACAACATAATTGTTCCAAAAAAGTCTGAATTATCCAGAAAAGGGATAAAAAAAAAAAATCATAGATTAAGGATGAAAACATGTCTAGGTATAAGGACCGGGTCAAAAAACCCTAGAAAAAGAGTCTAAAATGCACCTGAACATGAAAGTGTGTTCGGTGTCCAAAAGAACCATTCGGCAATTTTGGAGTGCCAAATGGCACTTTAAAAGTGCCGAATTGGCTCCTTTTGGGCTTTGGCCCAACACCCTTCGGGTGACAATAAGGCACACCCTTTTCAATCTTTTCTCTAAAGGATGAGTCCCGATTCTTGTTCTACACATTGTAGCTATTTTTTAAAATTTTCTGGCCTTTATAAATAGAGACTGGATCTCATAATTCAGGGACTTTTTTTTGGGTGCTTTGAGAGGCATACGTTTTTAAGCTCTTAAAGTGCTTATATTTGCTAATCCTCTCTAATATTTGCTGCCAAAATTAGGGATTCTAGGTTTCAAAGATATTTGAATAAATTTCTTTGAACCCTAAAGCATCCTCTCAAGAACAAGGAATGCTCCACGCAAGAGGTTGTTTTCAATCACCCTATTCGTTTTTCTCTTTTATGGTTCTTGTTTATGATGATGCATTTTTTTTTTATTATTTATCAATAACATGAATTGTTAATCATTGTTATGTTAAAGCATGATCTTGTTTTTCTAATATAATTATTGTGATCTCTTTCTTAATTTCAATAATTTGCATATAACTAATTCTTTTTCTTAAAATAAAAATAGATCTGCATCTTTCTTAGATGTAGATCTGGATTTTTCTTAATAAAAAATGGATCTACACCTTTCTTAGATGTAAATTTGTATTTTCTTTTTTCTTTTTTCATTTTTTTTTTTGTATAAAAAAAATAAGTGGTGACTCCACACCACTTATCCAAAAAAAGAAGTTCCCTAAAAAGCCCTCCAAAAATCTCTTTTTCTTTTTAGAGGCACTTTTGGAGAGGTCTCTCACAGATCTATCAACTCTTGATCTAAGCTCGGAGGCTATGTTGCAAGGTGGGAAGGTGTTAGGCACCCACCTTGCTTGGTAAAACCGATCTTCTAGATTATGGTGGCCAACATTCATATCATATCATCCAATATGTCAATCAATTTGCATGTTGAATTTAATATGTGTGCATGTGATAAGCCCTAATTCAATTTATTAAGCATTGCATTTGGATTGAAAAATAATTTCTAGTGAATGTGTGTGGACGGTGATATCCTAAATTCAAGGATTTGAAAGAATTATGAAACAAATATCTTTTTCATATTTTTTTATGTGGATTTAAGATCAAAGCTAGTATTATGCATGAACATGTGATGAACAATCAAGAACATGTGAAGAACACATAAGAACAATTAAGAACATTCAAACATATTTAAGGAATTTAAATAAACACTAGCATGCTTCACTCTTAAATTAACATTATAGTGAAAAGAAAAACGAGTTAAGGATAGAGATTATACTTGCATGCAAGATCCACATAGTGGAGGAGGAAGCTCTTGGTGGAAGACCTAAGGGTGGAGGAGAAAAGAAGAACTAGAAGAGCGAGAGTGAGTCTCATTTAATACCTTGAGTTTCAGAAAGACCAAGATATAACAAGACTACTTAACTTCACTAGAACTCAAGGGAGGAGAAGAAAGGGTGTTCCCATGTGTCTTGGAATGGAGGAGAAGGGGGGGAAGGGTTTATATAGCAGTGGTGGAGAAAATCTGAATAGAAGGTCATTTAATGAGGGCTGACAAAGGATCAAAAAGAATCATGAACCTAGACCATATTTTAGACTTTAGGGAAAGCTGGTGGATTAAATGTAGAGATTGGTGGGAGTGATGAGCAAGCATAATTCGGTTTTCCCATAGCTACTGGAACAGCCTGAAAAGCCAAATTCAAAAAGTCATATCTTACTCAATTCTGATCGGAATTGTCTTGTTCTTTTGTTGAAATTAAAGCTCTAGATGTCTAGTTTCTGAGAAAATTAACCTAATTCACACATTCAAATTATTCTATGCTTCATTTACTCCCATGTCAGATTTGATAGTTCCAAATTTACCCTAATTAAAAAGATAATTACACGAATTACTCATTGAATAACTAATGTTTGACTATCTAATTAATTAAATGTGTGCAACCTTACCATAAAATGTAGTTCTAGCCAATCAAATTATGACATGTCATTAATCTCAAATTGATTATAATTATAACCAATTGGAATCAATTGTTCATAATCACATATATTTGGACTCAATTTGTGATAGTGCATCTCGGCCATTAAAACTTGATTTGATGATAACTTTCAGTCTGATAGTCTGATTAGGGCTTATGACTAGTTGATTTGATCATTAGAACATCATGATTATGTTGAGGAAATGAAATTAAGGATCTAATGGCAACAAATAATATTCCTATTTTCAAGGTGAAATTACCCTTTACCCTCTACATGAGGTTAAATGTAGGTTGCAAAATGGAGTGTCAACAAATCTACACTTTTAGTCTCCACTACACCAACTGCATCAAATGGATGTAGAAATGTGAAATATTTTTGTAAAGTTGTAATCTTAAATTATGTTATATTGGCATTAATTCCATGTGAAATTCAATCGTATTTATTCAATCATTTCCTTATATGTTTGTGAGATTCAATGTAAGGGTTGAGTGTGTAAAATAAGTGAAGAATTGTGAAGAACAGGACAACTTCCAACTTGCTTGCAACTGACTCGTGAGTGGACAACTCGTGAAAGGCCACGTGAGAAGCACATACTAGAAGATGAAGAGTCAAGAGCTAGAAGGAATCTCATGACTTGGCCAACCTGGGAGATGCACTGCCAGCTTGTTTTAAGTGTGTTTTACTCATTTCTTTACCTATACTATAAAAGCATACATTACCCATGAAATTGTAAGGAGACTTTCAGGGAGAAAACCCTAGAAATCTATTTGAGAGTTAGAGATTGTAAACCCACAATCATCTACACATTTCTCTTAGTTTTCCTCTACTCCTACCTCTCTAATTACATATCCTTGAGAGATTCTTAGCCCAAACACATGCCTCACCCAATCAGAGTGTTGAGAGTTTTTTTGGTGCATATGGGAAGCATTAGATGAAACCATTCTTTAGTGGATGCAATTTGGAGCTAATTGCGGGATATGGATAACTAAAGGCAAGACTTGGTAAAGTCCGTTGGGAGCTAGAACTCGGAGGGTTCAAGTACAGTGGGTAGATTAGACTTAGAGGGTCTTTTTGATATCCTTGTACTCCAACTTTATTCACTAGTGGATCATTTGGGCTTGAAGGGCCACGGAGAGGTTTTTATGCCAAGTACTTTGGTTTTCCTCTTCGATAACATGTTTGCATCTCTCTTCCCTTACCCTTTATGCTTTACATTTCTTGTTTACTATGTATGTCTATGCACTACAGTGTAGTTCCGGTTAATTGTGTTTCATTTACTCTTATTCCACACTTAGTTGAGTAAATTAAAACCAATTCAGCTGTAAATTTAAAATTGGGGGTCTAAACAAGCTTTTGTGTTTTACACTATTGAGCTTTCAATTTTGGTATAAGTTTTGCTGGTAGTCTCCTAATTTTCATTTTGCTTTTAAGTTTTGGGTTTTTTTGGGTTGCCTTTCGTGCCACTAGTAGTATTATTTTTCTTCCTGGTGTTTTTTAAGTCTAGTTTCTTTTTTCTTAATTTTTAGTTGTGGAAGTTTTGGAGGAAGCCATTGTTTTTAAGTTTCTAACTTTTGCTACTAGGAGTGCTTGTTTTTCAAATTTGGGGTTTGGAGTGAAAATGGGCAATGGCAACTCCAAGGGCTTCTCTGTGTCTTTGGCATCAATTGTGGAGGTTGGGTTTTTGGGTTTTGATTTTAAGATTTTGATAATTAATCGGGAGTGATTGTGTGTGGTATGTATTATACCTTGATTTGTGAAATGTTGATATGGCATGCTATGATTGGAGGGAGTAAACCATGAGTTTTTCACCACATACTTATTAAATTTGAACTCTTTTAAATTCCCCAGCCCCACCCATTTCTAGACCCCATAGTTCTTTTTGTCTTAGGGCCACTTTAAGACTATGGCCACCCAAAACTATTGAAATTTTTTTATTTCCCATTGTAATATGATTTTATTTACAAATAGTCTTGAGGAGTAGTGCCACTTGGCCCTCTCACAAAGAATTCATGTTGTGGAGGTCAAAAATCACTGTTACAAAAATATTATCGAAGGATGCTCTACCGGGGTTAGTGTTGATGGAAAATCACAATTGATTTATCAAAAGAAAAAAATAAAAGGGAAGACTGTAAAATGGGAAACTCAAATAATTGATTTATCTAACACAACTCGTATTCCAATTGAAACTTGCTCATTACAATAGAGAAATACTATCCTTCCTGTGGTACTCAACTATCATGGACTAGAATTTCTCTCCATTTTCTCCATTTTCTCTCTCTCCCTGTCTCTCTCTCTCTTTTCCTTTTATCTTTCATGTGGTACTCAACTATCATGGACTAGAATTTCTCTCTACTTTCTCCATTCTCTCCCTCTCTCTTTTTTCCTTTTTTCTGATCCCCTTTCTATGTGCCAGTTCCCCCCCTTATATAGGCATATTTTCTGCATTTATCCTCCTAGCTATCCTATTCTTAGTTGGATTCTCAGGGATATTTATTCTTTTCTTTATTGGGTTCCCTCCTTATCCTAAAATAGGACTTTTGGAGGTGTTTCTACTTTTCAGGTTGTCTCATATGTATTTAATGCGGCAAAGGTTAGGTGGAGGACCCCTCATTAATGTAGAGGTAAAGATTTCCACTATCCTTATCTGCCTGGAAAGTTTCCCAAGGTTTTATCTGCCAATTGTGGGCATGCCATGGATTATTCGTGTTTGTTACTTCAGATAAGACTTTGCTAAATGTAGTGTACTGCCAATTTCATGGGAACGATCCGTAAGGCTTCCTTTCATTCCCTAAATAAATGGACCAGTTCCAATCCATTCCCTGGGATCTTTTAGGCTATTGGGCCTTATCTTAAGTAGATGGGCTTGCCCTATTCCACTCCACGGGGTCTTCTAGGTATTTAGGCCTCAGGCTTGGGTGAAAACTCTTACATCCCCCCACAATAGCCACCCACGATCTCTACGTCATTAATGCTAAAGTAGGGATTGTGGTTCGAG